>CM072088.1:2708000-4062000 GCA_036850905.1 Luffa acutangula | reverse complement strand
TGGTTAACTATGACTTTGTTGATTTAACAAAATGTATTAATTTAATAATACTTGATACTAGCCTTTCTCTCTCCTCCTCTCTCCTCTTCTTTCCCATCTTCGAGCAAACCTCATCTTGTCATCTCGCTCTTTTGCCCGTTGTTGTCATTGAAGGGACCATCTCTTTCTGATCTATTTGGAACAAGGAAGGTTCCTCGTTCTAGATCTAAAACAAAACTCTTTGTTCCAAATGTAAAGTTTAGAGACCTAAAAGATATTCGAGGTTTATACACAAAATTTAAAATTTTTTAGAAAAATACATTTTTAGTCTTTGAGTATTGAGAAATATGTTTAAAAAGTTCTTAAACATTTCAAAATGAACCTTTTTAGTTCCTGAACGTTCTAAGAAATAGGTTTAAAAGTCTCTCATTATTTTTTCAACTATTTTGAATTAATTTATTATTGTCATATTTTTAAATATTGAATAGTATTTTGAATTTAAAAATATTAATTTAAGATTTTTATTTTTTAAAAAAAGAGAGACTTTTTAAACTCATCTCTCAAAACTCAAGACTAAAAGATATCCATTTAAAAACATAAGGACGTTTTAAATCTATTTCTCAAAACTCGAGGACGACTAAAATGTTAATTTTAAAAACTCAGGGACCAAACACACCTATTCTTCAAAACTCGTAGACCAAAAAAATATTTAAAAAAAAATCTGTTAATTACACTGTAAAGTTCAAATATCTATCAGACACGAATGTAAAAATTTTATGAATAAGATGAGGAAGAAGATATATTAATAAGAGTGGGTTTCTAGAAGGCAGGTGAGTGGCTAGAATAGGAGGAGAAAAAATGGGAGAAAGCGAAACAAGGCAGAAAGGCTTCGAGAAAGGAAATTGCGTAGACAGAGAGAGAGGGCTAAAGGGGTTTGGTGATCGATTGGACCGGCGGTCCGGCCGTCCCCATCGCTCACGCAAATGAAAATAACACCCAAATAAATATTCATCATAATAATAATTGTAATTTCTAATTATATTATTAAATTAATCATTTAATCCTTGTGAGTCAGACCGTTTCAGTTTAACCTCTTTGATTTCAAAGTTTTTAACTTGGACTCCATAGTTTGCGTTTTCTTTCCACTTATCCCATGTTTGGAAGTGATTTTGAAATGGTCAAAATCACTTTTGTCATATTCAAAATCACTCCAAAACATGTCTTTAATCATTCAAAATCAATTTTGATGATATGAAAATCACTTTTAAAAGTGTAAAATCAAACCTGAAATTGATTTTGAGTAATTAAATATATGTTTCGAGGTGATTTCAAACATGACAAAAGTGATTTTAGTCTTTTCAAAATTTTCGATTTGATTCCTATTGTTTACGCTTTATTTTAATTTAATCCCTATAATTTCAAAAGTTTCAATTTAGTCTATAGAGTGTGTGTTTTTTTTCCTCTTTTCAAGTACTTGATATCTTTAATTTTAAAACTTTTGATTTAGTCAAACTTCACAAATTATCCCTTTAGTTACCATATGGACATTTCCTTCTACGTATCAATTAATTGATATTGTAAGGTTTAATTAAACGACCAGAATTAAAATTAAACTTTTAAAATCACATACATTGAATCATAAGCCATCAGCAAAACTTTCAATGCATAGGACTAAATTGCTAATTTAATGTGATCGTAAAGGTTAAATTATAGTCAACAAGAGAATAGCTCAACTAGCATAAAAATGTATTGATAACCACAAGGTTTGTGGTTTGAATCCCTCCACCCCATATTGTAAAAAAAAAAAAAAGTTAAATTACACATTTAGTCCCTAAATTTTTAGATTTGCGTCAATTTGGTCTGATTTTCAAAAGTGTCTAATAGATTCCCAAACTTTAAAAATGTCTAGTAAGTTTTTGAATTTTCAATTATGTCTAATAGATTGTTGACATGTTTGAAAGTTTTTAAAAATTAACTAATCTATTTGATATAAAATTGAATTTTATATCTAGTGAAACCTAAACCTTCGATCTTGTATCTAATAGGTTCGTTAATTATTCAAAATGTCAACTACGCTAATGACCTAACAAATACAAAATTGAAAATTCAATGACTTATTAGATGCAAATTTGAAAGTTGAAGAATTTATCAAACACATTTTAAAGTTTAGGAACGAATTGAGTACGTAATTGAAAATTCAGATATTCATTGAATACTTTTTAAAGTTCAAAGACCAAATAAATAAAAACGAACAGCTGTAAGGACTAATCCCTCGACCTAAAGCACCTAACTACACCGTTAAAATTCTGCACACGTCGCCTTCCCTGTTTTTAAAGTCTGCTCTTTCCCATCCCCCCTTTGACACGCCACCCACTTAACCATTTTTCAGCCCCATATATATATATATATATATATATATATATATATATATATATATTTTTTTTTTTAATTTCAAACTTTCTACATACATTTCATTTTCCTCTCCATCCCTCCCTTTTTTTTTCTTTTTAATTTGTTTTTTCAAACTTCGTTTTCATACTATCTTTAAAGACTAAAGTTGTGGACATATTGTACAACGTGAATGTTGCTTACCCTTTTTTGGATTTCTTTTTTAGTTTTTAGATTTTTAATTACGCGGGTTGTAGTTAATTTGTGTCCCTTTTTTTTTTAGTTTTTTCTTAAGTTCAATGTATTCTGTTTGTTCTATTAACAAACAAACCTTAAAGGTCGTTTGGTGCGCTGGAATTGAATAGGTTTGGAATGGAATGTGATTCATATGGAAATATTTATATGGCATCTGGATTCCTGATAATCATGTTGTATTTGGTGCTTTGGATTTGAGTTTGAATTAATGGAGAGAGAAATAGTGGGACCCACCAAAATTGTAAGGAAATTATTAAAAAAGAATGGTAGGTCTCATCAAAATTATGAAGAAAATTGGGAGAGAAATAGTGAGACCCACCAAAATGTGGGAAATAGGTTGAAATTCTTATGTCCACCATTTCATTCCAACTCCACTCAAATCTGGCCCACCAAACAAGGGTATCTCTTTCCAATCCAAGCCAGTTCAAGCCAAACCCTTCGGCCAAACAGTCCATAAGATGATTTGTTTTGTTTCATTCGATGGATTTTTAATGAGAGGTTTCAATATATATATATTTACAATAAGAGGTTTCAAGAATGATTTAGAATTGTTTTAAGAACACATACAAACGATATACTGATCGAATTGGTCATTATTGTTGTCTTAATAACTTATTCTTTTTTTTGTTTGTCATATGTTCGAAGGTTTATTCCATTAATTACCGTTTTAAAAAAAAATAAGAAGAGATAAACCAAAAAGTATTAAGAATAATAAGTGTGTATGCATGCAAGTGGAAAATTTTGTATTGGATGTTTGATTGATTGAGTTGAGAGCTATAGTTTATGAGATAACAAGTGCTTTTGAATGGTTCTTTAAAACTTAATTATTTATGAGATAACATATTAAAGCTTATGTCATTGTCTACATAAATTTTGTTCATACTTGAGTTACTTAAAGGCATGATTTAAATTACTTGACTTGAAAACATATGTACTTATAAATACTTCCTTTAGTTCTTCTAGAAAAATAATAATAACAATAATAAATACTTCCTTTAGTACAACTCTACTTCAGTTCTTTCATCATTCATATTTGGTCAATATTATATATATATATATATATATATATATATATATATATATATATATATATATATATATATATATATATTTAAGTCTAGAAGATTTTGATTGGTAAAATTACAATGGACTAAGAACATAAAATTAAATATGCTGGTCAGGGAGTTGTTCAATTTTGAACGAATTATTAAATGTTACAATTAGATAATTTAACCTACCCCCGATGATATAATTAAATTATAAACTTAACCATCAGCCATGTATTAACTGTTATATATAAATAAAAAAAATAATTAGAAATGACGTGTTTCTAGTTATTATTGAAAATGAAATAAATATGTTAAAGAAAGCACGTTCACAATTAATATATTTATCCACAGATTATAATTACTTGTTTAATCGATATTTTATTGAAATGAAAAACCATCTAGAAGTGGAAAAAACAGTTAAAGAATTATAATAAAAAGAAGAGAGAGAATGAGACAGCAACGAACCAATTAAGAAATTTTCCAACATCGATGAGTGAAAAAAATTAATTTACTATTGTAAATGGCAATTTTCCAAGTCAATGGCTTATTTATCAACTTAAATGACGTTTAAAAAACGACTAATTATTTTCAAATTTCATGATTCAGTGACTAAAATTGCTGGAAATTATGCGAGGGCTAAATTTAGAAATTAATAATTGAGATTCGGGTTGATTATAATTTATGTTTGTTTAAATTATTATAATATTCACAATCTGTTCTTGTCAAAATAATAATAATAATAATAAATAATCACTATTTTTCTAATTTTCTTTGGTTTATAAAAGCTAAATCTGTGAAATTTAAAAACTACAATTAGTTTGTTTGGTCTTTCCATTTTTCCCCCTTTTTTAAAAAATAATTTTTGTTCATTTCCATAATTAGGAATCCATTATCTGGCATTGTCACAGTGCATCCAATTACATGCCTTATAATAGAGCCCAAAATCCATCACGCGCCTCTGTTGGGCCTAAAGCCCATTTTCTTTTTATACTTTTGGGGCCAGGCCCAAATAAAACTTTGAAATTGATACTAGCCCGTATATACAAATTGGAATCTTAATTTACGATAAATAATGAACTTTAACATAAAATAATAATAATAATAATAATAATAATAATAATAATTGTAATTATATGATTTTATCGAAAAAAGTTGGGAGAAATTACTTCTTTATTTACAGACACCTAATAATTATTCATCAAAGTGATTCAAATAGGTATTTATCTTATTTAACAACCAACAAAACAGGGTTGTATATATGTTTTTCATTGCGCGAAACATATAAATTTTAGCTAATATGTTGTTGTCGTCGTCGTCGTCATCATCATCATCATCTTAATCGAACAACGTATGAGAATGAAAATGATTTAGACCTTTGATCTCTTGATCGATGGTGTATGTCTTAAACAGTTGCGTTATGCTTCTGTTGGCAGTTAAGGTATAGTTTGTGTGTTTAAAAAACCGTGCAAGTAAGAAAGCAATACAATTCATTTGTAATTTAGTCTATTCTCATTGTTTGGATGGGTTCACACGACTTTCATTTTAAACACAAAAATCACAATACATTTATTATTATTATTTTTTTTTCCCTTTCTTCCGGTTGTATAATATGTGGGAGTGAATATTAGAATCTCTAGTCTCGAAGTCGACGATATAATATCTCAATTCTCAACCAATTAAATTATGTTTAAATTGACTCAAATACAACCCGTAGATGTTAAAGTAACTTCACAAACTTATTTTTTATTTTTTAATCAAGTTTCACCTTTGTTTGTCATTATCAAAATAATCAATCATTTGGATATACTAAAAGTGTTGAATTTATGATTAAATGAGTTGAAGGATGCCGTCAACAAGAGCTTAGCTCAACTGACATAAAATTGTATTGCTAACCACGAGATCTGTGGTTCGAATCCCCCTCCCCACATATTGTCAAAAAAAAAAAAAAAAAAATGAGTTGAAGGATGCCAAAAAAAATCATGAACCGGATCATAAAACCATATTTACTTTAATAGTTTTGTCACAGTCACGTGGAGACAAGTCTCGTTGAAATAATTCCATTCAAACATTATTCTTTAAAATTTGTTTACTTTTATTTACAAACATTTCAAAAATAGCATCATTATTTTTGTTCATTAGTCATGCCAATGCCGTGATGATTGCATTATTTTCCATTGTTCAAAATAACTTTATCATGAATGATTTTCATTCCAACAAAACTCATGAATTTTTTTAGCATTGCCCAAATTTTGTGTGTGTTATAGGCAATTTTGGACCACCCCGATACACAAGGAGCTGACGAGGACAACCGAGGAGAAATCGGGCTGAAAGATGGACCAAGGAGGCAAAACCGGCAAATGGGACGGGCCAAGACCGAAGGGGTCGGGTTTTCGACCCGACCCCCTGCTCGGCCTCGGCCCATGGCCGAGGCCGAGCCTCAGCCCGCTCGTGCGGGCCGAGCCCGTTTGGTCCCGTCTGGTCCCCACCGCCTTTGGATGTCCCGGTTTCGCCTGGTTTGACCTAAAACGCCTCCGAAACCCTAAAAAGGCTAGGAGGATGAACATGTATTTATATCCCTCTTCGCCACTGAAGAGGGGATCCCGAATTCTATCCATAAACTCTACTCTCTATTCTCTGTTTTCTCCTCTTGCTCTTACTTTTCCACGCCCTACCGTTCTGCTTGTTGACTTAAGCATCGGAGCCGGTGTGGCGAGCACCACACCGGTGTGCAGGTTTACTGTCTTGCAGGCCACGTCTTCCCCCCTCAACTACAAATTTACCGTTGGTGGCACGTGAAGGTCAGGTGAGATCCTCTGGCCAAAATCGACCATCAACGGTGTGTGTTTTTTGAAATACAATATTTATTCAAATGTAAATGATATTAGCCTTAAAAAATGTAACTGATTATAAGACGTATTATTTAACTATAATATTATACAAGCATATGCATGTAACTGAAATTTGTTGATAATATGCATTTGTAAATAACAATGTTCGAAATTTAAAGAAAAATAAAGATTATATATATACAGTAACGATTTTCTCATATAATTTATATTTTAAATAAAATTAAAGATACTTCAATTATTAGTGTATGTGAAAATAATATAAACTAAAATTCTTGATTTTTGTTGAAAATAACATATTTAACCATATTAAATGATTGATCAAACCTTCTTATAGTTTATTTAGTATATTTTTTTTATCTTTTAGTTTGTTCAAACAAAAGTATACTAGAAATATTGAAGCTCTACTTTTAAATTTTGGAGGATGGATCAAACTTCTAATATAGAAAAAGTAATAAATGTTTTTTTTTTTTTTTTTTTTTTTTTTTTTTTTTTTTTTTTTTCTACCGAGTTATGTTTATAACTTTTCTAGCTTTGGTTTTTTACAAACTACAACTACCAAATTTTGTGGTTTTTAAAATTTATTGATTATTTTTTTTACAGGAGATTCGAACCACAAACCTTTCGATCATTGGTACAAGTCTTATGTCAGTCGAACTATGTTCATGTTTGACGATTTTTAATTGTACTATTGATCAATAACAAAAATACTTGAAGTGATCGTGCTCAACAAATGAGTATATTGAAAAAAGTTTCTAATCATTTTTTTAAATAATTATTTTAGTTCAAGGTGTGGGAATAAGACCTATTGGTCAAAGATATATGTATGTACTACCAACCAATTAAGTTGTGCTTACTTTGATTGTATAAGAAGTTAACAAAAATTTTAATTCCTATCCCTTTTAAATGTCTATATTTCTCTAATAAATGTGTGTCAATTCACTAAGTATCATGTCATGTAAGTTTATTGTCAACCTATTTTAACTTTCATTGACGAAAATGGTATGATAGAAACTGTTAAAATACAAGCAAATGGTTTAAAATTTTCAAACAATAATACCTAAATTGAAAAAGAACATCATGACTAAAAGATGTAAAGACAGCTCATTAGTCATATGTTGCGCACATGTGGTATACTTTTGTTTATGTTAATCAGTCAAAGAAGTTGTAATCCCATGTTTTTCATTTATTATGATATTTGTACTTAGATGAGTTTCTCTCCCTTTCTTCCTCATATATATATATATATATGAAATTGAAATGAATAAAATGGAAGGGTTTATCCGGTAAGAAATCTCTAAAAAATTTCGATAATTTTTTCATGGTATCAGAGTCTTAAGTACCATTTTCTCTCCTATTGACTTAATCTTTACAAAATTAATTAAAAACATTAAAATACAATAAACTAAGTTGAAAAATTTCAAACAATAGGAACTAAAGAAAAGAAGACTACAATGCACTAGCAACAAAAACAAAAGTTTATAATTCTTTCTCCACCTCAAAAAGGTCGACAAAATTGTTAACCTTTTTTTTCCCATTTTTTCTTAATGATTTGATTTATCTTATAAATTTCTACCAACTCACTTAATATCGTAGGAATTTATAATCATCCTAACATTTACCAATAAATTCTAAAAAAAGAAACATTTACCTGTTTGCTTAAGAAGAAATATGATTCAGGAGAAAACCCTTCCCAATCTCATTCATTATACTCAAATTTTAATGATCCAAGAGCAAGGAGATTAAATACACGGGAGGGAGTAAAAACTCCTGAAGAATACCTCTAACCAATACAACAGAAAACTAGTAAAGTACAACAGAAATAATTAACTGATAAACCGAAAACTACTGTCATGTGCATGGCATGTGATACACACTCAGTGAGCTATCTTCACACCCCCCTCAAGCCAATGGAGAGAGGATCTCGCACATTGAGCTTGGTCTTCAGCCGATTAAAAGATACAGCAGAGAGAGGTTTTGTGAGAATATCTGCAACTTGGTCAATAGCCGGAAGATGTTGTACCAGAATTCGCTTTTGTAGAACTAAATCACGAACAAAGTAAATGTCAATCTCAACATGTTTCGTCTTGGCATGGAGAATGTGATTGGCACTGAGATGGACTGCACTCAAATTGTCACACCAAAGTACAGGTTTCTGCGGCAAAGAGATTTTAAGTTCACAAAATAAGGTGTGTAGCCAAACCAGTTCTGCAGCAGTGGAGGCAAGGCAACGATTCTCTGCTTCAGTGCTTGAACGTGAGATTATAGCTTGCTTCTTCGAGCCCCAAGAGATGATATTACCTCCAAAGAAAATGCAAAAGCCTGAGGTTGATTTACGATCGTCTGGATCAGAGGCCCAGTCTGAATCTGCATAGCCATGAAGCGAAAGGGATGATGGAACTGAAAGATGAATGCCATGATTGTGAGTACCCTTTAGATACCGCAATATCCTTTTGACAAGCTGCCAGTGGACTACCGTGGGAGATTGCATGAATTGACATGCTTTGTTAACACTGAAAGAGATTTCTGGTCTTGTTATTGTGGCATATTGTAACGCACCCACGGTGCTTCGATATAGCCGGACATCATGAAACGCCTCACCTTGATGACTAGATAACAATGGACCACTTATCATTGGAGTGGTAATTCCCTTGGCGTCTGACATATTGGTCTTGTGAAGTAAATCAAGTATATATTTTGATTGGGAAAGAAACATACCACCGGATGGAGGATAAGATACCTCCACACCTAAGAAAAAACTGAGAGAACCAAGATCTTTCAGAGCAAACTTTGTATGTAATGCAGATATCAGGGAATTAATGGCAGTCGAGGAACTCCCAGTGATCAGAATATCGTCCACATAAACCAAGATATAGCACACCCCAGAGTCAGAGTGTCGAAAGAGCAGGGAAGGATCAGCCTTTGAGGAACAGAAACCAATAGATTGTAGGAAGAGGCTAAGACGTTCGAACCATGCACGGGGAGCCTGTTTAAGGCCGTAGAGGGCCTTTTGAAGCTTGCACACAAGTTGTGTGGACCCTGAGTTTTGTTCGAAACCAATAGGTTGTTCCATGTATACTGTTTCAGTTAGAAGCCCATGGAGAAAGGCATTGTTGATATCAACTTGCCTTATGGACCAGTTATTTGCCAATGCTAGAGTTAAAAGGACTCGAATGGTCACAGGCTTCACAACTGGACTAAAGGTCTCCGAGTAATCTATATCCGGTGTTTGGTGAAACCCTTTGGCAACTAAACGTGCCTTGTAGCGGGCTATAGTGCCATCAGAGTTTCTTTTGATCTTAAAGACCCATTTGCAACCCACTAACTTTTGATTAGATTGAAAGGGTACAAGAGACCAAGTCTGATTTGCTAATAAGGCTTCATACTCAGTTTGCATAGCCTTTTTCCACATAGGATGCTTTAAAGCTTCTTTGGCGTTCGGTGGTTCTGTTTCATCATAAGACACAGTAAAGACCTTAGGTTTAAAGATACCACGTTTGCCCCTTGTAACCATGGAATGGTTATTTGTTATCACAGGAACAGAACATTGTTGATTTGTTTCAGTGGTAGGATCTGACAGACAAGGCTGTTCAGTGAGTGACGGTGCAGAATCACAAGGTTGTGCAGTCATTGATGTATTGAGATCGTCTTGTGCAGCTGGAGAATGCGCAATATCAGTTGGAACTGGTGCAGAGTCTGATGGATGTACACTTGTGGAAGACAAAGGTGTACTGGCAGGTGTAGACAAAATAGGAAGAGATTGAGTAATAGAAGTAGCTGTGGTGGCAGGGTCTGGTTGGCAAGGAGTCTTATATGGAAAGCATAGCTCATCAAAGGTAACATTTCGAGATACAAATAAGCGACCATCAGGGGATAAGCATTTGTAGCCCTTGTGTTGATTGCTATAACCCAAAAACACACAAGGAATGGAGCGAAAGTTCAGTTTGTGGGTGTTGTAAGGTCTTAGGCACGGATAGCATCTGCAGCCGAAGATTTTGAGGAAATTGTAGGAAGGATCAGTATGAAAAAGATGTTTCAAGGGGCTCACTCCATTCAGGGCTGTAGTTGGTAGTCGATTGCTAGGGTAAACAGCGGTTGCAAAGGCATCGTCCCAGAACATGAGTGGTAATGAAGCTTAAGCTAGAAGAGTAAGGCCAATATCAACTATTTGGCGATGTTTGCGCTCAACTATCCCATTCTGTTGGGAAGTATAGGGACAAGTTACTCTATGGTCAATCCCATGGGCTTTAAGGTAAGCAGTGAAGCTTTTAAACTCTCCCCCTCCATCAGATTGGAAACGAAGAATGGGATGTCCTAGTAGTTTTTCAACAGACGTTTTAAAGGAAATGAAAGTGGACAAGGCTTCAGATTTGGTATTTAGGAAATAGATCCATGTATACCGAGAGTAAACATCAATAAAGCTAATATAGTATCTAAAACCATTCCTAGAAGGAACATGGGAAGGTCCCCAAACATCAGCAACTACTAGTTGTAAGGGTGCAGTGTAGACAGTTGATGACAACTTAAAAGGGAGATTATGAGATTTCCCAACAACACACGAATTATAGAAATTTGAAGAAGATAGTTTTGAATTATAGAGTTGAGCAATAGAACGTACAATAGGTAGAGCTGGATGACCCAGCCGCCTATGCCAGATATCTAATGAGCATGTATTAGGCATAGTTTTTACAGTTGAAGCAAAGGGAACAAACTGAGATACTAAGCATTTATTTGTAGTAGGTACATTATGCTTGGACTTGGATGAATGAACAGAAAGGTTGAACCTGTACAGCCCTTCATGGAGTGGTCCTTGGAGTAGTATTTGGCCAGAAAGATGATCCTTCACATAGCAAACATCAGGGTGAAATTCAAAAAACACAGCATTATCCCTAGCAAATTGGCTAACACTAATGAGGTTTTTGGTGATTTTGGGAACATGGAGAAGATTTTTGAGATGAAATAAACGGTTGGCAGAAAGAAAAGAGGAGTAACCAGAATGTGTAATGGACAGACCTGCACCATTTCCAACTTGCATCTGGGAGTTGCCACTGTAATCCGAGCTTACCGCAAGATTCCCAAAACTGTTTGTCAAGTGATTAGTCGCCCCTGAGTCAGGATACCAGCCATTATCTTGATTCAAGTCCGAGGCAGTCAACAAAGCTTGCATCTGCGGATTGGTAGGAAAAGCACCAGCACCAAATTGAGGATGAAAACCACCCGAATTTCCAGACTGCTGTTGTGGAAGTCGTCCAGCTAGAGAGTAACATTTGATGGCTGTGTGGCCAAACTTGAAACAATATTGGCATTGAGGTTTATTGCGGTTGTTGTTCCAAGATCGTCCTCCGCGATTGGATCGACCACCTCCCCTCCCACGATGATTGAAGTTGGAAGAGGATTGGTACGAATGATTCTGCTTAGAGACATCAGAGTCAGTAGAATGGTTACTTTGTGTGGTGAGATTCACAGAAGGCACTGATCCATCAGAATTCACAGTAGTGAGTTTGCTTTCCAATCTGTTCTCATGTGTCAATAGTAGAGCCATCGCTTCTTGGACACCAATATCATCAGTCTGAGCAGTGATGACAGAGATCATCGACTCATACTCCGGACCAAGTCCAGTCAGGATGTAAGTTATATGGTCCTCAGCATCAACCTCTTTTCCAATTGCTGCCAATGCATCAACACATCTTTTAATTTGTGAGAAATACTCACTCAATGGCATATTCGCTTTCTTGATTGTTTGGAGCTTGGATTTCAACCGCATGATCTGAGCCCGATTTCGAGAATTGAAGATCTGGAGAAGACATTTCTAGATTGCACGAGAGGTTTTGCAGTGAATCACTTGTTCCAGTATGTTATCCGTCATGGAGCCAAGTAGCCAGGATGAAATTAACCGATCTTGCTTCTTCCACTTCAAGTAATCAGGATTTGATTTTGTAGCAGAGGCATTTGTAGGGTTAGGAATCTCCTTTGGCGGTGGTTCAACATCTTGGAGAATAAAATTCTCCAATTCATGGCCTTCTAGGGCAAATTCAATTTGCACCTTCCACATCAAGAAATTATCATTGCTCAACTTTACGGTAGAGATCTTGTTACCGGGATTGATAACAGAAGTCGTCGAACTGTCAGCACCTTCAAGAGAGATTGCTTCAGTGTGAGTGGATGAATCCATTGTAACAGCAAACACGTAGGAGGAATTCCCAGAGGAGCGAACGTTTGTTCGGAAAGAGAAAAGAACGAAAGAAAAAAAAAATTAAACTCAGAGATTGTCGCTAGACGAGAGCTCTGATACCATGTTTGCTTAAGAAGAAATATGATTCAGGAGAAAACCCTTCCCAATCTCATTCATTATACTCAAATTTTAATGATCCAAGAGCAAGGAGATTAAATACACGGGAGGGAGTAAAAACTCCTGAAGAATACCTCTAACCAATACAACAGAAAACTAGTAAAGTACAACAGAAATAATTAACTGATAAATCGAAAACTACTGTCATGTGCATGGCACGTGATACACACTCAGTGAGCTATCTTCACATTACCAATAAAGGAAGATATAATTTGAAAAAAGTTAAAATAAAAGTGACAAAATCAAAGAATTTCAAACAATAGGAACTAAATTGAAAAAAAAAACCCTCGACATTAAGAACTAATATCGAAATGATTTTGAATATGACAAAATTGATTTTAACAATTTCAAAATCACTTCTATAGATTAACAAAAATTTCAAACATTTTCTCCTCTCTCAAATGAATTCATTTATCTTCTAAATTTTTTCCAACTCATCAAATTTCATGATCAAATCCACTAAACGAAAACAACATAATTAAAAAACTTTAAAATAAGAGTAAGTTGAAAAATTTTAAATAATGGAAACTAAATTGAAAAAACACACCAACACCAAACACTCGAATATAAATTTAGAAGAAAAAAAGAGAGAGAAAAAAAAAAAAAAAAAGAAACTTTTGGCTTTTGGGACACAGCAAAAAGACAGGGCAGCTCAGTCCACAGTCCACGGTCCACGGTCGTCGGTCCACAGTCCACACCGCATCAGTCATAGAGAGATAGAGAGAGAAAGAAAGTCAGTCACACAGAGCTGAGAGCTGAAAGAAAGAAAAAAAAATGTATTTTCCCAAGAACAACCTTATAGATAATAAGAATTATTTTTTTAAAAATTATATCTTCCAAAAAAAAAAACATATTTTTGATTCTAATCAGACCCTGTCTTTTCCTCTCTTTGACTGAGCTGAGAAATTGAAATTGAAATTAACCCAAACGCATTTTGGTTCTCTCAGCTTTCGCCTCCCTCTCTCTTTCAATTCTCCCTTCCTGATTTAGCCGACACGTACAATTTTTCCCCTCTTTCTCACCAATTTTTTCCCATTTCTGCTCTTAATTATACTCTCTTTTCGTACAATTATCTCTTCCCACAAACTCCCTCGGCTCCCCCCAATTCCTTTTTTTTATTCCTTCAATCCAATTTAATACGATTCTTCATTAAACCCCACTTCACCCAAGAACACGACGAGTTTGTTCAGTGCTCTACGAATCCGCCAAATCTAGGCCCTCCGATTCCGCCACCCTTTGCGACGGTACTCTTTTTTCACACTGCCCCATTTTGAAGCTTCTTCTAGATCTTCGCTTTCAAGTGGGATTTCATTTCAATGTTGCTTTTCTCGTGGGGGTTATTGAATTTGATCCAACAGTTTATTTTAGGTCTTCTGTACGGAATTCTTTACTTTTCTCTTTGATGGGTTTTGATTGGATTGCATTTTATCTTGCTGTACTGTGTGGTTTGTGAACTGTTTCTTTGAATTGGGCGTGTTTGAATGCGAGGGGTTGTTGGTTAAGTAGTGAGATTGAATCGAGTTTGGAGTTCATTTGGAATGGGTGTTGATTTTGTTGCTGCATGCTTGAAATGGGGTTTTGATTTTGTAGGTTGGCTCTGAAGATTGCAATATGAGCGAGTGTTTTCGAAGGCAATTGCAAACCCATTTGATGCGGATGAATCTTTGTGAGGATTACTAGTGTTCTGCCGTCTTCTATGCTGTCTCATTTGAGTAGAAATATGGGCTTACTCTGCAGTAGAAATCGTCATTACAATGAACAGGATACTGAAGAGAATGCGCAGGTGAATCATGCTTCATTAGAATATATGATTCTCTTCTTTTATTGCTAGTTGAAGAAACAATGTGTTTTTGGTATCTTGAGTTATTTGTCGAATCTCGAGTTCGATATGATCGTAGTCGTGTGGTTTTCCAGGCTGCAGAAATAGAGAGGCGGATTGTACAGGAAACAGAGGCTGAGAAACATATACAGAAACTTCTTCTGCTTGGTAAGTGTATTTTAGCCTCACATTACATTTGTTATCTCTGTATAATAGATGAGAAATCAACTTGTATGTGCTTGAATGTTCAAAAACAGCATTTCAAACTTTAGAGGGGAAATACATCAGTTTTATGTTTTTGTGTCTTCTTTCTCTGGGTTAGATTTGTGTTTTTAGTGTTTGGTTAATGAGTTTATAATCTGTAATAATTAGTATGTATTGTAATTAATGACTTTCATAAATGCAGTTATCATAGTTAACCCACATACCAAATATTAGCTCAGCTTCTTAACCCTAGGTTGCACAAGGTCAACCTGTGAGCTAAACATCCCCGTATAAGTTATCATTCAATCTTTTTGTTTCGACAACTAATGTGGAAAGGATAGCAGATTCCATATATCTGCTTCCGAGTGATAATGACCTCTAGATGTTATTTTTTGTTTTCTTGGACAATCCAAATAAACTAAGATTTACCCAATTGTTTAGGTGCTGGAGAGTCTGGGAAATCCACCATTTTTAAGCAGGCAAGCCCTTTTATTCTTTACCGTCATAATCCGCAAGCAATGCCGTAATGAAGTTGGTCCACTAACATTTTCTTGCATTTTTGCTCCATTTTTTCAGATAAAATTGTTGTTCCAAACTGGCTTTGATGAAGCAGAGCTAAAGAGCTATATTCCAGTCATTCATGCAAATGTGTATCAGACTATAAAAGTATGCAATATTTGAAAGGGTGTGTTGGTTATTTCCCTTTCTGCATGATTTAAAGAGCAAATGATTTTGTCCAAAATTTTAAAACATAATATCCTAATGTTTCGATCAGAGGCATGTTGATACTGTATTTTGATTTTTGAATGCCAAAAACTCTAAATCATAATGTACTAATCTTTTGATATGAGGTGTGCCGATATTGTATTCTTTGTTGATTCAAGATCTGTAACCTCTAATTGAACTTGACATTTCAGGTATTACATGACGGTTCGAAGGAGCTCGCTCAAAATGATAAAGAGTTCTCGAAGTATGTTTTATCAAGTGAAAATAAGGTATCTGTTCAATGCCTAACTGGAACCTACATGGCTTGAGCTTTTAATTTACACGGTTTTAAATTAGTTGCCAGTGGTTGCGAAAAGAATTTGTCTAGCTGGCTTCTGGTTCATGATTCAGAAATAGAAATGGGAACAGATTTGTAATGTAGTAGAACTTCATTTACCATTATCTGAAATATTAAACAATAAACACGAGGGAAAAAGATCATTTCTACCCTCTATATTTAGCTTAGTGAGAAAATTTGACTTTTAAGCTTTCTATTCCATCAAATTAAATCCTAAATTTGGGTGTAATTAATACCTTCCCGAGTCTAAAATAGGAAATTTCCCATGAACTAACAAATAAAACAGTAAAATTTAATTAACAAAATACTCAAAATCAGGTAAAGAATGCCTAAATCCAACCATGACAATACTTGAACCTAACCATGAAATAAATTAGGTTAAAAAGCACAATACCCACAAGCTTAGGAGAACAATATCCCAACAAAACTAGAGAAAGAATACCCACGAGCGTTGTCTAGCCAAAATGACACTTGTAGCTGTCCTCCAATCTTCAACAGAAAATGGAAACCTAGTAAAGTTGAGGGGTCTAATTTGATGAAATTGAAAGTTTTAAGGTTAAAATTGGTCACTAACCTAAGTATAGGGGTAGAAATGGAACTTTTCCCCTGATATAATTTGCTAGCTTATAAATGTACCATTGGATGGATGTGTACTGAACTTTTTGGTTCTTATTATTATTCCTGCATGGGTTTCGAACCAGGAAATTGGCGAGAAATTATCAGATATTGGAGGTAGATTGGATTACCCTCGTTTGACTAGGGAGCGTGCTCAAGATATAGAGACTCTTTGGAAAGATGCTGCGATTCAGGTAGCTAGTGTCATCTTTTAAACAAAATCAGATATGATGCTTATTTTATGCAAACTTTTCACCTTGAATTTGTCCTAGATGAAGTGTGCTTAGTGTTCTTATTCTATTTGTAGGAAACGTATGCTCGTGGTAATGAACTACAGGTTCCAGATTGCGCACATTATTTCATGGAAAATTTGCAAAGATTATCAGATGCAAATTACATTCCAACTAAGGTATTGAATTCTATGATATTTCTAGCTGAAGTGGATATGAATTGCTCTCAAACAAGTTCTTATTAGTGAAGTTCATTGTATGAGCTGTATTTTCAGAAATTACCAACTTTACAGATTTCATCGTCTTATAAAGTTGTTTGTATTGAATATTCTATGGATGAAATAATTTTGTTTTAATATTATTTTTTAAAAATACAATCGTTCTCTTTGAATTGCTACGAGTTGAATTATTATCTCTTACTTTCTCACAACACTCAATGAAGTTTTTGTTGAATTAATATCCCTTCTTCCATTGTATATCCTGCTCATGTTTGAGCATTCTCCTTCACTGAAATTAATAATGAGAGTGATTTATTTGTGTACATATCAATTGGTCCTTTTCTTATGTGCTTTTAATCACAGGAGGACGTGCTCTACGCAAGAGTTCGTACAACAGGCGTTGTTGAAATTCAGTTTAGGTAAATATATCGTTAGATGGCTCACGATGTGTTTCTAATAACAAATATAGCATTTATTTATTTGTTTTTTTTTTTGTTGAAGATAATTAAACTCCCTTACAGCTTAGTTTAGTAATTCAAATTTATAATTTAGCAAAGAAAAAAATCATATTTATAAGATAAGTGATAATATAATCAGAAGATTAGACTTAACCCCAGAAAGCCTTCATGTTAACAAACTTTTATATGTTACACTTCGTTCTTAATCATGAAATTTTGGCATTGTAATTAATTATGGTATCGGTTTGATTTTGGCAGTCCCGTTGGAGAAAATAAAAAGAGCGGCGAAGTGTATAGACTCTTTGATGTTGGCGGACAGAGAAATGAGAGGAGAAAATGGATTCATCTTTTTGAAGGTGTTACAGCAGTAATCTTTTGTGCTGCTATTAGTGAGTAAGACCATCACTCTTTTGACCCATTTATGGTTCTGTGGCAGTCTTGATAAATGTAGGAGGCAAAAGAAAAGCATAGACATTGGATTCTGAGAGTAAATGCCCCTCATGGATGTTCACGGAGTAACGACCGGGTGGTCGGGGATGCTCCTGGAAGCTGATGGGATGCCATTTAGGAATATGTGATTGTGCAATAAAGTTTTGTGAATAAGGGCTTTCACACCTGCTTTTCTCTTGTTTTCTTTCATTTGTTTTCTTTTGGAGTGGGTGGAACTTGGTTGGAGAGTAGCTCTTAGAAGGTAGTGATTCAAGTTGAGAGTCCAAATGAAATGATAAGATAATTCTAAAAGTGTGAAATGAAAGAGGAAAAGAAGATCATAACTAGCTGGTGATCTAACAACCCATGTGGAGATAGTGGCGACTAGACTACTTGTCCAATATCTTTTTGTGTTTGGATAGTCGGGCTATCGAGCCGTTACAGTCTTTGCATTACGTTCATAGCCCACCCGACTAATATCAGGATTGAAATTATAAAGTTGGTTGTGGTCCCTCTATTCTCCTTGGAAGAATAAATATTACATTAAAATTTACTGTAGTATCATAAAGTTTGTTAGTTTCAAAGGATTAACTAATAACTGTTTCAGGTATGACCAAACACTTTTTGAGGATGAACAGAAGAACAGAATGATGGAGACCAAGGAACTTTTTGAGTGGGTTCTGAAACAAGAGTGTTTTGAGGTTTTCTTTTCTGCATTGTTACCATTTTCGTGATCGAACATATTTAATGATGATTTTTTTCCGCAAGTTGATACCTGATCTCTCTCTTGTTCTCTTTCGGGTGCAGAAAACGTCGTTCATGCTTTTTCTCAACAAGTTCGATATATTCGAGAAAAAAGTTCTAAAAGTAAGTGTTGATTCACAACACTCTTGGATAGGTCCTTCATGAAACATTAACATGAATTAGCTTCTTATGATAGGTCCCTCTCAGTGTATGTGAATGGTTCAGAGATTATCAGCCAGTTTCGACTGGAAAACAAGAGATCGAGCATGCCTACGAGTATGTATCTACCCCATCATCCTTCGCTTCAAATTTGCTTAGATCGAGTCATTTCTCTAGCGGGATGACTCGGTATATTTGGCCATTGATAGTTTCCTCTGAAGACTAGGGACAATGCTGCTACTTTTTCCTCGCTTTGTAGCTGTTCTAAAATAACTTCTGATGCATATGAATCAATGAATTCAGGTTTGTGAAGAAAAAATTCGAGGAGTTGTATTTTCAGAACACGACAGCAGATCGAGTAGATCGGGTGTTTAAGGTATACAGAACAACTGCTCTTGATCAGAAGCTTGTAAAGAAGACATTCAAGCTCGTAGATGAAACTTTGAGGCGGCGAAATCTATTCGAGGCCGGGTTATTGTGACCTCGTTAACAGCTTCCTCACACAGAAAAAAGGAAAATGGTTGCTTGTTTGATGAACAAACTTATATTGGATTTTCATTGAAGTAATTAAAGTTGAAGCTGAAGAAGGAAGTTGGAATTCTGATTCATTGATTTAAAACATTTTGTGTCAAATTAAATTTTGCCTATTCTATCAAAGTTGAAATCTTTTTAACTATATGTAATTTGATATTCCAAATTGTTGTGAAATTACATAAGCTTCAACAGGGCTTTCTTTTCTTTCTTTCGTTCTTTGAGTTTGAAAGTAAACTATTATATGGTTTTGGATTCTGTGAAGAGCCATTCTATTTGTCTGCATTGGTCAAATGAATAGGATTTTTTTTTTTTTTTTTTTGGGTGTGCAGCAAAATAATTTGAGTAGTTGAAGAAATTTTATTTCTAAAAATATATTCAAACTTTTTATATTCTAAAAACGTTGTTGAACAACTTGAACCTTCCAACTTCATTGCTCTTCAATGACTTCATTAAAAGAAAATTCATGAAATGATGAGTACAAAAAGTTATGTTGAGGCATTTGTTTATTTGCTTTGACTTTTTAACATTTTAATTTAATCATATCTGGCTAACTTCTTATCCCTACGTCGAAACACTAAAATAATAACATTTTAATTTTCACACGTAAAAATTGAATGTTTATTTATTTATTTTTTCTAGATGCTAGACTAAAATATATACTTTAAATGTCAAAAGACTATAATAAAATAAATTTTGTTTGATAATTATTTCATTTGAAAGCTTTTATTTCTAAAAATATGTTGGTTTATTCCAATTTATTTGGTAAGTTTTCTTACCATTTTTTTAACACACATTTGAATTCTATACCTCTTAAACAAAAAGAAAAGCTCTCCAAACTTTTTCTTTATACTTTTAAAAGAATTGGTTTAAATTTCAAAAACATTTTCTAAAAGTAGGTAAGAAAACATAGAAATAGAACTAAAATTAACATTCATAAGTTTAATTTTAAAAACTAGAAAACAAAAAACAAAATTGTTAACAAACATAGCCTTAAAATTTGATATAGACGTTCTATAATTTTAGGAACCAAAACTAAACTTGGTAACCTTAAATATTTTTTTTTAAGAACTAAAAAAAAAAAGCTAATAAAAAATCAAATTTTATTTATGATATGACCTAATATTCACAGAGGAACCGCGTAGCGTGGAGAATAGTATTTAAAAATGTGGGAACTCAAAAAGCAAAAAAAAAAAAAAAAAGTATTTAAAAATGTGGCCGACACATCGGACGGTGAAATGGACGGGAAGGAAATATTAAAGGAAAAGTGGGATACGTCGTCACATGCAAAGACGACAAAGATCGCCAAGTGAGAAGAAGAAACAAACAGGGGCTCGTTTTTTACGCGCGTAACGCCTCCGATCGCGAGGGAACCGTGAAAACCACTCGCAAAATCCCCGTTCCATTTCTTTGATTTTTCTCATCCCTCGGAATCCGCTCAGCTTTTTCAATTCTCCACGACATTAATATCATTCTTCTCTCTCGCTTCCAAGCATCAAATTCTTTCGGAATGGTTTACTGACTTTCAATGTGCTTCAAACCCTAGCCTATTTCGTCCAACGCGTCTGGATCTCGCCGGGGTGAGTTCTTCTCTTGATCGTCTTTTGTTTTTGTTGTTTTTTGAGTTTGATTGATTGATGAGATGAAAATGTGAAATTAGCCTTCCTGTTTCTTTTTATGGCTTGTGGAGGAATTCGAAATCGTGATTGGAAGATCTTTTCTCTCTGCATTGCACCTTTAGGCCGTTTCATGTAATTTTACGTGTTGTTAAAGGAAACTTAACTTTTGGTGTGTGTGTGTGTGTGTGTGTGTGTTTAATGATTTAAAATTGTTGCGGCGATGGTTGATTTTTGAGGTACCGACTGAAATGTTTTAGGCTATTTCTTGTAATTATTGGTTGATATGGCATTTGTTCCCCTTATTTTCTAACTGCAAGTGATCAATGGAATTTTTGAAAAGAATCTGCTATGTTTCTATTATAATAATCGTTGCACTGGATGGTGGAAACAGTTGTGTTTTAGAAGCCATTTTTAATTGTAGAGGAGTTGTACTGGTGAAATTTCCATAGAACGGTTCGTCTTGTTGTTGCTCTATCTGAATGATTCAGCCTTCCATGTTTTTTCGAATAATATAACTGAGCGTGTGTCTTTCGTGGTTTGAGCATTTATATCTATTGAACGTTGGTTTGCTTATTTTAGGTTATTAACAAGACAGTCTTCTCTGAATGTTAATCTTCTGTATGAAACTTTTTTGTTTTTGAAACTCTGACATAATCTAAGGAATTGTACATTGTTGCTCTTCAGCTTAATCAAATCTCCCTGGGCTGGTTCTCAGCATTTATATTTAATTTGTGCAGGTTTATTGTACCTGTCATCTGGATTCCGTTCTTAAAGTAGATATTGGTTACCCCTATAGAAAGCCTGAAATCCTGAAGATCATACAACTTTAAAAAGGAGGAAATATGGGGAACAATTGGGTGTTCTTCGTTGATCTTGATGGAGGCTCACCTTATATCTTGCCAGTCGAGCCCTTTACATCTCATAGATTTGGAGGTCATCTATTTTCACATATTAGTTCATTCATGGATAATTCTCTATATCAGTCTAGAAATTTGTGTCTAGCTGGAAGTTTAGCACTTCAAGAAGCCTTTAATTGCTTTTCAAAGATCGCTGGTGCACTATTACTATGGTGCTCAAGTACATCAAGTGCAAACGTGACGAGGGAGATAGCAGATGATCTACATGGTTCAAATTCTAGAAGCTTTAAAAACTTTACTGAAGTTAGGAGCATCCGTTCTGGTAGACTTGGGTCTAGAGGATTTCACTTTAGCTTTAATTTGGAAAAGGAAAACTCCAAACCAATTTTTCTTGGCAAGATTGGCAGTTTTGCAACAAAACTTCTGGGTAAAGAAGCTGGAAGACAGCAATTTCATCCTTTGCTCTCGGTAGCGGCTGCTTTAGTTCCTCCACTTAACAACTTGTAAGCTGTTGTAATTCTATGAAATAAGTGGGATGAATTTCCTTTTTGTTCTACCTTTGTTCTTATGTTCAATTATTTTACCAAACTTGTTCTCGTATCAAGGGCCAGGAGATCATCTGATGTTATGGCTGTTCCATTGGAGAACAATGAGTTGCAAGTGCATGGTTGCATGGATCAAAAACCTTGTGAAGTGGCATGTAGAGCACATGCTGGTTTTACTCTTCCTGATGTGAACTGGACAAGGCAGCATGCAATTGAACCCAAAACTGGCATTGAGTTTCCCATGATACTGGATAATATTTTGTCCGGAGAAAATAATTCCAGCTTGAGTTCAGAGGTGAATGCTTACTGATTGTAGCCTTATAATATTCCTCTAAATGTTTATATGCTTTTCTGACAGCCAAATTTTTACCTATCACTTTTATCACTGTCCTTGGGCATTATTATTCTACTCTAACGCTGGGTTATATTGCCAATCATTCTCAACTGTCACTGCAGGTTCTTGTTGGAACTGGATCCAGAATTATGAAAATAGTTAAAATTAAATCCCTGAAGGTCTATGCTTTTGGCTTTTGTAAGTTTATTGGTATATCAGTTACTCTATTTTTTGTTCCTATCTTCATCTTTTACTGATCAGATCTTGATTTTTCCCCTTATAGATGTTCATCCAAACTCTGTTTGTGAGAAGCTTGGTCCAAAATATGCTTCTAGTTCAGCAGATGAATTAAATGAGCGCCGTGATTTTTATGAGGATCTTCTGAGGTAGTTTTACTTTTGCTTCAAGTTATTTAATTTCTTTGATATTCCAGTTCAGTTGTCAGTGTTCCACTTTCAAAAGTTATCTGGGAAGTGTGAAAAAGAGTTTGGAAATTTGTTTAGCATAATCGGCATGACTGTGCCAAGGGATTTCTTGTCTTCTTAACTGTTCCTAGCCTGAATGGAACCCGTAGTTCTCAGTTTTCACTTTTGAGTTTTGACCTTGGATCCAATTTTCCTGGTAACTTTACTTGTGCCTTCTTTCTAATTTTGTTTTTGTGTTACCATGCTGCAGGGAGGATATTAATATGACTGTCAGACTCGTGGTTAATTGCAATGGGATGAAGATTAATACTGTTAGAGAGTATGTTTCTTTCTATGGAATTGATCGCTGAATACATATAATATTGGCTGCTGTTTTTCTTCAAATAGTGGGTATATTATATTTTTAGGTTATTCAGTTTATTCACATCAGGAATTTATCATCTCACAGCCTTTTTTTTTTGAAAAAAAAAAAATTTAAAGTCAGTTCAGATGGTAAAGTTATGGGTTCCTTAGCACTTGAAGTTTGAAGTATGTCCAGTTTGAGTATATTACCATTCACCGTTTATACAAATTGGATTCTTAATTGTAGTGATTTCAGATTCTCCTCGCTTAAAAGATTCAGCTAGGTGATGAGTAGTATTATGCACTTCGGTTTTCTAGTAGTATTTATATTATTGGAAGTTACTCACTTTATATAGCTCAATTAGACATGGCATGAAGATTTGCCTCTCAAGAATCTTTGAACAATTTCAAGGTTCTGTAATGGATGTAATGGACTAGATTAGTGCATCCAGGTTCTTATGGAATTTGCTTTGTTTTGTATAAGTAACAATTTTACTGCTGAACTGTAAATTTGGTACGGTAGTGTTATCTAGGGGTATTCAAACAGGATTAAAAAGTGTCCTTACAGCTTCTTGTAATATTATAGTTGATTAATGCTTGCGATGTTGATGTGTTGCCCAAGCTAATTGATGAATATGCTTTCATTTCTCTGTTGCAGTGCTTTTGAGAAATCACTTAGAGCACGATTGTTGAAGGTAAATGTCAGATACAGCCTGACATTATCTTTGATTTTGAACATTCTTTATTATTTCTAATTTTTTAAACTAATATGTGGCTTAGGCAAATCCAGAAACCGATTACCATTGTGTGAGTACATTCGGTTCTCTCTTCACCAAAGACATGCCATTACCTGCGGTAACTCTAGATTAGAAGCGTCACATCTGTTTGTATCGGTATTTTGTGTGTTCTATTTTCCATATGCTGATACGTGTCAAAATTTTTTGAATTGGAATAATGTAGGGAACAACAATCGATTTTCGACAGACGGCTGATGGACAACTAATCACTGAAAGTAAGCAGGGAGTATAATTATAGCATGATAGAATCATTTAGTGTTTGATACCATAATACCCTATTGTGCAGCCCATTTACTTGAGTCGAATTTGGGGGAAATCTAGATGTCATCTTGCATTTTATTGTATACCTATGCTAGGAACCCTATCTAAGGAAATTACAAAGGGTTGCTAAGCGTCTGAGAGGCTTGGTTCTCTCTCATCTCAAAATATGCTTACCTTCAACACACACACACACACACACACAAAACAACAAACTCTATTTATAACCATCTCACTAGGAAATTTCTTAACTTATAACTAATATGCCTTAATACGTTAACAGTATTCTGAATATGTATAATAATATTCCAAACAGAATTTTGAGGAGACTTCTATTCTGGAACTCCTTTTCCTTCACGTTCACTTACTCCCTCATTTTCCTCCGTTGATATAGTTGTAAGCATTCATAGTGGTTTCATTTTGTGTGAACAACTAACGATGGTTTTTGCCCAGTGGGAGGCACTCTGATTGGAGCAGTTCGTAGCAAGGAATTGTGTAGTAAGTGAAACATCACCTTGCTGAACTCTTTCTGTGAGAATTGACATGAAAATAGAAGAGTTATTTTGAGTCAATGAAAATTGATTTGAAGATACCAACCACGAAATTATATCTTGCAGGGGCATTCTTTGATATGTACCTCGGAGACGTTCCAGTATCAGAGGAAACGAAAAAAGAGATTGGTAGAAATGTGGCAGGTCTTATTGGTAGATGCTGACTAACATCTTTGGTTCAAAGTTCCAGCTTCCATTGTCCCTCATTTTATATGGACAATTTGGTTGCTGTGGTGTGAGGAACTCCAGGCACGCATTAATAAAGCCATCACTCGTTTTTGCACTCAAAAGCTTCCACTAGCGGTTGAGAATCTAGTACATATTAAAAACAAAAACAAAAAACACAGGTGCCACACCAAATAATCTTTGATCTTTCCACACCAAGGGCCGCTATACGGATATGCAGGTTTCGTCAAATTGATCGGCATTCATTCTTTGGATTTTTTACACTCATATTCATTCCCTTTTGCCAATTATTTTGATCATTTTCTCGCACCCTTTGTTCTAAGGAAATGAATAGATTAATAGGATATGGTGCTCAATGATCTATGAGATTGGTTGGGAGTTCTACAAAGTTATTCCTTTTCTTTCTTAAATGTAGAAAATTTTTGGATGGTTGGTAAAGATTTAGTTTAGGACTTTATCTATATATATATATATATACTTAGCTTTATAAGTCATGTTTTAATATGAAATTTTTATTTGAACAAGAGGTGAAATATTTACTTTTTATGAATATATCTGTGGCTTGCATTTTTTTTTTTTTAGATCATTCTTGTGGTTGTGTAAGTTTATTTAATGATTATTGTTTTCTAGGTGTTGGTGGCCATGTTTAGAGTTTATTTCTGTTGGATGTGGATGTTTTGATGTTAGGTTTAGACTTTTTTTTTTTAGTAGCTTGATTTTGTGGTTGGGTTGAGGGTTTTTTTTTTTTTTTTTTTTTTTTTTTTTTTTTTTTTTTTTTTTTAATAATTAATTAAATTTAAAAAATTATTTATGAATTAGTCTTTCGGACAATATTCTAGCTTGGTTTGAATGAGTATGGATTGGTTTTACTAATTCAAACCAGTGCTTTAATTTAATGAAATTAAAATAAATTAAAATTTTTAGGTCAAAGTGCATGCTAAGTTATGGGGTAAAAAATGAACTTCTCACGAGATTATTTTATATTGATGAAGATAATAATTGCTCAAGTAAAAATAACGTAAGTTATACTCAAGAGTAGGTCATGTATGATGTATTTTTCATAACTAGTTCTGTTCAAATAATTTCAATGCTTTTCAAAATCATGGCTCTTTTATTAGTCTTTTTCTGTGTTAACGTAAAATATGTTATTTGGCTTAAAGTTTCAAAGATTTTAGTTTTACTCAACAGTATAAGAAAATGATAACGTGATTTTGAAACTATTGTTTTGAATATCAAATGTATGCTTCACTTTTATTTAATTAAAATTTTGAATTAGTCGAACATCATAACTTTGTGGAGATAGAAAATAATATCTTTATTAAATAAAAGCTTAATTATGCCCTCTAAGTTGTGCCGATTATTTACATGTGAGACAAAATTGAAGAGAGAATTAGGTGAGGTTGAAAAGAGGTTATGGGACCCACAAAATAAGAAGTGATAATGTAAAAAAAAGTGGAAACTCTTTTCCAAAGGAAGTGATTTTCAATTTTTGGGTAAATCTCATGAATAGATTTCATTAACAAAAATTCAGTAAACATCGAAAAAGAAAATGAGAATTTGCATTCCTATTCCTGATTCATATCATCGAAAGTATATAAACCTATTACATATTAAATTGAAACTTTACCAACACAATCTTGAATTCAACAATTTGAAATAAATTTGGTGACTGAAGCAACTAATATTGTTTTTCTAAACAATTCTTTATTACTAGGTCCTAAAATGTTTTCAATAATGTTGACGTGACAATTAATGAATAGAAAAAGTATCCATACTCTCGTTGTAATATAATTTTTTTTAATTTACAAAATTGTAATTAAATATTAATTTAATGGTATTTTTGAAAAGAGTGAGGAAGAATCCAACCCATACGCCCCACCCCTAGAAAAGAAAGGAAAGGGCGCACGCAGATATGAGTGTAAGAAACTTTACACGTATCTTTACCACAACCAACTCAAAAGCACTTCTCTGCAGCATTTCCAGTGTAAGCTTCTGCTTCTCCTTTTTTTTCTTCATAATTTCAAAATATTAATGAATTCAAATCCAACCTGAACCCATTCCAAAAAGCCCCTTATCCATTTCCCTTTTTCCACTCTTTCCCATATTCATTCACTCCAACTACATCTCCTTTTGTCTCAGTCGGGGACGGGAAAATTTCTAAGAAAATTTTTCATACTACCTCCATCAATTGTTTGTCATGTAAGGAGTATTTAAGAATGGTGTAGGACTCATAGAATAAAATATTATATTATTAAATACTCATTAAATGACATATCAAATGTTGAATGAGATGAGTAAGTACGACTGTAGTACTAGAAATTTACCTCAGACTTGTTGCTCCTTCCTCCATCATAATCTGCTCCCTCTGTCTGTCTCTTCCCTTGGGAATCACCCCTTTCATTAAAAAAAATAATAATAATAAATAACGCATGATGATTACTGACGTGGCACGCTCCAATTTAACCTTGGAAATGACCACCTTATCCTATCCTAATCCTATGATGCTGTCCCCCAGCCTAACCGAGCCGAGCCGATCCTGAAGCCGGATTTCGAAGTGACAAAGATCGTCTCCGAATTTCTATATAATCTCTCTCTGTGGGCCCCACCACCCGCCTCTTATTTCTTTTGGATAAGCATCGCAACACCCGATTTCATGCTTCCGACTCGCCACGTCATCGCCTAATAATCAGGTGCTCCCAGGTCTACCGTAATTCCCGTGGTCGCCACAATCCTGTGGGTACCCAACCCAAAAAAAAAAAGAAAAGAAAAGAAAAAAAACAGCTCATAAATGTTAACTAAAGTTATCCGAATATTATAATTTATTAAATAAACTTGCAAGTGGATGAGGATAAGGCTTTTTTTTTCCCTCCTCTCTTACCTTACCTTACCCCTTCATTAAATTATTCCTCTTTATCCTTTTTCTTATTTATTATCATTTTTTCTCCTAATCTCATCATTATTTAATTTTTTTCCAATTAATATCTTTCATCCATTTCTGATCTATGCCGGTCATCCACGTGCTTCCAATCTCTACCGTCCATTTTTTTATAATAATAATTACAAAAATCCCTCGATTTTTCATTTATAAAACCCCATTTCTTCTGCCTTCTTCTTCTTCTTCTCGTCTGCGTTTTTTCTTCTCTCTCCTTGTTGTCACTGTTCAAATTCGAAGTCGCCATGTCGATTACTTTGGATAGGGTTCGGCGGGTTGAGGATAAGGGCTCTGGATTCTCGCCGGAAGATTTGGGTTATGGATCGGTGTTTGAGAGGCTGGAAGCTGGGGATGTGGATCGTGGAGCTGAAGGGTTTGAAAAGGAGGCTGAGGAATCTAATACTTTTACTTGCAGCTCCGCCTCTACTTCTTCGTCTTCTTCGATCGGGAGGAATAGTGATCAGTCTGCCAGATCGTCGGACGGTGAGGATAGCGGCGAGAATGATGAGGTTCAGAGCTCGTATAAAGGGCCGCTGGATATGATGGACTCTTTGGAGGAGGTTTTGCCTGTCAGGTAGGCATCCTTTATGTTTAGTAGTCTTGTTTCTCCTTTTGTTTTGGATGTTGTGAACTCGGTACTTTCTTGCTCGAATCTTAGTTTGGAAATTGGAAAATTGAAATCGTTCCTTGTTTCTAGCTCTTAAATTTGATGGATGATCCGCAACGAGCGTGTTAAAGTTAAAGGGTTGATGAAGCTGAAATGTTTAGAGAAGGCTTGATTGAGCTTGAAAATGTGATACTCTTGTAGGACAATGCATTCGGGAATGGGGATAGTTAATTTGCCCTGCAGAATGATGGAGTCATTTGATCTATGCTTTGATCATTTACTTATTGTTTCATTTTGGACTCATCATTAGGGAATTAGGTTTACATGCTGGCGGTGACTGTATTTATTGCTGATAAATAGATAAAAAAATTTCATTCAACTCTGGAAAGTAGTCATTATTCCGGGCATGAATAAGTAGTGGCCTGTAGAAATCTGTCTTCTTCTTTTATGTAGATGAATGCAATAATAAATTCTTCGAGACAACTATATGTTTCCGGAGGTTAGTAATGAGAAAAAAGAGCATCCGAAGATGAAGATTAGCAGATGGAATCATTTCTTTAGTACTCTTTAATCGTGTGTTGACTGTCGAATTCTTTCATCATCTCTTTTGCCAGTCTCTATAGTGAAGATTGTGTTTCTGAGATCTTCTTAAGCTCAGATCAGGAAAAAATCATTGCTTTGCAGTGCATTCTAAAAATTGTTCGGCACTGCCAAACAATGACTCCGTTTGGTTATAGCTTAAGATCTGAGAAACAAGATCTCTGCTCTGCTGAGATTGGAAAAAAGGATTGAGTAACGTTATACATTAATATTTTTATGCAATTATCCACTAGAACACACATTCTATTTGTTTCTTGATCTAATAAAGAAATTTATTACTACATGCAGAAAAGGTATCTCAAAGTTCTACAATGGAAAATCAAAGTCTTTCACAAGTCTGGCCGATGCCTCCTCTGTTTCCTCCATGAAGGAGATTGCAAAGCCAGAGAATGCCTATTCCAAGAAACGTAGGAATCTTATGGCGTACAATCTTGTGTGGGAGAAGAACCGGAGTTTCCCCCTCAAGAATAACGGTGGTGGAATATCAAAAAGACCCATCAGCTCTAGCAGAAGCTCTTTGGCTTTGGCTGTTGCAATGAGCAGCTCCGAGAGTAACAGCAGTGAGGATTCCAATTCAAGCTCATATTCAAGCTCTCCACCGCCTCGCCCACCTCTGCACCCACAATCAAGAGCATCTAACAGCAATTTGGCTTCCATGATGCCACCTCAACGAAATTTCTCCACTTGGCGTTCATATTCCCTGGCCGATTTACAAGAGTGTGCCACCTCTGCTAATAAGGCCAATCTAACAAATCTCAACTGACCCGGAAGATTTCCTTCTCTTGCTTAGGTACGCAAGAGACTTTTAACTATTCTAGGGACCCTGAAATAGGAGGTTTTTCTAGTATGATTTTAGCTCTTATGGTCGTTACTGTACTCCCTATATATTAAAAACCAAAACTCTCATGTCTCGTTGTTTATAATGAAATGGGGATATGAAGTTAAGAGGAAAGCTGAGGTAGCAGACTTTTGAGTCGCATTTGGCAAGACCTGTCTGTGCTGGCCTAATACAACCAACCCAACTACTCACCCACACATAAACAGCCACCTTGATGTTAGTTTGACCGATGAACAACAACTTTCAAACTCTTTTTGGTTCACCAAGATTGACGACCTGGTTGGTTGAGAAACTTCTGAGAGTATTATTATGCTTACGGAAATGATAGCATGAAGAGATACTACAACAACGGGTAGGGTGACCTTCCCCAGCCCATGTAATTGACTTTACAACTTTAGTTAATATGTTAAATTGCTCTTATAGTCTTAACATTGATTCCCCAAACACTCTCTGAGAGAGACTCCCTAGTAACATTTAAGGACACCTGCACGTTTTGACACATCTAGTTCACAGGTTTTGGGTCCCTGATTGATATTTTCCCATGAACTTCATTTATGCTTGAATTTAACTACGGCTTCTTCTAGACCTTGAGAATGTAAGCATGCACAATGCTGCAATTTGCTCGTTGCTTAAGCATTTTGTAAGCATTCCCAATGACATTGATGAGTTTCTTTTGCTGATTGTCGTTCAATATAAGATGAATTTTTCTTCTGTTATGAATTGTGATGTTATCAAAACTTCATTCTCGAGGGGTCAAATAGTTCTGCGATACATTGCAAGAAATTTAAGATCGGTTGACGTGTTTGTACAGTATTAGATAAGATTAGCTGAAGTGATGGGGACCTATCTAGAGATTAACAATTATATTTAGCCCTAATTTAGGAGACTAAAAGACAAGATTTGTAGTTCAACTAAATTTACATTCTTTCCACTTAGATTTGTTAAAACTACAAGTCAGAGATCTAAAATGACACCAAAATAATATGGTTTTTTGTGTAGGTGATCCTCACTCCTCGACCGACACTGCCACTGCCACTGCCCCTTGACAAGTGGTTAAAGACTAAGCTGAAGATAAGGTACACATATCAAAAACTAGTGGCCAAAGAAAACTGTTGGCAAGTTGATTAATTACACCCCTGAAATCATTGCCTACTTAAAAGTTAATGACAAACCGTACACTAAACAGAGAAACATCAAGGCCCAGACCAAGTGAATTATTGCTGCCTTGCTGTTAACACTTTAAATGCCATCATCCTCTCACTCATCAATTACTAGCGTGAACATGAAGCCCATAAACACACAAGCCAGCCCCAGTTGCTTGCTTTCAAACTCAATAGGTCCCACCCCAAAAATCACTCCCATTAATTGAAACAATACTTCTTTTCCTTCCAAAATCACTTTCTACATCTAAATCTTCCAAGTCCAGGCTTTGCTTCCTAGTTTTATAGCTTACACAGTTACAAGGTGGTTGTTAAATCTTTTATACAGGAATTCAAGTCTACCCACCAAGCCAACCATTCTTGGAAGGCATTTTTCTTTTTCATAGTTGTAGATGTTTGCCTAGCTTCTTACTCACTGTTCTGTGATATAACCTCTCCGAACTTGAGGAAGAGCTGGGCATCTGAGGTGCTCATCGACGGGCAGTTCAGCACGTGTGGCGTTTTTAGATTTGCGTACTCATCCTTGTAGCAAGGGACTTTTGCAGATGGGGGCATGGTTGTTAAGGTTGGTGTTGGCTTTAGTGGTGTGGCGGAGGGCAGAAGACTCCCGATGACGCGCGTTACTTCGTGCATTGTTGGTCGATCGGATGGCTGCCTCTTGGTGCATAGGAGAGCAAGCTGAAATGCCTTCTTTACAGCTCCAAGGTCCTTGCAAGTTGCAGTTATTTCAGGATCAACTGTCTCCATTACAGCATTGTTGGCTGTCTTTGATAAGATCTGAGATGTATGAATTAATAAGTATGAGAAAATAGTCACCCCATACCTAACAGGTAAAAACTGATGTTACACAATCGTGTGTCGCGTACAGAAATAGAAATCGCGTATATTTAACGACTCGAGGGATACCAATAACTCTCCACATTCCAAACGTGACAGAAACCAGGCTAATGCACTCAATATCATGGCATTTAAAAGAACCACGTACAGTAAAGTAGATCACACAATAAAGTTGCACTAACCAATTGGTGGAGATTTGATTCATTGTCCACAGCTTTCCTTCCCGTGAGCAATTCAAGTAACACAATGCCAAAGCTGTAAACATCAGACTTCTCGGTGAGTCGGGAAGTCCTTGCATACTCTGGATCGATGTATCCGATAGTTCCCATGATATAAGTGGACGTATATGTTTTCGAGGTGCATAAACTCTTGGCGATGCCGAAATCAGTGAGATGGGCTTCAAAATCCTTGTCTAATAGAATGTTTGATGACTTGACATCCCTGTGGATAATGCGAGGGCTACAATCATGGTGTAGATATGACAGTCCTTGGGCTGCTCCATGTGCAATATTAAGCCTTGTGTCCCAGTCTAGCTTTTTCTTCTTGGTAGAGCTAGAGCCTGTACAAATCTAAATTAGTGATGAATCTAGATTCATTACTCACTGTAGCCAGGGTTCAAGCACATTCAAGCTGACTCAAATCTTACTATAGTTTCACTAGTGCTAAGTAAGATAAAAACAAAAATACTATCCCTGCATATGAACTAGCAAATAAAACAGGCAAGGCAACAATTTTGGCGATATTAAGACTAATAAAAGCTTAATAGTACCGTGTAGATGGTCCCAAAGACTGCCATTTTCCATGTAGTCATAGAAGAGGAGATTCCCAGAGGGGGACAAGGAGTATCCTTGGAGGCTGACTAGATTCCTGTGTTTGATGCTACCCACAGTTTCGAGTTCGGTCTCGAATGCCTTCATGCTTAGGGGTTGGTGAGAGTAGAGCTTTTTGATAGCCACAGGTTTGCAATTCTTCAGTACACATTTGTAGACTGTGCTTGAAGCTCCATATCCGATTATGTACTTTTCGCTTAAGTTTTCGGTCATCCTCATAATATCTTCGTACACATGAAGCGCCATATTCATGTGAAGGATCACTAGCTTGGGAGTTGAGTAAGTAACTGAGGTTTAACCAGGCACATAATAGAAGATTTTAGTCTTCAATTATTGAACATACAAAATTCACACTCTAAGCAATTTGCCACATCAAATATTTCAGTATGTTTCACAGATAGACCATTTTCAGAAGAATCAGTAGTTCTCTAACTGCAATAAAACCAGATATATATGAATGGCAATGAGGAGAAGCTTCAGAGACTGGTAAAGTCAACAGTAGTACCTGGTTTATCAAGTGTTCCATCTGGAAAAGGTATTGTATTGCTTGGACGGCAAACTGTCAAGAGGATCATTAGAAGAATCACCAAGGCACCAAGAGCAATCCCCAGGATAGCAGCTTTAGATATGGTCACTGCATTGAAAACAATAAAGGGGAAATCGGATAATATAAGGGTTCCGTTACTTGGATACCTCTCATTACAGATACAACGATCGAAAAGCACATTACCTCGCTCTGTCGTATGAGTTTCTTGACAGGGGTAGTTGTTGTTGTTCCAATATCCACAGAGGGCAAGATTTCCAAGGAAACTGAGAGTATATACTAACATCAGAAGTATGTACAATTTATGAAGAGACAGAAATATAATGAGATTAAACTATGAATAGGTATCGAAAAAGATGCCTTCACAAAAGGGAAAGAACAATGTCGGGTTCGATTAAAAATCGTTACCTGTCAGATGAAAACCTTGAGAAGTTGTTGCTTGTGGGAATGTCACCAACAAGATTGTTATAAGATACGTTTCTGCAAAGACCAGTATATTGACTTTGTTACTAATCTCTTGAGTTCAACGTTATGCTATCACTTTTTCTTTGGAGGATGATGAACTTACAATTCGGTAAGACTTAGACAGTTAATCAGCGATGTGACGTCCCCAGATAAATTGTTGTTTTCAAGTCTCCTGCATCAATTTCATAATTATAGGGTTTATGGGTGAATATAATAAGCCATGAACATAAAAGAGCAGTATTTGTAAGAAGTCATGAACATAAAACTAGCAGCCTATGATAGCTCCCTTTATCTTTTGGAAAGAATTATTGATGAAAACTTCCACCTGAAGTTTCAATTTCAAAACTTACAAGGAGAGAAGATTTTGAAGTTGACTCAGTTCTTGAGGAATGAATCCAGAAAGCTGATTGTGTGAAATATCTCTACAGTATAGAAACATAAAGACAACAGAATTAGCATAGAAAACTGAAGTTCCTGCATTCAAAGGAGATCTGCTGAACCCCACGGGCAAAAATATCAGAACCACTTACATTTCCATTACACTCCTTAGATTACCAAACTCAGCTGGAATGATTCCCGTTAAATGGTTCCTGCTAAAATTTCTAAGAACAATTCAAAACAAAGTTCAGTGATTTCAGCCCCACGACTTAAGATTGGTTTGGTGATAAGCAAAATTAGATAAAAATGATTACATACAGCTTAAGGAGATGCTCCAGATCGCCGAAGGATGAAGATATTGTGCCACTAATTTTGTTATTTGAAATGTCTCTGTGCAGCACTTATGAATTAGTACGAGCAATATGGCGAACGGTGGGTGAAAGTTAGATCTCGTATACTTACAACGTATCCAAATTGCCTATCCGAGACAGCTCGACTGGAATAGGACCTCGTAGATCATTTGAGGAGAGGTTCCTGCAGATGATCAACAATATGATGAGAATAAAAAATATATGAATATAGATAAATCTTGAGATATGAAAGTGAAATGAAGCAGACATGGACAGAGAAGAAGCTCTTTAGCAACTTGGATTTTGATGCTGAACCCAAAACAACTCACTTACAAGTAAGTCATACTCTCTAGCCTCTGGAAAGACGGCGGAATGGTTCCATTCAACTTGTTGCCATGCACATTTCTGAAACCAACAAATCTTAACTGTCTTAATGAATAGCAAATACTTCTGAATGGAATCAGAGTTTGGCTTAGATTCTTACAGGCTGTTGAGATTTGTGCATGAGCTAAGATTATCAGGGATAGGCCCTCCAAGGTTGTTATTAGCAACATTTCTGCAAGGACACCTCGTCAGAAGTAGAATTACTACATCCAAAAGGCACTCATATTGGAATGGAATGATAAAGCTTACAGATCGAACAAATCAGTGAGTTTCCCAAGCTCAGCTGGAATATTCCCAGTAAGATGATTATCATTCAGTTCCCTGCAAAGGAAAAAAGAAATTACAACGATAATCATCAACAACATAATTGAAGTCTCAAGTGCATGAATGAAAAGCTAAGATTTACAGATTTGAACATTACAAATCAGACGTTCAAAAATTCAATTTCACATCAAGGGAAGATTGCTTAATGCACATCAAGATTGAAAAGGCTTGTTGAGAAAAGATACGAAGTGCCCATGTCTCTCTTCGAAAAACGAAGAAGGAAAGCATAGAATGTTCCAAGGAGAAAGAAATGTTACAGATAATGGAGCTTCGTCATATTCCCGAGCTCTGCCGGAATGGACCCAGTGAGCTTGTTACTATGCAAGTACCTGTATGCCATCGAAGATACCAGTCATCAAAATCAGAAATCTCATAAAATGTGTACGTTACTACAAATGTTTAAGTGGCAATACATTCTTAGATACAGAAATAGCAAAAATGATGGGAAACAAGCATACTAGAAGCTGCCTTCTAGATTATAACACTGTTATAACTTTATCTAACATAAGTTGATATCTGTATTAGAAGTTTTTCCTTACAACACTTCAGAACTTGTGTAACAGGAAGTTTACATATTGCTGTCAAGTGGGGGAGGGAGAGAAACAGAGACAGAGAGCAGGAAAAATATGCTTACAGTTTCTCTGTATAAGTCAAATTCCCCAGGATAGAAGGGATTGGACCAGTTAACATGTTGCAGCTCAGATCTCTGATATAGATATGAGAGGGAAAAGTTAGATTGAAAAATAGAGCAAGAATCATGTGATAAATATCATTCTCTAAAAAAAAAAATCCATGAACTTGGATTTAGAGAAAGCTAAAGTTGCTTACAGCACAGCAAGCGCCTGCATAAGACCTATAACTGGTGGGATGGGACCTGATAACTGATTACCCTGCAAGGACCTGGAAACGAACATCAAAACAATTGAAGGAACAATTAAAAAGTCAAAAAATTCATTGAAACCCACATAAAGCATAGCTGCAAATATAGTAGTATGAAAATGCAGAATCACTTTAACACATACAATGTGGCTACTTGAAGGAAACCAATATTGAATGGTATCTCTCCAGTGAGATGATTGTATGACAGGTCCCTGCAAATGAATAAGAAAGAAAATTTAGCTAGTTATACACATAGAGCTGTGAATAAAGTATTCATTGGGAAGGATATAATACATACAAGACCTGGAAGGCTGTGCAGTTGCCTATAGTTTGAGGTATGCTGCCAGTTAAACTGTTGTTTCTCACATCACTTCAAATGGAAAGAGTCTTATTAGGCTGAGAATATGTTCCCAGGTCAGAAATATTAAGTCTTTTGGTGGAAGTAAAGATACTTACAAATACCATAAGCCAGTGAGCTGACACATATCTGGAGAAAGTGTACCCACTAAGTTGTTGCCGCGCAGACCACTGAGATAAGATAAGAGTAGAATAACAGATGAAGCATTTGGAACCAACAAACTCTAACTGATATCTGAAAGAATTAGAGTTTAAAAAATACTCACAGATATTGCAACACTTCATTCCAGTAAATTAGTCTTGGTATCTCCCCGCTGAGATTATTCTGTGCTAGATCTCTGGAACCAAGGTTTAAAGATGCATATCCTTCAGTTGTTACTTTTTCAAAATAAGAACTTCGCAGGCAATGAGAAAAGGATGGCATGAAAACTTACAAGACCTTCAAGTTTGGAATCTGAGATAGGGTCGACGGAATCGGTCCAATAAGCCGATTATTCTTCAGAACTCTGAAAGGATCACATAATAAGATGAAGATAATTCGTACATCACATGGTTAACAAAAAGTTAGATACTTGCTTTTGAACTTACAGCATTTCCAGTTGCTTCAACTTCGAAATGGAAAAGGGTATGTCTCCATAAATCTCATTAAACGATAAATCCCTACAAAGTTTCAGTCGGTCAGCATTCCATCAGTGAGCTTAAGTCAAAGACATTGAATATTGACTCAATAAAACTTACAGATTTATTAACGAAGAGCAGTCACCAATCTCATCTGGAATTTGCCCAGAAAGACTATTCCCCCTCAAATCCCTGTTCAAAGAATCACAGTGTGGGATCAAAATCAATTTATATTACGTAATAGGCTATAAGTCTCTTTGAGGAACTTACTCTTGCCAAGAAATATATAAAAATGGAATGAAAGTTCTAAAGCAATATCAAAAGGCCTAGAAAGTGAGAACAAGTGTAAAGAACAGAGGAGTACAAAGTTTGCAGGCCCTTGAGGTTGCCGACCGAAGGAGAAATTTCTCCGTCGAGATTGAGCCCTGAAAGATTACTGGGACAAGAAAAGAGAACATTGGAAAAAAGGAGATGAACAAGTTAGAACAATCTTTACACTAGGTTTTGAAACTAACCCACAAAGCTCAGAGGAAAAACTTGTGGCTTACAGAGAGATGACATTGAGAGTGGCATTGTCACAGGTGACACCTCTCCATATACAGTAGTCTGGAGAAGGTGAGCTTGTCCAGTCATATAGAACATTATCCACATCCCTGAATGATTTCTTTATTTCCAACAACGTAGCTCCTTCAACATAGGAAAACATGTAACCAAAGATCTTAAGTTTCCATAGCCATCAGAGCCAGAGGTGAACGTAAACATAGTGGAGCATTTCAGAAAGACCAATAGTTTTCAAATGAGAAACTCCTTAGCACTGGTTTCAAAGATTAAAAAAATGAAAAGGGATGCACGGAAACTGTTAAAATAACATTATAAAAACAGCAAGCCGCCTTGAAACATTAAAAGGGTGTCCAAATAATGCTCTAAAAACTCCTTAACAACCGCCAAATTCTTCCTTTTCAGAAATGCGAGTTGGATATCTCTGATTAAACGCATGTTCTTGGATATACTTCTTCTCTTTCCATCAAGCCCTCAAGGAGTTGAGAAGAGAAGAATGTTCATCACACCTTGATTTGATTACCAATGGCACTTTAAAAGTTCAAGTTCCTTTTCTCATTTCTCAACGGTTACTTACCATCATCAGAATCCACCACTTGAACGGTAGCACAGAAGAGAAAAACCAGAACAACAAGCTCAACAGGAAATGCCATGGCTGCCCTCTTCACAAACTTCATTTTACACCACTGCTGCAATTTCCATAGCCAGTCACAAGAACCAGAAAACCCCTTTCAACCAACACCAAAATGAAAAAACAGAGAACCCCTCTTCTTATCTCTTTCTCGAGGACGTTCAAATGCACAGAGAAGTAATGGGGAGAGACATTGTTGAGTTTAAGAGGAAACAATATTTGAATTTCCCCTTTTGATGTAATTGGATTCTTTTGTTAGACCAAAGAAAAGCAATGGCCGTTCAATCACATCGCAGCGCAATACACAACTGTATAGAACTGGAGAGAGAATTGAGGAGAGATTACAGAGCGTATGAAGGAATGAATTATTTCACAGATAAAGATAAAAACCCATCTGCCAAAACTCTGTTACAAAACCTGCAACATCACACAGACCCTTCACACCATTTCTCTCACTCTACACTCCTTTTCTCTCTCTAGATTTCTAGTTGCAAAAATTGCAAATGGGCGCTCTGAGTAATAAGGGGTCGCTTTCTTGGTTGAGTTTTTATTTTCTTTTTGCAGAGATGGGTAATGGAAGGAACCCATTTGGGCGCTGCTGACAAGGACGCTATTCTCTTGTCCATCGCTGTGCTGCAGCAGAATTGAGCCTTAAACAGAAGAAATTATTACATGATGTGTAATTTTGTTATTTCACTGTTCATAGTGTATGGCTTGTACAGTGGATCTGAATTTTACTTGCTTGAGTTCCTTTGCATTTGCAGGTCCCAAATTTCTCTTCTTTCTCTTCCCAAAAAGTATAGTCTTTTCTGTTAGTTTAGGAGAAGGTAATTATGGTGGGAAAATCTTGTTTTTGTGTTGATTGCCTTCATGTTTATCCTCTTTTTAGCACCTGCCTTTTGTGGTAAGTTGAGTGCCAGTTGAAATCAAATGTCTAAATATGTTAAATTCTTTAGATTTTGAAAAAAAATCTTTTTATTATTTTTTTTAATAAGATAGGTAACTGTCAATCCGAGTTTAGCTCATTAGATGTGACGCCGATTACAATCGCAAAAGTGAATGGTTCAATTCTCCACCACAATAATGGTTAGACAAAAATAAAAAGATAAATAAATAATTGTGCTTGTGTCACGCAAGGCAGATAACATAACCTGGTGGATAGGTTTTTAATTGCATTTTTCTAATGTTGAGTGTTCGTTACAAAAAAATATATATATATATATATATATATATATATATATATATATATATCATGATTGTCTCCAATTATTGGTATAAATATAATTTTTAATGGGTCAAATTTTTTATGTTAAATTACTTTGGTTTGGATAAAATTGCAAGTTAGATAAATAAGTTGTGATAGAGTAGTGGAAGGTTTTTTTTTTTTATAGTTTGTTTTTTATTTTAAGGTTAATCTAGCTTGTTTTCGTCTTTTGTTTTTTAGCATAGGGTATTTTCAACCCCATGAATTTTAATACTACGAGACCATTGTGGACGAACGAAAAGTTTAACATATTGAATACTGAAATTGAAGAAATGGTATCAATTGTAATCTTAGTTTTGATACTCGTGTATTTTGGTCTAAGTTTTGATTCGATATCTTGGTAAATTTCACATGGGAACCCAAAATGATGTAAGATAAAAATGCAAACTTTAAATTACAAGTTTGTGTGTGGATTGGATTGCAACAAATGTACAAAGGCAAATTTGCTTCATTTATTGGATAAAAACAAAGCATGTTCCTCCATGGCATGCAGAGAACATCCTACAAAGTCCCACAAACAATAATCTGTCACAATTGAAAGCATAGTGAACATCCCACATTGCCATGTACCGCTATCTCACACATCTACAAACTCTAACTAATCTTTTGTTTGGACACTCTTATGATGCGTCACGAGCATAAAAAATCTTTCAAAGTTTGTAAAATGTATAACAAGGGTTTCAAAATCAAAAGCAACGATGAAAAGTACCAACTTTCTATTACGCGTTGCAATCGTGTTTCCAACAATTGTTTTAAACCACTTAAAGAAACAAAAGTTGTCATCAATCTAAAATCTTGGTTTGCAGAAATATTTTCGAAAAAAAAACTTCTTCCAACAGTTGTTTTAAACCACTTAAGTTCAACAATATACGAGGATGATGATTCAAACCCTTGACATTTTTATCAGTGACATGTGTCTCAACCAATTGAACTATACTAAGATGAATGTACATACAAGAATCAAAGTTGAAGAACGCACTCGTTTTAGATTTAATTTGGTTAATCAGAGCATATGATAAATGTGACATGTGATTGTAAAAATACTATTTTATGTCACCTTGAATGAGTGAATAAAGTGGAAGGAGTCAAAATCAAGATATATAATAAAGAATAAATGAGGATGTTTCTATTCCAATCAACTAAAGTTAAAAGCCTACAACTACAAGTATATTAAATTAACGAGAGACTTAGTCCAATCAAAACCAAGCACTTAGATTTTACGGTACGTCCAAAAATATATATATATATATATTTGACTTCATGTAATAAAGTCATATTGTAAATAAAAATAGTATTATATAAAAACATATATTATAAGTAAAAATAGGAAATTAAAGCTGTCTAGGGAATTCAGGTAATTATAACAGAGAGACGGGGATAAAATGGGAATATTAGGATAAGGACAGCCAGAGGATCTGCCAGAAGCTGGGCCCACGGCCCATCAAGGAGCCTGATTGATTAACTCAGCATCATAAAGAGCGAAAAGTAATCCATTCTCGGTTAAATTACCAATACAGTCTTTATCATTTTAATATAGTTCCAAACTGTTTTTTAAAAAGTATAGGTTAAAATACAAATTTAGTCTCTTAACTTTCGTGGTTGTATTATATAAGTTTCTAAACTTTCAATTTTGTATCAAATTAGTCTCTACCAATAGTTTTGTCAAATTTCGTTAGTTAAATGCTTAAGTGGCATTGCTGACACGATAAATGTATCGATTATGTGGCAAATAAAAATTATTGACACGTAAAGACCAATTTGACACAAAATTGAAGGTTTAGGCATTTTTTTTTTCTAATTTAGGAGTCATAATTTTGTTGATTGAAAACATATTCTAATAACTGTCATATAAATAAAAATGGATCCGTTATTTATTATGGGAAGGATCCATAGTGGCATTCATTAACCCTTTCTCATGTATACTAACTCGACCATATCTTAATAGTTTTTTTTTTTTACAACATGTGGGGTGGATGATTCGAATCACAAACCTTCTGATCATTAGTACAAGTCTTATGTCAGTTGAGCTATGTTCATGTTGGCTCATATCTTAATAGTTACAAGATGTTAATCACTTTTTTCTCATAAATTTCAAATACCCCTTTTATACATTAAGTTAAAATTACTAATTTAGTTCATAGACTCTAATTCTACCCGTAACATTTTGTATTAAGTATGACACTATACAAAATTAATAATTCATAAATTTATTAATTATGTTTTAAAGTTGAAAAAGTTTGTTGTACCATATATGAAAAAAAAAAAAGAAAAATACACTTTTGGTTCATGAGGTTTGGGTTAAGTGACATTTGGGTCCCTGAGTTTTCAAACTCAACAAAAATACCCCTGAGGTTTGAGATAAGGAGCACTTTGGTCCCTGCCGTCAAATTTTCTGTTAACTTTTAACGGTTGCTGACGTGACACTATTATTTTAATATAAAAAATTATTTTTGTTTTATTTTTTAAATAAAAAATATTAAAAAAATTAAAAAATTAATATTTAATTATTTTTTTTATTCTTTCTCTCTTTCTTCTCATCTTCTTCTTCTCCATCTTCTCCCTCATCCTTCTTCTTCTTCCTAAGTCCGGCGACCGGCGGCCACCACACGTCGCCGCCGCCGCCGGCGACTGAATTTTTTTTTTCCTTCTTTCTCCTTTCTTCTTCTTCCCTTCTTTCTCCTTCTTCCCTTCTTTCTTCTTCTCTTTTTTTTCTTCAATGTTTTTTTTTTAAAAAAAAATAGAAAAGGGAGGGAGGAGGGACCTCCCTCCTCCGTCTCCGGCGCCGGAAACGGAGGAGGGAGGTCCCTCCTCCCTCCCCCGTCCCAGGAGGGAGGCTCCTTATCTCAAACCTCAGGGGTACTTTTGTTAAGTTTGAAAACTTAGGGACCCAAGTGTCACTTAACCCAAACCTCAGGGACCAAAAGTGTATTTTTCCAAAAAAAAAAAAAAAAATTGCATGCCTATGAAATTTAGAGTTAAATTGCTTAAAAAAAATCAAAGTTAAACGACAAAATTTGTAATTCATCCTTTTAAAACAAAACAAAAAGAAAACTCGTTTTTTTTTTTAAGTTCACAAAACTTGTAATTTATACCATAAATAAATAAACTACATACATATATTGAAAAAAAAAAAAGCCATTGAAAAAGAGAGAAAAGTTATCGAAATTGATTTTATAATTTATATTAGTAAAAAGAAAAAAAGAAATTAACCTCGGGAAAGTCAATTGGTCCCGTCTACTCATCTCTCTGAAGCTCTGACACAGTTGCTGATTGATTTGGGTGGGTCCCACGCCTTGTCCGGAAAGTCTGACAGTACCCTTGGACGGCAAATTTAACGCCGTTAACGTCGCTCTCGAAGCAAATTTAAAACACCGAAAAAAGAAAAAAAAAAAAAAAAAAAAAAAAAGGAAAAGGAAATTAATGTAGATGTGGGAGTTTTATATAATCATAATATATTTAACTGTCGTTTACTGTTATTTTGGTGGTGGCGCTGTTTGGATAACTAACTGAGGGCGGGGTTTTGTATTTAATTGGGTGTAATGACATGTCTCCTGGGCTATGGTCTGTTTCTTTTTAGGCTAACAGCTCGGTCACCTTATTAAAACTAACCTTTCCTGGGTCCCACTCCTCTTTTCCGTATCTGCCAGCTGGCAATTGCTCTGCCACCTTCGGATGGATGTATCATTCATGAGCATGAGCAACGCAAAAGAGTGAAAGTGATTTTATTTAGTAATTTATTGTCATTTTCATCCATTTAGATTTTTAGGGCACTTTTAAGGAAAATAAAATAAAATAAAATAGGTTACCATGTTATTGGAATTTTAGTACAATGTTAAAATTAATTTTTAAATTTTTGTTTTTTGTTTTGAAATTTATCATGGATTGTAAGCGTTCCTACAAGTTAAAAGAGAAGGATTGAAAAAAAAAAAGTTTAAATATTATTTTGGTTGTATACTTTTTTAAGCTTTGACTCATTTTAGTTTCTATATTTTTGCTGTAATTTAAAATTTGGTTAATTTTATTCAAGTAACCAATTTAGTTCATATTTGAAAATTTAAAGCGTAAATTTTATATACAATGAAAACTCTTTACTCAAAGTTATGATTACAATTCTAAAAAATCAGTAAATGAAGGTGTCACGCTAAAATTATGATTGAAAAAAGAATGAAAAAAATTTGAAATGAAGGGACCAACTTGGTCATTTTTTTAAAGTACATGGACCAAGATGCACATTTTAAAAGTAGAGTGACCAAAATGAACTAAACCCCAAAATATGTGGACTAAAATAAACCAAATGTAAAAGTACAAGAACCAAAATAATATTAAAAAAAAAAAAAAAAAAAACATCCTTAGGGGGGGAAGAGAGAAGGAAGATAATATAAGTAGAGTTTTGACTTCTCGAGTTCAACAACATTAGAGTGGGAGATTCGAACCTCTAACATTTTGGTTGAGAGTAACATGCTAATTATCGTCAAACAATGCTCACTTTGGCACATGAAACTAATATTTGACCATTGTTAAAGAGGACTTCCACTTTTGGACATAGTTTGGAGATATTTGAACCTTATTCTATGTATGTTGTTGAATCGATGTGAATTCGTGCATAATTTAGATGGTGAGACGAAGATATGCTATCTCATTATGGGTTGAAATTTATTTGCTCTGATTTTTTTTTTTCGATATATTGTTCTAAAGAAATGTTTATTAAAAAATTGGGTGATGTATTTTAAACCATTTGGTGAAATTAATATAATCTAAATTTTGCTCGAGTAGGCCAGGGTTTCGCAGTTGAATTTCATTAATGGTATGTGTGGGTTTTTTTAGTTCAACAACATTTGGATGGGATGAGAGGATTCGAACTTTTGAAACCTTTGAGTTATATTCGCTTTGTCTTAATAATATGAAAAGGAAGGCACAATTTTAAGTGATGAGCTTGCTAGTTTTATAGTGTCTATATGTAAACTTAAATTAAAAAAATTCAAATCTGCGAGATGCACATCTCATTTTTCCATATAAATTGTTGAAAGAAAAATTATAGTACATGCATTTTGGTGTATTTTAAACTTATTTTCTTCTTCTTCTTCTTTTTTTTTTTAAGATTTTAAACTTATTTTCTATGAAACTGTTCGTAACTTTTATATTTTGTCAATGTTTAATGATCCAACGACTCGAATTAAAAAAAATATATATAAAAAAAATCAATACTCAAGAGACATGAAAACTTTTAAAAGATTAAGAACTATATATATCAAGCAATAATAAAGAGACTAAACCAGTCGACATGTGTTATATATACATGTGAATTTTTTTAGTTCAACAACATGTAAAGGTGAGAATTCAAGCCTCAAATATTCTGATCAATAAAACGTTTTGGTCAATCGAGCTAGGTTCAGGTTGACATGTATTAGATTATATGGGCTTCCATCTCAAAACCAATTGGCAATGAGTGGAGTGACCCTTGAAGCTTATATGTTGTGAGGTCTCCACCAATCTTTCCGATGTGGGATCCTCAACATGCTCCCTCAAGATGGTGCCTCTTTGGGTTCACCATTCTTGGATCGGATCCCAATTTCTTTTTATTGGACCGAATACCCGTTTGGGTTTAATGTGCTCTGATACCATATTAGATTATATGGGCTTCCATCTCAAAACCAATTGGCAATGAGTGGAGTGACCCTTGAAGCTTATATGTTGTGAGGTCTCCACCAATCTTTCCGATGTGGGATCCTCAACAACATGTTGTGTGAATATTGATATTGACACAATATTGAAAATGCACAAGTAAATTATAAGCCTCGTTCAAACTTGAAAATAGGTTAAGGTCCATATATTAAATCGTTACGGAAGCATTATGGTTGGAGGGTAGAGTTGAGTAGGTGATTGACCATATATGTTGCTTAGGTTGTTTAATGTATTTAAAAGGATGGGCCAACATTGAGATATTTAATCACTCAGCTAAAGTTACTCTAACGTCAACGTCATTGGACTCTAATTTATTTTGAAATTAAATTGATCTAAACAAGTGTAAGTTTACTTTCTGATTATCCATGTAGTTGACTAAATTAATTAAATGGCATCCATAATTGCTTTTTTTCAATTTTGGTAAACCTTCTTGTCAATTTTGCAGACTAGATTCATATGGAAATTCCGTGAAACTTCGTGAGGACTTGTCAAAAAAAAAAAAAAAAAAAAAAGGACTTGAAATTTCATGGACTGAATTTGATATTTAACCTTTCATTTTTTTAGAAAAATGGAGACGTGAAAAAGAATATAAGGGAAATTTGGGAAAATGAGTTTGAAAGTCATATTTCTCACTTATCTAATATAAGGGAAAATTTCAATATATATATATATATATATATATATATATATATATATATTGAAAAATCACTTATCTAATATATTAATAACTTGGAAGAATATTATAAATTTTTTGGTAACTAAGGTGTGTTTGTTTTAACTTTTCAAGTGTTTAATTTTGAAAAAAAAAACCATTTAAAATTTTTTTATAGTGTTTGGCAACTACAAAAAATGAATTACTAGAAGATGGAATTGATAAATAAACCACTTATGAGAGAAACTTTTGAAACCAACTTTTTAAAAAGAGTCTTTAATATATAATAAATGGGTGTATAAAAACACATACGATGAAATGTAACCAAACATATGAGTGTTTAAATTCTAAACAATTTTTGTACAAAAACGTTTTTTAAAAAATGCATTATTGAAAAACATTTAAATTAAAACGTATTCCAAACAAATCCTAACATTGTGAGTTTGTTTAATCCAACCATAAAAATCAAATTGAAATAATAATAAAAAAAAAACAAATTGAAATAAGTCATAAAATATATATTAAAAAAAAAAAAAAGGAAAAAAAGCAAGCATTCAATTGTACGGCATCAACCCCATAAATGGGCGAAGGAGAAAATGAATCATGAAATTATAATTTTAGAAAAAGAAAAAAGGTTTAAAATTGTGATTGGTTGGTGACGGCAGCAGGTGCAGAAGCGGGTGATTTAAAAAGGAGGAGCTTGGCGGGGCCCACCAATCACGTGCAAATGCAAAAGCCCATTTCTTTCAACCCAACACAACACAACACAAGCCGAGCAATCTGCTTCTTCTCTTCTCTACCCTTCCATTCCACGATGACGGTCACGTGCCCATTTAATTCTATTATTAAAAACCTCTGTCGGCCCCACTTTTTCCCATCTCCTAATTAATGCCTTTTATTTTCTTTTACGTAAAAAGAAACCAGACAAATAAAGGCCGAATTAAATACCCCACTTTTAACTACTATCTTTTTTTCCTTTTCCTTTTCCCTCTCTCTCCTTCATAACTACATTATTTTATTTTTTTTTTCTTTTAAAGTTGGAGATTCGAACCTATGAATTATGGTCGAGGATATATGTCAATTACCGCTAAACTATGCTCGCTTTGACATAACTACAATACTTTTGTTCTACACTATAGTGATATTTTCATCTTTCTTTTTAAATCCTTCTTTACAATAGGTAAAGTAGGAAAAATTCGAACCACAAATCTCTTAGTTTATTAGTACAAATTTCATGTCCATGCTCATGTTGGCTTCTTTTTAAATATTTTATTGTGTTGTTCAAAAATCAAAATAATGTCTTCGCTTTTAATGACATGTGATATAAAATAAATCAGGACCCTCTTAAATAAATGACACTAACATGAGCTAGAAGGTAAATCCATGATTTGCTCTGAATTTTATGTCTATTAAGACCAGTGACACATGCAAAACATTGATGTAATGGTCATAAAACTAAATTTTATGTTTAGTAAAACTCTAAACTTTCAATTTTGTGTCTAGCTAGTTCGAGAAGTCTAAAAGATATTGAAAAGGCCAAAAACCTATTAAATACAAAATAAAAAATAATGAATATTTGACATCAAGTTGAAAATTCAAGGACTTGATAAGAACCTATTAGACACAATTAAAAATTTAGGTCTCGTTTGATAACCATTTGGTTTTTGAAAACTTTGCATGTTTTCTCCTAAATTTCGTACCGTGGCTTTCATTCTAGTTAAGGTTGCATTTGAATTCCTAACCAAATTTTAAAAACAAAAACAAGTTTTTGAAAACTATATTTTTTTTTTTCAAAATTGGACTTGGTTTTTGGAAACAAGGTAAAAGATTAATACTAAAACCAAAAAACTTGGAAGTATGTGTGTACAAATGGTTATCAAACGGGGTCTTAGAGACCTATTTACACTTTTTAAAGTTTATAAACTTTTTGGACACACCATTGAAAGTTCAAGAACTAAACTTGTAACTTAATTTATTTCTAATCAATTATTTATCTTGTATGCCTAAGTTTATTTTGAGTTCATTCTCTTCGAGATTTGTATTTTCATGAAAATTGGTCCTCTAAAAGGAACAACATAATACAGATGTAACAGTATTGAGTGACTACAAACAAAATGTGTAAGACTCAGACGGCCCCTTTAGGTACATTTCCACGTGTTATTGCTCTTAGTCTCATGTTTAAATAGTTTAATAACTAGATTGATTTTATTTATTTTATGTGCATAATAAAAAATATACTTGGACATGGATTTATAAAATTATTGCCTAAACTGCAGATAAGGGGGCTTAGGTCATTGAAGTATTATTTATTTTAATATTTCATGAGTTTTCTTATCCCAAAGCTTCCATTCTGCCTCTGAATGGTGCAGTTAAAGTGATTAAATTCTCTTCATCATTTACAGTACTTAAAACAGAACAAATTTAAAATCAAAAGAAATTATAAAAAAATATCATGGGATTTATTTTAAAAAAGAAACAACTAGTACAAATGAAGATTAAGACATCATGATTGGAGATATCTTTCAAAAGTGGGTTTCAAAAAGAAAGTGGGTAATCATATCAAAACCAGCCCCTACAAAATCTCTTACCACATCCACTTACACTACTAAAACCAACATCCATTCAAAAGAAACAACACCCTTTATTTTAAATGTCATAAAAGTGCCCTAATGTTACTCAAATTGTGAAATTCACAATTCATCTAAACTGCTCCATCAAAGAGGTTGTCACAAATGTATTGCACAAGTATCAAGATGGTTTTTTTTTTCCTTGAAAGTTAGTGATGCAATTTTGATGTGATCATTGATCACTGGATTGGCAACATTGATCACATGCAATGAAACTATTCATATTCATGGAGTTTCAAATTTAAAGTTGTGCCTTTCCATACCCAAATGCGAAAACCTTGGTCAGAGATAAAAACAGAAAAAGCACTGAAAAGTGGGGAATGATACTTCGAATCTACATAATGCATATGCATATGAGATAAAAATTCAGGACAAAACAAGATAAGCTTTCGATAGGGAATAAAATTTCTTTTACCAATCAGGCAATGGCCCATTATGTTCAATGGTTTTAATATCAAAAATAGGAAGAATCCCATCGCCCATCCTGCCCACCTCCCTCCTCATCTCGAGATGTAGAAAGAAAAAAAAAAAAAGAAAAAGAAAAAGAGCAATATGGTATTTTATGCTTGAAGCAAGACATTCTTTCAAATCATAAGAGTTTTTATTTTTATTATTTTCTTTATAATAATTAAAAATGTGGATTGGTGAGAGAGAGAACTCCATTTAAAGGTTTTTATACACAATACTGTCAAGTTAGTTCCAGGTTTATCTAGACTAGAAGAAATAAAAGCACAGAGAGAGTCATGGATATGCACTTATCTAACCTATTAAATTAGTTATTTTACTGATTTCCAGTTGACTCTATAATTTATTAAAATGGAGATACTAACATCTTTTGTATGCTGTTCAGGTAGATTTTTGAGCTTCTTTGGGGCCATGGATCTGCAGGAGTAACGAGTTGGTGACGACAAATATCGAACTTAAAGCCATAAGCCCACCTGAGAAACAAAAAAAGATGAGTCATTTTTGAGTTACAGAAACAAACTGGTCATACTGTTGCGAACCATAATATAACTAGATAACTTTGGCAATAGTATGTGCATGTGTGAGAACGGATTGCTTTTGTTACTTAGGGAGTGCTTAATTTTACAATTAAGTGGAGAGATTTGTATACATCCACCTGAAAGGGAAGGAGTCATTGCAAAGTCAAATCCTGGGAGCAGCACTCCAGCAGCAATTGGAATGGCAACGACATTGTAAGCTATGGCCCACGATAAATTCTGGTACACCTTGGACATTGTAGCTTGTGCTAGTTCCATTGCGTCAACAAGCTGCCAGCATGGGCAAGCGGCATTTTCAAATTATGAAGAATAAAATATTTGTGATTCATCTTTTCTGGTGCAAGGGTTTTGTTATACAATAAAAACTTCCTACTATGTTGGAAAAAATGGTTCCACTAGAAATCATTGCACCTGAAGACCAGCACAGAAAAGGTTATATGGTGTATATTAAACTATGAATGCCATAGAATGAAGTATTCCTTGCTTCTTGTGGGATAAACATCTTTAAACACTTGAAAAGGAACTCATGAAAAACTCCTTTTTGAACAAGATAATGTTGTATATTAAACTGTGAATGCTGAACAAAACCACACCAAAGGTAGTTTCAATTAGCTGGATGAAGTACGTTTGATATCACGAAAGGAGAACAATAAATATAACCCAGTGTGAAATATGCAACGTATAATTATTATATAAAACTTAGTTTTGAATTAGTCTACAAGAGCAATACGGAAAGATATACTTTACATATATCAAATTATGAAAAATGAGCCAAAAAGAAGAAAAAGGAACAAAAAGTGTTGAGAAAATGGTAATACCTGAGATATTCTATTTCCAAGAAGTAAAATTGATGCGGCATTGGAAGCAGCATTTTCATGTGCTTCAAGCTGCAAAGCAATCCCAACATCGGAAGAAGCCAAAGATGGTGCATCATTTATGCCATCTCCAACCTATGAAAAACCAAAAGGCAGGTTCATATAGTAGTTTCGGCCATACAAGATCAATAGCGCAAGGCTGGTTGGTTGTAGAGGATCCTATAGCTACTTTTACATCTGATAGTCTAGGGCAGATTTGTGACTTCCAATATATATCACCTGGCGACATTTGGTTGTTTAAATGAACAATAAAGATAGTACGGAAACTTTAATGGAAATGTCTACCTCACTTTAAGAGCTTGAATATCAATTATAAACAGAAATCACGAGCAAGATAGCAATTTCAAATCATTCAATGGGAAGAACATCCACGTTTTCATAGTGTCATAATGGTCTTAAGCCTCGTAATTGCAAGTTAGTCAGTTACACGGGCAAGTAAACTCTTCAGTAAATAATTCGTCAACTTGTAAAAGAATACCATAGCAACTCGATGTCCTGCAGCTTTCAGAGTGGAAATAAGTTCAGACTTGTTTTGAGGAGTCAGAGATGAGTGGACAAATTCCTTTTCTATTCCAACTGTCTTGGCTATAGTTGCAACTGCCTCTTCCCTGTCTCCTGATAAGAGGACTGTTCTGATTCCCTTCTTCTGGAGCCTTCCAATCAAAGCAAAAGATTAAGCACGAGAATACAATGTTCAGTTCAGTCGACAACCTATGAAGTATTCAAATAAAAACATCCTGGAAAAGTGTTGAGAATCCAAAGCAATTGGCATCATGATAATAACATTTCAGGTTTTTCTTTTCTTAATATCACAAGAAAGAAACACAAGGTGAACGTTATTCATAAATTCATTTGGATCTCAGACGAAGAGTTAGTTACTAATCCAGCTGTTGCTTCTAAGTACTAGGAATTTTACTTGTGAAAGAGAAATTTAGAACTTACAATAGCGGATTCAGCATCAGAAAGCCATATGACGAAAATGAAAATTACCTATTAACAGTGGATTCAGAATCATAGCGCAAACGATCAGATATTACAATAGCACCAATGATGCCCTCTCCTTCGCATCCAACATAAACAACTGTTTTTGAATTATTTGAAGATGATATCCCCTGTAATGACTGAAACACAGAATGGTCGAGATTCTTAAGATCAGAGGTACTTGCTTTTTTCTCAAATCGATCATTAACCCATTCTAAGGAACCAACTGCAACTAGTCGCCCATTCACATTGGCAAAGGATCCGAAGCCTGGTTCTACCAACTGCCCTCTTGTGACTGGAATGGTCAAATTCAAAGATTCTGCTTTTTCTATGATAGCTTTTGCAATTGGATGTGAAGCAGTTTTCTCTACTGCAGCAGCAACTTGAAGAATTTCTGCTTCTCCATGAACAAAAGAAACCACAGAAGAAACAGTAGGCTTTCCTTCAGTAAGTGTCCCTGTCTGAAAATTGAGAAATTTGGTCAGATTGAAGAACATTGCCTATATGATCTAGGGAAATTTGCATTTCAAAATTTGAAAAGTAATTTAGGAGCATTTTGGTGAGAGGTTTCACATGGTTGTCTGAGGGAGAATCAAAGTGGGGATTGCAATATAATAAAAGAACCACCTTGTCGAAAGCAACACAATCTATGCCAGCCAGGCGTTCCAATACATCCCCTCCTCTTATTAGAAGTCCTCGTCTAGCCCCTGATCAGTTTTTAGTCCACAACAACGTAAGAACTCCAACATTTTGTTTTTTTTTTTTTAAAGCATTATGAGATTTAGTAGTAGGAAGGTGGAAGTGGAATGATGTATAGTAATCTCAATTCAGTGTTTGTATGCAAATATGAAATAAAGAGTACAAACTCAGACATGATTCAAATACGAGCAATATGATTATACTTAAATGCAAGCATGAAATGAATCTACAAAATGTACCAGTACATCCATCATATGTGAACACAAACAGAGCAACTATTGAAAATTCTGTGCTCCGTTTTACTTCATTGGGAAAATACAGTCTCTCTATCCCTCTTTCCCTTATTGGACCTACTCCTACAATTTTTCCTCTCTCATTTTTCCAGATTCCACTTATGGTTGGATTCATGTCATCATTCGAAGCTATTATTTCTTAAGAAGGAAGAATAAGGAGAGAATACGAGCACTTGTCATTGTTTATATAATATAAAATCAATTCACATTTCGTGGAAATGTTAAACATCCCATAAATTTCATAATTTTTATGAAAAGAAATTGAAACTCACCAAGGGAGGTGCCAACTAGAATTGCTGTGGGAGTGGCTAGTCCAAGTGCACATGGGCAAGATACTACCTGAAGAAGTACCAATTCACCACCGGCACAAAACCATACAACTTTAATTTTTCTTTTTCCCAGGGTAATAAAAGTACAGAAAGTTCACCACATTTGGCACTACAATCTGATGTGGGCTAAACTAAGACTTGCACATGCATGTTTAAATTATGAGAAATATGGTACATGGCTGTACTAAGATTTTCCATCATGTCTCCTGTAATCTCCTGTAATCTTTCGACATGAATTTCCCATTCCTAAAACATGTTAAAATCCAATTTGGTCATAGTCACAGTCACGTTCCTCCTATTTTGTGATTACAAAGGAAGAATGAGCTTAATTTTTTTTTTCTTCCTTTCCTTTTTGGATCTCTCTGTCTGTGCGTGAAATGTGGATAAGGTGAACTTGGATAATATTTTTTGCATGCACTTTCATTGAATAACGCTTATTATGAAGGAAACTTATTAGGTTCTCAAAATAGCGACAAAACACTGATGCAACCAAACATACAAAACATTTTTGACTAATGAAAGCATTTTCAAGATTCAAAAGCATTCTCAATTCTCAAACACAATAATTTAAAAGGAATTTAACACATTATATATTTGGTAGATGATGAATTTGATACTGATCAACCTGAAAAAAAAAATTAGTCTCTTTTAAGAAAATAAGAAATGAAACATCTCAACAATAAAATTGAAAATATGGCACGAATAACAACCAATGAGGAAATTAAATATTTTTAGAAACACAAAAAATAGTTACACGAAAAAGAGAAAAAATATCAACCTATATATATTTTGTTATGATATATGCTATTTTGTACATATGTCTTACTTAAGTCAGGACTTTCTTGTATTCCTATATATATGTGTTATTCTCTAATGTGAATAGATGAGTATTTTCCCTAATACTTTGCACAGATTTCACATTCCTACTCGAAAAGTAAACAAGTTCCTTGTCATATCCAAATATATTCTCAATATCTTCAAACATCCCTTCCATTGGCATAAATTAGGGAGCTATTTTGTGAATAATCTTGTACTTTCGGATGTCTTATGCCCACCCTCCCTCTCTAAACTTAGTTTTCTATTCATGAAAAGTAAAAGAACAATTGTACATGAGAAACCAAAAATCAAATCAACCAACTGATAGGAAACTAGGAAGGGGAATTTCCATTCCTACCCCTCCTAACATACGTGTTTATGATTGGAGGCCTAGCACCAACATAAAAGAATAGAAGAAGAAGAAGAAAATCTAAAAAACGTATAAAATCATCAGGTTTTGTTTCTCAATATCTTCAAAGACCAAATATCCCAAAGAATGGAAGAGTAGCTAGTAGAACTTGTCAATTAGCCCAAACTAGAGTAGAAGATACGCCTATACGTAAAGAAGAAACCAGGAAATAATAGAGCCACTAGCAAATGTGGCATGCCTATACTCTTGAGTTTCCCCCCTGCTTTACATATTCAAATTACGTGCACTCATTATTAAGCAATCGTGCACCTTTTTGGCAACAAAGTTTGAGACTTCAAAGTCTCCAGTACAAAATCTCAATACCCACTTACCATGACATCAACTGAAAGCTTCAAGCTTAAAAGCAAGGGGTCTCCATCTGGTCCAGCAATATCATTGATCAAAACATCAGGAAAAATATGGGTACCAAAGCAGTACCTAGAAATGAATTGTTACCAAGTAAATAAACAAGCATATTGAAGCAAAACACTCTTTATAGTCGAGCTAACTGTATAGAAATATTGTACATTTCTCACAGAATTTTCATAGCGATAGGAATTATCATCTTAGAATCATGTTAGACATATACGAGGTTCATGAAGAATTGACCCAAATTCTTCCTAGGCCCTTCACCACCCTTTCAGACACTAAACGCCAGAGTTTCATCAAGTAAAAAAATAAGAAGCACATGCTTACCAAAATGCAAATGTTGCCGCTGAGAAAGTTAATACAGTGTACACAAATGGCCCAGCTATGGAATCTGCAAGCCTTTGTATAGGTGCTTCATGGCCTTGCGCATCCTCAACCTGATGGTTATACATATAGATATAGGCTTGAGTATGGCTTCAGCTGGGAAATATCTGTCCCTCCTTCACTCAGTAGTTTTAAGCAGTAATCTTTTCATTGCATGTGCAGTGGATAGAATTTTTATGAAAACTTTTTGCCAATTCCAGGCTAGTTTTTAATTAAGTTCACCCAGAGCAAAACCATTTTCCTTTTTTAGCAGCCACAACAAAAGCACAACCAAACGTAATGGTGAACCCTCCAACTGTATACCTGATAATATCTTGGAACTGTAGTAGATGCTAAAAAAATCTGAGAAAGAATGAGTTGGAATGGCCTATTTATTGGAACTGTACTAGATGCTAAGAAAAAAAAAGCTACGGAAAATGACGTCTACAGAAAGCTGTTCTAATAGTTAAAATATTACTATTGTGGTCGTTACTTTTACAAGATGGCCAATTAAGAAAAGGTAATTTCCCATTATGCATATCCCTGTAATTGTTGTAACAATATAAACTTAAGAAAATGGTTCACTTACCATTCTAACAATCTTGGAGATTGTTGAGTTCAAGCCAGTTGAAGAAGCTTCAATTCTCAAAGGGCCATCCTAAAAGATATCAATTTTGATTTATGCGCAAAAAATCCTCTTCTTTGGAAAAAGGTGGCAAATCATACTTGCATGTAAATCTGAATAAACATGCAGTTTGAATTCCTAAACATCAAGGAAAAATCATACCCAGTTCACAGTTCCGGCTGAGACCATAAGGCCTGCCTCCTTAAATACAGGTAGAGATTCCCCAGTAAGCATTGATTCATCCACAACACTTCTTCCCGCAAGAACCTTCCCCTGTTCAGCCAATATCATTGTTAGCCAAGCATTTTCAAATTGTTCCTCCTTAAGGAAGGGCAGCATCTATTGATAATGAAGATTTTGAAGGAGGTAGAGGAAGATGACATATGTGGTTGAGAAAAATAACCATTAACATGGTCATTTGGGCCCTGAAATAAAGAGGCACTGTTCGCTAATAATCTCTGGTGCTTACATCCACAGGAATAGTCTCTCCAGGCAAAACTAAAACCGAGTCTCCAACCCGAATGTCATCAGTAGACACCTGTATGCACATTGCATCCGAGCAAAGCACATCATCTGTAGAGGAATTTCCTTCTGATGGAGTTATCACAAGTCGTGAATGAGAAGAGATCAATGACTGCCAAAACATGTATGCTTAAATCAAATAAACAACTTGTGGCAAGAAAATAGGAGAAAAGGGAATACTAAAGCAACATGCATCGCATCCTAACAAGTTATATAGTCTAATTTTTGTGTTAAGAGGCCAAAAGTAATTATCTAAACAATTGAAGAACAAGAAGCCTAAATGTCAGAGAGAACCACGATTCCATACAAACTCTTAGATATAACTTTTGACAAAATGATGATCAACATATTTCTCCAATCAAAGAGTCTTAATCTTCAATTTTCTACTTGTGATAGGTTGCGGTTAAATTTCTTTAGAATTTGTGAAATTTAGGTGTCAAAATCTCGACTGCGTTATAACTTCAAACTGTCTACTATATTTTGACACTTTATAAATGATGTCTTGAATGTTGTGTAGCCTCCTCTGGATGTAGGGTTTTCATAAGCCTTAGGTACACATAGGTTGATTCATTTGGATCGAACTTTCACATGGATAATATATTGCATCACGTGGGCACAAGAAAGACACCTGCCGTCTTTTAGTTTTCCCATGTCATGACATCTAATTTAATGCATGATAGATTTACACTTACTAAATTTTAGAAGGTCATAATTAATGACATGTACTTCGTCATTGCTATATGGAATTTCTTAATCGTTAAAATTTTCTTCTACATCAAAGATAGAATTTCCCAAGGACTCAAAAGCATGTGGTAGTAACTTCTTGATATTCAACCACAGTAAAGATCCAATAGGTACATGCATTGTAATGTTTAACTGTTTAAGATTGATTGAAACTTACTAAAAGTTCGTTCATATCACTAGAAGCCTTAACCCTTGCTCTTTCCTCCAGAGAGCGCCCAAGAAGCACGAAACCAAGAAGCATCACCTGCATGCTAAAAAAAAGGAGTTGCACTGAGAAATGCAAATTCAAGAGCCAAATTCCATCTTATACCAGAATTTTTAATAAACTAAATTGAATGTGAACATAGAGTAAATATTATCAATTGAATCAAGATGATCAGCTGAAGGTTGAGCAAGTCACCGGCTCATCAAAAAACGAGGCATCCCAGTCTAGCTCAGGATTAAGAAGTGAGACCTACCAGAGACAACGGTTTAAAATTCGAAAGTTAATATCAAACTACTACTATGCTTTTCTAAAAAAGCATATTCTTAAAAAATAAATAACCAAATAATAGCCTTGGAGAACTTGAGATTTTGGACAAAGCGCCTTACCGCACTGATTATAAACGCAGCAACTGCTCCAAATCCCACAAGAGAGTTCATATTAGGTGACCCCTTCCTGAATGCCCTCAGACCGTCAAAAAGTAGTTCTGCAGCAAACTATCTTTTGAACATCATAAAAGATCATAATGACAAGTTTGGGCGGTCGTCTCATTAGCAGCAAAGTGAATACTTTTTACTATCCAAAAGGTTCGTAATACAAATAACTACTCGACAAAGGCCTTCAAAATGAACTTCAGTTATATAGTGGTCAAACACGAGTCTCCACTCTCCTACGGCTAAATGACAGAAGAAAAAGGGAGAAATAGCACAAAAATTCTAATGCTAGATTAATATTCTGGTTTTATAAAGCAATATTTCAATGATAACAATATGGTTCCTTCTCAGAAAGTATCAATGTGAACAATTAAAATAAGGAGAACAAACAGACCTCGCCCCGGTCCTAAAAGAGCAACCAAAGCAAAACAACCCTTCGCATACGAGTTATGAAGTATCTCCATCCATGGTCCTGAAACGACGAAAGAAGTCAACTTAATTCAATTTGACTTTTATTACAGGCTGCACTTGCGTTATACTCTGAAATGCTTAAAGATTACCAGAAACATTTCACATTTGCTTTAAATCACTATCTAGGTCTCGAAATTCAGGACTCAAATTAATAAATTCAAAACTTATAAGTCCTGATTGCCTATAGATTCTTTGTAGTTCAGAATTGAGCCATCCTGATCGGCTGATCCACATCACTTATATTTGAGATGAAGCACAAAATCATTAAACTAAAACGCTATTTCGTAACAAGATTTTAAAATACCGTGGATGTGAATCCCAAGAGGGTGCAATATATGCGACGCGTGTGAGCCACAGCACAAGGCAACCAAAGTCCAAGCAACAGCCACCCGGTTCCGACTCTTAACCAGCAATTTTCTTTTCTTCTCAACCATCTCCTTCCATTTTCTCACATTCTCCGCCACTCCGACCTCCGAATTCCTCGATTTCGTCGGAAAACCACAATCCGTCAGTCTCCGCGCCAGACTCTCCGCCACATTCACCGCCGAATCAGCCTCCGCAGCAACTTCATCCGATTTCAACCGAATCGCCGCCGTCTCAGTCAACATATTAACCACCACAGAGTCAACTCGGTCGTCAGACGAGAGAATCGATTTGACGCGGGAGACGCAAGCACCGCACATCATTCCAGAGACGTCAAGAAGAACCGAAGACTCATCCCGCCGCTCCTGTTGAAGCACCGCGTTCTGTGCCAGAGGCTCAGCACCTAGGGAATTCGATACGACAAGACGATGCCCCAAGCATCTTCCCGAACGGCGTTGATATAGTTTCCGTACGACACTCCGAGGACGATGCCGTATGGGGAGGAATCCAGGCCTGGAGTCAAACAAAGAAGCAGTAGATTTGGAGGCCGCGGAGTGAAGGAAGAGCCTCTGGTGAGGCCACAGAGAGAACCGCGCCAAATCGGCCGCCATCAGAGCATCGGATCGGCGCCGGAGCTGAAGGTTTCAGAGAGGGAAGAGAATTGATGGCCAAAATTTCAACGAGGGGAGCAAGTGGTAGTTGGATTGAAGACACTGGTATGAACAGAAACTGCCACGTCATATCCTTTATCCATGTTTTTCATTTTTTTTTCGCTGCTGCCACATGGCCAGTAGCCACCAATAATTTTGGCGCGATCCGACGCAAGAGAAAAAAAACGTGGGGGTTTATTTTATTTTATTCTTGGTCAATTACTCAAAACAGAATGGTAAGCCCCAATAACATTTTTTGTTTTTGAATTTTGAAAATTAAGCTTATATAAACACTATTTCTTTGTTTTACTCATCTTTCCATGTTTTTAAAAACTAAGCCAGTTTTTTAAAACCAAAAAAATAGTTTTCAAAAATTGTTTTTGTTTTTTGAATTTGATTAGAAATTCGAATGTATCCTTAACAATTATGAAAATCATGATAGGAATAATGGAAGAAAATAATCCTAATTTTCAAAAACTAAAAACTAAAAACCAAATGGTTATCAAACGAGACCTAAATTACAGTTAGCCTTTGGACTTTCACTGTTGGGTCAATTTGGTCTTAAAACTTCAAAAAAATGTCAAATAAATCTTTTAACTTTCAATTTTGTGACCAATTGGTCATTTAGCTCTAAAAAAATATCTGGTATGTTTTTTAACTCTTATTTTTGTGTCTAATAGGTCTTTCAACTTTTGATTTTGTGTTTAATAAGTCATTGACTTATTTGAATTTTTTTAAAATTTACATTTTTACTAGATATAAAATTAGAAGTTTAAGGTCTCAATAGACATAAAATTCAATTTTATATCTAATAGATTTGTTAATTTTTAAAAACCTCAAAATTTGAAAGTTTAGGGACCTATTAGACATTTTTAAAGTTAAAGATCTATTACATTTATTCTATTTTTGTCTCTAAAATTAAATACTTATTTGAATCCCTACATCTTAAAAGGATCACAATTTTTTTGTCTTTTTTAAACCATTTAACAGAAATCTCAATTTATTTTTCATACACCAACACTTTACCTATGATTTTGACTAAAGTAACAATTCAATTTAATAATTCCTCAAAGAAATTAAATGGATATGTATATTAAAATCAAACAAACCTTATAGAACCATAAGAAAAATGCTTCAAAGATCTACATTGTCCAACAGTGTTCATATTTTGTTTCTTTTTTTTTCTTTAATTTGTAAATTTCAGATTACTAAACTGGAATCAGATTCCAACTCAAAATAATAATAATAATAAAATGAGCCTCTCTTCATTAATGGAGAATAATACCTCTATTCCCACCAATCTTCTTCTCACAATTAAGCTTCTTCAAGACTCATTCTTCTACAGAATAAATTCCCTCTTCAATAACCAAAAAGAATTCTCATTCTCTAAACAAGAAAGAAGCATCAAACAGTTCCATTGCAGCAGCAACACAAGGCTTCAGAGAACTAGAACTTAGTTTTCCATCTCCACGATGGAGGTCGGAACCAGCGCTACGTCGAGGAGGAGCAGGTTTTCTTCCTACGACCGATTGGTGGCGGTAGGACTCGGCCTTCTGGCGGTGGTTTCGCCGCTCTATATCGATCGGAGACCAAGCCTCGAGGCGGAGGAGGAGGAGGAATCATACATTAACCTTGGCTTCTGGTTGCCTGTTCTTCTCATGACCTTGATCTTCACAATTGCTGGTGTGCTTCACTTGCAACAGAGATGTGCCAGGTTTGATGCTTATTGGATTCATAGAGTTGGTGGCTCTTCTTGTGGCATATTCATCATTCTTCTGCTTCTTGCATTTGTTTTGAAGTGTAAAGCTTCTTTGATGTTCTGGGAGTCTTAGAGCTTACCCCAGCTTTCAAAGTTCTTTGTATTTGCTAGCTTCTGTGCTCTTAACTTTCAGAATACTTTTTAGTTTCATCAATGAACAGTAAGCTTAGAGTTGAAGAAATTTATACCTTTTCTAGTTCTCTTTTCTTTTCATAGCAGAAGTTTGAGAGTTTTCTGAAGAATATAGTATTTGGATCACAGTTTCAATTCATCATCATATATAAATTATTTCAACCAAAATCTGATTCAAACATCACAGTACTTGTACAGTGGAACTTTCTTTATCAACTCACTGAGAAAAATGGCTTCTATGAGATCCAAGAATACATGAGATTTTACAATATATGATGACTTGATGACTGAATAGCATGAATCGGGCACTTCGAAAACAAATCAAAAACCACAAAGACAAAGAAAGAATACACCTGACCAACCATTGATAAAGAAAATAGTTGGTTGCAAATCAAGTAAAACGACGCTTTTCGTGTTTGGATGAGACCTGATGATCATAAACCAAAGGCATATGTTATGGCAACCAAAGATGTCAAGGCTAATAGCAACATACGGGTTGTCGAAAACTGGCTATCGGCTCCGCTGCATTGGTCATTAGCCCCACTGTAGCAACCGGGGCGTGTTAACTTCGCTACTCCTCCCTCAAAAGCAAAGCTGTTAGAGCTGCCATTGCTGAACAACACACACCAAAAGTAAGGAGAACCTCCATCTGTGCCAGTCACAGCAGCTCCAACGTCTGTTTGATTCTTGTAGTAGAGAATCTCCAAGCTCTTGTTATTCAGCATCAAAACATCAGAAAACGCTTCCGGAGCATGTACATATTTAGACTGGCAACCAAGCAACCGTCCCGTGATCGGAGCGAGAGACGAGACGACAACTCCACAGTTGGGAGCAAAAGTTTCAACAAAAGCAGAATTCGGAGGCTTCATTCCATCGGGACCTCCAACTGCTCCACATTTCCCTTGGTACGCCTTAATATACTGAAGAGCAAGGCAGGCCAAGCCAGGATTGTCTTTAAGAGCAGGCAATTTGTGAGCAGTTCTGTTCTTGTTAAGCACAACTACTAGTTTATCAGCAGGGTTATCAGTCACATTAGCTGCAATTGTTCCAGATCAGCAGCAGTAAGTTTTCCAGTTCGATTCAAGTCCAACATAAAAGAAATGCACAAATTTATACTCTCGAGAAAACTAACAAAAGATACAAAACAGATCAAAATCAATCAACAGGAAGGGGAAAACCCTGTTAGAGAAATAACACAGAATTTCAACTTCAAGGTACAATTCTTGACAGAGAGAGAGATCAATCAACTACCGAAAAGCTGAGTTTAGCTACAGATCTGAACTTAGAAATGTTCATTCGTGGCTGTCAATTATAGTTACCAATCAATCATTTAGGTCAGAATGCAAAAACCCAGTAGCATCAATTACAGAAACATTCAAAGAAAGAAAAACAAGAAGTTTCCAGGTCAAATGCAGATCAAATACGACATACCCAGAAGAGAATCATCAAATCCAGAATCAACAAATGCACTAATACAAAGAACTTGAAACCATATGCTTCCAGAAACAGAAATGGCTGTTGAAGTAAGAAAAATGAGCAAGTGGGTGTGAGAAAAACTGCGACTTACAATCTGCAGCAGAAAACACAGAGACGAACAGGGCGCAAAACAAGAGGCACCACAGAATCTTGGTCGCCATTGCAGCTGTCGAAGAGAGAGAGAGAGAGAGAGAGAGAGAAGGAACTAAAGAAATGTAAGAATGAAGATTGAAGAAAAAGAGAGATTGAAGAGGTGGAGAGACTTGTGTTTCACTCAAAGGGCAGCGGCCATTGAATGGGTGAGTGAGAGCCAGCCGAGCCAATAACCACAAACAGAAAGGCTTCTTCAAGGCCCAAACAAATCGGCTGCAACCACCATCGCCCAATGACGCAAAGTAGCCTCAAAATCCAAAGACAACTGTTTGTTTTGTTAATGACATTTTCACGTGTGTAGATTCCTGAGGTCTTGTCGGTGGCTGTTCGTTTATTTCTCAAACAAAGCTGTTCAAATGTCCTAATCCACTTTCTCCATTATAATATTCCACCCATGCTTTTGAATATGCGAACAAACTTGTTGCGTGGGAGTGCTCAAATTTTAGTGTCGGCACTTTCACGATGACCCATTTCAGATTTCTCCATAAAGAGCTAACCTTTTATCCGCCAGATATTGGAATCTTTCCAAATTATACTTGCTCCTCGACAAACATCGGTCAAAAGAAATCTAAACGAATCCATGCAAATAATTCACTGTAATTGCGAAGAAAGTGTTGAGTACATTTTTTCAAGGTAATATTGAAATTAAACCACGAACTGAAGACATCAGTGGATGAATGGTCACATAAGAACGAAGAAATTGATTGTATATAGATAGAGACTTAAAAATAATGTGTTCTCAATCATTCATTCTTAATCTCTCTCATAGACACTGCAAAACTGAATTAAAGCTGGAAGGCTAACTTAGCTGGTAGCGATATAGACAAAAGATAACTTATTTTTTAAGGTGTCACAAGGATAAACTAACTATATACCCCAAGCAAACGGAAGCTGACAGAATTCAAGACCATCATATACATAAAGTGGTGAAACTCGGGTCATATCTGAGACTCGAAATTAACAAGTGGGAGGAAACTTTTTTAGGGAAAATAAGAATTAATCATGTTGGAGACAGACTGCTGAAGATCCGCTTCAAACTCGGGCAAGCAATACGCAGTTGTACCATGCTAATCGACGAGATCTGCCAGTAAAAGAAATATTTCAAGGTCAGCCAAAACTAAAATTATCGTATGCCAAAACTATCAAACAATGAAGAAGAGGGAAAGAAAGACACCCCCCACCTTTGGACAAAAGCGGACATCTAATGTCTCGAGATTGCTACATTTCGATACCGCAGCTTCAACAGCTTCTTCCTCAATGTTGCAAGCCTAGGAAAACCCAGATCTATTAGTTTCATGTCATGTGCATCATCTCTTGGCTCCCATTTTTCTTTCCTTTTTTTCTTCTTTTTTTGTCTTTGGGTTTTTTTTTTACTAGCATTATTTAGGAAATAAAGTAAAAAAAAACTCTCATCCAACCATTATAATCAAAGAATTCCAACAATGGATGACTTCCTATTCCTGCAAAAGTTAAAGCGGAGGAGACGCAAACAAAATTGGATTCCTTTTTAAAACCAGAGGCCTAAGGGGTCCAGGGGTCCAGGTGGGAGTTCTACCCCAGTCATTGACCAAGTTGCTACAATTTGGACTTGTGATCTGTCCTGACCTCATGTTTTGCCCACCTTATCCCCTACCTACCCTAATAGTTACAGGTTGCTTGAAGACCAGATTCAGGACTATTCAGAGGAGGTCAGTATTAACATCCAAAATTTAAATGAAGGAAAAGAGAGATACCTGGAGAAAGAGACTGGTCAACTTTGGGCAGTTGAGTCTCAAAGCTTCCAGAGAGCAACAATTACTAGATCACAAAAACAAGGGGTTTAGCACACAGAATAGACCCAAAAAAAAAAAACTAGAATTGTTAAAAGAGCAAAAGGGTGGGGAGATTATTGACCTCAAGTTAAGAAAGGATAGGTTTTGACAAGAAACGTCTACTTCCTTGAGATTTGAAGACACAGATAGGTTTAGTGATGATAAATGAAAATAAGGTGCGGCTGGAGGAATGAGAACCTTCCTAATATTGTGACAACCCACACAATTAAGATTCTGTAACAAACGGTTTGGCTGTGCAACTGGTTCCTCAATATCATCAAGGGTGGCCTGACCAAGAGGAATGGAGATGCCAGACAAAGAAAGCTGTCCAATGCTACAACCCCAATTTAGATCACGCATGTTTTCACACCCATTTAAGCTCACATGAGTTAAGTGTGTGCAACAAGCAAGAAGCTCTTCTATGGCCGACTGACAAAATGTCCCGTAAGATAAGTCCAACTCCTGAAGAGCTGGAAGAGCACCTTCCTTATAAAGAGGCTCTAGCGATGAGTCAGTTAGACACTTGCATGCTTGTAGCTTCAATACCTTCATTAAGAATACAAAGAAAAAACCATCAATACATGAGAAGATCAGACCGGGTCATGATAATATTTTGAGTATCTAAATTTGCCTAAACAGCTATATATCTATCATAAAGTTTACCTTAAGTTGTACACAGGACTCAAAGACTGGCTGCAAACTACTCAAAAAGGTATATGATAAATCAAGCAGAACCAACTTTGGAAGGCATTGCAGCGAGTATAGTCCCTCTGAACTAACCGAACGACATGACATCAATATTAATGACTCAATCTGTGGACATGAGGCCGTCGTTGCAGACAAACACTTATCTTTCAGTTCACTGCAAGGGAAAAAGAAGAAATTAACAACGTAAGCACCAATAAGTATCCATCAAATAGAAGCTATCATCCAATGAATGGTAACAAACTAACCGACAAAATGAAGCATCCAATGATGTTAGACGAGGACAATTGATGGCTGCCTCAGACAATCCACCACAGCCTTTCAACTCAAGCAAATCCATACGAGGGGCCTCAAGTCTTAATTCATTCAATTTGGGACAGATCCCCAGGTTTAGTGACCGCAGACCAACCTTAGGAGAGATAAAGAAGAGAACTCAATCCTAAAACACTAGGATAATATTTGTAGTGACTAACAAAAATTCACAAATGTCAGTTTTCACATACAGGGGAAAATGATGCCCTTTCAAGATGATCACAGCCATCTAGAGAAACTTGTTCAAGATTAGGACATTGAAGTTCAAGTGAAATGATTTTCCGGCAACCTACAAGGGAAAGACTTCCTAAAGAAGTGCTACAGAATTGAACGGCTGTCAAATTCTGAACAAAAGAAACGTTCACATTAGAAAATTAATGGAAAGTAAAAACCAAATAATTTGCATATTAAGTCACAAAGTTTAATACCACGACACAAATGGGTTGCCAAGCAACTTACATCGCAGTTATCAAGAACAAGTGATTTCAACATAGGGCATCCACCACGATCACTAAAAACCTCACAAATAGAATTTGTTAGAGATTCACAGTCTGTGAGGTCCACATCTTGCAGACTAGGGCACTGCAAAACCAATTTGGCCAAGCTCTCTTGTTTCTTCAACACCAATTTCTGCAAGTCCACAATTACAATCCACTATTCTTTTATACCCCTATAAGATGAAATTAGTAAGGAAGAAAACCTTTAACATTCATTACGACATACTTGTAGTACATTGGAAGTGATATTGATCCGGTGAAGTGAAGGACAATTAGAGACCATTATGGATGATAATTTAATACTCTGTAAACTCAAATCAGAGAATCTGCACACAAGAAAACAAATCAGATTTAACTCGAGGAAAAAAAGTCAAGGCCCAGTACAAAGATCGTTTCAAATAAAATTAATCATGTTATGGGAGCTGAAAGTTGCTGGGGAGACAAGCATACATACTTGCGGCAATGGACAAGTCTGATATTCTGCAAACGAGGAAGTTCCAGTGACACAGAAGTCAAAAGACTGCAATTATCAAGCTCCAAAACCTGCAATAAGTCTCCATTCCATTTTCAACTTATTCAGATACAGCATCAGACAACTAGTAAATAAAAAACTTGAAATAGGTAATTTCAGACCTTCAACCGAGAACTACTAGATATGGCGGTCATTGAAGCTGATGTGATGCCCTCACAGCTGTGAAGCTTAAGCACAGTCAGCATCATCAGTCTTACAGACTTCAAAAGAAAAAGCAACCAAAATATCAGGAAATGAGGAGCTCTGAAGGGAAAAAAGAACCACTTTTCACTAAAAAGTACAACTTAAATGGTATATGCCACCTCCAAAGATATATTTGGGCAGTACGATGCGTTCAGAAGCTGGAGATTCGGGCAGGTCGAAGCAATTTCACGTAATGTCTCGTCGCTAACACATGAACAATTAGACATATCAAGAGATTCCAATTGTGGGCATGAAATTGCTGCTGACCGAATTGCAGCATCTGAGAGTTTGTGGCAAGAGCCTATATCCAGGTCATGAAGAAGAGGGCAATTAAGAACAGCCTGTGCCATGTTGCTGCGCTTCAAAGACAATGTTTCAAGTTGTGGACATCTGCAAGAAAACATGCTTTAGACCAAAAAATTTTTTAAAAAAAATCTCAACAATTAAATATGGTTAGCATTAAGATACATAGACAGTACCAACCTAACAGATATACGTATAACACGACATTTAGTAAGATGAAGATGACGCAGTCTATCGTGGCTTATAGGTATCTCTTGTGTAACATTAACTAGCGTAGAGTCATTAACCGTCAAGCTCTTCAACAAATGGCAATCAGCCAGGGCATGAAAAAAGGTATCTCCAAGTTGTCCTCTCCCCAGAGTTAAAACCTCCAGATTTCTGAGAAAATGATAAAAATAATAAGCCGCAGCAAAAAGATTTGAGAGCACAAAAATATAAAAATAAAATTATCAACATTACCTTAAAGAAGAAACTGCTTTCATGGCAAGCAAGTGAACAGCAGGTACACCAGAGATATTTACCTCTGTGGCATTTGGATATCTTCCGCACATATCCTCAACTGCAGTCAAAATTTAAAATCAATTAACAAAATAGCTCCAAATCAGAATGATATTAGACAGTAAACAACACAGAGAATATGATTGGATATTTGTCGACCCAGAGACACAGAAATACGACTAGATATATACAAGATGGAGGGCGAAAAGAAAATATGATTGGACAAAAGTAGGTCAAACATGAAATACAAATGAAAATGTTGCATTGGCAACAAAATACTACAGGGATTCGCCACATCCTATCACATTTTTACAATTATAAAAAGAACTCATTTCAAAGATCAAAGAGATTGCCAAAGCTACGATAGCACTGCAAAAGTTCTTTTCTTTACATTGAATAAATATAGTCAATAATGGGTACTGAACACAAGCTCCAAATATGCAACACTTTTCTTTACATTGAATAAATATAGTCAATAATTGGTACTGAACACAAGCTCCAAATATGTAACAGTCCTAGGTTTCAACAACACCATGTCGTGAGTGACTAAAGACATTCCAGACGCAAATAGTAGATCTTACAATGTTTTGAAGTTCCATCATAATATATTAACTCTCTTTCCAAGAGGCAACCAAAATTTTTAAGATCATCTCAGCTACTAGGGAAAATAGAAGGGAAAGATCAGCAAATCAACAACTTGAAAAACAAAACCTACACTGTTCCATGGATATGTTCCGATTTTCAAAATTCAAACACCTCCAGAAATCTTCATGAGCACTAGCAGTTCGCCACTGCTTGCAGACTATAGCAGCTCGACAAAGATTGATGTGATCCAGGAAAGAGAAAACCTGATACCAATTATGAAATAACTTCATGTAAATAAGAAATCCAAGAAATAAAAAGATAGGCAAGAAAACAAACATAAAACTCAGGAAATGCATACCATATGCAGTAAATCATCTGTAAGATCCATCCTTACTTCAAATCCCTCTGATTTACAGGCCTCATTCTCATTTATCCCATCATCTTTACCAAAACTAGATTCAAAATCTTTATCATCATCGACTCTGTTTGATGTAGAAGCATGATAGAAAAACTCATTCCTAGCCATAATTGAAGATGATCCATGACTAAAATCATAATCTCGTGTAGGATGTCCAGCGCCCAAAGGCCATGGAGTTGCAAAGGAGCATTCACTAAGGAAAATTGAAATGAAGGGAATATAAGAAAAAAAACATAAAACAATCGTTAAAAGTGAATAACGCTTCTCACAAAATTAAGCCAAGCATCCCTTCTGATATTGCACTTCCCAACTAGTCTAACTTTTAAGTTATAGAAAACTAGATAGGTGCTATTCTGCAAGATCTAAACGGTTGATAGGATGTGAATTATTAAGAATGAGAAGTACTGAACATAGTTACTGTTTACTCTTTTCTAATTTATTGATCACGTGATACATCACCAACCACAATGTAAAGGTCAGAGTGGGCAAAAGATCATAATTAGTACTAAAACAAAATCACAAAAGGTTCTAGGGGTTCTAAGCCTATAACCACCAAGTTGAATTACCATTTATCCCTGGATGATAAACCTTAATAAAGACATTCTTCTAATTAGAGATAAAACTATAGTATTAAAAGTAGGTTTGCAAATGAGTGTGATCAGTATATAACCAAGGTTATTATCAAAAAAAAAGTATATAACCAAGGTTGACAATACTTGAAAATATACGGACAAGCCTAGTCTTTGCAAAATATGTCAGCTATTGTTTACTATTCATATGGATAAAAAATTATGAATGAAATTTGATACACCTTGGAATTTCTGTGTATAAATAAATCATGTATTTGGAGCACCTTTTTTTGATGTATTTGGAGCACCTATGTGCATTCAAACACCCTACCTATCATTGTTCATGAATGGTTACTCCAAAAAAACAACTAATAGAACACTCAAAAACAATAAACATTCCCATTTTCTTATCTATTACTTATTCTTTTTCTTTTTTTTTCCTCATATATATATGAAAAATAATAATAATAATTTTTTTGAGAAAAATGAGATCACAGAATGAATTTCCCAAAAATAAATGATTTTCTATTAAATAAAAAGAAAACTGTTCCATGGTCACAGTCACGACTCACTTAGAAGACTCCCAGCTACAAGAGACTTTGGATTTGCAGGCCGTTTGATATCTCCTAGAAAATCCTAAATTTTTGTTCAAAAATATAGAATGAAGCAATCTGAAATTATAAATCCTCCACTTAACCTGAAAGCTTGAGATACTTCATCATGCAAACCAAGGGGACCAGTAGAGAGTGTTTCCTTAAATCTGATTTTCCTTTGCTTTCCATATCTTGCATCACTATACATATACACTACTAAAAAGGAACTTCTAAATCATTCGACCCGAGAAGTGACCATACCAACAGAGAGCGAGAAGGCACCAGAAAATAGGAAGGACCATTCGGCAACATGACACTTTTGAGAAAGAAACCCGTTTTCCATTTAGAAATCGATAAAAGATTTCTAGAATGCAATGACAAAGAGGCTGCCAACGGTCTAATACAATAAATAGACCACTTCAATTGATCAAGAAACAAAGTAACCATACAATATATCGAACTTGCAGTTCAAGACAGCAAATTATTCAGAGATTACCGGCACAAAAAATAACATAGAAAAGCATGCAATGGCAGCTAAAATACCAATAACCCTGCGTATTCTTAAAATGACAATCTCAATAAACGCTGACTATCTCCATCCTAAAACCACCCCAATATCCAGTACTAAATCCCACCAAAAAAAAAAAAAAAAAGCATTCAAGAAAAACCCCAACCCCACCCTTTCACAAGAGTGGGAAAAAGAAGAAATGAAAACCAAGAAAAATGCCAAACCCATGAAACCTAGAAGAATTCATATCTATAAGCAGTCTACTACTGACTCACTTGAATTTGGAGTGAACTTTAGCGCGCTTATGGTGCGCATCGCGATCGCGCTCCTCATTAGAAGTCTCCACTGTAGAAGACAAAGCCAAAGCCGAAGCGCTACTACTCTCACCTCCCTCGGACTGATGCAGAATCCCAAAGGAAAATTTCCAAGGATTAATAGCCCCACCACCAGCACCAGCACCGCCGCCGCCGCGGAGCTCATCGTCCCAATGAGGGCCAGCTTCGCCGCCATCGTGCATTGCTCTGACCATATCCTCAAACAATCTCAGTCGATCACCGTCGTGGCGTTCAGGCCCATCAACAACAATCGCAAGCGGGTCAGTCCCTTGAGAATCATCGCCATTTCGCACAATGCGATCAGAGTCGTCTGGGTTCTGAAAAACATCCTCACGCATGGGCTTCATTTCACCTATCTTGAGTTCTTCCTCTTCCCTCTGGTCTTCTTCTTCTTCTCCAACGGTGAAGCATAAGCAGCACCAAATCGTCATACACTTGGGACGCAAAGAAAAGGTCTAGAACACGAACCCTAACTCACACGATCCCACACATTTCCAAGTACAACTCCCGCTGAAACCCAAAAGGGGAAACAAAAACGAAAAAAACCCCAATTCGAAAATCGAGCAAAGAAACAAACCCCAAAGGCAGTGAAACCCTAAGAAGGGTGGATTCAACGAAAACCCACCAAGAAAAACACTAGCCCGAATTGAAGGGAGAATCAAAACTCAAAAACAACACAGGAAGAGGGCAAAATCAAAATCAAAATCAAGAAGAGAAATGGGAAACAAGAATTGAAGAAAAAGAGAAAAAGATAACGAAGAGAGGAAGAGGATTTGAATGGATCTGATCGGACCTGGGATGGTTCTGTGTGTTGCTAGTGGTGATGTAATAATCCCAGAAATCCCAACTTTTAACAACAACAACAACGAATGAGAGAGAGAGAGAGAGAGAGAGAGAGATTATCAAAACAGACCATTATAAGAGACTTTGTAAGAAAGAACACCCGTCGGAGTTTTGGGGCTATTTCGCGAAACGGCGTCGTGTGGGAGTGAAGAAAAATAAATAAAAATGAAAATTGGGAAATTTGGACTGTGCGCGTGGGGTTTGGGGTTTAAAATTTGGGGAGTGGAGTTTGAGAAACACGCGCCAATAATTCGCACTAGAAATAGAGAAAAGATTGGGGTTTGAAGGACAGGTTTGGTGTGAGGCAGCAGGATTCCTTGCCATTTTCCCACTCTCCTAAGTCAAAGTCAATGCTTCATTGCCCATATTACCTATTTACATTTTAGATTTTAGATATACGACTTTTTATCTATAAATATTTACTTTTACCATTTATTTAACAAGTGTAAATATTTATGTAAATCTATTCATTGTAGATAATTTATTGGATTTGTAAGTACAAAGGTTGAAAAATGAAATTTTAGGTGTTGTTTGATAACTGTGTTTTTTTTTAATTATGTTTATTTTCTTCCAATTTCCTTACGATAGTTTTCATGTTTCGTGTAAGGGTATATTTGCATTCATAGCCAAATTCTCCCCCTCCCCCAAAAAAAAACAAACAAACAAATTTTCGAAAACTGTTTTTTTTTTCATTTTCAAAACTTAATTTGGTATTTGAAAATATGGAAAAATAAAGTAGATAACAAAACAAATAAACAAAACTTAATTTTTTAAAACAAAAAACAAATAGTTATCGAAACTTTAAATTATAGAATATTGATTAAGGTAGGGTACTACTGTTCTGCAGTACCTTTTAAGTTATGGACGAAAAATTATATTTAGCTTTATTATTATTTTTGTTTTTTTTTTTTTGTCCATATGGTTGTTTTGAATTTGATTAGGAAACTTTTGTTTTTTGTTTTTAGTACATCAAACATTTGGGGTAGGGGATTCGAACCTCTAATCTCTTAGTCGATTATACATGTCAATTACTAGCTCGACAACTTTGATTAATTTTCTCTAAGATAATTTAGGATCATTCGTAACATTGGTGTGGTATAAGGTTTTTAAACAATGAAAGTATAATAAAGGAAACAAATCAATTCAAGAAATGATTACTCATAAGATAAAATATAGAAAGAATAAGTGTCCGATGCCAAATAAGTAAAAGTATATTGACAAATCCAAATAGGTAAGTGAATCTATTTTATTTTCAATACATAATTAGAAAGGTTGAGATTTATCTAAAAATATATAAGCATGGGATCAAAATTAAATGATAATGAAATATTGATATGAAATTCTGCATGCTAAAATAGAATCATACTTGTCATCGAAATGGAAATACTTATGAGAAGATATATTAAGAATAAATAAAACAATTGAATTGAATTATATATAATAATGGTAAATATTTGATTATGATTGATACTTTGTGAATATTTTCTTAATGTGATATACTTTTATAAACTTTTTAAAATTTTAAAAATCAAAATTATATTATAGTCTCCAAGTCTTAGATTTATGGATAGCATGTTCTACAAATCAAGTTATAACTACGTAATAAATTTACCATCTTATTACCAATTGTCGTTAGGTCTTAACGGGGTGATAACATTGACATTCTAGTATAAAAAATTATTCAAGCATAGTGTGAACTAAATAATTAGGTATCATTTAAGTTTATTAAATGCTTAATTATGTTCAATTTAATGATTATCAAACTTTACAAGTTATGGAAATAACATATCTACAAATTAGTTTTAAAAAAATTGCAAAACAAATTATCAAATAATTTCTTTATGAGATTAAAGCACTGGTAAAATTATAAATGTTACATAAAATATGTTATCTTGTAGGCATATTGGAATATGCCAAAGAACAATATTCTTTCATAACTAAAATTACAAACATTATCCTAAATGAACTAATATAAAACTCTATCTCCTGTGTAGTTATGGGATGACAAACGGTCTAATAGAGATTAATTTCTAATTTCATCAAAAAGAAAAAAAAAAAAAAAAAAAAAAAGATAAATTTGTTAAAGAGAACATAATTCAGCAAATAATTGCTATTATCCTCGATCAAGAGAACATAATAGTTCGAATCTCCTACTCCAAATATTGATGTACTAAACAAAAAATTCTTATAATTTCAATGATTATTGTGATTTTTGAACTTTTGTTATTTCAATTTGTATATATTTCTAAAAAAGAAAAAAGAAATTTGTGTATATAACTGGTTGGCTGACTTAATCAACAAGTTATATATAGGGTTTTTCAAAAAAAAAAAAATATAGGGTTTTTTAATAAATAGCATCTAATAAGAAATTACCTTAGGTATAATATCACATTATTAGGAGTGATTCGTCTATTAAAAGATGTTTGTATTAAATATTTTATAGTGTTTTCACAAAGTATTTAAAGTAGTTTTGATTTTTCTTTATTTTTTATTATTTTTTTTAATCAAATCACTTTTGTGCTTATTGTCGAGTTGGATCGATCAAATGTGTTTTTGTCATACTAAAAGCATTTCCAAACACATTTTACATATCGGTAATCTGTACCAGTGTTTTTTTTAGGTAAGTTTTCAAATTTTAATGGTTAAAATTTTGTAGTATGTATTTTGTTAAAATTTAAATGCCAACACTTTTTTCGCCATGAATTATACTACCACTCTTAATCCAATCGCAATGAAAATTATTCGACGAGACCGCTATAATATGTGATCAAGAGTTTTACACCATCAGATATCCGTGCATTAAATAGAATTGATAGAAATTCTTTGAATCTAAATCTAGTGATTATCACGTTTTCAAATCCACTCCCAACTATTATTTCACAAACGATAGTTACACTTTGGAGAGATCTCATTGAAAATTTTTTTATAATCCGAGTCAACTTAAAAATGAAATACATCAACCAAAATAACACTCAGAAATTATTTAAAAAAGGAGGCCAGTGGTGTGTTGTGTCAAAACAGTGGATTAATTTGCAGCAATGATGCAAAATACAGAGATTAAAGGAAAAGTAAATCTAATGAATATTTGAGAGTGCAAATTTTGGAAGCAAAAAAAGGACAATAAGATAAAAGAGAGAGAGAAGATTAGAGTAATTGAGTCATTAGTCAAAATAGAGACATAATAAGAAATTACAGTTAGCATGGGAAAAATTAGACAAACCCATCATTTAAAATAAACACAGCCCATTCCATTCAATGTTAATTACCAACACAACACAACACAAACACCCATTTTGCAGCTGTCACAAAATCATAAACTCCACTTTTTTACTTTTCATTCATTTTATTACCGTTATCGTTAATTAGTATTCGGTCAACTAACGGTTAAAGCTAAAAACTAAAAAGTTATAGAACCAGTCAAAAAGTATTTTTAAAAAAACCCACCGTCTCCAAACACATTGAACTATGAAGACTTTCTTGTCATACACATCCCCTTTTTAGTTCAACAATACGTGAGATGCAAGGATTCAAACATTTGACCTTTTTAGTGAATGGTATACATATCTTAATCAGTTAAGTTATGCACGAGTTGATTATTGTCATTTATCTAAACGATATTTGAAATGAGAAGTTTGAAACTGATACCTCGATCGAAATGTTGGAGGGACTATTACTAGAATAGTGTATACTATTTGGGATGTAAGCAAAAGATTTTAGAAGTGTAGAGAGAGAGAGAGAAAGAGATGAGATGAGCATGGGAAAAATGGGCCCATAAGAAGAGTGATGGAGAGAGGAGTGAGTGAGTTGATTCTAAGCATCCCATTTAAGAAACACAATTCATACAATTGGGGTACACTACAATCTCTCATCTATAGTACTTCCCTCCAACAACACACTTTTCTTTCTTTATTTCTTTCTTCCTTTCATCCTTACATTTATTCTCCAAATAATGCCTCCAAATAGATATTTTTTTTCATTTTTTATTTTGATACTTGACAAGTGCTTCTTTAGAATATGCTCCATCAGTGATTGTTTGATAAACATTTTGTCTTTTTAAAGTAACCATTGATTGGACTAATTCGTTATAAGTTCTTAAACCATTTTCATTGGATAAACCGTTTGACCCTACTACATTTGACTATTGAGGTAATTGTAAAATATTAAATCCTATGTTGATGTTTACCATTGATTGAACTAATTCATTCTAAGTTCTTTATTATTCACATGGTTCTTTACTGACTACTACGCTAACCTAACCAATGGTGGACCATCTCATGATTTGCTTTTTAAAATCGTATTTAAATTTAATGTCTCTTGAAAGAAATGGAAAAAATAAAGTAAATACTAGACAACATGGAAATCTAAACAAAGGCTCTTGATGTTCAAGGAAGAATCTAATTTCGCCAAAATCGCCAACAAATACCATATTTGATTTGATATGGAACCTATAAGTTACAAATCATCTCTTTCTCGTGACAAACACACAACAACAAGAATGAAAGATAACAATACATTTTTTTTTTTTTCCAGATCATCAACAATTTAGGGTTAAAACGTCGATGTTGACGGAAATGTCTAAGTCTCAATTTAATGAAAATATAGACAAAATGTCGATAGAAAAAATATTTTAAAATTTTAATTAACAAATAAATGTTTTACATTTGTAAAATAAATTAAAATACTCATTATTAATATTATCTTTACGTTAGTTACATTTTGTTTATATGCTATCAATTTTTTTACAATATAATGAAAATGTCTATTCATTTCGCATGTCAATGTCGAACCAGTGGCCAACAAGAGCATAACTCAACTAGCATAAAGTTGTATTGATAACCACGAGGTCTGTGGTTCGAATCTCCCACCCCCACACATTGTAAATAAAAAAAAATCGATAGACAAGAATATAATATTTATGATATTTTTGAAAAAAAAGTAAGTAAATTAATGAAGATTAAGAATGAGGGTAAATTAAAATTGGGAGGAGGCAAGATTGAGAAAGAGGGAGAAGGAAGTGTTGGGTAATAAATAGACAGTGATAATTAATGAACATTAAAAGGAATTAGCAAAAAGGGGATTAAGGAACAGAATAATTACAGAACAAGCCACTCTCACTTTTTTTTTTTTTTTTTTTTTTTGGTTGACAATTCAACGGCTGCCCAGAAAGGGGACAAGTGGGACCCACTGGCCATCTTTTTCAAATCGGATGCCTAAAAATTCAATTCCACACTTCTTTCACTCTCACTCTTAGCCCATATAGCCCAAATGGCCGACCACTTCATTTTTAAACCCTCCCATTTTCTCCTCTATTTTCCTATTTCTTCAAAGGAAAAAAAAAAAAAAAATTGACTTTTTAATTTCCTCTCACTGTTCTTCAGTTTTTATTAACATTAATAAATGTATTGTTTTTATTATTGTTGACTTGTCAAATTGTATGTTAAGTATCAAAGATTTAAAATAATGCAATAGGTTTGAAATTTGATCGGTCTTGTTTTTCAAAAAATTCGTTTGTCGAGTAAGTCTTCAACCTTTAATTTAGAATTTAAGATAACAAGATAAAAAAAAAATCACCGAATGTATGTTTATTTTTTATATAAAAAATGACGAGTAAGAAATAGTGAAATAATTATGAATGGTGTGATTTGTTATTATTTCTTGAAAACATTAACAAAATTGCGAAGCAGAGGGATAAGAATTCAGGAAAAATACATAAATTTGTATCTTCTTTTTGCACTAAAAATACATAAATACAAGTATTGTTTTTATTATTTTTCTTATACAGTTATTAATCACTATATTGAAAAAAAAAAACACAATAACTTTAATTTCTTATAGAAAGTATTGATTTTAAAAATAAACTTCAAATTTTAATTTTGATGGAAAATTAATAAGAAAATGATGTTAATTTAGCGTGATTGAAAAAAAAAAGTTAATTAGAGATAAAACTTATTCTTTTAAGTTAACATGTGAGGGTGGAGATTTGAATCTCTACCTCATAATCAACTAGCATAAAGTTGTACCAATGACACACGATCTGTGGTTCGAATCTCTCACCCCACATTGTCAAAAAAAAAAAAAAATCTATTCATAATATTAGAGTTATGATTAATACACAATTTTTTTTTAGTACTACATGCAAATTCACAAGTACATATTTTTTTTCTTATATATATTTAAATAAAAATGATAGCCACTTTTCAAGTATCTATACACACACATATTTGACAGTAACCTTGTTGAAAAGATCAACAGCTTATTTAAACTAAAGTTTTATATATTTCTTTACAAAGATTAGGAATGAATATGTTAGATTTTTTTTTTTAAACCAAATATAATAGATATTTAGAGAGTGCAGACAAGTGCCATAAATAAATATCTCAAACATTCACACGGAGGAGATCTTAGAGAAATTTAGTAAAAACAAATATTTCAATCCAAGTACGGCATCACGGATACATATTTTATTAAATAATAAAATAAAAAATGCGTCTTGTATCTGAAGACCACAACTACAATCTCCGGCCCGGCCCAATTCGAAGGGTAAAAAATGGGCCTATGATTCCACAGTTGGACTGGACCTACATCAAAATCAAACAGCAGCCACGTTTCGGAATCTGGGCCTCGAGAAATTTTCGGGCTTAGGCCCAATAAAGTCAAACTCGGCCCAAAACTCACTCTATGGACCTCATAATTCAGCCCACTTCAAAAAGAGTAAAAAAAAAAAAAAGTTTCAACTTTCGAGACATCAAGGATTTAAATTGCTACTTTTCCACATGCACATGGCAATTTGGATAGAATCTCATAAAGCTCCTTTTTTTTTTTTAGATTTCCCCTTTCTCTTTAGGGAAAAAAAAAGAAAATAAATTTTAAACTTGGTTTATTTGAAGTTTAAAATGGCTTGAAGGACGTTCGTGCATGACTCGAAAATCGAAAAAGGTTTTTTTTTTTTAAATAATAATAATAATTATTATTATTATTATTCTCTTTTGTTTTGCAATTGCATGGAGATCTGATTGGTTGGGTGCACCTTACAAGAAATCATGATCTTATAATTGCCTCCCAAAGCCAACCTTCTGGCCCCATTCCCATTTACCCTTTTTTTTTTTTTTTTCCTCCTCCTCCTCCTCTCTGCTTTTCATATTCAAAACTCCAACCAATTCCCTCTCAACTAAATTATAACCCTAAAAAGCAACCTTTCCTTGTTGCCTTCTTCTAACTTATTCACACTTCACCCGACTCGACTCGACCCGACCCACGATTTAGTCCTTCTTTTTTTACTTTTGGAAAAGATGCAAATCTACCCTTTGTTGGAAAAGTTGTTATAATCTAACTCGAACTTTTGACAAAGCCTACGATCAAGTCCTCGACTATATAAAAGTTATTGTAATTGAATCTTATACTCCAAATTCTTGGATTGACGATGGAATTTAACACAATCACCAATGAAGTTATAACAATACTATTTGATTGTAACAATTTTGTTAACAATGAAATGTAGCATAAGAGATTAGATGTTTGAATCTCTCTACTCCAAAATGTTGTTGGACTAAAGAAAATGTTATAACGATCTTGAGGAGGGTTTCGTAATCTTTTCCTAGATTACTTTTTTGTTTAGAAGAGATCCGATGCGATCCAAATCAAAATTCCAATCCACCGAACCCAACCTAACACACCAACTTTTAGAAGAAGAGACATGTAATGCATATGGATGAGGTTTAACATCAAGCTTTCTACTCAACAAAGTTAAGAAGACCAAAAAAAACACACACACACAAATGGTGGCAATGGTGGCGCCTACCTTTCACTTGTAGTGATAGACACTTTGAGCCAATGGGCTCTCGACACATCACTTCAATAGGATACAAAATGCATGACACTATTTGTCTTTAATTTGGGTCAATTTGTTTACAAAGAAAGCATGCTACCCAAGTCAAATCACTTTGCATCTTTGAGCCAAAAATCAAATCAAAACAAACACAAAAAAAAGGGTTTCAATTTCAATCATTTATTGTTTTCCTATAAACCCAAATGATCAAGTTTTTGCAGTTTTTTTCTTTTTTTTTTTTTTTCGCTTCAAAAAGATGTATTTTTTTTTTCCTTTACATTGCACCAACGTTTGTTTTTTCAAGTGATAGCAACATATAAGGTTTGGACTTGACTATCCACTATCGGAAACTGTGGGCTGAGTTTGCTTTTCAAGCCAACAATATCAAGATTTTTTGTTAAAAAGAAAAAATTGTAGTTTCAGGATCAAAAAATCGACTTAACGTGTACGTGGAATTCTGGTGAAGATCTTTTGACCCGGTGCAAGGATAGCCATTGGATCAAACAAGTCTTTCCTCTCCACAAACCTACTCCATTGATCCCCAAAGTGAAGCTTCCACTCATTTTCTGAATGGTAGTGTGGCAAGTAGAGCTTAAAGTCGATGCGATTCACATTGCATTGATGAATAATTTCTCGATTCTGCTCCACCAATTTTTCGACCAATGCAGGTTTCGGGTTCGGAGGAGTGAATCGTAGCAACGCCACTAGGTAGAACACTTCACCTTCCGGTAACACCACCGACGTCCGAGAATCCCACCTGCGAAAATTACAACACACATCTGAGCCTCCCACTCCAATTTACCAAATCAAAAAATCTTTTTTTTTTTCCCAAGAAAAGATTGGGATGAAATGGAGTGGACCAAGAGGGGTATTTAGGGAAATTCGATCAGGTCTACGGTTTCGATGTATATATATCCAGGTTGGCGAATAAAAAACCTTGTCGTTTCACAAATAGCAAATATACTGACTTGAAAGTTGCATCGCTTTTGTTTCATCCATTGGCCATCGTGAAAGTTACATTTTTTCAAAAAATAATAATAATAATTATAAAAAAAAAAAAAAAACCCCATTTTCCTTAAAAAGTAAAATTCAAATGGACCAATTTGCCCCTTCCCTCACCTATAAAGGCAAGTCCTTTATATAAACACCTCCCATAACAAGGTCAGTCAATTTCCCAATTTTCTTCTTTTTATTATTATTTTTTTTTACACTCTGGGTCCCACCATATCTTTGTCCCACAAGTACACTATTTTTTAAATACACATTATTATTATTAGTATTAAATTAATAATGTCTCATTATGTTATTCTTCCTCATACGCTAAAGTGTCTTAGGAATGTTTAAATGTACAAGAATGTCACACGTGTGAGAGCTATGGTCCCACGTGCGAGTTAGATGTTGTTTGACCTACTTCAAATCTCAACCACCCAATCTAAAACGTTCAGCAATTTGGTCAGCAAATCAGATTGAAGGGCTCAGGTGACTTAAGGTTTAAGCCAAAACGTGACCGTTTTGGGCCCCATCTCCCATTCCCCCCGTCCCCTAGGCCCATGTGCAAAACACGTGTCGATGACAGAGGCAGTTCGTGAAAAACGTCGTCGTTTAGCACAAAATCCCGCCTGGACTCTTACGTGGCAGTAGTAAGCATGCGAGCGATATCCAGACAAAACAAAACACAACGAAGAAGGGTAATACTTACCTGCTACGCAGTAGAGGGTAGACGAGCATGGGCCCACCGACCCCGTTTTTGAGGAGGCTCTTGAAGACCACACGATCGAAATCAGCGATGTCAGATTTTGACACGAAGAGGTTGAGCCAAGGGTGAGGTGTATCCCAGACGCCGTTGGCGATCGCTTCCTCTTCCGCACGCTTCACACGTGACAGAAATTGTATGTAGCTGAGGTCCACCTGGAATCTCAGCTCCTTTAAATACCCGAGCCCGCTCAGCAACCTCTCAACGTCCTGCCAAAAATTCACCCAAATACGTCAGGGGCATTTCCGTCATTCCACTCAAAGCAAAAGGACATGCCACTCATGATTTACAGATTCCAGAAAATGATGGCTTTTTGGCCACTTGTGGGAACTTATGGGGACCATTGTGTCAGCAAAATCTCAAATGATCAGTGAATTTACAATACCACCCCTCCTCCCTCCCGTTTTACGATTCTACCCGGGAATCTCCTCTGTAATTACCAAACTACCCCCGCTCGGTACAAAAACACATACATTGAATAAAATTAGAAATAAAAGCAGTGCCATCCTCGTAATTAGGAATAGATACTCTGGGTATTTATGGGAGCTGCCCAGTGTCAGAAAATCCAATGGAAGATACATTATATCGTATTGTCAGTTTCTTTTATTATTATTATTTTTTTTAATTTCTAGGGTATAGAAGCTTTGTTTTTCTAAATTAAATAACAGCCTCAGAATATTTTTTTTTTTAATAAATTATGAAAAAAAAAATTATAATACGCCCCCATCAATAAAGGAAAGGTCGTCGGTTTATGGTTTGGATAATGATGACTAAAAAGAAAAAATAATAATTATAAGCTTAAGGCTATTTAGCCATTCCCCCACCAAGGAGACCCCCCTAGCTTTCTTACACGTATGAGTGAGCTCCTTATAACTGGTTTTGACCTTTTCACTGTCCGCCGCTGGAATTTAAATAAAAAATCAAATCAAATCAAATAAATAAATTCCACCCCGCCACGTCGGACCCACTCACCCCTACTCCAATGCTCAAAATCCACTTCTACTTCACTAAGGTCAAAAACCCAGTCATTTTTTTTACGACAATTATACGTGTGCGTGTCTCTATAAACATTTACATACCCGACCCCACATATCGTCCCAAGATCGGACGGTCACAAATCCTCTAATCTCCCTATCGTTAAAAATCACAATAAATAGAATATTAAATTAGTTTTTTTTTACCGTGTCGACGGTTGAGACTTGGTCGTTGTTCCGGTAGTGGACGGCGACTTCGAGGCAGTAGAGAACCGAGCCGGCGGTTTCCGGTAAATGAGAGGAGTCGAAAACGACGTCGGAGTCCAACGGCACTGTCGGTCTTCCGGTTAATGGGTCGTCGTTGTTGGAAAAAACGAAGCCTTCCACGTAATCAAACGACTCGCCTTCCGGCCGCCGCACCAACGATTCCGCATCACGAGCGAAGCTTTCGAACTCGTCATAAACCAATCTAATCCATCTCACCTAAAATAATAAAAAATTTAAAACCAAATTACGTAACGTTAAACGTGTCGTTCGTTCATGCAGTTAATTAATAATAAGCAAATAAATAAATAAAAATTGGGAATTAATTACCATATCCGGAGCTGGCTGAAGCAAAACACGAGCTCTCGTGATGATTCCGAACTGGCCCAAGCCGCCGAGGACGCTGAAGAACAATTCGGAATTTTCGTTTTCGGAGCAAATTAGAGTGTCGCCGGTTCCGGTGACGACTTCCAATTCAGCGACGTTGGAGATTTGTGGGCCGAACCGGAAGGCCTGGCCGCTGACGCCGGCGTTGGAGAGAGTCCCGCCGACGGTTAAGCTGAGGTAATCCGTCCAAGACCTGGGAGCCAATCCGTAATCGGAAACGCAGCGTTTCAGGACTTCTTCCCATAATGCCCCTCCCGACACGTCGGCGTAGGACGACCCATTAACCGTGACGACGCGGAAATGATCCTTCATCGCACGCATGTCGACGACCAGGCCTCGATCCGCCATCGCCTGGCCGTTGATCGAGTGCCCGTTTCCCCTCGCTGCCACTGTCAGATTCGAAGACTGTACGGCCGTTTTCACCACCTTCGCCACGTCATCGGCGCCGGTTGGACTCACCAAAGCCAACGGTTTGATGGAATGTAGCCCACCGAAATCCTTACCGGCTATGCCGGTGGCCTGTGAGTCCGTGCTGACGCCGCCTTGGAGTTGAAGTTCCAGAGCCGGCCGCCGGGAATCGGTGTCCTGTGGAAACGGTTCCAGGCAAATCATCGCCGGCGGAGAGAAGGAGATTTTTTTTTTTTTTGAGGGGTCCGATTTCGCGGCTGAGGAAAGGGAGAAGATTATAAATAATGGATGTGGGAGATTTTTTTTTCTCTTTTTTTTTTTTTCTTTTTGGTTTTTGTGAATTGTGTCACTACTGGTAATGTTTTTGGAACATAGGCGCTTTAAATAGCGGCAGGAAGATGAATTGTGGTATTTTTTTATTAATTGTTTTTTTTTTTATAATTGAATTGTATTTATAATGTTATATGACGTCATCTTACCTTCAATATCTTGTTCAAGTTCTGATCCTATCGACATCTCTGTCTGCCACTCTCACAGTCCCACATTTCTTTTCTTTTTCTACCTCCTTTTATTTAACATTTTTTTTTTCAAATGAAAATTTTACCTCTCTTTTATTGAATTATAAATTCTAAATTTAAATACATAGTGGATTTAATGGATTTTGATTTGTTAAGATGTCCGTTTCCATTTAAAGTTCATGATTAACTACAAGACTAATTTTGTTGGAATATTAATTATTATAGTTATATTTATTTTTTATTTTATTTGAATAATTTAGCTATGTGTTTGAGACTTTCTTTCATCTACTTGATAAAAATTGAAACGACACTTGAGATTTGGGAGTTAGATCGTTCAATCCTAGGTTTTATTTGATTTCATGTCTTTCTGTCAGTGATATATAATTTATAGGTTGGTTGATTTTTTATTTTTTTTATGCAACGAATTACATAGGTAGGAAATCGAACCATTGACTTTTGAGATGATAATAGACCGTTTGTCCACTGAATTGTGTTTGGATTAACGATTTATAAGTAATTGTCAAGTTTAATTTCGAAAACATATCAATGTTTGTGTGTTTTAATTTAGAGAGAGTTTTAAGGATTAAATTCAATAATCATAGATAGAAAATGTTTTCCGTAAACAATAGGTTTAAACTTTTTGCTTTTCTTTTTCTTTATACTTTAGATTTGATCATGTCGTCATCGTTGGATTTGGCCAATAAATAAACACCACGTATCCTTTTTCTTTTTCTTTTTCTTTTGTTTTTTTTTTTTTTTTTTTTTTTAATGTTCACCGAATTGGCTTTTGGCTCTTCATTTTCCTCTCAATTTACTTCCAATTTAAATAAGCAAATTGAAAAATATATTATTATATTTAATAAATAGGTATATTATATTTATATTCTTTAGAAAAAAGATATATTTATTAATATTACATCAACCCAAATACGACATTTCAACTATACATTTGTCCAGCAACACACAAGCTTGTTTAATTATATCAATTATTGTTGATGGTCGATTTTGGCCAGAGGATCTCACCTGACCTTCACGTGCCACCAACGGTAAATTTGTAGTTGAGGGGGGAAGACGTGGCCTGCAAGACAGTAAACCTGCACACCGGTGTGGTGCTCGCCACACCGGCTCCAATGCTTAAGTCAGCAAGCAGAACGGTAGGGCGTGGAAAAGTATGAGCAAGAGCAGAAAACAGAGAATAGAGAATATAGCTTAGGGATGGAATTCGGGATCCCCTCTTCAGTGACGAAGAGGGATATAAATACCTGTTCATCCTCCTAGCCTTTTTAGGGTTTCGGAGGCGTTTTAGGTCAAACCAGGCGAAACCGGGGCATCCAGAGGCGGTGGGGACCAGACGGGACCAAACGAGCTCGGCCTCGGCCATGGGCCGAGGCCGAGCATGGGGTCGGGTCAAAAACCCGACCCCTTCGGCCTTGGCCCGTCCCGCTTACCGGCTCCGCCTCCTTGGCCCGGTTTCCAGCCCGATTTCTCCCCGATTGTCCTCGTCAGCTCCTCGTACATCGGGTGGTCCAAAATTGCCTATAACAATTATTTTACCCCTTTCCTTAAAAAATGAATTAATTTATGGGACCCTTTTTTCTTTCTTTTTATCATTATTTAATTTTTCTTTTTGAGATCACTTAATTTAATCAACAATTTCAAATATTGCCAAAATGTTACAGTAAATACTATGCCCCTTTTGCAATTTGCACACAAAACATTTGTAAGAACGCACGCCCAACACATTTCAAATAAAATAAAATTCAAAGTCATTAAAAAAAAAAACAATAAAAAAAGTTGAAGATAGTACATGCCTTCGTGTAAACCAGGTAGCATTAATATATATATATAAACAAATTCCATGCTTTCCAAAAATATATTTAGGTAAACATATGTTTTAGTCAGCATTATTTAAAAAATTACAATTTAGTCGCTCATCTGTTCTAATCAAATTCATAGCTCAGCGGTAATTGACATGTATCATCGATCATGAGGTCAGAGGTTCGAATTCCCTCACTCCTACATGTTTATGTACTAAAAAAAAAGTTCATTATGTTTGGTGAATATTAAAACTAATTAATAATAAACTTATCATTTATGGTTTAACGAAATTTTAGATTATAAAAAATATTAAAAGGAAAAAAATAACTCAATTTTTCTAACCATTTCTTATAAATTTAGAAAAAAATAATCAGAAATTTGTTTTTTTTTTAACTGTTATATTTTCTTTAAATCTTCATCCACATATTAAGTTATATATAATATAAGTTTTATCATTACAACCAACTTTTTACCTTAGAGACTAAATTAGAAAAATGTTAAAATATAAGAGACAATACTGAAGTTTGTTAAACATTTCAGATTATCTTGAGAAAACACTAAAAAGAAGTATATATTTAGCCAAATATTTATTTCATCGTGGAATGATGAAAAAGAAAAAAAAATGATGGAACGCCGTCTTTTGTAAGTAAATAAAATTTCAATTGCTCGTATATTTGGTAGAGTTGACATGTGAACTTTATTTTATAAATGTTTGAGACAACCTATCTTAATCGGCGGTCCCCTACATGAATGGCTTTGGAGTTGAAATATACTAGCGATATTTCATTATTTAAATTACTAAGTTATATATAGACTTTAAAGGATATGTTCAAAGTTATTCATTCATATGTAATAGTGATATAAAACAACACTTCTTTTTTAGTTCATATAAAAAAAAAAATAGACTCGTGCAAGTTAAAGGATCAAAATATAATAAATCTAAACCTAAATGAAATTAAAAAAAAAAATAAATTGCTAGACCATTTTTTTTTTTAATTTATAAAATTTGTATAGAAAAAAAAAGTATATGGCAGTTTTTACCGTTAATTTTGCACCAACTATTTAACCTAATTTTGAACACATATACATGTAACTTCAACTACTTATTTGTGTGGAATTCAAAAAAGAAAAAAAAAAACTATTTATTTGTGTTTGTCAACATCTCTGGTCAATGAAAATAAAAACGTAAATTTAATATTCTTGATAAATGATTAAAAGAACCTACTATTACAAAATTATACAAAAGCTCATTAACTAAACCTGATATAGGAGAATTTAAAGAACGAAACAAGCATAAAAATTCGCTTAAAAATTAGAATTTAAGCTTGAAATTTGACATAACATTTCGGTTTCATTTTGTCCAACCTCATAATGAGTTTTTTGTTTTTTTTTTTTTTTTGTTTTTTTGTTGAGGTGAATCCAAAATTGGCCATACTGATACAACTCATCTGAAATATACAAAATCTATTTTGTTTTGGAATATTTAAGATTTATTGATTGATTTGAGCCACAGAATTTTGATAGATTGTGCGAGAAAAATCGAACACAAACACCCTGAGAGAGAACAAGCTCATAGATAAAGATAGATTAGATGCTCAATGTTTGAACAACAAATAATCAAATTATTCTTTTTTTTTTTTCTGATTTTATGTTTTTAAAATCTACATTTATTTTATGATTAGAAAAAACAACATTTATTTTATCAGATAGACTCTTCATTATAATTTTTTTCAGACATTGACATAAGTACTATCGATGTCACACATACAATGAACATAATTAAAGTTTCAAAAGTCAAGAGCTTGAATTATATTTAAACAACACACAAAAAGGAAAAAAAAAAGTGAAATACTTTAATCAACGTTTTCAGGTGATTAGAGGCTTTAATTAATAATTAAGATGAATTATTGGAAGTCAAAGGGAAGGGGAGAAAGTCAACGGAAAAGAACAATGGAAGTAAGAAACTGAGTGCATCAAATAAAATTTGAAGGAACAAAAACGTGAGCAGATTAATGGGAAAAATGGAAAATAATTGAGAAGTCAAACCCCCTGGCGGAAAAAAAGTAATCAAAATCAACGGATGTAGCGGGTCAATGCGAACCGTTGATTTGAAATAAATAAATTAATGGAAAGTCAAGGGCAGGCTTTAGGACGGCTGTGAGTGGCGTAGGTCACTTGATAGTGTCACTCCAACTGATTTCTCTTACTTTTATTTTACCATAAATCATTGAAGGAATGATGAATTTTTTTTTTTTTTTTAAAAATTATTAATAAACACGCCATCGATTTTTAAATTCAATCGCTAATATGAGCATACAATCGATTAAAGTATTATACATATATTTTAAATATTAGAGATTTGAATTTCTAATCCACAATTAAAATGACAAAGAAAAAGACCCGTTAAATAGTCTAACATAACTCCATACTATAATGTAACTCGGATGCACCATTTATCCAGGTCTAGAGTTAGGATAACAAATACTATGGTCTGCATTATTTTTCTCTATTAAATCGTTGCATTATGCGTGAATCTTGCATAAAAACATTTATCCAGGTCTAATGAACATTTTTTTTTCTCTTGGACTACTCGAACCAACATGAATATTATTGTTCAACTGGTTAAAACATTATGCATCTATTTTAAAAGTTAGATTTTCCAACCTGATCCACTTGTTAAGGAAAAAACTCTCTAAACATTGCAAGCTCTCTGTAAAAATTACAAGTCAAATTTTATCGTTTTCTGTTTACACCATAAAAATTTTAGATTGAGTAATTATTTTCTTTGAAGGGTATCGTGCACGAATCTCACACGAAAATGCTTATCCATATCTAACGAACTCTTTCTTCTAGACTCGAACTAATTCTCATATCGAAAATATAATTAAAGATGAAAAATGAGAATAATACGTCATTGAATTAAAACAAGAGACGAGGGTAAAGGGAGGGGGATTAAAAAAGGAAACTCCTTATCTTGTATGAGGATATCAATATTTATATATGATATTGAAATTGGAAATATATGTAAATATAAAAAGAGGAAAATAGTGAGAGGACAAAAGTGGGAATAAAAGTAGGGCATGGTTGGAGCATTTGGATGGAAAAGGCCACAAATAAAAGATGAAAGAACAGCCAAAACTAGTATTTCCATGTCCACTTGTGTGGTTTTTACCAACATGTCCTTTCAATTTTTATTATTTCTTTAATATATATTTATTATTATTTTATTTTATTTTATTTTTCTTTTACAACGTAAGGCCAATCCCACATAAGAATCCGAGGCATGCATTACACCTTTATAAAAGTTGTCAAAACATTTCAAAAAACAAAAAGCTTTTTTTAATTTATTCCTTTTTTTTTTCTTGTTGGGTTAACTTTTTTCTCAAACAGTTAAAAAGTTAATTCATACTTGATAATTTAGTAATTTCATAACAAGAAAGTAGTAAAAAAATATATATATTTTTTTTCAAAAAGGAAAATCTTTATAGGTTGACAGCACTCCCTTTAACCTCTTATTTGCTTTTCATGTAAAGGGGGAAAAAGAGAAGGGAATATCACATATTTTCTAAAAAAAAAAACATTTTTTTTTTCACTCCAATACCTATCAAACTTGCATATTAAGTTAATTCCCTTCCTATGGGCAAAACCAGAAAATTTCTAAAAATAAAGGTTACCTCGCATCTCTAATATGGATGATGAATAAGGAAACAAATATATAAAATAAAAAAATAAAAAAGATTGGCCCACGTCTTGAATGTGATCCATCCCCATTTAAGTAGCGTGACATTACAATGACTGTATTATTAATTAAAAGCGTGCCCTTTTGAATAGGGTCTGAAAAGGACACACTAAATATGTGTGTGTAATATACATATTTTCTTCTTCTAATAATAAGACATCGAAGAAGATTGCAAAATAAGGAAAAGTGGATAAGAAAAAGGGTGTAATATTTTCGAAAAAGGGTATGTGAATGAATAAAATGGAAATTAAAAGAGATAAGTAGCGAGATAGAAAAAAGAAAGAGAAATTTATATTTACTTGTTAAAAATGTGTGGAGGAGAGATATACAACGTTCTTTGGTACAACAACTCATTGAACTATTTGAAAAGATTGTCTATTCACGCTCACTCCGTACGTATTTATATATATGTGTGTAATTACAACCTTTTATGATTTTATATGAGTTGGGTAGATGTGACTTTGGGCCCCCATACCCCATCAAACACACAACAAAAACCATAAACTCTCTTAGATGCATATTTAGGTCTCGAGAAAAGTGTTAGTGATCTTTTTGGGTCCCATATTCGTTAATATAACGAATGAATTAAGATTTATTCCTTGATGTAACGTTGATAAAGATCCATCGTTCAATTAACAAAAAACCAATTGTTAATACCGATATAGTTCAACTGACATAAACACATATACTTTCAATCAAGAGATTAGATATTCAAATCTTACATCCTTGTACCGTAAAAAAAAAAAAAAGTAATAGTAACAAAAACCAATTCAATTCTCCAAATTAACGTGTAATGTTATATATTTCAAAGAAAAAAAAAACATGTTTGTAATGTTATATTGAAAAAGGAAAAAAAAAGTCATATTTAGGATGGTTGGAAAAAGATATTTTAAGTAACTATTAGAAAAAGGGTTGTTTTTTTAGATAAAAAAAATATAATTATCTTGCATTGTTAAGTTTACATGCCCAACACTATGAGAGGTCTTACTCTTGCAAACTTAGTATTTATGTGCAAAGTCAAATGTTAGGTAATTTCATTATCTCACTTTTATTATCAATTTTAGTGGTCCCGTATAACTTTGAATATTAGTGACATGTTTTTTTTTCTTGTTCGTGAGATGAGAAATTTGAATATTTGAAATATTGGTTGAAGATACATACTTTATTCCAGTGACATGGTTAAAACCATAGGTAAATCACTACAAAATGTAAAACAATGAAAAATTAAAAATGAACGACAAAATTTATAAAAATTGTATTTTCTTTTTAATATTTCCAAAATTTTCACTTTGTTTCAAACCCTCCAAGAATTTCAATCAAATTGAAAACTAAAAAAATGTTTTTATAATTTACAATATATCGTGAATAATTTTCAAAATGTTAACTATTAAGTGACTAAATTGTTAAACAAATAAATTATAATTTTTTTTTTTTTAGTTTGACTATCTGATTTAAACCTCTATCTTTTGATTGAGGATACAATATCTTAATTATTTGAGTTGTATCATGTCGATAATTAATGAAACTAAATTGAGCGTAACTAATTGTGATATCAATCAATTATTTGAAAAATTATAAATTTAAATCAAAACAATATTTCTGTTTTATTATCTTTCTTTCAACAACTCCAACTTTTTTCGAGTGATCTATAAATTGCTAAAATTCAAATTCAATCATTTAACACAATGACCAAATATTAAAACAATTCTCACAATTAATTTATCGTAGAATAAATAATTAATCCACATGCTAATTACAAAATACACTTTTTAGAAATAAAAGATATTCTCAAATGAGAAAAAGAAAGATTAATGAGAAAGTAGTTTGGATTTTCCCTTTTTGAAACGCCTATAAGTGGAATATTAAATGCACGTGACCATATAAAAATGTTCATTATGAAGATTAGAGAATGATAAGATCACGTTTCCTTTTTCCAACATTATATCTACACTTACCAAAATTCGAATTCTTTTACAAAAGAAAAAAAAAAATCGAATTCTAATCATAATTATTATTGGTCTCGTTTTTAAAATTTTTTAAAAACAAACTTGTCCGATTCTTTTTGCCTAATACTCTTTTCTCCTTAAAAATATTATTCTTATTCTAGATTTGGTCAAGATTCTTTCAAATTTGCTCACTCTTAGCTTATTCCAACCACTTGTCTTATTGGATTAATTTTAGGAATAGCTTTACTAAAATGTAAAATTAAAGAGGTGGACTAGTTTGAATTTTATGGTGGTCACCTACCTAAAATATTAAAATTTAAGCTAAATTATAAAAAATACTCATGAACTATGAGGTTTGTTTAAAAAATGTCCCTGAACTTTGAAAAATGTTTCAAAAATACCCTTGTCGTTAATTTTTGGATGGAAACGGTTAGGATTTACTGTGGGAGGAGGAAAAAAGAAGAAACATTTTTAATAAGGGTATTTATTATTATTTTTTTAAAGTTCGAGGGTATTTTTTAAACTGAAACTTTAATGGTTTCCATCCAAAAATTAACGGCATGGACATTTTTGAAACATTTTTCAAAGTTCAGGGGTATTTTTGAAACTTTTCAAAGTTCAAGGGTTTTTTTTTAAACAAACCTCATAGTTGGGAAAATTTCTATTACTACGGTAGCATGGAAAATTTTCCATACTACCTCCCTTCATTATTTTCCATGTAAGGTGTATTTAAGAATGGTGTGAGACCCATATAATAAAATATTATATCATTAAATGTTCATTAAATGACGTGTCAAATGCTGAATGGATGGGTATGTACTACGGTAGTACTAGAAATTTTTCCCCCATAGTTCATGTGTATTTTTTTTTTTTAATAATTTAGCCTAAATTTTATAATAACCGGATATTACAAGGTTAAAATTTGAACATTTTTTTTAGTTCAACAAATTATGGGAATGAAGGATTCGAACCTTTGATCTCTTAGTCTATGTTCACTTTGGTAAAATTCGAACAATATTAATTATTTTCTAAATTAATAATTGATAGATGATTGACAAATAGTGATTTAAATATAGCCAATCTCTATGATTGATTAGTATATCAACTAAAATCTACTATAATTTTGAATAAATATAAAAAAAAATATATTTTTTAAAACTCAAAAAAAAAAAAAAAAAGTTACCACCTACTACAAATGTTCGATGTTATTTTGTCATGTTTTAATTGAAATTAGTCAGAATCAACTCGTTCACACCTTTATTTTACATCAACTATACTTGAACCTATCTAGAAGGACAAGTTTTTTTTTTTTTTTCTTCACTTTTTTGAATAAATTTTGTTTGAAGTTTGGTGTAATAAAGAAAGGATATGGTTTGATCCAAGAGAGATATGGTCCATTTGATTGTGTAAAGTTTGGTCAGTTCCATGGAATTTTACCACATGATGGGTTTCTCATCAATCAAACTAGCAATTGATTACTTGGATTGCATGGGACCCATGATTGATTTGTGATCTCAATTTGTTTCTCTAAGTAAAATAGATGGGAGTTGCCTTTGACTATTATTATTAAAAGCCATTATGAAAAAGGGTATAAATCAAATGATTAGTACATCTCAAGATTCATTAGGTGTCATTCCATTACACGTTGTTTTAATATCTCGTCACTTGAACATTTCTAATTTCATTATTAAAATAATTTTTTTTTCCAATCTTTTTGAATTGTTCCGACAAAACTAAGGTTGAAAAGATTGAGAAAAATTAGTCACCCCTAACACAACCACTTATAACGTAGACAAACCAAAGTATGGTAACATTTTTATTTTTACCCTTGCATTTAAGTACTATATCATTCGGTAAAAAACATCAACTTCTAAGTTAGTTGGTTATACTTCCATTTTTTTTTATTAGAAGTTGAGAATTAAGAAACGGGCGATTCGGTTGAAATTAGGTATTTGAAAATCAATACGAAATCAACCAAATTTGACCCATTTGCCACTCCCACAAACAAAAACCACCAATCTGCAGCAGATTTCAAATAATATCACAGCCCTATTCCTTTGAAGATTCAAAATGGGAATTGAACAATATGCCAAAATGATTACTTTGGAGAAGGCATTATAGCAATCTTGGACTTTTGTTTTGCCTTTAATATCTTCTAAGATTATGCATCATATTTTTCAAAGGATGTTGCATTTTAATCTCCTTTTTTGGACTATCTGGGCCCAATCATTAGAACAAATTTGGCCCAACATCCACTTGTCAATACACCACAAGTTCACCTTCATTTCACTTAACCTAGAACAAATCAACAGAAACAGAGGTAACTTTTTACAGCTTCTTTTTAACCCATTTACTCCAAGAACTCTCTGGATTTTGTATCCCAAAAGGGGAGCTCCACGCCTCGATAAACAGTGATTGTCGAATGTTAAATTACCATCAAATCTAATAGTTTATGTTGCATAACGGTGGGTAAGGATATCACTGCACAATAATTCATTAAAACCCCCCGACAACTAAGAGAGAAAGGTAGAAAATGAGAAATTTGTTTTTATCTCTCCTCTTCTTGTTATCAACATTTGAATGGTGGTGTGTAGGGAGGTACCTGCTACACTGTGTGTAGCTAAATGTTGTCCTTTAATCTTTGGATTTTGTATCTAAAACGAGAGCTCCAACCCTTGATAAGCAAGGATCAATCCAAAAGTCAAAGTCGTTAGGTTAAAGTATATTATTAGAAAATAAAAAGCTTAAACCATATTTGGTTTCAAATGAATGCATTAGAAACTGAATTTGCAAATTGATATTGTTGCAAAAGTACCCTGAATAATGATGAAGATGAACCTCTCGCGGTGGTAAGAGAGATCAAATCCAGTTGAAATAGCATAACTCAATTGGTTAAGACATATACCTCTAACCAAAAGGTCAAAGATTTACCAAAAACAAAAAGTTGAGTTATTATTTGTTGGCGTATCAAGATGTTGCTTGCAACTGTAGGTCTCGAAATTGGAAAAAACTTAGGTACATATCAAATCAGTACACAATGTCTTTTGATTTCAGCCACGAAGAACAGATATAATCTAAATTGTCTAGAATGGTCACTTTACTTTCAAATGCGTAAGGTGCACGGTTTTCTTTAAGTGTACCTATATCAAACCCGTGTTTGAGATCAAATTCACAATAATTTTCCATTCTCTCACGTCGACATCACGAACTTTAAAAAGTAAAGAAACAAGAAAGAGAAGGGAAAAAAATAAACATCACAAGAAAAATGTGGAGTAATACTAGAAATGGTACAGACATGTTGTGTGGAGCCAAGAAAGAAGACAGGTAATGTATGGAGGACAGCTAACCTTAAACCAGGTAAGTAAAAAGCCATGATAGGTTCCAAGAACTCACAAAGCTTGGAAGATTCTCTTCCCATCTTCAAAGCAATTACAATGGCTGCTCCAATGTTTTCAAACTCTTCTGTGCTACCTTCCCACCATTTAAAAATGACTTTTAAGAGTAGTGCTTTTAAGCCGAAGTGGTTTTTTCATAAGCACCGGCCAAAAAAAGTACTCATCATGTGCTTGCTCTGAAACTTCTATCGAGTGTTTTTGTAGAATTTTCAAAATAATTTTGACGGTGTGGTTACCATGTCATGATTTTTTTTTTGGGGTCAAATTGGTGTGGAATTAAAACGAATAATATTGTTTCAAAAGTAATATATCAAAAGTGATCGTTCTATCATTGTATACGAATGATTGGTATGATCATTGTTAATTAGTATTTAGATTCACTCACATTGGTTAGTGCATAGATAATATATATAAATTAACGACTATCACATAAAATCATAACATATTCACGATGATCCATAAATACCAAAAAAAAAAAAAAATTTATATTCACAGTCATTTTTAAAATGAAGCTACCCATTCAAAATACCCAAACCTTTATCCAAAACTAAAATACATGATATTACACACAAAGGATTTGCCAAGAAACTATTTATATAAGCCAACAAGAGCATAGCTGAATTGACATAAAATTGTATTGATGACCACAAAGTTTATGGTTCAAATCCCCATCCCCATTGTAAAAAAAAAAAAAAAAAAAAAACTATTTATATAAAATTAATTTTCAAATGGGCCTATGATGAGACAGTATTATGGGCTAGAAACTTGGGCTCAACGTGGAGGAATGTAACTTACAATTAACAAAGCCCAATATACAAAGGCCCACACTATAAAGGGCCCAAGTTCCGAGTTCCTTCAAATCAATGGCGGGCTCGTCGTTCTCGTGTTTCTCTTCAACGCAACCTCTCTTCTAAATTTACAGAAACCATTAATGGCGAATTCTAGAGATTCAGAGCAATAGATAACACGGTGGACAGAACGAACCACCCCAAGAAGAAGTAGCCCACCAATCTCGTCGGTCCTTCATCTTCTGGTTCCTGCACTCGAAAATCAAATATGTTTTTACAGCTTTCTTGCGGTGAGATTTGAAGAAAAATGAGCAAATGTAATGGAGAGTACCCTCGGCGGCGGCAATTGAGTTTGAATCTGAGTTATATCGGCTTCGAACGGCCACGTATATTTGTCTGGTTCTCCGATTCTGGCCAAGCTCCAATCGTACATTCTTCTCTCTTCAACCGATGACAATATCGTGTACGATTCCTGTAATCATTCTTCAAAATTACTTGCAATCGTATCTCAGAATGTAATTTAGGGTTTTTGTTCTGGATTTCTACTGACTTTTAGGAGTTCGAGTTTTTGGTTGAGTTCTTCTTCCTCTAATCCCTGTCTCTTTAGTTCTTCAACCTTGATCTTGTACGCAATCGGAACCTGGAACGAATTAGGGCTAATCGAAGAATTAGGGTTACTTGAGCGATTTGATTAAATTAAATTAAATCAAATGAAATTACCTGATCATATGGACATCCTCTTCGGAGTCCGAGTCTTCCGTAATGATTCACGTCTGTAATTGCTGCATTACCAGAACAGAGTTTCAGAGGAATTTAAGCGAACTTTGGAAATCTGGAAAATGGGCAGAGAGATTAGGGTTGATAACATTACGAATCCCGCGGAGGGCTCGTTCGACGTTGAGAGCCGAGATCAGAGACGACGATCCATCGGGGGCTTTGAGTGAGCTTTCTTCCTCCGGCTCAGTCGCCGTCTCCGTTGCGGCGGTTTCCGCCGATGAGTCGTTGGAGTTTCTGGTGCAGAATTTGAGCGGCTTTGGGAGTGAAGTGATGGGATTGAAGGATATGGCGGTGGTTTTTGAGGTCCGAGAGAGGAAATTGCTCCGGCGAACGTGGACGGCGGTGGTGGTGGGGGTGGGGGTGGACGGTACTACTGCCGTCGCCATGGTGGGTTTTACAGCTCTTCCGGTGGCGGTTTCGGATATTGGTGTTGGTGGGATTTTGTTTCTGCAATTTCGGTGCTTGGTCTAAGAGATAAGAAGTGTTTTTCCACCAAACGAATGCTATCGCAAAATATTTGCATTGTTGTGACGAGCTTATAGAGTTACGGGTTGCGAGCATTAAATTTCCTTGTGGTTTTTTTATTTGCCTTAAAAACATCAGACTAAAAAAAAAAAAATTCCCACTAGGCTATATAAAAAAATTCCCACAACTTTTTCAAAAATAAAAATAAAATAATTCCCACAAACATGGAAAGTTTTCATGTTGTCACCAATAGGTTAAAAGTTCAAATCATCTAATAATAATAATAAAAAAAAAAAACATTTCTCATGTTGTCCAAGTCAAAAAACATTTCTCAATCAGAAATAATTCAACTCCTTAAAACATTATATCTCAATTAAGATGTTAAAAATTTGAACCTACATCTCCACATTTTTTTTTTAATTCAACAATATCGGATCAGAAGATTTGAACCATGACAATGGTCATATGGTCAATTGAGTTGTGCTATTGTTGACTCCACTCCTATATTAACATAAAATTTTCATTGAATTTAATAATGACGAATTAGAAGATTATAATGCTCAATTTTCACTATTAAAATATTATAATGTATAAATTGGCTCTGTTATGCCCCACCCACGAATATATATCAACCATTAAAAACATGAACATAGTTCAATACTTAAAATATGTTTATTTTCTTAAAGTTGTAAGTTTGAATCTTTCCCTCTCATATTTTTTTCAATATATTGTTGATTTATACTATTTTAGATGGTAAATCTTAAATACACCTGATAGAGGAATTTTTTTTCCCCTAAATTGACTGAAAATTTGAAGTTTTTTCTTCACAATCTTGCCACTTCACTTTCTATCAACAAAACAGTATTGACAATGAATTAATATATTTTATTTTTATATGACAGTTTTTTCCCTCACTGTCAACATGTCGTTGTAGTATAGTGGTGAGTATTCCCGCCTGTCACGCGGGCGACCCGGGTTCGATCCCCGGAAACGGCGTTTTTTAATTTTTATCGCAAATTTCCAATGTCAAACGAAACGACGTCGTTACAGACGAAGCTTCCGTTTCGATGATAATTCTCTTCCACTGCCTCCGGCGCTCAATTCACAGTCTTTCAATGCGTTCGAGTTTCAGATGTTCTTCTCTCGGGAGGAGGAATTCGAATCGCACGAGCTTTTAGACCTCATTCCGAGCTGAGTTATTGTCCATGGCTTTAGAAATGGAGGCATCCGTTTCTGTGGACTCAGGTTCCAGCTCAGAAGCAGGCCCCTCCCACTCCCAGCCGGCCGGACCTCACCGTTTTCCTCTTGCCGCTCAGCCGGAGATCATGCGAGCAGCGGAGAAGGACGATCAGTACGCCTCTTTTGTTTATGACGCTTGTCGCGACGCTTTCCGCCACCTCTTTGGTCTGTTACGCAGACTCTAGCCCTCGCCAGTTAAACCTTTACTTCTTTGTTTCCTTTCCTTTTTGATTGTTCGTCGTCTTCGGAATTGGAATTGTGGCTTCAATTTGTTGCTTGTTCGTCTAGGCTAAGCCAATTTTTAATTAGGTGTTTTCAGATACTTGGTTATCTCCTGTTTATTCTACTTTCTTATTGTATTGCTATAGTGTTTCGATGATAGCTCCTTTTCTTGTAGTAGAGGTATGACCGTTGTAATTTCTTTGAAATTAAGGACTGGCATTTAGTTTAATTGTTTGAAGAAATATATATATTTGTCTTTGATGCAGATTTCTATGTTATGAATTAAGGATGAGTTTAGTCTGGTTTTAATTTGTCTAACCTTCATTCTCTTGTCATTGTAGGCGCTCGACTTGCCGTGGCATATCAGAGTGAGGTTAGTTCTTGGATTGTTTACTTTCAATTTCTAAAGTGTTGTATTCTTGTCAGTTAGATTTGGAGGGTAAGATTTACTGCAAATTTAACTGCTTTGCAACTTGATAGTAGCTAGTCCAAAAATCATAAGATATATTTGGTGGTGAATGATGCTGAACAAATGGAAGAGGAACTGGTGGTTTGTTTCTCGTAGAGCAATTCAACTTCTCTAGTTAAAGCATTATTTAGGAACTGGTGTTAGTTGTAGAGCAATACTCGCTTGTTTTTCCTCAATTCATTTTAGTGCAAAAGAACTCAGGAATTCTTGGGGACTTTTCTTGTGCTTGCATAAAGAGGGAGTGGCTTTATCTGCAGTTTTAGAAGGATATTGAAATCTCTATCTTTTTTCCTCTGCAGACAAAGCTTCTTGGACAGATGCTGTATTATGTGTTAACAACTGGGTCAGGACAGCAAACACTTGGTGAAGAATATTGTGATATCAATCAGGTGGATAAACATTTTGTTCATATAATTATGAACACGGATATTTGGTATAGTATAGCTTATCTCAGGCGAATGACAATTAGTACTTTTTGTTTAATATCATCTTCGTAGACTTTCTGATTACTTTGTAGCTAAAGATTTCACTTTGTATTGATTTTCAAGTATGTTCTTTAATATCTTACTGCTGGCAGTGCTTTCTTTTCTTCTTTATTTTTTTAAAAATTTTTAATTTTACGTTTTCAATTATTTTCTAGGTTTCTGGACCTTATGGACTTCCTCCAAATCCAGCAAGACGTGCTCTTTTCATTGTATACCAGACAGCAGTCCCATATATTGCTGAAAGAATTAGGTTAGCTGACAAAGATGTCCCTGATTTTCAGTTGTAACTATGTTTGGCTTTAGTGATCTCTGATGCAGTAAGGTCCACTTGATGAACTTACAATAATTGTTTATTATTCAGCTCTAGAGTAGCTTCTCGTGGCATAATGCTTGCTGATTCTCTGTATGATGAATTCTATGGAGAGAATGCATCAGGAAACACATCTTCTCAGTCTTCAGTGACCATGGAAATTCAATCTTCCCCAACCGCAGGGCATTCTGCTTCTTACCTAATGAGATTGAGGGCAAAAATTAATCGATTATGGATGCAAACAGTTCGAAGCTGGCCTTCGGTACACTTACTTTCATCACATGTTACTCATGGAATCTGTAAATTTGAAGCTAGGATATAATAGTTTTGATATTTTGGGGTTGTTGAGATTTGAATCTAGGATATGACAATTTAGATTTTTATTTTGGTCAGTTTTGAGTTATATACTGAATATTTATTTGGATAATACATTAACTATATCACTATTTATTTCTTGTTTTCTAGAATTTTGTTTTAGGAATGAAATCAAAGTGTTTGAAGTTCACTATTTAGATCTAATTCATTTCTTTGGATTGCTTTTCTTTTCTTTACTTATATATGTATATTAATTGTAATAATCATGCTATTTTCTACCTCACAGGTTTTGCCTCTAGTCCGTGAATTTTTGCAATTGGCCCTTCGTACTAACCTCATGTTTTTCTATTTTGAAGGTGATTCCTAGTTGTACAGATTCGACTATTGTAGATGTTCATGAGAACAGTTTTGAGGAAATTTTATTGGCTAATATTGGAAATTTAATTTGCAGGACTGTATTATCATATATCCAAACGAGCTGCAGGCATTCGCTATGTGTTCATTGGAAAACCATCTAACCAAAGACCCAGGTGTTGGACAAAAACTGACTTGTGTTCTGAAATTTATCTTTCTGAGTTTCAAATGGAGTTTTCTTTTGAGTAGTTCAAGTCCATATTATTGTCTTTTTTCTTCTTCACTAAACTAGTTTCCTATCCTGAAATAATAATGTCTGAGATATTTAAATCTTATATAAATGCTTAAATGTCAGCAGAAATTATCTTTGGCCATTTTAGCTGACCTTGTTTATTTGCCGGCCTTCCCTGCACTGTTGCTCTCCTCTACTTGATTTATTTCTTTTTTTTTTTTTTTCCCTCTCTCTCCCCTTACCCATAACTTATCATGTTTGTAACTTGTTTCAAAGTATATCATTTGGGTTTAGCTTCAGACATTTAAATTATGAAAACGATTCATTCTCTTTTTACTTTGATTTAGATACCAAATACTTGGAGTGTTTCTACTGATTCAACTTTGCATCATTGCTGCTGAAGGCTTGAGACGTAGTAGTTTATCATCTGTTTCAAGTTCAATTAATCCGACATCCTTTGGAGCAAATCCTAGTTCAGCAGGTACCAGGCTCTTAACGTTATGCAATTTATTGTTGAAATATTCGTGTTTAATTTTCCATGGCACTATTTTGCTTCCATTTCTTGTCCTCTTTGTGCGGGGGTGGGTTAGTGGAGAATTTCATGGTACAGTCGTACAATCTGGTGGGACTAAGAATAAAATTGGGAAATGAGAAGGAAAACTTTAAAAAAGATATATTTTAGATAAATTGAAAGGCCAAAGGGGCACTTTGTTCTTGTCCTCCCTCCTTGTATAATTATTATTTGACCCCTTTTGCCCTTGTAGAAACACAGCGCCTTCAATTTGCGTTATTAAAATTAGCTTTTATGACCTTGTCTTGCGCTTTGTCTGCAATTAGCAGCTTTAGAAAAAACCTTTTTTTCCTGGTTTGGTACATTAAAATTTGAGCTTATTCTTCTTGATGTACGTTATACGAGGAAGGTTGTGGGTTTTTTCTTCTCCCGCCCGTTTCAATGATTCATTATTTATCCAGGACGATATAACTTAGTTTTACACATGGTTTTTTATAGTTTAACTACTAAGCGTTCAATGTTGAGTAACAATTTATAAGTGTTTCTTTCTGTAGCTCTTGTGATCACCCCCCCCCCCCCCCCCCCCAAAAAAAAAAAAAAAACCATTTATATTTTTCGTAAATTTAAGTTATTAATATTTTCATGGGCATGGATATTTAATTCTGTGTACTTCAATTGTGGTAGGCCGTGGTCTGCCTATTTTAAATGAGGAAGGCAATTTAATATCTGTTGATGGTGACTCTGGAAATTGGGTCTCTGATCCTTCACACTCTGAGGTACCATTCCAGTTACACACTGACATGGACATTCAATTTCTTTTCATTTTGCCTTTACTTTGTGCATAGAAAAACGGAAGAGATGAGAAATAAGTTAAAGAATCAAGGTTAATCAGAGCGAACCCTTATGTGAAACAAATGCATAATATTACAGCATTAGCCTATGAGCTTCACTGTTTTTGCTTTAAAATATACAGTAAGAAGCTTATCATACTGCAAAGAGTTGTAAGTTTGAGAGAATAGATTATTTTATTCCATGGCTCCATTTGATAATCATTTTGTTTTTGGTTGTGTGTTTTAAAATTAAGCTTATAAACATTACGTTTTAAAAACGTTTTAAAAAATCAAGTAAAATTTTTAAGCCAAATTTAAAAAATAGAATCAAGTTTTTAAAAACTTTTTTTTAAAAGGGAAGAAACCAACCTAATTTTCAAAACACAGGAAATTAAAAACAAAATGGTTATCAAACAAGTCCTAAACCATCCATTAAAGTTTTTGGGTACATGAGATTTAAGTTCACACTTTTTTTGAGTACATCAACATTTGGGAGGGAGGAGATTTGAACCTTTGACCTTTTGGTCGACAGTACATGCCAATTACTGCTGAGCTAAGCTCGTTTTGGCGAGATGTAAGTTCACTTATCCAATATTATTTCATAGGTTAAATTACAAATTTGACCCCTATTGTTTGGAGGAAGTTAGAATTTAGGCCCTATGATTTTAAAAATTAGAATTTCATTTCCAAGTTTTGATAAAACCTCCTAAACAATCCCTACTGTTAATAGTCACTAACGTATTGAATAGATTGATTTCATGGTGGGATAGCTAACTACCACATACTCAATTTGTTAGTGACTTCTAACAGTAGGGACTATATTTTCACCTGCCTATTTCACATTAATAGTTTACATGAATTCATGGAAATGCAAACATTAGAGAATATATTGAAAAGATATGCTACTTTTTTGTGCAGTCTAATACAAGCAGTGGAATAAGCAAATGCACGCTATGTCTGAGTAATCGCCAACATCCAACTGCCACACCTTGTGGCCATGTATTCTGCTGGTACTTTCTCTTTCATCCTCACAAATTCTTTCTCTTTCTCTCTCTAGTTCATTCAGGTTGACCTTTTTTTTTTTTTTTGTGGATTTAATTATAAACAGGAACTGTATCATGGAATGGTGCAATGAAAAGCCTGAATGCCCACTGTGCAGAACTCCCATTAATCATTCAAGCTTGGTCTGTCTTTATCATTCAGATTTCTAATGCCTTTTTTCACCCAATTATAGAAATCTAAGCCTCCCTTTATTCATAACTTTATTCTTTATTTTCTTCTTCTAAATCACAAAATTAAAAAAAAAAAAAGTTTTTAGGCAAACATAGTTTTTAGTTTTGAACAGGGAAAATTATAAACAAATCCATTATCAAATTGGTCTTGAAACAACTAGATATATTCCCTTTATCCAAAAAAAAAAAAAAAAAAAGCTAGATATTCCCTGTTGCGTCTTTTCCGATCATAATCATATGAAATGTAGTTGAGGGAATAAATGCATATTGAATTTGTAATAAATAAATCCATGGTATGAAACACACTTTTCCAATTATATTTCATTTAATGCCGATCTAGCATCCTATTTGTGTAGGAAAAAATTTGATTACATACCGGTATGTAGGTATCTCCTTGCATACCACCATTACAACGTTGACAACTAAGAGAGATAACAAAAAATTTTCATTTTCTCCCTTCCTCTTTCTTATTTGTCAAGATTTTAATGGGGTATGTATGGAGAGATCCCTATATACCGGTATGCAACTAAGTTTTGTTCATTTGGGTATATATATAGCAGGAGATTGATTAATTACCGGTAAACGAAGAAATTTGTTTCTGATACCGGTTATGTCTGGTTGCAGTGTAGTTTTTTGACACCGTCTTTCCATAAATAGTTTCTCATTAAATTGAAGTTTATGAGAATGTTGGTTTTATTTTTGCAATATTCCACTTCGGAAGCATTTTTCATTCAATAATTATGCATTCTTCTTTATTGTTTGATGCAAACCTGGTGGGGTTGTTTTGAAGAATAATAAATACTGATATGATATGATTAACAGAAATTTCAAATATATATATATATATACACTCTACCCAAGTCATTTCAATTGCTAAGTTTAAAATTTTGATATTTTAATCTCTGAATTTTTTTAAATTATCGTTTCATTAGTAAAAGTTTACAAGTTTAATATTTACGTGATGGTGCTTTTAAGTGACCATTAAACTTTGGTTGAATTACATTTCTAATTTCTATTATTTTACCTTTATTTTATTTTCTTTATCTTTTGTTTTTTGGAGGCCTATTTTATTTCCTCATCTTTTAATCTAATCCATATTATTGACCATATTTCACAACCAGATTAATCCTAATCATTTTAGATGATTCAATCAAATTAGGTATATTTTTAACTGTTTACTTTTTTTAGTTCAATATTTGTGGGAGTGAAAATTGAATAGTCAATTTTTGAGACGATATTGCTGGCAATAACTTTTTTCAACTAAAACCAATGAAATAGTAGACCCTCTGTAATAAAATTATATATTTATTGATTACATAGCTAAACACTATTAGTGTGTGTATCTATTAGTGTGTGTAATTAAGTTAACAGAGAAGCTAAATTAATGTTTGTTGGAAAATTTAATGATAATGGAGATGAACTGTTTGAGGCAGGAGAGTGTAGTTGATGTTCAGTTCTTCGAAAATTTTCTTCAGCTCCATCATGAGCTCGGTTCTTCGTTTGGTCTTTTCAGGCCAATCTTGAAAATTCATGGTGTGGTTTGTATAAAGAGCCATCTTTATCTTATTCACCTCTTCAATCTCCTTCACCACCACACTGTGTTCTGGATGCCAGTGTTGTGGATTTTCCTTCAAATACCTCTTTATTCTCTCTTTCATGGCCCTGATCCTCTCCAATGGCGTCGTGAAACCGATCGAGAATTCTACGGTGTCGCTCATGTCTGGACTTCTGTAGTAATTAGTTATTGGCTTTGTTGCCAAAACTGAGTTGGGATAATACACCTTCTCATTGTTGAGTTTCAAGAAAACTGTTGTCAAGATGTTCATTTCTTCAACCAACAGCTGCAGATTGCCACAAATGTAATTAAAGTCAAACATGGAAGAAGAAACAAGAGAACTTGATTTTGTTTCATGCTAGCTAGTTAAGAAGCTTACTGGGACGTCGTCGACAACACAACGGTCCCCGACATCGAACGGATGCATAACAAACACAAAGATTATAGCTTCGAATGTAGTCTTGCAAGAATTTCCGAACATGAAAACTGCCACAGCAAGTTGAGATAGAAGGAAGAGGAGTAGTTGGGTTGTAGCAATTTCCATCAACAGAAGCCAAATAACAGCTGTTACTATTATAACAAGCGCTGCTACTATATTATTCAATTGCTTCACAGCCGTTTTAGTGTCATTCAAGGCAAGTGCTAGTTTTTCCCTGTCTTGATCAACCTTCACCTGCAAAAAAAACCATCGCCACACACTTTAGGTCCGTTTGATAACTATTTGATTTTTTGTTTTTGGTTTTTGAAAATTATGTTCGAAAAACCAAAAACCAAATGTGGTCTCACCACAAAATTTGTTAGAGCTTTCCTGTCAATCTGCCCTGTCTCATTTACTTGAAAGAGTGGTAACACACGATCAACTTCTTCTTCGCTGAAGAATCTCTGAAGATCGTCTCCCTCAATGATTCTAACAAAAGGGAAAGGGTCATTAAAAAAACTTATCAACAAAACATCACAACCCAAGAAGAAAGACCCCGTTTGATAATCATTTGGTTTTTGAAAACAAAGGAGAAGAATGATAACTTATAGGTAGGAGCAGGTGTGTATAAGCTTGAGTTTCAAAAACCAAAAACCAAAAATCAAATGGTTATCAAACGGGTGAAACTTCCTCACTTGTTTCCAGCTGCAACATTCTTGAAGATCTTTGCGGCAGCTCTCTTAAGTTTCATCTCACCATCATCAACATCATGTTGGCTGCTCTCATCCACTATCTGTGATATCGACATCTCCGAACTCCTTACCGCTTTGACCAACCACTTCATTGTCCAATCCGAAACTTTCTCTCGCTTCAGCTGCTGAATCTTTTCCACGTCTATCACTCTACGCTCTGATTTCTTATCCTTGAAACTGAATCCGCCACCGCTCAACTTCGCGCCACTTGGTGGATCCCTCGACAGGGTCCGTAGAACGTGATGTTCGAAAATGGTTTCCTGAATTTTGTCGAAAAATCGTTTCTTGTTGAACTGGGACGCCAGTGTTTTCACCAACAGTGTTTTTACCAACCACAGAACTGCGCCTATCACAAGGGACACCAGACTCCATGTGACGCCATCCAAAATCTTCCCTGCCACCCGCGATCTCGAAGCCCTCTGCTTACTCCGATTGAACAACGACGCCCATGTGACGAGGACCAATGTCAGCCACAGCGTCACTCGAACACTCTTCCTCAGCCCATATGCGAAATAAAGCGCTTTCTTCTTGAGCAGAAAGTTCCACTCGATCAAATTCACTACCACGACCATAACCCAGCGAGTGAATATCATTCCACACAGAGTCACGGTTGCAAGCAAGCACCATTTCCAGACCTCCAAACCCCAGAGGAAGCATTTCTTCAAACGGTTGGCGGTCAAGCTGGCCACCAAGCAACCCATGATGCAAACCACTCCAACCCACTTTATCCATGTCTTTACCTTCACTTTCTTGGGCTTGGGCTTCTCTTTCTCTAACGTCTCTCTCTTGACGATATCCTCCTCCTCTGCTTTCTCAGGTTGTTCCTTGGGCGTCTTCAGAGCAGAGCTTCTCGAGGAAATTGCTTCAATTTCATCATTCTCTTCGAACATATCTGAATCGATGCAGTACGACTGTTTCCCAAATCTTGATTTGGGTTTCGAGAGGTTTGGTCTTTTGAGAGATTTCCTGGCCGTGAGGGTTCTGGGGATTTGTGAATCGACTCTGTTTTCCTTGGAAGACACAGAGCTACTAATTTCGATCACTACTTGGCCTCCATTTTCACCTTCCTTATTGCCGTTCACGTCCATCTTAATCCAAGCCGAGCTCTGAACAGATGAAATGAAAGAACAAGCCCAAGACACAATCAGAATACAGAAAACAGAGGCACAGAGAAATTAGCGAAGCTTAAAACAGAGAGAGCAAGGGAGAGTTGATGGCGGAATGAGTGAGAAAGCTGAAGGGTTTAAAAAGAAAAGGGCAGTGAGGAACAGAGCCGCTGAAGTCAAAACTTCACATCAAAAACCACAGTTAACAATGGCAAAAATGAAGTTATATGATATTATATATGTATTTGCAAGAACAGAGGAGAGAAAGAGGAAGATGATGTAATCTGAAATCCTTCCAACAATATTAACTCAAACGATTTATTATTATTTTTTTTTCTTTTTAAGTTCATGAAAATAAAAGAATTGAAAATCTTAACGCCTTGATCAGTTGAATTATATTTAGATGGACAAGAAAGTTATTAATAAATTTAAGTTTTTATAAGTTCAAGATCATAATATAGATATTTAAGAAGTTTATGAACTAAAACATAATAAAATTTGAAAGTTTGGCAACTATATAATTAAATTAAAAATGTGAAAATCCCCTTAAAAAAATTAAGGTCCCGTTGATAACCATTTCAATTTTTAGTTTTTGGTTTTTGAAAAACAAATATGATACATGTATCAAACTTTTATTTTCTGTTTTTTAAAAACAGGAAACCAATGTATAGTTTTTTTTTTAAAAAAATTATTTTTTCTATCTTTTTAAAAAACCAATATATTTTTTTTGTATTTTAAAAATATAAAAAAAGTTTTGTTTTATATTTTATAAAAAGAAAATAGAACTATTTTTTAAATTTATTTATAATTTTGAGAAGATTTATAATTTATATTAATAATTAATCGCCTTTCTTTTGAGTTTAATTTATACCATTTTGATCTTTTTTTTTTTTTTTTTGAGAAATTATCAGATTTTTATTTAATAATAATAATATTATTAAACATATAAGTAACAATTATAATTAACTACACAACATGCCATAGGTATATTATGTTTGATAGGACATAAAGACATTTGCTTCAAAATATAGAAAAATCTAGTCGATAATATCTCAAAGCATCTTTTGATTATATTGGAAAGTGACGATCGTGTCCATAGTAGAATAACCCTTTTCTATCCTCGTAGTTGACATCTATCATTTCTAAATTCAAATAAGTAATATTTTTTCTCTCCAATGAAGTAATAGAAATCCAAATATATTTGCGTAACCAAAATCAATTTGTTCAATTAAAAAATAATTTTGATTATATATAATACCTAAATTAGACAAGAGAGTTTGAAAAGAAAATTTAAATTTCCTTTAGATGGTAAAACTCTCTCCAATTAATCCAAACAATTTTGAGTAAATTTGTTCATTCCAATGATGGAATTTTTGTTTTAAAAGATTAATAATAATATAATGGGTTTAACTTTAAAAAGAAAAAAAGAAAAAAGAAAAAAAAAAGAATGAAAAAACAAAAAGAAGAAAGAACAAAAAAATGTTGGATTACCTGAAGTGGAATTACCGTCGTGTGGATGGCATGGAAAGGTGGTGTAGTGAGTTTTTGAAAACCAAAATCAGTTTTTAAAAACCTTTTTTTTTTTTCGTTTTTGTTTTTCCTTCAGAATTCAAAAAATGTTTTTGAAAACTAAAAAACTAAAACATAAATTGGTTACCAAACGATTCTGATTTTTTAAAACAAAAAACAAAAAACAAAATGGTTATCAAACAACCCCTAACATTTTCGTTTTCATCCCAAAAATGAGGCTTATAGGCGTGAACTCTTTAATTTTAGAAGGCTTATCTGATTTTGGGATGAGAGCGATCAAAGTCTTATTTAGGGGACTCACATCTTTGCTCATGGCGATTTCCAACATTTTTTTTATTCGCCCTCTCCCTTCTGAGGGGAAAGATGAAGCGTTTTGGAAGAAATTTTGTCTCTCCAAGTGGTTTGCTTCAGTTATTTCGGAAGGTGTTGGTGTACCAAACTTTGATTTTTCCGTTGCTTAGTGAATTTCTCTTTTCAAAAAACAAAAAAACAAAAAAACTAACTAACGTTATCGCCAATAAGAGCATGACTCAACTAGCATAAGGACTTAGAGGTCAGAGGTTCAATCTCTCATCCTACATGTTGTAAAAAAAAAAAAACCAACATTATCCCTGACAAAAAACCAACTTCTTCTTCTCCTCCTCCTCTCATAGAATCCAACCCTATAAACATGGGAATATGGATTCCAACTTCAACTTAGAAGATAAAGGTCAAGTTTAAGGACCAAATTGTTACAAAAATGAAGTTCACATGGGGATTCAAACGTGGTTATTAGTACAATTTGATGCCGGTTGAACTATTCTCTTGTTGTCAATTAAATGGTTCCTTTCACGAAAATTTAAGAACCCAAAATACATTTTAATCGTTTCTTTTTTGACAATATTTGGGGTGGAAGATTGGAACCATAGATCTCGGAGTTATCAGTACAACTCTATGTAAGTTGAGCTATGTTCTTGTTGGCAAATACTTTTTAACCGTTATGTTTTATTCAATGAATATATAAATTCCTATACGAATATATACTATATTCTTATCCATCTATCCAAGATTTCTTCAATGTACTACCATAAATCACTTCAAAACATTTTATTTTTCTTCCTTATAGATTTTTTTTTTTTTGATAAAATTCCTTATAGAATCTTTAACAAGAATATATCTTCCTTTTAATAGAAAGAGACTATGAACAGTGGTTGACGTATTGTGTTTGACCCACATTGTTAGATTGCATAAATGGTCCAGTTTGCAGCTAAGTATTTTTCAATTATCAATATTTTAATCAGTTTAACAATATCAAATTTATAACCATAGAAAAATATCAGACAAACATGGGGTTCAATGTCAAAATCAATTGGCAATGAAAGGAGTAAGATCAGATTATTTTTTTCTTGAACCGAATATCGATTTGGGTTTTATGTATTGTAATACCATAAAACATTAGAGAAATAGTGAATAATTTTACTTATTTTTATTCATTCATACATTTGTGGAGCCTTTTTGTATACATTGAATGGACTTAAATCAAGGTCAAAATGTAGAATCTTTACAATTAAAGAGCTCAAATTAAGACTAGAATATTGGAATAAGAGTAACCTAAACTATTTGTAATATTCTAAAGGACTCACCCAAAGTAAATGGTTTATTACTTTTGTTGTGCCAAAATTATAAATAAAACCTTTTTTTTTTTTCTTTTTTTCCTAATAAGAGTTAAAACTGTTTTAACTTTGTGCTCCAACGATTTTTCAATATTTAGCTTATAAATTCCCATATAAAATAAAGAATATTAATATCACATAAATTTCAAACTTCTTTATAGAATCCTATGATTTGGAAAAAAAGAAAAAAAGAAATTGTAATACCATAATATTATGGTTTGTCGCTGTTATTATTTAGTTTTCATCAAAATGAAATAAGGGCAACATATAAAATGTGCCAAATACTTCGGGTTTTTTTTTTAGAAAATTTTCAATTTCATCCTCCATCTTTTTAAATTTATCTTTAATGTATAAAATTTCTCAAGTGAGTTCTCTGTAAAAAAAGTCTATAAAAAAATTTTTAACTAAAAAGGTAATAAGGTGTCCTCGATAATCTTTTTTATTTTTTATTTTTAAAATTAAATTTATAAACTCTACTTCTATGACTTTATTTATTTTTGTAATTTACTTCTACCTATGTTTTTAAAATCTAAGTTGAAAACTATAAAAGAATATATATATTTTAAAATTTTGTTTTTGTTTTTGGAAGTTGGCTAAGAATTTGAATATTTTTTTTAAAAAAAAGATAAAAACTATTGTAAATAAGTGGTGAGAAAATCAATATAATTTTCAAAAACAAAAAACCAAATTGATTATAAAAAATGACCTAAATTATTATTTTATTAACATAATGAGACACAAGAACATAGTATTTGGAAAGAAATAATTTGTTATGGATTAATTAAACTTGAGTAACATCGGAGTCACAAGTTTATATGTCCAAATATACATCAAGCTATATTAAATTTGGCTTAAAGAAAAGAAATAAAAAACAAAACTATTCTCAAACTTTTGATACATTTAAACACATAACCTATAGTAAACAATCACCTACTCAATCAGTCAGTGACTTCTAATGATAGAGACTATTTATGAGATTTTAATGAAATCAAATTCTAATTTTAAAATCATAGGAACTAAAGTGTAACTTTTTCACCTAGAGACCAAAATTTTAATTTAACCTATTTCATATTAATAATTGGATAAAATACATTTTTGGTCTCTCATGTTTGGAGTCAATATCTATTGAGTCATCCGTTTCAAAATCAAACAATCAAGTTTCTGTTTTAGGAAATACTTCTATTATAAGTCTCTTTGTTGTTAAGTTTTTTGACCAATGTTCATGTGACACTTTTAAATAATAAAATTAAAAAAAAAAAAAAAAAAAAACTCTCCCTCTATGAAAAATTATTAGTTGTTCTCAGTGCAATGAGTCTCCCTTTTTAAAACCGTCGCATGTAAATCTCTAAATTTGTCTCTACCCTGATAACTGTTGGATACAAAGTCAAAGCACTTTTGCTATTTCTCTCTCTTACATCCAAGAATGCAAAACTACCGACCTCATTGCATTGGGAGAACCTAAAAATTTCTCCTCCCCCACCTTCGAACCCATTCTCTTTCTTTCCCTTCCCTTTCCCTTTCATTCCTTGTGGACGGTGGCACCCGCCTCCCTTCTCGCTGGCGACGAGTGTCGTTGCTGTCGCTGGCAATGGCTGCTGCCGCCAGCCCCTTTTTCTTCTTCAAATCTAAATCCCAAAAAACAGAATCTAACCCACTCTACTTGAAATCTGAAAACAAGAGAAAGACTCAGAAGATGTACCTTCTCATTCATCCTCATTCGCCATGTGTTCATTCAGGTTGACCGTTTTTTGGGTTTAATATAAACATGAACTGTATCATCGAATAATGGTGTAATGAAAAACGCCAAAGCTAGCTTAGTTCAGCGGTAATTGACATGTACTTTTGACTATGAGGTCAGAGGTTCTCCCAAATGTTGATGTACTAAAAAAAAAATGGTGTAATGAAAAACCTGAATGTCCAAGAACTCCCATTAATCATTCAAGCTTAGTCTCTCGTCTCTATCATTCAGATTTCTAATGCCCTTTTTTCCACCCAATTATACAAATCTAAGCCTCTCTTTATTCATAACTTCATTCTTTATTTTCTTCTTCTAAATCACTAATTTTTTTTTAATAGTTTTTATTTTTGAACAGACAAAATTATAAACAAATTCAATGTCAAATTGGTCTTGAAACAACTAGATATATTCCCTGTTTGTTTCAGGAAAAAAAAAATCAAACTAGATATTCCCTGTTGTGTCTTTTCCGATCTTAATTAGTTAATTATATGAAATGTAGTTGAGGAAATAAATGCATATTGACTTTGTAATAAATAAATACATAGTATGAAACACACTTTTCCGTTGTTCAAAAAAAAAAAAAAAAGAAACACACTTTTCCAATTATATTTCATTTAAATGTTAGTCTATCATTATTCTATGTGCAATACTTGAATGCATACTAATATATGAAAAAAAATCTAGCGTACTAGGGTGGTATAAAAAAATTTCATACTACCTGCATTCATTGTTTGTCATGAAAGAAGTATTATTTAAAAATGATGTATGACCCATGAAATAAAATATTATATAATTAAATGCATAATGATATATGGAAAATTTTTTAGTACTATGATAGTACCGACTTCCCCCATTTAGCATTTGACATTGTCAATATTTTAAAGACAATCAAAACTTTTGAAAAATCTAATCAATATTATTATTATTATTATTATTTTGAGAAGAAATCTAATCAATATTATCGATCATATTCCACAGCAATATTAATCCTAATACTTTTCTATTATTCAATCAAATTAATATTTTAAAACTCTAACTCAAATTCATGTGCAATTTTAACCGTTTATTTACTAAAATGCTGAATTAAAATGTTATATATATCTTGAGTTTCCCTCCAACATTAATAAATAACTTATACATTGAATTGTATAAGAACTAAAATTATAGTTTAACTATTAAATCTTTTTTACATGGTAGTAAACATAATTTGTTCCCCATCCCTCCCTTCTCATCAGTTTCTTCAAACCCTTTAAAACAATAATAATAACATGTTTAAGAAAAAATAAAAAATAAATAAAAAATAATCCCTTACCAGGCTCCACCTCACCCTCTGCATTTATCCACCCATCTCTCTCCCCCTCCAGGGCAATAATAGTAATTAATCAGTAAGGAATTTTCCCATTTATCAAATAATTTGACTGAAAATATGTTACTCTACAGAATTTCTTTCCCACTTTTTATTTATAATAATAATATAAAGCAAAGTAACTTATGAGTTTACTAAAAAAGTGACAAATAACATTACCTTTTGTTGATAATTAAAATAGTAAATGCTCTAGTGACAAATTCTACCGTAACCAGCCAAAGCGAGTATAGCTCAACAGTAATGGACATGTGCACTCGATCAAGAGGTTAGAAGTTCGAATCATCCACCCTCAAATGTTGATGAACTCAAAATAAAATTAAAAAAAAAATCTATAGTAACGGCTCCAGTAGCAAATTCTAGTTTCTTTGAACTAAAACAAATGAAATAAGGCCAATATGAGCCTAGCTCAATTGGAATAAAGCTTATATTAATAACCAAGAGGTTTATGGTTCAAATCCTCCACCTTCACATGTTGTCCCAAAAGGAAAAAAAAAAAAAAACAAACAAATGAAATGGTAGACCACACATGGTGAAGTTACACACACATTCATTAATTACATGGCTAAATATTATTAGGATGAGTACCTAATACAACAGTCCTAGAAGTCATTTCCAATTCTAATTTCTATCTAAAATTCATGTTTTCCGACTAATCACCACAAGTAGCTTGCCTAAACTGATAATAATATATGACTCTCTTAGTGAATATTATTAATGTCTCTAATTAAGTTAATAAAGCAGCTAAAAGAAGCTAACCATTTATTTACCAAACTATCAAAACTAAGTAGAGATCAAATCCAGGATCAGAAGCTTAAGATCTTCTGTTTGACTTCAACGCCCCTCGACCGGGAAGAGATGAACTGTTTGAGGCAGGAGATTGTAGTTGATCTTCAGTTCTTCGAAAATTTTCTTCAACTCCATCACAAGCTCGGTTCTTCGCCGGTTCTTCTCAGTCCAATCTTGAAAATTCATGGTGTGGTTTGTATAAAGAGCAATCTTTATCTTATTCACGTCTATGATCTCCTGCACCACCACACTATGATTTGGATGCCAGTGTTGTGGAGTCTTCTCCAAATACCTGAACTCGTTGCAAAAAACATCGGTAAGGATCGCATCGCCAAATAACAATTTTCGTATAAAGTTGCATTCAAAATCTTCATTATATGTTTTACTTCCACCCACCTCCTTATTCTCTCTTTCATGGTCCCGATCCTCTCCAATGGCGTTGTGAAACCGATCGAGAATTCTACGGTGTCGCTCATGTCTGGACTTCTGTAGTAATTAGTGATTGGCTTTGTTGCCAAAACTGAGTTGGGATAATACACCTTCTCATTGTTGAGTTTCAAGAAAACCGTTGTCAGGATGTTCATTTCTTCAACCAACAACTGCAGATTGCCACAAAGTCAAACATAGAAGAAACAAGAGACTTTGACAAGTGAAATTGATTTTGTTCCATGCAAGTTAAGAAGCTTACCGGGACGCCATCGACAACACAACGGTCCCCGACATCAAATGGATGCATAACAAACACGAAGATTAGAGCTTCAAATATGGTCTTGCAAGTATTTCCAAACATGAAAGCTGCCACTGCAAGTTGAGATAGAAGGAAGACGAGTACTTTGGTTGTGGCAATTTCCATCAACAGAAGCCAAATAATAGCTGTTACTATTATAAGAAGCGCTGCTACTATATTATTCAATTGCTTCACAGCTGTTTTAGTGTCTTTCAGGGCATGTGCTAGTGTTTTCCTCTCTTGATAAACCTTCACCTGCACAAAAAAAAGTTACTACATGCCATAGAACATCGTCGAGACACTTTGGCTACCTAAAAACGACTCGGAAAGGGAACTAGATATTCGGCCATAACCACCAAGGGCTGCGGAGCTCACAGAAAAGGTCTTCAATCAAGTATTCTCATACGTCTTGACCATTAGAACTCTACGTGTTTACTACGTTCAAAGACTTCGTTTGCTCATTAGGAATGACCAAATGAGAATGATTTTCATTGTTGTCTCACATAAGTCAAGAATGATTTCAGACTTGTCTATCCAGATACAATTCTTAATTCTAAGACAATCACTTTTTCAACTTTGTCTCATTTCTATTCACAATTAGTAAATGGGGCCTAAGCGAGCTCCGCTTCTAATGTGTTCGTGTGGCTTGATGACTCGATACGACTAAAGACAAATAATAGATACAAGGTCTCACCAAAAAATTTGTTAGAGCTTTCTTGTCAATCTGCCCTGTCTCATCTACTCCAAAGAGTGGCAACACAAGATCAACTTCTTCTTTGATCATGAATTTCAGAAGATCTTCTTCCTCAATGATCCTAGCAAAAGGGAAAGGTAAAATATCAACATGAATTTCAACAAAACATCACAAGCGAAAAAAGGAAAGTTTCTCACTTGTTTCCAGGAAGAGCAACATTGTTGAAGATCTTGTAAGCAGCAGCTTTGGCAACTTCCATCTCATCAGTGATCTCACCATCAGCAACATTTTGGTAGCTTTCATCGAGTATTTGCGAGATCGACATCTCCGAACTTGTAACAGCATCGACCAACACCTTCATTGTCCAAGCTGAAACCTTCTCTCGCTTCAGCTGGTGAATCTTTCCCATGTCAATCACCTTTTTATGCTCTGATTTTTTACCCTTCAAACTCAATCGACCACTGCTGGTCTTGGCAGTACTTTCAGTCATACCAATTAATGGAGGCCTCGAGAGGGTTTGTAGAACATGATGATGGAAAATGGACTCCTGAATTCTGTCGAAAAATCGGTTCATATGGAACTTGGACGCCAGTATTTTCAACAACAATGTTTTTACCAACCACAAAAATGCCCCTATCAGAAGGGATACCAGAGTCCATGTAACAGCATCCAAAATCTTCCCAGTGATCCTTGATCTCGGAATCCTATAGTTGCTCCGATCAAAAAACGATGCCCATGTAACAAGAACCAATGTCAACCAAAGTGTCACTTGGACACTCTTCTTCAACCCATGAACAAAATAAAGCACTTTCTTCTTAAGCAAAAAGTTCCCCTCAATCAAAATCACAACCACATTCATAACCCAATGAGTAAATATCATTCCACACAAAATCACAGTTGCAAGCAAACACCATTTCCAAACCTCCAAACCCCAAAGGAAGCATTTCTTCAAACGGTTAACAGTCAAGCTAGCCACCAAGCAACCAATGATGCAAAGAACTCCAACCCACTTAATCAATGTCTTCACCTTCAATTTCTTGCGCTTCTCTTTGTCAAACTGCTCCATCTTGACGATATCTTCATCATCTACTTCCTCAGGTTGTGCCTTCGGCGTGTTCAGAGCAGAGCTTCTGGAGGAAATTGCACCGATTTGTTCTCTCGACGACAAATGGTTCTCGTCAAACATATCTGAATCGATGCAATACGCCTGTTCCCCAAATCTTGATTTGGGTTTCGAGAGGATTGATCTTTTGAGAGATTTCCTGTGCGTGAGGGCTCCATTTGAACTGGGGATTTTCGGGGGCTTATTCACAGTGGGAGCGAGAGGTGAATCGTAGACATAACCAAAGCTCGAATCCGTCGGCTCCTTGGTTTGTGAATCAACTCTGTTTTGCTTCGGCACAGAGTAGCCATTTTCATCTCTGCTAATCTCAACCACTACTTGGCCTCCATTCTCACCTTCCTTCAGAGACGAACTCGTTCGAACAGCTTTCAAAGGTTTATTGCCGTTCATATCCATCGAAATCCAAGCCTAGCTCTAAACAGACGAAATGAAAGAAAAGGGTTATAAACAGCAACCCAATACACAGCCAGAATCACAGAGCTTAAGAAAGAAAACTTCAGCTAACATTCAATGGAAAACAAGCCACAGAAAGAAACCCACATTGTAAGAGGAAAAAATTACCAGAAAACAGAGGCAGAGAGAGATTCTTCAATGCAAAGCAACACCCACAAGCAGATAAAATGTGTAGGAACAGAAACCCACTACGTTTCAACTAAAACCAAGAGAGGGGAAGCAAAAAAAAGGTGGGAAAAAAGAGTTAATGGCGGACTGAGAAACCAGAAGGGTCTAAAAGAAAAGGGCAGTGGGGAACAGAGCCATTGAAGTCAAAGCTTCAAAGATGAGTTTCGCTACGCCTTCGCGCTTCGCCCAACTGTAGAGCACTAACATCACAAATCACAGTAAACAATGGAAAAAATTCGTACAGCAGATTTTTTGTTGCTATCATTGTTCAGTTTCATCCAAATGAAACGAGGGCGACGTGCCAAACTAATTAAAAGGGTTTTAATTATTTTAATCAATTCTTGACTCTTAAAAAAAAACTTTTAATAAATTAAATTTAAATTTTGCGCTGCAGATCATAGCACAGTCATGTTATATTATATGTATTTGGAAGAACAGAGAGAAAAAGAGGAAGATGATTACAAAAAGATGAGCCGCGTCCGCGCGTGACGGTGCCCATTGTCTGTCTTTTGATAGTAATCTCAAATCCTTCGGCCGAATGAAAAGATTTGGGCCTTGGCTGGGCTCAATTGCTTTTTAAGTTTATCAATTATTTATATTATATTTTCATTAATGACATTTTATTATATTTCTATTTGGAATCCAGATTCGACACCCAGTCCCAACATTCTCCTACATCCAACCAATACGGGGTCCATTGAGGAACATTCTCCTAAGCCAAGCACGCTTAACTTCAAAATTTCTATGATTGAAGCACCGAAAAGGAAGATGCACTTTATTGGTATAAGTAGTAGCTATCAATTCTTTTAAGCTTATCTTGACCATGATTTCATGTCTTCGAGATTCCTTTCATTCGGATGTGATCTCGTTCATTTATATACCCCTCCTGACCTCACGCGTCACATCAAACCTATGAACTTAGATATGTTGATAAAAATTTAACACCATGCTTGGAGTTTCTTTTGGTCTGACCTCCAACAATATTTAATAGAAAGGGTGTTTTTTCTTTTTTATTTTCTTTCTTTTAAATTCAAAAAAATAAAAAAGAATAAAAATTTGAAGCTAAGGTGATGATATGTGTCTTAAATAGTTTGATTATATTTGAATTGATAATTGAAATTATTATTATTATTATTATTATTTTCAAGAAGACAAGAAATAAGTTATTAATCAAGTATAATTTATGTAAAATGTTAAGAAACATGTAGCAAAAAATTGGAAAATATATATTTGTGATTCCATTTTTTTAGTTTCAAATGTGGGGTGGGGATCAGATTTTCAACCCCGAAAAATGGAAGGAAAAATAGTAATATTACAGTAATATAGAAAATTTACTATACTTATGTGAAAGTTTAAAAACATTTAATCCAACTTTGCTTTAGTTTTGATAAGTTCAACATTAGAATTTAAAATAGATTTAGTAAGTTCATAAACCATTTGAAAAATTGCATATATAAGAAGAAAAAATAACCAGTATTTTTTTTTTCTTACTTTATAGAATACAAAACTACAATTATGAAGATAAGGATTCAACTTTAAACTTAAAAGATAAATCACTAAAGAGAACTTGGTTGGAGCTGTTACGAGTGAATTTGGACCTAGCTCTAAGAAAGTCAAAATGATAAGAGCCCAAGAAGAAACAAGTCAGCGGAGGCCCATTGGACCCGAATCAATCTCTAGGGTTATTCCCTCTCCTAAATGGAAGGGGAAACCCTAATTTCAACTATAAATAGAAGAGCTTAACCCCAAGGTAAGGGGATGAGGCTTGGTATCTATTTTCTTCCCCTATATTATTACTTTATTTGCTCTCCCAACTGACTTAAGCATCGGAGTTGCAAGCACCACGCCGGTGTTTAGTTTTCTCTTGTTTTGCAGGCCACGTTTTCCCCATTCAAATAAATTTACCGTCGATGTCAGGTCAGGTGAGTCCCTTGGCCAAATTTTGGCATCAACAGGAGCTATCTTACTATTTAATCAACAACAAAACAAATCACATAGATTCACAACTAAATTATAAATAAACATAAAAAAAAATATTTTTATTTTTATATAACGACCAACAAAATGGCTGTTGTAATTGAGGGTAATTATATCTAATTATCTCCCTTAGAATGTCTTAAAATAAAATTAATCATAAGTCAAAATAAACTTAGCTCATGATAATTGGCATGTACTCGTAGGGTCCGTTTGGTAACGTTCTCGTTTCTTGTTTCCGTTTCTTCATTTTTTATAAAGAAAAATAGAATTTCATGACCCTACACCTATACATTCAATAATAATAGACCTATATTCTTATTTATGTTTGGAAAAAATTGGAAACAAGAACAAAGAAGGATAAACTAGTTTTAGTTGTTCCCAAAAGTTCTATACAAATTTTGGGAGTGTTTCTAAAAAATGAGAAACAAAACATACATAGTTATTAAATGCTTAGATTTCTTAATAAAATTAGAAACAAGAAACGAGAAAACACGGACTCTTAATTTTCTTTGAGATCGAATGTTCAAAGGAGAGATTTTAATTGATCAGTTCCAAAAGCAAACTATATTGAATAAATTCTTTAAATCCCTCAATTTTAATCCATCAGTTGAAAATAAATAAAAAATAATAATATTGTGCAAATGAGAAAAGGAAATTAGAAAAAAAAAAGGAATAAATATATAAAAAAAAAAATAGAGACTGTTTAAGATTTGTAAAAGAATAAAAAAAAGTAAAAGAATATGTTATTTAGGAGATTTTAGAATATAGTCATACTAGAATATATCTTCCTTTAATGGAAGAGTAAAAAAACCTGAAAAGTGGTTTGACATATTGTGGTTGGTCAACGTTAGTATAAATGGTGGAATTTTTTTTTTTTCAAATACTTTAAACATATTTCAGTAATAATTGACTATATTCTTTCTCTTGGAATCGAATGTTCTAAATTCCATACTCTATATTTATTGTATTAAAAAAAGACAACTTAAATTATTTATAATAATCTAAAAAAAAAAAGTAACCAAGTTGGATTGTATTCTTCCTCTTCCTCTTGGAAAAAAAAAATAAATAAATAACTTACCTCACCACCACCTTTTGGAAAGAAAATTAAATTCATTTTTAATCCTAAACTTTAGGGATTATATCAATTTTAACCTTAAACTTTCAATTTCATCAAATTGAACCCTAAACTTAACAAGTTGTATTAATTTTAACCCTAAACTTTCAATGTCATCAAATTGAACCTCAAACTTATCAAATCGTATCAATTTTAACCCTAAACTTGCATAAGTGTTTGATTATTTCTTTTTTTTTTTTCTTAATTCACATTGCATCTGAATTGGTTTCTTATAAATAAAATATTGAAGAAACTTTATTTTAGATGATTTTTTCTCGTTGTTGAGGATTTTATGAGAGTTTTTTTGCTGCTATTTAAGATTACGAAAGCAAAGAAATTTTGGAGGTTTTTTATCTTCAAATATTTGATGGTCTTTTCTTGTTGCTAAGAACTTTGTGAGATTTTTTTCCTTCTTTTAATGTTTTTTTTTCTTGCTAATTAGAAGAATGTACAAATCTAGGAAACGGAAATAAAGAAATTTCGAGTTTTTCATTTCTCATATTTGCTAGATTTTTCTTGTTGTCAATAACTCTGTGACTTTTTTATATATATAATAATGAGAAGCATTGTCTGAGATATTTGATTTCTTAAGGAGTTTTTCCAACAAATTTCTTACAAAACACTAATTCAAGTGCAATGTGAATTAAAAAAAAAAAAAGGAAATTGTCAATTACATATTTTAATAGCAATTCAAATGAAAAGTTGACAAAAGGTCTACATTGCAACATTTATGCAAGTTGGAGGTTCAAATTGATACAATTTGTTAAGTTTGGAGTTCATTTTGCTAAATTTGAAAGTTTAGGGTTAAAATTGCTACAACATGCAAAGTTCAGGGGTCAAAATTGATTTTTTTTTCCCAAAAATAATCATTCTTATCCCCGTAACTCAGTCAAATATATATATATATATATATATATATATATATATATATAACTATCACCCAAAGTAAATAGTTTATTACTTTTCTTTGAAAAATAATAATAATAAGTCACCTTATTGGTCAACTGCAAGAAGACAAAAAAAAAAATATTAAAATAGATTTCTAATTTTTTTTTTTTAGAAGATAAAATAGATTTCTAATTAATGTATCATTAATTTATAGATTTCCATATAAAATAAAGAATATTAATGTTAAAGTAAGCATAGTTGGACAGTAATTGACATATATCCTCCACTAAGAGACCAAAAGTTCGAATTGAACTAATAATAATAATAATAATAAAGAATATTAATATCACATCAGTTTCAAACTTCATAAAGCAAAAATCCTTCTCATCTCTTTTCCAAAAAAAAAAAAAAAAAAAAAAAAAGCTAAAATCCTTGTCCCTCCTTCTCTAGTAAATATGAAAAGTCCAAGATAGAGTCTAAGAATATAGATTCCAAAGATTTGAAAATAAAATTGTCTGAGTTTGTTGAACTAAAAAGTACAAACAGTTGATGGTAGGGAATTGGGCACATCAAGAAATAGCCAAAATAGTTTAGCCAATTTGGACCAAAGAATTTTAGACCATAATAGTATAGTTTGGTGCTCTTATAGGATTCGGTTTCATCAAAATAAACCAAGCACAACGTACAAAAATATATCAAATACATCCTAATCGTTTTTAGAAAATTTTCAATTTCATCATCGACCCTTTTAAGTTTCCAAGTTTATCCTTGATGTATAAAATTTCTCTAGTGGGTTCTCCATAAAGAATTGGTAAAAAAAAAAAAAAATTATTAACAAAAAGACATCATGTTATTAAGGTCCATGTGATAACCATTGGGAGATACGAATACATGACCTCCTAATCATAAGTCTATATTTTATGTCAGTTGAACTATGATCTTATTGGTTTATGCATTAAGATTAAGATTAAGATTAAATATTTTAAAAAATTCATCCAACAAAAACAAAATTTCTGAAATGTGGCCTTGGCCTCGGTAGATTTCATTATATTATATCTTCAAGGGAGCAAGTTTGTGAGCCACTGCATTACATGCTCTCGGGCATTTGAAGAACGTGAGAACACCCGCTTAGTGGCCAAGATCAACCACCTCATTTAGGATATTCCTAGTTTCGGATAAATCTTATGCTACCATAGTTGAGAAAATTAATTACTTCAGTAGCGTCCTATTCCACCATGATTGACGAAGATGAGTGAATTTCTTCTTTGAGAACCATATAAGCTTTTAGGCCTTCCACGATCACCTTAGATTCTAGGGCTTTAATCGATCATTCACGCTTGACTTTCTTGTAACCAGCACTGATCAGTGATCCACCGAGTCATGAATGATCCATCCAATTCTCCCAACACACTGCTTTAAGCACCCGGAGGCATCTATATGTTTTTAAGCACATGATGTACGAAATGAAATTGAAAGTGGCCAATTTGAGTGGTGCTCCTCCAAGAGGACAAAAACCAAGACCTAGGGTTTATGAGACAATGACAACCATGAAGGCAGCCACCTTTTAGTTCTCTATTTATTGATGGTCCACTACTACAAGACACACAAAGGTATCCAAATAGAATCCCAACTCCCAATGTCCAAAACTAATCAATCTATCGCTAGTGGTATTATTTAATGTGTTCGATAATTATTTGAATTTTTATTTTGAATTCTCAAAAGTTATGGTTTGTTTTCTCTTCATTTTCTTACAATTTTGTTAAGAAAACATTTGAATTGGGATAATATTTGGGTAGGTACTACACACTAATGTTAAAATATTGATAACTAAAAGCGGTAAAAAAGAAATCTTATTTTCTACTAATCTCTCTCTTAGCTGTCAAGATTTTAATGGGTACGGCGAGATCTTTACAAACCATGCCAAATATTGTTTTTCGAATTCTTGGTCAAATTCCATAAGACAATAACAAGTTTTTGAAAACTTTTTTTTAGTTTTCAAAATTTTGACTTGGTTTTTTAAAACATGAGAAGAATATTAATAACAAAAGAAGAAATTTAGAGAAAAGAGTAATATTCATCGGCCTAATTTTCAAAAACTAAAAACCAAAAAAATTGTCAAATGGGGTCTTTAAGTTTTGAGATTTTTTTTTTTTTTTTTGAAATAAAGTTTTGAGATTTAAAAATATATAGGTTTATAAGTTTGGTTTTAGGTTTTAAACTTGAGGGTTGAGGCTTATTCAAGTGTAATATGCACGATATCCTTGGACTTTGGGATATGTTTCAATTATGTTCATAGACTAAAAAAAAATTGTATGAACCAAATTTTGATATATAAAATTCTATTTTGATCTTTTACTTTTGTCTTTGGTTCATTTTAGTCCTTATACTTTTAAAATGTCCATTTTAGTCCCTACACTTTAGGCTTTGGTTCATTTTGCTCCCTCAATTTTAAAAATGTTCATTTTTGTCTTTTTTAAAAAATGATCAATTTAATATCTTTATTTTCAAGTTTTTTAATAATAATTTTAAATAACACTTCACTTGCAAAATTTCTTGAAATGTAGTCATAAATTTGACCAACGAATTTTTATTAGGTATAAAATTTACACTTAAATTTTCTAAATAGAGATTAAATTGGTTATTTTTTAAAAGTGTATGGACTAAAAGTATGGAGGTCAAAATGAACATTTTTTTTTTTTAAGTACATGAACAAAAAAAATAAACCGAAGCCAAAAATACAAAAAAGAAAATAGTATAAACCTTGTTATGGGGCCCTGGGGATGACAATGAAGTTGCTCTGCTTCTGTACGGCAATCGCATCCATTGTTTTTGTATTTAAGTTTTTAAATTTTATTCCTTTTGGGGATCTTCAGATAGGGACCAAATCACCCCACACCTTTTTCTTTTTTTTTCTCTCTTTTTTTTTCTTTTATATTATATATATATATATATATATATATAGGTAAAATTAAGTTTATGAAAATTAGCTATATTTTCTTTGTTGTTCATTTTTTTTTACAGAAAATAAAATTATAGTTTTTAAAGACACTTTAAAAATATTTTCCGTAAATTAAAAACAAATAAATAAACACAAGTTTTAAGGAGACAATTTTTTTTAGTTCAGCCACATGTGTGTAAGAATTCAAATCGCTAACTTATGGGCAGAGAATATATGTTTCAATAAGTTAAGCTATGTTGAATTTCGCTTAAAGAGAAGAAACTAAAAACGAAATACATTCTCAAACTTTTGATATATTCAAACACAACATCTAAAGAAAACATGGGAAGCATCGTAAAGCAACAAAGATTTTTGGGTAATCTATATTGTCAAAAGGAAAAAAAACAAAAAAAGAAAAAAAAAAGCATAATATATCATACATATATCAATATATATACACAAATGATTTAAGGTTGAATAGAAGCTAGTTATGAATTCTTCTCAAGCAACCGGTTATCGCTGCAAAAGATGGTCTAATTGTTGCATTTCCGTTCCAACATGCGCATATTATTTCTATAAGCTCTTTTAGCTCACCATCCTCGTCCACCGGAAGCTCCGGTCTCAGGTTGCCTTCTCCAACTTCCATGGCAATCTGACCACCCAAAAAAAAAAAACATTACATAACATTGTGTTTCTTCAAATCATATCTTTATATCTTAAAATAATTTCACTTATTTTTGTGATGTACAAATTTACAAATTATATTTATACTCATCCATTAAAAATTTCATATAAGTTTTCAAAATCATTTGTAAATGTCAATTCGAGTATAACTTAGTGAGTAGTGTATTATTCTTTAGAGTTAGAGACTGATCTAATTCATTTAGAAAATATGGTTAGAGGAACTATATGCATAGCAATTAGACATAAATTGATTCGTACTCCTCTAAAATTTTGTAACCTCAAACTATATACATTATGTAATCTAGACATAGCTCAACTAGTTAAATCATTATATCATCGACCAAAGATTAAAAATTTGAATCCTCACTCTCCTACATGTTGTTTAAATTAAAAAATAATGATATGATAACAATAATAATATATTATTTATATAATAAAAAATGTCCATGGATATGATTCAGAATTATTATTATTATTTTTCTTTACAAGACTTCAGAATTATTATTATTATTAAAATTGACTAGAATTTGAAATGTGCATGTTTAAAATGGTTTTTAAAATCTTAACTGAATTTAAAAAACTAAAAAAGTATATATATAAAAAATTGCAAATCGCGTTTAATGACAAAATTCTATTATTCAACAAAAGAAGAAAAAGTAGAAGTTAGAACAGACCACTATGTCACTGTTTTCATATGTTTTATTTTAAAGTACACCTTAATTATTCATATTAATTGTTCTAAAGTACACCTTACTTTAAATGCTTTATATTTTTTAAAAAAGGGTCGTTAATTAAATTGGTGCGGATGACTGCTCAAAAACAATAATATCTGGATAAATATAGGATGGGGTATATAATATATATATACCTTGAAGGGAGAATAATCAATCTCAATATAAGGATAATTTCCTGTTATAAGTTCGTTTAATATGATACCAAAGCTATAAACGTCACTCTTTTCAGTGTACGGTTCACATCGAATCACCTCCGGCGCCATATAAACATAGGTTCCTGCTTGATTAACATACCAAAATACATGTAAGTATATAACCCTGCAATGTCATATAAATAAAGGTTAAGGACATATTTGGGAGTGATTTTGAAATGACCAAAATCACTTTTGACGATTCTAAAATCGTTTCCAAATATGTTCTAAATACTGTAACAAAATCTTTTACCTGTTTCTCCTGTGAGAGCCATCTCTCTGTCATGGAGGAAGCGTGCATGGCCAAAATCAGCAACTCTTACATGCAAAGCATCGTCCAAGAAAATGTTGCTGGGCTTTAAATCACGATGAATGACTCTAGGCTTCTGTTCATGAAGATACTGCATTCCTTGAGATATTTCAAGTGCTTTCAACAACCTCTCTTGGAATGGAGGCAGAGGAATTGCCCTCTCTTTCTGCCTCTTCCCTGGTCCGTGCAGCCACTCCTGTAACGTCATCCTTAAGAACTCTGTTACGACCCAACCGCAACCCGGTGGCTGGAGACATGCGCCCATCAGTTGCAGCACGAACCGGTGGCGCTGTCGACAGAGCGTCTCTATCTCCTGTGCAAAGTAGGAGACTCCACACTCGTTCGAGCAGAAGAAGTCTTGGTTTATGCATTTCACTGCTACGTCCAGTCCTCGCCATGTTGCCTTGTATATGTTGGCTGTTGTCCCTTGCCCTATCTTCTCCCTCAGTTCAATCTGTCTCGTTTCAATTCATGAATTTGCTATATTTTAGGTTAGATTGCAAACATGGTATATGGAGTTTAATGATTTTGACTATTAGTCTTTTACCAACTTAATTCTATTTAGCCATCCAAACTCAAGACAAATATTGGCGGATAAGATACATAGAGAAGGTAAAATAAATTAGGTATCGAGAAAAAATTGAGTGACACGTGTAATATACCCTCTTCTTAAAATAATTTATAAGAAAGTTTCTTTTACGTACAATGTCATTCTATTTTATCAACCGATTGCTTCAACTATTCATTTGTTCAATAGGCATGTCATACAATATCCCTTCAAAGTTTAAAGATGATTTTTTTTAAACATAGGAATTCCCCCTCTCTAAGAAACCTAATTCCCCTATTTATAAACAAGATGCCACCACTATTTACCGGTATGCCCTTACTAATATTCTATTATGAAATAGATACAACAAAGATTACATTTTTATAACGTATATTTATCAAAGCTATAATAAAGTTAGAGAGAGACCTCATGAGGCTCGATGTACCATCCATGGAGCTTGGCCTGCTCGATGAGTGGCTGTAGGTCTGCAAGCGGATGGCTAGGGGAGGGCATTGCGGGGCTGGAGCCGGCGCTTTGAATGCAATTTGGGCTGCCATCTCCATCCACGTTGTCTCTGTTCCCAATAATGAGGTGCAAGAATCCACGGTCCTGGGCTTTCTCAAGAAAGCACTTGAGAGAATCTTGTGCTCTATCCATCCTCTTCTTAAAAATAAGCTGGATTTCTTTCTGCTTCAGCAGCTCCCTCTCCAATTCTGCCACCTTCAAAGCCACAGACAGAGAAAGAAAGTCATTGGGCTCATCTCCTTTCCAGCCCTTTATTTGGTTATTGGGCTGCCAACTTATCCAAAATGGGATCAGGGTCAATCTTTACGGCTAAGAGTGCTTTTACTATGACCCAGAAAGACCTCCCTTTCATAGTTTTCATGTTGAATATAAAGTGCTTTGAAGATTTTTTTTTTTTTAAAAAAAACACCTTATGGAGAGAGCTTTGTGAGAAAGCACTGGTAAAATGTTTTAAACTTAAGTGATTGATTTAAGTTCTTCAAAAGCACTTTTAAGAATATAGAACAACATCAAAATGATTTATCACTCAACATGCCAATATGAGTACAACTCAACTATTAAGACATCTACTATTTCCTTCGAGATTGGAAGTTCAAATCTCTGCCCCACATTTGTTGTATTCCAAATTAAACACCTTTTACTGTTTAGCAAATCACTCTAAAAGGCGCCCTAGTTTCAAACTGTTTTCAACTATCTTGGGCCCTTGTTATTGACTGAGAGAATACGATTATGAAACAGGTTAATTTCTTGCAAACATGCAGCTAGCAGTAGAAGTATAAGCCAATATCAGCGATCCAAGAAGGTAGGTACCTTCATTTCCAACATCTCAGACGAGCGGTGCCGTCTAGAACTTGAGACGTTTGATCCCATCCCTACACAGTCGCACAAGGTTGGAGAATATCTGCGAGATTGAGAGGTTCTTTTAAGTTGGATATTCACCTCCGACGAGTTTTGAGACACCCATGGGTTTGGTCTGCTCCGCTGGTTGTTCTCATTGCTCACATTGTTCATTGTGGGGTTCAAAGAAGCGAGAGAAACCGAGATGAACTTTTCAATTCCCTTTTATTGAGCTGTAATTTTTGCCTTTTAGTGAATGGAGACGACACATTGGGCGGACTTCTTGAAGATATTGCTGCCAATTTCATATCACAACAAAAGAAGAAAGGTGAAATGAAGTCCCTTTCCAACTCTAGCCTGCACAAGGAGGGAGAGGCGTTGATGCCAATGATGTCTATGAAGTTAACGCTTTGATGGGGCATTTTAACAAACACTCAATAATCATTTCCCAAAAGTCAAGCCGAACATAACTAAACTGATTAAGATATATATTGTCGACCAAAAGTTCAGAAATTCGAATCTACACCTCCCGAGGTTGAACTCAAAAACTCAAACACCGCAAAACACTTGGATGGGGCATTTTATCAAACACTTGACGTTCGTTTCTCAAATTAACTTAATTGACACTAAATACTTGGATGGGGCATTTTATCAAACACCTAACGATCGTTTCTAAAGAAGTTAAACGCTAAACGCTTGGATGGGGTATTTCATCAAACACTTGACGTTCATTTTTTCAAAAGGAGGTGTAAACCCCACCATTCTGAGGGATCGAAATTACTTTGAAGAAGAAAAAGAAAATGGGTGTTTAGAAACAAAAAAGACATGAAACAATTGGAGCTTTAAGTCAGCGAAGATTGCGATAAGAAGATTGCTTACCATGTGATTGATCTCATCTCTCACTTTGTAGAAGAAAAGGAAAAGTTAGTGACGATCAAATCAAACAGAAGCTGACCTCGGGATCGCCGATCTTAGATTCTTGTTTGTAACTCACAAGGCAAAGGCCAAATTGGGCACTGGACCACTGAGCTTTTAGTCTTTTCCCGACCTCTCTTAATTCTTAAAACCCTTTGAAAATCTCTCCTTTTGTTTTGTTTTTTTCTTTTTGCTTTTGCTTTTCTTTTTATATTTTGAATATGTGAAGATGTATTGTGTTATTATAGTTTTAATTTATTTGGGGGTTTGTTTGTTTTTTGACCAATTGGCATTGAAAAGAAAGGAACACGGAATTATAATTAAAATAATGTTTGTGGTTAAATCAAAATTAAATATGGGATTAATTAAATTTTTGAGTTGTTTTTTTAGTACATCAACATTTGAGGGTGGGGGATTCGAATCTCTGATCTCATGATCGAGGATACATGTCAATTATCGTTAAGCTAAGTTCGTTTTTACTAAATTTTTTAGTTGTTTGTGGTAAAAGGAATGCGGAATTTAATTTAGTTTAAAAAAAAAAACCTTAGTCTTGATTGAGTTCTTGTAAGGTTAAAAATTCTTTCTCCCTCTTTTCTTTTTTTTTTTTTAATTAATTTATTTGATGTTATTGTCATTTGTAAAAAGATTGAAAATCAAACATGGTAAGCCAGCAACACAATAATAATTGACGTGTACCTTCAATCAAGAGATTTGAGGTTCGAATTCTCTCATCTTGATTGTTGTTGAACTGAAAAAAAAAATATTCTAAATTAATTCAATATATGGTATTATGTTTTAATAACTTAAGCACGTAGATATGTCGCCTTAGTTGAAAAACATAAGTCTAGGTTGGTTTTAAGAAATTATTATAGTACATGCATAAAAAAAAGTAATTTAAAAAATATTATTTTAGTGTAATAAATAAGTAAACTTGAACATAATTCAACTGATTAAGATATATATCCACCAAAATGAGTACAACTAGGTGACAATTAGCCTATATTCATAATTTTGTACGTTGGAAATTTCTCAACATTTTACTACTAATAGAGACGTTTGATAAAAGCTTTGACCAAATCATATATAGAGGACAATTAAAATGTAAAAAATGTACTCAAATCAAGCATGACTCAATTAAGTAATACATTTGCAACCTTACCATTTAAATAATAACTCACGAATTTTGTTCTATTATATTACATCCTAAAAAGGTATGAACATTAATTTGAAACTAAAATCAAATAGGGAGATTAAAAATGCTAATTTAAAAATAAAAATAAAAATTGAAATTGTGGGGCCAAATTGTTTGATAAAATAATGGAAAGGGGTTGGCAAATCAATCATGATCTGAAGGAATCTGATGATTAAGATTGGAGATTTGTTATAAAAATTAGGTCATACTCATGGCCTATTAAACACACCAAAAGTCTTTGCATAGTCTTTGTCCCAACCATAACTTCTCCACAATCATTGAAACTCACCCTAAATTAGTTTTTTAACTTTAGTATTAAATTGTTTGTTTTTTTAATTCTCATAAAAAAGAATTACTATAAAAAATCAGTATTCACAGAATAATAATTTTGAAATAGAAAACATATTGATCTTTTTTAAAAGGTGAGAATTATTTTTAATTAGTTCTAAGTAGATGCTTAATTTAATTTTGTTTGAATTATTAAGTTTTTTGACTTCTTATCCTCAGTTTGGAATCACGAAAGTTTAGGTCCCGTTTGATAATCATTTGGTTTTTGAAAGTTATGCTTGTTTTCTCCTAAATTCCCTACCATAGCTTTCATCCCAGTTAAAGTTGCATTTGAATTCATATCCAAATTTTAAAAACAAAAACAAGTTTTTGAAAACTACTTCTTTTTGTTTTCAAAATTGGAATTGGTTTTTGAAAACAAGGTACTAAAACCAAGAAACTTATAGGTGGAAGTATGTGTGTATAAGCTTAATTTTCAAAAACAAAAAATCATGTTATCAAACGGGGCCTTAAGAAATCTTCAAATTCTACCATGTAAAATTTGAAGATGATTCCAAACTTTCGGAGAGTATAAGACTTAAAATCTAAAAAACATTAAAATCTAACGATGTAAAATAAGTAATTTTCCTTCAAATTATAGGATCTCCCAAATCCGATCATTTTAGTTAGGAAACTTTTTTTAAGTAAAAACATGAATATTTTTATGTGATAACAAACAATTAAATTCATTTAATTACAAATATCTATTCAATGAATTTAATTGAAGAAGTTGGTTGAAGTTGTTAAGTTATTTAAATTAATGGGGGAGTGATGATTTGTTATAATTTTAATTTAAGAAATGTAAACCAATCATTGAAATTTGATTTTCTATAATATCCTACACGTTTATGAAATTAGTAAATTAATTAGGTAAATGTATGACTAAGCTTGGAATCCACCGCCTCCTACATGGAATAGACTTTTTTTTTTTTTTTTTTCTCTTACTTTCTTTTTGGATGTTTTTGGTTAGTTGGTCCAAAAAAAAAAAATCTACATTTTTAAAAAATACATACTGACTTTTTTTTTTTTTTTTTTGTTGGTATTGTAAAGTAGAATGTCTAATTATTGTAATAAAAGCAATGGGTGAATATAATAATTGTTTGAATATAACAAAATTAGACAAAATTGAATGTATTGCTATAAAAAGATTCTTCCCCTTGCTTACCCAAACACGAAAATAATCAACTTCATAATTTTATTCTATGCATCTTGAGGTTAAGAGAGTTATAGGTAAACATTTTGATTTAATCATGCAAATATATGGTTAAAACACGTTTTTAGTTCCTAAATTTCTATTTATTTCTTATTTTGCCCCCAACATAAAGACTTGCTATTTTAATTTTCCAATTTTTACTAAATTCAACGCTCTGTCTTTGACGCTTAAAAAATCCATGTTGTAATCGTATTATTATTATTTACCTGTCAAATTTAGATCCACAATATTACAATAAGGATCCAATATGATATGTTAACAAAATTGGTGGATCACAACTCAGAGTTGAAAATTTGAAGGAATAAAAATGGCAGTATTACTAAAACTACATATGAACTTAAAATAAATAACTTTCTTGTACGGATTCAATAGTCATACCACATGATGTGGTCAATCCGAGTAGAACTCAACAAGTTAAGTCATATATAGATCAAAAGGTCAGTGGTTGAGATTTCCAACTTCACCTATCATTTTGTGCAAATTCAACATCATACCACATTTTTCATACAACAAAGGTTGGAATCAACCCTACAATTGTGAGGCAACCTGAACATAACCAAAAAGTCAAGGTTTGGAATCATTGTGAACTTAAAAAATATTAATAATTAAAATATGTCAAACTGAGCATAGTTCTTTTGTATTTTCACCTCCAAAATTATATTTATAAAATAAAATCAATGAGTGTGCTTACATTTTTTTACTAGATTCAAACCACATCCCTCTCAGTCATTAGTACAAACCTGAGAGTTGAACTATGTTCATGTTGGTCCAGCGTGTGCTTGTTAAGCAATGAGATGAGAGGGTAATATTAGTGTCTTTCAAATTGGGGAAAAAGGGAAAAGAAAAAGGTAAAAAGAAAGAGAAGATGTTTGATTGGGATGGGGAAGGAAGAAGCAGAGGGGCCAACCACCTTAGAAATTGCAGACAAAATTAAAACACCCAAAAAAAAAAAAAAAAAGTTTGAAAATCTTCACTTTCTCTGTTCCCATGGGGTGAAGATCTGCCTTTGCCTTTACCATCACATTCTCTTTCTTTGTCTCTCATTTTGCTTCTCATCTCCAATCTCAGAATCTTTCTTTTTCTTTTTCTTTGCTTTTTCTTTTCTCTCTTCTTCTCTCAGTTTTCCCTTCCATCAAAATCAAACTGTCAAGTGTGCCATCCTCACATCTTTCTTTTTCAGAAATTTTTTTAACGTTCCCACGCTTTCCTCTGTCTTTCCTTTTCTTTCTTTCCATTTTCCAAAACCTTCAAACTCAATATGATCAAAATTACCCTTTCCACACTTAATTTAATCCGTAAAATCTCTCAACAATCTAAAGAACACATACAAAAAAAATCCAGTAATGCAGCACAAACACATCAGTATAACAAATTTTATGGCTCAATAATCATACTATTTAGAAATGGAATTAACAAGTAAAGTAACCTAATTAGCGATGGCGGATGGCGCGATTGGTATCCACACGAGTGGTTGTTTCGTACACCGGAAGCTCTTCGCGGTACCGATCGCCGCTCATTACCGTCAGGTGATCTAGCTCGAAGAGATCTGAACTCGAACAACTTGCTGTATCGTCTTCTTCTTCTTCGAAGAGATCGTTGTCTGGATGGTGAAAATTTCTAATGAGGAAATCGTTCTTCCTGATTTGCTGATAATCTGTTGAAATTTTTCTGGATGCTGCTGTTGCTTGTACTGTTTGAGGTTTATCCTTGACTTGGAATTTAGGCTCTTCTTCGTACAAGGATTTGTGTCCGCAAGGTCTACAGTATTCGTCTACGATTGTACTCACCGGATAGAATCGAACTGTTCTTCTGTCGGCATTGCGCAATTTTTCGCTTGAGCATGGCGAGTTTTTGCTCAAACAGGATCTTGAAAATGATGCGGCTGAAGAGCAAGTCGATGTTTGGCCGGATTTTGATTTTCTCTCTGAGTTTGGATCTTCAGAGGTTCCGGTTGATGCTGCGGAGTTTCCTGTTTTCTTCGGAGTTCCTGCGGTGAAGATTGAATTGAGAAAACTTGAGAGGCGTCCTCCTGGTGAAATCGGTTGCTTCACCTTCTTTAAATTGCTGTAAATCTTCAACGCCCTAGATTTCGACTTAATCATGGCGTTCTCATCGAAATCGCGCGATTCTTTGTTTTCGACGAATTGATTGCTCTGTTTGGACTGTGGCTTTTCTCTGCTCTGTCTCTGCTTTGCCTCTTTCTTCTCCGGCGGTGGAACCGAGACGCTGGTCCGAACCGGCTTAGGCCTGAACTTTGCGAAACAAGACGGCGTCAAGGACTTCGAGCCATACATTGATTCAGTATCGGAAGATGAAAATCCGCCGAAACTCGAATCGGAAGAACTCGAAGTCGAACTGAAGAACAAAACATCTTCTTCCCGATCATGCTGGTACAACTGAAATTTTATCTCAGCTTCCGTCAGAGATCGTCTCCTTTGAGCGCTCACCTTTTCAGCAACCTTCTTCTCGATCCATCTCTCGATCAGCAAAGCGCGATGAAGACTCGCGATCTCCTCATCTTCAACATCACTCTGCGCTTTCCCGATCGTTTTACCTTGTTTCTTCAACACCTTATGCCTGTAAAACTTCAATTCTCCACTTCTCTTATCGCCGCCGTCGTCAATCGAACGGTAAATCTCATCAAGCAAACTCGAAGAAAAAGACTGTCCATGACCTCCTCCATCCCTAAACCTCTCACCTCTCGCCCTAACTTCCTGCCCGCTCATGATTATCCACAGAGACAAACTAAAAACGCAGGAAAGGCAAAGAAAAATCAATCAAGAATGAGAACCGAAACGATGATGAAAGGAAGAAGAGAAAACGACAATGGCGGAATGCTCCGTCACAGAGCACACAAGAAGTAGTAGGGTTCGCAGCCGTGTTTCAACTCAATCTTGTCTCCTTGTGGAGGTCCAAAAGCTGCCATGGAAGGTGACAGAAACTGTTGGAAAAGAAAACTAATTACACATAATTGGAACAAAAACCACTTTTCTTCTCTCTCAAAATCCTCTGGTTTTTTGCTGAATCGAAGATGAACAGAAAAGCAAGAGATTAACGAGCAATTGATTTGATGAGGTTTGTTCTTTCTTTTGGTTTCTAGAGAGAGAAAGTAGTGAGAGAGAGAGAGAGAGAAAGTGGCTAATGAGAAGGAAGAGGGCACGCTTCGAAGGCAGAAGGTGGAAGAAGGAACAGGAAAGAGGGACTTTATAGGATCCTCACGCGCGTGCTTTTTTAATTTTTCAATTTTGCAAAATTAGATGACGTGGCATTATGCAAATTCTCCATTTTGCCCCTTCCCTTTTGTATGATTTATAACGCTTTATTCTCCCTGCAATTTCGATTCTGTGACCCGTTGATCGGGCATGTAATCGCTGTAATAACGGGTGATTTTTTTTTTTTTTTATATATATATTTTAATTTGACATGCGAGGCTAAAATTGAAATTTTGAACTCCTATGATTAGGTGTACTTTTCTTTTTCTGGTTTTATTTTTAATATTAATAAATAAGTGAACTCAATTATTTTTTATTTAATAAATATCTATGTAGCATTTTTTTTCTTCAATTCACATTCAATGGGCAGTAGAAAAACTCGAATTAGAAAAGAAAAAACAGTAGAAATTGCTACTTGCATATGTACAAGTGCCACTAGTTCGTATTTATTTATTTGTTTATCCGGTGACAATCGTATGTCGAATGTCGTCAATGGGTCTCAATTATCTAAGAGACATGTCACATCAACATTTTATTGATGAGTTAGGTATAATTTAATAGCTAAAACATTTTTTTTTTGTTTCTTCTAAGTTGCGATGGGTCAAATTCCTACCATGTATTTGTGATCATATATTAATTATAAAAAAGCGGTGGACACTAAATTGAAATATAGTTTAGAATGGACCCATATTGTTATTATGAAACAGATGAAGCCTAATATATAACTACTCAAGAAACCTCCTAGCAACCAAAGCACTCCTTTATTCTTGTATGTCCTTTTATTTTTTTTGGGATGAGAACTTGAACCATTGACCTCCTGATCAAGTATACAAATTTTATGTCAGTTGAGTTATATTCTTGTCGGCTATTCATGCACGTCTTGATGAATGACTTCATTCAAACATAATGACACATCCACATGCCTATCAATAGCAAGCTACTCGTCTCATACATAACTCAACCTAGACTTGTCTTCGGTTGTCTTATCTTTATCCCAAATCCTAGATTCATAGCTTAATTTACTTGCTTCTATTTTCACTGAGAAATCATTCACCAACCATTTTTTTTTTTTTTTTTTTTTTGAAATGCCCCAACCATATTTCTTAGTCTACAAACAAAAACCTTCATAATCTACTAGTAGTAGGCATTCTTGACTTTAACAATTGCCATAAATATTATGTTTGAATGAACATCTTGAGTACAAAATAATGTGCATCATTTTCAGTAATTTAAAAAGTAGCTAGCTATTAGCCTAATTATACATGAAAAAAAATGAACAAAAATGTGTTGTTCATTGAACCTTAATTTTAACCACCTCATTAACAATAGGCCAACAAACACTTGTCAGCCAAACTCTCTCAAGCACCATTGACAAAATTAAACAAACCTCTGAGCGTCGGTTGTGTAGTAATAATAATCATTCAACCACTTGATTCTGAAGCTAATCTGAAAGCACTAGCATTAAAATAATAAATAAATAAATAAAAGATATTTTATTTCAAAATAAATAAATAAATAAAAGATATTTAGTGAGTTTGAAATTGAATCAGTCAGCAAGATTCCTCAACTCTTTCAAATTACCTTATGGCTTAAATGAATTTCAAGAGAAAGCAATGCTTGAAAGTTGTCAACTTAACAGCTTTTCCCATCATAATAAAAGTGTTCAACAAGAGTTGCAAGCCATCTCACTCTTTTTTTTAAATATATTTTTGCCGTTTAACAATTCACATTTTCCATAAATAAAAGTGGAATTTTGTTTCTACCTTTTGTTTTTTACTAATGATTTTTTTCCATTTCATTGTCCATTTTCTGCCCCAAAAAAAAAAAAAAAAAAAAAAAACTTTTGAAATCTCAGTTGGTATGATAGCCTTAGTTTGTCTTGAACTTTTACTCTCAATTTATTTGGATCTTTATACTTTTTAAGATGTTTTGTTTCATTTCATTGTCACATGTATCAGATGGTGGAATTTTGAGTTGGGTTAAATTCAATATGAAGATTTAAGGATGAGAACGAGAACGAGAACGAGAATAGATTTGAATAAATGAAAGGCATCAAAGCAAAACATGAATAGAAAATACATGACAGCTTAAAAGATGAAAGCATGGTTAAACAAAAAAGACAGGTCTGTAAAATTTAACCATGATTTCAAAAGTTAGGGTCACTAAAGTAAGGAAATGACTAAGCAAAACTGTTACTAAAGAAGCCCTAATATGAATACACACTATACTAGAGTTCCATCCCATCTCAATGGGTCCAAAAAGGTAAAGTAGGAAGCTAAATGTAAATGTAAGCCCTAATTGCATTGAGGAAAGTAAGCATCAATGATTAAGCCAAGCTGAAAAGGAAGCAAGTTCAGGGTCATTGTATTATATCTAAGAATTTCAGACCCAAAAGTGCAAATAGCAAAACAAAACCCACCACACAAATGTGAAAGGATATGTGTCCCCATAATCCTTGCCAAAAGCACATGATTTTCCATATCTGGTTTGCAAAATGTTCAATCATCTCAAGACAACACAAAAAGAAAAGGGGGCAGCAAAGAAAGAAAGCTGCACTATCAACTGGTCTCCCCTTCCAGATTGGGTTTCTCATGGCCATTTTAGCTGCTACTGCAAGTTAAAGGGGGAATGGCAATGTGGCTTCTGTTTTCTGACAGAAAGCTAAACAATAATCCCAAAGAAAATGTTTCAATATCAGAGAGAAATGGACCATGAGAGGACATATGTAATTAATGGCATTTTGTCCTTGCCTGTGCAAAGCTTCCAAATATTGTTTAATAGAGACCAAATAATATATTGTCATGCAGAGACCCAGCAGGTCCCTAGCTCCAAAATTGAATGATAATGAAATAGGGAGGTTGCCAATGTGAGACCCACAGCTTCAGTTGAGTTCTTAATGTTTGTGTATTACTAGGGTCTTTTTCATGATTTTTTTTTTATTTCTTTTTCATAGTCTTTATTATATATTTTTTTTTTAAAAAAAAAAGGAAAATAGAATGGAATGTCTTTATTTTGATACCTTTAAAGGTTCAAGGCATCATTTCTGGATCTTCTTAGACATTTGTTGTTTGCCTTTTGACCAGAGCTTACAAAATTGGGTTTAGTTTTATTCACAATTAAACATGAAAAAGAAAATGAGTTAGCCTTGGTTTGGATATAAATTTTTTATGGGTTAAAAGGACAACTCTATCAAAATTAGATATCAGCCAAATATTGTAGGGTCAAATAATTGTTCTTATCAGACTAGTCTAGGTGCAACTCACTCAAATCACTGATTAAAAAAAAGGAGGGGAAAAATAATAAAAACATGTTTCTCCAAGGGAATGTAAAAATCCTTGACTGCTAGGGATGTCATCTTACATTCCCAAGAAACGAACCTTAAGATTCCAGCAAAACAAACTATCTTAAAGTTCTAGAAATATCCTTTCATTGTCTTTTTTCAATTTTTTGGGGGGAATAAAAACAATGGAAAAAAAAAATGTTTAACTTTATTCTCTAAAACAAACTTTGTTATTTTTTTACCTTCTCCAAGGTTGCATAAGAACTTGTTTTGATCTCAATACTAAATTGTTGCCCTGCACCCATCAGAAGTCTCATCTAGTTTATTAAGTATCACTCAAGACTTCTATTAAATGCAATAAAAAGTTCTACAGTAAATATCAAAACGAATTTTTACTCCAAGTTAAAAGGACCAAAATGAAAAACTTAAAGAGTATAAAAACGAAAAAAGGAACAAAGAATAAAGGTTCAGAAAACAACCAGGTAAATACTAAATTCCAAGGGCCATGATGCCCATTACCTTTCTTTGGGTTTCCATATGCTTTAGTGGCCCGCCCTAGCCCCTAGGATTGCAAAGTATTTTTTGTTGATATGTCGAAAAAGAGGTTAGTCTCAACAGACAGAAGTAAAAGATAGTTGGAGTTCATATTAATCTCATTAAGGCAATCGATCATCACCTGCATAAGCTGTGTCGATGACTCATTTGTTAGATTCAACCTCACTTTAGACAAGTTTCTCCTTTTGCATTCAATTCAACCCAAGGAACTGTCTGTCATTAAACTGGCCTTCAAGGTTAATCATAAAAATTCAGAGAGAAAGTTAAAAAGGCATCCCTACAATACTCAGAACGTTATTGAACTAAATGATCAATATTGTAATTGATCTAACACGGTTACACTTATTGATGCACCGTATAGTGGGACCAAGGAGTTTTGGCTTGGCATGTGATACATTTACTCTCTATTCACTCTAGAATCTAGGGTTAGAACCTGCCCCCTTCCTCCCCAAATGATTAAAATGAACTTCTTAGTAGCACTACAACGTGGTCCGACATTTTATCTATGCAGGATGGTTTTCCTTTTCTCTTTTTTCTCTGCAAAAGTGACAAATCCGGATCAAATACAAGTATACTAAAGTACGGATTGGGATGAGAGCTTAAATTTAAAAAAGAAAAAGAAAGAAAGAAAGAAAGAAAAAGAAAAAGTAAAAAGGGGTGCGATAGTTTGGCTTAAAAGGGGTGGGCGATGGTGGAGATCCCAAAAAAGGGTTGGGATCGGAGACAGCGTCCAAAGAAAGGCTCTATTCCCAACAAAAGCCAAAGAAATAAAGACTATGGACTAGAGCGCATTTGGCTCATGTCTTCTTTTTCTTTCTGTCTCTGTTGAAGGACTTGACGAATGACAGGGGCCAAGCTGTCTCTGTCCGGATAAAATAGTTCTTTCTTTTTCTAATCCCAGTTTGCTTAATTAAGAACGTTGGGTAATCTTGGTCCTCAATAAACCTTTATTAAATCGAAGTTATGACAACTGCTGAACCTTAATGAGTTATGTAAAACATACAGATATGGAACATTAATCATCAGCACAATGGAACTTTAACTGGGAGCTGCTCGTTTGCACCAAGCCGTAGCAGGACAGCACCAACTGTCGTAGTCTGGACTGGACTGGAAGTATATTGAAACAAGCAGGGACGGTGCAGTACTGGAAATTAATTTATTCAACCGGTAAAATTTTAAGCATAAGAGCGTTCAAAGCAGTCCTTGCACCTTTCATTCGGATTTCAGCCTCTGAACATCTACCAACTGATAAAGATCACCACGCTTTTGCTTCAGCAATGGTAGGTTTGTCCTGAATAGTTTTAGCATAATATCAATGTGAGGGAGGGTCGAATAATGAATGAAAAACACTTTTTAAAAGGTCTGAAAGGCGGATCACCTTCTAAGCTCAATAAGTGAATAATCAATCTCCGCTATGATTATTGCTTCATCATGTTCTGTTGTAGCTAACACTTCTCCAAACTGCAACATGCATTATACTATATTGATTTTGTGGAAAAGAATACATGATAAAGTTAAAACAAAAGGCCCCAGTTCAGCCATGAATAGAGTTGAAAAGTTCCAAAGTAACCAATCGAAACTCAAATATATAACAGCTTCAATTGCATGATATAAGTGAATAACATACTAAACTTTACATCAACTTACCGGACCAACAAGGGTTGAGTGGCCCCAAGCTACATAACCAGCTCCAACATCTCGAGCAGGTGAACATGTTGCCACATACAACTGAACAACAAAAAGCATCAATGAAAAACGTTGCGTAAGATTGTTCTGTTCAAAGACGAGACGCAAAGATTCTTCCTTATGTTTTTGAAAACTATGCATACGTTCTTTGGTTTTCAAAGACGTTAAATGCAACTATTTATTAAGCAAAATACTGCAAGACTGCAACACAAATCTTACAATAAACAATTACTTTTCAAAGAGCTGCTTTATAAACTATGTAGTATTATGGTCAAAGGAAATTCAGCTACACAACCAATCGTGTCATATTGATATCATTTTCTTCTTCAATATTACTTTGTGCATAACGCAGACAACAACAAAAACTGGAGACACGTAGAATACCTGATTATCTGCAGCCCTGCATAAAACATCAAAGCACAAATATCAGTTAAAACAACCAAGTATTTCAATAAGCTACAATAGACTACAATTTTATGCTCTTCCAAAATTAAGTAGACTCAAAACAATTTTATGTAAAAAGAGAATAGACCAAAAGAATCAGATCATTGAATAGTCAAATAACCGAATGAGGTCTGGCCACAATGCAATAAAAGTTAAAATTTTCTTTTTCCCCTTTTTCTTAAAGGCAACAATGGTGTTCTAGAGGCCTGGCTGACTAGGGGAGGGAAGGGACACTAAAAAGCTCTGCTTGATAAAAGATGACCCTTTTAGAAGAACTAGTATCTCAGGTTCGGACATACTCCGTACTCACAAAGGTTGGTAGCTGTAGTCAATATATCCCAGAAAGAATCTTGTTCTGTATTTTTAGGCATCATATGCAGGGTATCGACTAAAACTCACCCATCTTGGAGATTAAAACCATCTCTATACTATTTAACATGTTTACAACATCAAGACAAGTCAACAAACATCAGCAACAAACCATAAAGGCAGAAATTAATAACGAAGTTTGTACCTTGCACGCTGCAATAACTCCCAGTGCAATGGTCCAGTAGTCATGTTAAATGCCCCAGGATAGCAAATCAAGTGAGCACCTGATGTTATTTGTTAGTATCAGCACCGAAAAAAAAGGCTCTATCAAGACAGTCAATATAAGATTAACTTTAATAAAAGGATTGCTTTTGTATGGCCACCACAACAATCTATGAGTCTGAGGAGTTGAAGAATGTTATCAGATTTACACCTCAAAGATGCATCTATTATTAGACCATGTTTATCAAGCGATTCAAGCCAAAATACACACACACGCACAATTTCATTCTGCTCTAACAAAATGCAACATAAGAGATCAATTACTACCATAGATACTGAAAATTTTAAATCCTCATAATCAGTATCCGCTGATATTATAAACGGAAATGCAAGCTTAAAGGAAGGAATATTGGTAGAATACATCTTTTACTGAATAGGATTAATCATTTCACAAGGAATATGTATACATATATATATAGAGAGAGAGAGAGTCACTACTATTGAAGAGATTATTCAGTTAACGTAATAATATAGAGTGCTAATGAAGCCAATCTTCACTATTAGAAGAAAGGACAAGATGTTCATAAGTGACTGGAAATTTTGAGAAAAATAATAGTAATAAAAGGACAAACCTCTTGCAGCATATATCATGGCTAGTTCTGGAAAACGAATGTCATAACAGATTCCAATACCAATACGCCCAACTTCTGCATGAACCAACAAATTCTTAATTTCCCAATGATAAAGAACAGTATTTATTTCTTTTGATTGAACACGATAGTCACTAAAAGTAAGAAATGTCATGGTAGTTAAGCTTATCATAATCAAGTGCTGGTTACAAGAACTTCCATTGAAAAGTAAAAGAACCACAAACCAACCTGTGTCCACGACAGTAGGTGTTTGACCAGCTGTAAGGGTCTTAGACTCGATAAAAGTGATCTTTCCAGGGATATCAATATCAAAAAGATGTATCTGCAGTTGAAAAGGGCACAATAAACTTGTGAGTGATGAATTACCGACAAAAACCCATTCTCTAAACAAATTAGATAAATCTACTACATTTAAATGTTCTTTGTAAAACACTTGAAGCACTTAATTACCAATACAAGTCGAGCTCCTGACAATGAAATAAAAACACAACGGAAAAATGAAACAGAAGACAAACTGAGGAATAAGCTAAAAATGGAGGTTCTATATACGAAATGTGCATTGGCACAGTCCAGAAATTTACCACTGGAAAGCCAACTACAAATTCTTTAGTACTTTCAGAATTATTTAGTCAGACAATGATGAAACAGTTTTATGGATGACAAGATATCAGACTGAGGGGCAAACATCAAATAAGTGAAACTATGAGGAAACACACGATAAATTTTACACTAAATAACCGAAGAGCTCCATCAAGGCCTCTCGTCGTCACCCCCATAACCATCATGAAATATTCTTAATAACACTTGAATGCTAGTGTTCCATCACAGGATTCACAAACCATATATTAATATCATTTTTTACCTTCCTGTGTTTAGCTTTCAGCTTTCCATCACTACCAAAAACACAACAAGCATTATACAATTTATCCCCTGAGCGCTCTGCAATTGAGCCACCAACTATCGTAACCTTTAAACGACTAGAAACTTCAGATAACATGGCTGTTGAAGGAGAGGCATCACCGCCGGCTTCAATGTCCTCCGCATAAGCTGGGAAGCTATCGTTTGAATAAGGACCATTCCAAATTTCCTGTTACAGAAACACGGAAAATTCACAAGCAGAACAAAAGCCCTAAAACCACGAAATCCGACCAGGAAAACTTAAAATACACCAAACTAACTATAATCTTCAAAATCCACAAGCTCACCGGCAAGACAACAAGCTGGGCGCCCTTTTCCACAGCCTCCTCAATGGCCTTACGAGCATGTTCAATATTCCTTTGCTTATCAGGCGTCACCGTCAATTGACATAGTCCGATTTTAAACTACATCGGAAAAAAAACCAGAAACACCGACACTCGCATTAATGAACGAAACAAAAACGGGCTGAGAATGAGTTAAGTTGACAAACTGACCTTGGTGACCGGAGGGATCGGCAACGGAAGTGCAGGTGGAGACCTAGCTTGCTCGGGATTGAAGGATGCGGCCATAAATGGCGAGGACTTGGTGAAGTGGAAACGGAACTTGTGGCGCAGGCTGGTAAAATTGGCGCCGGCGGCCTTAGCGGCGGAGGATGTGACCGGAAACTGAGACGGTAGAAGAAGAGAGGGCTGCCGGAAAATGGAACGGGAGATGAAAGATTGGTGGAGATTGAAATTTCTGGAGGGAATCAACGAAGAAATGGCTGCTTTCATTTCAGTCTCTGAGAATGTTTTATACCAATCTTTGCTAGTTGACAATAGGCCAAACAGTTTCTTTCAATCGAAATGGATTGTAATTGTAATTGTAAATGTAAATTCGATATGAAACGACGTTGTTTCAATGATCAATTATACGATATCCTTCTGTATTTGTATTTACCTACGACGTCGTTTAAAATCATTCCTGTGCAGATATTCTTTTTTCCTCTTTTAATTTCCCGGGTAAATTATGACATCATTTTTCTTTTTTTTTTTTTTTTTTTGTTGAATTACATGTTTAGTCTCCCAACTTTTAGGACTTTGTCAATTTAGTTTATGAACTTTAAAAAGTTTCAAATAGGTTATCGAACTTTCAATTTTGTTTTCAATACGTCCTTAAACTTTAAAAAGTATCCAAAAGTTTTTAAACTTTAAAAAGTATTCAATATTTCCTTAAACTTTCCCTTTTGTATCTAATAAGTCTCAACTTTTAATTTGTGTATAATAAGTTCTTGACGTATTCAACATTTTTTAAATTCACAAACCTACTAGATACAAAATGTGAATATTAGAATCTCAATAGACATAAAATTCAATTTTATATATAGTAGAATGGTCGATTTTTAAAAATTTCAAATATATCGTAGATCTAATAGACACAAAATTGAAAGTTTAAGGGTCTATTAGATATTTCTAAAGTTTAAGACCTGTTAGAAACAAAATTGAAAGTTTATGGACATATTAAAAAAAATTAAAATCCACGAACCTAATTGATACAATCCTAAAAGTTTAGGCACTAGAGTTGTAGTAAAACCTCAAATATGTGTTAATAGGTTGGTTAATTTTTTTTTAAATCTCGAATATGTCAAAGATGTATTAGACACAAAATTGAAAGTTTATGAACCTTTTAAACATTTTTAAAGTTCAAGAATGACGTAAAATTAAAAGTTTGAAGACCACAACTATAAAAGTTCATGGACTAAACTTGTAATTTAACCTTACTTTTACAAATAAATCAATATTATTAATTTGAAGGTCATTGTTTCCATTACCAGCACTAATCTTTTACCCTACGACGTCGTTTAAGTCCTCCAACCTGAATTGGATTGGCGTTTAAAAGACATACTTATTCTACAACCGATCTCACCAAATCACTACCTCGCAGCCTTTCAAAACCCAACCGCCGGCCGCCGACCAACGGTAATAAACTACCTCTCGCGCGCTTAAACAATTACACCCCTTCACTCACAATCCTCCGCCTTCAATTCCATTCTCCAATGGCGGATTCCGGGGACGGCGAGTTCCCATTATGGAAATTCCATCGAAATTACCCTCTTTTCACCGACGACATTCTCAGTTTCATGGCCCAAATCAAGCCCACCGCCGCTGAATTAATCGCAGCCGCCGACCAAAAATTACCGCCACCCTCTTCCACTTCCGCCCTCCCTCTTCCGCCGCCGTCCACCGGTCAAGCTATCGCTGCAGATGTGGATTATTGGAGTTCGACCGTGGGGCCCTCCGGTTATTTCTTCCCCGGCGAAACCAGTCGTCGGGAATATGAGCAAGACAATTTTCAAAATCCGGGTTGTGGCGGCGGATACGGCGGCGACGACGGCGATGGTTACAGAAATCGGCAACTTTCGATTATGCCTGAAACTGATGCGTTTCAACCTATCACTTGTAGTTGTTGCCTGGTTCTTAGAGAAATCGTTCATAGCAATGGTCAGTACTATCATTTATTTTAGTTTTACTTAAATAAAAATCAATATTTGTGGATTTTGAATGGGATGATTTTGTTACATTTGATCGAAATTTTTCTGGTTTTAAGATGTAGGATGAAAGAAATTTTGTAGTACTTTAATTAGTCTAATAATTCATTAAACATATGATGACAATTTAGATATTTCTTTTTCACCATTGATAAATTTATTTCATTGAAATTTCTGAACTACTAAAAATACACTATGCAAGTGTTTTTCTTTTGAATCCTTCTTCTCTTTCCCTTCTACTTTATAATTATCAAACGAGATCTAACTTTTGTAATGATATATTATGATAGGAATCAATACGAGAAAGCTCGAGATCCATGGAAGATTCGGAATATTGTGCCATGCAATTCTAGAGGAAAACTTTCCCAACTTCGGTAGCACAAATTCATCAAGTATCACACAGTACAAAATGTTCGAGTAAGTTGGCTCAACGACTTCCATCATTTTTTAGTTTCTGTTTAAATATCATGAAAAAGCATACGACGTCGGTATGGATGGTTTTTGTTTACAATTGGAATCAGCTTCTCAAAGAAGAGTACGGACGAAGTAAAACAATTTATGATGCAGCATTATTTGAACCAAATGTTGGATGAGTACACAGCTCTTCCCGAGCCATTGTCGGATTTTTATGATGTTTTGTGCATTGGATTGGATTGGGATGACGACAGCCCTGTGTTATCGCCCGACAACTGCCCTCAACCACTCTCACTCTATCCAGGTTATTATCTTTCTCCTTCTTCTTCTTCTTCTTCTTCTAGGCCTGGTTTGAAAAATTTTAGGAATAAAAGATTAAATTTTTGTAATGTATTAGATTTGAATCTTGTGACAATTTAAAGACATATAAAAGTAAGTCCTTGTATTTGAATTGTCCTACTATTGGTTTCTTTGTTTTGTTATCGTAACTATGGTTTTGATTTTCTGTTTTTGAAAATTTCTCTCATGAACACTAGTTTTTCTTTTATTCTCTATTTTTTAAAACCATTTTCAAAATTTAAACCAAAATTTAAAAACTACCCAAAGAAAACAAAAAAAAGAAAAAAAAAACATAGTTTATGAAGAATTGAGCACAATTTTTCATTTTTTCATAAACAGAGAACTAAAAGAGAAATCAACTAAGCTTTGTCAATTTAAACTTTTGGGTTTTTGGTGATTTGTTATTATTAGTGGTTCATATCATAAACCGACATTTTCCTTACTGGTTCTTAACTTCAGTTGCAGAGGGAGAAGAACAGGACGACGATGAAGAAGAAGAAGAAGAAGAAGAGAGAGAAGTTCAAATGAAAATGAACCAACAACCGGATCAGCCGCCGGAATACGGCGGCCGACGGCGAGTTCCCCAAACACCACTCGCAAGACAGGTCAGTACAAAATGAAAATCTTCCCGTATCATAGTTCATAAAAACAGAGCAAAAACAGAGCAGTCACTCTGTTTCTTCTTTTTCTTTTCAAACGTCAATCGGAGCAGAGGCAGAGGGCCGGAAGAATGACGGTGAACGATTTGAAAGAATATCTTCACCTTCCGATCAGCGAGGCGGCGAAGAAGATGAACCTCTGTCTCACCGTCGTCAAGAAAATCTGCCGCCGGAGTGGGCTCCGCCGCTGGCCTTACAGAAAGGTCCCTTGATTTTCTTTCTTCTTCCATTTTGCTCCCCAAAAGTTTTGCATTTTGACGGTGTTTATGAAAATGGGTTTTCAGGTGAAGAGTTATCAGAGGAAGATGGGAGCTTTAGGGACGAGATTGAGATCGAGAGATGCAGAGACGAGGGCCAGAGCTGAGGCTGAAATGGACAGGCTGCGCCAAGAATTGGCTCAGTTTTGTGCAGGAATCATACCTGATTAAAACGCCGTCGCTTTTGTTTTTTCTTTTTGTTCTTTTTTTTTTCATATTATTTAAGTATCTTATAAATTTGTGGGAATTTTTTAAGTAATTAATTATAAGAGGAGAGAGAGATAGGAAAAAAAAAAGAGATGGGAGACCATTAATAATATTTTACACATTTTTTGGGTGTGATTAGAGGTATGTATGTAATATGTTTATTTGTAGAGGTATTTGCATAAATAGTGTAAAAAGTTTCTTTTCAAAAAAAAAAAAAAAAAAATAGTGTAAAAAGTTCTTTTAAAATAATAATAATAATAATAATGTAAAAAGAATATACATTTTCAAATATGGTAAAAAAATACCATTGAATTTTGAAAAATGTCTAAAAAATACCCTGTTAATTTTTTTGGATGAAAACCGTTAAAGTTTCAGTTTTTTACTTTTCAAAATTCAGGGACATTTTTTAAATAAGCCCCATAGTTCAGGGGTATTTTATATAATTTAGCTTTAAACTTATACTCAAATTTAACCACTTTTTTAAAAATACGCATTAGCTTTATGCAAAAGGGGGAAATATCTTTTATATACACATGCAAACTAAGGATAAATTTTCGTATATGTAATTTCTTGTCCTAAACTCATAGAGATAAAGCGAGATTATAATCAATTTAGTAAATATGGTGAATTTGTTGTATCCTCTAACATTTTCTAGCTACTAAAAAATACACCACATCAAAGTGACAAGAATTGATGAAATTATTAATAAAATAATGATATGGACTAAGCATATTTGTTCTACAATTATGCTTAGATATAAATATAATTAACATAAAGGAATATCCTTGGTTTAGTCGACTAAGCATATTTTACTAAGCTGGAATCTATAATTAACTACAAACCAAATCCCATTATAAATTGAAACAGATCCCAAGTAGTAATAAAGTAATTGAAATCGCCAAACTCCCAGGCGTAAAGTCCTAAAATCCCACACCCTTGAGATGTTCGAAACATATTCAAGAAATAATCAGATCCAATGCCACCACCATTTGCTTGAATTTAAGCTCAAAAACTTGCAGCCAACGTCGCACTGATCATCCGAAATCTCGAAAATGAGTAGTCTTCAAACAGTCGTCTGCGTCAAAAAAGTGAAGCAAGAAGCCATGGAGGATTGGGACGAGACCATGCCGTTACCGGGAGATGTAATTGAAGGGGTTGCAGAAGGCGACAACGACGAGCTGTTCGTTTCGGCCAAGGCCAAGGCTGATCTCAGTTCGTATCTGGGCAAGATCAGCCAGCAGTTTGAGGTTGTATGGCTGAAGGTGAAGCGTGGAGATGCCACGCTTAAGCTTCGAGCGCGTATCATCCAAGAGAAGGCGTCGATTTTGCACAGAAAGTTCACCATTCGAGCTGCAAACGATGATCGACATGTCGCGGTACTTGGTGATCTCACCTTGGACCAGTGCAATGAACTGCAGGGTGGGTTGGTTTTACTCCATTGTTATTCTATAAGTGACAACTTACAGAGATCTGAATTGAAACTTGAGAGTTTGATGTTGCAGAAATGAGTCGAAGAATATCAAACCCGGATGGTGCAGAATTCAACAGAAGAGGTGTGAAGTATGAATGGAGCAGGAAACTAGACCTGCATCTTCCCGACCATCGTTCTTCGGTCATAAGCTCCATCCTGTTCATGCCGCTGCAAGGCGAGCACTCCATGGAGGCCACGACTAGCCGGTGTATGGCCTGGTTTTGTGCTGCAGTTTCTTCAGGAGCACCTCTTGTCTTTGTCAACATTCAATCAGAACAGATAGTTAACATAACTCAGGTAATACACATATCAGCTTGATCTCGTAGAGTTTAATCACGTCGTTGTGTAATATCCCATCTGCGAATTCGATGTCGATTCTTACTGGTTAGATTGGTTAAAAAATTTCTTCTTATGAAGGAGAAAAACAAGAACACAGGAAAAGAATCATGGTGGAGCAAGCAACAAAACAACACTCCAAACCTGAAGGTTGTGCATGGGATAAGGCTATGGTTCCTTCCTGGAGTATCAGAAGTTCCACTTGAAATGGTTCCTGCACCGGGGGAAGTTCGTTTCGGAATGGATATTCAAAGAACCGAAGAGGTGATTAACGATCCATTTCATAACACTTCCCTTTCTTATCTCATATTTCTCGCTTTCTATTTTTGTTTTTCGCTTTAGAGAAGAGAAAAAACCAACAAGAAACAAAGAAACAAGAAATGAGATTCAAACGTCTAAAAGAAACACGTTTATCATAAACATCACTAGAGAAACCTCACTAGAGAAACCCTAAACTTTTTCAATCTAAAGCATTGAACTTAAGACAAGAACACTTGTAATATTGAAGAAGTCCAAATATTCTGAAAAAAAACCTTGGAGAACTGACAACGTTTCGGTGCAGGGTTTCATCTGTGTGAGTGCGGTGACAAAAGGGTCCGCTGCTGACCGTTGTGGGCTCAGCAGCCTCTTGGAAGAGGCAAAGGCAACCAACTATCTCCTGTTGATTTCTCGATTAGAAGGAAAGAGCGTAATCCCATCGAACGTAAGCTCTACCGGGCTAATTCACTGCTGTGACCAAGCTGAGATAAGAAGCACTCTTGTTTCTGCAATGGATAGAATGGATAGTGTGAAACTCCATATCATGGCTTTGCCTGATAGTTCTGATGCTGCTCAAGCAAATGAAACCTCTAAGCTTCAAACAACCCGAAAATTTTTCCCTTAAATGCACATCACAAGAGTTTTAACATTCAATACAATGTAAGCTTAGCTTACTATTGAATGAAAATGCATGTAAAATAGATGGTATTTGAGCATGGTGTTAAAATTTTATTTTTAACTTCTCAAAGTAATTTTATTTATTGGATATACAAAAAGTGTTTGAAGGTTGGTCTTTGTATGGTAATGACATGTACATACCAATTCATGAAAGTTCTTTCTAGTGCAGCTGTAAGCAGTTCAAGAAAATCATTCTTGAGAAAACGCTCAAATGGTTAGGCAAATGACATTTTAACTTGGATCATTTGTTACAATTAAAGGCAAAAAAAGAAAGAGAGTAGAATCCCAAACCTACCAATCTCAATCAACAAGTCATCAGGTAGACAAGAAATTTCATTCAAAAGAAGAACGGAGAGAGACAACAGACTAATTTCGACAAAGTCGTAAAGAGACCGAGAATTATTACGTTTCTTCAACAAAAAACGAGAGGAATTTTATGTCTCGTAAACTTACCGGCTACATGTAGAACAGGCTTGCTCCTAGATTCCTCCAATTAGTATGACAATAATGAGACTTCAGAGAAAATAATCCCTACAGAACAGAAATTCAATGAGTAAGCATATAACAGAAGACCAAGTTATAGCATCAACTAAGTCTTGAATTGAATATATATCTGCCACTTAAATAATCACAGCATAGACAATCCAAGCTTCTAAACATTTAGCAATCGACCACTCGTTACTCGTTAGACTCGGGAAGGGCATACAGGTGAGGATATCTTCTGTGAAGAATCCACCCTCAAACCAAAGATCCTCCGAAAAATAGATGGATAGATTCTAGCTTCTACATTCAATCTGTGTTCTCATGCAACCGTTCTTTTTACGATCGTTGAACACCTACATTCCATTTTGGCTTCAATGATGTGAAGCCAAAATGTTATAACTTCAAGTTCTAATTCTCTGAATTAAACTTCAAAATTTCAGAAAAGGGCATAAAAGGCCAGGAAGAAATAAAAGACAAAAAGATGAGAGTTCATCTGTTGAGAGCTGTGTAGGTCTGCAACACTTCCTGTCAAGTTTCAAGTTTCATTTCCTGATTGTTGTTACATCCACTTCTCAGTCATAATTTCCTTTCCTTACAATTGTAGGATCCAAACAACATCTCTGAACTGGATGAAACTGGTGACAGCTAGTTACTATGATTGTCCTCCAAAGGATGACCCTGAGTTGCTATTATACAAGAAAAGCATAAACCTTGTTTGTTTGCTGATTCTCCCCTGCACATGAAAGGAGAAAAGATATACAAATATTAACTTCTAATTTGAAGCAACCGTGACGGATACAGTTAAAGAACATTAACTATGAGTAGTTAAATGTTAACAGTGCAAGACAATACGCTGGAAGGAAGATGAGTACATGGAAAACAGAATTTTAGCTCCTCATTCATCAACACTACTGACTTATAGTTATAGGCAACAGAAATTTCAACCACATAGAATTGGAAGTCACAAGGAACAATAAAGAAAATCACATATCCACTCCAAGATGGAGAAAGCCAAAAAAGGAAGTGTCAAGTCCCATTAAATCTTTTACTTTGCATCATATTGTGATGAAAACTTCTGGACTTGGACAAAATTTCAAGTAAATGCACTTTTCAAAAAAAATAATAATAAGAAATAACTTTTCTTGGCAACCATGCTACTAAAAATGTTTCCAACAGGCAACACATGAAGGAAGAATATCTATGGAGAAAGTCCCATAAACATCAAATTCAAAAGGAAAAATACACCACAATCCTCTTAGGACAGACAGTAAGGAAATAAGCAATCAAGATTCTTCATCCTTGCAACATGACACACATAAGGAGATAAATAACAATGGGTCTCTCACCTCACAACATGTCAATAGTATATAATCTTTAAAATGACGAAATTCAAAGAAACTTATGAATTCCGTTAACTCCACGTCTCCAAGGGGCAGCCTGTCTGATAGTAAGGGCTTGGAATGTTTGAAAAATTCTCCAAGCTCCAGTTAAGTCTCAGGGAGAATACTCAATTACTTATAATCGTTGTTACTCTTGGAACCGGCCTTAGGGTGAGTGAAGCTTCCCATGGATTAGTGAGGTAGGCCATGAGCACAAGGCAATTGTTTTCAAAAGTAGAATTCCTTGCCCATCATCTTCCCAAAAACGAATTCTAACCATTTCCAACAACAAATTTTGAAAGAAGAGTTAATACTTTGAGAGTATCACTCTGAAACAGGTGTAACACTGAAAGTTTAAATTTGAGAAGGTGAACACTAGAAGAAAGATCAAAGAAAAATCTTTAAATTTGAAAGATCGTGATCTTCATAGTTGTTTCATGTGAAAGAAAAGAAACAGTCTGCAGGTAAAGTAGGTCTTAGTAGAAGATTATATTTCTTGTAAGCATATAATACAAATCGTTGATAGCTAGTTTATATTAGCACAAACGTTTGTACATGAGAAATGGAAGGAAAAAAATGAATTGCCTTATTGATGAGGTATAAGCATTACAAGTTGTCATGCCATATTCAATATGATCTTGAACAAATTCTACCCAGCAATAGGGGAAGACCTTAGAGAAATAAAAAGAAAAGGGCATACATTACTGCCTCTAGGAAAATATCCAAGCCAGTGTAGTCTATGGTCAGAAAATGGCAATCATGCAACTTGCAAAGTATCCTTTGTATATCTGTCATCAACTGCTCCAGCGGTCATCTCAAACAATCTTGGTTCTTAGCAGATAGCCGTTTGAGAAACTCATAGGTCGTGATCATGGTGGTGGCCGACATGGCCATCGAAGCCCACCTCGGTCCAAGCCCTCTGTAACAAGCGTTCAGCCCACCTTCCTTCACCAAGTTCCTTATGGTCTGCAATGCTGTTAGGGGGCGTCTTTGGCCATTTTCTTCTGCATCCAAAACTTGCAATCTAGTTTTGATGGTATCCAGTGGCATTGTTATGATAGCAGAAACCCCACTAGCCAAGGCTGCACTCAACCCCTGAATTGCCACTGTTGCCTTAGAATCTGCTTTAAAGCCATAGCCACCATTAATACAACTCTCATCCTTCTTACTATTGTAGTAGCCTAGACCACTCCAAATGAGCCTGTGAGCTACAGAGTAAGAAGCCCACCACACTGCATTTGATGGAGCATATGTCAAGATTGAAATCCCAAATCCCCTGTATAATCCTCGCAAACCATCAGCATAAATAATCTTTCTGAAAGCGTCAATACCATTTTTATAGACGCAAGTATTAAGATTAGATACACTGTTTTTGCCACTAATAGTGCAGCCCTGAACCATCAATCTTTGGCTCACAACGTCTATTGGAGTCCATACCAATTGAGCAGCCATGGCCGAGCTCAACCCTGCAGCTCCATTAGCTATGGCCATGGCTGTGGTGTCTGAAAAGCCTAGCCTAACCGTTGCACTTCCAACGCCACTCTTGGTAACTTCAAGAGCTGCCATGTAAAAGGCTCGAGCTGGGATAGTTCCCATTAAAGAGGTTCCAAATCCTTTGTAAAACCCTCTTAAGCCTTCATGGCGCATGATAGAATATGACATTTTAAAGCTAGATAGCTTGGTTGCAGAAACCTGAAGCCGAGTTTTCAAAACAACAATAGGGTAAAGGGCAGTTGATACACCTGAAAACAAAGCAGCACCCAGAAAAAAGAATTTGGATTTGTCTAGCATATCCCAATCAATCTCTGCAGGAATATGAATTTCTGAAGTTGATTCATCCTCAGCTGCATCCAGGCTCATCTTAGCCAGTTCTAAAACTAATCACAAACGACCCCAGAAACCAAATGAACCCTTACCCTTCTCCCTCTATGTAATCAAAGTTCCTATCTCGTCTGGGAGAAATAATTTACAGAAACAAAACTCAAAACTGTGCAATACAGAAAAGACCCAATTGAAAAGGGTCGTTAAAAACGAAAAGGGGAGATCAGAAGCTGGACTACAAGAGTCAAGAGACAATAACAGCAACAATTGGAGTAATTATCTTTCTCTGGTAATAAATTTCAAGATTGGACTCATCTCACCATGGAATCCAATACGATCATGGGATTTCCTCTCACAAGTCACAACCCAACGCGGCAAAGGCAGAGAAAAAACACGAACTTAGCTGATTTCAGCCCCAAACAAACACAAACCCAAATCGAAAATCTCTCTCTAATTGGAAAGAAGACAACCCAGAAAGCAGAGTGGAAGGTTGAGAGCGGAAATGGAGGCGAAGGAAAGGAAATAAAGAGCTGAAGCAGAGAGAAAGGACAAGATTTATGGAGTTTCGCGAGGGTTTTGAGGATCGAGGAGGATGGACACGTGTCCATCACCATGTCGAGGTCATTTTTAGATATTAACCTCTTTTAAGGATGAACCCAAAAGCCAAAAACCCCTTCCTCTCACACTCTACTCTATACACACTCCATAATTCTGTGGGTTATCCATTTGGGTTTTGGTCTCTTCCAAGTTGACACTTCCATTAAAAATTCTCCATTAACAAAAATCACAGAATTCTTTACAATACCCATCAGAAGTCAGATCCCAAGTACTCTAATTTTCTTTGTCTTGTTCCTTATTTTTCTGAAAATTTTATTCAAATCCCATTTTTGGGGTGGTGAAGAAGCAGAGTTCTGGCAACAGAACCAGATCAGCACATAGTTTTTCTCTGACACAGTGATAATCATTCATCTTTTTTTTTTCTCTCTCTCTCTCTTTTTTCATTTTCATCTCTTCTGTTAAAAAAGGTGACGGCTTCGTTTTTGCTCGATCTATTTACAAATCCATGGTCGGTTTTTGTGCGATTAAGGGAAACCATTGGCTCTTGGTTCACATTTTCAGAGCGTATTACGGCGAGGAAAGAAAGGGGAGCGTTTTTATGGAAAACGGAATTCTGTGGGCTACCGACCTACGGAAATTGGGCCGCTGTTGCCTTAGGCCCATTCTAACTGATCCGTTCCCAAAGCCCATTACGAAGGTGGGCCTATTGGGCCGGGTATTGGGTTGGGCTTCGTTGGTCCATTTGTCGGGAAAATGCTATCGGCTGATAGTGCCACGTCGTACCAGATCCAAGGCCACGTGGAGGTAGGCCCCTAGATGGACAGCCACGTACGTAGGATCGTGTAGAGATAAAATTCACCGAATACATTTTTGTTGGCAGTGTGGCACATTAAAATTATCACCCATAGCGGTTTCTCTCAATCTCAAATGAATAGGTTCTAAGTTTCAAAAAAAAAAAAAAAAAAAAAAAAAAAGTTCTATCAAACGTAAATTGGACTCCACTTTAGTAGTGTGACACCTATTAAAGTTCGAACATTTTTTAAATTTTAATTTTTGTTTCCTTCTTTTCACTTTTTAACTTTTTAATCGGGAGTACATGTCAACTACGGTTGAAATTTAATCCGACATAATTATAAATTTACAATATTTGTTGCACAACTTGTATCATTTAAACATTATTTTTACTATTGTATATTCTTTTCTTTTCTTTTTTGAAACATATTATTGTCCATTTCATTGTGTACATATAAAATATCTACTTGATCTAACTTTTGAAAGGGCATAATTTTGGTGGTTCTTTTATATTTTTCTATCTCGTATTTTCTATCTTAGCCCAATGTTACGATGAATAAATCTTTTAAAACATAATAATAACTTTATATTTAAAACTTTTCACTGTGATAGAATATATGTTAAAAGTTTTGTAAACAGAAACTAAAATGATCACCCTTCTTTAAATAAATAAAAAAAAATATGGAGTATGAAATTTTGAACCTATGCATTTTCTTTTGTTAAAGAAAAATGAAAATATATCCATTATCATTTAATTAGATTCAACAACATTATGTAAAAGTATTTGAATCTTTAACCTGACGAAGGATATATGTCAATTACCATTGAATCATACTCACTTTGACATCATTGAATTACGTTTATATTGACAAAATAAAGACTTTTTAAAAATTATAGAGACTAGATCAATAGTATAAGAACTAAAATAATACTTGACCCCTAACGATGTATACCAATCTCTTTATCCTCTCCCTTAAAATCTTAACAACTAAAAAATATATATATAACCAAAATTCAGAAGCACCGAAACTAAGATGAACGGTTCCTGGAAGTATAAAGATGAAAATAATATTTAAACATTTTCCCTAATATCTGACTCTTTCTTGGTTTTTTTTCTTCCTTCTTCCAATCCCTATATAAACCCAAGACGCACCCATTCAAACTCAACTCTATCCAGTATCCACCATCACCAAAAATGGAACTAGCCAAAATGGGATTCGACCCAATATTCCTCAACGCCCTCCACGACCTTCTGGACTTCACCGACGAGCCGGAGCAGAGCACCCACCACGCGCCGTCACGCGCCTACGTGAGGGACGCGAAGGCGATGGCGGCGACTCCGGCCGACGTCGTCGAGTATCCAAACGCCTACCACTTCGCGATCGACATGCCCGGCCTCAAAATGGACCAAATCAAGGTCCATATTGAAGACAACCAGTTGGTGGTGAGCGGCGAGAGGAAGAGGGAAAGTGAAAAGGTCAAGGAAGGGAAGTACGTGAGAATGGAGAGGAGGCTGGGCAAATATTTGAAGAAATTTGTGCTGCCGGAAACCGCCGACGCCGACAAGGTGACGGCGGCGTACCAGGACGGAGTGCTGTCGGTCACGCTGGAGAAGAAGCCGCCGCCGGAGCCTAAAAAGGCTAAGACTATTGAGGTTCATGTGGGATGAGATTGATAAAGGAAAATGAATGAGGCTTGTGTTACATGGTGTGTTTTGGTTTGGCTTGTTTGTGTTTTTGCTTTTTTTTTTCTGTGTGAAAGTGTTTTAGTTCTTGGGTTTTGGGGTTTGTTCGGTTGCTGTAAATTAGTGAAAAGATGGTGATGTAAAAAAAAAGATACTACATCACCAAGTGTTTATTATGTAAGAACTTAAATAAAGAAAAAGGAAAAGTTTATCATGTAATGCTTACCATATGTTTTGTATTGGATAATACTTACATCTTAGACTACTAACACCAACCAAAGCATAGCTATCAACATAAACTTGTAGTCATAAGTTGTAGTCATAAAGTTGTATTAATGACTACTGGATCTATATATATGTAGTCTAGTAGTAAAAAAATCATAACAATATAAAGTTTCGTATTACAATTATAGAGTAGGAATTTGTTGATTGATTAAAGAAATAGAATTCTATTTATTTAAGTTTTGATATGTTTTAAAAATAAAACATAGAATTCGATTTGGACAAATGGATTGATTATAAATCGATCGATCCTTAAAATTAGTGTGGTTTTAATCTTTTGGAACTTGTTGTTTGATTGATCCGACGGGGTGAAAAGTTTGCATGTTGCATAAACATTTGATCTCGATGAGAAGCTTTCGTTTGCTTTTATAAAGTAATCTCCATATTTGAAATGGAAAGGTTTAACAAGTTTTCTCTTAAATACGAACGAGTGATGTAATTTTTATCTTTTAATGATCTTTTTCTTTTTACCTATTTAAAATGTGCACTTAATAAATTATAAAACATCCAAAAAAACACCACCAGCAGCAGTAGTTGTAAAACCATTTTCTTCAAAAATCTGTGATCTTATTCTTTGGCTTTGCACAAATTTAATTTTATTGCAAACTTTATTTGTATTAAAATTAATGAATTCAGAATACACTTACCCAGCAAATTAACGGATGAATGAGCAGAACTGCTAGAACGTAAGATTTTAAACACTTTTCCAAACCTTACGGTTCAATTTTATGAGACTAAAATTCACATTTTCTTCCCGAAAAAGTTGGATTATTGAAAAGAAACAAAATCCAAAAAATTTTCCTCCGTAATATTCTCAAATGGCAAGGTCGTTATTGTCATTTTCCTTCAGTCACATTCTAGAACTCAAACGAGGAATGCGACCGAAACTCCTGGAACCTCCTCCTTCCAATTCTTCTCTATCCTTCCAGAAAATTCCTTCTGTTCCTTTCACTTCAACTCATTCACAACAACACACCTATAAAACCGAACCAACCATTCTCCATTCGCCACAACTAAATCGGCTCATCCAGAACATCTCCTTCGCATCAACATTCCTTCTGTGTTCTTTCCCTTAAGCATCAAACATTTCTCCAATTAACAAGAGAAAGATGGATCTCAGAGTTATGAGCCTAGACTCCCCAATCTTCTCCACCCTCCAGCACGTCATGGATCTCGCCGACGAGGCCGACAAGTCGTTCAACGCCCCGACCCGCACCTATGTCCGGGACGCCAAAGCAATGGCAGCCACTCCGGCCGACGTCAAGGAGTATCCGAATTCATATGTTTTCGTCGTCGACATGCCGGGGCTGAAGGTCGGCGACATTAAGGTTCATGTTGAGGATGACAATGTGCTACTGATAAGTGGTGAGAGGAAGAGGGAGGAGGAGAAAGAGGGGGCTAAGTATGTGAGGATGGAGAGGAGAGTTGGCAAGTTTATGAGGAAATTTGTGTTGCCGGAAAATGCCAACACTGATGCCATCTCGGCGGTTTGTCAAGATGGTGTGCTCACTGTGACTGTGCAAAAGTTGCCACCACCTGAGCCCAAGAAGCCTAAGATCGTTGAGGTCAAGGTCAACTGATGGGGCGAGAAGTATCAGGGATTCCTACACTGGAACTTTGGGTCATGAGTTTTCAGGCGCCATGGTGTTTTTCTTTTTCTTTTTTGGTGGTGTATTGTGTTGTAATGCCTGTAATGTGGGTTGCTTCTGTAGTGTGTGCTTGAAGGTTTATGTTAATGAATATTTTAAAGTTTTATGAGTAATGTGCCTATCTTTTACTACTACTATATAGTTTGTTTCTTCTTGCTGAGACAGGAAATAGTGGTGTTGTATAACTAAGCGACAATGGAACCCAGCCGCTAAACAATATGCTAGACGCAGAAATTATAATTTATAATTTAAAAAAATCGGCTCAAATCCTAATTTCTACTAACCTGAGTGCAGATGTTGAAGTCTCTTTCCAACTAATAATTGGATGCCCAATTGTTCCTACTAATTCCAATAGCGGCGTGATGGAACATCTTCTCCTATTTCCCCTTTTCAGGCTCTCTGATGATCTGTAGAGGTTATGCATGACACATTCTTATCAGATAAATAACATCTTTTACAAGAACTGGAATTCAACGATTGATTCTATTGTGTTTTGTTTCGAAAATAATCAAGTTTTTGTTCTAGTTTTAGATGGAGTGTGGTTCTTTCTCCATCGAGTCCTTATCGAATGGGCATACAACCACATTCTGAACATCCTGGTAGGAGGGCATGCTACTGCCCGACTGTTTCTGACATTTTCGCCACGGTTTCTACAGCTTTTATCTCTACTGGAAGTTTGGGGAAATGGGTGTGTCGTGTCTTGCTTCTTCTTAAATAGAGCTATAAAGAATCCTTCTTTGTCTTCAATAGGATCGGTTCGAAGTAAATGGTTGGCTGCATAATGAGAAAATATTCTAGAATTATTTATCGAGCAATAAAGTTTTTAAATAGCTAATTTGAAGAGGACGGGCTAAAAAACACCAAACAATCTGTTGATTTGGTTGAAGGATGGTACTTACCGCCTGCGAAAACTGGGAGACCTCGCCGCTGCCACCGTGGGAACGGAGTTTCCAGTTGAAAACCATGAGATTCAGCCAGAGGTAATAATGACTGGACAACATCTTCGTTTTCAACTTGATGAATGGAACAAGTGCTGTAAACAATTCTCTCTACGGCTGGAACTGCAATGAGATGACATTGGTCACAAGCAGCGAATAAATAAGTTAGTATTATAGGAGCATACATTAGGTAACTCTCTGCATTTGCATTGTTTGCGAAGTGTGGATCCAATTTATTGAGGGTTGTTCGGGGATCAGGCAATGTAATATTCATTTTAAACGGTTAGAGTAAAATATAAATATATTATAGGAGCATAAAAGGGAAAGTTGGGAGGTGAGGAAGGAATGTACAGGGTTGAGTTAGAAGGAGTTTCAAGTAATTCAAGTCTCAAACCTTTTGAACATCTGGAGATTTTCTGTTTCCTCAAAAATATTAACTCTACTTTCTTTTTAGCTCTATCAAAAAATAAGCATAACGGGATGAACTCACAGGAAAATGCATGTGCCAGAGCCTTTTTCTGAAAGGCAGCAAGTTTGTTCAGTCGTTCAAGGTCAACATCCTCAGAGGTCTTCCCTGCACAATTCAGAACGATAAGATGGAGGTAGCAATAACCAGAAGAAGATATAGAAGACAATACATTACATATTGTGCCAATCAATACACGGCTAGAAGTTACCTTCAACATGTGATGGGAGCAAATGATCTAATCTAGCAGCTGCAGTTCCAGATCCGGAGCAGGAAGGATCCAAAAGAATGGCACGGACCTCAAGAAATTAAAAGAGGATAATGTCAACAACAGAAGATTTACCAGCTGAATATCAGTACGCCGTGGCAAAAGGTTAGATTTTGGTCTTCCACCTAATTAAGCCAATTAAAAATTGCAAAGTATTCGAATCTCTGAGCAATAATGGCTATGGCCATTGTTTATTAGTTCCATCGTTCTGTCAAAACCTGGGAGCAATGGGATTGTCTTGTAAAGGCTTAAAGTTATAATGCTTGGCTAATCCAACCACATTTAGGCGGTCATTATTAAAAAAAAAGGGGGGGGGGGGGGGGGGGATTTAGTTATTCATCATAGGGCTTGAAGAAAAGATAATCACTATGGAGCTGAACAGAACTTACTTTAGATAATGAAGGATCTTCTGGATTAAGATTAAGGAAATCCCCATGCAAAACTTCTATATCTTGCACCAAGGTTAAGGTTAATCAAGGTAACGTACAAGTTACAGGAAAATACTGGATTCAGACTAAAAAATTGTACAGAAAAATAGCTGGTAATGGCATAAACGAGAACAACACTCTACTCTTCAGTCTTCGACCCATTAAAATGACAGGTTCGCGTGCAAGGCAACTAGTCCAAATAGAGAAAATAATCAAATGTAAGATTGCAGATAGATAGAGAGTTGCCATACACAACAGCTGTATGCCAAGACAATCAACAAAGGATACTAGAGGCTCCAGATAGTTTGATAGTATCTTGTAAACGTCTGACTCTATTTTCATTCAATTCACATGCTACGATCCTCCCTTTTCCATTCATGAGAGAGGCAAGGTGTACAGTTTTGTTACCTGGAGCTGAACATGCATCAAGGACCTTCAATAATTCAAAGTATCAAAATGGAAAGTATTAATGCCCAAGTAATAATGCTACGGGGAGGATGGACAGAGATAAAACATGTGTAAAGAGGTGAAAAGAAGGGAGACAATAAGAAACGTGAGGTTGATACTCCAGAATAAGTTTGAACATCTTGTAAAACGGTAAGTTGTTTGACATTGCTTAAAATTTCAATTAATGGTGGAAAAAAGCGAGTAATTAGAAGCTGAGAAGCCATAAAAGTTTATCTAAATTCCAAACTGAACTGGATGGTAAATACAGGTGAGATGATCTTACTTCCCATCCTGGCTTGGGATCAAGGGCTACTGCAACCATAGAACTAGCCTTCCCCTACAAACATCAATGCCCTCTTGTTGTTATACAATAAAAAGAAAGAACTGCCCTTGACCTTCAATACATACTTTATGATAAAACGGACTGGATAAAACTAGAGACTTACTTGCATGAAGATACTTCCATTTGCAACAAGAGGATGATCATGTAAATCACTGCCTGGAGGAAGTACCAAGAGGTCAGGAACCATGTCATCCTTCTGTACCTATTTGACATAAAAACCAGCACCATTGAGGAATTCTGTTAAAGCATCATCATGGAATACAAACCTACCCAACGACAAAACTCTGGACAGACTGTATCGCTACAGCCATTATGCATATTTTAAAAGGATTGATGGGATGACAAGGAGGCACTTAGAATAATTAATAATTTATAAAACGATGAAGTGTGCAACAAGTGAAGCTGATCCCGTTGTGGCTATTGAACTCTACTCTACTGGCATACACATCAACAACATTTAGGAAAGATCTTGGGACTCACTGCATATTTTTTGCCTAATTCATTAATTGCTGTGTGAACATCCATCTTCAACGTATTCACACGGATAAAACGAGGCCTTGAAACACCTGCATTGGAGAATACCTCGGCAAAGCTGAATACTTAATAACTAAGTAGAAATCAGTACCGCAACAGATTCATACAGAATCCTTACCAGGATTTTCACCACGAACTATTAAATCTTCAATATTATTTGCTTTTCTCTTTGACAAAAGCTGTGTAACCACAGATTGTAAAGCACTTTGCTGCCGCATGAGAAACTTCTCTGCATCGCCAACTAAAGGAACTTTCTACGCATAGTTCCCGTAAAATATTACCAGTAAGCACCAAATGTAAGATAAGCGAGTAGCGGCAGTTTCAGTAGCAGAAGCTTCTACATATTCATTAGAAACTTTATTGCAGCAACAACGTATCTAGTACTTTCTACTGCTAGCTCACTCTTAACCTCTCAACCCCCCCCCCCCCCAAAAAAAAAAAAAAAAAAACCACGTGTGTTGAACTGCATGAGGCCGGCCTCCAAACTCCTAGCAGACCCAGTAACTCTTGATGATAACAAGTACAGTTCAAAGCCATGCCAATAGAGTTTGGAGATAGACATACAGATTTCGAGTAAAGGAATTGAAGGTCCTGACGGTCGGCACAGAATTTGAATAATAATAAATCCTCCTACCGTTTGTCCAACTATCATAAAAGATTTTCAGAATCGACCTTTTAACAGATAATGCTATTATATTAAGCTGAGATAAACGTGTGAATAAAATACCTGGCCCAGGAGGATATCATACATGATGATATAAATTAATTCCTTCTGCCGCTGCAACAGTGTTAGGTTAATGTTAGGGTATATTTGTTGTGAGCGAGAAAGCTATCCAGACAGAATTAGACAAAACTCAATAAAAATGTATAAAACAAAGGAATTAGAAATGATCATGGTAAAAACAGCTAAAAAGAAGACGCAGGAGTACCTTCCATTTGTTGCTCAATAAATCAGCAGCCTCCAATACATCCTTGATTACAGGAAGGTCTAATAATACAACCAAGAAAAAGAAGCTTTTCATTTTATCCAGAGAGCTACAAATTAACTTTTAGTTGTGCGACATCACTGCAGATATCACCATTCATATGAAACAAATATGATTTCCAATTTTCCATTGAATTAATTGCTATGCTATCCATTCATTTCGAGGTTTCAAAGCTGAAACCGCTGCATATCTAATATTAATAAGTTCATATCCAAGCGCAAAGCATAATGTGCAACTAAAACCAATATTTCTATCGAAAGCTACACGAGAGTCGATTTAAGAATCATTCAGCATTCATTGCGGGAAAGAGCCTTTGTTCAGAACTTACACTTGAGAGTCTTGCAAACAAGAGCGAAGGTTCCCTTCTTATTCCTAACAGATGGAGCATAAACGAGTGACTTGATGGAGGCGACCGCTCGACGTTGAGCATCTCCTTCAAGAACACGCCGTAATATCTTCGCCGCCTCTCTCCTCGCGAAGTATGCCGAACGGTCGGCGTTGCTCAGCCGCCGGTTTTCTGATTTTCCGGCGGTTTCCGACGCCGATGCCTTGGTTCTGTTGTTGACGCGCCCCATGGCTCCGCAGAAGGCACAGTCCGAACTCTACTGGAGACCTAGTGAATGTTGAGCCCAATTGAAATGACGTCGTATTGTACGACAAAATCCTGGGCCTAAGCCCATCGTGGTAAATTCCAGTTTTTTTTTACCCGTAATTTATGTTTACCGTTGATGGTGAATAGTAAAGAGGTATGTATGTGATAGTCATTATGCAACTGTCCCAAATAATAATTTAATAATAAAGTTTAGGATAATTGTAATGGGTGGCAACATGAAGGTAAATAATTACAAATATAGCAATTTTTAAAAATATTTGCAAATATGGCAAAATTTTTTAATTAATTTTTTATATTCCTAAATTGCCCATGTGTGCCCATCTTCTTCTTCCTCGTCAGTTTTTTTTTTTTTTTTTTTTTTTTACTGATAGAAAGTCTTTTTATTACTGATAGATTCTATCAGTGGTAGAAAAATTTTCTATCAGTGATAGAAAGTTTCTATCACTGATAGAATAAAGTTTCTATCAGTGATATTTCTATCACTGATAGATTCTATCAGTGGTAGAAAAATTTTCTATCGGCGATAGAAAGTTTCTAAATATTTCTATGACGGATAGATTCTATCAGTGGTAGAAAAATTTTCTATCAGTGATAGAAAGTTTCTATCACTGATAGAATAGAAGATTTCTATCACTAATTGAAACTTTTTCTATCAATGATAAAAGATTTCTATCACTGAGATAGGTTCTATCAGTGATAAAAAAAACTTTTTTATAGAAAAACTTTTGATAAAAAAATCTTTCAATCTCTGATCACCCATAAAAAATTTTCTATCTCCGATAGAAATCTTTCTATCACCGATATAATCTATAAGTGATAGAAAAACTTTCTATCAGTGATAAAAGATTTCTATCACTGATAGAAATTTTTACTATTCTATCAGTGATAGAAAGATATTCTATCAATGATAGAAAACTCTTGATAGAAAATCTTTCAATTCTTGATAGAACCTATCAGTGATAGAAATCTTCTATCATTCATAGAAAATCTTTCTATGAGTGATAGAAAAAATTTCTATCATTCATAGAAAATCTTTCTATGAGTGATAGAAAAACTTTCTATCTCTATCACTGAGACTGATAGAAAAACTTTTCGTGAGTTATAGAAAATCTTTCTATCACTGATACTTTTCTATCAGTGATAGAAGATCTTTTGTTTCTATCAGCGATGGTGATACATGGTGAAATCGAGCATTGAAAAATAAAGCAAAAACGAACGATTATAGAAATCAAACACTGAAAAGCAAAAACCAAACACTGATAGAAAACCAAATAACAACAACCAAACACTGATAGAACACCGAACAAGTAATAGAAAAATATCTATCGCCGATAGAATCTATCAGTGAAAGAAAAATATCTATCGCCGATAGAATCTATCAGTGAAAGAAAATTTCTATCACTGATAGAATCTATCAGTGATAGAAAATTTCTATCACTGATAGAAAATCTTTCTATCACTGATAGAATCTATCAGTATATAAAAACTTTCTATCAGTGAAAGAAAATCTGGAGGGGTATTTTAGTAAATGCAACACACAAACTATTAGATTTTGCCATTTTTGTAGTTTTTTTTTGTGGGTTGCTAGATTTGCAATTATTTTGGCCCATATTGCTATCCTTGCAATCGGCCCTAAAGTTTATGCGAGTGGCTTTTCATCTCCCATTTCTCTTTTCCATTGCATTCTCTCACATTTCTCTTTTTATCTCTTTACTTATTTTCAGAAAAAATAAAACCTTACATAAATTTGAATTGATTAAGGCACAATATTCACAATGGAACAAATTTTTTAAAACTTACAAAAAAAACAAAAAAACAAAAAAAAACCAACTTTCATTTTATTTTTCTTTGAAGTTTTGCAAAATTCACATCTAATATATGTTTTATAATGTATTAAACACATATAATAGTTTTTTAAAGTAGCTTTTAAGATTAAATTCTATTCTAAGGTAAAAATGATAATTTATTAAATAGAATGTAAATATTGCCAACAAGATCTTAGCTCAACTAGCGTGAAGTTGTATTGCTAACCACAAGATATGTGGTTCGAATCCTCCTCCCCACAAATTTTAAGATTAATTTGACGTAAGAGGTTCTTTTTTTTCCTTTTTTCAATTTAGAAAGACAATTACGTTTTAGTCCTTTGACACGTGCTCCATAATGAAATGAGCGATAAAAACTCTATTTTGAGGTTGGTGGTTGCTGTATTACTATGAGTGTAGGAGCTGGTCTCCCACTCTCCCCTAGTGGCCAAACTTTGTAAACTATTTTTTTTTTTTTTTTTAAGATGTGGATCTGTATTTTCAATCTAACACAAAAATGTGGTTAAAATAATTTTTTTATAAAAATCCGAACACATATCACTTATATGAGTATAAATGGCTAATAATGAGACTTATGATTCGTTTAAATTGAGTAAATTACTCAAGTAAATTACCATTCTAGCCTTCAGACCTTTAAAAGCGTGTTAAATAGAGTAGACTGTTTAACTTAAAAAAATGTCTAATAGACACTTAAACTATTATTTTCGTGTCTAATAGAGTTTTTAACTTTGAAAAACGTCTCATAAATCTAAACTCTATTATACAAGAATTTGAAAGTTTACAGATCTATTGATTTCAATTTAAATATCTCAGTGTTGAATTACCAAATATTATATGCCACAATTGTTAAGTTTTGGTAATGTAATGTTTTTTTTTTTTTTTTTTTTTTTTTGTTGACAACAATGTAATGGACATTTTAAAGCATATTTTCACTATAAGAATCATATTGAAACTTGATTAGTCAACATGAACCTAACTTAATAGTTAAAGCAATTATACTCTTTATAAATGATAGAATATTTAAACATGTACCTTATACTTCGATGACGGTAATTTCCTAAAAAAAATATTGCAAATTATGAAACTAGAAAGGCTTAGTCCAAACCAATAAACAAATAAACAAATAACCTATTCGATAATCGATAGTATGATTTTGTTTTTATTTTTTTATTTTTGAAATTGTGCTTATTCCCCCAATGTCTCACTATAGTTTTCACATTTTTTTTTTTTTTTTGTTAAGAAACAATTAAATTTGTAGTCAAATTCCAAAATAAAAACCAAATTTTTAAAAGCTATTTTTTTTTAGTTTTCAAATTTGAAAAACAATTTAGGGATACGAAAGTATTATTTATAAATTTAGTTTTTAAAAATAAAAAATCAAATTGTTATGAAATATGAAAAAAATAATATTTAAGTTAAATTTGTACTTAACAACGTGGAGACAAGGATTTCAACCTCTAATTTATTAGAACTCAAAGCGCAAGTCGGCTAGTAATAACAAAATTAATTAATTAATCAAGGAAAAAGAATCTGCCACTTCATCACTAGAGTATATAACAAAGAAGATAGTTGTGGATCATACGAGAAACTGAGCGGTAGTTAGAAGAACAGCGAGGGAAGAGCTAAGGCCAGAAGCCTAGAATTCTTGTGGATCATTTTGGATCGAGCTTGAGCCGCATTGAAATGGCGGAGCTTATTCATGTGCCCTACGACGTCACTGTCCGCCTTGCACTGGCTTCACTCGAACGGAATTTGTTGCCGGACGCCGTCGTAAGAAGGTTCACCCGCTTGTTACTCGCCTCTCGTCTTCGCTCCGGTTACAAGAATTCCTCTGAACTTCAACTCTCCGATTTGCTTCACTTTGTGCACTGTAAGTTTAACTCATCATCTCTCTTTCTCTATGTGTAATTTATTGAAGGAGGAGAGCATGTATACTTTGAATTTGGGGGGTTGTCAAGTCTCAAGGAGATTGAACTAGTAATCAATCAAGTTAGATGTAATAGATATTACGTCTGTAGCGAATTAATTGTGTCTCTTTATGCAGCTTTAAGGGAAATGCCCATAGCTATTAAGACTGATAAGCCAAAAGCTCAACATTACGAACTACCTACCTCCTTCTTCAAGTTGGTTTTGGGGAAGAATCTCAAGTATAGGTACAAAGCGATTGGAAAATTTTACTTTCTAATTCATAGCACTGATATTGGTATGCATGTTTTCGTTTGCGTTAAGATGACATGAATACTGATGATCCCACCTTGAAAAGACGAAGAGATCTCACCATCCTTATAAGATACATATTCAATTGGTTTTGAACTGAGACCCTATATTATCTAATAATGAGTATGTAGACTCGAAATTTGGATTTGAATATTTGTGTGATGTATAAATGTAATTTAGAAAATGTTTACGATGTAATAGATTTCTTCAAATAAATATTCTATCGTAGATGGATACAAAATATGATATTGTAGTAACGTATATGAGCGGGAGGATGAATATTGTTGTGATTTGTGAAGTCATACTCTCTGCACAAGTGACACGTAAGGTGTGTTTGGTTTAACTTTTCAAATGTTTAATTTTGAAAAAAAAAATCATTTTGAAAAAATTTGTAGTGTTTGACAACCACTCAAAATGACTTATTAGAAAATGAGATTGAAAAATAAATCATTTTGAGAGAAACACTTGAAACCAACTTTTTAAAAAAGAGTTTGTAAGTATACAATAACTTGTGTATAAAAACATTTACGAGGAAATGTAACCAAACATATCAGTGTTTAAATTATAAACAATTTTTACACAAAATGCTTTTTAAAGAATGCATTCTTGAAAAACATTTAAATTAAAATTTATTCCGAATGGACCCGTAATATAACAATATTATTTAGAGAGCGCACTATAGATGACTTTTCTTGATTGGAGCCTTTGTTGTTTGGTTAAGTCAGATATTTTTCTCCTTTTTGGGCTGCCATTGTTTAGGCCCTCTGGCTCTTGTATTCTTCTATTTACTCATGGAATGCTTGATTTTAAAATCGAAAAATTCTAGTGTGTATTGTAGATAGAGATTTTCTGGTCATTCTGAGCAAGAAGCACAGAGAAACAAGAAATGAGAACTACAAATACTTTTTACATGATAAAACGAGCTTCAAGTTCTCCTAATTCGAACAATTCGCTATGATCTGGTGTTGCAGCTGTTGCTATTTCAATGATAATTCAAGTACCTTGGAGGACGCCGAGGAGGCAATGCTACAAATGTATTGTGAAAGGTCACAACTGAAGGATGGTCACACCGTTCTTGATGTTGGATGTGGCTGGGGGTCGCTCTCATTGTATATTGCGCAAAATTATAAGAATTGCAGGGTAACAGGAATTTGCAATTCAACCACGCAGAAAGATCACATTGAGGAGCAATGCCGGTAATTAGCCTTGTTTTATATGCCTTGAATTTGTTTTACTCAAATGAAGTTGGGTTGGCATCTTTTCAGATTTGTTAAGATCTTTCCCAAGATAAACGTGGCAGAAATTAACCGTTAATAATCGGTATGTGTTTTCAGGGACCTCCAACTGCATAATGTCACCGTCATAGTTGCAGACATCAGCACATTTGAAATGGAAGCTGAATACGACAGAATATTTTCCATTGAAATGTTTGAGGTAACTAATCTCCTGATGCAGTTCCATTTTCTTACCCACGTTATGACATGGTATACAACTTTGTTTTTACACGAGCAGCATATGAAGAACTACAAAGATCTTCTCAAGAAAATATCAGGCTGGATGAAACAGGATAGTCTCCTCTTTGTTCATCATTTTTGCCATAAAGTTTTTGCCTATCACTTTGAGGTACGGTTGATTCACATTTTTATACATATGAGGTTTTCATATTTCTTCATGGCTAGGACCCTTAATTATTGGTTTGATCCAGTGCCGCTCACTTGTATGTAGTAGACATCTTGGTAAGCGGGCAATGTTATGTATAATAGTATATTGCTAACGATATGTTATTCAGGATATAAATGAAGATGATTGGATTACTAGATACTTCTTCGAAGGTGGCACAATGCCTTCTGCAAATCTACTTCTCTATTTCCAGGTGATAAGGCCCCTTCCCTTGTCAGACCTCACCTTTCCCTAGAATTATTATCTTTCTTATTCAGTTAGTTCTTTTAACGTACGGTTCCTGATAGATAAGCATTTGCTCTAGACGTAGCTTAAAAAGGATAGTTGTTGAAACTTTACAAAATGGATGGCAAGTAAAAAAAAGAAAAGGGGGAAGTTAGAAAAATGTGTATGTCATGTGCCGATTATGAAGATGTCAAAGATTGTGAAAGTAGAGAGATTGTGAATGTACGTCGCACAAAATGAAATGGTCCTTTTTATGAGTAGTTAACGTGGGCCTCTCTTTTATGCTAAGTTCGTATGTCATAAGTCATAACTACCTAACCTATCATGTAAGGTAGTCCATGGGTGTTCAAATAAATCATCGGTTTATACTACTTTTTCTACTAATACTGAGAATTACTGCATCATTTTTTACATTCCATCAAAACTTTTCAACCCTTCAACTTGAGAATTACAGTCAACTTACTTTCGTTTGATTTTAAATGTGAGAACTTTATAGTAAAACCACAAGAAACTTCAACTTGAGTCGTATCATTTTGCTTGTTTGATGCAGGATGACGTGTCAATTGTAGACCATTGGCTTGTGAATGGCAAGCACTATTCTCAAACAAGGTATCACCAAACTATTTTATCGATTCTCAGTACTATGATTATTGTACCCACTTTTGGAGAACAAAGTATCTTTTAAATTAAATGTTGAAATCGCTATGCCAGATTTGCTTTTATATTTGGGAATTGTGATAAAAAGCACAAAAAGTTAACACATTCTGTTGCAGTGAGGAGTGGCTCAAAAGAATGGACGAGAATATATCTTCAATAAAACCAATCATGGCAACTACTTATGGTAAGGAATCAGCTGTGAAGTGGACTGTTTATTGGAGAACGTTCTTTATTGCAGTGGCTGAGTTATTTGGGTATAACAATGGGGAAGAATGGATGGTTAGCCATTTCCTATTCAAGAAGAAATGATGCAAGCAGCAAAGCACCAATAATCTAAGTGGCCATAGGAACTAGGTGCGACTTTTATGAGCTTGGATTGAATTTCTTCCTTTGACTATTAATTTGGTGAAGCGCTCCATATTTGTGTTAGGAGATGTTTGAGAGTGATTTTGAAATGTCCAAAATCACTAAAAATGGCATGACAAAAGTATCAAAATCACTTTCAAATATATCCTCAGCATAAAGCTTAGGTGCTGAAATTTGTGTTCAGTAGTCATAGTGTTTGGTAGTCAAAATCATTCCCAATACCATTTTACCAAAACTTTGTAGGTAATGAATTGTTTGCACTAAATTTTAATTCAATGGATTGTATTGGTCACAATATTTAATAAGAAATAATTCTTCCTCTAGATTAAATTGAGAATAAAGGATCGATAGGTTTGTTCTTGTATCTTTGTGCTTTTAAAAGAAATGATTGAATTTTCGAAATTTTACCACTTGAAGTCTAAAATTCTTTAGAATTTACGAGATTTTAGCACTTAAATTGCAGGCGTTAGTCGCGATCTTTTAAACTTTTTTTTTTTTTTTTAATTTCCAAACCTTCTCCCCTCTAATCTAGATTAAATTGTAGGCGATCTTCTAAGTCTTCCATAAAACAGTGAAAGAATCAAATGTACATAGAAAGTCTTTAAATAGACCTTACACAGCTTAATATCGACAAAAGCAATAGCAACACAGTAACTCACTAACAAGACTAGCTAAAAGCAATAACCATGGGTCCAAAAGAGTCCGAACCGGTTTGTGCGTATCTTGACTATTTTCATAGGACAATCATTTGACTCTACTAATTTTGGTTGTCAAGACAGCTAGTAAGGTATTAAATTCTAGATAGGTGGTTATCCTGACTTGAATTCGTTCCTCCTTTTAAACCTTTTATATAGAGAAGATAAAAGTTCTTACAGTAGTTTATTATTGGGCTGGCTGTTTAATCTTGTTGTTGTTGGTGGTGCATTTTGTACTTCAGAATCTAAATATTCTATATAGAGAAGATAAAATAATATATTCCCATCGATAAAAACTATGATCAAACTTTAGAAAAGGCAAGAATAAGAACTATCTTGAAATCATTAAAAAAATCATTAAATTAACAAAAAAAAAAATGAAGTCCAGATGGACCTTAGACAAAGTAGAAATGATGGAAGGAAGTCAACGTAATGTAGTAGTCCCAATTTATATGATTTATTATAGAGTACACAATTTTTTTTTAATTATCTGACCGTTGTTAGAGACAATCACAAATAGCCTCATTTAATCATCTTCCCAATATTGAATTATAAGTTTGGTCATTGAATTTTTAGATTTGTGTCGTCTCTAAATTTTAAAACGTATTTAATAGATTTATGAACTTTTAACTTTGTGTTTTTCTTTAATTTTAAAAACCTCTAATAAAATTCCTAAAATTTTCAGTTTTTTTATCCAATAAGTCCATGAACTTTTGATTTCTGTTTAATAAGTCATAAGTTCCTAAATGTTCGATTTTGTATCTAATAAATTTATGATATTTCAAATTTCTATCCAACACGCCATTGACTTTTCTATATATATATATATATACACACACATATATACACATATTCACAAACCTACTAAACACAAAATCAAAAGTTTAATGTCTTATTAAAGACACAATTCAATCTCGGTTGAATACATTATAGATCTATTGGACGCAAACAAAAAGTTAAGGACCAATTTCACAATTTTAAAGTTTAGGATTTATTAAACATACAACTTAGAGGTTGAGAATCTATTATATTATTATTATTATTATTATTATTATTATTATTATTATTATTATTTTGATAACATGTGGGGTAATGGAATTCGAACCACATACTTATTGATGTTGAGTACAACTTGTTGAGTCATGTTCTTGTTGGAGATTATTTAGATAAAAACATGAAATTTAAAATAATAATAACATACAACATGAACTTCCAGATACTGTATTGCTTCTCGATCCAGTTTTCCGCCATGGAAGAGAACGAGGAAGAAGCTTGGGAGAAATTGGAAGTAAAAGAAGCGGGAGTGGAAAAAAAAAATCAGTACTCTGATACCATATATACGAGAGCTTAAACAGATTAATAACAATATACAATACCAGAAATATTTTTAGTACATCAACATTTGGGAGTGGGAGATTCGAACCTTTAACCTTATGGTCGAGGGTACATGACAATTACCTCTCAACTAAGCTCGTTTGTTTCCTAAGTTTGAAAACACGATATTTTATTTTGATTAGTTTCATTTTGATTATTCGGTCCAATTTTACATTAATTACTAATAGATTGGACACTATTATTTTATTTTAAAATTATTATTATTTTTTTTTAAATTTTCTCTCTCATTTCTTCCCAACCAAAATGAAATGAAATCCAAAATATCTCATTTTAGATCAAAATAAAATCTAACCCAAATACGAGGAGAGTGTATTTTTCCCTTTTAACCTTTCCTCAATTGTGATCGACTCATTCCATAATATCAAACAAACGGATAAAACGATGCGTTTTTAAGATCTCCGCAGGGACCAGAAAGGAGCTATTTAGTTCCGGCAACATCATTAATATATATATAATACACACATTCATCTTCTTCAAGCTTCAGAGTGTTTGGACTTTCTGCTTCAATTTTCCGATTCTTTCATCCATGGATCAATTCAGAGGTCAACCTCGCCTCCCGAAATTTGCCGTTCCTAAACGATATGAAATCAGCCTCAAACCGGACCTCTGCCTCTGTAAATTCTCTGGCTCTGTTGCAATCGATGTCGATATCCTTTCCGATACTCGATTTCTTGTGCTCAATGCCGCCGACCTTCATGTCCTTGATGCTTCTGTCTCCTTCACCAATCGGAACTCCTCCAAGGTATTGAATCGCTCTCTCTTTCTCATTTCACACTCCATATCAGGGGCGGTTGGAGGTCTCTAAGGAAAAAAAAAAAAAAAAATGGACGAATGGAGGGAAATGACGTGGATTCTTTGATGCATGTTTTCGATTCCGCTCTTGATTTGTTTCTATGAGTTTCTTGTCCATTTTCAGCTCCTGAGATGGAAATGGATTTTCACGGTCTTGGATTTCGGAGTTAATGATTGAGTCTGAACTTTCTGCTGTGATTGTTCTACTTTTGAAATTTCTTGGTGGCTGATGATGATTCTCGATTCCTTTGAGCATTTCGAGATTGGTATCAGCTATGATGTCTCAGCCGGTTTATATTACGATATTGTATAACCCATATAATTGTTCTGTCCACTAAAAATTATGAGAACAGGAGTTCTACGGATTTTCTCACGGCAGTTGATTAGCAGTTGCGGAATTCTTATGAGAATAGGAAGCTTTTATATATTTATTATTTATGCATTTACTATTTTGTCTGAAATTATTTGGAAAGAGTTTCTGAAACTGCTTTGACGAACAATTGTTTGGGCAGGTTTTCAATCCTTCAAGTATCCAAGCGTGTGAAGAGAACCAGATTTTAGTTTTGGAGTTTGCAGAGACGCTACTACTTGGATCAGGAACATTGAGTATCGGCTTTGAAGGAATCTTGAATGATAAAATGAAAGGATTCTATAGAAGGTAATTTGTTTTCATGTTAGAGTTTAAGATCTATGGATGGAAATGAGAAAGATAAAAATTGTTGGGATGAAAATGTTGGACCTGTATGGATTATTTACAAAGAGTACTTGATATAGCAGGGATTTGTGCTATCATTTGGGGTTTGTGGGGAGAGAAATAACATAATTTTTAGAGGGAAGGAGAGGAATGCGGAGGATGTTTGGGACATTATTAAATATTCTGTCTCTTTATGGGCGTCGGAGACGTGTTTATTTTGTAATTATTCTCTAGGTCTTATTTTGTTAGATTGGTGTCCCTTTATCTAAGGGGATTTCCTTTTGGGGCTTGGTTTTTTTGTATGCCCTTGTATTCTTTCATTTTTTCTCAATGAAAGGTTGGTTCATTATCAAAAAAAAAAAAAAAAGTTTTAACTCCTAGCTGTGTCTTTTAAACTCATAAGAAATCATAAGCAAGATGTACACAGCCACATAAATTTTAAAAAATGTGAAGGTTCAAGAAATGAGACAATTTCTAGTTCATAAGAAAAAGAATTAAAAAAAAAAATCAAACTTTTCTTTCTCATCCAAGTCCTCAAGAGTTCTGATATATAGTGATCATAAAACTAGCCGAAGTTGTAGGAAAACAAAGGAGAAGGTACTTTTCTTAAAACAATTGGTCAAATTTTCATAGGATGAAGAAGGTTCTAGAATTCCTACTTTTCAGCAAAATTAGAGATAAAAATAATTGGTCAAGTTTTCATATTTCTCTTGATGTTTCTTATAAAAAAAATTAAAAAAAAAAAAAAAATTAAGAAGAAAAAGATGCCAATATTTTAGTAGAAAGAAACTTCAAGAATAAGAGGGTGGTTAGGATTTAATTGTATTTTGAAGTCACTCCCTATGTGGCAGTACTTTTGCAACGGACCACTAGCTTTCTTTGTGTTGAATCGCACTCCTCCCAACCTGCATGAAATCATCGTCAGTAATTTCATTTCTTCTGTTGCCTCAATTTCTTAGCAACAGAACGGTGATTATTTGTGCTTCTTTTTGAACTTGAATGATATGGATTTTTTTCTTTGTTGCCCAGCACTTATGAGCACAATGGTGAGAAGAAAAACATGGCTGTCACACAATTTGAACCAGTTGATGCTAGACGTTGCTTCCCTTGCTGGGATGAGCCAGCTTTTAAGGTGTTAGCATCCCTCTTTCCATCTCCTTCCCTTTTTTCTCCATAAAAATCTAAATCTCCTTTAGTTTATCCACTAAGTAAACCGGGAAGGGACTATTCCCATCACCATGTTGGAGCGACATAGGAGTAGCACTGCCAAATTTTGTCTACTTTAGGATACTTTTTAGTCACTTGAATTTTGACCTGGTTTCTAATTTGGTCCATAAGCATAATAGTTCTAATATAGTTCCTCATCTTTAAATATATATTTAGTCTATGTTATTAACGTTCTTTTTGGAAGGATTTCTTTTTTTCTTTCTGGCTGTCATGTTGGTTAGAAGATTCAAAGTAGAGGAATCATTTTGTGAAGTTTGTGATATTGTTAGAGGTGAAAATTTTGCTGTCAAGGGAAGTAGATTTCACATTTATAGAAATATGTTTTTTAATTGCAATTTCTTAAATATTCAAGTTGTTGAAAATTTTTGTCCATCAAATGAGTTATGTTCCTCTTATTACTTCTAATTTTATCAAATGAATAATAAATAAATTGTTGAGACTAATTTTGACCTTTAATGAAATTTAAGAACTAATTGGAACAATTTAACTTTAAAAGAAATTATGTCAACAAATTGAGAGGCTGGAATGTTGTTTAAACCTTTCGCCTATTTCTACTCAATTTAAATTCCTGCTTAGTCATTCCTTTAATCCGTTCATTGTTGATAAACAGGCTACATTCAAGATCACGTTATTAGATGTACCATCTGAACTAATAGCACTTTCCAACATGCCAATTATTGATGAAAAAGTGAATGGACATCTAAAGACAGTTTCATATCAAGAATCACCAATTATGTCCACATATTTAGTGGCCATTGTTGTTGGTTTGTTTGATTATGTGGAAGATCATACAACTGATGGTAAAATCATAAATCTGAGTTTTTTATGCATGCTGTGGAGCCTGTTAATAATAGCATGAATTTACACCATAGCAGGGGTCAAAGTTCGTGTATACTGTCAAGTTGGGAAGGCAAATCAAGGAAAATTTGCATTACATGTTGCTGTTAAGACTCTTGACCTATACAAGGAGTATGTTGATCCACACTCAGTTTTATTCCATCCTGTTAAGACTCTTCCTTTATCTATTACATAAACAATGGTGCAATTTCTGCAGATATTTTGCTGTGCCATACTCTCTGCCAAAACTCGACATGATTGCAATTCCTGACTTTGCTGCTGGGGCCATGGAAAACTATGGTTTAGTTACCTACCGTGAGACTGCTTTACTTTATGATGATCAGCACTCAGCAGCTGCTAACAAACAGAGGGTGATCTGCATATCCAAACATTTTTAAAAACAAAATTTACGTTCACAGTTTTAATTGCAATGTTGTAGTCTCTAGTTCCCTGAATTGTTTTATTTTATTACTGTCTCGTGGTTAAGGTGGCAACTGTTGTGGCTCATGAACTTGCACACCAATGGTTTGGCAACCTTGTAACTATGGAGTGGTGGACACATTTGTGGCTGAACGAGGGATTTGCAACATGGGTATACCACTTTCATTTCACTCAACTTGTCTTGATTTTGAACCAGTTGATGGAGGAAATGCTTATAATTGATCTTCATTTTATCTCCTTTGTGTAGGTGAGTTATTTAGCTACTGATAGCTTGTTTCCAGAGTGGAAAATATGGAATCAATTTCTTGAAGAATCAAATCATGGTCTTACATTGGATGGGCTTGCTGAGTCACATCCTATTGAGGTACATGTGTTACTGGCAGCCGGCAGGCGTAGCTTTTTCCTTTTCCATCATCTCGTTTGCTGGTATTCTGGCTGGCTTAAGGAATGACCATTCTAGTTATTTCTTGTTCAAGTTAATGAAGTGTATTTTTCGTTCAGGTTGAGATAAATCATGCCAGTGAGGTTGATGAAATATTTGATGCAATTAGCTACAGGAAAGGTGCATCTGTTATTCGAATGTTACAAAGCTATCTTGGTGCCGAGTGTTTTCAGGTTGTTTAGTGCTTCTATTCCTTGTCTAAAAAACTGTATCATTTACCTATTAATCCAACTTGTTGAAGTGGGTTGTTTGATGTGATCAGAGATCACTTGCTTCATACATAAAAAAGCACAGTTGTTCAAATGCGAAGACTGAAGACTTATGGGCTGCGCTTGAGGAGGGGTCTGGTGAACCTGTGAACAATTTAATGAGTTCCTGGACTAAGCAACAAGGATATCCTGTTGTCACAGTCAAAGTGAAAGATGAGAAATTGGTGTTTGAGCAGGTCTCTTTGTGTTGGTTTCTGTCATTTGATCAAATTAATTTATGAATTGCTTATGCTTAGTTGTAAGATTCAAAGTTTTCATTTCATTTTCTGATTAATTCTTGAGGGTTATAACGCATGGATATTGTAATTGGCAGTCAAGATTTTTGTCGAGTGGTTCCTGTGGAGAGGGGCAATGGATTGTTCCCATTACATTGTGCTGTGGCTCCTATGATGTGCGCAAGAATTTTCTGCTGCAAACAAAGACAGAATCTGTTGACATCAAGGAGTTCCTCGGTTGTTCCATCAGCAAATGCGGTGGTGGAAATGACAAATATTGTGATTGGATAAAGCTTAATGTGGATCAGACTGGTTTCTACCGGGTGAAGTATGACGAAGATCTTGCAGCTAAGCTTAGAAATGCAATAGAGAAAAATCAGTTGACTGCCACGGACAGATTTGGTAACTAACATCTTAACTTGCTCATTTTGAGTTAGTAATAAAGAGTAGCTAAGATTATTCTGTCGACAGGTATTTTGGATGATGCATTTGCCCTTTCTGTGGCTTGCCAGCAATCAGTTACCTCTTTGCTTACGTTGATGGGTGCTTATAGAGAGGAACTTGACTATACTGTGTTATCGAATTTGATCAGTGTAATGTTTTCACCTAGACTCCTTTTTTCCTCCTGCCGCTTTTTGGTTATGCTCAGAGAGCTAATTCTTGGAAACTCTTTTATAGATAAGCTATAAACTTGAAAGAATTGCGGCTGATGCAGTTCCTGAGTTACTGAAAGACATCAAACAAATTTTCACCAACATTTTCCAATTTGCAGCAGAGTAAGATATTTCATGTGAATTTTTGTGTTCTTTTATTATATATAGGATTTTGTAGCCATGATTAAAATGATACGTTTGCATAGCCTAAGTATGATGTCATTAATTATGATGGATATTATTTTATAGTTGCCTTGTTTCAGATGCGTGCATTATTTTTTGGTGTTCAAACAAAGTATAACGACACATTTAGAATATGGCAGTGTGTTAGCTGTAGCTTGATCTATTGAATGATGTTCTTTCTTGTTAACAAATAAACTTAGGTTAGGGTCTTTTTTTTGGTGGTGGGAGTCTTATGATGTACAAATTGTCTTGGATTTAGTGAAATGTTTTGCATGTTTTTCTGTTTCTGCCAATCATTTTGTTTGTGTGAATAGTTCCATATGCTATAAATCTAAATAACCCAAGAGGTTCTGATTTGTTCTACTATTTGGTTTTTTTTTTTAATGTATTCAACATAAACCCTTGGCCTCGTGGTCAAAATGTTGAGATATACTATTTAGATTTTTCTTGAAGTCGTGAGTTCGAACCATAGCAATCATATCAACCACTATGGGTTGACCTAATGATCACTATGAGTAAATAATAAAGGGCTTAGAGTGAATAGATTTAAGTCATAGTGACAACCTATCTAGGTTTTAATATCCTATGAGTTACCTTGGTCACCAAAAGGGTCAGACAAATTGTCCCATGAGAATAATCGAGGTGCACGTAAGATGACCCGGACACTTAGATATAAAAAACTATAGCAACCATATCCTTAAGATATTGGACATCTTAATGAGCATCTCAATGTCAAATGTGTACAAATACGAACTATATAGAAGTTATGTTCAAAGACAAACTGTATAAAAGTTATGTTCAAGGTAAATTATCTTGCAGTCTTTTTGGTTCTTTTATTTACCTAAGCAAATTTATTCGTAGAAAACTTGGTTGGGATCCCAAACCCGGCGAAAGCCATCTTGATGCAATGTTGAGAGGAGAAATTTTGACTGCCCTTGCTCTGTTCGGTCATGAGCCGACAATAAAAGAAGCAAATAGGCGATGCCATGCATTCTTAGATGACAGAAGTACGCCACTCCTCCCACCTGATATTAGAAAGGTACGTTGAAGGAACAATACAATGTGGCACAAGCAACTAAGCAAGCATCTTAAGTTCTTAATTGGCTTATGTGTTCTTTATTATAATTTTTCAGGCGGCCTATGTGGCTGTAATGCAGACAGTCAATGCTTCAAACAGATCGGGTTATGAATCCCTTTTAAGAATTTATAGGGAGACTGATCTTAGCCAGGAGAAAACACGCGTTTTAAGTAAATCACTTAATCACTTTTGATCAACTAATGAGTGTCCTTGTGTGTAGTACTCATATGATACTTACTGTTTCTTTTTAGGTTCCTTGGCATCTTGTCCAGATCCTAACATCATTCTTGAAGTTCTCAACTTTTTGCTGTCGTCTGAGGTACTTCTAGTTCCTTCATAAACTCGAACTATCAACAACAACCTCTGCATGTGAGACTCAAAAATAGTTTTTTCTTTTCCCCACTTGTTTAGGTTCGGAGTCAAGATGCTGTTTTTGGACTAGGTGTTAATTGGCAAGCACGTGAAACAGCTTGGACATGGCTGAAGGTGATTGCTCAATCCGTTCCATTTGGAACTACAATATTTTATTATTATTTGATTGAACTCGCAAATATTTATCCTGGTAGCATATCAATCAGAAACTTCTTACAATGGGAGTGATTATATCTCAAAATTGTATGTTGAGGAGGAAAGTGTGCACAATTTATTCTTGGTGCAGTCTTGTTTATAGCACGAACATGTCTCTATTTGATTGACAACTTAGTTTCGATGGTTCTGTTTTTTCATAATTCATATCTCGCGCTCTCCTCCCTTGAAACAATAATGATGAGACAATGTCAATGCAGGAAAAATGGGAAGAAATCTCGAAAATCTTTGACTCCGGGTTTCTGATTGGACGCTTTGTCAGTGCCACAGTCTCCCCGGTTTGTGCAGCTCTCGTCTTTCTCTATCACACTCTCATTTATCAGTTTCTCCATAAGTTCTTGCCTATAACCAACCTATCCTTTACTTTCACCTTGTCATTTCAGTTTGCCTCGTATGACAAAGCTAAGGAAGTTGAGGAGTTCTTCGCAAGCCGCGTCAAGACATCGATAGTCCGAACTTTGAAGCAGAGCATCGAACGTGTTCACATCAATGCAAGATGGGTCCAGAGCGTTCAGAAGGAGCACGATCTCCCCGAAGCTGTAAGAGAGCTAGCATGGAGGCGATATTAGGACGATGCATTTTCTCACCTGGCACTGAATATGAAGAAGCGTCTTCGAAAATAAGTCCCCTTTAATGTAACAGTCGTATGTGTTAGATGAATGAACTAGAACTCCAGGCAGTTCCCCCACCCCATAATAAAGTAGAATAATCATCCTTTCACTTTAGTCTTGTATGCTTGCCTCGAGAAAATTGGCTGACTTTGGCTGCGCAATAAATTATTAGAAATAAAGTCTTTAAGTTCATAGGTTAATTATACGTTCTACATTTTTTCAAAAATATATATATACACGTAATACATTTAGTTCTTGCCCTTTTGATCGTACCTTTATTTAGTTAATATTAGCAATGAACTTTTGGTGGTCATGCTAATTAAAATTCACACAAAGATAGTTTTTTATTATTATTTTTTTTTTTACAAGCAATGGTAAGGAGATTTAAATTATAGACTTCTTGGTCATTAATACAAATTTTATGTCAATTAAATTATGATCATTAATACAAATCTTATGTCAATTAAACTATGCTGTTGGTTCCATAGTTTGTTCGATGCAAGTACAAAAATTTTACAACTATTTTTCCTTCATTATTTCTACAACTATTTTTCCTTGCAAAGTATAATCTTACCGTTTATCGGGATTATTTTTGGAATTCCGAGGATTGGGTACAATGGATTCAGATGCAAGTACAAAAATTTTACTCAATTCTGCAATTTCCAATTGGAATGAAGCACATCCCAGAGCCCTCTGATAAATAAAACTCCATTTCCAATCTTACCATTTTAGTGGATTCAAATATTTGTTATACTTATATCTACAACTTTTTTTTTTTAATGAATTTACATATTTTGCTTTAGCCTTAAAATTGTCATTCAGATGGTAATAGACACGTCTAGAGTCTTCAACTTTTCTTAGCAACAAATATTTTCAGAGTTCTCTGCGAATTTTGGAGTACCGACTGATACGCATGCTAGTACAAGTAATGGAAGTCAAATCTTATTATTGAATCTGTCAATAGTCAAAATAATACAGTAAACATAACTGAAGGATCTCTCTCGTCTAGTCGTATTCTATAATTTGTATATTTTCTGATTAATGATTCCAAGTATTTGAACAAAATAATAATGATAATTGACCAAATTTTCAACGAAAATAGTGGATTACGTTCACACACAAAATGAAGATGAGACCAAAACGAGCTCCACGTGGTTCATGTAGAATCTATGAAAAACCAACGAAGCCAAACTAACAAAGCATTTTTTAAGGGAAAAAAAAATTGTCCTTTTCGAGCCGGAAAAATCAGTCAACCAAATTGTATACCATGTGACCAACCCAAATGAGAAAACATGCTATTGTTCTAAAGTAGACACAAAAGAACGCTGTTTCATGTGTTTTGACCATGGAGTTGATCAAATGAAAAAGTTGTCCTTGTGTTCCAACTAACAGTATAAAGTTGAATAAATATCTTCTCTTCCTATGCTGAGATATTTTCTTTGTTTTGCTGACATAATGCTTACAATGTGAACACAAAATGGTTAGGTTATATGGCCATATCATAGAACAGGAATTAAAATGCACTTTATTCTTTTAGATGAGGAGCAGCCACCGGAATACCCAAAGACAAAAATGGACAAAAGAAATCCTATAAATGTCAAACAAGAAGAAAGAAAATTTCATGTTCATCCAAAGAAAAAGGAATTAAGAAATGAAGATGTAAAAAGTGGGGCCTCGTCTATCCTCGACTCGACCTGCCCGCCAAAAATATAATATAAAAACATACAAATTTTCACAACTAAAATATATGTTTGTTTCCACATAACCTCATCACACATGATATCACAATAATAGTTTTGTAATGGCTATAGAGTTCCCTTGATAATTAGCCATTGATAAGGAAAAAAGGAACTTTGACCAAAGAGAACTGCCACAAGAGAAGGCAAAGTTCCAACATTGCCAACCTGGGCAGCTAGGACAAAGTTTCATGACTCTGCTCTAAGTTACATTATAATTTAATGCACAAAACCCTACTTACCTTTCACCAAGTGCAGATACTTAGCTGGTCTCTCATGATTAGAAACTCTTCAGGCATTGTTGTTTGCTTATATATCCATTTTGTATTGTAAACTGTAACGGAATGGCAGCATACACGATAAATGCAGACTTCAGAGACGCAGTAATACCCTTAATTAGCGGGCAAATGAAAAAAGATATGCACATCAGCTCGCCTTTCGTTTCACCGTCTGTTATGGCAACATGGGGTCTCCTGATACTGCTAGCATCTGCATTTCGGCCTCATTGGCTATTAGTTCGGCTGTGTAGTCTCCCCCAGTGCCATCTGCAGACATCACTTTATTGAATCAACCCATAGAATAAAATAATATACAGAATTTCAAGTGACAAAGAAAAAAAGACAATAGGAAGGATAAGATCTATTACTTAATACGTCAATTGGAGGCTGTTTCATTGACAATCTCTGAGAATCTGCAATGTTAGAGTTGAAAGAAGTTTGGTCAAAGATCTGCCTCAAAATGGATAGAATAAATTAAGGTGGCAATTATAAGCACACAAAATATTCTCAGGTCACCACTTGTTGCTATGGACGACCTTGAAACAGGATGTGGATGACCTGAGAAAAAGAAAAATAAAATAAACTAGATGTACACTTCAATGGGACTCCTATGCACCTCTTAAAATAGGGCTGGCTCCAAACCATATTCTTGAACTAGGTTTAAGTTATAACTATCAAAGTTTAAACTCTTGAATTGGAGTTCATTCACTTATTTAAATAACTTGGAACAATACTGATCAAAACAAAAGAATTACCAAGTGATCCATGAAGCCCTTTGACAGCATCAAAGTTCTTGTATGTATACCCAACAAAGCTGAGATCGTTGGGAGTCAATAGCATCTGCAACAAAGTAATACTAGTTCAAACCTACATATTATACAAGCATACATACATTGAGAAAGTAACCTGCATAAGATTATTCCTATGCTTGTTTATGATAATGTATTAATTTGACGAGGATTTTCTGTAGGAAAGATCCCCTATTTGCAGAATTAATGGTCACCAAAGAAGAAAATGCAATGTCACAAACCTTCCTTGACGGTCCTGAGCCACGTTTTCCTGGTATAGGTGGATCCAACTAAAACCATTGTCAAAAATTCAATTATTAGAATGATTTATAAAGGTGATGTAAGTTTACACAAATGCATCAGAACATGCTACAATTCTTCAGCATTTCAAAAGTGCAAGTGCTAGTAGAGTTGTCAACAGACGTGTTCTTACTACTTGGAATAAATAAGAGTTCAAGGATTAGCATTTATTACGTGTAAATTTGTTTGGAATTATACACATCATAAAAAGCTTAAGATGTTAAAGAGTGCAAAGGGAAGGATCGTAATAAGAATACGTTTGTCAGCATGATTCCTAATCTGAAAGAGGAAAGTACGGTGGTTGTGAACTTCATATAAGACTAGAGATTAGAGGGGAAAAAAATGATATGCATACACGTGCAGGTGTGTGCAGGTGGGTTGTGTAGACGAAGAATAAAGGTACATAGGAAATACTTCATCAAACTTCATAAAGTTCTGGGTATCGAGCTCTCCATTGACTTCAGGCTTAAATGCTGCCTCCATTTCATAAAGTCTATCCCAGACAACGTCTTTGAACCAAGGATGAGCCTGAAACACAGAGAACGTTCCTATAAGTTGGGAAATTAAAAGAAATATTACCTGTAAATGCTTGATTGTTCTAAAAAATCGAAACTTACTTTGATTTGATATGCTCCTCCAGTACCAAGTCTATGCTCAACATCGCAAAGCAACCTACAAATGAGATCCTTTGCTTCATTTGTCAACTTGGCGTCTTCTGGAAACTTCAAGTGATTTTTCCAATGGACAATCTGACAGTAATTGCTTAATTAGTTTACTATTTGTGTTCCACTCAATTTCTTTTGGATAAGATTTCCATCAATTTCTCAAAATGCAGTAAATGTACAGGAAAAAGAGGTTCAATCACAATCTTTTAGTTCAAAAGGAAAATTATTAGATATTGAAGTTTTGAACTAAAGGGATTAAAGCTTTACAATATAAAATCACATTTTACCTTTCTGCAGGTGCTTATTGGATCATCAGAGTAAAATGGAGGGTAGCCTACGAGCATCTCATACATAATTGCACCGAGGGACCACCTGAGGGAGATTCAGTTAAATGAAGTTTACAAATCATTAACTTTCAATGGATACAATTATGTTATACTTCATAATAAATAAAGCTCAATGCAAGTATCTCGTTCAAAAAATGAAGAACCATGCTAGTTACTAGTTAGTCAATACATCTCTTCCCCTTCTTCTAACTTTGTATACATGAGGTTCAAATTGTAAAAGACTTCAATGTCCTTACAATTCATTATCAACTAAATTTCATTTTTATTGTTTCTTTCCATACAGTATATTTTCATTGTTGGAATAACTGAACATTGCCATTTGCATATCACGTTGTGCAGAAACAAATGGTGTTAGTTTATCAACAAAATTATATCTGCCTCAGAGAAAATAAAAGACGGTTAAAATCTACAGAAAAAATAATTATCATCCATAAAATGCTGATATAATCAACCAGAGATGTGGAAGTCGTTAATTGAAAATTTTGTTTACAATGATGCCACATACAATAAATATCATCCAGATTGAGTATGCATCAATTGTGGAAATGAAAGAATAATATTTTTTATAATAGGAATTTGATCATTGCCAGCAAAAATATGCCAAAACTAACCAGTCGCACTCCATCCCATATCCTTTTTTAAGCAATACTTCTGGAGCTATATAATCTGGTGTTCCAACCGTTGAAAATGCCTGTCCAAATGAAAGAAGGAAAATGTATGAATGATAAGACGGCCAACTTTGTAACAACTATTGTAATTGATAAAAAATATAAAATTAACTATTGCATCATTTGAGTCTGTGGCATCTCTGGTAACTCACAAGGCTTGTCGGAGATTTAGATATCATATATCATAATGAAACAAAAGGCGGAAAAAGTCCAGGCATTAGGCAGCATGATGTCAGTATAGAGGCATCATTTAAAAATCGATAAGTCAAACACAATAACAGCTATTACCCTCTCGGTAGTTGTCCACTAAATCCTCCATAAATACAATGATATTATAGCTGGATAACACGTTGCCTAACTATATCAATGATTTATACTCTAACCAGAACATCTGCAACTTTCACCAGCTCTAGCCAAAAATACAAATTATAACATATTGTACTTATTCATATAGAGATGCTTCAAATGCAGTTTAGGTGACATTCAATACAAATCGTGATGGCAATCAGCATACCAATTTCCTCCGGTTCATTTGCCAATGCTGTAGCTGTTCACTGGCACTCCTCCAACTACTCCTATTATCATCAATATCCATTGGTTCTGCCAAATTTTCATCATCCATGGCTTTATGTTCATGTAGTGCTGATAGGGTTAAAGAATCCAGTGGCTTACAGAGACCAAAATCAGAAAGCTTCATGTGACCATTTTTGTCCAGAAGAAGATTGTCAGGTTTAATATCCCTGTGATGAAAGTGATATTAAACTATTAAGACAACTTGAGTTCCACTATGAAAATAAAAAATAATAACAAATGTTTATATTTAAATGGTCAGACGTCTCTTTGGTACTCTAGTTAAACAAAAGCATGAAAGCAAAAGCAAGCTTAGAACCTGTGAATATAGTTGTGCCTGTGGATAGATTCTATTGCAAGAACACTTTGTGCAATGTAAAATTTAGCCACACTTTCAGTCAATGTGTCTTCCCTCATAAGCAGAGTCATCATATCTCCACCCGGCAGATATTCCATTATCAAATACAAGTACTCAGCATCCTGGAATGAGTAATAAAGCTTCACTATGCAATGGCTGGCAACTTCTGCTAATAAATTCCTTTCTGCTCTAACATGTTCCACCTATAAAGCAACAAGAGATACTATTATAAAGGAAAGCATTGAAGGTCCAAATTCATAATTCAGAGAACATAACATTTGTCAAAGACTAAAAGCAGTCAAAAAGACTTCGGTAAAGATAGTTCATGATGTTACAAGGTCAATATATAGCAGAACTCTAATTTTGTTGCATGCTCCTTTCAATTCAAGAACACTTGATCCAAAAAAGCAATCATAACTTATAAGCACTAGTTGATTCAAATAAATATTCCCGAGTGAGAAATTGAAATATCAATTAGACATGATAAGATCGTCAAATTGGCATGGAAAGGCTATGCACCATTTGTTCCCATTAACAGACCTACTACTACTGGATCCAGTCCAGTGTTATAAACAACTAGCAACACTGCCATGAAATTTGCACCTAGATGGTTACACCATGCAATCATCTCTAAGCATATAAGACCAATAAGTTATACATCTAAATGCATGCAATGAATTGATTTTTATTCCATATCAGTGACATGGTGATAGCTTGTTATTTATTGAAAAAATGACATGAAAATAAAAAAAATGATGAATTCTATTTCGGTAAATAAATTAGGAAAACTAAAGTCACATTTTACCTGTCCTCGCATCAGCATTTCAGATTTTTTCAACTTTTTCATGGCATATATATCACCAGATTTCTTCTCACGGCATAATCGAACCTGTTATGGAACCAAACATAACAAGTGAATCATATTAATGGAACTCTTTGACTGAAGAAAATGAACAATATTATAAAGAGCAGAATGACAAACTAACCTCACCAAAAGCCCCCCTGCCAATGATGGTTAAGAGCTCAAAATCATCAACACAAATCTTGTGCCTTTTGAGTCGCATAAACTCAGTTTCTTTCCGCTCTAAATCTTTGATAAGATTGATTTGTTCTTCCTTAGGTACATCTGAGGAGGCCAACTTTCTTTCCAACATCCACCGCCTTCCATGAAAAAGATAAATTTGAAAAAATTTGAGTCTAGAAGTCCAAATGTATTTCTAAATTGAAACAGTCCTGGAAAGAAGAAAAAACCAAGAATACAAAATAACAGAAGCACCATCGAAATGTTGAAGATTAAAGGGCGTGAAAAAGCCACATCTCCTGAAGCTCATTGCACTCTTTCCGTAATGAGGATTTAAAGCACCTAAAGAATTTTCCCTTTTGCTTAGCTTTTTTTGAACTTTACAAGATTCTTTCCTAATGGAAAGATTTAACGAAACGGAAAACAAATATGAGCTAAGGAAGCATGACTATCCGGACAATTAACTTCTACATAGTTTCTTCATTATCCTACATTACCAGTACAAATGTACAATTGCAAATTCCAATGAACGAGATACGCATGCTAGGATCATTTAACTAGAGGTTATAATTCCTGAGATATACAATATATTTATCTATGAAAATTGCAAAGATACCAAACACAGCAAGTGGAGTGCAAGAGAATACAATGAGATCTCAATCTCATACCGACATTGCTACAGTAAAACGAAGGGTTTGATTAACAGACATGTAGGCAATTCAGGAACGAATCCAACGGTTCAGTTCAAAGAATTCTCAGTTCCTGCATTTGCTCAGAATCAAAGAGGCGCATGCTAAGAAAATTGAAGTACCTTTCCTTCCGCTCTTGAATGTTCTTCATCTGAGCTCTGTAATGATTCTCTATAAACTTCTTAGCCGCCGCCACTTTCTCCATCGTCAGGCTGGAACCTTGCACCTCTTCCTCTGCCTTCTCCTCCTCCTCCCGATCCTCCATTTAAGATCCGTAGAATAAACAAAAACCTCGAACACTGACAAACACACACACACAGAGACACAGAGACACTCTCCGTGCAACCGCCGATGAGAAAACAGAGCGAAGCACCACCGCCGGCGAGGCTCCTCGGTCGGAAGCAGTAATCTATTGCAACAGGTGGAAGAAACGGAAGAGAAGAAACCTCAGTGAGAGCATAAAACCCATTTTCTCAAATTCTGAACCCAAAAACGATTCGGCTTATTAGCCCCTTTTTCTTATCTGCTGTGCTGCTTCGAGCGTGGATAATCTCACTCGGACTTTCTTTCTTGAGCGGCTTGGCTTTAAATATTCAGCTTGTCCACGTGGCATCCTTCCATTGGGAGGTGTATTTTGTGGGTTTGTCTGGCGCTGTAGGTGATTGGAGCTCTCTCCAGGGTTGTGAGTTGGGGAGAGTGGTCGGCACGCGCTTGGAGTGTGCGAGTGTGGGAAAGTTGGAGCTGTGAGAAAGGAGAAGCATCGCTGTCGAATGGTGAAATGACGTCTTAACGCATTTTTAGTACGTGAGAACTGTAAGACTTCACCCGCTCATCGTTTTCCATGATTGGAACGTGTCGTCCACTCTCTTGCTCTCTCGTCAGTTTCTTTTTTTTTTAATTAATTAATTTTAATCTTTGTCCCTGCTTTGGATTTGTTACTTACACCAGGTTTGTCTCCCCTGTGTCGCACCACATGCAATTTCTCTGTGCAACTGTAACATACCATATACCACCACCCAAATAAATATATATATAAATTACCATATAAATATGTAGCGGCCAGCCAATTTGAGCATAGAGCTTATTAGTTAAGGTATTATATTTTCGATCAAAATAGCGGAGATTTAATTTTCATTTTTCACTTTCTTCTTTTTTGCAAGGTTGATATATTACACACACAAAAAAAATGCAAATCACATTTTGTTTTGATAATGTTACAATGAAATTTCATCTTCGCGTGTTGAAGTCAAGAAATTAAAAATGAAAATTGTATAAGGGCTTCAACATTCTTTTTTTAATTTATCAGTTTGACAATATATATGAATATTTGAAACTCTAACATTTTGGTCAAATATATAAAAATTATGTCTGACAATATTTATTTATATACTCTAAGTCAAGTTGTCAATTTAATTCCAATAACTTTAAAAGTTAACCTTACAAATCATTCCAAAAATATCTACAAAAATTCAACCTAACTTTTCTTTTGTTGTTTTTTTTTACTAAATAATCTATATCCCAAAAAACTAACAAGACAAATAAAATATTGACTGATTTCACGTAAATAGAAAATGGGTTACTCATTCAATATAACAAAAAATAAATTACAAGATTCGACTGAGATTAAACAGTTGAAACCATAAAAATTGTATCGAAACTACATCAAATTGTAGTGATACTAAAAGAAATGTTAGGGACAAAATAGTAATTCAAGTTTTTAAAAAATGTCATAAAGCTTAATAATAAGTTAATATTTACGAAAGTTCATAATCTTAATTTTCTTTTAAAGAACAATACCGGGTTTCATCTCAAAATCAATTGACAATGAGTGGGGTGACCCTTATAGTTTATAAATTGTGAGGTCTCCACTATTCTTTTCAATGTGGGATCTTCAACCTATTGACTGTATATTGTGGGTTTTAAAATGTTGACAACAAATGGATAAAGGAAAATTTATTATTTTCTATTTATTATTTTATTTTTAAAACTCTATGTAAAGTTAATAAACGGATTAAAATATTTATTGGGTGTTCTTTTTTTTTTTTGTTTTTTTTAATATGAAAAGGCAAAGGAATGGGGGCATGACAGCCATCCCAGACTGTTAACATAGAATAAGGAGCTCTACAGTGAAATCCAAGCTAGATCTAGCTGTAATCCGACACCAATCTGCTACCACCTGCATTTTTATGATGGTCTGCGTTGTACCTTATTATTGCCAATAATCCCCTGCATCCCTCTCCATTATACCCAACATCTCTTCTCAACTTTCCACCCCTCATCAACACCTGCACCATTACTTCTCTCTGGGACCCACCAGATTGGCTGCCCGATTACAGATTCATTCCACTAGAACCGGGAGCAGCCTACCATTACCTCATCGGGGACACACAGAGAGAAAGCTTGTTCTTGCAGGGAGCTCCAAATTAGCTTTTCTTTTTTTTTTTTTTTTTTTTTTAAGATTGGGAAAGTACGAAAAACAGCTGTTGATTAGTTGCTTTATTTATTTTCCTTTTAGATCTGTTCGTAAATAGAAAAATACATAAATTAACTATTAAAATATTTGCGTATAAAATAAATAATGTATGGAAATATTGCGTAGTGAGAATAATTCGATGATAATTAGGGGATTTTAATTTAATATTACGTGATTTAAATGAAAGTTTAATTAATAATATTTATAGTTTATTTGTCGATGAAAATTGTAAATTACATATAGTAATGAAAGCATTTCACGTGACTTTTGTCTTTATAAGACTCTAGTGTAGTGCATTGTGCACATTGGCGGTCGAGTCGAATTATAACGGAAGTTTGTCTTTTTAAAAGAAACTTTGAGGGAAGTATTTTAGTATGCTGCAAAATATTTGGTGTCAGTTTTTCTAATTTTGGATCAATGTTCTAGTTAGTTTTACTTAAGACATTCATTTTTTAAATATATATATATATATATGTTATAATGTTTTAGGTTTGAAATTATTGTGTCTAAATCAGTTAAATTAAACTCAAACCAGTATAGATAGAATTCAAATTTGGTCCATATTGTTTTGAAATGTTTGATTTAGTTCTCATGATCTTGTTTAATTTTATTTTTCAATATGTAGAGTGTGGAATTCGAATCCATGACATTTTTTTTTGTCGAAGGTACAAGCTTTATGTTAGTTTAGTTATATTAATATCGTCAATGTTTGCTACCGTGTTGAATATATATGACAATGACTTTTTATTACTTCACAAAGTGTATTGCCTTGGACTTATTTTGTATATGATTTACGACCGAAGGGCGATCTTTGGTGGATGAGTGTACATTAATTAATGTAAATTGGTTAATTTTGTGGATAAGACACAAATTATCATCTAAAAAAATCGATAGTTCAACCTTCCACCCCTGCAATTGTTGAACTAAAAAGTAATAATTTTACTAGTATAAAATTAGAACACAAAAGTTTGATGGTTATTTTTAGGCTAAATCATAATTTTAATCCTGAAACTTGTAAGAACATGTCTAATGGGTTGCTAGGTGTTAAAATATGATTCAACATGTGTTAGACACATATGATTCTTTTTTATTGTGTGTTTTTTTTTGTTAAACACACATTTTTTTCTAAAAAAAATCACCCGATTTAGTTTCGTGTCTAATATATAATGATATTTTAATTGTGTCTATTAGATCTATAAAATTTTAAAAATATATATTTAATAATACATTTAGGATTAATTGGACACAAAAAATTGACACTTTAGGAACCTATATTCGACTTACTGATATAAGTCGATGAACTAAGCTTATAGTTTACCAAACTTTTGATTACATGTAACTCGTTACACGATGTCAAGTGAAGTTGGTGACTAGTCTCAACGTCAATTAATTCTATTGTCATGAACTTCATCATAACTTAACTAATAAAGATGTATATCATTAACCAAAATGTCAAATATCCGAAGACTCGAATAGTCAAATGTTACAACTCACAACAAAGTTAAATAATGTGTTGGTCAAAAATTTATAACTATCAGTTAATTTAATAAGATTTCAACCAAAATAAATTAATCAATATTGAACATTGGTATAATCAACCACATAGTCCCAATCAATTTTCACGTGGATTGACATTGTGGGCACTGTTGTGTAAATACTTGAATATTCATAATTATGACGGAGTCTTTTTAATTATTTTTTTTTTCTTTCTTTAAACTAATTATTACGAAGTCTTAAAACAATCGTTGTCTTGAATTAAAAGTTTATTCCTAATAATAAATTGTTAACCTATTTATCCTTTATATACTTCTAAAATTCCACATATATCTTAAATCATCACGACTATTCAATCGAATAGTGATAGTTTACTACACGTTAACTATTCCACTTGTTTTACTTGAAAATGTACATTTTATTGAGTAATTAAATAAAAGACATATAGATTAGTTTAAATATATTTAATTTCATTCATGACGTATATATCACTTTTTCGATTGCATCTTTAATGTTATAAAACTTTGAATTTTATTTTTAATGCATGAATATTAAAAATATTATGAAATGTAGGATATAATAAAATAAAAGTTAATATACACTGATAAAATTGAAAATTAAACAAAAAATCACATCACGAGTTTAAATATTAAAACAAAAATCAAAACACGTATCTTTTGAAAATTAATTAAGCATTTTAACAATCCCTCGAGATTAGAGTACAATTGAAAGCTACGTGCATCTCAAGTGGTAAACTGTCATATCTGTGTCTATTTAGTTCCTGAACTTTTATAAGTGTTTAATAAACTTTTACATTTTTAATGTTATATCTAATATATGTCTTTGAATTTTCACATTCGTGTCTAATAGGTCCTTTAACCTATTTGACATTTTAAAAGATTTACGAACCTATTAAACACAAGATTGAAAGTTTAGTATTCTATTAGACATAAAGTTCAATTTTCTATATGATAGATTAGTTAATTTTTAAAAATTTTGAATATGTTAGGGACCTATTAGATACAGAATTGAAAGTTTGGGGACTTATTAGATAGTTTGAAAGTTTGGAGACCTATTAGACATTTTTCAAAGTTCAAAGACTAAATAGACACAAACGTAAAAGTTCATGGACTAAATTTGTAATTCAACTTTTTCTTTTTTTTAGTTCAACAACATGTAAAGTACGGGATTGAACTACTGACCTCTTGGTAGAATATATGTCTTAACCAGTCGAACTATGTTCAAATTAACCTGGGAACACAATATAGTTGGTAAAATAGATAAAGTGGCTCCCAAAATATATGCATATACTTTGATATGAGATATTATGGATCAAGTCCAAAGACAACATATAATGGATTGCTTAAGCCCAAAGTAAAAATTACCCACCAACAATAGAAGAGATGATTTATGTTGTGCTAGTAACATGTTGTCTATGGTGGGACAAAGTGCAACCTCACTTCTAAGTGAAAAAAACCACAAATTAACATATCTATTATTATGATTATTTTGAGGGAACAAAACAGCAAAATGCAATGCAACAACATATAATTTGAGATAGAACATCCCTTTAATGATGCATGGACATTACATTTATTCAACCACTCTAAATAAGATAGGAATGTTGTATAAGTACACTATTTCTCAACACAACGAATGTAAAAAGAAGTCAAAGTGAGTATAGATCAATGGTAATTGATATATAGTCTCGATCAAGAGGTCAAAGGTCTGATTCTTCCACACCGATTGAACTGAAAAAACGAATATAAAAAGAAGATTTGAATGCATGTCTTTTTAAAAGAGTAGATAATTTAACTATTAAACTATTCTCATGTTAGTTTGTATAAATACACAATTTGTATACTACAATTAACTTGGAACATGGAGAAGATACCTTTACTTCAAAATGCATTTTCTAGAAAGAAAAAAAACACACACACACATTTTAGCATATAGCCTTTGAGAATCTAGAATTTAGAGAAATAAGCGTTTTTTCTTTCGAGGTATGTATTAATTTCATCACTTTTATTTTTTGTTGGTTTAATATGTGAGAATGGATCTTCAAACTTATAATTTTTTGATCATATATGCTTTAGTCCATCGATCTATACTCAAATCGTTAGCTTCACTCCAAACTTTAATTTAAAACTCGAGACTAAAATAAGTATCTCGATTTTAACTTTATGTTCAACTTTTCCTATGTTAATAACCCACTTTGTAATTTTTTCCTTCAAAACTCATAAATTTAAATAGAAGTCAACCCTTCCACCATATTAACTTGGGTTAATGTGCAAAATTTACCATGACATAAATCTTCTAAAACTTTCCTAAAAATAATAATAATAATAATCTAAAACTATCGAATATATACCTACGAAAATTCAACTCTGCCTATATTTATCTGAAGCTCTATCCATTATATGTTTTTTTTTTTTCGAAATAGCTCTATCCATTATATGTTTTACCATTCATTTCATGCACATAAGAATATTTTTTCAACGATTTTTCTAATGAAAGCCTATTTTAACATAAAAAAAAAAAAATCAAACATTTAGGGCTCGTTTGATAACCATTTCGTTTTTTGTTTTTTGTTTTTGTTTTTAATTTTTTAAAAAACAGGGTGTTTGATAACCATTTATGTTTTTTAAAAACAAAAACAAAAAAAAATAGTTTTTAAAAATAGATTTTTGTTTTTCAAAAACTCATTTTTCTTCTAATGCTTACTTTTATTCTCTTTTACTTTATCTTTCTCCAACAGATTCCTTTCTCTATTTTTTTTTCTCTAAAACGTTTTTTACTCTATAAAATTTATTTCTCTCTCTCTAAAAGTTTCTCTCTCAAAACTTTTTTTTTCTCTATATCTTGTCTATTTCTAAAAACTTATAAATAATTTTTCTCTCCTTAATTAACATGTTCTAATTTTTCTTTTGAAAAAAAAAAGTCACCAAAATTTTCTATCACTACAACTTTTCTTTATTTTTCTCATTTTTCGTTATTTCTTTAGCATATCTTTTACTCTTAACCTTATTATTTCTCTAAAATTTTTTATTTAATTTTTTAATATAAAATTTATCTCTTTTACTCTTACTTGTTTTCTATTTTTCATCTAACTAATATATTTTCTCGAGTCTAATAACTAATATTCTTTCTCTAAATTTTCTATGTTTAACTTTTCTCGTCTTTCCAAACAAAAAAAAAAAAAAAAAAGATCTTGAAAACATTTATATTTGTGTCTCTAAATTTTTGTTTCAATGTCTCTACACATTTTCCCTCTCTAAAACATCTTTTCATCTTTCTAATTTTTAAAAAACTGAAAACAAAAAACAGTTATCAAACAAGGTTGGTTTTCTGTTTTTTAAAAACAAAAAACAAAAAACAATTATCAAACATATATGGTTTTCGTTTTCAAATTTTAGGTAAATATTACAATACTTGCTCAATTTTATATAGTCTAACTTAGTGAAATTGTAAGTTTGGGATAAAAGTCCTCACCGAGATTCCCACCTCCCCTAAAGTTTACCCTAGGTTTATGTAAAATTGTATTAGTTTTTATCAAACTTGGTAAAATAATGATAATAATTTTCATGTAAGAAAAAAGACATGAGATGAACAACATCTATAGATTTAAGGTTAATAGAAACTTTTTGTTGGGAAAAAAGTTTACAATAAATTAATAGTTTTTCGGGAAAAAGTTTTCAATAAATTAATAGTAGACTTTATAAACTAATATTAAGATTTATTTAAAGTATAAACACTAATTTTTTTTAGCTTAACAAATGTGGAGGATTAAGATCCCAACCTCTAATCTCAAGAAAATGAGAGTATGTCAATAACTGATAAACTATGTTTACTAACCAGGCTCAACTAGCATAAAGTTTGTACTATGATCAAGAGGTCAGAGGTTGAATCATCTACATTTTACATGGGATTTTTGTACGGATGACTACCTAAAATAGACGGAAATGATAAATGTCTCATCTTTTCAAACACAAGGAAATATGTCATTTTGCTTGTATCAGCATCATAGTAAAATTATCATTTTACTCTCTATTCTACTTTGCTTCTCTCGCTTTAGCTTCTTGCTCTCTCTCCAATCTCTCACTCTCTCTACAATTTCTATCCATAATCTCTCATTCTCTCCAATTACTCCCTCCAATCTCTCACTCTCTCTCATTTCTTTCTCCAATCTTGCTCTCGCTCTTAAACGCTCGTTTTCATATAGAAAATAAAATGATAATTTTGCTAGGATGATGTATCCTTATTTTGAGAAGGTAGAACATTTTTCATTTATACTTCTCAAAATGAGTCATCTATCCAATTGTTTCCTTATACATGTTGTTTAAAAAAAAAAAAAAATTGGAATCCACGCACGACCAAACTACGTGGTAGTGTTGCTAACAGCAGAACTGGAGACGAGAAGAGGCCGCGGGAGGTTCCAGTTGCAGCAGAAGCAGAGCAGACGATCAAGCCATGGGAGACGACGCTTATACCAGATACGCCGCCTCCGCCGATAGAGGTACTTTTCTCATCCTGAACCCTAGTTCAAGCGTTGAACGAACTCTTGTATTTCTTCAATCCACTCGACACCGGGACAAATTTGCATTGTTTAGAATCGTTGTCATATTTTGCCTTAGATGTCCACCGTCTGTACTGTTTTTCCCGGAAGAATATTGCATCGTGGAACTAAAATTAACTCAGCTGAACTGAATCACCCACACAAATTTAAGGAGAAGCTTGTGGCGAGTTGTATTTGTACTGAATGTAGGGGAAAAGTCATTTTACGAAGCTGGACTATCAGCTTTCTTGAAATTGATGTATCAGAGGATGTTTGGATGAGGTGCCATGGGGTTAATCATTTGAATTGCTGCTTTTACTGCTTGATGACCGTAGTATGTTATTTTGCTTGGAAAGTTTTTATGGATACCGTAGCATCAGGATCAGCCTGTTGAATCGTTGATATGAAGCAATTGCAACGCTAGCTTACTCTCTGCTTTGTGTTGGCTCCCCGCTTTGTTTGAGATGCTGGCTTATAGGAAGAACTATACTAATCCTTTGTTTCAACTTAGTCATTTTATAATGTTCCTTTCTTCACTGTCTTTTCACATCGATATGCAATTCTGTTTACATTGAAGAAAAGGACGGGAGAAGGGTCTCCCTTCTCCTTCAGCCAATATTTTACCAGTAGCATGTGAAGTGTAGAATACATGGTTGGTAGAGAATCTGTTGTGCAAACATCATACTTCAAACTGGCATTCAATCGTTGGTTCTTGCAGCAGGAAGTGTAGCGAGGCCTGGCCTTTCACCCTACTCTGAAGCACCTCCTTTGACATCTTACCCCAATTCGACGTCCGTTGATCCATGGCACATCCCTCCTGATTATTTGCAGAAAGATGTAAGAATTTTATCTTTGTATAAAATAAATTTGTTTATGAGTGCTTTACTTGACTTGTAAGTGCAGATAAATTCATCAGGACCTGGAGCTTATGGATATACTGACATAGGTGGCATTAGAAATTATCCAGAACCAGTTATTGGCAGTGTGACGTCTGGAGTGAGTGCAAAAGGCTACACATCTCCTTTTGTGGATTCATTAGCAAGTCAAAGACAAGATATTGCAGTGGGCAGTAGTCCAGGGCTGATAGGTATAGCGGACCCAGGTCACGGAAGAGCCAGTTCTCTTGGTCTCAGAAATGCTGAATTTGTTCCAATTTCAGCTCCGGAATCAAACATTCTTTTCATTGATGGACTTCCTACAGATTGTACTAGAAGAGAAGTAGGCCGTATCCTTGCACTATATGTGCTTGCTTTTGTTACTATTTCTCCTGTCGTCCCAACTTTATCTACCTCCACTGCTTTAAGTTGCTTAGGGTGCCGGCAGCATCCCATATGATTTGTGCTTCAGTTGGAACTTAAAACAAGTATTTTTCTCAAAAAGAGAAACTTAAAACAAGTATTGTTGTTTTCTTTACGTCACTCTAGTCAAAGAAAATAGCTCATAAATTGCAATAGACAGAAATATTGTCATGTAGCCTTGTTTTGTCATGTCTTAACTTTGAGTTGAAGATATTTTCCGCCCCTTCGTTGGTTATAAAGATATCAGAGTTGTTCACAAGGAGCCCAGACGAGTAAGTTATCAGGTTCTGTTTACTTTAAACTATGGAGGCATTTCTTTGCATAATAAGATCACCTATTGCAATTAACAACTGTACGCACTCTATGGTGGAGGGCCTGTTTATAGTTATTGTTGCCTTATGCTCAGATCTAATGATGTTATTTTCTTCTGTCATTTGAGTTATGTTGTCAAATGTCAATAAATTCCTTTTATTAAAACGAACTGCAGAGTGGAGATAAAGCTACGGTATTATGCTTTGTAGAGTTCATTGAAGCAAGACACGCCCGTGCTGCAATGGAGGCTCTTCAAGGTATTGTGTAATGTATTCCTCTTTGTATGGGTGACAATCTAAGTCAAGACGCAAAGATAAATGCTTGAAGAGACTGAAAACGTGCAGCACCGTTTGGGGCTCCTTATTGTGTATTGCTTGGTACATAAAATTTGTGATCTAGTGTTTAGCCAAGTATATCTGGCACTATTGTTGACGCCATTGACATTCTTTATGAACTAACATCCAATCAATTCTTTAAATGAACTACGACAACTCTTAAAATGCTCCATATAACTTTAGATAATCAGATGCATGATTTTATGCAGGTTACAAGTTCGATGACAAAAAAACAGATTCCCCAGCTTTGAAGATTCAATTTGCACATTTTCCTTTCCACTTACCATCTAACCACGATGATGGGCGATGAATGCATATCCAACTGGAACTACGTGGTCTGAAGGGAATGGCAGGTTTTTGTTTGGCACTTTCCTGATACAACTTATGAGTAAAAGTAACCCTGTGTATCGGTACATGGTTTCCTGTTTTTAGGTGCCTTGTGGATCCTGTGGAACAGTATAAAGTTTATTCTGGGACAGAATGGAGAATTAAATGGTTTGAAGAAAGCATTTTGCAAAATGGTTGCTATCACCAATATCTGATACTACAACAGTTTTCATTTTTTTCATGTGGGCCTAGATAAGCCCATACAATCAAATGGGCTTTTCCCAAATATTCCTGTTTGGTATTGATACTGATCAGTGTCACATTTGTCACTTTTTGACTAACAAGTTGTAGTCAGATAGCTTCTTATTCTTGTTCTGCCTGTCAGGTTTCAGATATCTCCAGCTTTGGATCATGAAAATGACATATAGGTACAAAGATTCCTGACGAAGGTAATAAACTTTCATATGAATGATGACTATTTTCCCATGAAACCAACCACCCCCACTGAATAAAAGAAAGCAGAGCAAAACATAAGCAACAAAGGAGAGGAGACTAGACAAATCGCTATAGAGGTTGACAAAATGTTGTATTGCTGTTGAATTTTGCTATGTCTTAAGAATAGAGTTATGCAGAGAAAGGGAGGGGCAGGAGTCAAAGATTACATTTTCAAGCTTGTGGGGTTTGAAGCCATAAACAGCGAAGAGACCAATAAATCCCGTTATTGACATTTTCTACCATAACGATCTAGTGGGGGCAGGGATGTGTTTAAGGTATTTTTTTTTAAACATTGTTCTATATATATATATATATATATTATATCCGTGAGTGTCGGGGACAATTTATGCGCACCTCGACTAATCTCACGGGACAACCGTTTGACCCTACTACATTTGGTTGTCAATAAAACTCATAGGATATATTTATCATTATTTGCGAATCTTTTAAACATTATGTGCTAATCTTTTAAATATATATTTTTTCTTTTAAAAAATATAAAAATATGTTTAAAAGTTAAGTATACTAAAAAAATAGTTAATAATTATGATTGCGATTAATTGAAAATATATGGAAGACAATTTTTTGTTTAATTTTTTAAAAACCTAGAACTAGGAGTCTCTCATTCCTAGACAGCTTGTCTCATTCCAAATGGGCCTGATGAAGCTATTGGGAATAATTTAAGCTCGTAGGTTCAGCTTTTACAATCGAGTTCATATTTATTGATCTCTCAAGTTTGAAATCAATAATTCTCTGACTTTTTCCTTTTACATTATACAAATCTCAAACATATTGCTTCAAAACCTGCCTTGGGGAAAGCGTTACCAATTAATACCAAGTCCCTTTTCTTTATAATAATTTAAAGAAGCTGTTCTAACTATAACTAAAGCATTGACCATGATGGGAACTCAAAATGGTAGAGGTACACCCACATAAAAATGGAAAAGCATCAAAGCATGGAACATGGAAAAGAATTGAACATTTCATTTAATAAAATCCATTCTGTCATGTTTGGTAAAATCTACCATGTATATGATCCTAAACTACCAATATTTCTTTGTGATTTCAATTTCATAACAAGAACATATGAAAAAATAATTTAGACCAAAAAAAAAAACCATTAGTAAATTGGGCAACAACTTCAATCTGTGAAATGAACACATACCCAAAAAAAGAAAGAATCCAAATTCCTTGACTATAGAAATGAAGTCCCTGCAAGGCCATGGTGGAGAAGATTATGAGCTATGGCGTCTCTAGCTTTCATGGAGGCCACTGATCTCAAAGCAACTTCAGGAGCCATTTCATCATCTTGAAGCTCTGTAGACAATTCTCTGTCAATTTCTTCATTGCCCAATTCGCAAATATTGTGAAGAACGCAGCAAGCTCCGAGCACCACCGGCAAGTCCTGCAGCTTCACCTCCGTCCGCTTCTGCAGGCAGCGCCACCGTCCCTTCAGGCGAGCGAATGCGTCCTTAGCCACCTTCTGAATCTCCCCAATCTTCTCGTTGAAAGCATGTTGAGTCCAAGTTAAATGTTGCTGTGTGTAAGGTACTAAAACCCAGTCCAACAATGGATAACTTGAGCCGCCGACGATCCAAACGCCCTTCAATAGGCCGCCGTTTGCCCTCTGGAACAGAGCCGATTTCTCTAGAACTTGATCGTCCGGCATTGATCCCGGCCAGCCGATGCAGACGTCGGTGAAGACGCCTCTCGGATCGACGACGCCTTGGACTGTGATTGAATATGATGTTTTTTGATTTCTTTCTGTGTGGCGCTTGTTGAAATACGCGGCGACGCTGATTTTGGGGGCGATGATCGGAATGTGTGTGGTGTACATTGAACCGACGACGTTAGGGATTCCGGAAATCGATTCGTATTCGTCTTTGATTCTTCTGAGAGTTTCTTCCTCCGGCCATTGGAGATGCTTCGGCATTAGTACTGTTCTAATGGCGGTGCAGACCTCGAGGACCAGTTTATGGCAAGTCGAAATACCTAATCCGAATTTCTTGGATACGACTCGAAGGGGATCGCCGGTGGCTAATCTCCAGAGGCAAACGGCGACTCTTTGCCGGACGGGAATGGCGGTTCGAAGAGTTGTGTCTTCTTTGGCTATGGCGGAATTGAGCTCCTCGCAAATCATATCGAATGTTGCCCTTCCCATTCTGAATTGCTTTTTGAATTCTTCATCGGGATAATCGGGACTGTTACATTCATCCCACCAGGCTTTTGACCTATCTTTTACCCAGAGTCTCCGGTGGTGGCCGCCACCGCTTCCGCCGCCGCCGTCGCCGCCGCGTTTGGTTGATTTTTCGATTTCGATCTTCTGTAATCCATCGGAAGCGGCCGCAACCGCCACAGAGTTGGCTGCCAATCGCGATTTCTTTCGCTTCATACGGTCGGATTCTTCGACTTCGGAATAGTAGTCTTGAACTTCGGAGTAGAAATCGACCATGGCTTTCGTCTTCTTCCGGTGATTGACCTCCATCGAAATCTTCGCCTCCATGGAAGCTCTGTCATGTTCTTCCTGTTCACACTTGTCCTGTTCATCCAACAGCAACAGAGAAGTGACCAATCCCTTCAAATCCTTCCCTCCGCCATTTTTGGGTATCGAATCGTCGTCCTCGTCAGGTTCATCGTGTCTGTTCCTCTTCCTGGAGCTGCCGTTGGTGGAATCATTCATTGGGAAGAACAGAACCAGAAGGGGAAAAAACAGGGTTGAGAAAATCGAAAGAAATTAAGAATTATGGGTTTGGTGAAAGAAGAGATTTTGAAGAGAAATGAAATTGTGGAGAGGGTTTTTGTTGCGATTCTTCTTCTTCTTCTTCCCTTGGAAGTTTATGATTGCAGGTTTGACTCCAATGTGAACACACAGATTACAGAACCCAAAACAAAGCAGAACGCTTTTGAAAATTGAAATACAATTTTTATAAATATATATATACATAATTATTATATATATATATATATATGAATTAAAAAAAAATGGGGAAGAAGAGTAAATCGTAATCGTATGGCGGAAACCACATAATTGATGTGTGGTGGTCGGTGAGGACACAGCTTTGGTTATTCCAATCTAAAATCCAAAAATCAATGTTTTTTTTCTTTCTTTTTTTTTTAAATAAATAAATAAATTTATGTAGATAATAAATTAAAATTGTTGATGTTGTTGTTTTTTTTTTGTGTGTGATGTAGGAGTTAATTAACACTTTTGGTTTTTTCTCCTGATGTGAAATATATTGTTTTTATTTTTACGCAAGTTGAGTAGTGTTATATGTATATACTTTTTTTTTTCCTTTTTTTTTTTTTTTTTTTTTTTTTTTTTGCAATGAAATGATTTTGTCGACAAAGGTTCTTGTAGAGTAAAGTTCGACTAAATTATGGTTTTAAGATAAGATATAACTATTCATTTTATGTAAGTATGAGTATAGATGATGAGTTAAAGCATACAACATATATTGTGACAAAAATATCATAAGTTTGAATTTCCACTCCAACTAAATAAATATTTTTTTTATTTTATTTTTTCTAAAACTTCAAAATGTATTTTTCTTTTAATATAGTTACAAAACTACTCTTCATGTTAATTTTGTTAAAAAAAAATATAGTTTAAGTACTGAAAGGAAAATATATAATTTGAAATAAAGTTCGAGTAGATATCACTTTATGTTTCTATCAAATTCTTTAATAGTATGAATTTGAAATAATAGAAAAGTTAAAAGAGGATATTCAAAATCTTATAAAAGTTTTTTTAAGAAAAAAAAATACATTGTAAATAGGAGAATAGAAATCCAACCTAACACAAATAGTATTATCTTGACCATCTCTTATAGTTCATTAATATGGAGGTTGTAGATTTAAATCTCCAATAATACACCTTCTCCAATTTGTCAAGTATCTTAACCATTAAATTATATTCACACTACAATAAAATTTAGTGATACAAATTATTAAGTTTATCTTAAACTAATTAGATTGTCGAAAATTTATGTTTACAATAGTATTATTTAGAAAAAGCTAAATAAATATATTCGATATTTTTTCATGTTATTGGGAGACCTACTTCTTAGATGAAATAAAATATTTTTCCTTTTCAAAATTCACTCGTTTATAATAAGCTTATTTTATCATAATTTCTCTAATAACAATCTTGGAAGAAAATTAATAGAAAAGTCTCTTATTCATTTTTAAAAATACCCCATTCTTTTTATTTATTGAGCGTTCTAAAAGTCAATTGAGTTCCCTCCATTTTATTTTATTAGATTTTATTTTATTTATTGTTTTTAAAAAGTTGAACTTGAAATGAAACCAGAAACGTGGGGCCCAACAGAATAAAGATATTAATATCATGAAAACATGCCAAATAAAGGAGAAATAAAATAGTGAAGTATTGAAAATAATAATAATAAAAATAAATTGAATTTTTTTTTATATTAAACAAAAAAAAAAGAGGGGTTTTGGAGATTGACAAGTGTGAACGCGGAATGGGAGAATGTGGTTGTTTACTGCTTCCACTGAGGGCGGTCGTTGGCCAGAGGCGGTGACTTGGGATTTGGAACACGCGCTTTTACAATTTTCTTTTTTTTCTTTTTTCTTTTTTTCATTAAATTATTGTTTAGACTCGAACTTGAATCGTGTCTAATAGATAATTAAAATTTTAAAAACTTGTTAATAATTTTTTAAATTTCTACGTTTTTAATAATTCTCTTAAGTTTAATCATGTCTAATATATCTCAAAACTTTTAATTCTATATCTGATTTATTATACATTTTTAAAATTTTAGTAAGATTAAAGTTGAGTTTACAAATTTACAAAAAAAAAAAAAAATGTTGAATGGTTTGAGATCTCTTGGATATAAAGATTAGTTTAAGAATTTATTAAATAATTTTAAAGTTTTAAAGATTTATCAAAGTTTATAAATTTAGTCATTTTTTTTTGAAAAAATAAATTTAGTCATTAAAAAAGGTTAAGGACTTATTCGACACAATTTTTTTACAATATATAAGGTTAGGGGACTTGAACCACATATCTCTTAATCATTAATACAAGTTATATACTAGTTTTTTTTTTTAAAAGAACAAGTTATATACTAGTTGAGCTATGTTTATATTGACATCGTATACAACTTAAATAGTTTAGGGACTAAACATGTAATTTAATATTTTCATTAAGGGCAAATTGCAAAAACCACCCCTGGAGTATGATGTTTGTAACAATTACACCTTCAAAGTTTCAAATGTAAAAATTAAACCCTCTAACTTTCAAAAGTGTAAAAATTAAACCCATAAACTTTGAATGTTAAAATTAAACCCCCAGTCTATCATAAATGGAAAAATTGGGTCCCTCCCTTCTCTTTCCATTCTCTCTCTCTCTTTTCTCCACCTACCTCTCCACCTTCGATCACACCCTCTCTCTACCTCCATTTTCAACTTCGGTGATTCATTACAATTTCTGTACAAATTAGTCCAAAATCTGAAAAAGAAAAAATATTAATAATCTAAAAGAAAGTTACTTTTGTGTTTCATTACAATCTCAGACGACCTACTTCGATTTTAACCTTCTTCCCCAATCGGAATCAGATCCTCCCTCCGTCATCGAAGTTTCCGACGAGCAACAAGAGAGGTACAATTTTCAACTCTACGTGTAATGATGGTTGGGGATGCGGCCTCGTCTTCCATTAAAACGTCGTTGTCTCTTGGCACCGGCCCCTTTGCTCACTTCCAATCTCCCTCTCCTCTCCACCTTCCTCGTCGGCGCCATAGCCTAGTTTCTCAAGCTCTTTACGACCTGATACTCTCTCTTTTCCTCTACTCTGTTGTTTTTTCGAATTACCATTTTTATTCATACATTTTTCCCATAATATGAAGGGGCTAGAGCTTAATTTGTTGTGTTTTTTTCAGTAGAAAAAAAAAGTAGAGGGAGAGAGAGGGTGATCGAGAGGTAGAGGGAGAAAGGAGAGAGAGAATGGAAAGAGAAGAAAGGGACCCAATTTTTACATTTATGATATATTGGGGGGTTTAATTTTAACATTCAAAGTTTATGGGTCTAATTTTTACACTTTTGAAAGTTGGAGGGTTTAATTTTTACATTTGAAACTTTAAGGGTGTAATTGTTACAAACATCATACTTTAGGGGTGGTTTTTGCAATTTGCCCTTTCATTAATTATTGTGGTAGTTCTCTTTCCCAATATTGAATGCTTTCTAGACTAATTTCAAGAAAGGTTTATTTTCTATTTTTTGATATATTTAAATACAATGTCATGTGAGTCAAAGTCTTGGACCATGGACTAAACTTTAACCAACTTTTTTTTTTTTTTTTTTTTCAAATTGTGAGACTCGTTTGAACACGTTTTTTGTACTCCGTATATCTCACTTTCTCTTTAATCTTATATTGTTGATGTTAGTAACAATAACAAAATACAAACTTTTTGAGAGATTAGAAGACTTTTTAACATTTGATTGATTGATAGTGGAGTCATGCACTTGGAGAAAAAAGGTTGTTTTTTCTTTTCTTTTTTTTTTTAAAAAAAAAAATTAAATTAAATCTCCATAGTTTATATCATCATTTAATTTATGATAATGTTGACATATTGGTAACATGTTTGTTCTATGGTCTATCGTACAACCTACGCATTATCAATCTATACTCTATTCATTTATGTAAGAAGGTTTAACTATTTAGCATGGAGTGCTTCTTTTTTTTTTAAAAAAAAAAAATGTTATAGGCAATTTTGGACCACCCTGATGTACAAGGAGCTGACGAGAACAACCGGGGAGAAATCGGGCTGGGAGATGGACCCAAAAGGCAAAACCGGCAAGTGGGACGGGCCAAGACCGAAGGGGTCGGGCTTTTGGCCCGACCCCCTGCTCGGCCTCGACCCATGGCCGAGGCCGAGCCCGTCCGACTCCATTTGGTCCCTACCGCCTTTGGTCGCCCCGGTTTCGCCTGGTTTGACCTAAAACGCCTCCGAATCCCTAAAAACCCTAGGAGGATGAGAATGTATTTATACCCCTCTTCGCCACTGAAGAAGGGGACCCGAACTCTATTCTCGACTCCCTACTCTTACTCCCTAGCTCTCCCTTCCGTTTTCTGACTTAAGCATCGGAGGCGGTGTGGGTGCAGGTTCTCTCTTTTGCAAGCCACGTCTTCCCCCTCTTCTACAAATTTTACTGTTGGTGGCGGTCAGGTGAGTTCTCTGACCAAATTTGACCATCAACAAAAAATAAATAACTTTAGAAAAGATGCAAGTCGACCATTCTACCCTATGAATTATAGTCAAACGTACAAATTCAAAAAATTCAAATAAATAAAGAGATTAAAAGAGTGACTGAAATTACTTTAGCTAGAACTAATAATTTTTTTTAGAAGAGTTAGAACTAATAATTAATGCATTAAATATGCTCATATATACCAAAGATTATCTTGGAAAGAAGAAATGAGAAGTCAATTTAGCCGCTCATAGCATTGCTCGATCTTTCTTTGAACGATTTTTTGTATAAAAATTAATCTAATTTTCTTTTAAAAGATAGTGTTAATCAACCAAACTCATTTTCTAATGAACCCTACAATTCAAAGTTAAATGGAAATTCGAACTCGCAGCTTTTGAAAAAGTCACTAATACCCTAATCAAAGTCAATTAACCGACTAAACTGTAAATATAAGCTATTTTTTAAAATACTAGAATGTGTCTATTATTGGCACATTTTCACACCTACCTTCTTTTTTATTTATTTTTATTTTTTAGACACAAATAAATTTGATTCGAAAGTGTAATTTCAATTCATGAAAAATGCTTACGAAAACAACACTGGACTGACTTATTTTTTTAAAAAATACTTATTAAAATAAATAAATAAATAAATAAAACTCGATTCTTTTCCCTCCTTTTCCGCAAAATGACAATACTAGACATTATTATGCTAGAAGAATGATTTGATTTAAAATTTAATTTTGCTGACGTGTCATCTCATCAGAAAAAGGAAAAAAAGAAGTCAATATGTCATTAAGTATCGTACCGTGTTGGCAAACTAATATGGCTATTATGTCAAACAATTTCAATACATCAAATAATTTCATGTTCTCAAAAAAAAAAAATAAATAAATAAATAATTTCATGAGAAAACGGAAATTTCTAGATTTTCTTACTAATCACTAATCTAAATTGGGTTACATTTTTTTTCTTCTTCTGAGTAACTAAATTGGGTTAGATTACAATTTTATAAGTATATTCATTTAACATTTTTAAAAAAAAAAAAAATAACGAATTGATTAGATATAAAATTTTATTTTGTGTCTAATAGAACATTAAGGTCTTATTTGATAATCATAATGTTTTTTATTTTTTGTTTTAAAAAATTAAGTATATAAATATTACTTTTACTTGTATTTTTCTTCCTTCATTACCTACCTTTTAAGAAAGTTTTCATAAACCAAGCCAAAGTTTGAAAACTAAGAAAAAAAATAGTAATTTTTAAATTTTGATTTTGTTTTTGAAATTTGCCTCAAAATCTATTACATATAGTTACTTAGTTACTTTAACTATCTTAGTTGAGTTTCTGTTGTATAGTTAAAGCCTTGTAACTAATTCCATGAGAGGTTTTCTCATTACATCAATAAGATGAAGTATTATCTTTCCTCTCTCAATTGATAAAATCTAAATGTGTTTTTAAGAAAAGTGAACAGTTTATCAAAAAGAATTTTGTGAGAATAAACAAGTATAATTTTAAAAGATATAAAACAAATACAAAATAGTGGCCAAACAAACCTAAACTTTTAAATTTATATTCAACAAATTCATAAAATTTAAAAGATATTGAAAAATGAATGACTAGACACAAAATTGAAAACTTAGAGACGTATTAGACATAAAATTGAAAATCCAAAAATTTAGGCCCTATTTGATAACCATTTGGTTTTTGAAAATTATGTTTGTTTTCTACTAATTTCTTTACCATAGTTTTCATCTTTGTTAAGGATACATTAGAATTCTTAGCCAAATTCCAAAAACAAAAATAACTTTTTGAAAACAACTTTTTTATGTTTTCAAAACTTGAGTTGGTTTTTGAAAATATGGAAAGAAGGCAAGTACAAAACAAAGAAACTTATGAGAAAAAGTAGTGTTTGTAGGCTTAATTTTCAAAAACAAAAAACAAAAAATAAAATGATTATCAAACGGGACGTCATTAAACCTTTTGAGAGATTATATTTGACACAACCTTAAAATTTTGGGGATTAAACTCATGGTTTTAACTTTAACTAATAAATGCCAACATGAGCATAGTTCAACTTGCATAAGTCTTGTACTAATGACCGGGAGGTCTCTAGTTCAAATTTGTCCACCCTTGTAAACCCCCACCCCAAAAAAATTAAAAAAAAAAAAAAAACTTTAACCAATAAATCGCTTTCTATTTTTTTTTTTTTTTTCTCTCTCTCTCTCTCTCAACTGTACAGAGGGGAAGACTATATGACGGCTGGATGGGCCATGGCTAGAAAGATTGAGCTAAAAAATTCAAACTTGTACGCTACCTTTTGACTATTTAAGAGGCCGTGTGCCACGCCCCCTCCAATTAAATAAAGTGAACATCGAAACAAAACAAAACAAAACAACCAACAACCTTCATTGCATATCTTTTCTTTTTTTTCCCTTAATTTCTCTAATTTCAATTTTACTCTAAATCACCGTAAAGCAAACGGTAATTGTGGAATTACTTACACATCAATACTCATCTTTTTGCTTCTTCTAACAAACCTCTTGGTAAACTTTTTATCAAATGTTGATTCAAATAACCAAAAGGAACTGAAGAAGATGAACGAACTTTTATGAAGAATTGTATTGTTCTTTCTCAAGACAACTTTTAATTTGGGAACCTTTAAATATTTTATGGAACAGAAGGAATCATGAACAACACTAATGATAAGACTAAGTGCAAAGTCCCACATGAAAAATGTGAAACCCTTTTTAGAACAGTTCTGTATAAACAGTATCTCCAAAACCCATTTCACAAGAGGCCCAAAAACCCACCAAACACCTAAATTCCCAATACCAAAATAGTGAAATAAATTAATAAAGTTAAGCATTAAAAAGAACGGATCCCAAGGAATCTAATAATATAAGGGTGAGTTAGGTTAAATCCAATTCCTTTCCCTCTCAACCAATAAAAATGAACCAAATTTAAAACAAATTCATAATTTTCCCACCAAATTAATAAACGGTTGGGCTCGAGTCCATTTAAGCAAGTAAATTTCCTGGATGGACAGTATGGCTGGCCGACTAATCTTTGCGCGTCTCATGGCACAAACGGCTCGGCAAAGAACATGCGTTGATGAAGACTTTTCCAGTCTGAATCTGAAAGTGCGGTACAGCAGACAAGAATATGATGCTTTGAAGAGCCCTCCCTGAAGAAAACTGCCAACAAAAGGAAATTCATTTATTGCTGCCCAAAGAATATTTGGTTCCCAGTTTCTATTTCTGAACTTTCTAGAAGAAGCATTCTAAGATGAGGTTTGGCCAAATCATAACTCAAGAAGCTTCGAGGATATCCATAATAATCCTGCAAATTTTGTATCAAACAAATCTAGAATTCAATCCGTTTGGAATAATTACATTAGACGGATGGGGTAGTTTTTTTTTTTTTTTCCCTTCTTCTATCTCGACCAAGTTATAACTAGATGAAAAGGAAATTACAGAGGAAGGATACGGTGAGACGTGTAGAGGGAGTCTTTCCAGATCCAGGAACTTGCGTGTCTGAGACAATTGGCTGTCAATAATGAACCTCAATAAATTTCCAACGTTCCGTGGGAAAAGAGAAGTGTAGTATTGATCCGGTTCGACAGTCAAAAATGGAGCCAAGTCAATCTGGCATTTAACCTACCCATGTCCTGAGTCCTGAGTCTCCTGACTGACGGGTCAAGTAAGAGATTTGCCAGCCCATTCCCGTTCACGTCGCTTTTGTTTGGCTTGCATTTTGTTAAATTTCTCTTTCCCCTTCTCGAGGAGAGGGTCATGCACAACGTAGTCATTTGGATCGTCACTACGAGACATGCGATCCTGCATGAGCCATGGCAAAAATTAAGCCTCAACCCTAAGTAATGGATGTTGACAAGGATTTCAGTTGAGATTAGTAAAATACAAGTCCCAACAATTAAGACTATTTGTTTTTTAACCAGATATAAAGAACCAAGGACCAAATTCATAACTGGATGGATATAATAAATGTTATAGTAAATAAACATAGCATGTACTTCATAATCTCCTTTAGGGCAAGGATCAAGTTATAGGCAGGTTGAAATGATAGGAATATTTTGCAATTTTTTTATAGGAATATTATGCATTTTTTTGTAGGAATATTACGCAATTTTTCAGTCCATTGAGGTGTTAATGTGTTATACGAAGTTGGACTTAAACTTTTAAGCAGGTTAATAAATTCACAATCACTTACCTTGCCAGGCTCTGGTGTAAATTTTAACCTAACAGATTTCCAGTCTGACAAATCATCATTGCCACCCCCAGATTCAGCGCTTGAAGTTGCTGGCTTTCCAGAAATGGCTTTCTTAAAATTCGCAAGCTTTGCCAAAACCTATAAGTAACAAAAACAAAAAGGGGAAAGTAAAGATTTAACTTAGACTGAGGATGTAAAAGGCGTGAATATCCATGCATGAAAAGATGCAAAAAGAAGTTCCTCATTTCGTAGAAGATCTTAAAGTCATTCCCAAATATGGCTTCATATCCACAACCCAACAATGAGAAAGGAGAAAGGGAAAGCTTTAAGATTTAAGCTTAAGAGCGCAATAAAGTTAAGATTCATAATTTGAAATTTCAAATATCCTTTCCTTTTCCTGGTGTCTTTGTAACATAAACCAAACTGAACAATGAAATTAGAAGTGTTATTTGGACTTGTTAAACAAGAAAAATCAAGTTTTAGTCAATTATTGTTACAACTATTTAATATGAAGCGGGCCCACCATATAAAAGGGGCGGACAAAAGCAAAAGCTAATATTAAAATTTTTAGTAAATTATCATCTTCAGATAAAAAGATAAAGACACTATGTCATTCAAATAAATCAAAGCAAACAAGGTGCAGCGTGACTGACAATCATCAGGATTCACAATTGTCGTTGTCCAAGCTCAAGTGAAAAGTTCTTGATCTAATTGCAACATTATTTAAAACAAAATGAAATTTCGTTTTTCAAATTAAAAATACGGTAAGAAATAAAACAAACCAGTATTGAAGATTAGAACATACTTCATCTTCACGTCCTTGAAGTCTCCTCTTCTTTAATTTTTGTAGCTGTCTTCCTCTCTCAGTTTCACCTAATAACTGCAAGTCTGAGTCAGCATTAGCCATTCGCTCTGCTCTCGCCTCAGATCCAATTCCTTTTTTCTTCAAAGACAACTTCTCAATCTTTGGTTGCTCACGATTAGTGTTCTCAGCTCTGGGCCTGTTAAAAAACAATGGAAATATAGATGATTTAATTTATTCAAAACATTGACATCCCCCCCCCCCCCCCCCTCCCTCCATAATAAAATTCCAAAAATGAAGATTGTAATTAAGCTATGATGACCCTATATATTAAGATTAACATCACCTTCCAAGGTCTAATACTTAGATTGTAAACAAGTATAGATCTCACTTTTCAGTTGCAGTTTCTACGTGGAAGAATAAAGGATAAAATTGCAGAAACCACTCTTAAACTATAGTTTAGGGGTAATAGCTCTTAGAGTTAAAAGGCAATTGCAGAAACTTAATCTTCTCCAGATCAATCACACTAGGGCTTAATAGAGTCCCGGCCAACCTACCTCTAAACAGAACGAGTGAACTTGAAAGCCTTATGTAACAAATCTCAATGACATGAACTACATTGGCCATTAACACAAGCCCATGCCTGCTTTTGCAGCTTAAACAGGAAACATGTACTCATGCATGGAATAAAAATTGTGAAGGCATGAAGATACAACAATTCCCCCTTTACCGACTCCAACAAAAGTAAATAAATAAAGAACAAAAGAAAATTGAAGCCAACATGAGTTTGAATTATATTTTACCTTTGAGTAGATCCTTCATTATTCTTTGAGTCCGAAGTCCCTGCACGTCAAATTCAGAACTTCAAGTAACTTGCACTTGAGTAATCCTTATTTTGAGCAGTCAGTCAGGTCTCAAAGCCCCAAACTTAGATTCTATGGAAAATATCGGCCAAGGAAAAAATAAATGATAACAAAGGGTAGCATCTTGCAAATCTACTGTTCCATAAAATATTTTCACTATGTGATGTAGAATATGTGCACCCCACTATCCATCTTTCATCCAAAGATTAATGAACTGCCTGCTGGTTCAAACTTTCTGACCTTGTTTCTTTCATTTTCCTTTTCTTCCTGTTTATTAAAACTGTGGTTATATAATATTCTCCATGCTATTCCCTATCCCATTCCAATATTGAGTATAATCAATAAGCTGGGGGAATCTTGTTACCTACCTAAGAAATGAGGAACCCGATGGAAGGATGATTTTTTCTTTTTTTTAGAAAAACAGTAGTAGGGGTGGGGGATTAAGCCGGCTTTTGGAATGGTAGGTACCTTATTCACTAAGTTATGCTTGGATAGACACCCTATGAAAGTTAGATCTTCAATTTCAAGACAACTAAAGAAAAGTTTGAGAAGCACCTACCCTTTCTCCTCTGGTAGCTACTTAAAATTTGCCATATTTCAAATTAAAAGTTAGACCAACATAAGATTAAATTGTTTAAAAATAGCATCAGACAAAGCATACAGAAACTGTGTGAAAAACTAAAAGATCATAGTTCCACATTGAAAGCAATAAATTGCATAGAAGTATACAAAGAATGTTTAATTCACCATTTCTAGACTTGTGGTGAGATGGTGCATCTCCCAACTCTGTTCTTTTTCTCAATATCTGTTGACGCATTCGGGCATCAAAGTTAGCTTCATCATCATCACTATCGCTGTATTGAGGGAGATTAGAATTTTCAGCATCTGAATCTCTACGAGACTCTTGTTTCTTTGATGCTAAAGTTTCTCTAACAGATAGCTGCATCTCCCTTGTTCTTTTACTGTCCTGCACTCAAAGAGTTCATCATGTTCAGCCAGAAACCAACAAATATTTATATGTGCCATAAATGATCACATCTTAGTTTTTGCAATTACCGCAGCTTCAGAAGTGAATGTTACAAGAAAAGATTATTGTCACCATTTCAGAAGAATAGATCTCATATAAAAATCAAGGGAAACTTGAAATGAAGCATTTAGAAGATGATTTTATTACTTGAAAAGTGTGCAGATCAAGAGAGCAGTAAACTTATACTAATTCATTGTTCCCTTCCCCCTAAAAAGCTTCTTTTTTTTTTGGAACATAGATAATGTAATTGAAAGTTGTTATTTTATTTTTGTTTATTATTTACCAATTCACTGCTTGGAATCTCTTCCTTCAGCAGACGTGGATCATCCAATACATCGTGACTGCTCTTAATTTTTTTCTTCACAGCTGCCAGTTCTTTCTCATCTTCTTCAGCTTCTTCTCCAAATGATAGTAAATTTAGTTTTCTACATTATGCAAACATATGAAGCAACAGAGAAATCAGGGGTAACTACAGCATGTATCTCAGAAGAGAATTATCAAATGTATGAACTCTTACTTCACAGCTTTCTTCTTAGTGTCCTTGTTGTCAGAATCAACAGTCGATGGGGCCACAGGCTTTGTAGGTGCTCTTGGAACAATATCGTCAAATGGATTCCATAATACCTTAAAATAATAATTTTTTAAAAGAATTTTTTCGACATAATAGAAGCTTATAACATTGGGGAAACATGAAAGTAGCATCAAAAGCAAAAACTACTATAACCTAGTTCAACACTTGTATCATTTAATCCTACCTCAACTGATTTTATCTTGGGTGGATCCACAGGACGATCATCCTTGTCAGTTTCGAAGTCACCCAAACTTGTTAGGTTGTATATAGAATCCCCAGTGACCTGAAACAACAAATGAACTCCAGCATCAAATAGCAATCGCGATAAGAATGGTTGCACAATAACAATCATTGTTACCTTTCCAAAAATTGTATGCTTCTTGTCAAGTTCATCACATCGACTCAATGTTATAAAAAACTGACTTCCATTTGAATGAGGAGACCCAGCATTTGCACATGCTACTAAGCCCCTGTGCTTGAATCTAAGCCGTGAATGAAACTCATCAGGGAAAACACCCCCATATATACTTTCACCACCTGCATGCAAATGCAGAATGCCAATAAATAAGAAAAATAATAATACATAAGCACGATTTCTCCTACATGGTAAAACTCTAGTTACACGTTACAATTAGTACTTAGTAGTACCCCACAATATGCAAACAAAGTATCTAGGAAAATATTGGTCGTGATGTTAGTAAGCAGTAAGACGCTGTCCAGCATTAATAAATTATAAATACTCAACGTTCAAGATCAGATTCGAGTTGGTATGAAATTTGGACATCAATGCCCAACCATTTGGCTCGTGTTCCCTCTTCCCTGTAGTTACCTATTTTCCTAACCCCCTCCTTCGGGCAACGGAATGACTCTTTGCCTAATACCTTCCCGCCTACATGGTAGCAAGGTATGTGATCTGCTCGATTAGCTTCTCCCTCTATTGCTCTATCATGGTGTTCACAAACACTATGGAGACAACTTCCTACAGTAGCTTAGGACAGCATAGCCAGTGACTGCGTGCCGCAGATAAATAAAACATTCTCGTTAACTTAAGAACGACATCCAAATTTCAATTTCTCTGAACTAAAAAACATCATTAGGCAGAGAATAATACAAAGTAAACTTCATAAACTACAAATTCACAGGAACTTCATTCTAATTCCTCCGATGCAAGGACCCTATGATCTGTTTACCCTAACAACTATCCACTTCGAGTATAATACAAAGCTTTGCAAAACCCTAACCATTGCATACAATCAAATGGAAGCAAAACAGAAATGGACGGACCTGTTCCGCTGCCGGTAGGATCACCGCCCTGAACAATGAAGTCCTTGATGATCCGGTGAAAGATGGTGTTATCGTAGCAGCCTTCGAGACAGAGCTGAACAAAATTTCTGACGGCTTTTGGAGCTTCCTTAGGCCAGAGCTCGATGTCGAGCGGCCCACACGTCGTATTCAATACGACCTTCCCTCTCGTCGGCGGCTCTAATACGTAAACAGTCGACATTTCCACTCAATTTTCAGAACCCTCTCGCCGCGGCGCCACCTTCCGCCGCTTCGTCGAACTATTCTTCTTTCGATGAAGACGGAGGAGGGAGTCTGAAATTCGTTTCTGAGCTATCGAGTAAACGGCGTCGTTGTGATTTACGAATTGGTCAACGCATTTTCTTTTATCTAATTATTATTATTATTACTTTTTTTTGAAAAAATCATTTTTAACCCCTAAACTTTGGGAGTTGTATCAATTTTAACCCTGAAGTTTCAATTTCATCGAATTGAACCATAAACTTATCAATATGTATCAATTAACCATGAACTTTTAATTTCATCAAAATGAACCTTAAACTTATCGGCGTATCGATTTTAACCCCAAACTTCCATAAGTGTTACAATGATACCTTTGGTTAATTTTCCTTTTGAACCACCGTACTAATTGATTATTTCTTTTTTTTTTTCTTAATTCACAATGCACCTGAATTAGTTTCTTGTAAATTAAATACTGGCGAAACCTGATTTTAGATTAACTTTTTCTTATTGTTGAGAACTTTGTGAGAGTTTTTTTGTTGCTATCTAATCAAGATTATGAAAGCAAATAAACTTTGGAGGTTTTTTATCTTTAAATATTTACTAGTTTTTTCTTGTTGCTAAGAACTTTGTGTGATTATTTTTATTCTTTTACTGTTTTTTTTTTTCTTGCTAATTAGAATAATGTACAAATGTAGGAAACGAAAATAAATAAATTTTGAGTTTTTTATTTCTCATATTTGCTGGATTTTTCTTGTTGCCAATAACTTATGGTTTTTTTTTTTTTTTGGATAATAATAAGAAGAATGGTATGAGATATTTGATTTCTTTTGATAAAGAGTTTTTCCAATAAATTTTTTACAAAACACTAACTCAGGTGCAATACGAATAAAAAAAAAAGGAAGAAAAAAAATTGTCAATTACATGTTTTTTATAGCAATTCAATGAAAAGTTAACTAAAGGTCTACGTTGCAACATTTATGCAAGTATGAGGTTCAAATTGATACAATTTGTTAAGTTTAGGGTTCAAATTGATGAAATTGAAAGTTTAGGGTTAAAATTGATACAACCTGCTAAGTTCAAAGGTCAAAATTGACTTTTTCCTTTTTTTTTTTTTTTTTTAAGGATAGCGCATTTTTTCATTTATATCATAAATAGATATCTTACTTATTTATTTGAAATGAAATAGATAACGTTGGGATAAGGGGATTCAAACTCATGATCTCTTAGTCATAAGCACATACTTTATATCAGTTGAGCTATGTTTTTGTTGGCATGTTAATTGATGTTACTTTCATCTCGTTCAAATTTGTAATCCATCATTTTGTCAACAAAAAATTAAAAAAAAAATTGATATATGTTTCAAAATAATAATAATAACAACCATTTGAAGTGACCAAACTAATCTATTTTTACCCTGGCATGGTGTAACATTTTTCACCTTAATTTTTTAGTTCATCCATTTGAACTATGCGTGGAGTAAATTCTGTATTTTTTCTTTCATTCAACAAAAATCAATTCTCACAAAATCTAATTCATTTTATACACAATATCAAATAGTAAACAAATCTGATCGAAATGTAGAGATTTCTAAAATCTTACTTTAGTGTTGTTTTTCATAAAGTAACGTCAAGTTCGTATTTGATATGTTGAAATGATTTTTTAAAAGAAAAAGTCTCTTATAATTTTAAAAGTACGACACCTATTTTTAAGTCAAGGACACTACGACATTTTATCAATATCTAAGATGCATTTATAGCAAATTTTGATACTATTTTATCAAATTTGTGGATAAAAATGGAATATAATGTACCATTTACATGATTATAATATACTACAAGTTTATTTTATTTTGTTTTGTTTTTAATAATCTCATAATCTCCTTTGGCTTGAATGGTAGTAGGCTAGGTTCTCATTCTTTTTGTGTCGGAAGATATGAACTACTAACTTTGGAGTTGCAACAACTATGATGTAATACGGCGTGTTGATTTCAAAAGGAAAAATAAATATTACGAGGGAGTTGAAAAGTTACCAAATTTGCACAACAACTGTGATGTGAAAAGGCAGGTCAAGCTTCAATGTTAGTTATGGATACTAAATTTGTGAAAGAGAGTTGGTACTTGGTAGGAATTTGTACAATAATTCGTAACAAATATAAAGTACCAAACCTTGATCAATGTCAAGGTGAGCATAGTTTAGCGGTAATTGACGTATATCATTGACTAAAATGTCAGAAGTTCGAATACCCCACTAGAATAATAAAAAAAAAAAAAAATGTTCACGTCTACACGGTTGTATTTCACATTATTCCAACCTCCTATGTTATTTGAAAGATTTCACCCATCCGAACAAGCATATAATATTGAAAGTCACTGTAAAAAAAAAGAGAAAATGTTGCCACATTACCCAAAAACTACTCACTTTTTTGCATAGTAAATGACCAAATGACATGGATTACAGTCTCCCAAGGTAAAACTTAACCATAAATCAAAGGCAACCAACTGAACCAAGATCAAAAGTAAACAAGGCCAGAAGCAATAATGATCAAGCATTAGAATTGGGGTTTGCAGCAGAACAGAGAAGGGAATTCAGAAGGCAAATTTGGAGGGAAAAAGAAAGAAAAAACAGACCACAAAGGAACAAGAAAGTAAATATTAAAAAACATCAATCCCAAGGAGATTGGTCCACAATCCCCATAAAAGGTGGATTATGTCTGGAGAAAGGTATTACAAAAGAGCCAAGTTTTGAAGATTTTAGATTCTAAACTTTGCCAATACTTCGGATTCCCACTTTCTCCCATTGCCATTGAGCCCATTCTTTGACTCCAAATCAAATCAGGATCAAATTTCCCACTTATTTGACAAATTATTCATCGACACAACGTGACTGTCTCTCTAAAACCTTGATGTAATTTTTTTGATAATCATTAGATACAAAATCGAATTTGTTTTACCATTACTATTTCTCTCGTAGAAGTTACCAACTTTCCAATGAGTTGAACTTTTCAATTCCCACCGAAAGAGTAACAGAATTTAACCCACGAAAAAAAAGTCCCTTTTTCTTCAGCTCTTCACGTGCCCTTCTCATTGAAGAACCACAGCGTTTTAATTGAGTTCCAACACTTCGTTTTCTTTTCTCTTCTGCAATTTCTCTTGGATCGCACCAAAACGATGTCGTTTCCAAGCCTTTCGGTTGTTGCATTTGCATTGGCTTTGTTTTCAGCAGCATCCGAAGCCCAGACGGTTGTGCCCTCCACCGGACAGCTCTGCATCAGCGATTGCTCCACGTGTCCGGTGATCTGTACGGCGCCGCCTCCTCCAGTCCTCTACTCGCCGCCGCGCTCTTACAGCAGTTACATTCCGCCACCGCCTCCGCCGGCGGAGTTATTTGGTGGGTATATGGCGCCGCCGGAGATGACGTGGACGCCGCCGTCGTATTATTTCTGGGGTCCGCCGCCACCGGTTCGGAATTATTTTACGGGCGCACAACCGTCAGGGCAGATGCCGCAGACGGCGGGGCCTCGGGATTATTCTTACCCTTACTACTATTTCTACAGTTCGAATTCGTGTTCCTTATCTTCTATTTCTACAGTCGTTGTTTTGTTTGTGTGTTTGTTTCATTTTGTTTTCTGACGGCGTTGACAAGAAGCTGACGGATTGTTGTTGTTGTTCGTGGTTGGTTTTTTAGGATGTAATGACTACTTTGTAAAAATTAATGTTTTCTTTTTTTATTTGTTCGTATTGATCGTTTTAACAGATTAAGTTATGTTCAAATTGATGTTAACTTTGTTTGCTCGGTTTTAATTATTGTTCGTGACTTAGAGATGAATGATAACTTCATTTTTTTAAATGGGACGTAGATATTCAAATTAACATTTTTTAGATGGATTAAAGATGTCTTAACTTTCAAGTTAAAATCCATTGACAATTCGGTCCGTGTTATTGTTTTTTAGTTTAACAATGTTTAAATTGGAAATTTGAACTTGACTTTTTACTTAAAGATATGTATTAAACCAATTGTTGTCAATATTCGTTTCATAGAGAATCAATAATATGGAATGAGGCACATAATGTGTGTCAACGGGCTTGTAAAGATGAGTGTAACTATAAGTTATTCAAAGGATTTTGTTGAAATTTGAGATATTTTCCAAAACATGCAAAATATGATTCGGAGTGTGTGTTATTGAGTCAAGTTTTTAACTAAACAAAACTATCACGATTAGCTTATACCTAAGCTCCTAAACATAATTCAATCAGGTAAGAGTAGCATCAACTTCATGTTATAAATTCACGACTCTACTTTGTTATCGCGGTAAAAAAAATGAAATGAATCTACTTTGTTGTCCGCATTAACATAATTCAACTAACACATAAAGCATGAACCATCGAATGAAAAACAAGTCTTTATATTCGACTCTCCCATTTCACACATCATTAAAAAAAAAAGTATGTACATTGATTCAATTGCAATAGTAATGATAATATATATGTGTGATTACCTCTTTATTTTCACTAACTTTTATCTACATTGCACTAGGAAAAATAAAATAAAAAACGAAGTATAGAAAAATATATTTCCAAACGTATTTAGAATTAAAAATATATATATATTTCACACATCATTAAGAAAAAAACAGAAAAAGAAAAAGAAAAGTCTTTACCTTGATTGAATTGCAACAACAACAATAATATATATGTGTGGTTACCTCTTTATTTTTCTCTAACTTTTATCTACATTGCACAAGAAGAAATAAAATAAAAAACGAAGTAATTAATCAATTATGGAAATACGAGAGTGATTAATCATTTATGAGAATGATCTAATCACTTATGAAAGTAATTAGTCATTTGTGAAAAATATTAATCAATTATGAAATTGACTGATCTTGGATTCAATTTTGGAAAATAGTGATTTAATTGAATATTTTATTCACGGTCACTCCTCCATAAATAGAACACTAGATCTAATTGGTTTATAAGCAACTTTAAATCTTTATCTTGTCCTGCGTAAGTTAAGTCCAATGATGCCATCTATGCAAATAACCTCCATTTTCGCTTACCTTGAACAAAAGAAAAACTCTGTGATCTTTTGCTCAACTAGTCCTCTACTCCAAAAAATTGCACTGATTTTGTAAGTTTAGCCCGAAAAATGATCATATAGACAACAATACCCCTCAAAGAACAAAGAAAAATTGGGAAAAGTATGCCTCTCTCAGTCGTGCAAAAAACTGAAGTCATTTCAGATCCAAATGGTAAAACGATAACCGGTTTCGTTAACGCAGGGACGAAGCTCGTCGGCTCTCCGGCAGATCTGTGAGTCTATGTGATTTTCCGAACACGAATTTCTAGATCCGGCCTGTCGTACCAGTCGTCACTGAGGTCTGGAAAATGGAGATTGAGAATGCAGAGGAGCTCGCATCGTCGACGGCTCCCACTCTCCTTCCCCTCGCCTCCGCCGCGCAGCAGCCATACGTCTCGGAGCTCCTTTCTTTCACTCTCGATCGCCTAAACAAGGTAATTTGTGAATCTCTCTTACCTGTCGTCTGTTGCACTAGCAAATGGAGTGATTGGATGCTGCTATCTAGCTTAGAGATATCAATGTCTTGATTTCTTCTAATTATTCGATCGATTGGTTTGAAGTTTGAACGAAGTACCTTAGTGTGTACTCTGCAATTAGTGACATATCTTGTTCTTTATAGGAACCGGAGCTTCTTCAAGTGGATGCGGAGCGAATTCGGAGGCAAATTCAAGAGGTGGCAGTGGGCAACTACCGAGCTTTCATTGCTGCCGCCGATGCGTTGCTTGCAATTCGAGAGGAAGTATCTTCCATTGATAAGCATCTTGAATCTTTGGTAAATCCAAATTCCACATACCTTTCCTTCATTTGCGTGCATATGTAAATTTGAGATCTTAATGCAAGGGAAAAGTGCAGCTTATGCCGATTAATGTTCAGATGATTATTTCCATGTGACTATTGATAGTGTGGAACTTAATCAATTTCTGTCTTGGAGTTATGGCAATCAAATACTTCAATCAGTCTTAAGTTCACTGGTTTGGTAGATAATATACAAAGTGGAATTCATTTGTTTGATTTTCCGGTTAAAAGATCAACTCTCTGATGTTCTTTTTCTCATGCTTGCTTTATAATTACTATGATCATGATTGTTTATTTGCTACGTCTTATTATTAGTGGTATGAGGAATGAGGATAACCGTTAAGATGGGGTGGTGAAACCAACGGATCATTCTGTTCTTACATTTACATGGTTTGACGATTATTTAATATTGTGATATTAATTTCCTCTTTATAGATATCTGAGATTCCAAATTTGACATCGGGTTGCACAGAGTTCATTGAATCTGCGGAACTGATTCTGGAGGAGAGGAAGATGAACCAGATATTGTTAACACATCACAGTACTTTGCTTGATTTACTTGAAATTCCTCAGCTTATGGACACGTATGTATTTGATTGCTTGACCTACGCATTAAAAAGTTTGCATCGTGTTAACCAAATATATGATCATGTAATGCATTTGTGATTTTTTTTTTTTTATATCAAATATATGATTATGTAATGCATTTCAAACTTGCTCAAGAAATCATGCTACAGTGTAAGCTGCAAGCACATGTTGTTATTTATGATACAGTGTAAGCTAACTATAGGTTACTGCACTTCCCTTTGCTGACAACCAGTATATACTTCCATAAGAATATGTTTTTTGAGCTATTGCTGGCATGTACCTTTTCTTTTACTCCATACTGTTGTACGTGGAGCTGATATATTTTATTATTGATTTTATTTTTTGTTTTACATTATAAATCCATCTTACCCCGATAAAGTACTCACCCTATAAACTTTATGGAGCTGATTTTGGTTGGACAAGTTTTACTCTACACGTGTGCTGAGTCAAGACATCCAACTAGACATGGATTGGTGTGCTTCCAGTTCCGTTATAATTTTCTTAGTTAATTGCTACAGACATGAGAGATTATAATTGTAAACTATAATGAAGAAAACCATGTACTATAAATTTGAAGCACAAGCTTGCTTTAGGAATTGATCATAGCATGAATATAAACTTTGTTTTATATTATTTCAGAGCTATATTTCTAGAAGATTATGAAAGAGGTTTTTGGTGATTCCATCCGTCTGCAGGTGTGTAAGAAATGGAAATTATGATGAGGCTCTTGACTTGGAAGCATTTGTTGCAAAACTTTCAACCATGCACCCTAAGTAAAATTTTTCTCTTGTTTCTCTCCACACCAAGTAATTTTTTGTTCAGGAAGCTAACTCTGTAACAAACATCTTGATGTGACTCTGTTCTTTCTCATAGAATACCAGTTATTCAAGCACTGGTGGCAGAAGTCAGGCGGACCACCCAATCTCTTCTTTCTCAACTTCTCCAGAAACTTCGCTCAAATATTCAGGTATCTTGCACGGCTTATGGTTGTGTTAACATGTGATAAAAATCTTGATATAAATATAATAACTATTTCTTAAAAACTGCAGTTACCTGAATGTCTCCGTATCATTGGATATTTACGTCGAATTGGAGTGTTTAGTGAATATGAAATGCGTTTGCAGGTAAAAGTCTTTCATTTGTTTTAAATCTGCATGGCTCTTCATCTGTTCTCATCTTGAAAATTTATAAGAATCGTGCTTTTGTTATCTTCTTTCCGATGGATTTAATTATATGGGATTGTATTTACCTTCTTTCAGTTTTTAAGATGCCGAGAGGCATGGCTTACTGGAATTCTCGAAGATCTTGACCAAAGGAATGCTTATGAGTATTTGAAAGGAATGATCAATTGTCATAGGACACATCTTTTTGATGTTGTTAACCAATATCGAGCAATATTTGCTGATGATACGTCAGGAAGTGAAGAAAACTATGACAGTGGGCTTCTTTTTAGTTGGTCCATGCATCAGATTACTTCTCATCTAAAGACACTCAAAATAATGCTGCCAAAAATAACAGAAGGAGGATCCCTATCCAATATATTGGAACAATGCATGGTGAGATAAATCCCATTTGACCAATATCTAATTGATTTATTGAGTTGTAATATTTATCAACTTTCGGTTCTGGGAATCTCTGAGCAGAATGAGATTCAAAGTTGTCCTCGTTGCATATATTTCAAAGCCTGATTCCAAAGTAACCGAAATAATGGTCCCTAACATTCAAAGTTATTGAATTTGGCGAGTTTTCTAATGTTTACTTTAATTTTGAAAAATATCCTTCTATATGAACTCGTATAGCCAAAAGCCTAATTTCTAAATATACCCTCACTCTACTCTTTTTCTCCATTTGTGCGTGTCTGTGATGCATGTGTTGAACTGCTAAAGTAGCTATTTAGACCAATAAAATAACATTCACGCAATGGATGCCAATTTCAGTGTAACAAAATGTGGCTCCAACGAAATGACTTGGAGTTCCAGCTGCTTAATTTATTTTTAATTTCTCTCTCTGTTTCATTTGCAGTACTGCGCTATGGGGCTTGGCTGGGTCGGAATGGATTTTCGTGGTTTACTTCCTCCACTTTTTGAAGAGTATGGCAGTTATTTCATTTTTGGTTTTTATTCAAATCCAATGTTAATGAAATTATTTCTTTATACTCATTTTCCTTAATTACTCTACAGGGCAGTTCTCAATTTATTTTCAAAAAATATGGGTTCTGCAGTTGATAATTTTCAGGTAAAACATCAGAAACTTGCGAGACTGAAACTCCCCAATTTAATTCTTTCTCCAAAAGGCGAGTCACTTCGCTGCAATCAAGATCACTGTCATGTCTAATTGGCCATGCTTATTTTGCCTTTGCAGTTAGTTCTGGATTCCCATCGTTGGGTCCCATTACCAGCTGTTGGCTTCCCGGCAAGCACTATTGGTGAGGAAAGTCAAGAAGATGTGACTCCACCTTCCTATTTGATGGAACATCCACCTCTTGCTGTTTTTGTGAATGGTATGTTAGATATTTGCTTCATATACCGTGAAATGGTTTTTAAAATTTTTCCTACCAAACTTGTCAAACAGTCATATTGAACTAATAAGAATATTGTAGCCCAGTTTTTGTTTCTTATCAAAAAAAAAGAAAAAAAAAAAAAAGAGAGGGAACAGTGCAATTGTGCCCCGCTTTTGTAGCATGATCCACGTTAGTATTTTAGCTGGATGAAGATAGATTCGTTCAATCCTGAAAAAAAAATAGATGTGGTTTGCGTACTTTTTGTTGTTTTTTCTAGGAATGCTAATAGTTTACTACATAGTCTGATACAACTAATTTACCTGACCGTAGTTCAACCTATGAGCTCAAAGTAAGAAAATTTGTACTCGGAGGTTATTTTGTTGCAATATAATCGGTCTGTTAATGACTTCTTCTTTCGGTGTTATTAGGTGTATCGGCTGCTATGAATGAACTTCGGCATTGTGCCCCTTTGAGTTTGAAACATGTGATAGCTCAGGAATTAATTAAAGGATTGCAGGCTGTTTCTGACTCTTTATTGAGATACAACACTACTCGCATGCTAAAAGATAATGAATCTGGACTTTTCCTCCAGCTTTGCCGGGCATTCATAGAGGTGCTGTTTCGGTTTTGCCTACCCAATTCCATCTGAAGTTTCTCTTCTAAAAGAATCCTTGCTCATTTTGCACCATCTTCTGCAGGTTGCTTATCCACATTGTGCCACATGTTTTGGCCGCTGTTATCCTGGCGGGGCGATGCTTATATTAGACGCAAAGAATTTATACGATGGTATTGGTCGCTTATTGACCGTCTCTTCCTCGAGAGAACTCCCGAAAACAGTCAGTAATGCCGAAGAGAAAAACGTTACAGAAAATGGTGATATGCCTGCGCTGGAAAACGGTGCTACACCAGACGTCGAGAAGGAGGATCAGAAAAGCCCTCCCTTGCACAGTAATGAAAAACACAGCGAAGGTGAAGCAGAGCAGAGCAGTTAAATTCAACACCCTATACTTGATTTTGTAGCCCTCCATTTTTTGTTGGGGTCTCATTCTTTTAAACCTTGGTTTGTAATTATTCTCTAGAATGAGTGACTGAGGCGCATCAAATTTTCAGCAAAAGTTACAGTTACATTCAGTGTATGATAGAGGAAACAGGGAGAGTTCAATGAAAATATTTTAGTTCCAAAAGGGTAAAGCGGACAGAAGTGTTTGATCCTGAATCACCGTACAAGGATTTTATTTGATTGAAGTAGATGCTTATATAGTTTGACGCCCAATATATATCGAATGACCACTTCCATTGTCATTTCATTTCCAGTGGTATGCAAACTTATCTTATACCAAACCACATATATATATAATACTATATTGTTAGATTTTATTTCATTTTTTAATATCTTCGATCAAATCTTAAAATTAGTCTCACCAAGAAAACTATGTTTGATTGGCATAAAAATTATACTCACAATCAAGAGGATAGTTGTTCAAAGCCTTCTCCACATGTAAAAAAAAAAAAAAAAAAAAAAAAAAAAAAAAAAGAAAGAATAATTTTAAGATTAGTTTATTGTTATTATAGCTTTAAGCTAATAAAAATAAAATGAAATTCGAAGCCTTCACTCCAAATGTCAACACAAGAGTAGTTTGATCAACTAGTCAAATACTAGCAGTTTCTTTTGGATGGTAAGTTTGTATAAATGGTTGAAATATATTCAAGTTGACTAACAACAGAATCAAAACCGTTTGAATTATATTCAAGTTGGTTAACAACAAACTAAAAATATTTTTGTCTTAAAAAAAAGGCTAATAATAAATGGACATTATTATATATATTTTTTCTATAGTGGAGATTTGATTCTCTGACCTCTCAGTCAAGAACACAAGCTTGTTGAACTATCATGATGTTGACAAATAAACATTATTTTTATTAATTTTTTTTTTTTTGAAAAAATACTACTATTATTAAATTGCTGCGTGGGCAAAAGAAGAACGGTCATTCTCGACCAACAAACGTAACCAATTTGGGAAACAATCAACCCATGTCTCACTACATTTTGACATTTTCGTCCTCTTTGCTATACTATCAGCCACCATATTTCCATTTCCATTGGGGTTCTAGGTACATATTGAAATTTTACTTCACTAAGCCCATTGGATAAGACCCAAATACTTTCAACTAAGCCCTCCACATTACTCCCTACATCAGACAAATAAACATTATTTATGGAAGATTCGACATTGGTATCCTATATCTTTTAAGCCTATAACATGTTTTTTCTTTAACCTCTGCGGTCTGAGAATAGTCATTAATTGTTAGAAAATAATTTTTTTTTTTATCAATAGAATTTTAGAACTCTTTTTCCTGAACAATTTTTTAAAAAATCGTTGTCATTTCTTTAAAAAATTCAATACGGTGCGTTTTGATGTTTCATTCCCGCTTGGCCTAGTGACGGTTAACCGTCGGTTACCAGTAACAAAGCCCCCAAAACGCTGCGTTTTAGGTCAAAACCCTCTTCAGAAACCCTGATTCAGCTCCGTGTTCGCAGCACGGTGATCCATATTGGCGGCAAAGACGTTGTTGCTTAAACAGACTCTGCAACTCTCTTCTTGCAATACTTCGATCTGAAGCTTGACAGGTTCACATGAATATTCTGCTTATGATAGATTCCATGGCGAAGTTGTATTTCTTTCATCGGGTCACTATCGTTAATGATTTTAGATTGATTCTCGATATTGTGGCATTTTCATCTTTTGTCTGTGTTGTTCTATCTGGAATATCCTTTACTTTTGGAATACTTTAATCGATGCTTATAAAGTGATAATTCTGAGAGCAATTATGAATTGAAGTCCTTTTTCTTTACCTTGTGGGAACTAGGTTGGGCTTGGAGGTGCAGTAAACTGCAAAATTAATAGTAATTTACAGATGGGTGCTTATTCTATGAATGTATGATGAAAATATTATGTGAAAGCTATAAAAGTTTCTGTTCTGAAAGTTTTTCTTCTTGTAGTTCTGTGGGAGAGTATGGATTCGAATGTACAACAGCCTGTGGAGCAACAGCCAGCTACTCAGAAGATTCAGATATACTCTACCTCTAGTACTGGAGTTTCTCCTTTCTGGAGAGGTCTCTTTCTCTTTCAAGCGCACATGTACTAACACATGACGCCAAAGCACACACTTGAGTTCATATTCTTGAATGAGATGCCCACAGATATCACATTAACTCTCTCTCATTTTTGCAGAGAAGTACGAAAAAGATGCTAAGAAGTACTGGGATATCTTTTACAAAAAGCATCAAGACCGAGTAAGTTACTACGTGGGTGAAATATTTGCTCAACTGCTCAACTAATAACTGAGCTCTAATGCCTAAATTAGTGTGGAAAATCTGTAACTGAAAATTTTGTCTTTGATTTGTGGTATCTGGAATATTTGTTTGGCCGAAACTAGGTTGATTATCTTTTACATTTTGTATAAAGCTGATGTTGTTCACTTACCTTCAGAAAAGTTTGAAATTTACTCATAGGGCTTGATCAATTCTCCTACTATGTTTAAGCTTAGTTATAACATGATATTTACTTCCATTTTCATTTTTTAGTTTTTCAAGGACCGACACTACCTGGACAAAGAATGGGGCCAATATTTTTCTGTGAGTTCAAGGTTTAATTGTAGCAATTTTTTTTCCTTGGTTTATGGAGGCATCAAATGAACTCAATCATAATACTATGCTACTTTGTGGATCTTCAGGGAGAAGAAAGAAAAGTTGTTTTGGAGGTAAGTGTTCAATTTTTGTCATTCAGTTCAATGTTACCCGATTTTCCTTGTTTTATAATGAAATTCACACTATCATTATTTCTTTGGGTGGTAGTTTGTATTCAAATTATTCACAATAATATCTTCCATCCCTTAAAGCTTGGACTCGATGTGATGGATTTCCTCCAATCACCTCCTGCTTTTTTTTTTCATTGATAGGCACAAGCACTTACTGCGCACAGTTGTTTCACATTCATTTTTCTTCATTGAAAAGAGTAATGTGAGATATGGTGATGGGTTAGATAAGGATCACATACTTTAATTGTATATCCTGTTTCTTTTGACATCCTTTAAGATGTTGTTTCAGTGATTGCCTCATTTTTTCAATTCTCTGAGTACTTAGACCATGTTTTTCTTTTCTGGTTCAGGTTGGCTGTGGTGCAGGAAATACTGTTTTTCCCTTGATAGCTACATATCCAAATGTTTTCATTCATGCATGTGATTTCTCACCACGAGCAGTGAATTTAGTCAAGGTTTGGTGGCATTTATGTCTGATTTTATAATAGAATTTCTTGCTTAGAAGTTTAGCCTTTTCGTTACTGTCCTGTTTCATTGCATTTATATTCTAACTAGTATTTCATTAACTTTTGGAATTTGATAATTATAAATGTGGCTTAAGTTGGCAAAATGGACTGGTTTGCTCATGCAGACACATAAAGACTTCGATGAGAGCCGTGTTTTTGCCTTTGCTTGTGATCTTACTGCTGATGACTTGAGCAATCACATTTCTCCATCATCGATTGATGTAGTAATGATGGTAATTTACCGAAAATTATGGACTTACAGTCTCTATTGGACATATTCTTGTTATTTAACTAACTTAGTATGTTGATAAATTATTCCTCTTCTACCAATTTTCGAGTCATTTGATCTTATACTTGAGTTTCACTTCTAATATATTTTTTTTCAAGTAGCTAACTGATTAAGCAGATTTTTGTTTTGTCAGCAGTTTCCCCAGAGAAGATGTCCCTGGTGTTGCAAAATGTGAAAAAAGTTTTGAAAGTAAGAACTCATTGGCACTCATTAAGATTCTATTTTTTTTATCATGACTTGTTAAGAACGGCTGATGATCCAATGAAATTTAATTATATCTTTTTTTTTCCAGCCAACTGGATGTGTTCTGTTTCGTGACTATGCAACTGGTGACCTTGCTCAGGTTTCTACATTATGCTTCTTTATCCTTTTTTTTTTTTTTTTTTTTCTTCCTGTGTGTGCTATTCTGCTTTCGTTCATATCATGCCAATTTCCATATCTCCTTATGTGATATTTGAAGGACCTCTTCCTTTAAGATCAAAATGTTGAAAGTAGAAATTTCAAATGATAGTGTAGCTATAATATATATTTAAATGCTCAATGTCTTCATTAAATTTCCTTCTAATTGAATCTATGGGATGAGTTGACTAGTCTGTTTTAATTATTTGATAATTCCACAATTTCCATGTTGGAAGTCAGAGCATCCCTTTTTCTGTTATCATTTTCCTCTCTTTTCGTTGGTCTTTTACAATATCTCTGTGTTCCTTATCCTTAGGCTTCTTAAGTACTTATGTTGCACATTCTCTCGGTGTCCTCCATTGCAGGAAAGGTTTGATTGCAAAGACCAAAAAATTAGTGAAAATTTTTATGTCCGAGGAGATGGAACTGTAAGTTACAACCTTTTCATGCTTACTTTAATATGCTCCTTTATTTAGTCACTTTTTAATCTAGATGCCTCTACCCTGGTCAGCGTGCTTTCTACTTCTCTAATGAGTTTCTTACGAGTACATTTAAAGAAAATGGATTTGATGTTAAAGAACTTGGAGTATGCTGCAAACAAGTTGAGAACCGATCAAGGGATTTGATTATGAATAGGTAAATATATATGTACATATATTTCCTCTTTTTTCTTGAATAAATGAATTCATTTACAGTTGGTTTCCTCAAATTGAAAAAGGCTCATTCACTACATGGTCAAAATTATGACTCATCCACAGTTTAGGTTATTTTAGTTGTTAATGTAATTGTTTTGTCAAATAGCCACTTAAGTGGATTCGAATTGCCAGGTTCAAAGTGCTGTAAATGGATTATTGACCCACGCATAAGGTGATGGGCATGTTTTGCTTGGTAATACTACTAATTTCTGGCAACTTAAATTCTTGCAAGTTGCGATTGTTTTTCCAGATTCAAATTAGTTTCAACTTTTAAGAGCGGTGCAACACTTGAACATTATAAGCTTGTCACTCATTTTGTTTTTATGTTTGGAAGTCAATCCTATAAAGCAATTTGCTTTCTTCCCTCCAGTATCCGGCAAATCGCAACTGAAACCTCTTTAAAGCATATCCTCCCTCCCATTGCATGTGGGCAGTGCTCAGGGTTGGTGGTTTAGCCCCCCGGAAGGTTCAAATCCAAAACTTCTTAAATCTCACTTGAGATCTTCGGCCCATTTGACCTACCTCGTAGAATTGCAATATTGAAAGTTCAAACTCATTATCGTGATTTGCATAACCACTCTCTTTTTCAATAATCTGGATGTGAAGTTTTATTTTAAACTCATTAGACCTGAAACTTGGTTACTTGATCGTTTGTTTTTTATGCTACAAATTTAGTTGTTAGGCCAAGGCATATTTTATTTATCATTGTAACCGTTTCTGTTTGTGATTTAAGGCGATGGGTCCAAGCTGTTTTCAGCCTTTCAGAGTTTGCAACTCCAGAAGCTGGACTTAGGGAAGGCTTTCTTGGTCAAGCTAAAGCCGAGCCTAAGTCCAAGGAGAACCCTTCAGAGGGGCCTGTTAATGATTTTGAACTTGACTTCTCTGAGGGTGTTGCAGTTGATATGTTTGGAATTCCACCTTATCAGGATAATGAGGTGTGTTTATCCTAAGGGTAAAATTTTAAGTTTGCCCTCAAATCTTTCTAATCATACAAACTATTGATCTTTTCATTTATTTCTTTGAACCCGTGTCTGGCCCCCGTATTCTAAATTTTACAGCGTCAAATCATTTGATTTTCTTAGATCATTGAGGTGGATATTAGAGGATGGAATTTCAAAATTAAAGTTCTCTCGAAAGAGTTCCAACATACCTGCAAATCCACTGGTTTAATGCTGTGGGAATCTGCTCGTTTGATGGCTTCTGTACTGGCAGAAAATCCAGCTATATATGCTGGAAAGAGAGTGTTAGAGCTGGGGTGTGGCTGTGGGGGCATCTGCTCTATGGTTGCTGTTGGCTCTGCTAATCTCGTAGTTGCCACCGATGGAGATCCGAGTGCTCTCGACCTATTATCTCAAAATGTAACTTCAAATCTGGAGCAACGTTTCCTCGCCAAACTAATTACAGAGAGACTGGAATGGGGAAATCGCATACATGTTGAAACTATCAGAGAAATAAGCACCGGAGGTTTTGAAGTCATCATAGGCACTGATGTCACGTATGTTCCTGAAGCTATTTTGCCGCTGTTTTCTACTGCAAAAGAGCTGATCTCATCTAGCAAGGATTCAGAACGTGCATTGATTCTTTGCCATGTCCAGCGTCGAGTTGATGAGCCAACAATCATTTCAGCTGCTCATCAATTCGGTTTTAGGCTGGCTGATTCTTGGACTGCTGGAATCTCATGTAAGTCATCCCAAAGCATTGTGAGTTCTTGGTTCGCTGATAGAGAATGGGACATCCCCAGTACTGCTTTGAATATTATGTACTTCCTTCTAGATTAGTGATCATCATAATTAATATCAGCCTTCTTTTTAATGTGTCAAAGGGCGAATAATCAATATATGAATCCATTGATTTTGATATTTTCTTTTTCCGAACAGACGATATTGTATTTGTACTGGAAGGCTTTGAGTTGATATATATGCTTTCTTAAGATGAAAGGGCATTTATTTGTACAAGGGAAACAAGGGAGTGGCCGTGGAATTTAAAATTCCCTTTGTATTTATGAACTGATGATTCAATTACATTGATTTTTTTTTTTTAGTTCAACAACATTTGAAGATGGGTAGATTTGAACTTCTAACCTTTTGATAGAGGGAAATTACAGTTGAGCTATGCTCATTTCGTTGTTTCACATCCCTCTTAGATAATTTGGTCCGTCAAATTTACCAGTGAATACAGAAAATAGTCATATTCTTATCTTTAGATGTATAATTTTTCAGTGGAAACCCATTTTTTACTTTACTTAAATAACTGAAGTTAGTTCATTTTAATCTTGAGATTAACATTAAATGACATGGTACTGAAATTAACTCTCATATTAGGTCAAAGTGTGCAACCCACTTTATCAGTTGTCAAAACAAACAACACACTTCATTTAATGAAGTGACAATTTAACTAAATTACACCTGTAAAAAAGTAAGTTTTCATTTTACTTTTCATTAGAAACACAAACCAAAGAAGTATGATACCACGATGTTATGGACCAAAGGCAGTATGAGATGTTTTTGTCCCACATTGGAAAGATATAGGCTCTTAATGGGATATACAAGTGGTTGGTTCTCCCTCTCCAATCGCCTGGCTTTTGGGGTGTGGCTCTCCAACTACTTAGATACCTAACAATTGGTTTCAAAACCAATGGTCGACGACTTCGGAGAGGAGTGGCGATGGAGGGGCTGACCGGAACTGGCCGAGTGAAGCGTCGTCGTGGTGGCGGAGGGGCTGACCGTAACCGGCCGAGTGAAGCGTCGTCGTGCACAGCCGCCAAGACGTCGATGTATGGGATGCCTTTGGCTCCTACTGAGATATAAGTGGTTGGTTCTCCCTCTCCAAATTGCCTGGCTTTTGGAGTAGTGTACTGTAAAAACAGCCCTGTTTAATTTTATGAAACCAAAAATCTCAATCAGATTGGATCAAACTTCAATTATTTGCAGTCCATACTTCTGCCGAACAACTTCTCTCTAGAAGTTGATGTGTTTTCATTTTTTTTTTACTATTATTTTTTAAATCTTTCTAGCTTTTCCTCCATGAAACATATGGATCTGTAACAAAATAATGGCTTTGTTCATCTCTTCTTGACTCTCAACTTTTAGAAACAAAATTCTAACTTTTGATATTTTAAAACATTTTTTAGCAAAACTTTTAACATATTTTCAGAACCGTACGTCCTTTTAACTTGAGAAGAAGTTTCAAGCATATTCTAATAATAACAATAAAATATAATACAAAACCCAAGAATAATAATAAGATTAAACTCATAATTCTTACATGTGAAGACCATAGACTTCTTTTTTAAAGATATATATACATCATAAAACAGCATATCAACCTCTTACAGAAAACCCACTTTAAAAAACCCTAAATTTTCAGTATAACTTCATTTGAAAAACTAGATCACCACAATGTTTTGAATATTATTGAAGCCAAAAAAAAGCTTTTGAAGAAGAAATTGTTGATGAACTTGTATGTAAAACCAACACCAAATTTAACTAGAGGGTTTTCATATGCAATCACAATTAAACAATGAGAAGCTCAAGTTTGTGTTTTGATGCATCACATGGATGTCTCTTGAATTGTTTTAAAGACATTCTTGCATATGCATTGAGTTTGTTTGTTTGCTCAAAGCAAATTGAAACTTTAATAACCAATAAATATATCAACTTGTTTTTTTTTCTCAAGAACTCGAAAGAAAGATACCGTCGTAGAATGTATGGAGCAAATCTTGTTCAAGTAAAGTTGTGATATATATCGATCTTTTTTCGCTATCCAATCCATCATATTTCAGGGAATTATTACCTGAATCTTGATTTTGTTTCTTCTTAGTAAAAAACTTGCAAACATACACTTATATGCATCCAAATTTCCAAATCTCTCCCTTTTAGAAACATTAAGTTAGATCGAACCCGAAGAACTAAAATTCTCGATTACAATTCGCAGATGGATCGAATAATCAATCAGTTCATGTCATTTCTTCTTAGGATATTTCATCTTCTTCAACCCCAAACAAATTAGGCCATTTATATTTAACAATACAAAGAATTGTTCGCTTTCTCCTTTAATTGGGGAAAGCTCAGTGAGCAGTGGGGAAAGGAAATTAAAGTGCTTTAATTACACCCAATACAAATACATAAGAACCAAATTATAGCTCAAGAAAAAAAAAACAACAAATTAATCCAAAGAAAAACAAATTAAATGCAGAAAAATTTTAAAAAACCACCCAAAAAAAAAAAAAAAAAAAAAAAACTCGGCTGCATGTTACATCAACTGGGATTTTACAAGAAACCCACGTGACTGATTGATGAAATTCCTTTGATTTTGATTTCCACAAAGGAAAAAAGATCGGATCTTTAGGCTGTGAGAGCTTGTCCCATTCCACTTCCACGTGCCTAGCTAGGGCAAAATCTGTAAAGTTGATCAGTGATATTCATAAAGGAAATTAAAAGGAAAAATATTGTAAGAATTTTCACAGCAGCTTCAAGGAAGTAAATTTGCAGATAAATATTTCATAATTTTCACATTCATTTCACTTGGACAAGGCAAAAAGCTGATGATATGTACAAAAAAGATCAAAACTTTAATTAGCCCATATGGAAAAAAACAAGAATTTTAGAGAGAGAATAAGCAAAAATGGATTCAACAACAAAAAATCCAAAAAAAGAAGAGAGAGAGGAGAGAGAAATGGTGGGGTGACAGATAGAGAGTAAGCACAGAAAGCTTCAAGCATGAACCCTAACATGCAAGAAATTACCTTGTGTGCTCACTCTCTTCTGTCACCTCCTCCTTACCCTAAATTTCAATTATAAAAATATTGCTAAAATACCCTCAAATCTTCAGCTGATTTCTTCAAAGGAAATAGCCCAAAAAAAAAAAAAAAAAAAAAACAATCTTTTCTTTTGGGGTGGGATTTTAAGCCCATGGCCCCAAACCCCAAAAGCTGTTCCACTAATTTGGAACAAATTGAGGACTGAGAATGAATTGTTGTGTGAAGAGGGGGAAGTACTGTGGGGTTTATATAGAATTCAAAAAAGGAGAAAATTTTTTAAAAAAATATATAAAGAGAAAGAGAAAAATAAAAAAAAAGGGTTATTGCACAATGTATGGAATAGATGTGTTTATCTTCTATTGGGTGTCTTTGCAATATTTTATTGGGAATTCACAGAGCAAAAGTATGGAGAAAAAACAATGGGGACTCAATTGTTATATGAAAATATTATCCTTTTTTGTTTTTATTTTATTTATTTTATTTTATTTTATTTTTATTTTTGGTGATGTATTGAGTGTGTGTATGCAAACAAGGATTCCTACTGTCCCATTTAATTGATTACTGTTACCAATGCATTTCTTGTAAATCTAAATCTGCACTTTACATTTTACAGTGCATCTAATATTTCCCATGCTTCCTCATCCCTATCTCTTTTGTTTTTGTGAATATATTAGGAGAAAAAAAAAAAAAACAAAACAAAAATATAAAAGACTCTTTTTTTTACTCATAATTTTCTTTCTTGGTTGTGTGTTTTGTTTTTCTAAGTATTTACCATTATTGATTGAACAAAATTACTTCTTCAAAGACTTGGGGTATTGTTTAGGGGAAGATGGGTTTAGGGTTTAGTTTGGGTGTTTAGAGAGAACAATAAATGTTGATTTGGGAAGGTAATATATGAGGTAGTGATATTTTTCTTGGGTGGGGACACGTTCATGAACTAATTAATTATATGAAATTAAGAGGGTCTTCACGATATGAAAAAGTGATTTGGCTTCTAATTAAAAGATTATGATCTCATAAAGAAACTATTGCACCCTATATTAGTTTCTCATGTTTTCATCGGTTAGCTAATATGTTATTCTTTTATATGATTATACTAATTAACGTGAGCTACATACTAAATAACTTGGGTATAACTCAATTGATTAAGGCACATACCTTCTTGATATTGTTGAACTAAAAAAAAGTGGTTATACTAATTGTTTCCTTCTTGTGAACTTGATTATATCTTTTTTTATATCTAATAATGTATTTTAGAATATCACATTATAAAATGTGGGTTAAAGATTCATACTTTTTGACATATAAGAAAAGTTATTAACACATCTTAATAAGGTTGAATTATGCTTATGCTAAACTTCTTTTTTTTTTTTTTTTTTTTTTTTGTCTCTAACTTAGAGTGTGTTTAGGAATATTTTCTCCACATATTAATTTAGTTTAATAACTAAAAATGTTTTTCAAATATTATTTGATTTAAGGTATCAAAACTTATGCTTGAAAATATAAGTTTGTTTTTTCCTTGAAAAATACTTTAATGGTATAGTTTTTAAGAATAATGAATCATGTATGTTCAACTCAATCTCCCTACTAATAATGTTGTTGAATCCAACAACAAAATGTAATGACGTAATATTAAAAATATATATTTTATACAAAAGCTCACTTTTTTTAATGTTGAATACCTACCTTACCCTTGACTTGAAATTAAATCCTTAACAACTCTGTTCAAATGAAAATTTTTGCCCACTCCAATTACTTAAAAGAGAAGAAATGAGGTTTAAGAGTTTTTTTTTTTTTAAAAAAAAAAAAAAAAAAAAAAACCCATCATTTGGGAGATTTATAATTCTTTGGAAAATCATAAATGAAGGGAAAATTTCAATTTAAGTATCATGTGTCACTATTTCACTATTCATTTTCCAATGAAATTATTGAGTAAGGATTTGATTGAAAAATTCTAAAGCATTAGGATTGAGTTGAAAAATAAATATTTAAAAATATTATACATACATGTAAATGATGTAAGGCTATAATAGAAACATTTCAATAATTGAAAAACACTACTTCCAAAAAGTCTTATCAAACATAATTTTTAAGTATATACTTTGATTCAAGGAGGAGTTAGTTTCCACACAACACTTTGACATATCAAAGCTATTTTAGCAAACTCAAAGGAAATAAGTAGATATTTCGGCTCATATATGTCACATATTCAAAATTTTGATAAGCACTAGCTAGCTAGTAATAGTTGGGCATACCAATATCTCTCCAAAATCTTTTTTTTTTTTATAAAAAAAAAGTTGGGTATCCCAATAACACCATTATTATAATATTCCTATTTTTCGTAAAATAGTTTAAAGCTCTTGATAATGTTTAATTTCATAAAAAATAAAAAAATAAAATCAAAATTTGAGAATTTAAAAAGCTCATTACACAATTGATAGTTGGTTAGGTTTAGTTCATCAATATTACATATATGTCTACTAACTATGTTCGAGTTGACTTTTAAAATTAATTTAAAGCCTTAATCAGTTAATATTCATGGATGGAAGTGATATCATATCCTTCAATCAAATTTTTTATTTTCTCTTACTTAATTCAAATATACTATGCGGAATTATATATTGGGCGAGTTGATAATAGTTTGATATTGGTAAAGTTAAGAAGATAATATTTGATGCCCACAGATGACATTAATTGAGATTAAATGGGTGATTAGATTAAAGTGAGAGATTAAGAAAATAAAAAGAAAATTAAAGTGGAAAGGAGGAAGATGCAATGAATGAGCCAATGAGATTTGAACAGAAGGAGAAGGCCACGCAACGGCGCAAAAGAAAGCAGCTTAAAGTATATATGCTTTATAATTAATTAATCCAATCATCTGATAAAGTAAAGAATCGTTGACTAATTTTTTGCACCAAATGCATGCGACTGCGAGTGCTTCAGATTCATTTTTCAGATGCTTTTTTTTTTTTTCCTTTTTCTTATTAATTTTTCTCTTCACTTCCATAATAATTACGACACTTAATTACCTGATTTTCTATATATTATATATTTTTTTGCAGAGATGATATTTATCAAATTGAAAGAACAATAAATGGTTTTTTTTTTCTTTTTACTATATATCTTTTTTTTAGTACATCAACATTTGGGATGGGGGATTCGGACCTTTGACCTCATAGTCGAGAGTATATGTCAATTACTGCTGAGCTAAGCTCGTTTTGACCTTTTCACGGTATATATCAACACTGAAATTATAGAAACTTCTTTATGTTTTTTTTTTTTTTTTGAAGGGGAAAATTTAAGAAGAGGGGCTTTTTTTATCCCCAAAAGGGAAGGTGTTTGTCAACTTTTCATGGTAGGGTTTCCCTTTTGGGATAGTGGGAAATGAGGGAATGCTTGCGTATAGACACATATGATGATTCTTCCCCAACAGCCAACTTCCAAAAAAAAAAAAAAAAAAAAAAAAAAAAAACATTTTTTTGGGCAAAAAATATTATACCCACTTTAAGTGAGAAATGAATAATGGTGGCTAAGCTAACTGTGAAGGGGCAAATGGCAATGGCATCTTGGTTTTAGTTCCCAAGGGTTGGGCTTAATTATTAGCTTAGTTCAATTTAATCCCTATAGTTTTAAAAGTTTTTAGATTGGTCCCTATAAACAATAATTTGTGTGTTTTAGTTCCCAAGGTTTGGTTAAATCTTACTAGTCATTATTGTTGGAAAGTTTTCTAATACTACCACTGTAACAATTTTGTCATCATAAATATATATCTTTAATGTTGGCGAACCAAAAAGATGACATGATGTAGCAAGTAATAAATGAAATGAGTATTGGAGGCAAATTTAAAGTTGAGATTATATATATAAATTTTTGATAAGTCTGCCGTGCCCGCATGCACTTTCGGCTACAGGCCATGCGAGTCCAGAACGTGGGGGGGAAATGGCCAAACCAAAAAATGGCATTTTTTGAATCAAATTATGATGACGATGGCCATATGAGTTATTGGGTTCTCTTTAATTTCTTTCTTTTCTTTATTTCTTTGGCAGAATCATTCTATTTGTGGTCCTAAACACATTCTCTAATTTCCATATTCTGTGGTTGGGGTGCTTCTCCATTAATCACTTCACAACACACACAAATGTGAGATGGGGAATTAAATTCATTCTATCTCTATCACTCTACAACATCTATCGTTATCTATCGTTTTATTCTTCTCAACTTCTGTTTTTATAATATGCAAGATACTCATCCATCCAGTATATATATAGGGTTGGTTTTAATCTATACCTCTATTATTTCGAACCTTTTAGCTATAATATTCGTCGGATTTTCGAGTTGGGAAGTTGTGAAAAGAATAATATAGTTATTTGTGGTATGTGACTTTGAGTTATTCTATTGAACAAGGCCAATGTTATACTATGGAGAAGAGAAAGTTGGTCTTTGGATAAGATTGGATGGATAGATGACTATTAATTTGAGGAAGGTTGTTTAGTAGTACCATGGAGAGGATTGTTGAGAGTGCGGCTAAAAATCTCATATCCAATTGGTTAAAAGGAGATTTATATATAGTATTATAAGAGCTAGAAATTCATGTCTTCAGTAAGAGTGAGTTTATATATAGACAAATAAAAAGAACATTTTTCAAATGTGTAACATGGGGTTTCATCTCAAAACCAATTGACAATGGGAGTAAATTAAGTAACTCATTTATTTTATAAATAATCGTGTGGTCTTCACTTATCTTTTCAATGTGAGATCCTTATTAGTGTGGTCATCACATTGTGGCTACTGTGATCACCCTTCTAAATTGTTGAATTGTGTGGTAAAACCATAACTTTTAGCTTCTCTCTCTTACATCGAACACTATTTATATGAAACTGTCAGTCACATTGTACCAGTTAACTCCTCCTAAAAAAAAAAAAAAAATTCTCATCAAACAAAAAGTAAAAAAAGGTTAAAAATGAAGAAACTAGACTGATAATTTCCATATATTTTGTTTTGTAGGTGTTGAAAGAATAGGAATAGTATAAGAGGGCAGATGAAAAAGGCCAAAATACATGACATGAATATATATGAGCAGAGATTATTGGTGCAGAGAAAGAGAGACATGCATATATATGAAGTTATGGCGGAGACATATTATTACTGACAGTTAGAGGCCATGCAGCGGCTGCCACTGCCCCCTCTTGGCTCTTACTGTGCACTGCGCCGCCCACCATGCACATCTCTTCCTCCCCTTATTGCCTCTCCTATTTTATCCTCACATTTTTATTTTTTTTAATACTACCTTCATTTATTGATTGTCGTAATAATAACTTTGAAGAATTGTGTGAATTCCATAAAGTAAAATAATATATCATTCACTAACGTTACGTGTGACAGATTATTAATGGAATGAATATATACTACACTGGTGATATCAAGTTTTGCATAGGCTTTCTTACCATTTGATTCTTTATTAGATATATATTTGATACAAGGATTTAAAAAACGCCATTAGAATATAGAGTTGATCTTTTTTTTTTTTTTTTTTAATTTATGATTTTTGGTTGAGTTCAATGGTCAATTGATCAAGTTTAACTTTGTGCAGAACTTGATTAATGATATTTAAATTAGTGAATTTTTTAATTTGTTTTTACATTTTTTATAATTAAAATGATTGGAAATTGAAATAAGGTAAAAATTTGGGAAAATTTCTAGTACTACGATAGTACATATTCATTCCATTCAACATTTGACACATCATTTAATGATATGATATTTTATTCCATGGGTACCATATTATTCTTAAATATTCTTTCATGGCAAACAATGGCTTGAGATAGTATGAAAAATTTTCCTATATATTGGAGTCAAGTATTTTTCATATTTAAGAAAATGTGTTAGGCACTAAATTATGCTAATGTGTGGGTATGAATAAGTTTTTTAATTTTTATTTGAACACTCTTAACAAATTATATGGGTGAATATAAATAGTGGGAAGTTAAATATACTATGTTAGTATCAAAACTGGGTATATATACTATGTTAGTATCAAAACTGGGTATAGCTTAGTTATTAAGATATTTCCAACTCACATGTGATTGTAATATTTTGAATTTTTTTTTTAAAAAAAAAAAAAAAAAAAAAAAAAAAAAAAAAAACAGTAAAGTATCAAAGCTTTCCCTTTGGTTTTCCCCCCTTTAATATATAAAGTTCCACAATCTTATCCATGTGAGCAGCCACTATCTCCAAGTTAAATTGTTTAAATTGGAACAAAAAAATTTTGATTGAGAGGTTTGTTGTTCAAATCCACCACCTTCTATATTTTGTCAAAAAAAAAAAAAAAAAAGAAAAAAAAAGCACAAATTGAACTAATTAAAGGTAAAAATTGCAACACTTATCTAAGTGTAGGGTTGAATTTAATGGAATTGGAAGTTTAGGGTGAAAATTGATCAAACCTGACAAATTTATGGGTAAAAATTGATTGTTTGCCAAAATTTTAATTTATGGTTTGTAATATTGTTCATAATGTGAATCATTATTTATCTAAACGAAGAAGAATGAGAATCAATATTAAAAATATAAAACCTACCAAAAGCATAAAAAAACAAACAAAAAAAAAACAAAAAAAAAATTAAAAAGTTGGGGTAGCCTACCAAAGTCAGAGGATTGTAATGATATTTTTCATCATAATGAGAATGATTCTCAATTTGTTAGATAAGACCCACAAATTGAAACTTGTTTTTACATTTTATATTATAAAATTAGTAAACAATAAGAACAAAAATGAGGGGAAAAAATTCTCTCTAATTTCCATTCCCTTTTTTAAGTAAAGATGTCCTAAGCTTTCTTATAATTCCTTTTCTTTTCATTCATATTTCCTAATGGATGATGACACTCGCAGTGGGCTTCACTTTCATAATGAAAATGGACCTAAAACAGGCCGAAAATAGGGCCCAATTTGGCCCAAACCAGTGCCTTGGTCCCAAGTCTCAACTGCTGGCCCAAACCAGTCACTCAACTACTAGTCTACTAGCAAGCAAGAACTGGGATAAGACAGTGATAGCATAGCTCATCTGGTTGAAACATTGTACCTTCAATCTAAGGGTGGTTAAGATATTATACCTTCGACCTAAAGGTTAAAGAGAAGAAAAAAAAAAAAAAACTTTCAAGCCAATCATCCAAATGCCAACCATAATGGTATTCTACAACTCCATCTCATTCTGTGGATTGAAACTTCAGTTGACAGCAGAATGAAGAAACACCATCAATATGCAGAAAGTTAAAGGACAAATAGAAGAATCTGGCTCAAATGATTTCCACTGATGAATAGATTGACACACAGGCAATATTTATACAATCTCAAGATGCAGAGTTCAAGGCAAGAAACCAATGGTTTGATAAACTGTGTGTAAACAATTCTTCTCAGTACCATCAAACCAAAGAGTGAAATGACTAAGAGTTGAAGGTCAAAATGGTCTAACACGATACACTGTCCATTGTGGCGATATCGATCCCTCTACCAATCGGCTGCATCTTCGAATAACCTTGTGTGTGTGTCATAGGTTCAAGAATGCTAGAGTGCAGCAAACTCTAGAGCATTCATTTTGGTTCTAACCTTTCACAATGTGTTCCAACACTTGAAATAATACGAGTAAATGGTTTTGATGAACAATGGTATGTAAAAAGAAAAAAACTTCAGACCAACTCAAGAACCTAGCAAGAAAACTGCAAAACATAAGAAACTAAAATGTAGGTGATTTTGATTTCTAATCCGGTTGGGAATGCAACCAAAGTCTTATATTGGCTAGATAAGGGAAAGGTCATAGGTATATAAGGAATGATAACTATCTCCATTGGTATGAGGCCTTTTAGGTGGACCAAAAGCAAAGTCATAAAGGCTTATGCCCAAAGTGGACAGTATAATACCATTGTGGAGATATGTGGGGTGTCTATTGTCCTTAACAAATCCCCATTATGTAACATTAAGCCAATGGATCTCACATTGGTCTCGATACGATATAGTCCACTTTAGACCTAAACCCATATTGTTTTGTTTTAGATTCAACCCAAAAGGCCAACCAATGGGAATGTTGTCCTAACTTCTATTTCAAGATCTTAACCACTTCTAACCAATGATATGGGACTATATTTGCATCCAACATATAGAACATTTCCAAAGTGGCTCATACTCTTGAAACTTCTTCACATCCTAAACAAAAACAACTTATTTAAAATGCAAATCACTAAATCAGTCCAAGCTAAAAAAACTCTCAGCTACTAAGCTGTTCAAATAGACATCAAGGCACTTCTATCCACAAGAAATCCCAGCATCTCAAACTTTCAAAAGAGCCATAAACTGCAAAAGTAGGTAAAGGTAAATGGGATAGATGAAATTTCAATTTCATTACTACACTTCAACTGTTACAGTGGCCAAGAAGATTCAGTTCTTGACAAGATAACCATACATAAAATCCAATGTATTCTCCCTCCAACACAAGCTCCCTTTATAATCCCCTTCCTAAACAGTAACAAAAAGTCAAAGTTCTTACCGACATTTTAGCAAGATGAACATTAACAATTGTTCAAACTCCTCTCTCTCTCTCTCTATTAAATCACAGGCAGGCAGAAGTATCATCAAGAACTATGATACCATTCATTTCCAACTTTCTTGTAACAGAAACTTTTCACAAATACTTACAAGAAAGCACTTGAAAAAAAAATCAGGGAGAGAACAAGACGCACCCATCACCACCAGCCATAAACGACCTGTTCACACTTGCGCTTCAGCCATCTGAAACTGTTTCTGAAAGAGCCCTTCATTTTGCCTTCGACAGAATACATCTTGTAATTAGCAACCCTTTTCTTCCTCTGGAATTCAGGGTCCGAGAAGCTCCAAGATTTCGAAACAGACCCAGAAGGATTTTTGCCTTTCTTGAACTGGGATTGCCCGATTTCCATCTGGGTTTGTGCATAAGATGCAGAATAAGACCTCAATTCGTAGGAGTTTCGAGGGTTCGTTGCGTAGTTGCTCTCTGTATTGTTATCTCCATTGAACTCATTTCCATATGACCTGTAATCTTCCATGGAGATTGGGAGAGATGGAGAGAGATTGGGGAGTTGAGCTAGAAGGAAATAGACCTTGCCATAGGGCGAATTTGAAGAAGACAACACAGGGGAATGATAGAGAATGTGGGGTCCGGAATTGGAGAATGAAGGAGGCTAGAGGATTTTGTTTTCGTTTTGAGATTTTCTTCTTTGCGTTTCTTAGTGCTGACTTTTTGGGAATTAAATTTTGGTGGCGTGTTTGTTTTGTAATGAATTTGGCAAAATTTACTGCTTCTTTTATTGTTCTTGACTTGATTGGAGGCATTTCAAATTTGTTGATCATGGTCAACTTTGCTGTTTGGAAGAAGAGAAAGTAGCTTAGACTTTCGATAATCATGGGAAAAATTAGGAAGAAACAAATAAGCTGTTCGGTAAATTTCAAATTTAAATGCAAAAAAGTAGAATAAAATTAAATAAAATTAAAAAATTTGAAAAGTTTGTTAAAAGAGTTATTAGCTCAATCGGCATATTGACCTACTAACGTATTTGTTGATGTCAAAATCTCACCTGACCTTCACGTGACATCAACTGTGAATTTATAGAAACTGTAGAAGACGTGATCTGCAAGACCAGCAAAAACCGCTGGTGTAGGCCACACCGGCTTCGATGCTTAAGTCAGAAAACGGGGGAAGAGCAGGAAAGTAAGAGAAGATAGTCAATAATTTCGTTCGGGTCTCTTTATTCAGTGACAAAGATGGGTATAAATACTTGCTCATGCTCCTAGAGGTTTTTAGGAGTTCAGAGGCGTTTCGGGACAAACCAGGAGGATCCGGGGCAGCTAGAGGCTACAAGGACCAAACGGGGCCCGACGACCTTGCAGGGGGTCGGGCCAGCTCGACCCCTTCGGTCTTGGCACGTCCCGCTCGTCAGTTTCACCTCTTAGATCCATCTTCTGGTCTGATTTCTGTTCGGTTGTCCTTGTCAGCTCTTGTGCGTCAGGTGGCCCAAAATTACCTATAACAGTATTGATTAATTATAACTCCAATTGACCAATGTGACTTCTAACTTTTGTTATAAGAACTGCAATTGTTTTTATGTCAAAGCGAGCATAGTTCAATCCTTGAATCCCCACTCCTAAATGTTGATGTACTAAAAAAACTGCAATTGTTTTTAAGTCTCTATTTTTAATATTTTATTTAAATTATGTTAGCTTTCTTTTTTAAAAAAAAAAAATAAATAAATTATACTAACCCTACCATATGAAAGTTTATAAGTCAAATGCCAATTATTCCTACATACTTTGTGCAAATAAGGTTACCAGCTTCTCTCTTCTCAAAAAAAAAAAAAAAAAAAAAAAAAAAAAGCTTCTCATTAATATATATATATAATTAAAAATAATAATAATATATCTAAAAAATAATAATAATAAAGGTCACCAGCAACCGACCTCACCTTTCCATATATTTGGTAAAAGGGTTGAGACTTTTTTTTTTAAAAAAAAAAAAAAAAAAAAAAAAAAAATCTGTTTTTCATTACTAATAATCTTTTAAGCTACCTAATTGTTGTTGTTGTTTTTTTTTTTTTTTTAAAAAAAACAAATAATATTATTAAGCCGGAAGCGCAGTCATTTGCCAACATCACAATCTAACTTGGGTATGTAAAAACCCAATATTCTACAATTTTTAACTCTTTTGCTAAGAGGCAATGTGATATGCTACTGAATTACATGCTCTACGAATTCGGCAAAATATAATTTAAATAGTTTCTAAAACACAACCTCCACCTCACCCCAATGCTTAGATTTTCTCAAAATGAGATCGATTATTAGTAATGATAGCTTAAAAAATAGAGAGATTTTTTTTTTTTTTTTTTTTTCACAGCCCAATGATATCATAATAGGAAGTTTTAAGCTACCTAATTGTTAGTCAATTATATATATTAATTCTGCCCGCATAATTGGAATATATTATAAATAAAAGAGTCATCCCTAAACATATGTCACATGACAAATTCACAATTTGTAACCATTCACCTTCAGTTAAAATGAAAAACAAACTATTGGAAGCCACCAGATTATAAATTCCCACAGGAGGAAAATGTATATTTTTTAATACTAATATTTCTATTTGAGAGGTTTAATACTGAACTAAAAAAAAAAAAGAAGAAAAAAAAAACAATATAAAACTTGTAATTATTTTCAACATTAATATCAATTTAATTTAGATAAAAGCCTAAGTGAGCATAACTATATTGACATGTATCATCGACCAATAGGTTAGAAGTTTGAATCCTCATCTAATGTTCAAAATAAACAATAAGTAAAATGCTTAGAGAGACACATGTTAGTTGGAGATTTAAGAAAATCTAACGTGGTAAGTAAGATGTGGTTTGTCTTAAAAAAAAAACAAATGTGGTTGAAATTAAAATAAGAAAAACTTTATTTGCATTGCATTTTTACTTTTCAATAATGATAATAAAAGATCAAGATTAAACTTGTGGGATAACAATAAATTCCATCCAACACAAAATCATAAGTTTAAAGATTTATTAAAATATATATTTTTTAAATCACATGAATTAAATGATAAGATTCTAAGAATGAAGATCAAATTTATTTAGGCACCCGTTTGATAACCATTTCGGTCCTGTTTGATAACCATTTGGTTTTTGGTTTTTGGTTTTTGAAAATTAGGCTTGTTTTCTTTAAATTTTCTCACCATGGTTTTCATTTTTGTTAAAAACATAGTTGAATTCCTAACCAAATTCTAAAAACAAAAACAAGTTTTTGAAAACTATTTTTTTTAGTTTTCAAAAATTAGTTTGGTTTTTGAAAACATGGAAAAAAGATAAGTGAAAAGCCAAAGAAACTGTGGGAGTGGTGTTTATAAGCTTAAAAACCAAAAACCAAATAGTTATCAAACGGTGCCTTCGTTTTTTGTTTTTGATTTTTGAAAATTGAGCATATAAACACTATTTTTATCCACAGGTTTCCTTGTTTTTTTTATATACATCATTTATCATGTTTTAAAAAACCAAACCAAATTTTGAAAAAAAAAAAAAAAAAACTTATTTTTGTTTTTGGAATTTGGCTAGGAGCTCAAATGTCTCAACAAAAATGAAAACCATCGTAAGAAGATTGAGAGAAAACAAACACAATTTTCAAAAACCAAAAACAAAAAACGAAATGATTATCAAACGGGTCTTAGTGATCTGAAAATAAAAATTTGAAAACAAGGTCAATGCAAACCCAATTATATTTTGCACTTTATTTTCAAATATGTGTTTTGAAGTAGTTTTAGAAATTGAATTTAAATTTAAAAAGTTGTACAAAATGTGTCTCAACTATACAAATAGTTGTAGTTGGCAACTAAATATTAAGTTTAATTTCATATGATCTATAAAAAAAAATAATTTCATACGAGATCAATTAGTTTATGAATCAGTTTTATACATAATTATTATTTTACAATATTATATAACTTACAATGTATCATGTTATACATATTTTAATTGTACCACAAATAGAACGAGGTTATAACTTTGGCATAATATATTTTATCAAAGTAATGAAAATTTTTAATATAATTTACATTTTAAAAATTCGGAGCTATACTCGCTTTGACAATTTTGCATATCAACTAGATTTTAATATATCAGGAAACTTCATGGATTAAATAGGCAAATTAACTTTAATTAAAGGACAAGAAAGGGTACTTTTCAAAAAAAAAAAAAAGGAGAAAGAAGAGGACGAGAAAGGGTTAAATATAGGCCTAAGTTAAAATTAGCCACATCGGCCAGCCAATAAAAAATAGACACGTAGACAGCCAAAAAAGGCTGGTGGAGCATCTGAACGGCACGTGATTAGATCCCACGGGCTTTCTTGGGGGCCTGGCTTCGTTAGAAATGCAATGAGAAGAGCAAAAGCCGAAACGACAAATTTCTGTCGTTGGCGCAAAAAATTCGACGCAATCCTCTGACGTAAATCGCAATTCATCCTCAAACCATAACCGTACCGCTTCGATTTCTTCATTTCTTGATTTCTTCTTCCCGATTTCTTTCTGTTTCGGATTTCGGGCTTTCAGGAACAAGATGTGGGAACCGATTTGTCTAACTTTGGCGGCCGCCGCCGGCAACAACATCGGCAAAATACTGCAGAAGAAGGGCACCGTCATTCTTCCTCCGCTCTCTTTCAAGCTCAAGGTACGCTATCTCCTTTTCTCTCTCTTGCCCGTTGTTTTTCTTTTCAATTTCCTTTCTCCATGTTAACGAACGTTGTGATTTCTCTGACATTTCCTTCTGGGTCATTTAATTTCATGCGATTCGTTCTTTCTTTTGTTCTCCCTTGAACTGCGATGGCTAGTTGTATTGTATTCATTGATGTTGGAATTTCATTGGGGATTTGGGCAGTCGAGCCGATTATAACGAATCCTTCAATGAGCTGATGAATTCCCTCTTGTTGCTTGTGTTATATATATAGGTGATAAGAGCTTACGCTTTTAACAGAACTTGGATCATAGGTTTTCTGATGGATATATTTGGAGCCGTTCTAATGCTGAGAGCGCTATCCCTCGCCCCTGTGAGTCCTTTATTCAGCTAATTCACCCTTTTCTTTTCGGTTGTTTGATCGGCATTGAATGATTTGATCTTGACATTATTGAAGAACGGGTATGTTGTTTTTTATGAGATCTAGATGAATTTGGCGCTCTGATAACCTCCATACGTTTAATGGAAGCATCAATTACTGTTTTGATGGCTGTCTGACCCCTGTTATCATATTTCTTATATATTATTTATCACTATGAAAATAACATGCAATCTAAATATATTTTGTCTGTAATTTCATGCTACGAAACCAGTTTGCAGATTATTTTTCCCCCCCAAGAATTTATGCAGTTTTGTCATTGTATCTTGTACTGACTTTCTTTTACGTAATATGCATTTTCTTTCTAAATGCTGTATTTCAGGTATCTATAATTCAACCAGTTTCTGGATGTGGACTTGCCATCCTCTCTATATTTTCACATTTTTATCTTAAGGAAATAATGAATGTTATTGATTGGATGGGGATCATGCTTGCTGGCATTGGCACCATAGGTAATGTAAGTTCTTCTTTGTGTCTTGAACCTGACCATTGTTTTATTGTTTTTCCCCCCTCTATTTTGTTTAAATGTACATTTTGTGTATCTCAGGTTTGCTCATGCCTTTTATCTTAACTTTCTAGAAATTATGAATCTTCATATTCCTTCGTACTACTGTAATTAATTTAGTTGTATGCTTTTTTTTTTTTGGATTTTTTTCATTTTTAGGGGTTGGTGCTGGAGGCGAGGAGCAAAAGGCCGCTGAAATATCAATTTTCCATTTACCATGGCTAGCATTCATCATTACCATCTTGTTTGTAGGTATCTTATATTATCATCACCTGATGTTTTGTAAAATTCTCTGGCCATGTAAACTAGATAGGGATTTTTGAGTTTGAAGTTTTGTGGCCTTTCTTGCAGAAACAAATATAACATAGTAGTAATTTCAAATTTGTAAATTGAGCTGTAAAAGATGAAAATGCTGACATCTGGAAATGATTGGATACATCTATATTTTAACAGGTTCTTCTCAATGGTTGGCTTCATTTCTACAAACGTCAAAGGAGAGAACAAGAGTTGGTAAATTCATTGCTTTTATGTTGACCTTTCACTGGCCCTATTGTCCTCCTAAAAAAAATAATGTGTTATATACGCATATATGTTGCAGATGGAATTTGAAGTTGTTGAAGAAATAATATATGGCTTGGAATCTGGCATTTTGTTCGGGTACTACTATGGCTGTGCACTTTTTGACTTGATTGGCTTACATATCATGCAATTATTGATGTTGAGGATGAATGTTATGAATTAGAATTTTGCTTCACTGTGATGAATTTTTGCTCCTGCCTGGTTGCGGTGGTATCTTAGTTCGTCTCAAATTGAATTTTAGCCAGCTTTTATTTTGACGTTCTGGATGGGGATGGACCAGACAATGAAAAGGAATTTTGAATAGGTCTATCATTGTTATGGTTGTCTGTATACTGGAGCATAAGCTGCTGTAGATTTGTTATCCTTTTACGCATTTATGTGGCATAAATACAGAGAATTATTGTCATACAATGTTTTGAGAGGGTTATAATCCAATCAGCTTTTTAGATTCATGGCAGCAGAATGACACAAGTAAAATGTGCGATTGCAGGATGGCATCTGTAATATCGAAGATGGGATTTTTATTCTTGGAGCAGGGCTTCCACGAAATATTGGTTCCTATATGCATCCTGATAAGTATCTGTTGCAGTGCTACAGGATTTTACTATCAGGTAGCTTGAATGCTTGGTGACTAGATCTCTTTATGAATACTGTTCTGCATTTACTGTTAACTGTTTTATCGACAGCCTTTTCCTACGTTCTTCAAATTCATAATAACGTTGTCTTTTCTTTAGTAGACTCGAGGACTGAAACATGGGAGAGCCATTGTGGTATCTACATGTGCTGCTGTGGCATCTATTGTTACTGGTGTTGTTGCTGGTATGCTTGCTTTGGGTGAAGAATTGCCATCGTCGCCAACTGCTCGCCTTTTCCTTCTGCTTGGATGGTAAACTAGAAATACATACCCTACCCGTTTTATTTATTCCACACCACTACCCTGACTTGATATAGAAAATCCATACTTACTTTCGGAGTTCATGATAACTGACCGGACTTATTTTGAGGGTCTGGTGCATTAAGTAGTTGGAACGGCTTAACTAGTGAAGGTTGACAATTGGATGCTTAATTGGTTTTTTTTTTTTCCCTCAAGAAAATGGTGTCTTTGATCCTTAGAAGTTTGGTTTGTATCTACGTCATAAGCATGTGTTAGTCTGCCTGTGTGGATTACTGTTATTTATTTAAAATTTTCTCTATACAGGTTGCTAATCATCGTAGGTGTGATTCTGCTAGTGAGTTCATCAAGACTGATCCGACGTCTTACTTGGCTGTACCGACGTTTTAAGCGAAGTGGTGCAGATAGAAACTTTGGGCATAGATCTGGATCATCTGTCCGTCTAAGAGATTCAAGCCCTAGTGCTATCATTCAGACAACCACATTGCAAAATTTGTTATCTTCAAAAGAGAAGGCTGACTCTTGAAGAGCATGAAGACGGTTCATGTATAGATACTAATGTGGGAGACCAGGTATGAACATATTCTGATCTGGGCTGGAATTTGGCAATGCACTCCACTTTCTTTCTCGTGGGTGTATTTTTCATGGGAAAATTTTTAGAGTATACCTTGTTTGCTTAGGCACCATATATTGTGAAATCCCCTTTTGATTGTTTCAATGTTTAAGACCATTTCTTGATATCCAATTACTGTAACAATATATAAGTTTTGAAGTTTGGTGATGCTGATCTGAGTCGATTTATGAGGATGTATCCATTTGCGATGTCGTCTGCAGACCACTTTGTGTGACACTTTAACATTGTTCGAGCTATGCACATTTAGGGTCGGTTTAGAATGACTTTTTAAGTGTTTAAAAATGTGTTTTTAAGTGAAAAAAAGTCTTTCAAACACTTTGAAAGTCAATCCAAACATACAATAATGAGGTAGAGGTATTCTAGTGGTATTCATGTCATGAGTTTAGTCTAATTGTTTGGATGGTAAATTTGTGCAATTTAAACAATTATGAGTATAGATGATAGACTTAATCTAATACAATAATGAAATATTTTGATTGGGTCGATTCGAAAAATAACGAAAATGTAAGTCTCAAGTTCAACCATTTGTTTACTAATTATGAGAAAGTTTATACTACAAGGACTTTGAAGCAACTATTATATATTCTAAAAGTTGTTGGGGAGTCCGAATCTTATAAAAATTATTTAACAATCCAATTTGTAAAGTTGGATTTGTTTAATCTAAACCCAACTGAAATAAATTTTCTATGAATCTAACCAAGATTTTTTAATACATTTCCAATGTAACTCGTTGAACTTTTGTTAGGTGGTTGGTTAATTATATGGAATCTTGGTTGCCTCCACCTTATTTGAACTCTAAAAAGATAATGATAAAAATAAAAAAAGAAATAGGTATTGATAATCTCTTCTAAAGTCAAAAGTTCTAAACCTCTTCTATGAACTTAAAAATGGATGGTTAAATTACAAATTTGGTCTCTATAATTTGAAGAGGGTTAGAATTTAGTTTCTATGGTTTTAAAATTAGATTTTTGTCTTTATAGTTTGATAAATTTTATTTAATAGTCCCTTAGAAGACACTAATGAATTGGGTATGTGTCTATGTGGGCATTAGAAACCAATGACGAATTAACTACGGATGAGGTTTTATCAAACTATAAGGATAAAATACTAATTTTAAAATGGTAAAAACAAAATCTTAAATTCTCCAAACTAAGGGACTAAATCTGAAATTTAACCAATACATATATACCATTAACAAAACTATGCAAGAATTCTTTTTTACTTTTTGTCCATTGCGAAATTGCGAAATTTAAAACAAGATTTACATGTTTTTTTGAACAATAATGAAAATTCTCAGAAAGCTGGATATCTCTGACCTATGTTGTCCTGACGTCAATTTAATTGATGTTTGTTCCTTTGATAATCTAAGGAAACGTGCCAGCTAATCCAATTAATTTGGGTTCTTGCTTTTCTTCTCAAAAAAAAAAAAGTTGAAATTTTGTTTTTGTTTTTGTTTTTTTTTTTTATTTTGAAATTGTTTTTTTTTTTTTTTTTTTTTTTTTTGAGATAATTAAAGTTGAAATTGTTGATTGCCCTTGCGCCCTTCTTTTCATTGTTGATTCAAATATAATATAAAAAATTAATAAATAAATGCATGTGCTTTCATTTATTTTTTATGTCAGCCTCTGAAGTCTAAGCTTTGAAACTTCAATTCTTGATGTTATGTGTGTATAATAAGTTAAAATTAGTCGAAAAAACTTAAAAAAATATCTAATAAGTGTTTGAACTTCTGTGTCCGGTAAGTTCATAACTTTTTAAAAAAAGTTAAATAAATCAAAGATCTATTAGACACAAAACAAAAGTTTAAATACCAATTTGACACTTTTTAAAGTTTAGGAATAGATAGACACACAAACCTTAAAAGTTCAGAAACTAAACTTGTAAATTAACCTCCATTTTATCACTTCGATTTTAATATTTATTTATTTATTTTTGGAGAAAAACGAAAGGTAAAGTTTAATAAAGTTGAGGTTTAAAAAAAACCTCAAATAAAAAAATATTTAAAGAGACCAACCACAGATTAAAACTAAACTGAGTTGAGAAAACAAGGGTGTTTGTGAATAAAGGCCGCACTGGAGAGGAGACATCCTAAAGCCAAGCCAATAATGACACAAGATAATATAAAAGAGTGTCAACATCGTTGAAAAATATGCACTATTAACCAAAATGTAAAAGAATTGAATAAACACTTTCACTTTTCAAAACTCACACCTTGAGAGAGAAACCATTTGAGGAATCTTAACCAACAGAATGTAAACAATTGGGACACTCCAAAAGCTCTTGGAAATTTCCACCTGTCTTCACACCTGAAAGTGGGAAGTGATTTGAAAATGGGTTCAACAGTAGCAATCTTTCTTTACATGAAATGTAAAAAAGAAAAGCACTTCTTCTCTGCTTCTGCCATTTCTTCAAGTTTATAATGAGATGAATCAACCAACCAATTAACCAGCTTTCTTTTTCTTTACATAACATCACATCCATTCTTTCTTCTACTTGGATCACTAATAATTCAAACACCTAAGAAGTAATGACATTCAGCAGTTCATAAAAACACAGCTAAAAGAAGACAGAAATATCTGTAATCTGCAAGTGCAAGGACAAAGTTGAGGGAGATGGACCCATAATCTGATCACCTCAGCTTTTCGTCATCTCCATTATTGCAAACAAACATGTCTAGCAGAGTAGCAAGCAGTTCTACAAGCTGTGGGGACTCAGTGCAGGAAGAAAGGGTCCCCTGAAAAGGGAGGAATTAACAGCCAAATCATTCACTCTCTCATTTCCACCACATAATAAACCCAGGCCCCTCGATTCGTATCATCGACTGACTACTTTGTGTTCGTGACAACTCTTTAATGAAAAAAAAAATGTGGAATGCAAACAAACCCAGCATTCAAGAACACTTCTTTCCTAAGCTTTCAGCTCTAAATTCCTTAGTTTATGATTCTTCTAATCACAACCAGCCATGTGATTGTTAGTGAAACTTCGTCATAGAACTACTAGAAAGATGCCCACAACATAAGAACCCTACACCTGCAGCGGGAATGGACGATAACCTGAAAAACCCATGTGACACTTTGGCAGACTGACTTGAGGCCAAGCTTGTCAAATAAAGTTAGTTTATGATGAACTGGATTTCCAGGGATGACAGAGCATTGGGTTTCCTATAATTTTGGGACCGGCTACTTCTGTTTGTCAGTGTATTGACATCTGGGTATCTCTTCTAATGAGAAGTTAAAGATGGCATTTTGCAGGCAAGTTGTTTTTTCTTAGTTTCAGACCAAATGGCATTGCAATATTTACTTGATTTTCTAATGAAGGAATAGGAGAAAAAAAAGAAGTCACAGAGATAAGAGACTTGATATCTTTTTCTTTCATCCTGTCTTATCTGAGAAGCTGAATGATGAGGTGGCTTTAGTATTGGTGTCTATTAACTCATGAGTTGTACATCACAATTAGGAAAAGATATATTCTCTTTTGTCCTAACACAGAGCACAAGAAATCATATCCATTCATTTTCAAACTGAAAGACAGCTGAAGTATCTGAATCGTTCAAATTTGTCATTCAAGTTCAATATAATTATGGACCTTTAAACAAGTTGAACTACAAGCTACTTTTATAATCAGTCAAGAACTCAACAAGATAATATGGAAAATAGGGAATCTCCCCATAAGTTTTGCCTCTTTCCCACAAACAATATAGTTTAGGATGTTTCAGAGTATATATAGTTTAGGAATCTACTAAATTTGTCACAAGTTGTAACCATTCGGTTTCAGTAAGTGAAACTTCCAAGTTTTTTCATCCTTGTTTCTGAAGGAAGTACTGAGGAGGATATAAATAAATTACCATGTACTGCAAGGTTGACCTCTATGAAGTGTAAGGTACCTTGTTTGAACTTCCTACCTGCACAGGCCAAAATTCTGGAACTACAACCTGGCAGTGGCACCCCAATGCTAGGCATTAGGTTTTTGGGCCCAAATTAAAGGACTATAGTTCCTTTTTGAAAAAGAATAAATATATAAACTATGGCGCTTGATATCAACTCAAAGGGAAGTATAGAGCGCCTATTGTATAATTTAAAATAAGGGTGTTTTCAAGGTGGTTGATGTCATTTAATAAAATGTTTTTCTAAGTGTAGTCTTCCAAAAAAGAATAATGATGAAACCTACTTTGAATTGCTTAGGATTCATCAAGATGTGGCCTTCCTTTAACTCTCCTAATCAAGTCCACTAAGAACATTAAATTTGTGGGACTAGGCCTTCAAAGTGCAAAGAAAGTTCTGCACTAATAATGCTTATCTAGTCTGTTTTACTTTTCCTTTTAAGAAGTGGTGACCAGTCCATTAGATATGATTGGTGTTTAAATTGACCACAAAACAAGCACTTTGTAAACAGAAAGAGGTATTTATTAGAATTCCAATCACAAAGAACACAAGTACATAATGATGAACCACTTATGGCCCCATCACAACAGGTTCCCATTCATGATTAAAAATGATGATTGATGACATCAGGAATCTCAAGGGAAGTCCCATTACCACTAATCCGTCATGGTTTATTTTCTTGGCTCGGATAATCGCCGAGGTGTTCCATTTCCCAGCTTTCGTGGGGAGCAACATGTTCACGGAAAGGAGTATGTTCCTGAATAAAAGGATAACAAAATTATCAAATCAGAACTAGAACGACTTTGTAGCATAGTTTTATGTATTTCTTACTGGCAAAACAAAAATTTGTGGCAAGAGAGCAGATGTATAATAGCCATTTCTTATGAAACCAAACTTCCAATTTAGTTTTAGAGGGACAATACAAAATATTGATTATACTCCAGTAGAAGTATCTATTCATTATGGAATCTCTAAGATCTACGGATATTATCGAATTTTTTTGCAGGAACAGTAGTTTTATACAAAAATTGTCAAAGTCAGAATCTAAACTTCCGTTTCACTTCATTCTATATTTATTTAGCTCTCCTACATTGCTTTCAGCAAAACTTAGGATGGGGGTGTCAAATACCTCCATCTTTTCCATCAGTTCCTTTGCTGTCGGAGCAGATATCACAATTTCTCGAGCAACAGGCTTAATGAAACCTTCTACAACGCCATTATCAAACAGTGCCAACAAAGAGTTGTAGTAACCATCAACGTTAAGCAGGCCAACCTGTGCAGAGTAATGCCCACAGTACAAGCTTAAAAGAAAGTTGGCTTACATTGGATCTTTAACCACAGAATTAGCACACGTTATGCTTACCGGTTTCTTGTGGATACCAAGTTGGGCCCATGTTATCATTTCCAACAGCTCTTCCATCGTCCCATACCCTCCTAACGCAAATAATAATCATACATTAAACATACCATACATCTAATCCTACAAGCTAACGAATTAGCAGAACAAATGATGGAATTATAAACAATAATGTAGAACTAAGTTGCTCCACAAAATTACCAGGAAGAGCAATAAAAGCATCCGATTCCCGAGCCATTGCTGCTTTGCGTTCATGCATGTCCAAAACTGTTCTTACCTCCCCAACAGTTTGACCAGAAATCTACCAAGATCATCCAAGACAATTTACCAAGCAATAGGTGATCATTTTCTTATTCATACTTTACATTCATAAGAAGACATGTTCTGAGTCTAGAGACACTAAAGTTAAAAAGAATACTAGTCCAGTTTAGATGAAGAAACGAGCATGTACCTCATGAGGCATCAGAGCTTTCGGAATGATCCTGCGTGTAAAGAGAAATCCAGAATTCTCATTAATGTGCACTTCAAATACATTCATTCAATTCTTGCATTATCAATGAAAGTGACATGATAGAAAACTTTCCAAATTGTGGTTCTATCCTACCCGAGAACATGGCAGCCTCCATCGTATACAGTTTGGGATATCAAACCCATCAACCCAACACTTCCCCCACCGTACACCAAATCAATCTTCCTCTCCACCTGTGATTCAAACCATTAAGTAAAAGGGAACGAGGAAATAAGAACAAACTAACTTTAAGAGAGACCCAATAAAGAATCGAGGAAGAAAAAACGAAACAACCCCCAATAACTCAATCGAAAGCACTTGTGTGAGTAAAGTGTAATGAATGCAAAACGTAAAGGGTAGATGTATTAGAAAAGAAACAAACCAGTTCATTTCCCAAATCAAGAGCAGCATCGCTGAAGACTTTGCGATGGCCCGAGTTGCTGCCGCAGAAGACACAAACCCTCTTGAACTTGCTTTTAGAATTACCGTCTTCCATTCACAATCGAAGTCGTTCTTAATATAATTCGAAAAGAAACATTGGGAAAAGGCGAAAACTAACAAAAGGGGTGTGAAAGAAAAGGCAGTAGCTGCACTCAGCAGTATCTTGTGCAGATGATTATATCGATATCCTTTTAAATGGCGAAGATTTGAAACTCTTCCCAAAAAAGGAGCAACAAAACAAAACAGAATTTCAGGACCATTACTCAAAAAGACAACAAGGGGGGTTTTGATGATCCTGAACAAACGAAGAAAAACGGCAATTAGAATTGGAAAAACAGATGGGGTTCTTTATATACGAAACCACAAGCAGCAGCCCACATGGCTCCATTCCCTTTCTAATCCCATCTCCATTTTGTCGCCTATCAGAATCATCATCATCACTGTAATTAAAATTAAAATGAAAATTCAATTCAAACAGATAAAAAAGGAAACTACCCTTTAATTTCCCGAGTCCAATCACTCCAAAATCCTTCTAAAAGCAAAGTTTTGATCGTAGATAAAAGGGAAAGGAGGCGACAGATGTTTGAGTTGACTCAGCATCGATTAGAATTCGCTCCTTTTCACTGTTCAATCGGACCCAATTACAATATTATCATCTTCGATTAAGATTGTGACATTGCCACGCTATCATTTCTTATTGGCTCCTCTGCTTTACACTTAATTTGGCTTCTTACTTTCTTATAAGATTACAGATTAAGATTCTCCCTTTCTTTTTCTTCTTTTCTATTCCTTTCTTTCTCTTTTGTTCTAGTTGATCATTATTTACTAGACACAAATTATTGTCCTCATCTCTTTGTTTGTAATAGATTTCGTAAAAGGAATTGTAGATGTTTCTTTATATTAAAGATCCATCATTTTTGTATCATATGGTCAATAATTTATAGAAGAGGTCATTTTGTCTAGAGTGACATCATTCCCTTTTTTAAATAAAGAAAAACGTCAATCTTCTAAAAAACACTATATTTTTTTTTCTCTCTTTACTATAATTCATAGTTTAAAATTTATTCACTATACTTCTTTTTTAAACTTGTGGTTGTGATTAAAGAAAAATTCAACTATGGCTTTGTTTTCTATTGATTATTGACAAGATTAATTTGATGATAAATTGTTATGTTTATTATAAAAAAAAAAATGATTGGTTTATGACGACATGACTATGTAGGATTGAAAGAAATAGACTAATGTGTTGAAAATTTGAAAGAGTTACTATAATTGAGTTTTTTTTTTTTTTTTTTTTTTTTTTTTTTTGATAACTACTATAATTAAGTTGGTGAGTGTGAAAATATAGTAATTTAATAATTTAATAAAATGGTATGGTTAAAAAGATAATAATTTAATAATTTAATAAAATGGTATGGTTAAAAAGAATGAAAATATTTGGGTGGAGATTGTGTGTATTTTTATGTGGTTAAGGCCAATTATACATATTTGACTTTATATGTCACATGACAGTGGTTGTCTTCGTCGTTAATGAAATATATTATACCACTTACGTGAGAAATATGTTTTTATAATAATGTTAGATTTCATTATTATATTTCAAGATTAATTATAATTAGTTTGGTTGACTTTTAAAGTAGGGCATATGGTGATTTTGAATTTAAGAAATTAAGGGGAAGGAAGGGACAATCCAAATAAAAAGGGCGTAGAAAATGACTTATTCGTGGAACTTTTAAATTAATAAAATATTTTACTATGAAATCCAACAACTAGTTAAGTTAAAATGTAGGTTAAATTATATGTTTAGTCTTGATCATTCAGAGTTGTGTAAATTTAATCTCTAAACTAAAAAAAAATCTCTAATAAATCCTTGATAACTTTTAATTTTACATATAATAGGTCATTGAACTTTAAAAATGTCAAATAAGTCTTTGAACTTTCAATTTTGTATCTAATATGTCCAAATTGACACAATCCTGAAAGTTTATGGACTAAACTTGTAATTGAAGCTAAAATTTAACTACCTAATAATTAATTGAGTAAAAATAAAGGTTTTATTACAAGTTTGGTCCCTGGACTTTCGAGATTGTATCAATTAGGTCCCTGAGCTTTAAAAATTGTCTAATAGACTAAAGTGGTAATAATTTAACCAAAAAAATAAAAGATAAACTATAACATTCTTCAATTAAAATTGAGCTTACAGGGCTCCTCGGGGTGGACACGTTGGAAATGCAGGTTGGATTATTGGTTGTTGGTGAGATGGGGCCTCCTCGATTGATGGTGGAGTCAGATTGTTTGGTTGTTGTAAATCTCTTGAATGGTGTGGATGAAAAGCTCACCTTAATTCGTTCTGTGACTATGGAGGTGCAGAAGTTTTCTTCTTGTTTGGTGGGAGTACAGTTTAAGCATATTCGACAAGGCCAAAATTTGGTGGCTAATATGTTGGCGCGACGAACAATGAGTAATGGGATTTGTGGCATCTGGTTTTCGGGGTTTTCATGTTGACTTCTTGAAGCTATAGAGGGTGACAAGCGAAGATTGGTGTAATTTTGTTAGGTTTATTTCTTCTAAAAATAAAAAATAGAAAATTAAAAAAAAAAAATTGAGCTTACATTTTTTTTTCTCAACCACCACTTTCCATCCTCCTTTGTTGACACTTTCTTTTTTCTTTCTTTTTTTTCCCCCAAAATTTGGCACTGCCAAACATTTTTTATTTTTTCCATTTTTTTTCCGTGACCAATTTGGATACGGATTTCTTTGAAAGGACCATTTTCTTAAATATATACACGATATCATGAAAATGAAATAAAACAATTAATTTCTTCATTCAACATTATTGGTTTAGACTTTAGACCATGTTTTTCTTTATGCAAGTTGAACGAAAAGTTGGTTGAAATATATTATTTGATCATTCATAATATATGTCTGTGTGTGTTTTTATGAAAATTTTATTTCCTAGGCCATGTTTTTCTAAATAACAAGTTGAACGAAAAGTTAGGTTCAAATATATTATTTGATCATTCGTATATATATGTGTGTTTATGAAAATTTTATTTACTTTATCAGCGTTGTTTTATTTTGAATTTCGCTTTCAAAATATCAGTGTTAAATTACAAGTTTAGTCTCGAACTTTCAAGCTTGCATCTATTTGGTAAAAGAACATTAAAAAGTTTTTTAATAAGTCTCTCAGCTTTCAATTTTGTGTCTAATAGATCTCTGAACTCTAAAAATGTCTAATAGATTTTCAATGACGTGTTAGATACAAAATTGAAAATTTAGGAACCTATTGAATACAATATTGAAAGTTTAAGGTCTTACTAAACACTTTTTAAAATTTAGAGACTTAAGTAAACAAAAATCCTAAAAGTTCACGAATATATTAGACATTTTTTAGAGCTCACGGCTGAATAGACATAATGTTGAAAGTTATGCACTAAACTTGAACGAAACATTGTCGAAAGTCAATCCAAATTCAAATAATTTTATTTTTTTTTTTTAAAAAAAGGTTTTGTTTAAAATGGGCTAAAAATTCGAAATCAATTTATAAAAATTAAAAAGGAAACAAATATTAACACCAAACCTCTTACTGTTTAAGAATATTTAATTAAAAAAAACAAAATCATTATCAAACCCGCTTACTTATTTATATATTAAAAAAAGAATCTAAAATCTTGGTTAGAATGTAAAAAATATTTTGAATAATTAAAAACTGTAAAATAAAAAATAAAAAATTAATAAACAAACCTAATTTTCAAAAGCATAAATAAAAAACTATATAGTGGTTATTAAACATATAATATAAGGGTTGAAATGTGTGTTGGGAATTGGCATGCTAATTCAAATTCCCCTTTAAATGCAATGTGTACTTATATATAAAATCAAAGTAGCTCAATATCTTCTTAATAAATGTAACGTTTGATGCAACCCTGTAAACGTGGGAAATTTTGGCTTTAAATTGTCGAATTTTCTGAGCATTTATTGCTACTTTTCTTTACACTATTTATTGCTACATATATAATTATGCTATTTAATGCAATATTTTGGGATTTAATGTGATGGGAAAATTGATTAATAAGAATCCATTCGATTTTTGTTTCTAAATATTATAATTATTTGCTATTTGTTTTTATTCTTTTAAACCCACATTTTTAATATATTGGGTTAAATTTTATGTTTGAATTTCATTTTAGTCCGAGAACTTAGGGTAGTGTTTTATTTTTTGTCTTTGAACTTTTAAAGTGTTAATTTTAGTTGTGAAACTTTAAATAACAATATGCTATCAATTATTTAATGGATAGACATGCTATTTTGACATCTATCTATATCATTTAGGTTGAACAAGATATATATTTTAAATTTTTTAATAACTAAAATATATACTTTAAGTTTAGTCTGTCTTGAATAAAATTTATAGTTATAAAAAAAGTAAATTTAAATTTAAAATAAATAAATAAATAATGCAAACCCATTCACACTAGAGTACTAGCAAATAAAAACTTAGGTTGGGGGAAAAGTTGCAGAGCCAATTGAAATTAACTTGCTACCAAACTTAGCTTTTTGAAATTTGAATATACCTTTTGTAGGCCATTGGAAACATTTATAACGTTGAAAAGGATATTGAATTCAATTACTTTTCAAAGAAAAAAAAATAGTTCATATAATTATAAATCATTACTCTAGGCAAGTGGTGATTTTATGATTTCAATTAGAAAATATAACTTAAATAATTGATACACTCACTTAAAAAAACAATAGTACATTGTATATTTATTTTTGTAGGATGAATTGTTGGATTTGAACTTCTGACTTCAGGTAAAAAAATATGTCTTTTTTTTTTTTTTGAGAAAGAAAAAATATATGTCATTTATCGTTGAGTTGTGCTCAATTCTCTTAACTGTAACTTCAAATTCCTACTCTAAGATTAAAATACTAAATTCTTATTTGATGATTATTTAGGGGCCGTTTGATAACCATTTCGTTTTCTGTTTTCTGTTTTTGTTTTTCATTTTTTAAAAATAAAGGTGTTTGATAACTATTTCTGTTTTTTGTTTTCTGTTTTTTAAAAACGTTTTTGAAATTATAAGTAAATTTCAAAAACCAAAAAAGTAGTTTTTAAAAACAGATTTCTGTTTTTTCAAAAACTCATTTTTCTTCTAATGCTTACTTTTCTTCTCTTTTACCTATCTTTCTCCAACAAATTCCTTTTTCTATTTTTTTTTTCTAAAACGTTTTTTACTCTATAAAATTTATTTTTCTCTCTCAAAACTTTTTTTTCTCTATATCTTCTCTATTTCTAAAAACTTATCAATAACTTTTTTCTCCTTAATTAACATGTTCTAATTTTTCTTTAAAAAAAAAGTCACCAAAATTTTCTATCGCTACAACTTTTCTTTATTTTTCTAATTTATCGTTATTTCTTTAACATATCTTTTACTCTTAACCTTATTATCTCTCTAATTTTTTTTTATTTAATTTTTTTAATATAAAATTTATCGCTTTTACTCTTACTTGTTTTCTATTTTTTCTCTGACTAATATTTTTTCTCAAGTCTAACTAATATTCTTTCTCTAAATATTTTCTTTCATCTCTCTAAATTTTCTATGTTTAACTTTTTTCGTCTTTCAAAAAAAAAAAAAAAAAACTTATCTTGAAAACATTTATATTTGTGTCTCTAAATTTTTGTTTCAACGTCTCTACACATTTTTCTCTCTCTAAAACATCTTTTCATTTTTCTAATTTTTAAAAAACTGAAAACCAAAAACAGTTATCAAACAAGGTTGGTTTTCTGTTTTTCAAAAACAAAAAACAGTTATCAAACATATATGGTTTTTGTTTTAAAAAAAACAGAAAACCAAAAACCAAAAACAAAAAACAGAAAAACCAAAAACCAAAAACTGAAATGGTTATCAAACGGGGCCTTAGTTTTTTAAATTCAAATTTATAAAGAATTCTATATGTGAGTTTCTTTGTTTTGTTGTTTATTTTTTATAAATGTTTTCAACATTCAAACCAAATTTTGAAAACTAAAAGAAATAGTTTTTAAAAACTTGTTTCCATTTTTGAATTTGATGAAGAATTTTAATGTTTTTCTCAAGAATTCTGAAAATTATTATAAATAAATGGTGAGAAAAGAAGAGAATTTTGAAAAACAAAAGATAAAAAACCACTTTAATACTTTCAAAATTCACACTTCAAAAAATAATCACAAAGTTCTTTTATTGCAAAAGAATCGAACAGTACTCAATTGATAATGTGCTGTAATATTAAATTAAATTATAACAAGTTTCCTTAAATTTCCTTTATTAAACCCATTTTGAGTTTAGAAAAAACATTTAATTAGAAGAATACAACAAATTGTTTTACTAACTCAATGTTTATTTTATTTAAGTAATTTAAAAATAGATAAATATAAATGTTAATATCTTTCAAAATTTTCAATATATTATTAAAAAAAAAACTCAAATTTGAACCATTTGACCTTCATTTTTAAAAATATTACATTACAAACGACCAAATGAGATTAAAAAACATTTACTGACGACTTGTTATTCAAATTATGTTTATGTTAATGTCGGCAATATCTATATATTCTAATTGGTCGACTATATTATTTATTAAAAAATGAAGCTTACAGTAATTTATTATGTGCCGTTGGATTTCGCGTAATTTTGACGATTGGTCGTCCCAGATGTTGCCAGCTCGCTGTCCAATTGGGCAACCCAGATGTACTTTATATTAATATATTAATCCAGGGACCATTATTTTTATTTTTGAAATTTAAATTTAATAATAGTGATATATTATAGGGAAAATTACCTTTTTGGTCCCTGAGTTTTGAGGGATAGGTGCGTTTGGTCCCTGAGTTTTCAAAATAGACCTTTTTAGTCCCTGGGTTTTGAGAAATAGGTTTAAAAGGTCCCTAAGTTTTCAAAATGGACCTTTTTAGTCCCTAAGTTTTGAGAAATATGTTTTAAAAGTCCCTGGTTTTATTTTTTCAATTTTTTTAAACTAATAATTTTTATTATATTTTAATATTGAATGATTTTTTAAATTAACAAAATTAAAAAGTATTAATTTATAAAAATTTAAAAAATAATATAAAGGACTTTTTAAACATATTTCTCAAAACTCAAGGACTAAAAAGGTCCATTTTGAAAACTTAGGGACCTTTTAAACCTATTTCTCAAAACTCAGGGACTAAAAAGGTCTATTTTGAAAACTCAGGGACCAAACGCACCTATCCCTCAAAACTCAGGGACCAAAAAGGTAATTTTCCCTATATTATAATTATTTTGTTGTGTTGCATAAAATATATTTGAATTTTGAAATAGAAAAGGTTTTACTTTTACTGGTGTATCGATAACGACAAAAATGGACATTTCAAAGACAAACAAACGAGGTTTGTAAGTCAGACTAAATTATTTGGTTTTCTAAATCAATTTGTTGATTGACATGGAATTCAATTTGTAAAAGAGAGAAAGATAAGGAAAACGATATAATTCTGTATTTTTTAACCATTTTTTTAAGAGAAATATTCTTTTCAATCTAAACAAAATTCAATTAGTTTAGCGATTATCATCTTTTATATTTTTTAGAAAAAAAAAAAATAAAAAATAAAATTAGTAATTTATGAGAAATCACTTAAGGGAGCTTTATAACATGTGATTCTACTTTTATAATAGTCAAATGCATACAAAAGAAGAGAAAAAGTAGATCAAGAAAGTGAAATAATGTCTAAATTACATTTTTGTCAACATGCTTTAATTTTAAATTCAATTTCATTTCGACTAGGCTTTTGAAGTGTGATTAAAATCCACCACACATACAATACAACAAGTTATTCATGACTAAAAATTCTTTTGAAAAATCTAACAAAACATCCTTTATAACAAAAAAATCTAACAAGTTATTTCAAAAGTCAATGATTCAATCTTCCTATTATAAATGGTTGAGAAAAAAACATCCTTCACTTAAAAACAATACTTCAATACTTTTGACTAAAAACTATGTTTTTAAAACCCTAAACCCAACTCAACTCTGACGAAACAAAAACAAAATGTTCTATTACCATATGCTCAATTATGACCTCTATATCAATAACTTTCCATATTGAAAATCTTGATCAAAATCACATATTTTTTAAGCTTTAACCAATAGATCAGAAGTTCCACATATTTTCTTTTAGAGAGACGAAAGAAAAGAAGACAATACAAAACTTTTAAAATCACAAAATCTATTAGAACTAAATAGAGGCTTAAAGAGCATTGGATTCCAAAGGGACGGAGAGTGGAGATTCCCCCACAAGAAACCGATGAAATAAAGAGAAGAAGAAGAAGGCATTAATACATACAAAGTAAGTTTAGAGGAAGATTTGTCAGATTGGGTTTTGGTATGTAGCCGTGCCTGCCAGCGTGCCTTTTCATGGGAAATTTTTAAAATTTTAATTTTATCTTTTCCTAGGAAATCGAGGGGGCTAATTTCGTAATATTGCAAAACTCCAAGGGCAAAAAAGAGATGTTCATGAGCCTATGAAATCGAGCGGGACAAACCCCCCACTAAGCCATCTCCATGGTTCCTTTTTGAAATTCAAATGCGAAGCTCTCGTTGGTTGTCGTTGAACACTTCAATTCTCCACTTTCCCATTCCTCTTTCTCTCTCCACGACCCACAAAGTTTTTGAATTTTTGGATTTCAGTTGCTAGAGTGTGACATTTTTCTTCCCCTACCCAAAAAGCCTGGACCTTTTTTTCTGTTCTTAAAACCACTTCCTCTAAAGTTTTCACTATTGATATCTGTCTGTCATTTTTGGTTTCATTTATTACTCATTGCTCTGTTTCGTCTCTGATTTCATGGGGGGCTCTGGGAAATGGATGAAGGTTCTTATAGGACACAGGAAGTCTGATAAGGAAGACAATGTGAGCAAATTTTAAGACTTTTTCTTTGTTCCAATCTGTTCTTTTTTAAGTTCATTTGGTTAGCAAGCTTGGAAATGGTGATTGTTTGTTCTTTTACAGGAGAAGTTGGGGAGTAAAACTAAGAAATGGAGGCTATGGAGGAGCCCTTCAGGGGATTTGAGCTCTGCTTGGAAGGCTTATAAAGGGGCACATAGAGCAGCTTCTGAAGGCTCTGATTCTCCTCGAGCCGCTGATTCTTTTACCGCCGCTGTCGCCACCGTCCTCCGTGCTCAGCCGAAAGATTTCAGGGTTGTCCGCCAAGAATGGGCTGCAATTAGAATCCAAACTGCATTTCGTGGTTTCTTGGTACTACTCTTTCTTCTCTGTACCAATGAGTTCTACTTGTTTATGTCAATACGTGCATATGCATAGTTCGATTAGTTAAGACTTATAACTTTGACTAGAAGATCAAAGTTTGAAAACTGTATTCACCTTTGGATGTTAACTTCAAAAAAGTTCAACTTAGTTTGATGTGGAACTAGAATCAAGTTAACTTCCCGAGCTTGTTAGTCTTAGAAGGATCCTTGGTTAGATAGTTCCTTTTCCACTTCAAATGGCTGCTTTTGTGAGTCTTTAACTTATCTCTAGAACACCATGTCAAGTTCTTTACTGATTTGGTAGTGGAACTTTTTGCCTTTTTGCAGTCTAGGAGGGCTCTTAAGGCCTTGAAGGGAGTGGTGAGGCTTCAGGCTCTGGTTAGAGGTCGTTTGGTGAGAAAGCAGGCAGCTGTTACACTGAGGTGCATGCAGGCTCTGGTTCGAGTTCAAGCTCGAGTCAGGGCGCGTCGTGTGAGGATGTCGGTCGAAGGGCAGGCCGTGCAGCAATTGCTTAATGAACATCGCAGCAAGGCTGATCTCTTGAAGCAAGCTGAGGTTGACATAATACGACGAGAAAATGTCATAATGGTTTGTACATAAAAAGATAGCATTGAGAACTAAAGTAACATTTTGGTTCATTTACAGGAAGGTTGGTGTGATAGCAAAGGAACATTGGAAGATATCAAAGCTAAGTTACAAATGAGGCAAGATGGAGCATTTAAGAGGGAGAGAGCAATTGCATACTCTCTTGTTCAAAAGGTATAAATGAGATTACTTTTGATCGTGGATCAGTTGTTGGTTTATCTTTGTGGAAAGCATGTTTCAGTTTGGTCTTTTTGTTTATCTTCTACTCTCCAGCAATTGAAGGCAATACCAAGCTCATCTTCACGAACAAACGCTTCAATTTACGCTCTTAAGAATTATGAGTTTGACAAGAACAACTGGGGATGGAGTTGGTTGGAGAGATGGATGGCAGCGAAGCCATGGGAGACGAGGTTGATGGAACAATCTCGCACCGATTCCTTTGAGGTCACTCCACCTTCAAAGAGCTGTACAGAGTCTGTTGTGTCTAAACATTCCAAATGTTCTGAACCAAGTTTGGTGAAAGTTAGGAAGAACAATGTATCAACTAGAATTTCTGCTAAACCTCCCTCAAGTGGGCAAGCTCGCTCTTGTTCTAGCCCAAGTTCTGATTTCTGGTATGATGAGAGCTCTGCTTCATCTTCAATCTGCACGTCAACAACTCCCGTGTCGGGGCATGCTTTCTCAACCATAGAAAGAACAGAGAATAGCAATTACAGTAGGCCTAGTTACATGAACCTTACAGAGTCGACAAAGGCAAAGCAGAAAACAAATAGTCACTTATCGCATAGAGTTCAAAGGCAGTCCATGGATGAGTATCAATTCCTTCAGAAATCAGCAGCTTTCTCAAATGCAGATTCTAAGAGTAGTGCTGGCTCTGATTCATCAGTCAACCCCTTTAAGCCATTAATGCTGCCAACACGATCGGATAAGAATGGAACAAAGCTAAGGTCATGAGCTAGATAGAGGCCTAGTCAACTCTGCTGTGAAATGAAACCTGCTTCTGTTCATTCTAGAAGAGTTGTGCACTGCCTTATTTCTTAATTCCTGCCATGAAAATTGTGTATCACTCGAGAGAGTTTGTATTGTTTCAAGGCCACATTGAACTAAAACATCTTGCAGTTCCAATGGAGAATGGCTCGTTCTTTGTATTATAGCTCTTGGTGGTCTTTAGTGATGATCTTGTTTTTTCCCACTTCTGCAAATTTTGTTTAAAACTCTTAGCCTAAGCTTATCTGGATGAGGTCCTTGTTTTGGCGATGGAATAGATGTGTAATGCAATAATGTCAAAACGATCATCTATATCTGCGCCTGATTTGTTTGATGGCAAGAATGTGCTTAAATTTTCAATGGATGGATGAAATATGGGAGTCCTTTTGGACAAAAGAAGACTGCCGTTTACTGTTAAATAGTAGTAACATCAAAGATGGTTTTGATGATTTATTGGAATCCTAGAATGGTAATATACATTTTAGAAACAAACATAAACTTCTTTTGACATAGTTTTGATGATTGACATAGCAAAAGATCCTGTCATGGCCTAGATTTTGGCCATTGACAATGTGATACCTTTATGTGCGGTTTATCACTCTGAGCTTGACACCATTCTTGAAGCTGAGAATGACACCATACTCAAGTTCAAGAGGTTGTTCCATGGAAAGGGAATGTCGAAATACAAACTTCCTATACAAATGAATCAGAGAGAGCTTCATCTCCTGAAGGGCGAATTTTTGACCAATGCATGCTCGAGGACCGATTCCAAATGGGATTAAAGCATAGGGATGCCTTTGTTTCTCCTCTTCCTCGTTTGGATCAAACCTCTCTGGTTTAAATTTATCTGGTTCAGGAAAGTTCTTTGGATCCTTGGCAAGAACTCCAAGTGCTAACCAAACCCATGTTCCCTAATCTCATAAAAAAGTAGTGTCTTCCAATTAGTTAGACTGATCGACTAAGTTGCTCTGCATCAGTTGGTTTTTCATCAAATTTGAGTTGTAAAACAGTACCTTTGGAAGAAGATATCCACCAATCTCCACATCTTTAGATGTCTCTCTAGCTACTAGCGGTGAAACAGTGTAGAACCTCATAGCCTCTTTAATCACCTGCACTCGTTCGATCACAATAACAATGAAACTCTTTCATGTGAGAGTTCTTAAATCATTGAAACGATAACAATAGCTCAAATTACTTGACCTGATCAAGATATGGAAACTTCTGCTGAAGATCATTGGCTGTTGGCATCTGATCTGATGGACCAAATTTGTCAATCTCTTCTAGCAACTTCTTCTCAACCTCTGGATGTCCAGCAACTAAATATACGACAGAAGACAATGTGAAAGCCGTGGTAGCTGACCCAGCAAGTAGATGTTCGTACGTGACTGCACTGATGTAGTCTGGAGTGAAGACATCCCTTGCTACCGTCTCTGACTCTCTTGCTCTCAGAATAAGTGATAAGAAGTCTTTTGAACCTCGATCGTTACACTTCATTCTCTTGTCTACAATCTCGTTGAGCCGACCACTCAACTTCTGATTTGTCCGGTCAACTTTCCAATCCATGGTGAATGGTATTCTCTTCAGGACTTGTCTAAATGGTTCTTGGAGTATAGGGACAAGTAGTCCCAAAATGATCGAGAAGGAACCTGATAAATCCATCTTGAGCTGCGTTGTGGAGTAGATATGTTGATTGATGAAGTCCGAAACTTCATCATTTTTGTTGTCTTGGCCATTGGTAACACAAGTTTTGGTTGCTTGTGGATTAGAGAGCCCAAAGTTGACACCGAAGGCTGCAGTTCCAATCACATCGGTGGTCAATTTGAGGGAGAGATTGGAGAAAGGGATGTCTCCCTCGACAGAGGAATGGAGATTTTGAGTTGCAGTTTCAATGATTGATTGCATAGTAGGTATTAGTCTCGTTAGATGAGAGGGCTGATAGACCGATAATATTGTGTTTCGCATAGTCGACCATCTTGCATCTCTGTAAAATTAAATAGAGGCGTCAAGCATTTATAAAGTTTTCCCCCATTAAGAAAAATACAGAAAGAAAAAGAAAAAAGCACCTTGTGAAGAAAAGACCTTTCTGATGAAGCGGGGAAGCTGATATTGGAGAAGGGACACTTCTATTTGGGATGTCCTTAAATTTCTTGATACCAACTTCCTTACAAAGCTCAGGGTCTGCAATAATTATCAATGGCTGCCTACCCATATGGAACCTGCTCGATTAAAAATCAATGGAATAATTTCGTTAATAGAACAGAAGCGACAATTCTTCCCCTAGTCAGAGGCTTCTAGGGTTTCCACTCATCACAGTATGTTCGAGAAACTTTTAATGTCGGCACAACGAATTATAGTAGTGCAATACCATCAAAATCTTTGCCCACTTGCAGATTATTACAATCATGGAATATGGCCACGTCGTTATTCCCTTTTCATTTCACATCAATAGATATCAAATTCCCCTTGTCTATCATACAGCCTCCATCGAGTTTGAAATTTACAGGGGATAGAGAAAAAATATACTTGGCCTTTTACACTCATGATTTTACGAAAAGAAAAGCCTTTTCGAGCGTGCATGTGAATAGAATCGAGCTACACTAACCCCCCTAATTGCACAATCGAGCTAAGGCAAGGAGAGCGACGTCGTTTGGTGATCATCTCAGAAGAAAGAAGGAAGAAGCTTTGAGATAGAACAGTCAGAAGAAGGACAGTAAACAAACCTGAAGATAGGGCCATATTGGGAGGCGAGGACAGAGAAAACGTCTGGGCCGTACTTAGCCAGCAAGGGAAGGTGTCCGACCAGCGGAATAGCTGGTGGACCAGGCACCCTTCTCACTCCCCAGTACGGTCCATAGAAATAAACCAAACCCCCTCCCACGACGCACAACGTCGTGAACAATATTGCCCCGACTCCCAAAGGCACACTCGCCAACACTGTTCGAAAGAAATCATCCATTTTTCTCGATACCCAACAGAGGAAAGGGGAGAAAGAGAAAGAGAAAGAGAGAGAGGGGAAGGGAGATAGAGAGTGAGTTGACTATTGAGTTTGTTTTATTATGGCGCAGCGTTTGTGTTTAAATAAGGCAATTGGGGAGGGGAGATGAAAATGGAAGGGAGGTGGGGGTGACAGTGGGAGTTTCACTAAGTAAGGTTCTTTTGTCGGTGCACGAATGATTATATGAGTGGAAATGATGAAACGACCAACGAAGTCCTTTTATTCTCTTGTTATTCTGCATCGTTGAAATGTTTGGATGGTGAAGAATTCATCATATTCTGCAGTCTAGTTCACTTTTTTCATAATGTTTTTTTAAAAAAATTCAACTCAACATCACACTAAACAAACTCGCAGCAAAAGAAGCCTCTAGTGGAAGAGTACAACCCAATCCCTGAATCCAATCTCATCTAGTGGCAGTTATTTTCTTCTACACCCCCTAAAAAAAGAAGGGTAGAACTGAAGAGACATTATTTTATCAGATGCGATCTTAAGCTTCAACTATTGAACTAATCCATCTAAGAGTATTATCAAGGTGTATCATGCACGCCTATGATGGGGAAAGGGACAGCTTATTCTTAATCAAATAGAAGCATATTTGAGACAGCAAGTTCGTAATATTCCAATTCTGACGGCAAAGAATCAAGTTCCTGTGTACATGGTTAATTTAATGAAACATTGCGAATATTCTTTTAGACTTGGATCTACCGTCAAAAAACTGAAGATTCTCTTTGAGGCGGTTTTGTCCTAAATGGTAGGAGAGAGAAACAGGTATGTTTCATTTTTTTTCCTTTTTCAGCAAATTTGTTCTGTAGTGTTAATTTGACCCAACAATTTTAAATTTTATGGGTTATCCTTGTCTCGTGTATTTGGTTTTTTGTATCCCTCCAAGGCCTCATTAGTCAATTTTTTATATTTGTATGATGGATGGGGATGAGGATGAGGATGGGCATGTGAGAAAGTGAATGGATAATGGTAGGCTGGGGGAATGGTAAAGGATATGGGGATAAGAGAGTAATTGAATGAAAATGATGGATTTGTGAGTTTCAAAGATGGAATGAGAAAGAAAGCTTTCAGATTGTCACAGTCTTGACCCGCACGCGCACTTTGTCATGCAGATAAAACCAGAGTGGCCCTGGACCAGCCATACTTCACTAGTTGATAGGATTGGGAATTTGACACTTATCTAAAAAAGTAAAGGAAAAAAAAAAGCAATATATGTGTATTTTCAAACTTTTTGAAAGCTTGAGCAAATAATGGTTTCTTTCTGAATTGTAATACATTCATGGTCAAAATTGAAATATAGTGGTGGTAAGCATTTGAAGAAAACATCGAATAATTTTGGTTCCTAAAATTTTAAAATATTTATTTTAATCACTAAATTTGAGAAAAGCAACCATTTTTGTCCTTTAAACTTTCAAACCATACTCATTTTAATCTTTCATATATTATTTTGTTATTTACTATTTGTTTATTAAATACTTGTGTTACATGTAGTTTAAATATGCTCACATAAATATGTAAATATATTCAACCCGCACTGTTAATTTATTAAAAGAATGATGAAAGAAATAATTAAAATGATTATTTTAAAAGTTTAGGAATCAAAATGAAATTTAAACCAAACACAAAATGTAAGCATTCTTGGGGAATTAAATTATTTTTCTTTCCCCTTTTCACTTTTTTTTTTTTTTTTTTTTGAAAATTTTCATTACCTTTAGCTATCTAACAAAATATAATTTGAGAGATTTAGAAGATTTTATAGTGCAAGTTTTAAGTGTGTGTCCATTCAAACCCTAAATTTAAAGTATTTAGTAGATTAATTTGTGTCTATTTGGTCTCTTAACTTTAAAAGTGTATAATAAGTACTTAAACTTTCAATTTTATGTCAGATAGATCCTTTTGTGTCTCATAAATCCTTGATCTATGGGATGTTTTTAAAATTCACAAAACTATTAGATACAAATTTAAAATTTTATAGTTCTATTAGACATAAAATTCAATTAATTTTTCAAAATTTTGAAAATGTCACAATCTCATTAAACACAAACTTAAAGAGTTTTATTTTATTTTATTTTTTTTTTGAAAAAGAAAACTTAAAGAGTTTTACAGGCCTTTTTAGTAATTTAACATTTAAACAAAAAACACTTGAAAGCAATTTCCCTCTTTTCAAAAAAAAAAAAAAAAAAATCCCTTTTCCCTCTTTCAGGGAGAGTTTCGTTTAAAAAGTGCTCTTATCTCTTTTAGAAACTGTGCACGCAAATATTTAAAGCAGTAGAAGCGGTGGAGAGCCATCAGTGGAAGGGAAACTAACTTGGTAGGGCCCTGCTCTCGGATTCCAAGACTTGCATTTCCTGCAAAATAGCCACACCAGAAAACAATTCTAATCATGATTTAGAACTCTTATAATTTAATGAATCTGAATTTTTGGAATATTGAAAAACTAAACATACGATTAACCAATGTAATGCAAACATTTTGGACGTGGTTTCCAGTTCCCCTCCACTCACCACTGTTAGTGCAGCGCTACCATCTTCACAGTCATCAATTATACACGATGTCTCTGCCCACCAGGAACCCCCGAGGAGTTAGCAAATTCCCAACGATCCAGATAAACTTCAACGAAATCTTGCAGTAAAAAGAGCATAAGAAAAAACAGCCGCAGATCTCAATTACAAAAGAACGATTCCACAAATTTCAAACTATAACTTCTCGAATTTTGAGTATTGATTTTATCATCACCTAGCTATCTCAACCGTGTTTCCTAAAACTCGCCTCATGCTACCAATAGCTAGAGTAAATTTATCAAATCATTGATCAAAACGAACGAAAATCCTCCTGAGATAACTGGTACGCAAAGGAGAAACAACAATCCAGATTTTTCTGTAAATACGAAATCAGAGCACTAAACTGATAAATTTACGCAGCTGGAGAAATTACCGTGCGCAGGAAGTAGCAAGCAACAGCATCGAGGCACCGCCGGCTATACATTGCAGTTGCCGTCAACGTTCCTATTAAATGAGCAAATTTAAAACCAAACTAATAACTATTACAGAAGCAATACCTTATAATATCTCTCAACTTCAAAAGGAAACACGAGATAGAACACTGATCGGCGGCTGATCGGAAAATTGCAGAGAATAGCCATTGTTATCCTAAAAGCCCAACCCAATTTCACTATCTCTTTTCGGGAATAACGATCGCAGAAGTTCGTCGATGAAGATGCCCTATCCTTGGAGAGTGGAGGAGACGTTCATTTAATTGGGCCGGATTTAATTTAAACAGCCGAAAGCCCAAACTACTCGAGATGTTGGGTAAGATCCAATCATCCAACGGGCCATCAATGATACGAACCCTTCAAAAGACGATGGGCCGAATACTCGGCCCAATACCGTACTCCAAGTCACGTCAACAATAAACCGAATTTTTTTGTAAAATGTATTAAAGAAGCTAATATTTAATAACAAAAAACATAAAATTTGGTTAAGCAAATTATTTTAAGCTGTACTTTAAATAAAAAACTCACTAATCATTTAACATAAATGATTAATAATGAGGAAAGGTTATAGTGGAGGAAGAGAAAACTAGAGGGATTTTAAATAAACAGTGGGTAATTGAAGGGGTTTTTGTTGGATAGTGGGAAAAGGATAGTGATTAATTAATTAAAATAAAATAAAAAAAAAATAGATTTGTGAGGAAGAAAAAAAAAGGGGTTGGGTGCAAAAATGTGACAGCAGAAACCCAATGTGTCCCACTTGTTTTATAAAATCCAAATGCAATAATCTGAGAATTACTTTATTTATTATTTATTATTAATAACACAAAAACACACACAGACAAAATACCTTAAACGCATCACATGCATTTCAATAACCTTTCCGAATATGAAGAGTCTCTCCTTCCTTGCTTGTCGCTTTCTCCTCGGACCCAAATTTCATTCTTTTTTTTTTTTTTTGGTGCTTCAATTAATGTAATTAAATGATTGATTATATGGTTCAAAGTAATTGTAATAAAGAAGATGTGGGTTTTGATTTATATTTTAAATGGCTAATGATTTGACTGGGATGGGATTAGAAACGTCAATGTGAAAATTTTGATGGGCCCGTAATTGAAGAGGAAGCAATTTCATGAGGTTGGAGGAGTAAATAATAAATAGTACACAATTTTCCATGCGTATTACTGGTGTGAATACGACAAATTTCCATCCCAATAAATTAAAATTGTTTGCGTAAAGTCCCAACTTTACATACAATTCAATCAAAAAAAAAAAAAAAAAAAAAAAAAAGTTCCTCTGCTCGCCACATTTCCACGTTACCCAATCTTGTTCTAAGGATATTTTTGATTTGTCAATCACGGATGATGGATTGGAGACACGTGTACGGTGGAGATGGGGGGAGAGATCGGAGCTCCGGCGGAAGGGGGGGCGACCGGCTACGTGGGGGACGAGAAGGCAAGGCCGACACAGATTCAGATCATGGCGTCAGCGGAGCCAGGCGGTGACCTGTGACTGTCATGTCAGTTGGCGTCACCCATGTGTCACGATAAGCCAGTCAACGAATTTAAACACTCCTGGGAAAATAAAATAAAATCGGTAGTGTATAATTCTATTTATAAATATAAAATTATATATCGGGCCTTGTCCAACGGCGCCGACAGATTTAACGAGAGACGAAATGAAATGAAAGCAACCACTCACGAACACTCCCGTCACGCGGTGTTGTAATGGGCTGGGCCGTGGGCCCAACCCGGATTTCACGTCCGGGTCATGACAATGCCCGACCCGTATATTGACATGTGCTGCATGCACGTGGGGGTTGTATTATTGTATCCAAGTCCAACGCCGCGGCTGGAAAACGACACCGCTTCAGCTCTGTTTTCCTTTTCCCGAACCCATATATAATTTACCAATAGCATACAAAAATACAAAATTATTTTGTATGTCAATAATTATTGAATTTTTTGCTTTTTTGTAGCGAAAAGAGACAAGAGAGATGAAGCTAGAGGAATCCTATAAAGTTATACTACGTGGTACTTGGTCGGCATTAGTTTTTTTTTTTTTTTTGGGAGGGACAACTTGTAAATAGCAAAATGAAAAACTTCCCTCTCTCTACAATCATCGATCATTTCCCACTCTCCAAAATAAAAAGTGCTTCACTTTCTCACCCATTCTATATGAAATCCCCACTTGCATTACATTTGATTTGCCTCCTACATCCCTACATTTCTTCGCATCTAAGCTATGATGTTATATCATCTTTACCTAAATCAGCACTAAGATAAGATTACCCAATAAGTTGTCTCGATATAAAATTTAAGTTGATGGGTTATGGTAAATTGAATATTTTGGAGGTGGGTAGTGTTGAGAGAGAATAAATGAATGAAAATGAGGGAGGGGGGTTTAATTAGATTCTGTCTGTGACACATTAATGAATAAGAAAAGGAATAGGATTTTTGCAATAAATACGATGATGTAGAGTGTGACGAAGGAGGATGGTATGGGTATTTTTATTTTAAGCGTGTGGGATTTGACAACTTTTTGGCTGCATGACGACATCAACACACACAGAAACACGGGCAGCCTTCGGTTTTGCGACTTACTCTCTACCTAAATTAAATTATAATAATATCACAATAATAAAGTCATAACAATGGGCGATTATTGTGAGAAAAAAAAATATTGTGGGGTATTATAATGAAATAGTGAATTGTACTGGGGTGGGAACATTGATTGGACAGAAGAAAAGGGGGGAGGAGGGAAATAAATTGATATTTCAAAAAGTGGGAAATAATGTAATACAGAACGTAATTAATGATGGTAGCCTAGCTTAGCTAGTGTAATTGTGGGGTTTCAAAATTGTAGCTTTAAAGTGGGTTATGATTTATTAATTGTGATTTATTGTATAATTTTTTAATTAGTGAGAAAACTGAGGAGCTTTTTATTGGGGGTGGGGTCCACGGGAGGACAAAGTGTGATGTAATGGCTTGATCATCTCGTCCACATATGGCAGACACCATAGTTGCCACCATCGACGGTGGATTTTGAACGTGGACTTTATGGGTAGGGTCCACGTCGGCCTCATGAGATTACCGCCCATTTTACTTACCATGCTGGGAATCCACGTGGCGCGGGGAGATGGGAGGGGTGATTTTTATTTTTTTATTATTTTTAAATTTTTTAATTTGATTTTACCAGTGGAAAGGGTCAGCCCCACGATTTCTCCATGAGCAGAGGAAAGTAAATGGAGAGGCCACGTGTAAGGAAGGGATCGTCATGGTGACGAGGAAAGTGAAGCTTCTCTCCGATGATTATGTCATGGGAGTGGGGCCCAGTGCCACTGGTTAGCATGTAGTCCACGTCAGATGACTTTTTTTTTTCTTTTTCTTTTTTAATAAATGAATTACTGGATGGAGTGGCAGTGGAAGCGGGTTTTATCTTTTGGTTACGTCAAGGCGCAATCTTACCGTTCGACGTCGAAGTCAAAGTGACGTCACGGTCATTTACTGCCCATGTGATCCTTCTTCCCACGCTAATGCAACGGCAAATATCCAGTGCTTCGGAACCACCGTTGTATATATACACCCAACTTTTCCCACGCTCCTCCTTCCCTTCGTGTTATCCACTCTCTCTTCTCCTCCAATGATTATTATTCCCAATGACAAAATTAAGGATAAGAAAACGAGGGATATGTAATGAAGATGGAGTTGTAATCTATATTTTCATTTCTGAAAAATATTAAAACTTGTAAATCCTATTTTTCAAATGTTTTACTTTTAGAATCACACCTTTGTGTGAATAATGTTTTCGTTTCGAAACCTATCCAACATAATACGATATCCAAGGCTTATGATTTAAAAGTCGGATTTGGCACCTAGTGACTCCAATATTCTTCGAAGACCTGGTCATGTCGCCTACTTGATATGAGTTACTTACAAAAGTGAAAATTGTCCCATAAAGAGAGGAGATCGTTTCTACAAACCAACCAACAAGAATCTTATTGACCATGTCTTGTCCTTACTCGTTCGTGTGTTTTCCAAGTCTCTTAAAAAGTGAAGATTGTCTCTATAAACCAATACTAATCCTTTTAGCATAATTTATTAGTTTGTTTTGTCCTCACTTCCATACTTTATAGAAAAAATCATAAAGAATCACCTAATAAATAATCACTCCAAACAAGGTACATTTTTACTTTGGAATTTTCCTATATACGAGCCCTAAGTAGTTATTATCAATTTTTTAAAAGTTTGACTTAACCACGTATTGCATATATTTAGGATATATCTCTAGAGATACATGCCACTTTCTTGACACGTACCTCTTCACTTACGCTTCACACAAAAAGTTACTATTTTTTTTTATTTAGTTCAATTAATTCAAAAACTAAATTTGGACAAGATTTCAAAATGTCCTTGTTCAAACGTGACTATCATTTGATAAAAAATCGATATAAGTTCATAATCTATTTGTTGGTCGAGGACACATTTTTCTAAATTCTTCTCCTTCCATTTAGGATCAACCAATATCAAAATCGTCATCCACAATTTCCAACCCATCAAACAATTCCTTCCCTATAATGGTTTTTATTTTTTCTCATGGAAACTCTTGTTTGCATCATCATCATTATTGCATTATTGGGGCAGGCGCGTGTTAAACACGCGCATCAGAGGTGGTGAGATAGGAGTAGTGTTGAACTACAACTCAAATAATGATTTTGCAAAGAGGAGTGGAAATAGAAAAAAAGAAAAAAGAAAAAGGTGTAAAAAATAGTGAAGAAAGATGAAAGAGTGATGTAAGCAAAAGCACACTGTCCACTCTCTTTTATAAAACCACTCCCCTTCCTCCTTAGTCCCCGCTTCCACCCCACTTCCCCGTTGACATAACAAATACTCTCTCTCTCTCTCAATTTTTGTAATTCTCTTTAAATCCCTCCGGCGATGCAAGGCCTACGCCGCTGCTCCAACGACCTCCTCCACCTCGACCTATCTCCACCGCCCGCCACCCCCTCCGCCGCCTCCCTCTCCATCGACGTCGCCGAGTCCGCCGAGACCCGAATCCGCCGCCTCATCTCCGAACACCCCGTCATCATCTTCAGCCGCACTTCCTGCTGCATGTGCCACGTCATGAAGAACCTCCTCGCCACCATCGGCGTCCACCCGACCGTTATCGAATTGGACGACCACGAGATCGACGCCCTCGCCTCCTGCTCCGCCACCGCCCCCGCCGCCGCCCCCTCCGTCTTCATCGGCGGCGCCTTCGTCGGCGGCCTCGAATCCCTCGTCGCCCTCCACCTCAGCGGCCACCTCGTACCTAAGCTCGTCGAAGTCGGCGCTCTCTGGGTATGACCAATTTCATCATCCCTCATCCTGATCTTATCCTCTCTCTCTCTCTCTCTCTCTCTCTCTCTCTCTCTCTCTCTCTCTCTCTCTCTCTCTCTCTCTCTCTCTCTCTCTCTTCTAATTTATCATTGTAATTTATGAAAAAAAAAAAAAGAAATTAAACGAACCCGTTGTAATTCAAAGATAAGGTATTTACGGGGATGGGATGGAAAAGGAAAAAAAAAATTAATAATGGATCTATGGTTTTGGTATTTGGGTTTTTGTCGTGGGTGAAATCATCAATCATCAATAATTAAAAATCCCGATGATGCCGGATAAAGTCCGGTACGGCGGCGGCGGCGCGTACGCTCTTTTAGTGTACTCGCGGGAAGAGGCGTGACACGTGGTCGGATGAGGATGATGAAGTGAAGGCAGTGGGTGTGTCAGTAGTAGATTGAAGGAACGAATGGATGGGTCCCACGTCAATTATTAAGTAATCACCACCGTTCAATGTGTAGACTTTTGTACTTAGTCAGTCTCTCTATTCTATTCCATTCTACTCTATTATACTCTTCTCTCAATTTACTTTTATTTTGTTACTGTTTTTAATATGGTAATTAATACCCGAAATTACAAGACAACATTAAAAGAAAATAATATTCTTAATAAGAAGAATTCGAATTCCAAATTGAAAGAGGAATATTATATTAGTTGTAAAATGGGACATGAGAACTTGGGATTAGGGAATTGAATGGGAAAAAGAGAAGGAATCTGTTTGGATGGTTTAGATTGAGTAATTATTGAAATTATTGGTTATTTTTGACAATGACGAGGTAATAGTGAGGTAGTACTTACTGTACTTGAGATATTCTGACAGCCATTTTTCCAATTATTGAAGAAACATCTCGAATTCGAACATGCCATATCTTTTTTATTTAAATAATAAAAATTACTACATACGTGTGTGATATTACGTTTAGAAAGCTACCAAAAAAGAAGAACAAATCAGAAAAAATAAAAATAAAAAATAAAAAAAAATTGACGGTGGTGATTGAATGCGTTGTCTGATATCAACTTGTCAGAAGACAAGTATGGTATCTCAAAAGGAATTTTTCTGTTCCATCTTTCACTTTTCACCGTTTAATTTGATCCATTTTTTTTACGATTGTAAAATGTTGTTTTCTTTTTCTTTCTTATTTTAGCATATACAACGCCGTAAGAGATATTAATATTTGACATATGTCTGTTCGAATTATTGAAATCCATAAAATTGTGTTTTTTCTTTTGGTATGAAATTAAAGAAGTGGAAGAGATTCAAATTAATTATATTTAATGAATTGAGGCTCGTGTTAATTACATAAGTATATGATTTTAGGTTAAAGGATATATATGTTTTGAATGAATATATAAATTTAACCGAGGTTGGTTTCTATTTTATTTTTAATTTCTTAGTTTCGTTTCCTAATTCCGTAATTATGTTCAGCCGCGATTATCGAAAACTCAAGTATTAAAATAAATTATTAACTGTGATAACAAAAAATAATTGTAATTTTGAAGATTAAATCCAAACAAACTTGGACCAATTAAATCAGACTTAGTTGGCAGATATTGTAGGTATGTATGTTGAATCTTTGTTGATTTCTTAGTGAAGATTGACCTAATTAATATAGCATGTTATAAAATATAAATGAATGGATTTGTTTGAGTACCACATCTCTTCTTATATATGAAGATATATAAGATGGATGACAAATAAGAATTATATAATTTTAAATACAACACAATGTAAGTATATTATTGATAGACACTGATAGACTCTGGTTAATTAGAATATATCTGATAGACTTCGATTATCATAGTTTATTAACGATAGATTATGATTTAGTCTACTATAGACTTATAGTCAAAGTCTATCAGTGATAGTCATAGATATATTTTGATTAATAGCAATAGACACTGATAGACTGAATAATCGGAGTCTATCAGTGATAGACACAGATAGAATCTAACGACAACTTTTTGGTATTGTACAATTAATTGTGCTATATATGCAAATAGTTTGCAACTGTGCTATATTTACTATTAATTTGGTCCAATTTTTCATCTATGAAACTATCCCAATATTTAAATAGTTGATTATTGATTCATAGGTTTCGTGTTAAATTGAGCGGTATGTTTGATTAAAAATAATAATAAAATTGTAATTCAACACCATCCCTATATTATACATATATATTTTTTATTCCTAAATCTTCATCCTTAGTTTCTTTGTCAATCTTAGTCTATAAATAAATTTGAAAATAAAAACAAATTTAGTTATTGACATTTACTTAATCTAAAGATAGAACTTAACAAGAATAGTCACACACTAAGGTTTTTAAAATTAAGCTTACAATTACTTTCATCTCTATTTATAAATTTTAATCTATCATTTTCTCACGTTCTTTTTTTTAAACCAAAAGAAAGTAGTTTTCGGAAACTATTTTTTTTTTTTCCTTTGATGAATAAAAGTCTCGGCAATGCCATGAGTGTTTTCTTTCCCAATAAGAAATTGCCAAGATTAAGAAATATCGAAATTACAAAAGTAGAAAGAAAATAAACCAAAAAATAAAAAAGAAAGAGAGGAATAAAAAAGGAGTGGGTAAGGAAAGAGATTCATGAGAATGAAAAATCCAGCCACTTTTGACGAAATGTATCCCAATTCCCAATTAAGGAAAAGACTAAACCAAAATGGGAGTATTAGGAGATGATAATTAAGGCTAATTAAGCGGGCCCCAAATCCCTCCACTATCTCTCCTCATTTCACTTAAAATATAAAAATAAAAATAAAATAAATCAGAGGGCGGGCCCCACCAATTAAATAAAAATTAAATAAAATCTCTCTCTTTCCTTTCCCCTTGGAAACGACACCCTCGGGTGATGACAACAGCGTCACCCACCAAAGAAAACAGTGCATTTCGGGGTGTCTGTCAGATCGTGAATTCCACGTGGCGAACATGCAGTGGTTGGTGATTTAACACACTTGGTGTAAATGGAATCTTTGGAGCATAACGTAAGAAGAATCTAATGGAGATACCGCCACAAACAATATAAAGAGAATGGAAGCCCTTAAACCAATTATTGCCTTTTCTTTAATATATTTGATTTTATTTTTCTTTATATAAATCGCCCACCACCATTACCATAGGATAAAAATATATAATTAATAAGAACCTCTGTAATTTGGTCATCAAACTCATGCTCCTGACAGCGAGACTTGAACCAACAACTACCTATATAATGTTTTTATGCCCCACTCTCACTTCCTTAATGCTAGGATTTTAGGTTCTTCCTTACTTTTTTTCCTTTTAACTTTTCCCTTTTATAATCATACCCCATTAATTAAATTCCAAACCCCTCTTTATACATACTTTCTTTTCCTCTCGGATCGTGTCGTTGTCATGGAATCTTTTCTTTTCGATTCTTACCCTAAACTACACGTTGTCTCGTCATCGAAAAAAAAAAAATTGAGGGAAAAGAGGAAATTGGTCAAGAGCCCACATAGTGACAAATTATTCAATGAAACTGTCATAATATGGCTAAACCATTGGATGTAGCTCTTAAGATTTATCTATCTCATAATAATTGCTAGATATATAGAATCGATATACTTTTACAATTTCCCTCTCTTACATCCTACAATACAAAACTGCCAGTCTTATTATGACAACCTCATGTTCTTGTGTCTAGGGAAAAAGGGAATTGGGTTGGGAGGATTTGGAGAAATGGGTAGAGTATTATGTAAGTTGGAATAAGTTAGGTCAAAAGCCCAAAGAGTGGACAAATTATTTGATGAGACTGTTACAATGTGGCTGGCTCTCGATAATTAGATGTAGATCTTAAAATCTGTCTACCTCTTAATAATCACTAGTTATAAAATCAAGGTACTTTTACAGTTTATCTCTCTTACATCCAACGATGCAAAACTACCAACCTTACTATGGTGGTCTCGTTGAATAATTTTTGGATGAGGGAAGAAATGAGTGTTCTTTTGTCTAGGCCAAAAGAGGGAATTGGTTTGGGAGGATTGGGAGAAGTTGGCATTATTGTGTAAGTTGGAAAAAGTTGGGTCAAAAGCCCAGTGGATGGGTTCCTTGTAGTGCTTTTGGAACAAAGGCATGATGCCTAGCCAGCAATAGCAGCACCCTCTCAAGTTGTGGTTCTACTAAATATCTGATAGACATCAATTCAAACTGTTTGACAAAGAATTTTTGTCACATGTGCTGTGTTTTGTTGTGTTGGAATAATCAGCTAAAATTGTAAAGTATTCTGTCTTCTACCTTTGCCTTTTGCATTTGCTTCACTTGCTTTGGGAATCTGTTGTGTTCTTTACCTTTTTGACTTGGATGCATAATTGGAAACACAACTATGGCAATTTGTGTTTGTTCTTCAACTTCAATCAAGTCTTTAAATGATTCTAACTTTATGTAAAAAAGAAATTTGTTTTATTGTTTAAAATGATACCTAAAAAGCTTGGGATTTTGATATCAAGCAATGGGTGGTTTTCTTCTCTTTTGGATTGGAACAATCTGAGCTCTCTTCATGCTCCAACCACTTAGCCTTGAAATTCTTACATCCACAGTTCCATTGTTGAATACAAAAAGATGGGCTTCTTGGTTGATGGCCAGCTTTGGATACACTCTTGCAGTGATGCAGGCTTTCCCATCCCCACCAAAACTTTCAATTATGGAATGATCTATCTGCAAAATACAACACCCAAATCTTAGGTTTGTTTTATATATCGGAAAGTTGAACGAGTAACATTATTTACACTATTCCTCACGTGTAGGTCCAATACGTGAATTACTAATATAATAGATGAATAGGTAACGATATGTATTATAAAAATGGGGATTTGAGCTTTTGACTACAAAGAAAAATAGATGCTTTAACTATTGAGCTATGCTCGTGCTTGACGAATGAAGACAAAAATATCATGCTAATTGCTACCCTATAAAGAAGAAAGAGTATTCCACAATACAAGATACATACAGTAATACTAATCTAATGGATACATATGACCAAAAATGCTCTTCCTATTTTACTAATATTCCAAATATAGATTAAGAGAATAATAAAAGATGGTGGTATCTTATATTAGATCATTTGTACAAACTTTTGCAGTAGCATATGTGTTGCCACAAACACCTTGGAACGCAAAACCAAAGTGAAGAGCATAATCATTTGAATATATTTGATTCTGTTTCTTCTATGAAACATTGTCTCAGTTTTTTGTTTTTTTTTTTTTAATGTAGGGATCTCGAATGTTAATCGACGTACCAGGCTTCTCAAGGAAATCGTTTCGTGAAGAGGATCTATGTCGACGAATGCTCCATAAATGGTTTTCTCAAGCCCTTCCCTGAGAGAAGACCTGTTGAAATTTTGACTCTGCTGCCTCAGTCATAACAGCTCAAGCAATTTAGAACAAAATTTGGAACAATGTGTAAACCAACAAACCTGCTTTGATCACTGCACATGAGCACAGCATATTTGTCATATTGCTATCTGAATACTCGAAAGTAGACTGCAGTTTGTTCTGTCAAATTCTTAGAAGCCAAAACCAGCAAGCCAAATGGTCCGATCGTGCCGTTCACTGATGTTTTCTTTTCTTTACAGAGCAATTTTCTGGATCAATCCAACTCGCATTCATCTCTTCTGCTTCTTTTAGACCCAGATAAGCGGAAAAAAATTTCGATATCGGCCTTTGCATACAAGAAACAAATGTGAAAATGTTTTCATTACTTCAACCAACGTTTCTGCTTTTCTTTGAGAGTTAGTTTGTGGGGGGAAATGTTACCTGTGAGGCCGTGATGCCCGGGACTTCAAATACCGAACCACTTTCGAGATTCATATCATTGAAACTCACTTGCTTTATACGTAGTTTCTCAATTTCTTTGATTGGCCATTGTATCAATTGTCTTCCAGATGCACCAAGTAATATACTTCTAGGAATTGACAGTGAAATGTAATTGAAAAACAATGAGCTATCAATGTAAATAAGAGACTCATATCAGAAGATTCAGAACTATGACTCAGCTCAATAGACTGAGACAAAGGATTACCTGAAGGCCAGACCATTCTTTGCTAATATCATCAGCTTCACTGTCTGATTCCTTTATCCATCCCCACAGTATTCTTCTCTTCTTATCACTGTCATAAAACGACTTGGAAGCGTAGAATTTCCCGTAGTCGTATCGCATATCAGAGCCATTGCTCAAGAAGTTAGTCTCAACCGAAAATGTGTCTGTTCCTGGAATGTAACTCCCCAGTACATAGTGATCATTGTCTTTAAAACTTGCTTTGAGCACATGTTTGATTGACCCATCCTGAACAGAAGTGTCAAGTCCATTACTGCCATTGATACTCACTGGATAGAAATCCGGGCACTCCCACATACCAGTTTCGTTCGATGAGTGTAGCGGACTCTTACTCCGAGTCCAATCGACAAAATCCTTACTACGATACAGAATCGCCATTCCACGACCACCAATCTCCCCTCCAACTATGACCCTCCATAACCTGTCTGGGCCAAGCCAAGCAGTTGTAGGGTCCCTAAAATTCAAAGGATCAACGTCATCAACAGGGGAAATCAGAGGATTATGAGATGATTTAATCCACTCCTTCAGTAAAGAGTCAGACAGATTCTTAGGCACAGCTAGATTTTGAAACTGCTGATTTTTAGAGTTGGCTCCAGTGTATAAGATAGCTGGCTTTTGATCCAGAAGAATTGTTGCAGAACCAGACCAACAACCATTACCTTCATAGGATTCAGTTGGAGATATAGCATGTTCTAAATGAATCCAATCAACAAGATCATATGAAATTGAATGGGCCCATGTAATGTTGCCCCAAATTGCACTATAAGGATTAAACTGGTAGAACAGATGATAAGCTCCCTTATAATACATTGGTCCTGCAATTATTGATTCATTACATTATATTACAACTTGTCTACAGCTGAAAGAGGGAAATAATGAACAAAATTTGGGGGAAACTGTACCATTGGGATCTTTGGAGTCATCATCAGCAAAAAAAAGAAACCCAACAAAAGACAGAAAGAAATAGAATCAATAGGGTAGATTGTCAATTCCAAATAGAGAAGAACAGGAAAGAATCGCCAAATGAACGACAAATTTTGATGAAAATTTTACCGTTCATCCAGTTTTTAGGAGGCTGGAAGTGAAAGGCTGTTCTGTAAGGCTGATTAGAGGCTGCTTCAACTCCATTATAAGCCAACCAGAAGCAAAAAGGAATAACCCAGTTTAAGGGTTTCTTCATTCTCTGGTTTTAATGGCGGACCCAAGTGAGAGCTGCTGATTTGCTGAAATCTCCGGCGAGCGCTCGCCGGAATCAATGGAGGGACGACGATCCGACGAGTCGTTGACTTGGTCTCTTTCACTTGATCGTTGATTTTCATACAGATCGTTCTTCAACTTGCAGTTTTTTTTAATGAACAGGTGAAAATCATTAATCAGAACGAGATAGAAGGTCATGATCATCGGTGACCATAAGTAGAAGGATTTGACTTTGGATAAATTTTGATCAACATTTTTCTTTAGAGTCTGAAAATTGTATTTTTGATGGAAATACTTTTTCTATGTGTTTAATTAATTTTGAATTATAGGACATGTTTGTTTGAAACTTTTTGCAAAAAGAGAAAATAGTGAGAAGTTTATATAAAAAGAATGTAAAAAACAAAAATCTTCTGTCCTCAAAAAAGAAAAGAAAAAAAAAACAAACAAAAATCTTCTCATGTGGTCATAGTACACGTTGTGTTTCATGTAAAATAAATATCAGCTATGACCCATTGCAATGTGAGTCAATAATTGATTATCTTTATAGGGCATAGCACGTTACATGTTATAATTATAGCCTATTTATGACTTCAAATTATTCGCACATGTGTTTTTTAGCAATTGAGATATTATTATTGTTGATGTACAAAACTGACAATGGAAAGTGCACTTAATCGGTATGTGTTACACAACAATAAGTTTGTTGATTTGAGATGCAAAAAGACTATACATTGACGTGGTGCTTGCTACACACGTTTTAATACTTTGGTTCAAGAAAAATGACTTAGTTGAACCTACTTCCATTAAAGTCACAATTAATGGGGATTTGAAGGGAGGTTGATCCGACTTCTTGGTAGCCCATTGATCATGACTTATTTGGGCCATGGGCATGGTCGGTCAAGCTGGAAGCCAGGTCGACGTCGGATTTGTTTAAACTTAGGTCCACTTCCACTTCGAGTCTCTTCCTTCTAACTTTCTCATTGATCCTCGATGTATGTGATAAAGCCCAATTTCAGCCAAACCAATTATTATTATTATATTATTCTCTATTTGCAAATCTAGTAATGAATTGTCCTAAATGTAATATGCTATTAAGTTATTTTTATTACATTGTTTTCATCAATCTCTTTAAAAAACAGTTTAGTGTCGATACTTTTTTTTTTTTCCAATTTTAAACAATCTCATACTATATTACCTACATAATTGTCTTGGATCAAAGTTAGATGAATCTTCCAATGATTCCTTCCATGGTACGTTGAAAAGCTTCTATATAGTCGAACTCATTTGAGAGGATTCAGTGGTTGTAAAAGAATGACTCGAACAAGGGATTATCTCTCCTTATATACATATACATATACATACCTACATATATAATTTTAGGATTTGTTTCTTTTTATTAGTTTTAACATTATATTTAAATAGTCAAAGCAAGCATAACTCAATAGTAATTGGCATGATAAAGGTCAAAGGTTCGAAACCCTCAATCCCAAATGTTATTGAATTGAAAAAAATACATAAATAGGAGGATAAATTTTCCATTTATAACTATAAAATAAGTATATATTTACCTCTTCGTTTTAGAGGTTCAAATCCTAACTTCACATTTATTATCTAAAAAAACATACATCCTTTTTAAAAAATATAATAAAGTAGTATTTTTTATTTTTTCAAAAACTATTTTTAAATTGTAATCAAAGTACCAAACATAAAATTTCAAAATTCAAAAAGAGCTTATAACTCCTTTATAATATTTTTTGAGTTGCAAACAAGAAAAGGAAGAGGTATATAGAGATAATTATTTAAAAAAATATTTATAAATGCATCAAGACATGCAATATTGCCTAATATTTAATTTCAATATCTCAGTTAATCTAAACTTAATTTTTCTAAATTAAACATATACCTTACTAGAGGCCAAAATTTTAATTCCTTCTACCTCGTTAAATTAAACATAAAAATAAAAATAAGTAAAAAGTAAATATTTCTTGTGTCATTATTAGGTTGCTATCATAGACTATAAGCCTATAAACACACACTTGAAAAAAAAAAAAAAAAAAAAAAAAAGTGTACACATTAACTTAACAAAGGAGATGATGAGCTGTAAAGATATATAATAATGACGCTGAAGAAAATGAAATGTGCACACCTAAATTTGAATGTGAAAATTGATTAAACCAAACAAATTATTAATCAATCTCTTTGATTGATTTTGAACAACAAATTTTAGCAACCATTTCCAACTCTGAAAATTTGTTTCTTTGACCAATTATATCTTATATCAACTGCAATTATAATTGATTAAACGTTTGGTCCTTATTATTCATTTTTAAAATTATTGATTTGTTCATTTGTGAATTATATTGTTGTGTAAATCTGAATTATATCCATTGTACAATGTTTTTGGCACGGAAAAATCTGATTTTTTTTTTCTTTTTCGTGTGTAAAGTAAATTGATTTTTAGATCCAGAGGTGTTGGACTATATTGAAATTTTTTTACTAGTTAAGAATGAATTTTAAGAAACAGAATCGGAAAATCATTTTATAAGAATATGAAAAATGATTCTCATGAAATTAACTAGAGTATAAAAAAATACCATTTGTTTCCTACATTTTTGTTTACAGAAAAAATAAATGTCTATGTGGATTCTAGCTATCAATTTAAATTTCATTCTATTTTAAAATAATTTAATAATTATATCGTTAAAATAATTTATTCTCATCACCTATTTTTCATCCCAATTCTTACTTTATCGTTCTCATTATTAATAATGTAAGAAGAATAATAAGTTTTTTTTTTTTTTTTTTTTGTTAATGTTTGGATTAATAATTCGTTTTAATTTTGAAACCCACAAAGTTGGAAAAGGGAAAAAAGTGAGTCAAGCATGAAAAATATCTTCCCAAAATCACGATTTTTATTTTAATTGAAATAAATTCCCCTTGACTCTTTTTTTTTTTTTTTTTTTTTCCTTTTCTTTTTAATGCTAAATTCTCCACGACTCGTGTTAATAATTAAAAAAAAATAAAAATACAATAATGAATGCAGCTTCATGAATTTCGTTTTTGATAGGTAAATGAAAGTCACGTGCGACTAATTAATGAATATATAAGGAATCTGAAATCACGGACAAATGCCACGCGCTGGTGGTTTGGTTGAGATTTACCTTTCAATCCCTTTTCACATATGATAAACGCCATCGTTTTGTTAGAGTTACTTCCGTTTTCTTTTTTGGCAAAAATACTTTTTAATCCCTCAATTTTGTGGAATATGTTTCAATGGTCTAGTGTTAAAAAAAGAAAAAAGAAAAAAAAAACTATGATCTAGGTTTTAGGGATTATTTTTAATATTGAAATGTTTTTTAAATTAAAAAAATAAAATATTAATTTAAAAGTTTGAAAAAATAATATTAGCAATCTTTTAAACCTATTTTTCAAAACTTGGAGACTAAAAAAGTTTATTTTGAAAACTTTAAAACCTTTTAAATCTATTTCTCATAACTAAAATACTAAAAAGGTTAATTTTAAAATCTCAATGACCAAATGCACGTAATCTTCAAAATTTAGGGCCAAAAAGGTAATTTCCACCCCCGTCCCCCCAATAATTGATATTTAGAAGGATGAGTGCAAACTTTTCAAACTTATTTCTCAAAACTCATAAATAAAAAGGTTTATTTTGAAAACCTATGGACCTTTAAAACATATTTCTCAACCCTCAATGACTAAAAAGAGGTTCATTTTGAAAATTCATGAGCCAAAAGTACATCCATTCTTCAAAACTCGTGAACCAAAAAGGTACTTTCCCCTTTCTTTTTTCACCACAAAGAAAAAAGACAAATTGATAAAGTTTTTACATATATTGCATATCTATGATTTGATCAAGATATAATTCAATTTATTTTCAAGCTAAGTTTTTGTGTTGAAGGAGAGATATATATGAATCGATGGGAGGAGGGTGCGGAACTTTTCCAAGGATATTTGGAAATCATAATTTTAATTCATGTTGAGTTTATATAGTGTCAAATTGTTTGAATCTAAAGTTGTCAATCGTCCGAGCATAACTTAGTAAATAAAACACCTATTGTCGTTTTCAAAGATGGATCATTCAAATTTTCATTCAAGTAATTATTGAACTACAAAATAAACTTGTTTAACATATACATAATTATGTTAGTTTGTATAGGAGCATATTTAGTGATGCCAAAAATAGTTTTGCATAATAATAAAGCATTTCTCTAAGATTGATCATTGTGTTTGATAGTAAAAAGCCAGCACTTCAAAGTGTTTTTAGCTTCAGCACTTGACGGAAAAGATAGTTTTAAAACACTATACAAATATAGAAACAAACACATCAAACTATCAAAAGCAATTTTGTTAGAAACTCCATCTACTTATATTCAATGAAATTCTCCAAAAACACATTCTTATTCCAAAAAAGTATGTACCAAATCAAGTGAGATTCAAAAAGTTCAATTTTTGTAGCCGATGATAAAACGAAAGCTTCATTTAACAATCTTAAGTTATACCTAAATCCCAAAACTTCCAAATTAAACCTCCTTAAACGATTCAAAATTCTCCACTTCTCCAATTGTCTAAATAAAAAAAAAAAAGAAAAAAAAAAAGAAAAGCAAAAGAGAAAAAGTAGAGAGTGTTGGTGTAATGATATAAAAGTTTGTAATGAACACAAAAATAGAAAGGCTTTATCTTTTATTCACTGCAATACAAAAATGTGTAAGCAAAAAAGCAAATATAGACAAAGTACGAACAAAGGTAATAAACAAAATAAAAGCTGGAGATGGATCGAACTCAATTTTACGATACGAAACCCAAATCAAAACGTGTGGGGTCTCTCCACTAATCATCTTGTGGTCTTGATCTTTCAATGTTTTTAATTTAAAGAAAAAATCGTTTTCGACATCATTTTTCATCAAGGAGAGAGAGGAGAAAAAGGTGAACACCCAAATAATAATTTTGAGTTTTTTTCACCAAATTGATCTTCTTTCATTTTCAACCGTCATTATTGACCTCTCAAGGTTGGGCCTTTTCAAGCTAATGAATGATCTTTGAACAGAAAAAAAGATAAAGTTATTTTGACAATATTAACTCAGAGCCAAAATGAACCAGTCATATAAGCAACTGTAAGAAAGATACTCAAAAGATGTGGTGCCTATGTTCACTCTTTGATGTTTAAGTCAGTGCATATCAAGCTGAGCTAGATTATTTAGGTACCTCTTTAGTGTGGTGCTTATTGCCTAATTATAAGGATCATACCCCCACATGACAGTGGGAATTAAGGATTAAGGTAGCACATATACCTCGGTCAATTAGCACCAAACTCAATACTCAATACTCAATAGGTTGTTTGTATACTTGTCTTTTATTTGATCGTATATCCTCGACTCGACTCTCTCTAGAGACCTCATCAAGAGTTAGTTGCATGTATGAGATCCATGTGAGAGTGGAGGGTATTACGCAGGTTGTGGATTGGATCTATAGATCCTAAATTATAATTTTCTTTTTGTTAGTTCAATAATTGCAATGGTGGATTCCGAACCATCAATTTTTAGGATGATATTTTAAGTGCTTTATCGACTAAATTATGTTCGAGTCTAGGATTTGGAGGGTTGTGTTGTTTTTGATAATGGGAATCCACATTTTTTTGAAAATGAGTGTTTGTGTGTGTGTAAATTAGAGGAAATAAGTTTGGAGTGTAAAAAGAAACAAAACATCAATCTTTATCAGAGGGTGGAGAGTGCAGAAGCTACTGGTTATGGGTTGGGCAGTACCACCGCGCACCGGGGACCGACCTCGGCTCTAGCCGGCCAGCCAGCTGGGCTCGCTCTTATATATCCCTTTCCATTCTCTCTCTCTTTCTCTCCTTTTCCCTCATCGCTGTTCTTCATTCAAAAAAGAAAAACCCATTGAAAATGACTTCTCCTTGTTTTCCTGTCTTCTTGATTTTGTAAACCAAAATGAATGTGAGAGAGAGAGAGTGACGAGGTTAAGTATAATTAAGCACAAGGTTAAGGGTCCGATTGTAATACATTCTAATTTAAATGTTTTTCAATAATGCATTTTTTGAAAAACATTTTGTATAAAAATTGTTTAGAATTTAAACACTCATATGTTTGGTTGCATTTCCTCACAAATGTTTTTATACACAAGTTATTGTTTACTTAAAAAGTCTTTTTCAAAAAGTTGGTTTCAAGTATTTCTCTCAAAATGATTTATTTATTGATCTCGTTTTCTAATAAGTCATTTGTAGTGGTTGCCAAACACTGTACATTTTTTCAAAATGATTTATTTTAAAAATTAAACACTTGAAAAGTTAAACCAAACACACCATAAATTAAGGTGTGTGATTTAATTTAATTTTTTCATTCAATCATATAAAATGTTTTTGAATTATACGGTTGGTTTCGATTATGTTTCTATTCTTTTAACATTTTACCTTTAGTTATTTTGAATTTTTATAACTTAGTGATTAAAGACATTTACTCATTTTCCCTTAAAATGGAATAAATCTCACCCTCAGATTTATTGTGTATTAAAAAAAAAAACAATTTTTAAGTTGTCTTAAAAGCCCCTCTTTTCCTTCTTTTTTTTTTTTTCTTAAAAAATCCTCTTTTGTTAAACTTATTTGGCTAAAATCTAAAGGAAAAAAAATGGTGATTCAATTTAATTTATATTGTAGCTTGCATATTTAGGGTTTGATAAAAAAAAAAAAAAGTACCGGTGGGGTTTTATTTTTCTACTTCTCATCATCATCCAACAAAAGAAAATATTAATATCTGACTAGCTGCATAGCGATGCGTAAGTATCCCTCGACACACTATCATTATAATCTTAACAAATAACAATTAAGAAAAAGAAAGGTAGCAAATTATAATTTTCTCTCTCTCTTTTAACTGTCAACATTTTAATGGCTATACAGTGGTGTGCATCCAAATATTTGTTGTCAAAAAAATTGCAATCGATCTCCTTTTCACAAGTAATGGATAAAAATTAGGACCAAAGCTTGAAAAACATTAAGAAAAAACGTGGTACTCAAGTATTTAACCTTGTGTATCATCACATAGAAAACAGACCGTGTACATTATTATGGACAAATATCAAGGTCGATGACCTAATAAACAAAAAAAAAAAAAAAAAAAAAAAGGTTATTCTTTTAGAGAGAACTTAACTAAAAGCTAAAAGAATTGAAAGAAAACATTTAAAACGACAAGGATATAAATCAAAAGACAAAGCTATAAAAAAGAGATTTTGATAATTAAGGTGGGAAAAGGGCAAAGGAAATTTACATATATATTGTGAATTGTGATTGACATGAGCAGATTCAATCACTGAACCAATCATGCATGCCAGTGTAAGAGCACAGACAGCACCAGAAAGAGACGACTTTGCTTTTTTCTTACAATTTATTATTCTCTTTTCACTTCTTTGCCCGTGAACGTGTTCAAAATTCCATAATTATTCTATTTTATTTTTTCATGTCTAGCTGTTGCTTTTATGTCTAGGATATTTGTTTTTTTTTTTCTTCCTACTTTTTGTAACAATTGAAAGCTTTATCATTTAATTAACCCTATTGTCAAACGTGGATTACAGGTTAATTAATTAATTTCATTTCATTTTCTAAGTGGGGTTCTCGTAAAATTAAAAACAAATTAATCAAAATCAAAACTTTATAAAGTTATTGCTGCTGCACTGCAACTACAATGCAATTATTAGAGGACACAAGTTTTTCAAATTTTCTTTTTTAAATAATTTCAAGGAAGGAACATATCGAGGAAAAAGACAGCAACCTAGCTCACGTCAGAACAAAGCTTTGTTGGATTATTTGTGTAGATCTCTCCACAGGAATCTCTCTCTCTCTAATATATACAGTAACTTTTTTAATTTTGAATTGTTTTAAATCTTTGTTTTGATAAAGGAAATGGGCCTTTTTTCTTTTTTGGTTTTGTACTGAAAGGTTTCTTGGTTTTAGGCTTTTAGCAGGAGCCAGCAGGAAAGTTTGTTGAAAACATTCAAGAGGCCACTGGTACAAGGTTTTTTGTTGCTAAAATCATTCTTTTCTCTTCTTTTCTTCACATGCAGACGAAATTAGCTCTCATTTTGATAATATCTTGTTCTTTTTCCTCTACATAATTCTAAACTTCTTTTCTTTTTCTTTTGGGTGAAGATCTAAATCTTGGAACGACTTTTGAAATTATTGGATATTCAAGGATTGATTATTAAATCTCTCTCTGAGTTTTTGTTTTCTGTTTTTTCTGAATTAGGGTTTCAGATCTATGATCTCTCAAGATTGAGTTATTGCTACTCTCTCTCTCTCTCTCTCTCTTTCTGTGACTGATGATGTGAAGATTCTTCCATTGTATGCTCTCATTTATGAAGGGGTTGCAGTTTAATTTAATGAAGTGAAGAGGATGATGATGAAAGGTAATTTAATGGTGGATGAGAATTTGTCTGTCTTGACTTGTGCATCTGGTCAAGTAACAAGAAATGAAGCCACTGACCCTCTGTATTCTCATCACTCCTCTGCTTCCACAAATCAACCCCCACCGCCACCGCCACCGTCGAAGAAGAAGCGAAATCTTCCCGGCAACCCAGGTATCGTTGTTTTGTTAAGAATATGAATAAATGATTGAATTTATTGTAAATTGTCTGCTTAAAAGTTTTTAAATTTATAGGTGATTTACCAGGAGATCTTGTGTTGGAATTCTTGTGATGTGAGGATTTTGTTCTTTTATAGAAATCCCATGTTTAATATGCTAAAAAGTTTGAATTTTGAATCAGACCCAGATGCCGAGGTGATAGCCTTGTCGCCAAAAGCGCTTTTGGCGACGAACAGATTCGTATGTGAGATCTGCAACAAGGGGTTTCAAAGAGATCAGAATCTTCAACTCCACAGAAGAGGGCACAATCTGCCATGGAAGCTAAAGCAAAGAGGCAACAAGGAAGTGAGAAAGAAGGTGTACGTGTGCCCAGAACCAACATGCGTCCACCATCACCCATCAAGGGCTCTAGGGGATCTAACTGGGATCAAGAAGCACTTCTGCAGGAAGCACGGCGAGAAGAAGTGGAAGTGCGAAAAGTGCTCAAAGAGATATGCAGTTCAATCAGATTGGAAAGCTCACTCCAAGATTTGTGGCACCAGAGAGTATAGATGTGACTGTGGAACCCTCTTCTCTAGGTAAACATATACCCAAAACCAACTAATTAAATTCAATCATTTCCATAAATAGTCTATAGTCAATCACAATCCCTTCAAATAATGAACTTTCAAGTAAATTTCAACTCGAGAGATTCCTCGCTCGTTGTTTTGAATGTTTTGACTACTGAACTATGCTCGACGGTAACGTCCGTTCGTCGAGAGTGATATGGAAGTTAAACAGTAAAATCTGACTGAAATTTATGGGGGTAGGGATAAAAATTTGTTTTTTTATGTTTGTAATGTTTTGCAGGAGGGACAGTTTCATAACCCACAGAGCATTCTGCGATGTTTTGGCTCAGGAAAGTACCAATTTTACATCATCAGCCATAAATAACAACAACAACCCAATAATTTTCCCATCTCTTCGCTCATTTCCTCTTAAAACTGAAAACCAAGACCCATTTTTTCCTTTAACTGAAAACAGCAATAATAATATCCTCATTCCTTTTCACAACCCTCCACAAAACCCTAACCCTACTTCATTCGGGTTCGGGTTTCCGGGTCCGGGTTCTGCATGGGAATTGAATTCTGCAGCTGAAACTGCTCCACTTTTTCACCACATGATGGCTTTCGAAGAGGCCTCGTTCGAAGAAGCCTTGAGCGGGATACTGATGAATAGTAGTAAAGGTGGTAGAGACGGCGGCGGTGCCGCTGCCGGAGAGATAACGAGGGATTTTCTGGGGCTGAGGGCGGTGGCGCGACAGGCGGATCATCGGCTGTTCGAGAATGAGACGATGATAAACGACATGTCGAATTTGGATTCTTCTTCTTCTTCCACGTTTGGATTGCAACAGACTCAGACGACATTTTGGCGTGATTAAATAGAGTGATTTTTGTTTTTTTTTTTGTTATGAAGAATTGAAGGTTATGATAAAACGGGGGAAGTGTATGTATTTTAGAGTTGAGGATTTTTCAAGTGACGATCTTCGCTTTGTATGAATATAATTCTCTCTCTGGATTAGTTTTTGTTCGTAATAAAAAAGGTCATTAATTATGATCGTCGTATAGGATAATATTTTGGAGGGAAAATGAAGACTTTTTCGTATGTTGTTTTTTATTTTGTTTTGTTTTGTTGTTTTTATTGAAGTTTATTTTATAGCCTACGAAAACTGAAAGAAAATATCAAGAAAATTCAATCAAATTCAAATTTGTTTTCCAAATAGCTCCATGTTTTCTTATATTTTTAAGTAGAAACTAATTTTTTTTTTCTCTTTTTAGAAAAAAAAAATGGTTAGAAACTCGTTACAATTACAATAATACAGTATGAAAAGTACTGCAAATCTGAAGTAAAATCCCAACCATACAGAGAAGAAAAGTATAGATTTTCTATTGTTGGCCTTTTAAGGTATATTTGATTTAACTTTTCCGGTTTAATTTTGAAAAAAAGTCTAATATTCGACGACCACTAAAAATGACTTACTGAAAAATGAGAATGAGAAACAAACAATTTGGAAACACTCAAAAGCACAATTTTTAAAATGGGTTTTTTAAGTGTATAATAACACTTTATAGGAAAATATAACCAAACAATTTTTATATCAAATGTTTTTTTTTTCTTTTGTAAAAGATGCATTCTTGAAAAACACTAAAATTAAAAGGTCATTTAGACGGGTACAAATCTTGGTGTATATTTTTTCTTCCGTTCATTATACAATTTCTCGAACTTTAGAAGACTTTTTTTTTTTTTTTTTTGAGAAAGAACTTTAGAAGACTTTTGTGTGTTACCCAATTTGGCAATCCATCGTTATTTTGTTTGTTTTTTTTTATTGGTTTAAATACTATATTTGTTATTGAAATTTTAATTATTAAATTTTTTATCTTAATGTCAATACAAAAGTTTATCTTGGTAATTGTAATTAATTTTTCACTAATTATTCAACGAAAACCTGATGAGAGACGTTTTATTTCATTATTTCAACTTGTCAAAAATTCAACTCAAAATTCAATTTTTTTTTTAATTATTTATTTTTATAAGAAACCCATGAACTTAGCAGGTTCTATCAGTTTTAACCATAAACTTTCAATTTCATCAAATTGAACCATAAACTTAACAAATTGTATCAATTTGAACCTCAAACTTGCATAAATGTTGCAATGTAGACTTTTGGTCAACTTTTCATTTGAATTGCTATTAAAAACATGTAATTGACCATTTCCTTTTCTTTTGTTAGTTCACATTGCACCGGTTAGTGTTTTGTAAGATTTTCTAATCAGATATCCTAGACTATTCTTCTCATTATTATCCAAAAAAGAATCACAAAGTTATTTGCAACAAGAAAAATCTAACAAATATGAGAAATAAAAAAATCGAAATTTCTTTATTTTCGTTTCCTACATTTGTACATTCTTCTGATTAGCAAAAAAAAAAAAAACCGTAAAAGAAGACAAAAATCCCACAAAGTTCTTAGCAACAATAAAAAAAAACTAGCAAATATTTGAAGATAAAAAACCCCAAAAGTTTCTTTGCTTTCATAATCTTAAATAGCAACGAAAAAAATAATAAAGTTCTTCCAATATTTTATTTATAAGAAACCAATTCAGATGCTATGTGAATTAAGAAGAAAAAAATAATAAATAATCAATTACTTATGGTGGTTCAAATGGAAAGTTAACCAAAGGTATATATTGTAACACTTACGCAAGTTTGAAGTTAAAATCGATACGATCTGATAAGTTTGAGGTTTAATTTGATTAAATTTAAAGTTTAGGGTTAAAATTGATACAACTTGTTAAGTTTATGGTTCAATTTGATGAAATTGAAAGTTTAAGGTTAAAATTGATACAACCCCCAAAGTTTAAGGGTTAAAAATGTTTTTTCCCTAAAATTTTTATCAAAGACAAGTGAAAGCTAAGACATTATTTGACATTCATTTGGTTTTTTGTTTTTGAATATTATGATTGTTTTCTTCTAGTTTTGTTCAATGATTATCATATTTGTTAACCAAACATCTAATCTTTGCCAAAGGAAAAAAAAAAGTTTTTGATTTTTTTTTTTTAGTTTTTAAAACTTGACTTACTCCTTTTTTTTTTTTTTTACAACATAGGGTGAAAGATTTAAACCACAAACTTCGTGGTTATCAGTACAATTTTATGTCGATTGAACTATGCTTTTATTGACAACTTGACTTACTTTTGAAAACATGGAAAAAAAAAGTAAATAACAAAACAATATTTAAACCTCACGTTCAACTACCAAATTATAACACAAGAGGGCGACAAGTCGTTTTTTGATATCTGGCCTAAGAGAGGGAAATGAAACAATCAGTGCGACAAATCGTTTAAGTATGCGGATTTTGGGGTTGCAAGTTTGCAACTAAAGGATAGGCCCAATAGTCCGCACATAAAACCAGCAGGGCCAATTTGAAAGCCCAAAATCTGGTGGGGGAAATACAGGCCGGAAGGCCCAATTATGGTATGAGCAGAGAATCGGGTTGGAGACGGACAAGGAGGTCGGTGAAGAGAGATGGAGATGGGGAAATATCTTGGAAGGGTTAGGTTTACGATCGAGCTCCCTGTGGATCCAAAATACGGACACAAAAACGAAAGGGATTCGAAGAAACGAGTCAAAACCCAGGGGCAGAACCGGCATTTACAATTTTTGATTTTGCTCTGTAATGGTCAGGAAGCCTTGCCACAATCGCAGAATCCATCTGACTGGAGTAGATTTCCCTCTAACCTCTTCACCTTCTTTATCTCAATCCCCTTTTCCTTTGTTTTCGCCTCTATTTTCTTCACCCCCAAAACAATCCCTTCTTCTTCGACCTTCCAACGCAGGTCACAGGATTCATTTCCGCAAAGATCGGACCATTTTCCTCTTCGGATAAGGAATGGCTTGGAGGCATCTCATCACCCGGGTGGGTTCTCAATCTTTCGCCCATTACTCTATCAGATCGTTAGTTTTTCTTGATTGCAATCATGTGGGTCATCGCCGATATGCGTTCTTGAACATAATCTTCTGTTTCTGGGAACCCTAGCTTTTTTTCATTTCTGGGATTTTCAGCTTTTTGAAGGGTTGTTACTGTTTTCAGCGTTTTGGGCTTATTTGACACGATGCTGCGGTTGTGTTTGCGTGTATGTGGGTCACCGCCGTCATAAATTTTTGTGTTTTGTTGTAAAGATGTTTTGTTCAGCTCTTTCGATCCGTGTGTGGTCGTAGGGCGGCAGCTTCCTTTCGTTCTTTTCGCTGGTAGCTTCTAGGGTTACCCAATGGGTTGGCATGGTGGTGAACTCTTGTTAGGCCAATAGTTGGAATGTTTATGCTTCTGGCTTGGTGATATGTTATTTGCCTGTTTCTGTAACTCAAGATGTGTTTTTATGCTGCAGGTTTCGAGGAATCATTTAGAATTCGGACAGTTAAGGAATGCGTTGATCAATACATATTTGCCTGTCAATAAAGGTGGAGTGGGTGGTGGAGGTAATTTTGTTTCTGCTTTCGCCCATCAATCTCCTTGTGTTCGTTGAGATGTCAAAGGGATTTGTTTTTATTGCCCAAATTCTAGCTCTTTTCAACCCTTGCAAACACGTGTCTATACATGCGTGTGTGGCGTTGAGGATGAAGTCAATTTTGCATGGTTTGATGATCAATATGTCTGTTTGCTTATCCTCCTCCTTGCCATGCAGTGTATAACTTCTTGACGGCTCAGAAGAGATATCAGTCGAGCTATGTTGGGAACCTAGCTCGAAGAGTGCGTGATGCAGATGAGGCCAGTGAAGTCGCTCATCTTAAAGAACTCTTCCGTCGTAATGATCCCGAAGCTGTCATAAGATTATTTGAGACTCAGCCGTCATTGCACCACAATGCTACTGCGCTTTCTGAATATGTTAAAGCATTGGTGAAAGTTGACAGGCTCGATGAAAGTGAACTACTCAAGACATTGCAGAGAGGTGGGCATACTTCTATGTAGTTTTATTATTTCTATTTATCGTTTCTATATCTGTTTGTCCTCGTTTACATTTCCAACGGTTCACGAATTTTATATTTTAAGGTGGTATCATGAATACGTTGTTCAAATGCTGAGTGAAATTGCTAGTGCATGTACTTTTCTCCCTTGTCTCAGAAATATGTGAATCATGTTCCTATCCATGTTGTGGCAGTGTCATATAGCGAAGGAACTAACATTGTAAATGGCTTATTTCTGTAGGCATTTCAAATGCATCTAGGGGAGAGGAAAGCATCGGTAGCATTGCGGCTTTTAGAAATGTTGGAAAACATTCAAAAGAAGGTATTCTTGGAACCTCTAGTTCTCCGATCCATATGGTGGCTACTGAAGGGGGGCACTTTAAGGAGCAGCTCTGGCGTACAATTCGCACCATTGCACTGGCCTTTCTCTTGATTTCTGGTGTAGGAGCACTCATTGAGGATAGAGGAATTAGCAAAGGTTGGTTTCTCTGTTTTTGAACAGCTATGTTATATAAATATGTATTGAAATCAGGGAAATAATATTTTCTTTCATCATCTTAACTATATAGGTCTTGGTTTGAATGAAGAAGTGCAACCTAGCATGGAATCTAATACAAAATTCAATGATGTCAAGGGTGTGGATGAGGCTAAGGCAGAGCTTGAAGAAATAGTTCACTACCTTCGAGATCCCAAGGTATATCTGCATCTTCACATTGTGTTTAATAGCTGTGCGACTTTTCTTGTGACTGCTTTATCACCAGCTGCAGTTTGATGTTGTATTCTATCCCTCAATTAATTTGTATGAACATCCATCATATGTAGCTAGTAATTGGTCTGCTCTAAATACTAGGTAATGCTTCCGTTTATCAACTTCTTCAGCAATTAATTTTTATCTTATTGTTATTGATTATTTTGTAGCGGTTCACTCGTTTGGGTGGCAAGCTCCCAAAAGGTGTTCTACTTGTTGGTCCACCTGGAACTGGCAAGACAATGTTAGCAAGAGCGATTGCTGGAGAAGCTGGGGTACCATTCTTTTCCTGCAGTGGCAGTGAGTTTGAAGAGATGTTTGTTGGTGTTGGGGCTAGAAGAGTGAGGGATTTATTTTCAGCTGCGAAAAAGCGATCACCATGTATTATTTTCATTGATGAGATTGATGCCATTGGAGGAAGCCGTAACCCCAAGGACCAACAGTACATGAAAATGACTCTTAACCAGTTACTCGTTGAACTTGATGGCTTTAAACAAAATGAAGGAATAATTGTCATTGCAGCAACCAACTTTCCAGAATCTTTGGACAAGGCATTAGTAAGACCTGGTCGATTTGATCGCCACATTGTTGTACCTAATCCAGATGTTGAAGGACGAAGGCAGATCCTGGAATCACATATGTCAAAGGTAGAATTTTCTTCCTTCAAAACTACTGCTTTCTTTTTAGTACCTGTGTGTCTTAGCCTAGTCGGCCAGTGCCAAGTTTTACCAAATAGTTGTGTCACATGCCATATTGATGGTAAGGTACAATACTCATGCTTCATGCTGCTTTGGACTCTGTTCTTTTCAAATACGAGCTTGTGTATTGATATATATTCATGTCTTAGATACTATGTGATGATATACCAACCGTGATCTCGGTCTTGGCTCATTGTGTGTGCACTAGTTAAATCTATGTTAACTATAGAATTTTTAGCTAGATCTGAACCTCTTATAGTTCCTATCTTGATTGAATGTCTGTCCTTAGGTAGGTGGTTTTGCAATTGCTAACCATATTTTGCCATAATTGTTTGTTTATTCAAATCTTAGCAACTTTTTGCCAGCTAGGGGCATTCAGTTCTCTAATTCCAAGTTTACTTCCTGAAACTTTTTGGCACAGGACCATATTTTTTTTAACTGTCTTTCTTTGTACAGGATTTGTTTTCAGGACAATTATGTCCTTGAGTTCTAACCAGAGAATGTTTTAAACTTTTTCTGTTCATTACCCTACAGATATTCTATTTATGCTCAATAATTATGATTTTAACATACTTTTACAGATACTGAAGGCAGATGATGTTGATATGATGATCATTGCGAGAGGAACTCCTGGTTTTTCTGGTGCTGATCTTGCAAATTTAGTTAATATAGCTGCTTTGAAGGCTGCAATGGATGGTGCTAAAGCAGTAAGCATGGATGATCTAGAATTTGCAAAGGATAAGATTATGATGGGAAGTGAGCGCAAGTCGGCCGTTATTTCTGATGAGTCACGAAAATTGACTGCATTCCATGAGGGTGGCCATGCCCTTGTGGCAATCCACACTGATGGAGCGCTTCCAGTTCACAAGGCCACAATTGTTCCAAGAGGAATGGCTCTTGGCATGGTTGCACAATTGCCTGAAAAGGATGAGACTAGTGTCTCCCGCAAACAGATGCTTGCCCGTCTTGATGTTTGCATGGGAGGACGAGTTGCTGAAGAGCTCATTTTTGGAGAAAATGAAGTTACTTCTGGCGCTTCATCTGATTTGCAGCAAGCAACTTCTCTTGCCAGAGCTATGGTTACCAAGTATGGAATGAGCAAAGAAGTTGGGCTTGTCGCCCACAATTACGATGACAATGGGAAAAGCATGAGCACGGAAACAAGGCTTCTTATTGAGAAGGAAGTGAAGAACTTCTTAGAAGCGGCCTACACCAATGCAAAAACAATTCTTACTACCCATAACAAGGAGCTTCACGCCCTTGCTAATGCCTTGCTTGAACAAGAGACACTCTCTGGTAGTCAGATTATGGCTCTTCTTGCACTAGTAAACTCTCAACAGCAGCAGCAGCAACAACACCAACAATTAGTTTCCACACAGAGTAGCTCGCAGTCCAACCCCGTCCCACCTTCAGCACCGAACCCTGCTGCATCTGCATCTGCAGCCGCTGCAGCAGCGGCAGCAGCGGCAGCTGCAACTGCTGCAGCCAAGGCCAAAGGCATTGCTCCTGTTGGATCTTAGCTGTATGATACCTTGCAGCTTCGTTTTTTTGTCCTATTCATTGTGAATATAGTAACTTCCTTGCTGCCTTGTTGCCTCTTTTTTCGGTGATTGTAGCTGCCACTAATTTATGTATCACTATGCATCTAATTGTCGATTGCTAGCTGTAGAAGAGGTGAATGCAGTCAGTGTAGCGGTTAGAGGAGTTCATCGTCTTTTCTTTATGCTTCTCTTCCATTGTTTCCATACTCAAAAAATAATTTTCTTACATACATACGTTGAAAAGTACTTGTAAGGTCCCAATCTTAGCTAATTCTTTGATGCATGCCTCTCTCTGCCTATGATTTGGGATTTATTCTGCCATTGGATCAAAGAATGGAGTATAATTTTGAATCACGTCTCTCTCTATGGATGGTTGTCGATTCTCCTCTACTTTGTATGGTATTTATTCTCACAAAAAATGTCTGGGATTTGCTGAATGCTTGTCCTTGTCCAGAGGAACTATGTAAAGAGTTTGCCTTTTGTAAGCATATGTCCTACAGGGAGGATGTAAAACTGCAATCTCCATGCAAATTATTTAGATGGTTGGAAGAAATATCTTGTGATATAGTGTGCTGAATGTGAATGATCATGGATGGGTGAAATTCAATTTCTTTTATGAGCAATGTTGGGAAATATTGATAAAGTAATGGAAAAAAAATATATATATTTTAGGGTTGCAAAATATTTTTTACGATTCTTAAAAATAGTTTTAGCCACTAGATTTGAAAAAGTGTGATTTAATTAGTTAAAATTGTTTCATTTGGTACAACTCTCAGAAGTAGATGTCTAATTATTGATATACTCATGTTTATATGATGAAATTACTGAAAAATATAGGTCGTATAAAAAAAATAATATAATTTATGTAGATTCATTCATATAAAGTCTTTGCAATATCATAATAATGTACATTATATTGTCAACAAGTATAATCCAACTTGACCAAGACATTATAACTTTCATCAAACATGCCCGGTAATTGGCATGTACCGGGAGAGTTCAGAATTCGAATCTACCACTTTTAAAGGTTGATATACTCAAATAAAATAAAAAAAATAATAATAATAAAATAAAAAAAAAATTGAAACGAAATGGTAATAGAGGATAGAAACGAAGTTAGGGGGCTCGTCAGAAAACGATTTCTTCATTCACTTGGCGCCGGCGCGAGAGGTTCAAGAATCGGCTTACATGGAAACCGGTCCAGTTGAAGTTGAAGAATTCGATCACAACAGTTAACGAACAGCATCCATTTCCTGACTCCTTTTGCATCATCATAAGGGCTTTTGACCCGTATTCCAAATTGCGGAGGAGAAGTTCAGGTTTCCTTTGTTTTTCTCTCAATTTCCTCAGTTTCTTTATATGATCATGGCCAGGAGACGAATCTTTGACATACCCATTACGAGTTTCGTCTTCATTTTGCTAATCAAACGATGTGTTCGATGTGGGTCTTCCAGGAAAAGTATTGCCGCCGAATCCGACACCTTGTTTGATCTATACAAGTTAGTATTTTAAGGAAATCAAAGTTCAATCTATCAAATGAATTAAACGATTTGCACTTTAGTGAAGTTGCTTCATTATGCATTGGAAATTTGGTAGTAATTATTACGCAGGACTGTCCAAACTTTACCCACATTATTTGGTCTGATGTTCGTCTGTTAGGAAGGAGAAAGCAAAGTTTATGGCATGTTACCTTGTTTTATTGATATATATCTTATTATATGTTGTATTCTCAAGTTTATGGTTGTTAATTAATCACACGGTTAACTGTAATCAGTGTTAGGCTTGAAGTTTTCAAGTTTATCATTTTTCATCAAGCTTCAAAAAAGAATTCTGTATATGTTTTACATTGAACAGATTTAATCTTGTCTTACATTTTTTCAACAGTGGCTCAACAACGCAGAGTCGTAATACAGAACAGCCATGGTGAGAAGCTTGTAGGAATCCTGCATGATACGGGGTTGGACGAGCTTGTTATTGTCTGCCATGGATTTCAGTCCTCGAAGGTTTTAGATATTACATTGTTTTTATATGGTTTTGAGTCAGTTCTTTCATGTGGTATTAGTTATTATCTGTCTGTTTGGCCTCCCATGATATTCTGAAAATACTGTGATTGAGCTCCATATGTTTTCCATTTCCATTCAGAAAAACGCCTTAGAATGGCTTTTAATTTTTAGTCAAAAAAGTGCGCAATTGATTTCATCAGTAAAAAACCATCTTATTATTACCACCCAAGATACTTTACATTGTGTTTAAAGTTGTGGTATTGCTTTTGTATGTAGTTATAATGTGTTGTTAAGAACTGCTGAGTTGAAAGGAATGAAGATAATGTTTCTGGTTTTGTTCGCATTGCTTGTCATTATAGTTTTTGTTGTGATGACTGTTCTTTTTCCATTTCTCTTTCAAATTCTTTTTTATTTTAGTTGACTTGATATTGTGAACTGTCATTTGTAGGAACGCATTCCTATGGTGAACCTCGCTGCTGCTTTTGAGAAAGAAGGGATCAGTGTTTTCCGCTTTGACTTTGCTGGAAATGGGTAAGATCTTAAGACATATAATGGATGGGGTATTGTAATTTTGCTTGTGGGAGAAGTCATAGAACATGTCTCTTCACCAGATGATTGGAAATTTATGGTTAAAGTTATGATTGCATATGTATAAACATGGAGAAGCTTGCTGACGTGTATTATTATCAAAGCTTCTCCATGTTTATATCAAATCTCTTCACCAGATGATTGAACATATGTCCTCGCTCTCAAATATAGATAACATTGGGCAACCAAATTGTTTAGTTCTCGTGTATCTAAAAGTTCTTGCTTTTGAATATGCTCTATATTTTAATTACTAGGGAAACCACTACTAATTTGCCAGAGAACTTCCAAGTTGCATGCAAGATGAGAATGATTGTTTAAACATTCAAGCACCATAACATTTCTTTCTGTTCTATATTTGGCAGAGAAAGCGAAGGTTCATTCCAGTATGGCAACTACCGCAGAGAAGCTGATGATTTACGTGCCATCGTGCAACATTTCCATGGGAAGGAACATATAGTGACTGCGATAATTGGACACAGTAAAGGTCTATATACTTATTCTGCAGAAATCAAGCTAACACAACTTTTGGAGTTTGTGTAATTTGTTGAAGACATAAATCAGCTCTACATTTTCATGGGAAGGAACATATGGTAGTCGAAAACTTACTTATATTTTCGTTGCAGGGGGGAATGTAGTTCTCTTGTATGCTTCAAAGTATAAAGACATTCATACGGTTGTTAATATATCTGGCCGATTTCACCTTGAAAGAGGGATTGAAGGTCGCTTAGGTAAAGACTTTTTGCAAAGAATTAAGCAAAAAGGATTTATTGATGTCAAGAATAGAAGAGGTAAGCCATCAAATTCTAGTTTCTGTTTCAACATCATCAAGATTTCATAAAATGACACAAGTTCTTATGTGATCTTCTCCTAAAGAGACCTTCTAGCTTCCACATTATAATTAGAAACTAATTTCTTCCATTTCTTGTTTTTGTAATCAGGGAAGTTTGAGTATCGTGTCACTGAAGAAAGTCTAACGGACCGACTAACTACCGAGGTTCGTGCATCATGCCTATCCATTCATGGTGACTGTAGGTGAGGAATACAGCTCCACAATTTTATCGTCTCTGTTACGATCATGGCAACGTCCATTCTTATTCACTTTCATCTTTCAGGGTTTTGACAGTTCATGGATCAATGGATAAAATTGTATCAGCTGAAGATGCTTATGAGTTTTCCAAGTCAATAGCAAATCATGATCTATGCATCATAGAAGGGGCTGATCATGAATATACTTCTCACCAAGATGAATTGGCTTCAGTTGTTGTGAACTTCGTTAAAGCTAATCTACATCTGCACAAAGATACATCCGAGCAGCAGCTCTACATAAAGCCTGATAAAGGTGGTCATTCCCGGTTGTAACACTATTCCTTCAAGATTCAACGAGAATAACAAGCTCTGACTTTTTTTTCTTGTGAATATTTTAGATAGATTATGATGTATTATACAGATTTTCCAGGTTATAATAATAATTTATGTTCATGATTTACTTGATGATATTGATAGACTCATCAATGTTTTGATGAAATCCTTATCTCAAGAATGTGGAAAACAGAACACTTCCGTGTAGTCATAAACTTGAACAGATTCGATCAAAAATAGAAGAAATATTGATTCATATTGCTCTAATCGTACATATAACTTAGTATTCGTCCTTAAAATCAGTAAGGAAACTTAGATAATACTTGTGAGGAACTTCCATTAAGATGTATATACTGCCTACAAAAAGATGAGAAGTACAACAACTCAGTCGCAAAACCCGCGAGATATGGCTGCTACATATAAACTAAGTACTTGGCTAGGCAGCAATAGTTCTTGGCTTGACTCCTATTTTTTTCCACGAAACACTTGGCATTATTTGTTTGGTGTCGACACGATCCTTAAACTTGATAGCAAAGTTGAGCAATGAATCAAGAAGAGAATCTGACAGGAGGTGTGGTTTTAGACCTAACTCTATGAGTTTGGTGTGCTTGGCATTGTAGTAATGTTCCTCTGCCTCTACTCTTGGATTTGGCACAGTTATGGTCTGCACATCTAACCCAAGCTTCTCTCCCGCTTTAGTAACAAGAGCGGCAAGTTCATTGACAGAAAACTGTTCTGTAAATTGGTTGAAGACACGAAACTCTCCCGAGTTTGCTGGATTTGCAATGGCAAGTTCTACGCACTGCACGGTATCTCGTATGTCGAGGTATCCTCGAGTCTGGATATATGACCAAATAAAGGAAAAAACAGAAATTAGTCAAGAAATGATATCAAAAGTTAAACGAGCTTGAGTTAATAATAATTCTTGAGGAACTTAAGAATAGATGTGATGGTCATGTATCAATACTAAATGATAATTGCTTCAAAACGAACTCTTCGTTGCTATTTGAAAAATAAAACCATAGTTGTGGATCCTACCTGACCACCTTTGCCGTACACAGTGAGTGGATGACCAACAGCAGCCTGAACACAGAAACGATTCAATGCAGTCCCAAACACTCCATCATAATCAAACCTGTTATACAGCTCTTCATGCATTGCAGTCTCTTCTGTCCGTAATCCATAAACAACCCCTTGATTTAAATCCGTAGCTCTGATTCCCCAAGCCTTGCAAGTAAAAGCTATATTGTGTGAATCATGAACTTTACTTAGATGATAGAAAGAACTAGCTTGTTTGGGGTAAGGTAAAGTATCTGTCCTTCCATTGTGAGTTATAGTTATGTAACCTTCTTCAATGTCAATATTGGGAGTTCCGTATTCACCCATAGTCCCCAGCTTCACCAGGTGACAGTCTTCTCTAAACTCCTTAATAGCAAAAAGCACATTGAGAGTTCCAATCACATTGTTGTGCTGAGTGAAAACAGCTCTTGATCGATCAATCATGGAATATGGTGCAGAACGTTGCTCACCGAAATGGACGACAGCATCGGGTTCAAATGATTTAAAGGTCTCTGACAAGAACTCAAAGTCACAAATATCACCAATGAAGAGTTCAATAGTCTTCCCAGTCAAAGATTTCCAGCAACGAATGCGATTATGGATGGAGGAAATGGGAGTCAATGAGTCAAGACCAAGCTGATGGTCAAAGAGACGACGGACAAGGCTATCAACAATGGCAACCTCATATCCTTTCTTGGAAAGGTGGAGTGCAGTAGCCCAACCACAGTAACCATCTCCACCAATGACCATTACTCGCTGTGTCTTAGACGATACACTCGAGGCATCAGCAGATCCAGAGCTGGATTGAGTGGTGAGGGCTTCCTGGCTCGCTGGAACTGTGGTTGCTCGGACAGTACACTTTCTTGGCAGTCTCTTTTCTTGCCAGACAAGCCTTGGCATTGGTGATTTACATATTTTTGAAGTAAATGACGCAGAAAGCAAGGTTAAATTCTCATTTGATGGCTTAAAGTAAGATTTCTTGCTGGAGGAGATCTTTAAACAGCATGAAGTTGAAAGAACATGTGCCATATCAACGTGTTCCACACAATACTAATACACTGGAAGCTGCAGAGACAATACCCAATTAGTCAAATAACTATGTCTCAAACTTGGCTGCTACAATTCAGATGAAAGTTAGGATTCCTGTTTCTTCAATAAACCCACATAGGAAAAATATCTGAGAGAATTAAAATCTCGGGGTAAGCGAATAATGTTGAATATCTCTAGGACGGTATAGAATAAAGTACATGCCTCTGCAAATGTTAGCTTCCTTTCACTATTTAGGGGAAAACAGAAATTTCATAAATTTTCATCAGGCCAAGCACCGTATCATGCAATACAAACTTATTAATTGTAAAATGACCGAGGAAAATATCATTTTGTTAAGTTCCACCAAGTCTCCAAGGGAAAAAAGGTCGTACTGGATTAAGCAAAGTATATGCAGAGGACTGAAATTTGTATATTGGAGGATAAAAGAGATCCGGATACAGAAAGATTGCTTGCACATGTCAGGGAATATTTTAAAACGTAAATTGTAACCAATGATCAAATCGATGGTGAACAGTGATCATAGCAAAGGCCATCGTGGCAGTTGGAATAATCGATCAATACACATCAACGAAAGGTTTGGTTTCTTTATAGAGAAGAAAAAAAGCACGCGACAATGAGAGAAAGAGAACGTCTAAATTACAAGTGCCATAACAAATGCGGAGACAGGTATCCCCACAGCTGCAGAAGCATAAAAAAAAAAAGTGCAACTTGTTCTTTCTCTATCCATTCTTGGACTCGCATTCATGGGGTACTCCATAAGTATCAGAGTGACAAAACAACACTTCCACACAACACCAAACAGAAGAATGAAAGGGGTTTCTTCATGAAACCAGAAAAATGCACCAAAGAATCAAACTTCACAGTCTTAGGCTCATGGGTCAGCAAAATTCTCCATTGGGACATTAAGACAAACACCTAAGCTGCATAAACGAAGTATGACGCAAAACAAACATAACCCAAAACAACAATAACAAAAATACACAAAAACCCATATCCAACAATTGAAAACTTATCCTTCCCTTTTCAGAAAAAATACATTTGACGGGGGGTTTTGGGCTTACCGCAATTGAATTGGTGGGAAGAAATCTTCAGAAACAGTAAACTAAGGCAGTGAAACTGATCCAGATGTTGAGAAATGTGAAGAATTTGGAGTGTGGAGGATGGGTACTGAGAGGCGACAGGAATTTTAGTTCGCTATCTTTGAGGAGAAAGAATCCAAATCGCAGCTGAGAGCATATTCGGCTTATCCAGCCCTCAGCATATTCGGCTTATTTGAGCGCTGCTATTTCTGGCTAAATGCTACAATTTCAATTTTCAAGACGATTTAAAAAATAAAATTAAATTAAAAAAAAAATTTAAATATATAATTGTGTCAATTTTTTTATTTTTCATTGTTATTGTCCGTTTTTTTAAAATTTTATTCATCCTCACTGAATATTTTTTTAAAATTGTAAATTAAAAAATATGTTAATATAATAACATTTGTTCCATTGTCTACCAGAGGAAGTCATTTCATCTTTGCCAATATCAATATAACTTAATAAACTTCAATTTCAACTAAAAAAAACTTTAAAATACCAATAGTTTTTTATACTCAAACAAAAAAAAAACAATAGTTTTTATTTATTTATTTTATTGAAGGTTTGAACCCTAAATCTCCAAATGTTAAGATAATTTCTATATACAAAATGAAAATCGTTTTGGGTTAGATAAAGTATTATGAATCAAATCGTAGAAGTCAACAAGTTTCCAATTGTATGGATAGATATTTCTATGATCAAGCCCACACCATGGATACATGGCACATGCTACTCCATATTGTGGCATGGGGAGAATGAATATTTCTTATTTAACCTACTCCAAAATTCTTGTGCGATGTGAAATGTATATATTGTCGGGTGATGTCACATATTTTCGAACTATGTATCTATTTTTAAAATGTTATATATTTGAATCCTTACTAGTTACTATCACATTTCTCTATTTTGTGTGTTTGGAGCAACAAAAATATAACTCACACAATTTTATGTTCCATTTTTTGACCAAAAAATTTATAGGAAAGATAAAAAGAGTTTTGCTATATATTGTTTATTTTCTAAAATTTGTATATAATTTTGGGAACGTCTTTGAAAATTTAAGAATATAAAAGATTACCAAAAGCTAATTTATTCTCAGAAACCTGTTTTTAAAAATTAAAAAAAAAAACCATAAAAAGGATAGAAGAATAAAGGGAAAAAAAAGGTGTAATTGCCTTTTGCAAAGTGCAACATGCATGTCTACAATTATTTTTAGTACATCATTATCTACGATTGATATTTCTGTTTCATAGAGTTTCCTTTATTTTTTTTCTTTTTTTCTTTTTCAATGGAAAAGTTGTTTTGATTGAATGAATTCCGTACAATAAACCATAGTCGAATTATTTGAAGAAAACACAATATAAGAATTATGATTCATAAATACATTGCATTCCAAATTTACAGTAAAGCAAAAAAAAAAAAAAAAAATATATGTGCTTCGAAATATACTCGAGATTTTTAATTTAAAAAAATGTTAAATTATAAATAATAAGATCCTACAACTATAGACGAACGATACATTATTAATGTCGTATTTCCTATTATTATTACTTGAAGAATAGAATTTGTTAACGTTATGGATGGGAATCCGCTTTTTTTTTTTTTTTTTTTCAAAAAGGGTGGATGCATGACTTTTCTACCGACAATTACAAATCATTTAATTCAATATATATTTTTTTTTTAAAAAAAAAAGACTCAGATTTTACCACTATCTCACCAACCAGTACTCACATGAGTCAACTCACTACAAGTTTTTTAGTTTTTCTTTTTCTTTTTTTTAAACATTACATTAGAATCAGACAATTTGAATCTAGTTATGATCGAAGTAAACATAATTTAATGGTAATTGACATATACTCTCGTGGAACAAAAATAAAATATTTTTTTATACTAATATGGAGTTGAAAGAAGAAAAAAAAAGAAGGGGCAAAGTATATGGTTGTAAAGGTAAAAGAGAAGGGAAATGGGGAACCCTAAACCAAACCCCATCTCTGACATTATTCCAACTGCCCTTCCCTCCCACGGCATCATCACGCCCTCCTCACGTGCCTCCTAATTTCAATAAACTATTATTTTATTTATCTTATACAATTTCTTTCTTAACCTTATTATTATTATTATTATTATTTTTAGATTAAGATAGTATTAGTTGAAGGGGGCACACATGGAAACATGTACCGTGGTTGAAGCAACACAATACTTTTTTTAGTACAAACATAAACAGAGCATAGGGTGCTGTATTCATTAATGTCATTGTCCAATAACCCTAACTAACTACAAAAATCAATGTCCTTCTTTATAATTTATATTATTATTCTCATTTCCCAACATTTTTCTTTTCCTCTACACTTAACTACTTTCACATTCATCCGCTTAATTTAACCTACCAACAAAACACACAAAATCAACCTTCTTTCTTCTCTTCTATTTTAGTTTAATTTTATGTCGATTGAGCTATTTGTTTATTTACCCTATTTGAAATTTTAAATGAAATAATTCAAATGTAGGAAAATTCAAACCAAATTTGAAATTTTCAATCAATTACACTCATTCTATTAACGAAAGGGTTAAAAAAAAAAAGTAACAAAAAGAAATTGCTGAAAGTAGAGGGAAAAAAGAAAGCTATCTTTTAAGCCAAATTATTCCCTTAACCCAATCACTCATTCTCACAATCTCAATTTCTTAACCTTTCTTTTTTTCTTTTATCTCTCTCAAAAATTCCCAAAAAAGAAAGGTACAAAAACAAAAACAAAAACAAACTAAAAGAAAAAGAAATGAAAGATATTATATAATATTTGTTACCGACTAATTAGAGAGTGAATATCCAGATCTTGATCCGGAGATCAACCTTACAGTCGGCGTCGGAAACAGAGGCCACCGTCGCCGATTTCCCCTTCGGCGGAATTCCTTTAATTCCTTCACAGCTTACTCTGATTCCCACCTTTTTCGTCTTCACTCCGCCGATTTTCACTTTCACTTTCGTATCCATTTCGATCGTAAGTGGAGCGCCCCCTTTCTTCTTCAGATCCGATCTCAGGCTCGTGACTGAATCCGCGTCGAGATCTTCGGCGCCGGACATTAGGGCTCGGAACACCGTCTGGTTCTTGGTGGCGCTGGTGAACGCCGGGATCGAGCCATTGGCGAGGAGGACGGAATTGGAGAAGCAGGACAGAGTGAAAGGATCGTATGAGAACGTGATGTGGGAATTAGGGTTGAAGGACGAGAGAGTGAGATTGAACAGGGACGAGAGGTGCGAGGCGGAGGTATCGGCGGCGGTAGTGAGATTGAGCTTCGAAATTCGGAGGGAGGAGATTGTGAATTGGGGCCGATGAGGACGGTACAGGACGTATAGGGCGGCGCCGGCGATTGCAGCTAGAAGCGCAAGCCCTAGGACGATGATGATGGTCCAAAAGCAGAAGCAGCAGCAGAGATTGCGACGGCTGCGATGGTGATTACGGCGGTGGCGGTAGGGAGGAGGACGGTAGGGCTGTTGACGGAATTGTGGTTTGGCAGAGGAGGGCGGCGCGGTGCCGTTTGCGGCGGGGGGAGCAGCGGCGCCGTTGACGGCGGGCTTGGAAGGAGGGTGGACGCCGTCGGGCATTGTAATGAGGGTAGGATTTGAGATCGGATTTGAAATGGGAATTGGGAGATTTAGGAACAGATGAAGTTTTTGGAATTGAAAGAGTTTGAAGAAGAAGAAGAAGAAGAAGAAGAAGAAGAAGAAATTTAGAGAGAGAAAGAGGAGTGAGAGTGAGAGTGTGGAACAAAAAGTGGTTGCTTCTCTACAACTCAGAGAATTGAGTTGGGAGGAATCTATGAGTTGCTTGCCTTGGTTCCTATCTTCTTCTTCTTCTTCCTCTTTGTGTTAAAAAAAGAAACTTAAACAATTTCTTCTCTCTCTCTCTTTAAACTTCAATTCCAAGCTTCCCTTTTAAGCCTTTGTGTTGTTGATTCCTTTTCTCCCATCTAAACCCAACTTATTTCAAAACCTCCCCAATTAAATTACTATTTTAGCCTCTAAGATTTCTACCACCCTAATTTCAACTGAGTTCGTGTGTACTTTTAAAATCTTCCATCTCACTACTATAGTTTTGTCTACTAATAACCAAAAAAAATCTAAAAAAAAGTTAGAGATAAGAAGGAGAACTAACAAAAGCAAGAGAGTAGTAAAAATTTTACTTCATTTTTTTTTTTAAAAAAAAAAAAAAAAATTGTTAGAATTTGAACCACTGAAGAAAAGTGTTTGAAAGTAGTAAAAGTATTAGAGGAGATAGTCAAAATATCACAGTTTTTACTGTTAAATTAAATGTATAAGAGAACAAAAATATAAAAACACGAAGTAATCTATACTTTCAAATCTAGATACAATGACATTGGTCTAAACGAGTTTAGTTCAACGGTAATTGACATGTATCACATTAACATTGTGTTGATTTAATTCTATTATTTTTCCTAGGAGTGAAGCCCTTATGTCTATAAGATTCTTAAAATTGTCTATAATTTTTTTTTTTTTTTTTTTTTTTTTTTGAACAATCTAATCTAGACATAGAAGTGAGTATAAATAATAATGACTAAAAATGGTAGTTTAATTAAAAATTAGATAACAGCTGACGTGGCAAGTTAGGACATGTGAATGGACAATGTTACAGAAATGGGTGGTGGGGTCCAGTCATGTTTCTTTTTAGATCACACGGTTACAATTACAATTACACTTTACGAGAAGTTGATTGGATAGTAATTAAAATTAAGGTAAAAGTGGGGCCCAGTGATTAGCTGACTAATCGTAATCAGTAGGTTGGATTTGCTTAAACACAAAGTCAATAATTAGGCTATTAAATTATGGTAATTAAGAGGTGAGATTTCTTTATTTAACAGATCCAAGTTGCAGTAAAAAAATTATAAAAAAAAAAAAAAAAAAAGTGGGTTTTTTCTCTTTTGGTTTTCCAATATAATTATTTTACCTTTTTGGGTTGTACATGGACCACCGACACTTGTTCGGTAGAAGGCCTCAAGTAAAATATATATATATATATATATATATACCAATTATATCTATTTTTTATTTTCCAAAATAAACGTTTAAACCATTAAAAATAAAGAATTCAATCTTCTTTCGTGTCCAACAATAATCGAATTACATATTGGAAAAAAAAAACCATATAGGAAAGAATAAAACTTAATTGAATTGAAAGAGCTGAAAAAAAGTACATATCGAGCTTGTTAAAAGCAAAGTAGACTGTTTTTTTCCCCAAAAAATAGTGTAGTAATAAGAAATAATTTATAATAATTATAAGGTAGTAATGAGATTAAAAGCATGTGAATAGATGGAGTATCTTATAAATGAGTAGGGATTATGATTGTCCCTTTTAATGATATATGGATAAAGTTTAATCAATGCATTTCTTCTCATAATTAATGGTTGATTTTTCTTGCACTTTTGAGGATATAAAATATTAATTTGAAGTACAGATGAGTTTCACCCATATATATAGCTAGCAAATTTGGATACTTATCTTAAAGAAATAAATTTGAGTAAAAAGCAAATAATTTGTGTGGTTGCTTTTGAAAATACTTGAGTAAATAGATGTTTCTTTTTATGGGAGTTGATTAATTCATTTATTAAATAGTTTATTTCAATTTGTTTTTGGGTCTATTTTGATACTTCAAATAGATGCAACTTCCTTGAAGGAAAACAAAGGAATAAATATTCATACATTTATCTAGAGTTTGTGATTTTTTAAAAAAAAAAAAACTATTATAAGTTTTCTTGAAATATTCACTTTTATTCCATTCTTTAGTAGAAAAACCTGTTAAAATTTGATTAAAAAATATAGAGTTGAATTATTGACTTGTTATTTCATATAACCAAAAATTTAAATTGGTTGAGTTGTCCATTAAACTTCTTAATTCATCCACTCATATTTTTTATTACCACAGTCATACATCCACCAATATTTATTAAGAGCTTTATAAAAAGGAAGTTTTTTAGAAACAATATAGACAATGAAATTGAAAATATCATAAAGAAACCATACACATTCCATGGTATTTCATAGGTTCTTAATTCTAAAAAAAAAAACATAGTCTACTTAGAAAAAAAATGCATTTCCTCCAAAAGATATTATTTGAGAGGCGGGTAAAATGTGGTTCATAGTTTTGTACCGTTAGATGTAAAAGAGATAAACTAAAAAATATACTTTAATCATAAATCCAAGTGCTTAGAGGTGGCAAACACGTTGAATAATCTTTCACACGCGAGTTTAAACCAACTATATTATTGATACATGAACTAAAAAAAAAACTATATTATTGATACCTTAAATCTAATTATATAAAAATAACAAAAAAACGATATTTGTTATTGATACCTACGATCTCTTGGGCCACTCCGAATCCAATAAACATGGCCCATTATTAATGGTTCGGGCCTGGCCCAGTTGTCTGAATAGGCTCAAAATGTAGTCCAATCAAATGCCTTCAAAAGCAGTAATCAAATTCTCTTCAATTTTAGAAGAGGTGGGTTGTAATTCTTTTTTATTTCCGTTAATGAAATTTCCTTTCTCGAAAAAAATAAAACAAAAATACAAATATTTTAAAATTGCTAATAAATCTTGTAATTATCTTCTAGAAGAGGGACAACAGTTTCTGAAAAATGCAAATTTGATTACCGTGGTTATTAATAACCAAGGTATTTAATACTCAATTGAAATTTAAAAAAAACAAAAAACAAAAAACAAAGCGGAAAATAATTTTCCATGGAAACTTGATCCCAACAAAATTTAAAGATGAGAATTTAAATACAATTAAAAAATATATATTTTTTCTATGTTTAATGAAAATATAAAACAGATGTAAGATATGAAATATACATCATTCCATAAAAGCGATAGTGTGCTAAATTTTTGTTTTAAGAGTGAGTTTTGAGAATTTTATATATCATTGTTCTTATCCAATTGCTGAAATTTCTTTGGTGCAAAAAATTGATTTTCATTGAAATGAGTGAGTTTAGATAAATTTTAATTGCATTTTATTAAAATTAGTAATATTTAGAAAAGTTGAATGGAGGGTATAAAACTGGCAGAGTTAATTTGATTAAATGGAAAGTATTAACAAGAATCTTGTTACATTATACTAAGTTTAAGAGAACTTTTTTTTTTTTTTTCTTTGTTTATATTAATATGTCCCGACTAATTAACACTTTTGAATAGAATAAATGTTATTGTTTTTATTGACAGTTTCTATTTTAAAATTTGTTCGTACACAACAAAAAATTAACGTTGTACAAAGTGGGTCCTAATTAAGTTAATATCTAAATTTTTTTTTTTTTTTTTTTTTTTGAGAAAAAGTTAATATCTAAATAAATAAATAAATAAATAAAATCAAATGAAATTCCAAATTTATATATCTAATGATTAGGGTAGACATGGTGGCATATGGGTTAAGTTAAATCAATCATTTTTTTCTCTTTCTTTTCTCTTCATACGTTTTGAAAATATAGAATTTAAATTAAAATATTTGTCAAACAAAATTAAAAAATTACTTATCTTTGAGGTTATGGTTTTTTTTTTTTTTTTGAATTCATGGAGAATTCCAATTTTATGGTTAATGACATATGTCTTAATCAATTGAGTTATATTTAAATTCAACAATCATGAATTTATTATTTTTTAGTTAAATGGATAATTCATTAATTCATTAACCAATTAAGTTAGGTTTATTTTGATATATTCATAAAAACCAAAAGATATTATATCGGGTAGTGTAGGGTTAAAATATAGTTTTGAACTTTATAATTTATCCATGTTTCCAAATTCTTTTTTTTTTCCTTGTTTTTATTAAAACAAAATTACTTCCTCAAGCTCCAATAAATTTCAAATTCTATCTTTGCCATAAAAAAATCTTTGGAAAAAATTGCTTCAACTTCTTGCTTGCTGTTTGACACTTACAATATTAAAATACCTTAAAAATCTTTCTTTTAAAAAAATAAAAAATCTTCCAACTCCTTTGGTTCTTATCACAAAATTTTCTTTTTTTTCATGTCCATTTTGTCATCCATGTCATAAACTACCATGCATACACGTCAAAGTGAACATAGCTCAACGATAGTTGATATGTATCATCGATCAAGAGGTTAAAGGATTGAATCTCTCACTCCAAATGTTGTTGAACACACACAAAAAAAAATGACAATACATCTAGATCCTTTTAATTTTAACATTCATTAACACAAATCGCACATCTCAGTGGCAACGTAGACATGGGATGGCAATATAACTACCAAGCAATGGCGGTTTTGTTGCTGACATCTTCCCTATCGTCCGGGGTTGGCAATGGGTTGAGGAATTTTTTTTTGTAGGGATGTAAATATCTCACCTTGTCTATTCCCTTTAATTGAAGAAAATTTGAGTGTATTTAACTTTTCCTAATTAATGCATTTATTTCCGGTTTGAAAAAATATATATAAAAATAAAAATCTAGACCCACCTTATTTTCTTCAATGCTTAACTTTACTAAGAATAAGGACTAAACTTGGTTGAAATAAAAACATCAAAGGATTAACTTATAAAGGAGACCTGTACACTAAAATATTTATAAAAAAAAAAAAAAAAAAAAAAAAAAAAAAAAAATCTTTAGAGTTCTTAATAACAAGATGAATTTCACCGATCAAATTAAAGAAGTTAATATACCTTTGAATCAAAACCATAATTTGATTAATAATTACATTAAAACATATTTAAGTTTCACAACAGTCATTTTCTTAGAATTTAATATCATACAAATCTCTTGACACAATTAAAAACTTCTCAATCCAAATCTATCAAATTTTAACATTCATTTGCACAAATCCAACACTCTAATGTGAAACCCAAGTTGGCATTTTTTTATAATATTGACACATGTTAGCTAAGGATAATTAAAAAGATACTAACTCTAGAGTATCACCAAAGTACAAAGATTAAATTATGATAAAATAAACGTAAACAATTTCAAAGCACTAAGCTTTAGAGGTGGATTTGGGATCCATTCCTTTAGGCATATCATACGTTGTATGCAAATGCATACCCAATTGGCCAGCCTGTTTCCATTTCTATTTTCTGACACACGTTACTTCCACCACAATTAAGCATCTACTTCCCACATTATATATTTTTCCCTTTAAATCCTCCTTTTTTATTCCCCTAAATCTATCATAATTTACAGCTCCACTAAAGTTATATTCAATTGCCGAATTAAACAAATAAAAACAATTTGTCGTTACGTTTTGACATTTACTCATTAATTATTTTTAAAAATTAAATGGCGCAAAGAAACAGAGCCCAATGCGAAGAGCCGTTTTCCCCCACGTGCGATATGAGACCCAACGACTATTTACGAAACTACCCCTCTTCACTACTGGAGTCATTAAGACACAATACCCTATAATTGTGAAGCGATTTGGCCATCATTCTGATAGAGTGACCTGTCTGTCAGATTATCGAGATGGAGCAATAAATGACAGCTTATCGGATGGGAGGGAATGGAGGGATGGAATTGGAAATAAATTTATCAACATTGGTGACGGAAGATAGGTGAAGGCCAAACTTCAGGGGCATTAAAGAAAAGAATTCTGCTAATAAAAGTTACAAAGAGGGAAATAAAAACAGTAGATCTGCCGTTTCTTTTTTTCTTTTTAAATCTTTCTTTTAGGCTTTAGTTGCTGGAGTCCAATATATAAAACTTGAAATTTTCAAACTAATCCTTGAGAATATCAAAAATTAGAAAACCCCACCCCAAGAGAGTTGAAAATTACTTTTTATTTACCTTGCCTATTTCGCGTTCCCTCTGCCGACCATCTCCTTGTACTTGAGAATGGATTCCAGCCTCTGCAACTTCAACTGTTGCTTGAATTTGTTGATGAAATCGTCGGCCCTGGCGTCCACTTCGTCGTCTATCTCCGTCGTTTTCTCTCTTCCTTCTTTCACGGTGGCCGGACGGCGACTCTCCACGATTTCATCCGCTTCGAAATGCGAGAACGCCGACTTCGAACTCGCCGATTTCTTCATCTTCCTCGGCAATTTTGTCGGAAATTCACCGGCAGTCGGCTTCGTGTCGGATTTCGTCCTGCTGAAGTGATCGCCATGGAGTTTACTGTAAATCTCATCCATAGTCAGTTCCTGATCCCCGTCCATTTCTTCATCCTCCTCCTCCTCCCGACGGATCTGAAGCTCCTCGACTTTCTGAACCGACGGAGGCGGAGATTGAAAAGACTCCTCCGATTTAAAGCCATAGAAGTTAAACTTAAGCCGCTGAAGCATGGAAGGAGATCGAACCAGTTTCGGATGTTCAAAACTAGCGTAATGAGTCTCGACTCCAGACGTTTTCTCGGAAACAGCCGCCGGCGGAGGAGATTGGAAAGACTCCTCCGGTTTGTACCCGGAGAAGCTAAACTTAAACCGCTGAAGCATGGAAGGAGATCTAACCAGTTGCGGATGCTCATAATTAGCGTAATGAGTCTCGACTCCATGCGTTTTCTCGGACACAGTCGCGGGCGGCGGAGATTGGAAAGCGTCCTCCGGTTTATACCCGGAGAAGTTAAACTTAAACCGCTGAAGCATGGAAGGAGATCTAACCAGTTGCGGATGTTCGTAATTAGCGTAATGAGTCTCGATTCCAGGCGGTTTCTCGAAGACAGTGGCCGGCTCTTCGGATCTATAAGCATAAGGATTGATCGATTTGAGCCTCTGAAGCACAGAAGGAGATCTCGGAAGATAGTGAGGGTGGTCAGGATCGGAAGGGTGGCGTTGATTAGGCTTGTGAGGACCACCTAAGTTGGAAGCAATGGCAATGGTGCCGATGACGAGGTTGAGGACGACGAAGAGAACAGTGGGAGTGAACCAGCTGTTGACGGAGGTCCATATGGAGAGAGTGGAAGAAACAGATTCGGCGAACATGGCGGAATTAGGGCACAGAGAAGGGAGAGAAAATGGGGAGAGACGATTTGTTGGAGAAGATGAAGAGAGGAGGGCATTGTGAGGGAGTGGGTTTTGGTTTTATTATTATTGGGTTTGGATATTTTTGGAAGTCGACTCGATTTTTTTTTTAAATTTTATTTTAATATTAAAAAGAAAATAGATAATTGGTGCACGAATTTTGATGTTGCGAGGTGGAGAGGTACGTGGTTGTTTTTTATAGGTCTGTGAGAAACGGACAAGAGATAAAGAGGTAATGTGTGGGTTTTTTTTTTTTGGGTAAACGTGAGGTCGTAATTGGGATTTACTAAAGTGGAGTGATGGGGACAAGGCATCAACTGCGGCCAATGACTATAAAAACGCTGCGTTTTGTGTCGTCGTTATAATTTGTCTTAACTCTTAATTAAGAGGATTTTAATTACTTTTTTGCTAAAACGGTCCTTTTCTTTCTATTGCCAGCCTATCCAAATCTATGGTTTTACTTGGAAGTATTATTATTTTGATTAAATCACGAGTTTTTTTTTTTTTTTTTTTTTAATTTAAATCACAAGTTTTTATAACATGTCTATGAATTTTCAAAAAAAAAAAAAATATCGATGATTGTACTAATAACTAAGATGTCTATGATTCAAATACGTAAATCCCACATATTGTCAAAAAAAAAATTATAATATTTTATCAGAGATGAGTTTGGTTTGTGGAGACGTTGGGGATCTTGTTTGGGTATGGTTGGACAATGGAATATTAGATGTCATTTTCCCCTCTTTGGCCATTCCTAATGAAAGAAACTCAACCATTTATTTTTTCCCATTCAACGTTAGTCATTCTTCTCTCCTTATATGTTTTTATTTTCTCAAACATATAAATTGTATAAATGTAGTTTGTTTTTGTATTTATCACGTCATATAAAACTAAAGTATAAAGGTTGTGTTATTCACTCAATTTCTTTCTTTCTTCTTTTCCTTTTTGGTTCGTGAAGTGATGGCAAGTTAGAGAACACTCGAATGATTATTGCGATAATTCATCGTTTATATGGGTGAAGGATATTATTATTGTGCATAACTCAGTCAATTAAGATGTATATCATCAACTAAAAGGTCAAAGATTGAGTTATCGCCTTCAATTAGTGTTGAAGTAAAATATATATATATATATATATATATATATTATTGTTATTAATGAATGGTAGTGCACTAGTGCAATATTAGAAAAAGATATTTGAAGTAAAAATATTTCTTACCAAATCTATATATATTTTTTTTCGAATAGTGAGTCAAATTAATCCTATGCAAATAAGTTGTGAAATTAACACTTTTTTAAACTAGTTTTTTTGTAACTATAATATTCATGTAGCGTCTTATCCCTACTTTGTAATTGTTCAATTAGGGATCAAACCATTGCTTTAGGATGATAATTGGTGTCTTATCCACCGAACTAATACTCGAATTGACAACATTGATCTTGTACATGTTAAATATTTGATTTTATGGCAAGGTTATGATATTTTTTAGCTGATTAGTATGAATACTTTTACTCTTGTACCAAATGTTTTATTGGTTAAATTTCGTATAAGTTGTTAATTAGTTTATGATAATCTTTTAAATTTAATTTTGAAGATGTATTATAAAATTTTCAAGCTATTCAAGGCTATTGATTGAACTAATATTATTTAGGTCATATTTTTTTTCTTTTTTTTAGTACATCAACATTTAGGGATGGGAGGATTCGAACCTCTAACTTCTTGATCGAGAGTACATGTCAATTACCGTTGAGCTAAGCTCGCTTTGGCAGGTCATATTTTTTTTCCTAAGATGCAAGAATATCTTATAGTGACATTAATACCACAAATAGTCATAGAAAAATATAAATTGGTAATTTTATATTTCATAATGTTAAAAAAATAATTGGTAATTTTATATTATTTAATGCTTAAAAAATCATATGATATTCAAAATTTTATGAAATACTCATTTATATTTTGTTCTGGAAGATTCATACTTTTTATTTATTTATTTATTTATTTTTTTTTAAGTTTCTGGAAGATTCATACTATACGCATTACATTTTAGAAGGCTTTTTTATGTTTCGCTAGAATGAGCAAATACTTACTGGGTAGAAATTTAAACTTTTTAAAGTTAGTTTTTTTTTTCTTTAACATAATTTATATATTTGTTTTTTTTTTTAATAAACCATATTTTTTATTTAAGATATGTAAACTAAAGCTTCTAAATATCATGTTACACTTTTTTTTTTTTAATTTTAATTTTAACATAAGCAGCTACTTTTTTGTTAATAGAAGCTGTCAATTTCTGATAACAGTTAGCACAGAAATGCCAAATAATTGAAATCTTGGACATCTACAAGTTGACTTTGGAACATAAAATAATAAACTGAGACAAAATATATATATGTACAACTTCTTTTCACTGTATAAATATATTGAAAATGTTAAATGTCTGATAATGTCATGAATATTCGAATTTTAAAGTACATTGCCCTGTGAAGTACCGACATCAAATATATATTTTATTTAATTTCACATGTCACGCCAAGCTATCAGTAACATGGTATCTTGGAGTTGCAAACTATAGGATAAAACTAACCTAAAGAAGAAAAAAAAAATGAAATGAGATTAGAGATAATTTACGTAAGGTATGCGAATTTTAAAATTTAATATTAGTTTAATTCATATCATCATAAGATCTGTTGTCAAATGATGTTGATGTAATTCTTAAAAAGGAAAAAAAGAACTTAGATAATGAAAAACAAAACTAATACTATTTTTGCATATGCTATTTTTATTGGCATGTTGGATATCAATTACTGGTTTTTTTTAACACGATATTATTAATTAATTAAGACATCATATCGTCAATTAGAAAGTTAGAAATTCAAATCATCACTTCATATATAGTTGAATTCATCCGAAGAAAAGAAAAATAGAGGAGAACAAGAGGAACACGACCAAAAAAAAAAACTGTTTTAGGATAGTATAAGAAAAAAATTATTCTGAATAATTTTTGCAATCAATAGTTGGGCTGGTCATCTTCTTAATTTTGGGTTTTTCTTTAAAACGATATAAATAAAGTTCCAATCGACTCTTCCAACATGAATGATGTTATTTTAAGTAAATATTTTTATTTATTTTTTTAGTTTTAACATCTGTTGAATGATATTCGATTATCGACTTTTAAAATGGTAATAATTGAAGTCTTATGAATTGAATTATGTTTGCATGAGTAAGAAACAAATATTTTTATTGATGAACTACTATTAGACATTTTTACTGTTCATGGATTATTTATTTGGAAGAAAAGGGGTTCGAAGCATGCAGCCGAAATCTACTCAAATTGCTCCCTAGACCCTGCAAAAAGAGAACCTACACTATAAAGAAATTTAATAATTAAAATAGTCGGTTCCTGTTTTTTTTTATTAATTATTATTATTTTTTTAATTCGACAATACTTAGATGAGAGAATTCGTGTTGAGGATCCCACATTGAAAAAATTAGTGGAGATCTCTCGTTGGTTTTGAGATGGAACCCCATGTAATCTAATAATTCGGATTTTTGACTCTATCAAAATGAGATAAGTTCAGATTGACAATACTTTATCGGTTAAGTTTGACAGTAAACATCTTTCTCTAAAGTCTCGTTCTTTTAGTCAAGTAACTTTATTTCCCATTTAAATAAACAAATTACTGTCTAAATCATTTATATTAGATTCTTAATCTACTTCCCTTCCTATATATTTCGTCTCTAAAACATATTGACTTTTTTTTAAGATGAAAAACATATTGATTTTAAATGTTTACAACGTGTATTGATTGTTATATTTTATGGAGAGGCATCAACCTGAACATAGTTTCGAGTTAATAGATAAGATACTAATTACTATCGTAAAAGTCAATGCTTTCAATCTTCAATATCCATAGATGATGAACCAAAAAAAAAAAATATCATGTGGATAGATTATGTGTTCATGTGAACTTGAACATTTTTTCAAGAACATTAAATAAAATAAATTCTAAAGTTAACTTTAACTATCACTTTTGTATAATTGATACTAGATCTGCCCTACTGTGGATAATAATAATAGTGGTGCTAATGTTCCCAAATGTTTAATTTGTATGGTATTGATAGCTAGAGTTTGTGAGACCTTTATGAATGAAGGGGATTATGGTCTTTCAAAAATAATATTTTTTAAACCTTCAATTATAATTTTGTGGTGCAGTTGATGTACTAAAAAAAAAAAAAGTGGTGCCAACATGATTATAACTCAATTGACATAAAACTTGTATTAATGATTAAGAAATATGTGGTTCGAATCCCTCCACCCATACATGTTACCATCCTAACCTTACTTATATGCCATATGCTATTAAGAAAAAGAAAAAACATTGGAAAAGGTTTTTGTTGTTTAAAAAAGAAGAAGAAAAAGAAAAAGAAAAAAGCTCCATCAATTTTCTTCTCCCAAAAAATACCACCAGAGGAAGTGGGCCGAAAAAAATACCCAAGTTTGAGGCCCAACAAAGCCCAATATGGAGCTTTATAGCTGACAAATGACAATCCAATTAAAACATATTTAAAATTTGAGAAAAATAATAGAAAAAAAAACACAATTATATCTGTGTCGGAAAAAAAAATAATCAAGACCCCATTTGTTTCATCAGGTAAAATTTTAATTTTGAAAAAAAAAAGATAATGGAAAAAATGAGGGAAAAAACTTTCCTTTAGCGGATCTTCCTGCATACCACCATTAAAATCTTAACAACTAGGAGAGATAAAAATTTGTTCTCATTTTCTCCTTTCCTCTTTCTTAGTTATCAAGATTTTGATGGGGTATGCATGAAGATCCTTACATAGGAAAGTTTTGTTAAGAAATGAGGGTGCGTAGAATCCAAATTAGACGTGAAAGTTATAACATATTCGTATTTTACTTTAAAATTTGCATTTCTATTTACTATTATTAAAAAACTATTTTACCATTTAAGTGAAAAAATTAAAAAAATATATATATATTGTTTTGCAAGCTAAAACAAGTAAAAATATTGCTTATGAGTTATTTTAGAGCCAAAATGCTTGACATGTCTTGTACAGAAAAATTCCAATGTACTTCAAAAGTTTTAAAAAACTAATATTAATAAGGAAAGTAAAATTTTATGCATGTTTGAAAACGGTTTTCTTTATATAAAAAAAAATTGGAATACTTTTCTTAATGATTTTGTTTGTGTTGTTTTCATATATTTTCTTCCATGATTCGAATTGTGAGTCATTTTCAAATTACATAAGAGAACAAATAGCTTTAAAAAAAAAAATGTAAATATAATTATGAAGTTAAGGGTGGATTTGGTTTAACTTTTGAGGTGTTTAATTTTGAAAAAAAAAAATCATTTTGAAATATTTATAGTGTTTGACAACCACTAAAAATGACTTATTAGAAGATGAGATTGAGAAATAAATCATTTTGAGAGAAACACTTAAAACCAATTTTTCTAAAAAGAGTTTTTAAGTATATAATAATTTGTGTATAAAAACACCTATGAAGAAATACAACCAAACACATAAGTGTTTAAATCCTAAACCATTTTTATACAAAATGTTTTTTAAAAAATACATTCTTGAAAAACATCTAAATTAAAATGTATTCCAAACGGACAAGTCATGTGTTTGAACTTTCAACTTTGTATAGTCCGTGAATTTTAAAAATTGTCCAATAAGTATGTGAACTTTAAAAAGAGCATATAATAGATTTCTTGAGTTTCGTTTGATAACCATTTAATTTTTTAAAATTTGTGCTTGTTTTCTCGCAATTTCTTTATGGTAATAATTTCCATCCTTTCTTAGTAAACATCTCACTATATAATCTTCAAAAGTTGCTTGAATTTTGAAAACATTTGTAAAAAATAGATAACAAAACTAACAAAAACTCATAGTTAAGAAGTAGCGTCTACAAACGGAGCTTAAATTTATAATTCTATGTCAATTCAATCTTTAACATATTCAAAACTTTAAAAATCCACTGAATTACTTGTCATAAAATTGAATTGTTATACCTAAATAGTACTTTTTTTTAAAAAAAAAGGTTAGCACGACTTTAATAATGAGACACTTTTTAAAGTTTTGAAACTAAAAATAATAAATAATAAAAAAAAATAAAATATGAAAGAAATATCTTTCGAATTGTTTCTAAAACAATGATAATAATTAATAAATTAATAAATTTGACAATGGCGGTTCAAAAAAATTGGTGACCAAAAAAAAAAAAAGGTGGACACCAAGGCGAAGATTGTCCTCTACTATGTAGCTCCAAATCAAATCCAAGTTGCGATAATACCCTTCAATCTCACATACAATATTACACAATTCTTTGTTCCTTTTTGATCCCTTCTCTTTCATGACAACCATTTCTAACCCACCTGTGATTCTCATTAATTTGCCCTACGTGGCATCCTTCTCTCTCATATAATTCATTTTGTAAACAAAAATACTTCGCTCCATACAAATATGTACAAATTTCTCCGGACAAAATTCTATTACTACTGTAATACTATACTCTCTTTGTATATACTATAATTTTTCCTTCATATCTTTAATCCTGATGGGCTGCACATCATTTTTCAAATGATGATAACGTGTCAAGCAATAAACGAAAGTAGTATACATATTACGGTAGTACTAGAAATTTTTATGATCTTCCTAATACCACCACTAAAACGTTGATAACTAGAAGAGATAAAAGAGTTTTCTCGTTTTCTACCTTCGTTTTGCAAATATTGGATTTATATCAACAATTATTCTAAAACCCCCAAAATTACCTCATTCTTTCCATTTTCTGCATCCCCTTTCTTGTTATGCAAATTCCAATGCACATAAACAACACCATATATATTATTCCATTGTAGCCTTCTATAAATACCAAATATTTCTCTGCTAAAGTAATCATTGCCTTTTATTTTTTTTTTCCCTAACTCGTTCATGTGATCACCTAGAGCCAGCTTGGTTAAAAACGCTGGCTGTTTTAATTCTGAGTGAAAATAATAATGATACAGAGAGAAGGGAGAAGTTGTATATTATTTATAACCTAATCTCTGAGAATGTTGCTGTGGCTGTGGCCTGTGGGGACTGAGAAAAAATGAAGGATGTCAGCACTGTGTCCACTGCCCTGTCCTAGCTATTTAAATTTATTGTCCTTTGGCTACACTTGAGAGCTAGGGCTGCAAGATGCATGCATGCTCATGCTCATCCCACACCATATCTATTTCTTTCATTCTAAAGTTTTGATTTTTGGTTTTTGTTAAAGAAAAGTTTGATCAACCAATTATATTTAATCATTTGTTTGGTGGGATTTCAAGAGAAAATCACAAGGCTCTTCTAATGTTTTTGACCAAGATGACTATATCCAACAGGTTTTGCAACAAGAACAGAATTTGGGTGGGATCAAGATGGGATTTTTATGGGTTATGGATGGAAAAAGAAATAAATTTGTCACTAACCCAAATGATATATCTAAGTATAGAAGAATAAATGATGTGTGATTTTGTGAGATGGAGAAGGGGATATGAACATTCTGCAGATAGGGTTGTGGCATAGCATATTTGGGGGGTCGAATTGTAGTATTCTATACTACCTTTTAGGTTGTCCTTTTATGAAGAGGCCTTTAAATTAACAAGTTAGTCACGTGAAGTGCTTCTCTCACAAGTACTTTTTTTTACAGCCCCTTTTTTTTTCTTCTCTTCTCTTCTCTTCTCTTCTCTTCTCCCTTTATAAAGCCCTCCCCATCAAGCCCTTTTGTTTTCTTTCATTACCCTATCACATATTGCCCACTTTTCTGGACGCAAATAATCAGCCCATTCTCTTTCTTTCTCTTCTCTCTCTCTCTAGATCTCTCCTATGAATCCTCTCTATCCATTAATGGAGAAACAAGAAGAACAAGGAGAAGATACCAATCTTAAACTTTATATTTTCTCCTCTACCTCCCAAGTTGTAGCTGCTTCTTCTTCTTCTTCACAGCTTGCTTTTGCCACTTGCTTTAGTAGTGCCAGTACTCAACATGATCATCAAAGAGTGAATCTTCATCATCATCTTCTTCAAGACTCTCACCACCAACTCCAGCAAGATCATCATCATCAGGCAAATACCCACAACCTCGTAATCGCCCTCCGATCCTCTCGTCATCGTCGTTTGAATTCATTCCTTTTCTTAATTCTCATCGTTTTTCGAATTATATATAATTTGATCACTTACTTTTTCATTCTCTTTGAAAGTTTAGACTTTTTTATTTTCTTCTCAGGAATTGAGAACAATTCCTGAGTTTTTAGTACGAATTCATCTCTATCTTCTACTTATATTTTGGATTTGAAAAACTAGCACAAAACCCAATAAAATGACTATCAAATACCAACGCTATAGAGTTTGTACACATAATCTCCTGTTCTAGTACTGTATTAAACCCATATAACTCTTAACACACCCACAAGCTACCATATATATTTTTCTTTCTTTTTCTAATTCTCAATATGTTTTGATATGATGTGTAAATATAGGGTGAAAAATCCATTGGTGGATCAAGGGAAGAAAGTGAATTGGTGAAATCTAGCATGAGGGAGGCCTTTGAAAGATCAAGATCAAGATCAGATGATCATCAAAATGAACCAGATGAGGATCAAATGAACAAATTAGAAGATAATAATAATAATGGGTCAGCTGCAAAATACTGGATGTCTTCAAAGATGAGATTGATGCAAAAGATGATGATAAACACAGACAGCAAGAAAGTTGTTGGTGGTGCAAATTCAGATCACAATCACAAGGCTACAAGAAACAGTAACAACAACAACAACAACAATCAAGGACATGGTGGAAAATGGGAAATTACAGGCAGATCTTCTTGTAATAATTCAAATGGAGTTAGGGTTTGCAGTGATTGTAACACCACAACAACTCCTCTTTGGCGCAGTGGTCCTCAAGGCCCTAAGGTCATCCCTTTCTCTCTGACAAATAAACTTTAATGTCTTCTCTCCCTCCTGTTTGCTTGCTTGCATGTACACTAAGACCCAAAACAAAAAATTTTCACAAACCCTTTTTGTATATTTGTTCTACAAGTTGACCCATTTCTTTGTTTTTTCTCACAATCTAGACTTTTCCTTCCAAAGGTTTGTCACATTTCAGTAAAAACTTTGGTGGCTGACAGTAATATTCGTACGACAGGCTTACACAGAGTGGCTTTTCTATATAAATATAGCAATACGTATTGTTTACTTTTGAAGTTAAGCTTAGAAGTTGACTAACTCAGACTGAGTCGTAAGATCGTTACTTTAAACTTAAAATGGTTGAGGATTCCACATTGAAAAGATAAATAGAGACATCACAATTTATAAGATAGTGAGTTACTTCAATCATTGTCAATTAGTTTAGTTTTGAGATGAAAGATGTTATCTAATAAAACTTGTAGGTTAAATGGTCTCGTTGTTACTTTTAATCCACCTTTGTATGACTTTGTTTTTTGTTTAACTTGAATAGTCATTTAAACTTGTGACGATAATACAGTTGAAATAACTACATATACTCTAATTTAGACTAGATATGGTTACTTTTGTTGGAAAGGAACTTTTTGGAGATTGGAGGGTAAAATTTGAAAGATGGATTTTTTTTTGAGAAAGAGGTTATGAGAAAGAGGCTACTTGTGTTATTACTCAACTCTAGCTTTTTGGCTTGATTGGCTTGATACAAAAACTTTAAGACACCACTCCTATTTATACTAATTTCCACCTCCTCAATTTGTGGCTAGGATTTTGCCAACACACAACTATAATCTTGTGGTTACAAATTATTCTCTAGAATACATAATTTTCTCTAATATTCTAGAGAATTCTACATCATACTCTAACAATCTTCCTAGTGGATTTCTCTAGATTTTTCCATCTACTTAAGACATTTCTAGAATTTGGGCTTTTATTTGGGCTAGGCCCAAATTCTAATTATCCAAAATCAAGTTTATTTTTCAACACCCCCTCTTAAACTTGATTTTGTTACTCCCAACAGATCTCTTAATCTTATGAAGTCGTCTTTTTTAAGTGGCTTGGTGAAGATATCAGCAACTTGATCGTGAGTCTTCACGTAATCCAAATGTACATCCTTTCTTGTGATGCACTCTCTGATATAGTGGTAACGTGTATCAATGTGCTTACTTCGATCATGGAATACTGGGTTCTTTGCCAACGCAATCGCTGACTTGTTGTCCACGAAAATCTTGGTTGGTTCCTCTTGTGATAAGCCCAACTCCTCTAATAGATTCCTTAGCCAAATTGCATGGCAAACACATGAGGTAGCCGCTACATATTCTGCTTCACACGTGGAAAGAGTAACGATTGGTTGCTTCTTTGACGTCCATGTGAAGGCAGTGTTTCCCATATAGAACACAAAACCAGTCGTGCTCTTGCGATCATCAATATCTCCACTCCAATCGCTATCACTGTATCCCACGAGTTTGTAATCATCAGAAACAGAATAATACAAACCATAATTTATCGTACCTTTGATGTATCGAAGAATTCTCTTTGCTGCCTTCAGATGTGTGGTTGTTGGTTTCTCCATGAAACGACTGACGACTCCGACTGCATAGAGAATATCAGGCCTTGTACACGTTAAATATCGTAGACTTCCAACCAAGCTCTTAAAGAGTGTTGGATCCACTCTTCCTCCTTCCTCATGATTTGATAATTTGATCCCACATTCCATGGGTGTGTTGACCGGATTAGACTGATCCATTTTGAATTTCTTGATCACCTCCTTTGCATATCCTTCTTGGGTGATAAAGATCCCTTTATCTTCTTGTTTTACTTCAATGCCAAGATAGTAAGACATGAGCCCGATGTCTGTCATCTCAAACTCATTCGTCATCTCTTCCTTAAACTTATTGAACATACTCGGATTATTACCTGTAAAGATCAAGTCATCCACATACAAGCACACAATCAATACATCATTATTTTGGGCCTTGATGTAAAGTGCGTGCTCATACGGACACTTGAAAAAGTTTCTCTGGTGTAGGTACTTGTCTATTCGGGCATTCCAAGCTCTTGGAGCTTGCTTCAAACCATAGAGTGCCTTGTTCAACTTCAGAACTTTGTCTTCTTCTCCTTCAACTTCATAGCCTTGAGGTTGTTCAATATAAACTTCTTCTTCAAGAACTCCATTGAGGAAAGCAGATTTCACATCCATTTGATGAATTCTCCAATTGTTTTGAGCTGCTAAAGAAATTATTAATCTAACTGTTTCTAGTCGAGCAACAGGCGCAAATACCTCATCATAGTCGATGCCAGCTCTTTGACTATAACCTTTCGCCACTAATCTTGCCTTGTATCTTTCAACTTCTCCTCTGGCATTCCTTTTGGTTTTGTAAACCCACTTCACACCGATCGCCTTGTGCCCTTTTGGAAGTGAGACTAGCTCCCACGTGTCATTCTTCTTGATCGCCTTGATCTCCTCATCCATAGCGTTTTTCCAATTTTTGTTTGTCACTGCTTCTTGGAAGTTCATAGGCTCACTGTTGGCAAAAAGACAAAAGAGAGTAAGATTATCATGATTTTCTGTTACCTCATAGAGTTCTTGTAATCTTCTGTAACGTGGAATCCTTTCACTTGAGTTCTCATCTTCTTGAGAACTTGTAGTCGTTGGTGAAGCTGTTGGAGTAGAAGGCTCCTCTCTTGTTTGCTCCATCATTGTTTGCTCCATGTCATCTTCTTCGAAGTATGGAAGGAAATTGTAGTCTTCATCACGTTGTCCCCAATCCCATGCTCCTTCTTCATCGAATATTACATCTCGACTAATTATTGTTTTTCCTGTATTAGGATTGTAGAGCTTGTAGCCTTTAGTGTTGGAATCATAGCCGATGAATATGTACTTCTCACTTTTATCATCCAGCTTGCTTCTCTTTTCATCTGGAATGTGCACATGAGCAATACTTCCAAAGACTCTGAGATGAGAAATCCCAGGCTTCCTTCCGCTCCAGGCTTCTTGTGGTGTTTTTCCATGTACGCTTCTTGTTGGAGATCGGTTGGATAGGTAGACTGCACATGCCACCGCTTCTGCCCATAACTCTTTTGGTAGCTTCTTGCTTTTGAGCATACTTCTTGCCATGTTGAGAATTGTTCTGTTCTTTCTTTCTGCCACTCCATTTTGTTGGGGAGATCTTGGCACTGTTAAGGGTCGTCGAATTCCATGGTCTTCACAATATTTTTGGAATTCATTTGATGTGAACTCTCCTCCACGATCAGATCTTATGGCCTTGATGACTAAGCCACTTTCTTTCTCAACAAGGGCTTTGAACCTTTTGAAATTCTCGAACACCTCTGACTTATGCTTCAAGAAATACACCCATGTTTTTCTGGAAAAATCATCAATAAAGAGAAGAAAATAGTTACTCTTACCGAGTGAGCTTGGCTTGATTGGACCGCACACATCCGTATGAATGAGTTCCAAAGGCCTTTGAGCTCTTGAGTTGGACTCTTTCGGGAAGCTTTTCTTGAATTGCTTTCCAAGTAGGCATCCTTCGCACACTTGATCAGGATGGTTGATGGAAGGTAATCCTCTCACCATGTTCTTCTTGGAGAGCGATTCTAATCCTCCAAAATTGAGATGCCCAAATCGAAGATGCCAAAGCCAAGATGCATCCTTATAACACATCTTCAGACATTTTGCTACGTCGTTTTGAATGTTGAGTATAAACATTCTATTTTTTGTCATTGGCACCTTAGCAATCAAATTATTTGCATTGTCTCTTATAGAAAGGTTATTATCTTTTAATTGAATGTCATAACCTTTCTCTAAGAGTTGGCCCAAACTCAAGATATTACTCTTCACACTTGGCACATAATAAACATTGGAAATAAACTGATGCTCACCATTCTTCAACCGGATAAGAATGTTACCTTTTCCTTTTACTTCCACCTTGGATTCATCTCCGAAGGCTACATTGCCGCTCACCGATTCATCAAGTTCCACGAACATGCTCCTTTTTCCACACATATGGTTGCTTGCTCCAGTGTCTAGATACCATTGATTATCTTTGTTCCACTCATTGCCCGTGCAAGCCATCAATAAGGTGTCACACTCTTGACTCCTTTCAATGAAGTTTGCCTTCTCTTCAACTTTTTTGTTGCTAGGAGCTCTACATTCAGAGGCATAATGACCAAACTTTTGGCAATTGTAGCATTTAATATTTGATTTATCGTACCTTGATCTTGAGTTGCCTGGCCCACGGCCTCTTGTTGAGTTTTCTCCTCTTTGGAAATTGTTGTTGTCTTCATAGGACCTCCAACCTCGTCCTTGTCCTTGTCCATGACCTCTTCCTCGTCCCCGATGTCCACCATGACCTCGTCCTCGTTGGCCTTTATCACTCCGACTAACTCCTCCAGTAGGCGAGTCAACTTGCAGCTTGAGTAATTGGTCCACGATTCCTTCCTTCTTCTTTTTCTTTTCTTCATATGCTTGTAATGATCCCAAGAGTTGCTCAATGGTCATAGCATTCAAGTCTTTTGTTTCTTCGATTATGGCAACAATATGTTCAAACTTTGGATCTAAAGATCTTAATATTTTCTCCATGATTTTCACATCATCAAGCTTTTCACCATTCCTCTTAAGTTGATTGGTGACCGTTAAAACTCTAGAAAAATAGTCGGAGATGGCTTCCCCTTCTTTCATATTCAAAGTTTCAAACTCAGCTCTTAAAGTTTGAAGACGTACCTTCTTGACGGGATCCGCTCCCTTGTATGATGTTTGAAGCTTCTCCCATGCTTCTTTCGCTGTCTTTGCTTCTGAAATCTTCTCAAAAGCATCATCATCTAATCCCTGATAGATTAGATAGAGAGCCTTCTTGTCTCTCTTTCTTGAGTCTCTCAAACCATCCCTTTGTGCTTGAGAAAGACTATCATTCTCCATCTCGGTGTATCCTTTCTCCACTATCTCCCATACGTCTTGCGAGCCAAGGAGAGCCTTCATCTTGATGCTCCAATTGTCATAGTTGCTCTTGTTGAGCATTGGAACTTGGAATGGGACCATGCCGTTGCTAGCCATCTTCTTAGCAAGGATCTTGATGCTCTGATACCACTTTGTTGGAAAGGAACTTTTTGGAGATTGGAGGGTAAAATTTGAAAGATGGATTTTTTTTTGAGAAAGAGGTTATGAGAAAGAGGCTACTTGTGTTATTACTCAACTCTAGCTTTTTGGCTTGATTGGCTTGATACAAAAACTTTAAGACACCACTCCTATTTATACTAATTTCCACCTCCTCAATTTGTGGCTAGGATTTTGCCAACACACAACTATAATCTTGTGGTTACAAATTATTCTCTAGAATACATAATTTTCTCTAATATTCTAGAGAATTCTACATCATACTCTAACAATCTTCCTAGTGGATTTCTCTAGATTTTTCCATCTACTTAAGACATTTCTAGAATTTGGGCTTTTATATGGGCTAGGCCCAAATTCTAATTATCCAAAATCAAGTTTATTTTTCAACAACTTTTGTGTCTAAGCTATGCATGAATTTGCTTTTGATTTTATTTGATAAGTCGATGTTTTACTGATATATTAGTATCTTCTTCGTTTCTAGTTGATGTGATATTTATTCGGTTTCTTTTTCGGGTGGTAGTCGCTATGCAATGCGTGTGGGATCCGGCAGAGGAAAGCCAGGCGAGCCATGGCGGAAGCTGCAAACGGTGGTGGTGGCTCGGTCGTTGTGGCGACGGAGGCGCCATCCGGGAAGGAGGTGCACAAGGAGAAGAAATCCCGCTTGAGCTGCCATGGAGATGCTGCAATTGTTGGTGGTGATGTGAAGAACAAGTGCGATAATAAGATGAGAGATAATAACTCTTGGGATTCTCAAAGTGAAGGAACTAACGAGGTTTCTTTTGATCGCCATAACTTCACTTTACGTTTAAGCAAGAGTAGTGGTTCTTCGGCTTTTGGAAGAGTGTTTCCAAGAGATGAGGAAGAAGCAGCCATTCTTTTGATGGAGCTTTCTTGTGGCCTTGTTCACAGCTGTTGACACACTTTTAAAAATTTTCCTCACTCAATCTCCTTTTCATTTGTTTTTTCTTTTGTTTCTGATTGAGAAAAATCAACGTTTACTAGTGTGCTTGTCGAAGATCTTGCAGCTTTGTGATTGAATCTTTAATCAATGATAATAAAGCAAAAGGTTTTTCCATATATCGCACACCGATTTTTAGTCCAACAATATTTATCATGAAGAGATTCGAATCTCCAACCTTTTGAGGTTCAATATTACTTATAATGTTTATCTACGAGACTATTTGGTTATAGCATTTTTATAAAATATCCACGACTTCAAAATGGTCGAGATTCAAACCGTTTCTACTAGAATTTTAAATGTTTTTTTTTTTTAGTTTAACAACGTTTGACGGGAGAAATATGAACCTCTTATCTCTTAGTCGAACATACATGTCAATTTTGGCTATTAAAATCTTAAATACTGAACTGCATCTTGTGTTAAAATTGTCTGTATCTATTGCTATTATTTAGTTTGAGCTATATGGAATGATTGGACAAATTTGAAATAGTTACTGGGTTTTTGACCAGGCATGTTTCAAGTTCTGTACTGTCTTTTTATGTCTTCTGAATTTGAATTTTCCAAGTAGAGTTTTAGGTTTTATTTTTCGTTTGAATATATATTTGACAAAAATATTGAATTTATATGCACTACTCTATGATACTCAATAGAGTTTTAGGTCTTTTTATGTCTTATGTGTTGAGATTATTCTTCATTCGTCTAATAAGTTTGATTAAAACTCGATTTAAGAGATAGAGAGAAATTCGATTAGAGTACAAATGAAGTTTATAGGAGTAACGATGTCGTCCCAAGTCGTCAAAGCGAGCATAGCTCAACGGTAATTGACATATATCATCAATCAAAAGGTCAAAGGATGATGTGTACTAAAAAAAACGATGTCAGTCCCAAGTCCTAATTTATATATATACAATTATTGGAAACTTTGGACATTTGAAAATGTATACGTTGTGGGCAAATTGTAAGGATTTTGAGAGTGTGTATACTCTATATATATTATTATTTTCCTTTTGTAATTTTTGTTTGTGATAATGGAAAAAAGAAGTGTATTCACAATTATTCACTGGTCAACTAGGAATGGATGATTTTTTTTTTTAATTATTTATTTATTTATAATTCTAGTTTTTTCTTTTATTTTTGTGTGATTATTGATTTGCTCACGTTTTTTGGCGCATGTTTAGAAAGGTAGAAAAGTGCAAGCTATTATAGAGAGATTTGATTAAAATACAACTTTAAACCAACTAAAACATTTTGGTAAGACTTCACCGTATGAAGTTTATAAAATATTGGTGTTATTTGATTTTTTTCAGTTCAACAATACGATTCAAATAGCCAACATGAATATAGTACAAATGGCATGAGTCTTGTATTAATGATCAAGAGGTCTTTGGTTCGGATACTTCTACCATTCGCATGTTATAAAAAAAAGCACACACACAATTCAAATCATTGATATTTTGATTGAGAAAATATAATGTTTTAACTTGTTAGGTTATACTATGTTTTACGTTGAAAATTAAAACTTTTTTTTTTCTTTTTAATAATTAATGAGTCATACTTACATAAAAGGAGGAACGTGTATTAATTTACCTTTGAAAATTAGTCAGAGGAATTTCCATTTCATGCATTTAATGGGAAGAAGTATATAGAAAAGGGAATATAAGAAGGTATATGAGATGTACTATGTTTTTGTTTTCTTTCAAAAGGAAAAAAAAAAAAAAGATAGTACTATGTTTTTACCAGAGTTAAATATGAACCATAAAAAGAAAATAGAGCATTTTCTTTTAGTGGGAAAAAAAAAAAACTTAATGAACATAGCTACAATAAAAATGAAAAAAAAATGAAAAAATTAGCCAAACATGAACATGCTCAATTGACTCAAAACTTTTACTAATAACGATGATGTACAATATATTCTAAAGAACATCATCACAATCTCACACTTCAATATTTTTTTTTTCTCTATTTCTTCTTCCTTCCCTCTATAACTTGTGGGTGAGAAATCTGAACCTCTAACTATTGATACAAGATACAAACTTTATACCATCTTTTTTTTTTTTTTTTGTTCGGAAAATTTCATGCGACTTCAGTCATGGTTCACGTCTATCCTGTATAAATATTTTTTTGGAAAAAGAAAAGAGTCTGAACCTAGATTTATTATACAATATTCTAAAAGTCAAACGTGAGAATTAACTTTTATTTATTTATCTATCAATTTTTTTTTTTTGAACAATTTATTTATCTATCAATTGCAACGATATAATTATATGTGTGATCAATATTTAAAAAAAAAATTACACGTGTGATAAATTTAGAGAAAAATATTATTAAAAAAATAGAGAAAAATATAATACGAAAAAAAATCTAAAATTTATAAAACACATACATGAAATTAGAACTAAAAAAAGAAAATACATACATCAAATTTAAATTTAAATTTAAATAAAAGTATATAAACTAAAAATCATCAACTCACGATTACATCGTCTTTTTCGTCTCCGAAGGCTCCACTCGCTCTGCTTTTGCCTTCTGTTCTGTATATATATTCGAACCAACGGTTAATGTAGAAGCTTTCGTCGACATGTTTGCGTTCTTCGAAGCTCACGCTATTCACGGCGATCGGTCAACCATGGATTTTCTGGCGGTTGCCAATGGCAAACTTGGGGATCCGGCTGGGAACCGGCTGCAGAATTGTCGAATCTTCTACGCATTTGAGGTATGCCTCGTCATCGTCGCCATCTTTAGTCATTGCATGCTTAAAGTTCTTGAATCGGATTCATTACCAGGCGGATTCGATCTTCTTGTTTCGAAGTAATGTAATCAACGTTGAAGCATCCTGGGGAATTGGGGATGGACAGTTATGAGGCATGGTGTTGAGATGGATATGGAGGTTCTCGTTCAATTTGTGGGGGCGAAACATACTTTCTTTTATGATGAAAGTCAATCAAGGCTAACCGATCATTACTTATTGTGGCTCCGAACAGCCCAGATGGATGACGTTGGGGAGATTTGTGAGTGTTGATTCTTCAGGGAGGCCTGCTCTGGGTGTGGAAATGGCAAACGAGGGAGCAGCAAATTAGGAAGGACGAGGCTACTGGGTACCGTTCAGATCATGAGCTGCTTAGATTTATGGCGGGTAATGGAAGGATTCTGGTAATGGAAAGATTTATGGCGGGTAATGGCGGATATGTGATTAGTGAAATGTAAAATCTGTAAGGATTCTGGTAATTGGAAAAACTTTTTAGAGACCAACCCTTTTGACCATGCTTGAGGTTATTTGGTGATTACATTTACAAGACTCTGATTCAACCTCAGAAATGTTTAAAAGCAACCTCGTTGTAGATTTATCAATTCGTCTTGTGTATGAACGGGCAGATTTTGTTCCTTATTGAATTACAATTTTCAGGATATGTTCAGAATCCACTTGGTTTGACACTCTTTCCTTGCAGATGCATCGATAATTTCTTTTCAAATAGATGAACATTCCATTTGGTTAATCAATTCCATATAAATTGAGATAAGCTATAACGTTGGATTCTTTTTTTTGCTTGCTCTACCTCTATTCTTTCTTCTCCAACGATAATCGAAGAAATGAAGCAGATTTAGCCATATACTTTATACTTTTTTTACTTCAGAATACGGATGATACTCTGATATGAATCTAGACGGTGAAGAGCTATGCTTCCACTCAATTAGGATATTTGGTTTCTTACTATTATATTGCATAGTCTCTTTTTGTTTATTTCAGTACAGGTATAGGTATTATCTTCTGTGTCATTTAGATGGAATAAACTTGTTCTCGTGTTACAACCGTTTAGGAGTATGCTAAGCAGATTTTTTATTCATTATTTGTTTGTTATTGATATCGACTTTTCATGAAAGGTCCCATTTGAACTGCTCAGCCGATGTCTTGGAATTTTGCAGGCCAGAGGGGACCATCACCACAATTTGTGTATTACATCAGTGTCAGCACATTGGAATACTTCTGCCGGTACTGCTATGTTTTAAATGAAAATTCTCCTAGGAATTCCTTTCAAGGGGTCAATATGAAGAATTAAAGGAAGACAATATGTATTTTATATATCTTTGGAGGTGCAAATTGCGATGCCTTTGGATATGCATTTGAAGACTTGGATATGAGGTTATGCCCTCTTATCTTATCCTGTATATAGGTGATATTCTGCTGCTATATTGATTGTTAGTTGTCTTTCTATATTGAACATGTCTCTTAATTATAATAGTTTCCATTAAATGTCACAGCCGCATAGTACCATCTTGACATCTCCATAGGTTTGTGATTACTTTGCTGACATTTAAAATTTTTGTAGATAGTGAAGATGGGATTTGACGGTTCTCCGAGGCATCAAAAGTTGTAATTGTAAATGCAAAGTGCATAACAATGATTAGTGGGTCACAATTTTCATTTTCTTAATCATCTTTGCAATCTCCTCTGGGTCCCCCTCTCTCAATTTCCTTCGTATATGGCTTCTAAGGTCAGAGGGACATTACTTGTACCAATCCCTTGAAGGGCTTTTCCTCCAGTAGAAGAGAAACGTGAGTTTCATACTTGTCATTATGGGGAGAATCGTGAGACAATAAAATGTATGGAAATTCCCTTTCCCCGCACATTTTGAGCAACTATTACTCAGTGTCCTTGAAAATCTTCCATGAAATGATCGGATGATATAACTCTAAAATTTCTGGCTCTTTTTCCCTTTGCCTAATTTTAAAAAATCTTCCATGAAATGATTGAATAACTCTCAACATTCTGGCTGAATGCTGTTTCATACCAAAAATCAGCCTGAATACTGCTGGGGCGCCAAACTTTTAATTGGACCATAGGTTTCGTGCGCCAAGAATGTGTGGCCATTTCCAGGCACCCATTCTTGGCGCCCCATTAGACAGTGAAATCAAGGATTCATCCATTGGAAATGGAACTACTCTCTCTCACTGTTCAATTTTCTCTTATTGCTTGCTATTTCAAGTAAATTCTGTGTCCTTGACGGTTTTACTTGGACAGATTTAGGTATGCTCGTTTTCATTCGAGAAGATTATAATTGCTCCAATTCAGAATGGAGAAGGTAACTGATCCACGACCATATCCTAAAGACTAAATAGCCGTGGGGATGATTCTGACAGATAAAGTTACGGGCCCAGCTTTTCTACATGTCCTTTCTTTCTGTAGCTAAGTTGAAAATAGAGCTCAAATTGCTGTTTGTTGTGCATATCTTTTATTCTATGCTAGCAATTTTGATCCAATTATCTCGAAGTAACTCCAATTGCAGGGTTGCTTTGGACGAAACACCATATTCTGGGCTGACTAAAACAAGCAGCTTTTCCAACTCTGTGGCTATGAACTCCTAAGTTTTGGTTGGTTGGCTACTTCCACTCTGTATCTTTTCTTTTAATATTTACACCTCTATAATTAGAAACATTGGCTCTGTTCACATTCATATACCTTGCATTGGAATCTTATCTTTGGATGGCCAAATCAAACCACACTCGTTCAAACATGCCAATATTTTTAGTGTCATGTTGGCTTAGGACAGATTATACTACACGAAATCAGAAATGGTTGGCTGTGCTTAAAAATTGAAATTTGGTTCACCTACTTTTACTGACAATTTAGCTTCATCTACAATCATTTAAATCTCATCTGTTCATACTTCCCAGGCCCAACATCAGCAAGTGGCTGCTACGGTATGCAATGACTCTCATCATTGTACATGATTTTTTTTTTCTTTTTGACAACATGTGAGAGTCAGAAATTTAAATCACGGACCTTTTAGTCATTAGCACAAGATTTATGTCAGTTGAGCTATGCGCATGTTGGTCATGAGATTGATATTTAACATCTTACATGAATTCTTTTAGTATTATGATTTAAACATTAGATAATGATTCGTTATTGCAACCATTAAGAGAAAGGTTATTAATTATTGACTAATTAAGTCATGACTAGGTCTGCACGTTAATTTTGTCACACTGCATCAATATGGAAATCTGTTGGTGATTATCTATTGAATAATTAATTGAAATTTGACAGGGAGGTTAATCTAGGGGGGTTTGATTTATTTCTTTATTTAGACTTGCAGTTTCCTATTATTGTTATTATTATTATTATTTAAATTTACTTGTATTTCTTTAGTAATATTTGTGGTTGCGGCAACTCCAACGTGGTAAGTTGTATTGTAACCATTCTCCTCTTATCCAAAGACGTTGTTAATACTTAATTCATTTCGATTCCTTATAGTTTCACGCATTATTTTTGCCTCTCAATTGGTAAATATTTTAACTTAGTCTCTAAATTCTAGACTTGTAAAATTATTCTACTCATTCTTATCAATCATTTAATTAAAATTTGAGAACCTACGTACAAATTAATGATAGCCACTAAAACAATGTTGATGTAAAGTTAATAAAAATAGAATACACGAGAACTTAAAAGGATTAATTTAAACGGAAATAATAATAAAATATGACCGTCCTACCTAAAGTAAGGTTATCCGTTTATATGCAAGAAAAACGAACTTATCTTAAAGTTGAGAAAAGAAAGTTTAAAGCAATGGTCCGAGGTTTGGGAAATTTCAGCATTGGATATTGACACGTAAGAAATGAGCTGGCAAATCCTTTCTAATGCCAGCTTCACGCTACTGTTTTATTCTTCCAATGACCTCAAAAACAAACGTGGCTTCATCAGCATAAATTCAATTAAAACTAAATTAACAAAAATTAAATTGTAAGTGCTTACCACATTATCAAATGTCATTTATCAATTTAATATTGGTTAGTCAAAACAGAGGCAAATTTTGAATTTCAAGTTAAAGGGAGGACTAAAAAATTTAATTTTTGGCACATATCTAGCGAAGTTGTATCTGAATTATCATGTATCATGTAACCTCAGATGTTGCTAACTGTCCGATCCGCTTACTTTCTTAGATTCCGACTTAACCATAACTAATAAGAAATCAAATTGACTGTTCTGCTTCGATTGTCTACATCTTTACAGCGTTGAGCTCGCATGTAGCTGTTGATCGAACGGTGGAGAGGAAGCTGAAAATGGAGGTGAACCGACAGAGATGGGGACCCAGTTGATGGACTTCATCAGGGTATTGATAAAGGCGTGGACTTGAAGTGAATGAAGGGTCAGGATGAAGATGGGTCCATGGAAGAATGGTGGGTTTGATTGTAGAAGATCGAGATGGCGTCATTGACTTGAGAGAAAGAAAAAGAAAAGGAAAGGAAGAGGAGGGGAAGGGAAAGGAAGGGAGACAAAAGAGTTAATTGGGGGCGTGGAAGGTGTAGAATGGTATTGGAGGGAATGGGTGAGGAGTTTAAGTCTCTTCAAGTGGACGAAGAAAGGTAGCGATGTTAAGCGAATCTGTGGCTTCAGAGTTAGATGAGTTGAGATGGGGGCGTAGGTTTTAGCGTATAGAGGTAGAAACAGCGAGTAGAAAAATTAGGAACAGAAGGAAAGAGGAGGTGGGGGAAAGGGAAAAAGGCGTTTTTGTGAACCTTGTGTATGAAGAGACCACTGGGAGAGAGAGAGAGATAGATAGATAGACAGAGAGACTGGGAGTTTTGTTCTGCCTTGATGATCGATGTCGAAAATGAAACATCTTCTTCGAAAGCTTCACATCGGTGGGGGACTTAATGAGCACCAGCGATTGAACGATGCCCGACCTGTGACGCGACCCAGTTCGAGCCCCAGTCCAGGCCCAAGCCCCAATAGTAATCCATCGGGTTCGTCCTCTTCTGGGTCTATGGCGTCTTCCACTACAATGGCGAGATTGGAGGCCGTTGAATCGGTCGTTGATCGGACGGCTTCTGGGGATGTGGCCGGTGGGTGCGTGGATTTCAATGCCTTGGAGGAGGAGTTTCAGGTGCAATTGGCTATGGCGATTAGCGCTTCTGATCCTGATTCGAGACAAGACACTGAGTCCGCTCAGATCGATGCCGCTAAGCGGATGAGCCTTGGCTGTTCGCCTTCCGTCTCAGGCAGTCAAGCCCTCGCCGAATTTCTCTCGCTTCAGTATTGGGTATTTTCCCCTTAACTTCCTCTTAAGTTTCTTGAATTTGGGCATTTTTTGTTCCCATTATTACACTTCTAGGTTTTGATTGTTCAATAGCGCGAATTTCAATTTCAATTATGTCTCATGGTTATTTACTATACCTCTTTCGATCCTGGGGATTTCTTTTTTCTCCTGGCATTGAATTTTTGAACAATTGATATTACAATTACTGTTAAAGTGGCGATGTCTCATTTTCAGTTTTAAAAAACTTTGCATATTAGGTCATCGGTTTGATTGATGAGTGAGGAATTACTAATTTCTATCTTAGGTAGGTCTCCGTGTTTGAATTATTTTGGCGGTCGTATGATCAATTACTGCATTGTTGTCGTGAGTTATGTTCTGATCTTTATTTGAAAACTTAGGTGACTGGGAAGCTTACTCTGTCCATTAAGTATAGTTTATGGACGATTGTTATCACTTGGAAAATCATCGTATTCCATTTGTGGATGTAGATGCAAAATTTTTATTTTCTTCCCCCTTTTGTAACTCTTATTCCACTTGACTGCTACTGGATTGGGGAATTATGGTTATGGGGCTTTTTCATTTCCTCCTGATTGATAATTTTCAAAGTGAGGTTGGGGCCAAGTTAGTCAATTTTAGTGCAGCTGTAGTTTTGCATATTTCCTTATTTGCATCTCCTTGCTTTCATGCTTCTCTTTTGGGTCTTTCAATTTCAATTATATATTCTATTTACAGTTTTAGTTTCAGTGATGATGGTTTTCTGGTTGTTACTTTTTTGCCATTAGGAAGTTGTTATTTTCTGGTTTGTGCTTGTTTCATCACATGTCATGGTTTGTTAGCTTCCTATGTGTTCAGTTCTAATATTGTTTGCCTGGTTTGATTGTTATTTGTGTTTTTTTTTTCCATGTGTAGTTAAATTTCTAATTACTTGTTTGTGTAATTGTAGAATATTCAGAATCAATAAAAAAATTCTTTTTTTTTTTTTTTAAATCACTTAGTAAACTATATGTATACACGTCCACCCCACACTCCCACAAGCAAGTGCACATAACTTGTAAACTGTTCAGTGCAATGTTAGTTTGTTAATCTAATATAGCTGTGTTTTATGATTTGCTCCTTGTTTTATCTTTTGGGGTTAAGTCCTTGGAATTCAGTGCCAGGTCTTTTTATCATACCAACGATCTATTTGTGATTTTTTCTTGAAATGCTATCTATTTGAATATTAAGGTTATCGTTTGGAGTTATGTTGCTACGGATATTTTGACTATATCATGTCTGCTAGAAATTGAAGGAAATGTGATTTTCCTTTCATTTGTCCTAAATGTAAATTCTGATTATAGAAGGAGATACATCCTTCAATTATTATTAAATGAAAATTAGTTACTATCTTTTTAATGCAAAATCTATATTTCTACATTTATCAATTAGTAAAAGTATTGTCAAAATGCAGTTTATTGTTGTTGTCATTATTAATATTATTTGTCATGGTAGCGGCAATTACATAACTACTTTATTTACCAATGCAGAGCTATAATGTTGTAAATTATGATGAAAAAGTGATGGATGGATTTTATGACTTATACGGCATTACTGCAAACTCTAGCACTCGAGGAAAGATGCCACTGTTGGTTGATCTTAAAGAAATATGTGTTACAAGTGATATTGATTATGAAGTGATTCTAGTTAACCGCTTGCTTGATCCTGAGCTTCAACAGTTGGAGAGACAAGCATATAACATATTCATGGAATGCAGAGTTTCTGAGTATGGCTTTATTTTAAGTGGCCTGGTTCAAAAAATTGCTGATATTGTTGTTGCTAGAATGGGCGGTCCTGTTGGTGATGCTGAAGAAATGTTGAGAAGGTGGACCCTCAGGAGTTATGAGTTGCGTAGTTCTCTGAACACTATTATTCTACCACTTGGACGCCTTGATATTGGACTTGCACGTCATAGAGCTTTGCTTTTTAAGGTTGCAAACTCTCCACTTCATACCTTTTACCATTTATTTTCTTGAACTAGTGCTATATGCTTTAATAATCTCGGGCATCGGTTTCTTAGGCTTTTCAAATTTTGGCTACTACCACTTTTTTGGAACAACTATCAGAAATGTTGTAGTTCTTGCTGATATCTTTTTCTTTCCTTTATTTTTTTGGTTGAAGTTGCTTACTTCCTGATTTTGGTATTAGGTACTAGCTGATAGGATTAATCTTCCATGCATACTTGTCAAAGGAAGCTACTACACTGGTACTGATGATGGAGCTGTGAATATGATCAAAATTGATAATGGAAGGTAATGACCGATGATTGAATCCCTTTTTAGTCTAGTATACAATATCTTAAAGAAACACAGTGGATTTCTCTGCCTGGACCCATCAAATTTTCTCAATCTGCAGCTGTTCACATCTCAGTTCAGTTCTGTTGATTTACTATTGGTCTCAGTTGCAATGATATAATACCTAGGTGGTAGTAGAAACATTCCTCTGAGATAGTGTGGTGATCAATGCATTTGCAAGGCCTACACATATTTGATGCACCTAAATAAGCGTCCAATGTGTGTGTGCGCATGTGTTTTTGGTTTTGGTTTTGTTTTTGTTTTGTTTTTTTTTTTTAAAAATTAAGTTTAATAAATTTTTGCACTGTAGATTACAACCATGAATGGCACAGGGGACACACACCACAACACACACAATGTTCATAAAAAGAAATATTGGAAGTGTTTGCCCAATCTTTTATATTCGTACTCTACAATTATTATGCACCTTTGCATGCAATCTAATCTAAGTGAATATTGTGTTATTACAGAGATCTCTAATATTTACATTTGATTTATTCTATGATGCAGTGAATATATTATTGATCTTATGGGTGCTCCAGGCACGCTAATTCCCTCAGAGGCACCGAGCTGTCAATTTTCAAATTATGGCTTTGATCGGAGACCCACAGATGTTATAGCAGTTCCTGAAGATACGCCAGTATTACAAAATGAAGGAACTGAAGCAATATCGATTTCTTCTCCTCAAGATGGAGTAGCAAATATTTGCAACTTAATATCCAAAGAAGCTTCAGACTTAGGTGCTGAATCAAAAGAAAACGTTGGGAACTCTATTGAAGAAATTCAAACTGGGAGTTCTGATTATGATTTTGGGAAACTTCTAGAATCAGAAAGCAACGCATGTGAAAGTTCATTGGGTGCATGTGCACAGTCGGCATCTGCACAAAAGAAGAAAGTTAAAAAAGTATCAAAGTATGTCATAAGTGCTGCAAAGAACCCAGAGTTTGCTCAGAAATTACATGCTGTCTTGTTAGAGAGTGGTGCATCACCTCCTGCAGATTTGTTTTCAGATATAGATTCACAGGATAATGCTGAAAGCAAAGCGATTCATCAAATGTATCCAATCAATGGAAAAGGCATGGATGTTGGGCTTCAGTGCGACACTTTTGTGTTAGCAAGCCACGTACAGTCTTCTGCTACTTCTACTGAAGCAGAGTATTTGAACAATGTTGTACATGAAAATAAGCAGAAAATGATTACTGAGGGATCATCGGAAGATAAAAAACCCGAGACAAATGTGAACAAGCATGGCATTTTTTGGCCTCACAGCATGACAAATGAGGGGTTTGTGTTTGTTGATGTTAATGGTGAAGCAGGAAAATTGGTTGATGTTAATGGAACATTTCATCGTGAACATGTGGATGGTGTTTCGTTAATCTCTGATGCTGACTCTCATAAAAAACAACTAGGAAGTGCCTTAGTGGATGAAGAAAGAAGATGGTTGCAAGATAAGAGTGGTGGAACTATTCAGTGTTTTGATTTTCGTGAAAATCCATCAGAAAATTTGATAGAACTTAATGATAGTAACCTGCATGCTAGTGATGGCCACAGTGACACAATTAACCCAATATTAGGAGAAGTTGCAGAATGGGAAATTCCTTGGGAGGATCTTCACATTGGTGAACGTATTGGTATTGGTAAGACACGTATCATTGTGATTGAAAAAATACATATCTAGTCTCAATGAGATATCATTTGGTTGTGTATTTATTACTGGATCCCTTCCAATAAAAAAAAAACATTAAAGAAACATATATATCACTGGTCCAATCCAATTTTAGGTGAATATGAACTGCAATTACTGTTATCATTCATAACTGAAAGGGTTTGTTTGTTTGAGAAATCACTTTTAAAATGAGTTTCTGTTTCTGTTTCAAAAATATTTTCAAAAACTTCGATCAGATGACTTGTAAAGTTTAATGTGTTTTCCCATTGACTTTAGAAGAAAGAAAAACTTCACTTGTGGTGAAAAGGTCGGACATTCACTGGAAGTACTAAAGAAAAAAATTGATGTTGGTAAAATAACAGCTGTCCAAATATGTTTTCTCTGAAATTTTTTTTTAGAAAACAGAAGGTTATCCTGAAAACAGTTTCCAGAACAAGTCATTGGTTTTCTTAATGGTATGATTGTTGTTCAATGTGCTTTCTATCTACTTCATAATTTTGTCTTTCTTATCCATAATTTTGTCTTTCTTATCCAGGCTCATATGGCGAGGTTTATCGAGCAGATTGGAATGGCACTGTAAGTTTCAACGGACAACCGGATGCATTGTTGTATCACACAGTTTTTCTTTTGTTTATTGCTTCATAAAAAAACTTCCATGCATAAGAATATGCAATATTAGAATGAATCAGGGCTTAACATGTTTTTTAGTTGCATTTCCTTTAGGAAGTCGCAACATTAAATTTCTTAGTGAACATGTGCTTTGAGTATTTTTATCAGAGTTGGGGTTTTAATTTACCTATTTAAATGACAGGAAGTTGCTGTGAAGAAGTTCTTGGACCAAGATTTTTCTGGTGCTGCTTTGGTTCAATTAAAATGTGAAGTAAGTTACGAGTTCCAACCTTCAGGTTATCTGTTTGGAAGATTTGAGCTGGTTCTAGATCTGTATTTTTCTTGAAGTAAATGCAAATTTAGAATATTTTTTTACATCCCAGTTAATTAGCATTTTTAAGATCCAAATGCCCTGGTCTAGAACTGGAAAATCAACAAATAGGGGAAATTTGGAAAAGCAGAATGGAACAAATAGGGAATTGTAGCTAAGCTAACAATTAAATTGCTTGATGATGACACGGTCTGGATAATTTGGTATTTTAAATTACAAAAAAGCCATGTTATAGGTTAAATTTTTTATTGATATGAAGTATGAACTGATCCTGATCAATCATAGAAATCTATTTCTTTGGTTTTCACAAAAAAGAAATCAATTTCTTTATGCCATTCATTTGTGGGTACTCATTAACATAATCAGGATGGGAACCTAATGTTGATTTCCATAATCATCATCAATTACTGGTTGGCTTTATCAATGAACGACTGAAACTGTGGGTCAATTGTTGGATCCATCGTCAATTAACATCATCTCAGTCAAATAATGTCGATTCAATCATAATTCATATATCAACATGGATCTTGAGAATCCATGATTACTATCTGAGTGAAGGCTAAATTTGCCAACTCTTGCGTGTTAAATTTTTTTCGTATTTACATATATTTTTTATTGAGATTATTTCTGCAATATTCTATATTTGCAGCTGGCCTTAATTTGTGTTTGTGAAATGAGTTAATTGATAATAATCTCTTTAAGGGCTTTCCTTTATATCGTTAAGCTCCTGCTTGTTCATGCAGGTTGAAATCATGTTAAGACTGAGGCATCCTAATGTTGTCCTTTTCATGGGAGCGGTCACTCGCCCTCCTCATTTCTCTATCCTTACAGAGTTTCTTCCCAGGTTGATTATGTTGCTTCTTTTTTTTTCCCCCTCTCTCTTGAACATTATTTGAGCTTAACAATTATGCTGTCCTGTGTTCTGAATGTAGATTAATGCCGCAATGTAATTTATTTTCTGTCATGATTTTATATCAATGTTGTGTTGTGGTATTATGCATATTCTCATTGTCACGTTAGTTTCAGTTATCACTCTCTGTCTCCCCACTACAGTCAAATGCAACATTTTAAGTGTTGAATTGTTGATGTTAATGAAAATATCAACTAATAGTTCTAGCTAAGTTGGCAGTGTACTCGAAGAACATGTTTGAGGCCATGAGTTAATGACAATATCGAGGAAAATTTTTGGGATGATACAACTTGTCGCCTTATCAATATTGAGGACTGTTCATTTAAAGCATACTTCCTGAAAAATCTAGATAAATATTATTCCTGTATTCTGTTTGTAAAAGCTGAAAAAAGGGAACTTCAAATGAGTTTGATCTGGGACAAAGAAAAGTATTTCTAACTCGGAAATTCTTCTCCAAAACTTTTTGTATCTGGCTAAGTGGCCAACACATGAAATATTTTGTAATTATTCGTTAGGTTTCATGTATGGTCCCTTGCTAGGTTCCATGTATCTCGTTGGGTTTCGATTTCAAAATTGTTTTATAATTATCCGTTAGGCCTTATTTTGATCGATTGGGGTCCATTCCTTTAATTGGACTCCTTTTTTGTGGGCTTGTTTTTTTGTATGTCCTTGTATTCTTTCATTCATTCTCAATCTGGTTCTTTATCAAAGAAAAAAAAAAAGACATGAAATATTTTGAAGAAACATTTAGATTTCTTTTTTCCTTCAGAAGTGCTTATAGACAAGTGCTCCACCCAAAATACTGCTTATACAAGCTACCTCAAACACTTTTCTTAGTTATCTGCCATTGTGGGGAAGCCTCATTTGCATGAGCATGGTTACTGCTTCTAAATAAAGTCAAGCTATATCCATCATCTCCTAATCTTTTGTTTACATACCAACCTCGGCACATTGCAGGGGAAGTTTGTATAGGTTACTGCATCGTCCCAATTCTCAGCTTGATGAAAGGAGACGATTGAAAATGGCTCTTGATGTGGTAAGGAGTTAGAGAGAGAAAAAAAATCTCCCCACTAAATATGGTTAGCCCTTTTCTTTTAACAAATCTTTCTTTTTCCAGGCCAAAGGAATGAACTACTTGCACACAAGTCATCCGACCATTGTTCATAGAGATCTAAAGTCTCCCAATCTCCTTGTTGATAAAAACTGGGTTGTCAAGGTATATGAAATTATTTTGTGCATACAACTTTGTTCATTTTTTTGACATTACACGCGTTTGTATGTTCTGATTTAGGGAGATGGATCTTTTCCAGTATCTAACTTCTATTGGTTCATAGGTTTGTGATTTTGGTTTGTCACGTGTCAAGCAGAATACGTTTCTGTCTTCAAAGTCAACTGCTGGAACGGTAATAACCTTGATAGTTGTCTACAGAGAGTGGATATACTACCTTACCTTTTCATTCAAATGTTACCTTGACAACTTGCATATCTGGTCTTGCAAAAGCAATATGTTATGCTAATTGTTTCTGCTTCATTGTAGCCTGAATGGATGGCACCAGAAGTTCTAAGGAATGAACCGGCAGACGAGAAGTAAGTTTCAATGAGGCAATTCATTTAACTGCGCAGATGTATCTTTTGCTCAATTTGACATAATACTGACAGTGCCTATATGGCATGCAGGTGTGATGTGTATAGTTTTGGTGTGATATTGTGGGAGCTGACAACATGCCGCATCCCATGGAAAGGTTTGAATCCAATGCAGGTTGTAGGAGCTGTTGGATTCCAGAATAGGCGCCTGGAGATTCCAGAAGATGTTGATCCAGCAGTTGCACAGATCATTTGTGATTGTTGGCAAAGGTAAGTTTCAAAATTCAATTACCCGTTCGTCTTATTTTCATACACCATCATCTCATCTGCTTCCAGTTTTCAGTGCTAGAACTTACACACAAGAGTTTAAGAAGTATCATTCCACCCATGTTTGCAGTTTGTTTCATTGTGTGCATTCTTGAGTCACTCCTATATCTTGAAGCTTCCCTCTTTTTCGCAGGGACACGCAATTGAGGCCGTCGTTCTCTCAGCTTATTACTCGATTGCGACGCCTTCAACGGCTTGTTCAGAAAACAAGCTCCAGTAATCACATACCGGAGTGAACAGAAAAGATTCATGTGCATTTAAATTGAAGAAGTTGTTCGATGGCTCGAAGAGTCAGAGCAGCCAATGTTGTTCTTTTTTCGTTTCTCTTTTTTTTTTTTTAGTAAAGTTGTTTGAAAACACTACAACTGGATAGGGAAGTGCTAGTTCAATCAAAGTGGGGGCTCAGCACAAAACCTATTTAGAAGTGGAAGTGGAAGATCCTCCAAAACAACAACAGGTAGCTGCATAAGTTAAAAGTGCAGTGGAGGTGTTTACCATTTTTATATATTGTAGTTTTTAATGTGTAGTAGGCTGTATTAAATCCACATGTAAGAAAATTCCCAGATGAAAGGGGAAAAAGAGGAAAGGAAAAAAGGAAAAAAAGAAAAAGGAAAAAAAGGCAAAATAATAACTTCCAAGCTCAAGCTGTGTGTCTGCCTGTGGAGGCCTTTGGGGAATTGTAAACATTTGGTCTCTGCAGATTACTGTGTAAAAGAAATTTAACCCCCCAACCCTCACAAAAATGAAAAGCAAAAAGAAAGATTCATATCAAGATTTTTGTGTTCGTTTATTTGGTTTTCTCTTTTTATCTGTTTCTGGATACTGCAGAGTTGGAATAGACTATAGACAACTTTCAGCAATCACAACAGAATATGGCTAACAAAATAGCTATTTTACATGCTGTCATTGCAAGAAAATATACCTTGTGTTTGTCATTTTTGTAAAAATAAATCAGATGTATCATTAAATTATTCTTTGTTATGTCAACATATTCAGTCGAGACTTAATTTTTAACCTTAAAAGTAATAGGTGCTTATTCGATATATACCTATGTTTTTTTTTAATGTTCAACAATATAAGAATGAAGGACTTGAATTTTCGACTATACTCGTTGAATCATGTTTAATATATTTAATCACATAATAAATTTAATAGTTGACATAAGTTGATTATTTTGTTTTATGGAAAGATATAAAATTGAGAATGGATAAAACTTACTTCTCACTAGTCAAATTTTTAGTGGCGGTATTTATGTTTTATTCCAAGGAAATAATTTTATTGGGATTATTTGGCATAATTAGCCTGAAAATGTTTTAGTCCAAGAAACGAACCAATTACATCACCGTATTTCCATTTCAATAAAATGAAAGGAGAAATAAAGGATTTTTAATAACATGAAAATAAAAATCTAATTTGGATAGAGGAATTGGCAACCAGAAACAGAGGAATAACCGTTGGCCGGTCGTCGGAAGCTAAACACTTATGGCCGGAGTCATGTACATACTCCCGGGAAAAGCTCCGCCGCGGACTTCCTTTCCCTCCGCCCCAAATTCCCGGCCACTAATTTCACCGTTCACGAACCCTAGACCTCTCCACCTCCGGAATTCCCTTTCAAGAATATGCCTATCCTTCTCCTTCCGAAAAGGAAACAACATGCCACCGGAAACCGGCTGCCCTGTTCCGCCGGAACAGCAGCCGATTAACGAGTATCAGAATCTCTCCACCTCTTTCCCTTTCTCCTGGGCCGCCGGAGACATCGTTGAGTACTGTTCTCGATTGGTCGCCACCGGCGTTTCCTTCGCTCTCTTCATCGGACTTCCGGTTGCTTGGTTCGGCACCGTGGGGGTCGAATCGGATCCCTTGAAACGATCTCTTTGCGCCGTTTCGAGTGGAATTTTGTTCGTCACGATTGCGGTTTTGAGGATGTATCTCGGTTGGGCTTACGTCGGTAACCGTCTCCTCAGTGCGACTGTCGAATGTAAAGCCCTAATTTCTCTGTTCTTTCTTTTCAAATTACCCTAAAATCGCACTTCTTCGTTCAAAGATTGTTCTAGATTCTCTTCAATTTTCATCATCGCTCTGAAATTCTCCTTTATCCAGATGAAGAGACCGGATGGTACGACGGCCAGGTACACTCAGACAGTTCTTCTTCTTCTTCTTCTCATAGGATCAAGGCTCCATTCCATACCTGAAATTAAGAGCTTGTGTTTGCAGATTTGGGTAAAAACCGCTCAAGTTTTAGCCCGCGATCGTCTCCTAGGTTCCTACACTGTAAGCAACCGATTTTTTTTTTTCGATTTCGACTCCATAAATTCGAGTTTCATCTGCGATTACATAACTTTCCCCTATGAACAGGTGAAGCCGGTGCTGAGTAGGCTAAAATACACGCTCGTAAGCCTAGCGGCGTCTCTGTTTGTATCCATTGTTGTGCTCATCAACATTGATGGAGGCCAATTGCTGGGGCCTTTCTTCACCGGAAAATCTGCAGCAGATGACGGCGGCGGCAGAGTCATTCCCGGCGTTTATAGCGACGAATCCGCCAGATCTTTCGAGCCTGATGCGTTCTGTGGGCCTGGAGAACCCGATCTTCTTCAATGACATCCATTCTGGTAACCGTTGATTAATCTTTTTCTCTGTGAATGTTTTGTTTTCTTTAATTATCTAGTTTTTTTTTTTTCCTCTCTTTTGAAACCATTATCTTGTTTTTTCTTCTTTTATATTTTTATACGCATAAGTATTATGCATTGTAAATTTGTCTTTAGAAATTAATTTATATTGTCGCCGAACAAAAAAAAAAAAAAAAAAAAAAAAAAATTAATTTATACTACAGTCTACAACTAGGTATACTACAAGTCAATTGACATAAAACTTAGTACTAATGTTAAAAAAGTATACTCATATAAAAAATGATAAAAAAAAATATATCGTTTGAATCTCCTCTCCCATATTGTAAAAAGAAAAATCTTTATAAACTGAGGATAACCTATTAGTTCAATTCAAATATAGCATTATTCTTTTTATGTTAATTTTAATGGAGTATTTTTTTTTTTAAAAGAAAAAATTTTAATGGAGTATACATGCATGTATGAACTTCTAAAGGATTATTTGTTGACCTTGCTTTTAGGCTAAATATATGTTATAAGCCTTTGTTGTTGAAGTTTTTTCCCTCTCTTCCCCCTCTTCAGTTTAGTATTTATTATCTTAAAAGATTCAATTTAATCTTTCATATTCAACATTTTAAAATTATACCTCTTTTTATTAACTAATGTTAAATTACTTAATGATAAACTTAGATAACATGATACCTAGTAAGTTGATATAATTTGGAAAAAAAAAGAAAAACTTGGCCCATCTTAGAGGAACATTTCTAAGTTATTCTCTTGAATGACCTAATTTCTTTCAATTTCCACCAATTTACAAAAGATTTAGCCTATCTAGGAAACGTTTCTAAGTTATTCTCCAAATGACTTAATTTCTTTTAAATTTTGACCAATTTAGAAAATATCATGTTAGGTAAAATTTAGCAATTTTCGTATTGACCTATAAAAATGATCTAATTAAAAAATGTTAAAGCATGAGAGACTAAATTAAAAATCTTAAAACAACAAGGACTAAATTGAAAAAAGAATCCCAAACATTAAGGACTAAAACATATATTTAACCTTTTCTTTATATTATATCATTACAAATATGACAATGAGACTTTAAACTTGTACCATAAAGAAAACTACTAATACTTCAATTGTTGAGCAAGGTTTAGATTGACAAGTCGACATTAAATAAGTTTAAGTATTATTAGAGTTTTTGTTATATTAGAGGACTATAATGAATAATATGTAATTTATAGCTCAACTGACATAAATTTGTACTGATAACCTAGGTATGTGGTTTGAATCCTCCACCCTCACATATTGTTAAAAAGAAAAAAAAAATGTATTATGTTGAAAAATTAATTAGATAATGTATTTAAATAAGTGGATGGTTCCAACTCATGCTTAGAAACATTATATTTTCAACTTGTCCTTGCACCACTTTGTAACCCACCTAAAATGTTAGTTTATGATATTAAATATTCCACTATCTAGTGGTGGATGTACTATCATCACTTGTTCATGTACAATACATTTGATAATAACTTTGACCATTTTGAGTCGTTGATCTAATTGGATTTTGTTCTATCAAATGTGATTTAAAAAAAACCACTTATAATAGGAGATAAATAAGTATTTGTTAAATTTCAAATTTAAATGTGAAAAAATTGAAATAAGTTTGGAATTTTTAAGAGAGTTGGAAGAGTGAAAGTTAACTAGATTTTACAAACCAACGTTCAAAAAGTGATTTTCGTTAAATTAATTTATAATAAGTTTTAAAGAATAATTAAAATTTCTTGATAATCACTTTTTGAGGCTTGCAAAATTGGTCCCAAACGCAGTTTTAGTACTTTTCCTTAGCTTCATTTAGATAGAGTAATGTCTTTAATATGACATTAAGACTTGAACAATATTATTATTTTTGAGGGTCAAAAAAAAAAAATTTTTGGTCCTTAAACTTCATGAAAGTAACAATTTAGTCATTGGAATTAGTTTGTAACAATTTAATTTGAATTTAGATATGTAATAATTTAGTCCTCATATATACTTTAAAATTCGTAACACTTTGATCTCCTATTGTAAAAATTCCATCAAAATTAAATGTCATTTTTTATTATATAATGACCTAGCCTTTATAGTTTATAAAAACATTTTATCTCTAAACAGTTTATCAATCTATACACGTAAGAGATCTCATTAAATTTTAACAATATTTTATACGAGATGCTTAAGCAAAAAAATGAGAGAGAAAAAATAAAATAAAATTGATATACTTAATGGTTTTTTTTTTTTTTCTTTTTTCTTTTTGTACCAATTCATCATTGTCGTCTGGATAATTCTTTGGAATGATTAATAAGTTGAATTGATAAAAAACTATCGTCTTGAATTGGTCCATAATATTAACAATAATTCAGCCAACTTTTTTTTTTTTTGAAAAAAAAAATCATTTCAATAGAGGCGATTCCTTTGATTTTCCTTCCTTTATAAGTTAAAATTTCAAATATATTTTTTTTATACATATATCTGTTGCAGGAAACCTCAAAGAGACGTTTGGAGTGCGGGATCAACATCTTAAGCTTGAAAATGTAGGTTTGAAAGTTATTGTAGAGAATTAGGAAAGCTTGAGTTTAAGAAACTTGTATTTGAAATGCAAGTTTAAGAAATTTGGTTTAAAACATCTATGTAAAAAAATTGAGTTATGAGAGGGTTGATTTAGAGATAGTTTGAAATCCATAAGCTTATTTGATATATACCAAACTTAGGGAAAAAAAAGAGAAGCAAACATTAGTTCAATATCTTAAGGTAAACCCTCACCCCAAATATGAGATTTCATATAGTTTCTCACTTGTTTTGAGTTGGAAAAAAAAAAAAAAAAAAAAAAAGCCAAAGCGAGCATAGTTCATAATTGACATGTACCATCGACTATATGAAGTGAGAAGTTCGAATCCCCCACCCCAAATGCTGTTAAACTAAAAAAAAAGGAGTTGACGAATAAGGAATAATCATTAATGATTTAATGTACTTTCCTAACTAATTTAATTACCTAACTAGCCATAGGTAGATTAAACAATTTATTCTAATTAAATTCAATTGACTTAAGTTTTTGTTGTGGATAGGATCATAGGTTATGGACCCATAATTCATGTCGGTTGTTAGGGACCATGTGGATCGAGTGTGCAACGAAACTGTTGATTTGACTCACCAAGTTTGCACATACCATTAATTTCATTAATGTCCATTGTCATGCCTAAGGATCCACTCCACTAATGATGCACACAATACCATCGTAGTTCAATTTGACCTCACTTCGATCTAAGCACTTGAGAATCATAATGTGTTAGACACAGTATCTCACCAATATGAGTATCTTCCTTCTAGATCAGCTTGACATTTTAGTTTATCACCTCAACACTAATATAAATTTGTGTGTTGAAGATCCTACATTGGAAAAATGAAAAAGACTTCACAATCTTTATAAGATACATGAATTACTTCTTTATATTGCATTATATTCTCAATTCAACCGTTTGTTTTTTTTAACCTCCTTTAATTATTCTTTTTAAAATTAATTAGGTACCTACCTCAAAATTTATCTACTTTTTTGGTTGTTGAAATTTCCATCATCTTGGTTTCCAATTTTGCTTTAACAAACAACTATTTTTCAACTTTTAATTCTCGTTTCCCAATAAAAATACGTAAAATAAGATATCTCCAATCTCGGCTTCACGCCTTCCCATATATGTTCCCATTTTCCACATACTTTAACTTAGTCAAATTTGATGGTTTAATGTTCATCTACAAGACTAGAATCTTCGTTTCTTTTATTTTCCAAAAATGACGTAAATTAAAATGGAAAAATAGTAAAAAGAAAAAGAAGGTTTCATCCCACTTGTGTTGAAAACTTTATTGTTACCCTATTAATCTATCCAATACTTTTTATACATACAAATAGATACTCAAAATATTTTAAATTATAAATTTAGTTACTTAATTTTTATATTTATGTCTCTATTTAAAAGCTTTCTAAACTTTTAATGTGACTAATAAATTCATAAAGATCCATTAATTTTATGGTTTTTTTCATAGATGTATAAGACAAAAATTAAAAATCGAAGATCTTTTCAGAAAAAAGTATAGATATTAACACAACGGGTTGAAAACTAAACTTTTAATTTAACTAAGAAAATAAATCTAAAATTTTAGAGAGACGGGACGAGAATTTTTTCTCTCTTTTTTTTTTTTTTTTGAAATATAATTTTTCTCTTTTATTTAATTATTTTAGTTTTTTAGAAGAAAGACATATTTACATATTTTATTTCAATTTTCAATACAAAGATAAGTAAATGGAACTGTTATTATTTAAAAGTATATTGTAATATTTAATCTTTTATGGAGCCAAGGGCCCCACAGAAATTAAAAATAAATAATAAAAATATCAGGGTTCATGCATCTGCCTCTTTAACCGCCCTTTTGGCTCGGCAATGAGAAGGAAAGAAAAAAAAAAAAAAAAAAAGTAGTTTGCCAAATTTAATTGACAGATGAAAAATAATAATAATCAATTTTCTGTCCGAATAAATTGTACCGATCTCGCGGGCTTCAGTTTTCAGCAATGAACAATCCGACCATTTTCAATACAACCATTTCGTCTTGTTCCTCTTCTTCGTTCCCGAGTTTTTCTCACTCTGCCACGCTCACTGTCCATTACAGGTCAGTTTCGGGCTTGATTTCTTCGCTCTGGACTCTTTATTCGTTCTAAATTTGTTTTGTTTGCTTTAAATCTTCTTCTTCTCAATGTATTAACTTCTAAACAACTCAAATCTTGAGGATTTTAGTCGATAGTCTTTGTGTGTTTGGCTTGTCGGCGGATTAGTCGTCGAGCAGTCCTGAGAAATTGAGTTTCTTGTCCTCCTAAGTTTACTAGTTTTGCAATTTTCTGCAATTTCTATTTTGAGGCCGAATGGCCTTTTTCTATACATAAAAGAAAAACCGGAGACGATTGCGTGTTTTTCGGGATTTTTTTGAATCCGTAGAACCATGTGGTCGATGTTGCCCTCCGATTTGAATTCGTGGATTTTAATCTCTGCTTTAGAATGCTGTGTAGTGCTTAAGAAAATTATTTGATCCAGGGGTATGAGATGGTTCAGATGGGAAGAATTTAGATAGTAAAGAAGATTTTATCGACATTTTAATTTAATGGGGCTAAAGATCAAAGTCGATAATTTATAAGTTTTCGTTACTGATCGAGTTTGAAGTAGGCTTTAGATTTCATAATCGTACGAAGAACCATCGTTAGATCCTAAATTTATGTGTTTAACAGATGGGGAAGTTTTATAATTGTGTCATAGGATTGGGCCACGTGTTTTTCCATAGATCAGTGGGGTGAGCTCAAGAACATGGTTATGCAAAGAAATTGTGTAAGGAAATGTCAGAAAGAGTTCTAGTTGTACCCTTATTAGTGGTGTTGTTTATTTTTCATCTACAACGTGCACAAATCCAAAAGTTAGAGGCTAATAACTTGCTATCTTGTGGAAATTTCTAAGTATTGGTTTCATGAGGATCATCTCCTTGATTTTGAATGATCATTAATATTAAAAAGAAGTTAGCAGGGGTTAGAAAATAAAAAAATGTTCTGGATCTTTAACTGGTTGGCGTCTGGCACTTGATAAAGGACAATTCGGCTTAGATTCTTGACCTGATCAATTTATTTGTGAAACTTTGGTATTTGATCAACCACAAGAACTTTAAACTGGAAATATTTGTAATAGAACTTTTCTTGATTTTCTTGGTCACTTAGTTGATTTGTGCAGTGTTTTTTTAAATGAAGAAGAGACTTGATGGAAGGTTGATTACATTGCACATTGGATACAGATTGATAATTGCAATGTTCTTGAAAATTACTCAACTTTGAGTTTTGCTTGCCTCAAGTCCTATTGTTTGTTCATCCTTTTGAGAAAGTCTTGGGGTTGCAACAGATTATGACTCTGAACCTTGCCTCCGTAATGTTGAAGGGATTGCAAACTTGGTTGTTTTTTATTAGCTGCGAGCAAATACAGTCTCTCTCAGTGTGCAGTTTGACAGAGTGATGCGTCTATTCCAATTATTAACAAAGCTATATGGTACCTGGAAGGTATTCTAAAATGAAGCCGCAAGCAGTTTATGATGTTGAACTTATCAGTTCTACAGAGAGGATAAAACATGAGTTATGGCCTCTAGATGCAATCGATCCGGTCCAAGCAAAGTTCCCATGCTGTTTGGTTTGGACTCCTCTTCCTGTTGTCTCTTGGTTAGCACCTTTCATTGGCCATGTTGGGATTTGCAGGGAGGATGGAGTTATTTTAGACTTCGCAGGATCAAATTTTGTGAATACCAATGATTTTGCATTTGGTTCTGTTGCGAGATACTATCAACTTGACAGAGAAAAAGTAAGTCCATTGTCAGTTTGCACAAGTATTTCGTGAAATTAGCTCCCTGTTTCCTGACAAGAAAGCATGCTGATTGAAGTGCATAAATTTGACTTAGAAAGTTTAATGAAAATTCTCTCTCTGTTTTTTTTTTTTTTTTGAACTTGCGTGATGTACCAACCGGGAATTTGTTCACTTAGAGAATGTAGTACTTTTTACTGAAACTAATTACTGTTTCCTTGTTAGCTATCTCCCTTGGGTGCAATGCCATCTTGTGTCAAAGATCGCTTTCATATTCTCTCCTAGACTATCTATGTTCTCTGTTAACAGTGTAAAAGTTACCAATGGATCACTAACAGCGTATTAGAACCTTATCTTTTGCAGTGTTGCTTCCCAACGAGCTTAGCTGCACATAAATGTAAGCAGGGCTACCAGCATTCACAATATGGAACTGCCATTACCTGGGACGATGGCCTACAATCAAGTACACGGTACTTCGAGCATAAATCCTACAACCTTTTCACATGTAACTGCCATTCCTTCGTCGCCAATTGTCTGAACCGTCTATGTTACGATGGATCGATGAGTTGGAACATGATAAATGTAGCAGCTCTTATTCTGTTCAAGGGGCATTGGGTGGATGTCATGTCAATTGTAAGATCATTCCTTCCCTTTGTACTGGTGGTCTGCCTGGGCATTGCCATGGTTGGATGGCCCTTCTTGATTGGTCTGTCATCGCTCTCTCTTCTTTTGGTGGGTTGGTTCATTCTGGGTACTTATTGTATGAAAAGCTTGTTGGAATGCTAGATTTGGTTAATCGTTTGTTGTTCAGAATGGCTTACAGAGTGATGGTTCTCACTCCATTCTTGCTTGCAAATTGGAGAGAGAGTTGGTTCATATTGTTGAACTTTGAACTTAAAGCAACATTTGAGTTTTATACAATGTATACAATGTATACTATTTTGGTGAATTTGACAGCTCCAGCTTTGAATTTGTGAAATTTAGACTGTAAGATCTGTTTTACGAAATAAGAATAATTTAGGCCCTTTTTTATAACCATTTGGTTTTTGGAAATTAAGCTTATACACACATACTTTGACCTATAAGTTTCTTGGTTTTAGTATCAATCTTCTACCTTGTTTTTTTGGAAAAAAAAAAAAAATAGTTTTCAAACTTTTTTTTTTCTTTTTTTCTTTTTTTTTTTAATGATTAGGAATTCAAATACAACTTCAACTAGGATGAAAGCCATGGTATAAAATTTTAGGAGAAAACAAGCATAACTTCCAAAAACTAAATAGTTATCAAACAAGAGCTTAAAAGATAAAATTCCGTTATGTTATAATTTTTATGTTTTTCTTATTGGTCCATATAGTTTTAATATAATATAATTTAGTTTTCCATTTGAATTTGGTTGAACTAAGCTCAAAAGCTCATGGCTTCTTTAAAATATAAAGTTTTTAGTATAAAAGTTATAGTCTTGATTTAAATCATTTATTTTATATTGCACATTTCATTTAATTGACTTTTAGCTTATCCCATTAGAAAATTCTAAGTGAAAGAAAAAGACATGGAATTGCCTCTGGCTTAATTTGTTTGTATCCTAAGATCAAATGTTTTAATCTGGAACTACTCGAGGCCAAGTCTAATACAATAATAAAGATCCTTGCATCTATCAATTATTAATTTTGATGAAGAGAAGTGTCCATTTCAGCTTTATTAAACAATATTGGGTCAAGAATTCAAAATCTTTGACATCTTAATCAAAACTTATGCTCAAGTTGGCATAGATTACGATTAATCTCTACCTCAACCATGCGATTAAACAAATATGTGAAATTGATTTCAAATAGAAACATGTGTGTAAACAATGCATAATTCAACTAACATAAAGTATGTGTTATTGAACAAGAAGTTAGAGATTTGGATTTTCCCATCCTTTATCTATAGATAAATTAAAAAATTATAATAATAATAATAAACACATAAGTGTTGAATGGACAAAATTAATACTATTGTACATAAAATTGAAAGCTTAAAAATATTGATATTAAGTTTGTGTCTAAAAAGTTTAATTAAAAAATGTTTAATCTAACATATTAGATATTTTCTAAGCTCCCGACATAAATTTAAGTACTAAATGCTAAAGCTAGCATAGTTAATTGGCACCTTTCTTCGACAAAGCGGTCAAAGGTTCGAAACTCCAACTCAAAGGTTGAACTAAAAAAGAAATTAAGTACTAAATTTGTAAAGAAAAATGTTAAAAAATACAATGTAATGAGACAATCCTACGAATGCAGTTAAGTGCATTCACCGTGCTCTCGCGCCAAAGGATCACTGATAACCGTCTGATTGGTCACCGGCGAAAATGTCTCAATCCCTCGGAACGATTGAACACCGCAATTCTCTGCCGATTCCGCCTCGGAAATTCCAAATTGAAAATTCTGTATCCGATTCCATACTTGGAGCACTCGAATCCAAGCTATCAATACCGAGTCAAACGGATTCACCGTCTCAGAATCTCAACTCCAACCGACCCAACTACGAACTTCTGTAGTTGATCATTTACTTGTTTTCAGCTGTGGCCGCAATCGAGCTCTCTCGGCCCTGTTTTCGCTCCATTTTCTGCCATTCCAATTCCTTCACTCGAACTATGTCGTCTTCATCGTCTGCGATTGCGAACGATGTGGAAACTGTCCGAAGAGACCGGATTCTCTCCAGCAAGCTGTATTTTGATGTTCCTACTTCGAAGGTACCGGAGTAAATATTGGTTTATCCCACTGTGCATATAAGCTGATTCCAGGTGTCGCCTGTACCCATGTGTATTTCTGGATTTTGGTGAAAACAGGTTCCGGTGATATATTCGTCATCGTACGACATCTCATTTCTTGGAATAGAGAAGTTGTAAGTAACTGGTGCTTAATTGTTTGTACTGCATTTTAGTTCTGACTGTTTAAAATTAGTTGAGAATGATGTTTGATTGATAGATAGATTTCTTTTGCTTGTTCTTCTCCTTCCTGCTTTGTTTGCGTTCTCAATCATGCCAAATTCAGGATTCATGGGAATGCCATCCGGTTTCTCTTGTAGTGAATTGGATGCTGTAAAACATGCCGGGAATGCTTTTAGATTCAATTTTTCTAATCAACCCATTGAAGTAATTTACGCCCATTTAAGGAGTTCGAACACAATTTTAGTTGCCTTCTTAAGAATCTATTTTTTTAAGTTGGTAAGTTTTTACTGGGAAATCCTGTGTGTAGGCATCCATTTGATTCGAAGAAATGGGGCCGTGTATGCCAATTCCTTATTGCCGCTGGAGTTTTAAGAAAAGATCAAATCATCGAGCCTTTGGAAGCTAAGAAGAGTGATCTTCTTGTGGTGCGTTTTTAGATTCCACTTTTTTGTTAACTTCATATGCATGTGCCATCAGTAGTTTGAATTTGAAACGTTTGCGCTCCCTCTCTCTCTTTCTCCATGACGAAACAGTAATGCCACTGCTTACATGGAATATCATTGGAAAAGCCTATCTTAGTAATTTTTATTCATGTTAGAAGACTAACCTAACTCATTCATGAATTTTAGAAATTCAACTATGAAGCATGTTCTCAGGGGTAATGTTTGATCAGGTACATCCCGAATCATACTTGAATAGTCTGAAGAACAGTTTAAATGTTGCCAAGATTATTGAGGTATTGTATCATATCCTCTTGCTCTGTGAGTCACTCTCGTTGCCCTTGTGCTATATTTTGGTTTGGTTAAATGTTATCTGCCGTGAAGGTAACTAGTTACTCATTTCTTTTTGGGATTGGGATTTTAATCTTATGGTATGGGTCACAGGCATACCTTTTTGGAACTTTTAGTCAAAGTTCCCTCTTCAAAAACATGGTGAGAATTGTAGTATATGATAGCTCAGAAGTTCCACTTAGATTGGATATGCGTTCAGTTGAATTATTTTTCCCTTTCCAAGATTCAATTGCTGGTGGTCTTTCAATTTTGACTGATCTGAACTACTACAATTTAGGTCCCCCCTGTTGCAATGTTTCCTCATTGTGTTGTCAAGGAGAAAGTTCAACGTCCATTCCGTAACCAGGTGAGACGTGGTTCATTTCGATCTCTTTCCCACTCCCTAATTCCATGTTAAATGTAAAATGTGTTGTAATTGCTGTATGCTGCTGCAGGTTGGAGGGAGTATATTAGCTGCAAAACTAGCAAAAGAGAGAGGATGGGCCATCAATGTAGGAGGTGGTTTTCACCATTGTTCAGCAGAACAAGGAGGGGGATTTTGTGTGTATGCAGATATTTCTCTGTGTATACACTACGCCTTTGTTCAGCTGAATATATCAAGGTAAACTGTGCATAAAATTGCACCATGATGGCCTAAAGGAACACATACAGTGTTGCGTTTTGTGCATAGCAATTAGCAACTACTCGTAGTAATTAACCCTTATCCTTGTGATATTCAACGTTTGCAGGGTAATGATTGTTGATCTTGATGCCCATCAAGGAAATGGTCATGAAATGGATTTTGCTCATGATAGTATGGCAATTTATTTTTCCAGTAATAGCTTTTAATTGGCTCTCTTTTGGAATGCTAATGGTTTAATCTGTACTAGCAGGACGAGTATATATTCTTGATATGTTCAATCCTGGAATATATCCACTCGTAAGTTGCACTGATATTCCATGCAGCATCTCTGAATGAAATTATTGATTTTGCTGTTTTGTGTTTGCCTTTGCCCTAGTGTTAGGTTTTTTAGTGCTGTTAAGGCAACACAATTTTCTATTTCTATCGCATTTCCAAATTCTCTATTACCATTTTACTCAAGCATTAAAGTTGTTGACTCTCTCTCGCTGTGCATGTGTGGCATGACAGGATTATGAGGCTAGGAGGTATATTGATCAGAAAGTTGAAGTAGCTGTAAGTAATGCTTGTTAAGGGAAATTGGTTTTATTTTTTCTCTTCTTGCCCGCATGTTTCATGGACACAATATCTCATGCAGAGTGGGACCACAACAAGTGAGTACTTGAAGAAATTAGAAGTAGCACTTGAGGTAGCCTTTCTTCAATACATTTTTTAATTTTGTTGCTTACCTCTTCATCGTGTCAAAGCATTGAAACTTCTCTTCTAAACTTGTTTTTAAGGCTTTCAAGTTGTGTGCAACATAATCATCTCCTCTCCACTCTGCATCCAATTCTATAACAATTGGTGTTGGGGAATGAGCTATTTAATTTGCTGTCAACTCACTGCTAATTTTCACCATGTTAATGTTAGGTTGCTTTCACTTCGTATGTTCCAGAATTGATTGTTTACAATGCTGGGACTGATATTCTAGATGGAGATCCTCTGGGCTTGTTGAAGGTAAATTCTGCAGGAAGTTGATTTCTCCTTTCTCGCTCACTGGTCCTAGTAAAAAGTTAGTTGGCTTATATACACTCTAATTTGCAGATTAGTGCTGACGGAATAGCCAGGAGAGATGAAAAGGTTTTCAGATTTGCTCGTGTGAGGAACATTCCCATTGTCATGCTAACATCAGGTCTTTTTCACTTGTATGAACTTGGATGATGTCAATTAAGTTTATATAATTATGACAAGTTTGTTGAATAGGCTCCTTTTTTATTGAACACTAACTTTTATCTCTTTGAACAAGTCGTAAAATATCTCATTGGACCCTTTTTAATTTCATTTGTTGAATAATTACTGCATACCATTTTTTATTTTAAAGTCTCTCCTATGAAACAGCTCTTTACATCTTTCTCATTTTCATGCGTCTTCAATTCTTCATATTGCAAGTTATGTTTATCTCTCAACACTAGAGTTAATTTCATTATTATATCATTTTTTGCATTACCTAAATCATAAGTTGGGGTGGTATCTTGAGATTTAAATAACTAACAGTATGGATATTGGATATAAGATTTATAGTCAATGAAAATTCTTTTCTTGTTAACGATAAAATATTTCTTTGTAGTATGTTAACTTATACCTTGATAATGAGAAAAATGTTGTCATGAAGAAGTTCGTGTCAATAGGAAAAAGTCTTAGTGAATCTATAAAGGTTAGAAAATTGTTCTCGGGACCTGACAATTGGAATTGGGAAACATTGGGGTATGATAAGAACAGATAATGGAGGATACTTTTGCCATTTCCTATCAGACTTTTGGTATTTCATCTTCTTGCTTATTAATCTAGCTAGAAAGAACTTGGTGCGGACATGCATGAGATTCCGATGCATCCTGGAGATAAACAAGGACTTTTTAAACTGAAGATTTACCCTGAATGACTTTGCAGAGATATCCTTTTTTTCCTTGATCTCTAGAGATCCAGATCGAGCAGTACTTATCTCATATCTGTTTAATAAAAAGATATTTCTTCTGTCCAAACTAACTTGGGGGGAATTCCCTTTTTTCTCTAGGAGAAGAATTGAAAGAAAAAATAAGAAAAAATTGGGGTTTGCCTGATGAAAATGAATAAAATGTAGAGAAAGATACTGAGCAATGACAAACTAGATTACTGTGCTAATGCAGATGAAATATATGTGCTGACCTTGAGTTTTTGCTTACTCCATTGTAGTCTTTTGGAGCAATGTTTATTGACAAATGATTTTTACATTCCATTTTCAGGCGGTTACATGAAATCGAGCGCTAAAGTCATTGCTGATTCAATAGAAAACCTCTCCAAGCAAAGTTTAATCAATACAGAAAGCGTTCCCGGCAGAATGTAGTCACCAAGTGAGCTATTTTGTTTTCCTGTCTTATTGAGTCAGTAGCACGAACCATTTGGCATGGCTTTTATGCAATCACATGTCTTGTATGAATATGTACAAAGTTGGAGCAGAACAGTGTTTGGTACTATATGTATGAGTATGTCCCTCCCATGCAGGAGACGCATTATATTGGCTTATACTTGGTAATTATTCAGGAATGACAACGATACAGGAACAAAAACAAACCCGATGATAGAATCTAATAACAGCTACACTGTTCTTTTAAGCTCTCCTTGCCTTTGATTATCTGGAGGGGAAATCGGGTATGAATATAGATTTTTTTTTTTTTTTTTTGAAATGGATATTAATAATAGAATTAGAGTTTAGTCAATGTCGACTCTACATTGTTTATTGAGGAAAAATATAAATTGACTTTAAATCTGCCTTTTCTATATTCTTGACCGTTTGAAGTCATTCATCGAAGCCATGGAAATTGATTAATCAAATCGTTTGAACTTCTTAGATTTTAAGATAATGTAATATTGAACTTAACAATTTTTTTTTTTTTTTTTGACAACATGTGGGGGTGGGGATTGAACCTTCGACCTCTTGGTCGGAATACAAACTTTATGCCAATTGAGCCATGCTCTTGTTGGCATATTGAACTTAACAATTAAACCTTAGTTTGGTTGATTTTTTTTAATACTTTCGTGTATACTCCTAGTGAGCGCTTGAGTTTTTTGGATGCAAGTGAACTTGTTCAAGTTGTTATCTTTTTCTTGAGTCTAACAAATATCATCTGCTATTCGAGTGGCCATATATGAACTTTGTTAGGTTGATGACATCTAAGTTCTTATAATCGGTTATTATATGACTACTAGTTAATACCTGGTTTAAGAAGTTTGAGTTTTTAGTTACTAAGTGGATCTTGTGTGTGCAGGGGCATGTAAATGAAGTAGATGTACTCTAAGAAAATGAGTTCAAGGTACCTACATAAAGTATCAAAGTTTTATGAATTTTCTTACCTATTGGACTAGATCATCTCAAGACGAGATTATCTATGATGAAGAGGATCAGTTTCAAGATAACAATTTGGAGCTTTTGCATATTAGAATCATATCATTAGGTAGATCTTCCAAGTAACAAGACTTTTGACAATCAAATGAAATAGAATGAGTCTGATGTCTTGTGAGATTAGTCGCGATGTCTATTTTAAGATGGAAAAGAAAAAAGGTTTGATAGTAACTATATATATATATATATATAAATATATATACTCTTTTTTTTTTTTTTTTTTTGAGGGAGGAAAAGAAACTCAAGGAAATCAGTGTGCTGGAGCTTGAAACTGAATATAATAATAGGGTAAAGGGTAGGATGGGTGAAATCCAAGGCAAGGCGACGCGAAAATCCAAGTCCTAGTGGGATGAGTGAGGACAAAACCAGCATTGAGTTTGATTGGAGGCAGAGAAGGCAGGCGTTATAAGCCCGAGATTGATGTCTCATCCCCAACTCCAACCTCCCCATGGCTTATGTAAGCACAAACTCCAAGCCCCTTCTCTTTACTCCTTCATCCAATGCCTCTTCTCAATTCCCACCAACTCTAACTCTTTTCTTCACTCTTGGGTTTCCTCCAGACTGTCCCTTGACCCCACCCCCCACTTTCCCCTTTTTTCTATCTGATAAAACACAATTCTAAAACTTAGATGAGGATGGGATAAGTTAGAATAAGAAACAAAGCTTTGTTGTTATTAAACTGTTTGGTCAAAGTCAAACAACCTCCGGCTGTGTTTGAGAAACAGAAGGAAAAAGGAGGCTGAACCAGAAATTTCTGGATTTGCAGAGCATGTTTAAAGCTGTCACTCACAACAATCTCACTTATCTTCTTCTGTTTTTTTCTTTTTCTCAAACTCTGCATTGATACAAGAAACCAAGTACTGGATCTGGATGAGGATGACCCCTTATCACTATGCTCTATCATATCAAACATCCAACTTTATTAATAGTCACCAATATCAACCCATTTTAAATCTTATATTTATATTCATATTCTTTCTATCATTTTCTTTTCTTTTTTTTTATTTTTTCAGGTTAAAGTGCGAGGAATCCTGCAAAGAGGAGTTAAGATCACGCTGGAGTTTGTTACACACTTCACATGATCCACGAATCTCCAGCTTTGCCTTTCCAACGTTTGCCACAGCCCCTTTTACATTTTAGCCCTTCTTTCTCTTTCTCTTATGAATTATGCAATTTGAGACAGAAAGGCCTGAATTCGTACAGCTGTATTTGAATTGTGTATCACAATAGGTTTATATAGTATATTTTTCTTTGTAAGTTTGTGAACTAACAAAAGTGATGAGTTTAGATTAGCAAACTTGTAACTTTAATACATTTTAGGCTCAATTTCATAGTTGGAGACTAGAAAAAGTCTTGTTTGTGAGCCAAATGTCCTTGGAGGGCATTGAAAAATGGGAAACTTTTATGAGGCATAGCATTTATAATCTGCAGAAAGTGTGAGCTTTTTTGATCCCCCACATGACAGCTAGCTAGGTAGATGTGTTGCAGCAAAGTTGAATGAATTGTTATGAATATTTGATGGATAAATAACGATGTTGGTCAAAACCCAAAAATGAGTTGTGTTTGTTGCTGCTGCTACCTCGGTAAGACCCAAATTTAAATGACTCTTAGTCTTGTCTTCTTCTCATTATTGTAACATACAAAATAGCTTTCCCAAGCAGCCTCCTTTTGCTCAACACAGACAACCTTCCTCGTATAGTTATTGTGTGTCTAATTCGTTGAATCACTATTAAATCCTAAATACAATGATTTAACTCGTGTGTTAAGAATGGAATTAAAACTTTGAAAAACTGACTAAATCAACTATATCGATATCTCATCTGGTTGGTGTTGACCAATGGTTGAATAGATACTGATTTTACGTTTCCATCATTGATTAATCATGTAATTACGAATGCTAGACAAAGATGTTTTGTTTATTTAGATGTGTCATACCAAACGATGTTGCTTTCTTTAGAAAATTGCAAATGCAACTAATGGACTAATCAATTCATACACATTGGGATCTTCTAAGAGATTATTTTAAATTTTAACTGAACTTTGACCAACCAAGATCTATTCATAAAGAGTAAAAAAATAACTAGAATTCAAGTAGGTCAAGATTCCCATTAGCTTAACTTTCACTCTCATTGATAATTTCTCCCCTAATATGAATATTTGAATATAGGTTTGATTCACGATTTTATATATTTATTACCATTAACAAATTGTAGAAGAAAAGAATCGGTCATGGATTGGTCTAGTGGTCAGTAAAGATCATGAAAAGAAAAGTTTAAGAATAGGTTTAATCTATGATGGTCACCTACTTAAGATTTAATATCTCACGTGTTTCCTGACAAAGAAATAGGGTCTCGAACGACAAAAGAAAAGAAATTAGTGTTTTTTTTTTTCTTTTTCACAATAAACAAATGATGGGAAATCCAAGGGCATGGTTGTCAAAAAGAAACTGGGTCCCGCATGCATCTACTTCATTATAAACTGGTTTTGCACGTATTATATATATATAAATAAAGAGAGTTGAATCCAATCCATTGTCTTGTTCGTCAGCAATAATAGCTGAAGGTTTCTCTCAAATTGCAGTGTGTTGTTGATTGAAGTGAAGTGGTTGCAGAAATTAGAGAAAGATAAGAATTAGATGTAAAAAAAGTTGATAATGGCGACGAAGAAAACGTCATCGTTGTTGTTGCAGGGCTTAGAAGCAGAGGAATTGGAAGAACTTGAACCTCTCATTCAAAGTTACCACAAATTCGAGGCTTCTCCAAACACCACCACTTCCCTCATCACTCAGCGTATCGACGCTCCTCTCCACGCCGTCTGGCCCTTTGTCCGCAGCTTCGACAATCCTCAGAAATACAAACACTTCATCAAAAGCTGCAACATGTCAGGTCTAATTTTCTTCACAGCCTTCCACTCAAAACCTTAACTTCATCCTTCTCTTCCTTAGATTTCTTTTTTTTCTCAAGAATTAGCAGTACAAGATTCGATAAAAATCTTGCATTACTACTTTTTGGATATGTCGTCTTTCAATTTAAAAAATTTAACTGATGGGTTAATTTCGGTTTTTGAATTTTGTGATCCAAACAATAAATATTTTAAAAATAGAAATTCTAAAAACTTTTTTATTGAAACTCATCCAAAATATTAGTGGAGACCTCACAATTTATAAGCTACAAAGATCACTCTACCCATTGTCCATTAGTTTTGAGATAAAACCTCATGTTATTTGATAATCCTCATTTTCAAATTCTTATTTTATACCTAATCTGCATTTACTTTTCTTGCTTCTTTCTAGATTATTTATCAAAATATTAAAAATGACATTATTAGTTTTGAGACTTTTTAAGAGTTTGAACCTTTGATATTTTAGTTGGTGATACATTGTTACTTCGAGATTTGTAACATATTATACTATTTGAAAATTCAAAACTAGTTAGATAAAATTATTCGTGACTCTCTTAACAATCAAAGAATGTGAATTTAAAAACTTGTATATTCTTAACAATTATTGGATAGAAATTCAAAGTATTTTATAAGCTTCTTTCTTATACATCCAATGGTATAAAATTACGGATCATATTAAGACAGATAATTTCTTATGAGTTACGGTATATTTAATCTTTTATGTTTGTTTGTAACAGCGGGCGATGGCGGGGTCGGCAGCATCAGAGAGGTGACTGTCGTCTCCGGCCTGCCGGCGTCGACCAGCACGGAGAGGCTAGAGATTTTGGACGAGGAGAAGCATATATTGAGCTTCAGAGTGGTGGGAGGAGAGCACCGGCTGAACAATTACCGGTCAGTAACGTCGGTGAACGAGTTCAACAAAGACGGCAAAACTTACACCGTCGTTTTGGAGTCTTACATCGTCGACATACCGGAGGGGAACACCGGCGAGGACACCAAAATGTTTGTCGACACTGTCATCAAGTTGAATCTTCAAAAACTTGCTGGGGTTGCCACAGCCTCTCTGCATGAACATGAATAGGAGCGGCGGCGGCGGCGGAGACTCTGCCGGCGGTAGATGGGATGGGACTTTTTTTTTTTTTTTTTTTTTGGGTTATTAATGTTTGTGTTATGATGATTAGTGGTGGGTCGGTATGTTTTTTGCAAGTTGAATGTGATTTTTCGCTTGTTCTGATTTATTGGGTTGGCGGATAATGGATTGGTTGGGAGAAAGAGATAATATTATTCAGATTATATATATATTTTGGACAAATATTGTCTTAATTTATGTCTTATCAATAAAAGATTATATTTTTTTTTTCTTTTTCTTTTTGTGGGAAACCTACGGAAAAATTTCTAGTACTACGGTAATGAAAAAATTTTCATACTACCTTCATTCATTGTTTACCATATAAGAAGTATTTAAGAATGATGTGAGTTCTATAGAATAAAATATTATATCATTAAATGACGTTTCAAATGATGAATGAAGGGAGTAGGTACTTCTGTGGTACTGGAAATGTTCCCGAAACGTTAAAGTAATTGACTTTAATTTCATGATTTTTACTTTGAAAACTAGAACTTTCTACAAAGTTTTTTTTTTTTTTTTTTTTTTTTTTTTTTTTTTTTTTTTTTTGAGAAATTTCTACAAAGTTATATCATCATAATGATTTTTTTTTTCATTTTTCTTTTAAGAAAATAGAATTATTGAAATTCATATTTTCATGGGAAAAATTATTAGTGCCTAATCCTTAAGTTATACTCAAGTTGTCAATTTTTTCCATTTTAATGTTTTATATAATAATTTTGCTCTTGATTGTTTTTCTTGATTTTTGATTTTATATTTGAAATGATTGAAATAAAGCGTTGCATTAATGAATTAAGTTACATTGAGTGGCGTATTAAATTAAACCTAAATCTAGTTGGAATAAATTTATATATAAAAATGAAGTTAAATTAATTGATAGATGAATTAAATGTGTGATGATGAATATTGGGTCCTTTCCACATGGCAAAAGCAATGTACTAAAGATGCTTTTCACATGCAATTGCGTGATTTGATCATCATCACAAGTCCATTATTGGATTATTTGCTTCTTAAGGAAAATTATATTTTTTTTTATTATCATAAGATTGTGTCACTTGAAATTATCCATAGTTGACTTTTTCAGCCACCCCTTTTAATTATTTTGACAGTTTCTTTTCCAACAAAGATGTATTATTGTGTATTTCAAAAAAAAAAGATGTATTATTATGATATTGTCGACTTTGATTTTTATATTTTATATGTATTTACCCACACTGTCTTCTTCTAGTACTTTTGGGGGAATATATATATATATATTTGTTCTAAAAAAAAATTACTTGAAAATGGGTTTTCAAATATCTTGAAGAACACTTTAGAAATGGATGGAAGTTGGAGATAGAAAATTGTGAATCTCCAAGTTTGGATTTTCAATGACAGAGACCGAAAGAGAGAAATTGTGGGGATTGCTTGTGAGCAGACCATAGGGAACATGTGACATTCAAATTTCATTATTAAAACTCACATAAAAATATTGTCTTTTCAGTTCATGAGCTAAGGGAACACAAAAAGCCTTTTGAGTCCTCAAACTCTTTTTGTCAACTTTCAAGTTGCAATTAACTTTCTTGAGGTTTTGTTTGATTTGTTTACCCTTCTTTTTTCAACAAGTTGATCTTCTTTCAACCATATTAAAAAAAGGGGGACAGCAAAAGTATTCATCAGCACCATATGTATTATGGCAAATATTTCAAAGTTTACAACCTACTGGCCTTGCCTTGAACAACATCTGATCAAATCCATATGTAAAAGTTTACACAGTCGATTCAAAGCTTCTAATCTCATGACCGTATGCCCTACCGAAAAGAAAATGTTAAAAGCCGAGAGGCTGGCTGCAGAGCAGGCACAAAATTCCTCCATAGTATCATAGATATGTGTTACAGACAATGTCTACATATATATATATATATATATATATATATATATATATAACTTGATAGCAGCATCTTTGAAGTGATGGATTCCTAAATCAAACCAATGGCAAAGATTTCTCTCTGAGTGGATTGTCATGGAGATGTTGCCTAAGGAACTTTACCCTCATATCCCCTTTGTCAGTCATGCATTCTTTCCTTTTTCTTCCATTTTCAATGCCATTTGCATTCAACGAGATGGATGTTCCCTGTACTGCTGCTGTTGCCACTGAATCAACCATGTCAAAGTCACCAACAGAGCCATCCTCATCCATCACATTTGCGACACTGTTAAAGAAATGAACATCTGGGTTCTTGCCATCTGGAACTATTGCTGGTTGGAAAAACTCAGCTCCTGACTTGCAAATGATTTCTCTGGCTCGTAACTTTGAGATAGAATGGTCGAACACTCTCAGGCCTTGATGTTCCAATACAAGAAGCCATTCTGAATTCAAATCAATTTACCATCAGCCATCAATAAAAGAACCGTCAAGAACACATATATATTGGTAGATAACGCACGGCCAAGTCCCAATATTGTCCAGCAATCACAAAACATGACCCACGGTATAGATGGACTATAATCAATTCTTTATGAAAGTTTAACACATCATAGTTCTGTGTTATACACTAATTAGAACTCAAGGACACAGTAGTACAACCTATAGAAGAGACCCTATTCAAGGTCGTTTCTGTGTTATACAGTACTGTCACTTTCATGTTCTTCAAACCATCTCTTCACTATCACTCATAGAAGTGCACGGAAATTTTCGCCCCACTTGAAAAATTATTGCTCATAGAATCACAAGTCAATGTACAAGTATAGAAGCAAACCGATAAGAGCTGTGGGTGTGGAGATGTTCGGTTGACTCATCCTCTCGCTAAAGCCTGGCTGGTTTCTGACCCAGTTGATCAACTGAGAGGGCCAACAAGAATTGCGGAAGGCATTTAGGTAGGACATAGCCTTGCCCAGATTACCAGTGTCTCTGCACCAATCAGATTGGACACATCATAAATTTTTGCTACATTACCTCACATGTATGGCTAAGTTCAAATTGAAATAGAGATACTACAGCAAACGTCTAGAACTATGAATTATTATACCTAAAGGACCGAGCACCATTATCAGCAACAAATAACCAATTCAAACAAATATTTCTTAAATCGACAGCAGGTCGTTCAGTTCCAAATTGAAGTTTAAGGAATGGGTACTCTGGTATTATTGCAGCATCATATAATACTTCTCGTAGAAGAATTTCGTCTGCAGAACCCTGCAGAAGAAACAGTTCAGTTAAATCAAAGGTTTATTCCCTTTACCATATAAAGGTGAATAAGCAATATTACTTCCAAAGATGTATCTGATCAAGCTTAAGCCACCATGGGCGTGTATCTGATGGATAGTAGCAGAGTTGCAGAAGCTAAAACTACATCTCATAAGGGAAAGCCATCAATCTCCAAGTAGGAGTACTATTGCCTCATATATTTATACTACAAACATGGTAAAAGAAAATAAACAAGAAAGAGATACTGACCAATAAATAGGTAGTTGGCAAAACTGACTGCAGCAGCATCCTGAGGAAAATATCTGAGATGCACCAACAGATTTCAGATAACAAGCACCCAGAGTCATGATAATAGGAGAAAAGATCGGATGGAATTAGAGCACAGCTAAGAAAAGCTTGGTCATCCAGATATGTAGAGGGCATACGAACAAGAGAAGCCCTGTAAACATAACGAACGTGCAGGCAAAGCCATTGGAATTTTTATTTTATACCTCACATTACAGAGAGATATTACTTTCAGAATTAGATTTGTTGGTGAACATGGAAAATCAACTCAATTATATGATTCCCAAGAGAGAATATGTACCAACAATCCCTGGTTTTCACTTTTAGCAAAGTTTACAGATTACTACATCAGTGCTTCATGCCTAATCTACATGTATTAAATATGCAAACTGAAGGATATGGTGGATAGTTGAACAGGACATCTAGTTAATGTATACCAAAATGAAAGCAAATAAGCAGAAGATACTTATACTAGACAGAATAATAATATCATTTTCCCAATTGTCTGATGCATACAAAATGCACGCTCCTAAGTTTTATGAGATGGAATTTGATTTCTCCGTTGTGTCTATGTGTAGGTCAAAAGAGAGACTAATACGTACTAAACATGCTTTTACTACCCAGAAACCAGAGGGCCGGGGAACAAATTGGGGACAATCCAGGTCTCATTCAACCATCTCGTGACATTAAAAGAGAAAATGCCAAAATCAATAACATCAAACCTCACCATAGAAGTGACAGCTACGAAACCCAGCAATCATTTGGACCGCCCGGCTGTGCAGTTCATTTTGCAGCTCTACCATAGACATCCGAGAGGCAAATTTCAAGCACAGCCTCAACAAAAAAGCCTCAAACATGACTATCCCAGCAAAGTAGCCCACCCCACCATTGACACTGATGCCTTGACAAATTTCATGGCTAACAAGCGGGAGAAAACCCTTCAAATCTTCTCCAGGTTTGTCCACCATCCAGACTCGGGCCAAATCCAGAAAATAAGGACCAAACCCCAAGAAACAATCGTCTTCCTCGGACTCTTGACCACAGCATATACTGATATAACTAACAACTCCGTCGATCAAATTCTCAGCCTCCTCCTTCAACGTTTTCTTCTCAACAATCAAATCAAACAGAGAGTAAATAACCGGAGCCAGCACCGCGATTCTTTTCGACGCACATGACGATGCCGTGCAAGAAACGAGCAGTTGGAACAAATCCTTAACTGCCAGCAACTTTTCCGAAGAATCTCGAGCTGCGGATTTAGCTGTGTGAAACGTCAGCGCAGAGTAAAACCAGACAACTGCCACAGGTGGGTCGGGCAAATTCCTCAATAAACGAGAGAAAATCGGAACAAAGCTCGAGAAATCAGAAACCCCTTTTCGATATTCATCGAAAAACCGTTCGATTGATTCCGAGAGCATCAATGCATAAGGGTCTAGCTGGTTTGGAACGGTGAGGAGCTCCGATCGGCTTTCATTCATTTTCAAGTGACAGAATCGAACGAATTTTAGAGCCGTGCTAAAAGGAATCAATACCAGTAGGTGAAAGAGGATGTAATAGTCAAGTAGAAAGGCGAAAGAAGTGGAAGCTCTGTACAGTATTGAAACCCTAGATACTCGGGTCTTGAAGAAAGCGTGGAAAAAGGAGGGAAAATCGAAGGGTTTCAGTGACGTTAAACATTTTGAATTCGCAACGAATTAAAATATTGCAAAATTAAACTATCTTCCTTCCCTCCAACAACACCATGAATCTTGATTTTGTCCTAATCAGTTTACTTGAACCAGAAAACGGAAAAGAATAAAAGATTGGAAGGAAACTTTAATGGTGAAAGCTGACAATTTTGTTTCTTCAATCAATAATCTCTAAGATTCTCTGATCGGACAACTAATCAGCGGTTAGAAACTGACATGAGAATCTCTGTATGTGAGTTCAAAATTAGTAAAGAATTGGATATAATATTGTTGCTTAATTATCCAAACCATTGGACTCCCCTTATTAATCTTCTCAGATATAATAATAAAATGGTATGATACATTATTGAAATAAAATGAAATGAAATAAATCTCTAATGAGTCATGAGGTTAAAAAGAGAGAGAATGAGATATAAATTATCATATCATCCTTGGATTCAACTCATAAAGTATCTATCTACTCATACTTGATGTAAGATATTTCTTACATTTTCTTTTACACACCTTACGATATAAAAAAAATAGTATATGATCATGTTAAATAAAACTTTATTCATTTTTTAGTTTAACAACATGAGAAAATCTACAAATATCATTGGGAAAAGAATAGGGAATGTGAAAAGATGGAGAGCAAACTTGTGAACAGGAGTTCAGAAATTACGGAATTGAAATTTGGGAGCAGAAGTTGACAAATGCCATCAACAATAAATCAGAAGACATCAAATTCAGTTGAAAGTCTGAGTAAACTCCAAAGTTGAAGAGACACATAATTCTATGCCATTCACAGGCTCCAGATAACATGGGAAGATTAACAGATAAAAAACCTCATCAAGGGTGATCAGTTATGGGGTCTTATTGCAGCATCACTCATAATCTTCTATTACATTTCCACAACCTCGTATTACATCTTATTATAGTTTGAAGCATCCACCAATGTCCAATATCCGACTTGGATGGATGGTCTTACTTGGTCCACCACTGGAGGAAATCTTTGCGTCTGTTGATCTTCTTCTGCAACTGAAGAATTCCGTAAAGTAATGCCTCAGCAGTAGGAGGGCAACCAGGAACATAGATATCGACAGGGACTATCCGATCACAGCCACGAACAATTGAGTATGAGTAGTGATAGTATCCACCACCATTTGCGCAGCTTCCCATGGATATAACCCACCGTGGTTCTGGCATTTGGTCATAAACCCTGCAGAGAACAGGCAAAGAGTAAGCATAACTCTGTGTCTGAATCGATTTATCAAATTACAGATTTCAATAATTAAAACCCAACAGACGAATTAGAAGTAGAACATTCAGAAACTTCAAACAAACATAAATTTCACGACTATATATCACTACATTAAGTCTTTTCAGAGGACTCCCAAACCTTCTTTTGTCGTAGAAGAGCTGTTGAAACCAATATGGACTACCAGTAATCATCATCATTCTTATTTGTAACCTGGACTCTATTATTAGAAACACAAGAAGATCAAACACACAGTCAGATTGAAGCGTGCAGTTCATCTCTCTATCCCCTATCCAAGCACACTCTCATTTTTATTATCATATGTCAAGAAATTGTTAATCCCACAATGCTCACAGCCTCACAAAGTTCAAAACCGAAGCCTGCCAATGAAGGGTCCGTTTGGAATACATTTTAATTTAAATGTTTTTCAAGAATGCATTTTTTCAGAAGCATTTTGATTAAAATGTTTAGAATTTAAACACTCATATGTTTGGTTGCATTTCCTCACAAATGTTTTTATACATAAGTTATTGTTTACTTAAGAAGTCTTGTTTAAAAAGTTGGTTTCAAGTGTTTCTCTCAAAATGGTTTATTTATCAATCTCATTTTCTAATAAGTCATTTTTAGTGGTTGCCAAACACTATAAATTTTTTCAAAATGATTTATTTTCAAAATTAAACACTTGTAAAGTTAAACCAAACACACCCGAAATCTTGTGTGTTACTGAATTTCCAAAAGGTCCCAGGTATTTTAAATTGTCTGAATCCAAGGCCCTTAGCACCATGGCTATCCATGTGGCTAAAGACACAGTTTTTGTGGAAAACCCTAAAGGTTACAGAAACAATAAATTGAAGTAAAGTCTTTCTTCAAGTTCTAGTTGAAAAGGATGAATAAATACAGGTGGTACTCAAACCTACTTATTATGACTACATTGATTTTCAAAGTAATGAATCAAGGGATTCCCTGGACTTTGAAGAAGATCATAACTCAACTATAGCAGCATTCTCAGATCAAACATGAAAGATAATGGTTCACTAGTTGGCAACAGGAATTTTGAGTTTCAACTTTCAAGCATTATAAATGAAGGTATGCAACATTCAGGCCAAGCATTGATGAAACTCTTAGAACTCTTTAAAAATGGAAAATATGTTAAAAGGCAAAGTGATGAATATCTCACAATAGCAACAACAAACAACGTTGATATACAAATACAAATAAGAAATGCTTGTATTTGAGTTTAGTATGCCCCTGCCACATTGGGGTGAGGAACACATTCCTTCACCAAAATAATATGTCAGGAGATTGATACATTTGAAAACAAAACGGTTCTGCTTTGCCTCTAAAGCATCAATTTTGACTTTTCCTGAATGAGTCAATCAAAACTTTGAAACTCACTTACCAACACACTTGAAGATTTATTTGGATATCAGTCTATATTGAACTTTTCAAATTCAGGCACCAATATCCCATGCAATGAGATCTTTCTTGGAACTAGTTTAACACTCTGAAATAACAACCTCAGTGGCCACTACAACCCTCATATAGGTGATATAACGAGTTATTTTAAGAGCAGAAACTCAGAGCATACATACGATATTCTATTCAAAATAGTGCACTTCCAAATCTACCGCAATTACAAGCAATGCCACCATATAAATGTGACCAAAAATTTAGTTAGTTAGTTAGTTTTTCTTTTCTTTTTTTTCTCCTCTTTTTTTTTTTTTTTTTTTTTTTGATGAAAGGATTGCATTTAGTGATCTCTTGGTCACATTATAACTTCATTTTTACCCATCAAAATTAAACAATATGATAGACCCTAAATTACTAAAGTGTAAGAACACAAGCATGTGAAGAAAAGGGGAATCATGTGAGAGGGTGTTTATGTATGGGTGTGAGGCCCGTAGAGTTTGTTAGTTACGTGAGGGGGCCTTGAGGGAGAGTGAAAGCAGATAGGAGAGGATTGTTGTGTAGGGGCCATCTTTTTTGCTGTAATTTTCTGGAACTTTTCTAGAGAGAGATAGGAGAGGTGGAAGCTCTTGAAGCTTCCCTTGATTACACTGTTGATAATTTTTTTTTTCTTTTTTTCGTAAGGCTGTTGATAAATAAAATTGAGGCCTTAGGCCTATCACAATAAGAACTCTAACGTGAGGTATGGTATCTTTTTTTTTTTTTTTTTTTTTTATATCCATGAGTGTTCGGACCCGCTTACGCGCACCTCAACTAATCTCACGGGACAACCGCCTGACCCTACTACATTTGGTTGCCAAGGAAACTCGTAGGATATTAAATATCCTAGGTAGGTGGCCACCATAGATTAAACTCATTCCCTCTAAGCCCTTAATTTGTGAGGTATGGTATCTAAATTGGTGTATTACTTCAGGCTTTAGTTTCTTTTTTTTTCTTAATATCCATGAGTGTCTAGGCCAGCTTGTGGACACCACACCCTCACGGGACAATTCAGGCTTTAGTTCCATTTTTCTCAATGAAAAACAGAAATTCATGTATGGCAGCCTTATACAAGCTATTGTATAAAATCTGATCTACAAATGTAACTCAGTCAATATCATCAAAATATTTTTTTAGTTTAGTTTCTATCCTGTTCCAGTAGAGCCGTAAATTCCTAATCTACAAACATGCAACTCTTCATTTAAATATATAATGCTACTATAAGCCTACTGACTTACATCTCCAACATATTCTTATACCCTTTATATAGAGTACTTAATATAATGAAATAGATCAATAACAAGAGAATTCCAAACAATCTTTCTCCATTTGACCTTATTAAGAAGTTAGCTACTTATGTGAAATGACTCCATCAATTCATGTCAAGCGAAGACACCACTGCATACTTTCTCGATGTATTTCAGTATAAGGAAGTCTTTACTTTTTGATGAACATTGCAAATTCATAGATCAACAAAATAAGGAGTAGGGATCTTTAAAATAAACAAAATAATCATATAATAAGATGACCATTTGTCCGAGGAATCGTGATTACTCAACCCAAACAGCATTTTTTCACAAATCATGACTGGATGAAGAAGCCAAAAAACTTTGTACTACAAGAATTAGTTTGATGATTACTTCATAAATTTTCCTCGTAAACCCTGGAAGTCATATGTGATGGGAGAAAATTCATGAAAACATATAACATGAATGTAGGTAAACAAAATAAACTATAGAGATACAAAAACTCAATCAATCCAACGTATCAAAAGTAATCAACCACTATTTTTCAACATAATAAAGAAAATAAACATCCCTTAAAATCCTTTGATATAGAGGTTGGAGTATCGTATACATGATAATCTTTACATCTAATTAAAAATAATTAGACCCAATAAATAAGAAAACACAGCAGATAATTTACTAGTATAAGCCACTTAAAAGTTCTGAAGTTAAACCCCTTAAACATTTGAACCTTTATGTAACAGACTATCAATCAGGTAAGGACTATGAACATTGCAGACTGGAAATAATATCTTCACAAGTTTAGGTGGGCAAAATACGTGCGCAATAGAGCCAACATGTCGGGAACAATTGACAAAAGGAACAACTGCAGAAAGTGAAAAATCAAACAATTCTAAACTTGGATATAAATATGATTTTTTTCCGTCAATCTACTAATCCAATTAACTATCCAGTAAGGTTCAGGCACTAAACGTAAATCGTCGAGCAAACAAATGTCTACGAAGAGACAGAGAGAGAGAACTAACTTGCGAAGAGCTGGGGCCATCTTGTTGGTGAGGGTACCGGCAACAATCATACAATCAGATTGCCTAGGGCTAGGACGGAAGATGACACCGAAGCGATCGAGGTCATAGCGGGCAGCACCAGTGTGCATCATTTCAACAGCGCAACAAGCAAGGCCGAAGGTCATGGGCCAGATAGAGCCACGGCGAGCCCAGTTCATGAGGTCGTCGACCTTGGAGATCACATACTCCGCCGCCTTCGGGAGCCCCGTCGGAGACGAGGCCGAAGGAGGCAGCGGCCTCGCATACGGCGTCGGAGAGGCGGTCGATGCCGACGACAAAGACGGGACTGTGGTATGAAGAGAAAGAGCTCCCCGTGCGGCAAGCAGATGGGGGATGCGAGTGGAAGCTCGGCTCACGGCGGCCATTGCCACGGATCAAGATTCAGAAGTTCCGATACTCACCGAAATGAACAATTCAGAAATCCAATAAGAAAATTAGAAATAACAACTTGCATTGCATCTCGGTCGTCTGTTGACGTGGCACTCTATTGGCGGTACATAAAAACGACGTGTCGAATCAGTCTGGGCCGGGAATATAAAAGCCCAGCCCAATACTCAGAAGTCCGATAATTTGGGCCTGATCCAGTGGGCTTTCCTCTATCGACCAAAGACCTCCGGTCTTTTCGGTAAATTCGTAATCAGAATTTAGGGTTTTACGAATCTCCTTCTATAAATTTCCGCTGAATCGCAGCTTTAGAAATATCTCTCCTCCTGCGATTTTCTACTTCTTCTTCTTCGATTCAGTTTTTATCTTTTTTTCTGATTTTCTGATTTTTACGCTCTTCTCTTTCAATTTTCATCGTTGAGTTCTTGAATTCTATACTGTTTGTTCTTATACATTTCGATTAGATGTGTTATTCGGAATTGGCTCTATAATCGAGTCAGCAGCAGGCGCCGTATTGGTGGCGATCCGTCTGCCGCATGGAGCCGATAGTTTGTTACCGGAAGAAGATCCTTGAAACTCATCAGTTGTTTCAAGATACAATGCCCGGTCCACATTTCCAACTTCATCTAATCTCATCTTCTGCAATTCTTTTTGTTTGAATTTGTGAAGTAGTTGAGTTTTCTTTCTTGATCAACTGGTTTTAGAACTTAGGGTTTGAATTGGCACTCAAGTCAGACACGGGTGTTTGTTCTTAATCGTACAACAAGCAACCTTTTGCACGGTGCCTATAATGTGCTACTAACACGATTGGGGGAAGCTAATATTCTCTATGGTTTCCTTCAAATTTAAGCAGCGATATTTTGGATTTGTTCCAAACTATTTTGAATTATTTCTCCACAGCAGTATCATCTTTTAATCTTGCACGTAATAATATATTTTCATTGAGTTTGAGAAATGTTTTCTTTCTTCTAAAGAAGCTGATTTGTAAAACTGCATTCTGTTTGTGTATACCCATTTGATTTTTAGTTTTTGAAATTTAAACTTATACACATGCACTTTTACCAAAGTTTTTTTTTTTTTTTGTTGTAATGTTAATCTTCTACCTTGTTTTTAATAACCAAGTTCAATTTTGGAAAAAGAAAACTGGAGCCATAGTGTCAAGTAATCGTTTTTCAAACCAACCTTATTCTGTGACCTTTGAAAAACCTGTTGAAAATAAATGTGTATTTTGCCCATTTGCTAATTACTTGTGCAGATTAAAAATCATAGGATTTCGTTATTGACCAAAGGAGATAATGAAACTGCTGGAACCTGTAATATCTATTTGTGATTTGTTAATCTTAGGATTTCGTTATTTGATGACCAAAGGAGATAATGGAACTGCTGGAACCTCGTCTGGATTTGTGACTTGGAGAAATTTGAATAAATACCGAGGATCTGCAGTGTTATTTTTTTACTATGGATGAACATAAAAATGTGCAACAACTTTCATCTCTTAATAAAGGAATGAGAGATAATCTTTTGTTTTCGCAATTATCTCTTCTGTTTCTTTCCCTTTTGTTTATTGCTGCATGCTAGAAATATTGAACCATAGGATGTGGAACAGCCCTAAAAGAAATTAATCAAATACTAACCTTTGAATGATCAGGCCTCCGAACATATAACTAGCATCACAAGTGTTTTGGACATATTTAGTGAAACACTGCTTACATAAAGCACTTCTCAAGAACACTTAAAAAAACAAATAATACATCTAAATATTCTGAAATTAAGTTGAACTTGATTCTAATATCTTAAACAATAATTAAATTTCATAGGATAAAACTGAAGTGACCATTCTCTCATACTTCGTATGGATCCTTACTACAATTGAGTTGAAATTGAACTAATATAAATTTCACAATAATATTAAAACCAAGAGCAGATAAGATATGGCAATTACACGAGCAATGCCAATAATTTTTACGCAAAAGTTGTGGCTCCAATCCCTTAGACGATCCAACTCATCATAGCAATGGCTATTTAGAATGTCAATTTTGAAGATTTTAATATTATCACAATTTAAATTATCAAGTGGCAAACAAACAACAAGAAAGGTGTCAACTAGAAGTTTTATACTTGCGGAAATATTTGTTTGCTTTACAAACATCACCCAATGGAAGAAAAAAATTAAACTGTCAATGATTCCGTAGACCCAAATTTCTGATAACATCACAATGTCAAGCAATTTACACAGTATCTGAGTTCCGATAACATTACAAGGTCCAAGCAGTCTATACAAATAAATGTTCATCTGTCCGTGGCAAAAAAAACAAATTAAGAGAATCAACTGATCCATCATTGACGAGTATTCAAAGTTATACTCTCATTGATTCCATCATATCCAAAGATATTATATTTCAATGTGCATCATAATTTATCTAAGTACATAATCCTACAAAACTGATGCTGTGGTAGACATGATCGCCTCTAATGCACAGTGTCGTAGAAACAAATAAACTGCTCAAGCCATTTCAAAATTCAAATTTTGCAATTTACCAGAGGCTCTTGAAAATAATTGAAAGCTGAGACGTTTAGAAGCAACAAGAACAGTCAAATGGGCAAAGCGGAGTGCCTCCAGCATCTGCATTGCCAATGCCCAATTCCTCTTCTGTGTAAATAGCAAGTCCATCCCCTGTTTTCTTTCTACGCCGCGATGGTGGATCTGCAAAGTCGTCTTTAGACTGAATCTCATCCTTTTCCTTGTTCTTCATCTTCTTCGGTCTGTCTGATGCATCTAGTTTCGGTTTCTCAGCCTTTTCAACTTCAGGCTTTTTTCTCTTCTTTCCAGCAAAAATTTCATCAATCTCACTGCGTTTCTTTGCTGAAGGGGGCTTTTCCTCTTTTATCACGGAATCAGGCTTTTCATCTTTAATCACGGCATTGGGTTTCTGCTCTTTTGTTACAGCATTATCTTTCGCCTGTTTGGGCGTTTTGGAAGATTTCTTCTTTGGCATTTATACAATATAATCAGCTGCACAAAAAAGACCACAATCTTAGAACTTATTCACAGACCACTGCTACCCTAACAAAAGTGGTTACAATATTCAGGCTAAGAAAATTCAATACAGTGCCAGCTGAACAGGTAAATGAGACGATTGCCGATTAATATTAGTGCGACTCTGTCAGTTTTTCCTATACCAAAAAACAAACTAGTGAGCTTCCATTTGTAAGAATCGAAAACCAACAATGTCATTGATCGGGCAAAACCGATTTCAAAACAAACCGCTAGGTTCAGTTCCAATCCGAGTTTGATGTTCGTACATTTTAAGCAATGAAACTCGTAAGACAAAGATAAGAGATAGAGACGAGAGAATACCTGAGTCCAAGAGAGTAGAAGATCCGCGAAGAAGTGATGCGGCACGATAGGGTAGCAAATGAGAGAGTGAAGGAGGGGCGGCAGCGGCAGCGGCACCGAGCGCGACGGAGGGCGCGGCGGAATGATGACTGAACTATTAAGAGGAAGGGGATCAGGCGGGAAGATGGAGCAGACGCATGAGGCGGCTAGGGTTTCACCATTTTTCTTTTTCAAAGAGAATAAAATCAAATATGGATGGGCCGTTTAATGGGCATCCGATAACCGACCCGATTGATTGGGCCCATTGGGGCAAGTGACTATTGTTTCGTGGGCTCCTTACCAATCTTTAATGGGCCGTAGACTAGTGGCCCGGACCCCTTGAGGCACAAACAAGACTCCCAACTTACAAAATTGTCCCGAGTGCGATAAATTAGCCACTACAATGAGATTGATAGTTTTACACCAGTTAAGTGTATGAAAGATAAATGATAAAAGTATCTCAAGTTTGTATTAAACAGTTATTAGGAGACAGACAAGTATTAAAATCTATCTCTAATGATATAGGGAGAGTCACATTGTGGTGGTCTCATTGAATAATTTGTCCTAGTGCAGTGTCTTGTTCGTGAAAGTTTTCCGAAATAGTTTTCCATCTAATAGTTGTATGTGACTTCAAATTTATTGTTTTGTATAATTTATTCCAATTGTGACCAAATTTCAAATTTAACAAGAATTAAAAAAAAAAAAAAAAGTAAACTAGTCAAAACCAATGAGTTGGTTGATGTATTTGATGCCAGTTTAATCGAAATTGAAGTAACTACTCTACAAGTCACGAAGAGGAATACAATGAAAAGTTGATTGTGCCACCAAACAAGGTGCTATACCCTATTGTGATGCTTGCTTCTTTTTTTTTTTTGTAAGACAATCCTTTATTAGAGTATATAGAGTTTTTGTTGCCTTTCTTTTCCATGTACCTATTCCACAACCTTTTATACATATATACAACGTGAAGATTATGGATTGCATAGCCTTTGCAAATGATTTGTCTAAGTAGCTAAAATTCACCGAGTCATAAGACTCGCAACTAATAGGATGGTCGCATGTAAGATCATCATTCGATTACCTTACACATTGTCTAACCATGTTAGATCCTTTGGTCTCTTCATCTAATCACCTCTTGTCTCATCCTAGGATTTTTAGGTCAGGCTTGGCATCCTCAGCCTATATTAGTCTTAACCAGCTAGCTATGTTGACCAATCCACTAACTCCATTACTATCCATTTAACTATCCTCCCTTAATATGTTTAACATTCACTTTATTGTTATTTGATTGGCTTGAATCACTCAAACCATATTGATCAAATTGTCCACACTGTCATGTCAAATTGGACTCATAATATCATTATTTATGGAAAAAAATTCTCTCTTATTACAACATCTACAAATTTAACCCATTTAACCCAAGTATAAATGAATTATGATTGTGCTAGTAGTGTATTTCTTTAAAAAAAAATTATTGCAAATCTAATTTCGTCACAATCAGATAAAAAGAGCATAGCTCAACCGACATAAAGTTGTACTGGATATATTTGTATATTTTTTAGACTAACAATACAATAATTGACATATATCTTAATTAGATCTACAAATTAGCCTCCCTAAATATTGTTGAACTATAAAAAATTAAAAACATTCTTATTTTTAAATAAAAAAAATAAAAATAAAAATATACTTTACAACAAGCCGAAACTGTTACCCATTTCTACAATCCTTCAAAATAGAAAAAGAAACAGTAAAGTCCCGTTTTAAGAACTTCTGAAATAATTACGACACGACACCAGACCGGATTCCTCTGTTCCAATTCCAAATTTCAAATTTCCAGAAAGCAACGCCGAAGAACCATGGAGGTAATCGAAGGGGAGAGAGGAGGAAGCAGATACTCACTCAAACCATCGAGAATTAACAACGAAGACATTCTCTTCTGCATTGATGTGAACCCTGAATCTTCCGTCGAGATCAAAACCACCGGCTCTAATGGACGACCCATCACCAGAATGGACTCCATCAAGCAAGCAATTCTTCTCTTCGTCCACGCCAAACTCTCCATGAATCCCGACCACCGATTTGCCTTCACCACAATCGCCAAATCTGCCATTTGGGTAATGCCCCATGACCTATTACTTGTTAATTTTGCTTTGTTTGATCAGAAATTGAGATTTGGGATGCCGGAATTTCTGGAGCTCGCGTCTGTTTTAGGTTTAAGGGAATTTGAATTTTTAGGGGAGTATCTGTTTCTTCATTTTTTTGCAGTCTTATTGACCTCACGGACCACCCTTTTGGTTTTAGCATTTTGTGCATCGTTCTACTTATTTACCTAAATTGGTGAACTGAAATTGCAAGTGTCGACTTAAAGGTATGGAAGAACTTCATGTGGTTTAGCAGAAATTATGGATTGTTCTTTGATTGGAAACTCGTAGTTTAAATTCTTTTGCAGTTTGAGTTTGTATGCAGCATTGTGTTGGAGACTATATCTGAGTATTTTTTCTGATCCAACTCTTAGTAAAAATTGTATTCAACAGATTATTGGCGGATTCCGCTTTTACCCATTACTCCTTTTTGTGATTTAGTAAATAACTAGTCCTCTGGCTTAGCTGAGTTAAAGAAAAATGCCTTCTTTTCAGCCTCGAAACTTTATGTTTGTGCTTAATGTGAAAGCAACTAACCTCTTAGGTCCTCATTCATTGTTCAAGATATGGGGCAGATAATGAAAATGCTCGTTATTAGCTCATCTTTTGTCTAGAAAGCATTTGAGTTGCAATTTTTAATACTTGCTGATCCAATCGGTAACTTATTTATGACTCACAATTGAAGAATATTGCACAAACTTGCTGATCTAACTAGTTATCAATTTGCAACTTTGAATTGGAGAGTATAACTCGAATTTGCTGATCCAACATTTTCCCTTCCATTTTGATAACTCTTACTAAGAGGTGTTATTTTGACATCGTAATATATGCTGATCCAGGACAAAATATGTACTCTAGTATCAGAATAAGATTGCGAAAGGCTACAATAACGATGGTATTTTAAGGGGAAAAAGGAGAAGTAGTAACATCTCCACTTGTCCTCTTTTGTAGTCTTTTTCTTTCAAAGGTGCTTCTCAGTTCTCGGGTTGGACCGTGCATGGTTATTGCTTGAAGCTGATTTCTCCTTAAACCATTGTTTCTTGAATTTTTAACTTTCGCCCACAATAACTGCTAACACACAGAAGGAAGAGAACTGGGCGCCACTGAACCTTAGTTGCCTGCAGGAACCACGCAAGGAAGACTGAGCTTTCCATTTTTCTATAGCAATCATCTTTCTTGCCTTTCACCGTTTTTCATTCATTTTCTCTTTATACTTACCAGTCTTTACTTGTAATTAGAAGAATTATGTTTATATATGACTCACAAGAAATAATTATGTTATTAAACTTCTTGAAATACATAACTAGTTATGGGTTCTGGACCTTTAACTGTGTTATACATGTACTGTTATGCTAAACCTCTGAACTGATGGAAATGTTATTCAGGCTTCTGCTCAAGAAAGCCTAATTCTTTTGTAGCATTCTTGTTGGATGAAATTTCTGCTTCTAAACCAAAATTTTCATGATTGAAGCTCAAAAAAGAGTTTAGCAGTGATATTGCATCTGCAGAGGCTGCAGTCAGGGGACTTGGTGCTACTTCCCCCTGCAATCATGCCGACCTTACCAGTCTTTTTCGATTAGCTGCTCATGAAGCAAGAAAGTCCACCGCCCAGAATCGTATTCTAAGATTGGTATGCTCATTACACCTATAGTCCTAATCTATCAACTCAGCTCAAATAATTTATCATTTTTCTGAAACTATGAGCTAGCCTAGATTATCAGACCTTGTTTGATTGATTATGTGGATACATTATAACCATTTGTTGTGTTTAGATTCTTATTTATTGCAGATCATCGACCCGACCCCAACATCAATGGCCTGTGAACCAAAAACTCTTCACTTTAGATGTTATATACCTCCACGAGAAGCCTGGACCCGACAACTGCCCACAGGAGGTGTATGATGTTTTAGTCGATGCCCTCGACCATGTCAGCCAGTATGAAGGCTATATCTTCGAGAGTGGCCAGGGAGTTGCACGTGTTCTTTACCGTTGCATGTGTCTGTTGTTATCACACCCCCAGCAGCGAATCTCGCTAGATGATCTCGACATACCAAAACCTCTTACAAAGAAATTGCCTCCCGCCGATTCCGTCCCTGCAAACGAAGTTGTTCCTGTTACCAGCCAGTGAAACAACTAGGGGCTGAAAACAATGGTGGAAAGCTGGATGTTGTTGTAGTTTAATGGTACCTCACTTGTTCATCTGTAATCTGATGTTTTTCTTCGTTTCTTTCTCATCTTGGTTACAGATTAAGTTTTGTGTAATGTACATATGGACTAGTTTACGACGAAAGAGACGACGGTCTAATGGTTTGATATTTATCTTTGTTATGCACAGATTATTTCCTCAAAATGTCATATTTTGATTAATCATATTACATATTGATACAGTTCATTTGGGTTTCAGAAAAGTTGACTTCCATTCATTCTTGAGATGAGGGAAGAGAAGAAATATTTTGTATGAGAGAGAGCTTCAATAATTGATGGGGGAAAATTGCAATTGGATTAAATGTGTAAGCGATTGCCACTTGGCACTCTGATTCAATTATTGTTGAGTTGATAATTTCCTGAAAATGATAGAATATTGTTATAAAATTTTTAGTCAACTTTTGACTTAGGGGCCAAACTCTATATGGTTTACTAAATCTATCTTATCAAACATTCAACCAAAAAAGAAAAGCTCTCTGATAATCCCAAAAGCTACACCATTGCCCTTTCACATGAACATAAAGTTAATCTCCTTATACCCAACTGCCTCTCGAATTATAAATACTTCATATTATGATTTCGAATTCGTTCGATCGGAAGAAAATTAGGCTTTTGAATAAATTTAAAAAGAATCATATAAGCCAAAGCGAACTTAGCGATAATTGACATGTACTCTCGACCATGAAGTTAATTTATCGATATCTAACCACTTGAACTATGTAAATTGGATGAAAGAATTTGAACCAAATTTCCTGTGTGAGATTAAATTCAATTAGAAAATATCAATACATGCTGACGTGGATGAGACGAGATCCATTGTAGTGGGAAGGTGGGACCCGGAACCCCATCCCCATACTTTGGTGGAATTTCGATCTTCTGACAGTGGATCCACGTCATCTCCAATTTCAAAGATTCTTTTTCAGAAACTGATCATCTTGATCAACGGCTCTCATTTATCCAAGCAGGTTCCTGGTGGGTCCCTTTCGTGCATGCTTGAAGATTGGCTAATTTTAAATGGAAATGGGTTACAATAATCAATTAAATATCTAATAATTGAGAATTATTTATTGTGAAAAAAATTGTCGTTTCGTCTTTGTTGTCCCAAATAGCTCTTCGTTCTCCGCAAGAAATTCCCTTCGCTACTTTAAAATTTTCATTCCAAAAACAAAATATTTAATTTCGTTTGATAACCATTTGAGTTTTGGTTCTTGATTTTTGAAAATTCTGTTTGTTTTTTCTTAAATTTCTTATCCTAGTTAAGATTGCATTTGAATTCTTAGTCAAATTTTAAAAACAAAAACAAGTTTTTGAAAATTATTATTATTTCTTCAAAATTGGACTTAGTTTTTGAAAACAAGGTAGAAATTGATACTAAAACCAAGAAACTTATAGGTGGAAGTATGTGTGTATAAGCCTAATTAAAAAAAAAAAAAAAAAAATCAAATGATTATTAAACAGGACTTTAATTTTATTTTTTGGTCAACCATCCGACTATACAACTACTCAACATTTAGATTTTTCTTATTGTTATTATTATTTTCTTTCAAATTCCATTGGTCCCTATTTCTTGTAAATCCTAATTTCTTCTGTTTTGTCGGTAGGCTGGAGTCTTGGGGTGGCCAAAAATTGCATCTTTATAAAACATAAACTAAGAGGCAAGTGAATTATAACGAGTCAACGGGCAGCTTCAAAAGCCTATATAATATAACTGCTTATTCTGCTAATCTGCCCATGTAGGGCCATTCAATTCTTGATTAAAAGGGAGAGCTTTTCTTCAACTCCCCACACTTTCAACTTTGTGTTGTATTAAATTTTTTCCCTCTCTCTCTCCTCTCTCTATCTGTGAGCTGAAAATGGGAATCTGTATATCCACTGCATCTTCTCAGATTCGCCATGAAACTGAAGGTGGAGAGCTCGTTTTCCAAGAAGATTATGGCTCTGTCTGTGGGATTCAGAAACTGGATTCCATTTGTTCCAAGCAAGGCAGCAAAGGGCTCAACCAAGATGCTGCCTTTTTCTATCAGGTACTTTCTTCGGTCTCAAATACCGTAACCCATTAACTTAAACCTTTGAGTTCAGTAGTAATTCAACGTTCGGTTTTCTTTACTAGGAGTATGGAGAGCCGGACACGGCTTTGTTTGGAGTATTTGATGGGCATGGGATGAATGGTCATATTGTGAGCAACATGGTGAAGAATAGGCTGCCTTGGCTGTTGCTTGGGCAGAGAAATGCTATGTCAAAAAATTTGGACGACGACAGAGATTTTCAAAATCACTTCGATGTTAGAGATGGGGAATTGGTGCAAAGTAAGAATTTTGTTTCGTGGAAAGAATCTGTGGTCACTGCCTTTAAGGTGATGGACAAGGAGATTAAACTTCAAGAGAATTTGGATTGCTCTAACAGCGGATCCACTGCTGTTATCGCTGTCAAACAGGTAAATAAACACAAAAAACAAACAAAATTTTTGTGGGTTTGTTAAATTCTTTTGATTAATGGTTGATCTTGAAAACAGGGAGAAGATTTGGTGATTGCAAATTTGGGGGATTCGAGGGCAGTGATGGGAAGAATTACGGACGAGGGAATCAAGGCCATTCAATTAACGACTGATTTGAAGCCTGGTTTGCCAAGTAAGATCTCGAAATATTAACAATTTTTTATCTTTTTTTTTTTTTATTTTGAATGATGGGTTGTTGAATTTTTGTGTGGATTTTAATTTTGTGAGTGCAGATGAGGCTGAGCGAATAAGGAGGTGTAAAGGGAGAGTGTTGGCGTTGAAAGAAGAACCGCATATACAGAGAGTGTGGCTGCCGAATGAAGACTCGCCGGGGCTGGCCATGTCCAGAGCTTTCGGAGACTTTGCTCTTAAAGACCATGGCCTTATTGCTCTTCCCGACGTCTCCTACCGCCGTCTAACCTCCGACGACCGCTTCATCGTCCTCGCCACCGATGGGGTAATCAACAAAAGATTGTTCTTTCTACATTCGTGTTTGTGTCTATTTGGTCTCTATACTTAAAACTGTTTTTTTTTTTTTTTATTATTGAAGATTCTACTTAGTTATCAACTTCTTGACCATGTGTTATTGGTTTGGAAAATACTTTTATGTTGATTGGACTTGAGTATTTCTTTCCGAAAATACTGGATTGTATAAAATTCTTACAAATCAATATACAATCAAGTATGGTTTATTTCTTAATACTCTAATGAGATATTTTGTGTTTATCTTTTTCTAAATGAAATTTCTCTACTTTTTTTCATCTGTTAAAATTTTAGTACAATGAAATATTATTATAGTTCATTTATTTCTAAAAAGTTTCAAGAAAATATTTTAATTTTTAATTTTGTATCTAATAAGTCTCAATTTTGATTTATTTAATTATTATATATTATACAAATGATTATAAGATTGATTTTTTTTTTCTTTTTTGAAAAGAAGCAAGTCAGTTTTAGCTTTTAAACGAACATATATATTATCAATCAAGGAGTCAGAAGTGTGAATCTTTTCCTCAGATTAAAAAAACAATTAGAGTATACGTGTGTGAACTGTGAACTTTACAAATTTTCCGGTGGATTGAATTATCTAGTTTTTTTTTTTTTTTTTATTTGTGTTGGTGATATTTATAATTTGAAATGTGTGGTATTTTTAATTTTCAGATCTGGGACGTGCTAAGCAACAACCAAGTAGCGTCGATCGTGTGGGCGGCGGAGAGCGAAGAAGCAGCGGCGAAAGCGCTGGTGGATGCGGCGGCGGAGGCTTGGAAACGCTACCCTTCTTCCAAACTCGACGACTGCACCGTCGTTTGCCTCTTTTTACAAACCCAACACCAGAGCGAAGATTGAAACTAATAACTATATGGTGGTGGAACTCCGCCGTCCGTACAAGCTAGAGCCGCCGTCTCCACCGTCGGTACGGCCATATCCGGGAGAGTACTTTGACTCTTTGAGGCTGCAGGCTTTCTAGGGACCGATAGTGAAATAATGGTTTTTGTTGCAATAAATATGTGGTCAGAATCAGAAAAACAAAAGTAGAAGCATCAAAAATAGAATTTGATGGGGATTTCTTTAAAAAACAAAAAATGATGGGGGCGAAAAATAGGAGAATATACTTTTTTTTTTTTTTTTATATAGTTTTGGATACGAAAATTTGTTGGCAGATGGAATATGTTTGGAGTTTGATGATGGAGAATAACAACAAATTTTCTAGATAATTTCCATGGAGTGAGATTTTACGTTGGCCTCATGTTTGATATTTCATCCACATTTTCTACAACTTTGACTTTGACATTGACAGAGATGTCCGTACCTCTTCCAAGTATGGGTGTGTATATATATATATATATTATTTAAGAAATTTTGAGATTTTTCATTTATCATTTACAATAACTTTTAAAAGGTTTTTAAAATATTTGTGAGTTTGACCATGGCAAACAAGAACTAAACTCAATTGGCATAAAGTATATATTTTCGAATATAACAAAAAAAAAATTACCAAAATATCGTGATTCAATTCAAACTCAAACACAATGAAAATAAATAAGAAAAAAACCCACCGAGATAAATTGTATTTATGCTCAAATTGAAAAAAGTTTGAATTGAGTTTTCAAAATTTTGATTTAATTTTTGAAAACATGGGAATGAGGTAGGTAACAAAACAAATAAACTTATAGGCAAAAGTAATGTTTGTAAGCTTAATTTTCAAAAACCAAAAACGAAAAATAAAAAAGGTTATCAAACCGGACCTTAATCATCACACTTTAAATTTGAATTGGAATTTTAAAATGGACAACAACCTTTGTAAAGTATAATGTTGTAGTTTTCATTTGCAACAAGGATATAGTTACTTCAAACTAACAAGTAAGTCTAATTTTAAAATAAAGAGACTGAAATTCAACCTTTAAAGGTAAATGCACTCAAATGAAATAAATTCTTAAGTATAAATATCATAATGGCAATTTAGTCCAACTAAAAAAAATGATATTTTAACATATAAAATAAAATCTTTTCTCAGGTTCAATAAAAGAAGTTTAAATCATAATAAAGAGAAAAATACTCTTTTGGTCCCTGAATTTTCAAAATGAACCATTTTAGTCCCTTAATTTTGAAAAACAGGTTTAAAAGGTCTCCCGATTTTCAAAACAAGACTTTTTTTAGTCACTGAGTTTTGAGAAGTAGGTTTAAAAGACCCCTAGCTCGTATTATTTTCTCAGTTTTGTAAAATTAATACTTCTAAACTTTTTAATTTTAAAAACTATTCAATATTAAAAATAATTAAAAAATATTGATTTAAAGAAGTTGGAAAAAATAATATAAGGGACTTTTAAACCTATTTCTCAAAACTCGGGACTGAAAAACGTCCATTTTGACAACTTAGGGACTAAACACACATATTCCTCAAAACTCAAGGACCAAAAGGTATTTTTCCCAATAATGAAACTCTAGACATAATTTTTGTGAAATAAACGTTTTAATATAAAAACATCAAGGTTAAATTACAAGTTTAGTCCCTAAACTTTAAAAAGTGTCTAATAGATCATTAAACTCTTAATTTTGTGTCTTATAGATCACTGTATTTTCATGTCTAATAGGTATTTGACATTTGAGATTTTTAAAAATTAACTTATGTCTATTGGGACCCTAAACTTTTAACTTTATATCTAGTAGGCTTGTAATTTTTTTTTTTTTTTAAATGATGAATAAATCAATGACTTATTAGATACAGAAATAAAAGTTGGAACACATATCAGACAAGAAGTAAAAGTTTGATAGTACTAATATTTTTAAGGTTTATGGATCAACACAACTCTAAATTTAGATACTAAACTTATACCACTAAATAACTACATAATTCCCGATTAATATTTTGCCTTGTCATTTCACTTTAAACAGAATCAACAAATTAGAAGCGTTCTCCAATTATATTTTCATCAATGAGATTAGTTATATGAATAGAAAAACCGAGAATCATCACTCATCAAGAACCAAATAAACACATTAAATAAAAACAGTGAATGGAATGGTCAAAGTTAAAAATCATATTTGTCTTTTTTTTTTATTATTTAAAAAAAAAAACCTCATTTATTATGTCACTGGGACAACAGAAAAACAGTCAATACTGACCAAATTACATATCCACTGGGGAAAGAAAAATTTCCACACTTCTTTCTTCTTTTCTCTCTTCGCCCATTTAGATATGGCATCAGCTACAACTGTTATAGACAATTTTGGACTACCCCGATGTACAAGGAACTGACGAGGACAATCGGAGAGAAATCAAGCTGGGAGATGGACCTAAGAGGCAAAACCGGCAAGCGGGACGGGCCAAGACCGAAGGGGTCGGGATTTTGGCCCGAACCCCTGCTCGGCCTCGGCCCGCTCGCGCAAGCCGAGCCCATCCGACTCTACTTGGTCCCTACCGCCTTTAGCCGCTCCGGTTCCGCCTGGTTTGTCCCGAAACGCCTCCGAATCCCTAAAAACCCTAGGAGGATGAGCAAGTATTTATACCCCTCTTCGTCACTACAGAAGGGGACTCGAACTCTCTACTCTCTTCTCTTACTTTCTAGCCCTCCTACTTCCGTTTTCTGACTTAAGCATAGTAGTCGGTGTGGCTAGCATCATACCGGTGTGCAGGTTTTCCATCTTGCAGGCCACGTCTTCCCCCGCTCTCAAACAAATTCACTGTCGATTATCACGTGGAGCGAAGGTAATTTACCTAACGAAATTTGATCACCAACAACAACATTACCTGATCTAGATACATGAGAAAAAATAATCCCCAAGAAAGCAGTTGTTTGACGCCTGATATCTTCAATCAAAGTCCCAAGTTCATTTCTAACTTCATCATCCCTGTTTATAAAGCTGATAGCTTGGTGGTAGTCCGATTCCAGGTCAATTCTGTCATACCCTAATTGCTCGGCAAACTTCAAACCTTCCATAATTGCCAATAGTTCAGCCATGGGGGAAGGAAAGTCCATACCTATGTGAATTGTCGAGGCTCCAATAAGATCGCCGTTAGAATTCCTACTAACCATCCCTATACCAGTATAAGGATCGTCTGTTGTCCAAGCCGCATCAACATTAATCTTCCAGCAATCAGCCATCAGGGGCTTCCAAGATGACGCCTAAGCTCTATTAGAAACTTGCCTGCTCGAATTGGATGAGAGAGACCCATTCATTTGAAGGTAATCTGAGATGTAATTTTTAATCCATTTGCTCTGAATCCAAGGAGGAGGAATTGGCGTGTTATGGACTAAATTATTTCTGTCTGTCCAATTTGTCCAACAGTTAATTGCAACCTTCTGGAATGGAAGAATTAATCTCAAACCATCTGTCTTCAAAGCATTGATTGAAGTTAATTTTTAAAAGATCATGGAAAAAGGTGAGATCCCAAACTTCTTGAGCTTTCTAGCATTCAACTAAAATCATATTAGTCTTTAATATTGAAGTAATAATTTAATATTTTTATAGTATAATTTGATACTAAGTCTTTAGTCTATATACTCTTGACCTGTGGCTGTAACAATCTAATTCTCATATAGTTTAAAATTTGTAAATATTTAGTGTGTTTTGAAAGCAAGCATTACACAATCTCCAAGATCATTAAAAAAAAAAAAAAAAAAAAAAAAAAACAGATTCTCAATTTTAACCTATTTTAACACCAAGAAATGCAATGAAGTGATTTCTAGAAATAGGAAAAAAAATTTAAGAGTTGAGTCGTTCATTACTAAAAATTGGATTTCATACCCACTATCGTTCTCGTCTCCATTATTCATCACATTGTTGGAACAAAAATTAAATATATATCAATATGGAAATATTTGGCACATGGAATCGTGATCTGATATATAATCTATCTTTTTTATATAGATCGAAAATATATTAAAAAAAACTTTACATGGTACACACTAAATAATATTTACAAATTTTAAACTATATGAATTAAATTGTTATTGGTCAAGATTATATAGACTAGAGATGTGTACCATGTAAAGTTTTGTTAAAGTGCAATGCGATTTCATGCATATGTAGATCTAAACTGTTTGGAAAAGAAATGTGTTGATAAAACTAAAGGAATTAAATCGTAACATTATAAAAACCAATACTTCACATTGATGAGTTTGTACGTAATGATGGCCAAACATCACAAATTTTAAAATACATTGATTGAAATATCTATCAATATGTTGATATATTCATAAATAAACATCGATATTAAAAATTAATTGATATATATGATATATTGCATAAATTTTCATGAAATGAAACATAATAAAACATCAATTAATTACCGATGCAAAATATAAGTTATAATAATAATACCTCTAACTTATTTAAGAAGCGAAAAGAACTCAATTGTCAATTGAAATAATTTTTATAATTCGTGTGATCTACTAGAATATTTGTCAAATATCAATATTTCTATTGATATATCTACAAGCTTTATTAAAAAAAAAAATATATATATATATATATCACTAGATCGAACTATGCTTGTATTGAGATTATATTCTAAAACTTAACGATTGGATGAATACAAATTTAAAAGAATATGGGCATACTAGAATTCAAATGCTATACATTTTTTTTTTTTAAAGAAGACTACATGTTTTTGTTTTTTCTTGTGTTTTTTAGCCAATAATGAATAATTAAAAGTGAGAAATAATTAATTACAAAATATCTTAATTTATCCGAAGTAATTCAAAAAAGGCAAGTGGGTAGAGATTTGTCCAGCACATAAATGGGATGATAGACAGGGTCGTACTGGATACCATCTCCTCTTCACCCATCCACCGTGGTTAGATAATTAACCACGGTTAACTCCCCGAGTCCGGACCCAATGGCCCTGCAGTGCATTCTGCTCCAAATGGGCCGTCGCACCGACCCGCAAAAAGAACCACATTTATTTTCCCCGAAATTAACACCCACAAAAAAAAACTTGACGGCGTTGAAGATTCCGTTTGACATAAAAAAAAGGGTTAGCAAACACAAGACGACGCCGTAACGCTGAACGATGGGGGAGATGGAAGGAGAGTCGTCTGATCTGTGATGAACGGCGGAGAAAGCACGTGCGTGGGATATTGATATTGGTGTGTGATTGAATCTGTAGTCGAGGGTATAAAATTCCGTTTCATCTAGGACGGGGAGAAGGCTGTGTTTTGTATTTGTTGAAAAAGGAGGGACGAAGAAGAAGAAGAAGAAGAAGACGAAGCTCTCTGCTGTTCTTGTGGCGCTCCTTCAAATCTCTTCCCTTTTCTTTTTCTGTTTCTCTCGTTATTGTTCTCTAATCGAGGACGAACTTTAGTGTTCTCAATTCTAGTCTGAAATGCCGAGGATCTGTCATTTCTGAACGAGCTCGCGGGTGGAACAATTTCGCTCGTTGCTTCCATTTTTTCTCCGTCTTCTCGAATTGATCTATCCAAAGGGTCAATTGAAGAGGCGTGACTGTTCTTTTTTTTTTTGTTCAATTTGTTTTTTCACGGATACATTCGGGATTTTTTTAGTTGGAGAAATTCGGAGTGGATTTGATTTCTGAGCGAATTTCTCTCTCTAATTTCGCCAATCGATTCTCTTTCATTTGTAATCGTCGAGGACGGTCGTGAAGTTTACAGAGGCTTGGAAATTTTTGTGAGGAATTCTTTCACTCTGTTGTCAGTTATTTGTGTTTTGTGTTGTGGAATAACTCTGTTGATTGATTTTCTTTAATCTCTTTTTCATTGCAGATGCATTTTCAACGGATTTTAGCGTTTGTTTGAAGGATATCCGAAGTGCTGTAGAGATTGGAGACTGGATGTTGCCGATGGAAATACGCTTGTTCTTCGATAGTCGGAGAAGAGAACTCTGAGAGATGGAACTCCGTCGTTGCAATTTGGTTTCTGATTCGCATTTTTGCCTAGTCTGAAGAGTAAAAGAAGCAAGCATCGTCTAGATTTTTGGTTGTGCTTGGAATTTCTTTGAATCACAGGTAAAGAAAATTTTCCTGAATCGTAGATCGTATGTATTTAACTCGGATTTTGAGATTTAGTCCGGAAGTTTGATGTGCAGTTGTTGCTTTGTACTGTGGCTTCTTTCGTTTTTCCCCCATTTGGTGGTGGTGGTTGGGGGCAGAGGGGTTCTTTTGAAATCCGACTTCTATTTGATTCTTCATTATCTTCATCTCATGGGACCAATCGGCCTCCTATGCTTCTCTTTTGATTTTGAGCACTGGTTTTTGTTTGCTTCAGTTGAAGTTTTCAGGTAATGCAACAATTTTATTGACCTCCTTTTCCTCCATCTTCAACTCTCTTTCTCTCTTGCTCTTCTTGGAGAAGTATTCTACTTCCTTCCATTATTCTTCTCTCCCTCATTTCGAAGAATCCGAGAATTTCTTTTATTCATGTGGTGATTGAGAATATCTTTCTCTGGGTGGCTTCTCGAATTTCCATCTTCAGAACTGTTCATCGATGGGATTTTCTCCTTTCTTTTGATTCCTGTTTCTTCCATTGGAGTTCTCGCTATGGGGAGATTGCCAGTTCGAACCATGTTCCTCGTTTTGAAAACGCAAAGGGGAAATCAATGGTTCGTGTGTTTTTGTTTCGCAATAGCAGCCGAATTTTCCCAGATTTTTGTTTTTGTTTTTCTTTACTCGATTTTTTCTAGTTTTTTTCCTTCTCTTACATTTTGCCAATGCATTACCCATTATTGGATTTCTGGCTTAGATCTAATATCTTCTCCACCCAAATGGAAAAGAAACCTCCTCATTTTGATACTTGTAATCAACTTTTCCCGATTTTGATCTCGCATAATTAAGTTCCCGGCAGAATTTCTGTTTTGTTTTTCCCCCCAGCCCTCTCAATTATGAGTTATCTGAACTTGGATGGAAATAGCTGGACGCTCATCTTGTTTACCTGTTTTGTTGTTGAGTCCCTTTTCTTTTTCCATTTAGCCCATGTGGGGGTTGGATGCAAAATCCAACACAATCTCTCCATTCCCCTTTGCTTACTTTTGGAGATTAACCATGGTTTATTAACGAAACTAACTCGGGTTAACTAAAATACAGTTATTTAAAAGCCTGATGGAAAGGGATCCCCTGAGAAACAATAATAGCAACGGCACCGCCAATAACAAAGTGGACACATCAGGGAGAAGCGGCGGAGGAGGAGGAGGAGCTGAAGCGTCTTTGCTACTGAGATCCAGTTGCGATGCTACAAGACAGACCGCACCATCGGACTTCGTTTTGCAGTGGGGAAACCGTAAGCGGCTTAGATGCATGAAGGTCCAAGGCAGAGACAAAACCGACCCCGCTGCCCCGGCTCACCGGACCACCGCCCGGGTCGACCGCCGAGTCGTTAGAGCCGACAAAGATTCCCCGAACCGGACCACCATCACCCATTCTCCTGCCAATCACAACAATACCAGCAATGGGTATTTGAATCTTCGCCAAAGACCCTCCTCCCCGCAGCTCCCACCTCCTCATCAGCGCATTCTCAGGTACCCCATTTATGTGAACAATTCAAATCTATAGTCATCTGTACGAATGTGATGGCTGATGTCTGATTACTTGAATTATGATCTGTGATTAGAGTTGGTCTAAGATCTTAATGTATATAGTGATTCAATTTGGGGGAATGATTGAATATGATTCTGTTTGGTAGAATATGGTTGGTAATTTGATTGAGAAAGTAATGTTTATTGGGGTAAAAAAGGGCATAGAAGTGATGCTGAAATTGAACACAGTGAAGATGTTTGTGAATGCCCCAAATGGGGCTTTTTTTTAGGGGTGTGGACAGGTCTGTGTTGGCAATGGCATAAGCTTTTTAGCGTCCAATGGGAGCCGTGGGATCATTAATTTGGGATTAGGAAAGGGCGGTGGTCCCACACTATACACACTCACACACCCTCATGTCGTCGTCACACGTAGTGTTCACAATCTTGAAGGAATTTGTTAATCGCACGGCTACGAAGAAGCCACATTGTCCCATCCCATCTTCTTACTTTTCATTAAAGAAAAGAAATTTAAGAGCACCCTGGAAAAGCAGAGAAAGAAAGCAAGAAAACCAAAACCAAATCCGAAGCCAAAGCCAAAAATCCCTCCCCACATTCGCTACCTGTCTCAGCGATCTTAAAGATCCCTCCCCCAAGGTCAATTTTGGAATTTGACTTCCTCTCTAAATCATCCCCTCCTACCAGTTTCTATTTTTACTTTTTTATTTTCAAAATCTTCACTACTTTCCTTCCGGTCTATCATTTCGATAATACTCTACTTAAAACGTCTTTTCCTTTTCCTTTTTTTTTTTCTTTTTTTCTTTTTTTCTTTTTCTTTCTGGGGTGGGTTTTTTTTATTAGGAACTCGGAGACGGCGGGGACGATGAGAGGGCACGGCAACGGCGGCGTCCGGGGAATTGCCTCGCCGGACAGAGGGGCGCACGATAGAAGAGGGAACAACAACCACCATCACCATCACCACTCCAACAACAACCATCACCACAATGACAATAACAATAAATCAGCGGCCACATCGGAAACGGCGCACGATAGCAAAAAGGGCGGGTCTTCATCCGGTGGCAGTGGGGAGGCCGCCTTGCCCCAAGTGTGGCCGCCAAAATTCGCGATTGCTTTGACGAACAAAGAGAAAGAAGAGGATTTCTTGGCCATCAAGGGCTCCAAGTTGCCCCAGAGACCCAAGAAACGAGCCAAGATTATCCAACGCACCGTCAACGTAAGCCCCCCTTCTCCTCTTTTTAATTACCAATTTATTATCTTTTGTTTCTTTTACTTTCCTTATTGTGTGTAGCGTAGGAATTGATCAAATCAAAAGGGTTTTTACTAAAAATTAAGAAAGAAAAAAGAAGTAGAAATTTATAGATAAAAGTCCTTCCTGGGATGCTACAAAACAACACTGGAGCTTTCACGGGCTGCGTTTGATTCACGTTCTTGTATGGGATAGGACACGGTGTACGGTATTTTCAGGTTGGATGCTGTGCTGTTTGTATCACTCCCCTTGTCTTCTCGGCATTCTCAACAGATGTTTTCGAGAGGATAGAAGAAAAAGATAGAAAAAGGAATAATTTTGAGAAAAAGTATTTGTCTCACTGTTTAACTAAATAAAGAAAATAGTTAACATTTCTTTGGAGGTTTTCTTGAAGTGAAAATTTTGAAGATAAAATCTGAAACCGACTAAGGAAGTTTCGAAGTCTTTGTTTAGGGGATAAGTTTGTTCGATGACTTGGGAAAAGCATCAAATAGTAAACTCATTGGATATAAATATTAGTAAATTAAATTAGGCAGAACAAACAGAGAGGAAAAAGAAAAGAGTTTAAAAAGTGTTTAGTAGAGTAATTACTGGGGGAGGTGAGAGATTAGTTAAATGGTACGAATTGTAATTAAGAGAACAATAAAGAGGATGGTACGATTGAAATGAAGCTGCATCGGATGCCATTTGATTCCCATTATGTGTACGGTGATGATTGGCGGGTTTATCGCCTGCAAGTGAATGGGCCCTTAACTTTTGTAAAGAGGGTGCTTTTTTTTTTTGGATTGGGCCCCAAAAGCAGTTGGCTGATGAACCCCACCTCCAAACAATTATTATTTAGCTTGAAGATGCACAGTATAGTATTAAATGTGGGTGGCTTTATTATAATATAGATGGGATGTTGTTAGTTTGCTTTACTCCATGGACATGTAGTGTAGCGATCAAGTAACATTAACCATGGGGTTGGAAATTGAAATGTTTGCAGCTGGTGAGTCCGGGGGCGTGGCTATCCGATCTGACTCTCGAGCGGTACGAAGTTCGGGAGAAGAAGATTTCTAAGAAGGTGATTCTCTAACTGTGATTGTTATCTTTGAATTTATGGTGTTAATTAATGAAGGTTTTTGTGATTTATGGTTTGATTATTGATGGCAGAGACCGAGAGGGTTGAAGGCAATGGGTAACATGGAGTCGGAATCGGAGTGAGTTGAGTATCCTTTGGGGATGACATAAATGTACAAACTCTATGGATTCCCTTTTTAAAATGGTTAGAAGAATGAAGGGGCAGAAGCAGAAAAAGTAGGCAATTCTTTTTTGTTCCTTTGCTCTCTTATTCATTCATTTATTCTATTTTATTCATCCTCTTGAAATGGCTTCGTTTAACTGTTTATGGAGGGATCGAATAGGCTAATTGAAAACTCTCAACAAAAAAGGGGTTTGAAATTTTATAAGTTTGAAGAGATAGAGAAGAAGTTTGTAGAATTCTTTAATGGGTGAAAAGAGGCAATTCTCTCATGTATTTCTCTTATGTAGGGTGAGATTGTTCAGAAGAGGGGGTTTTAAAACGTATCGAGTTGGGGTATCGGTTGAGTTGAGTTTTTTACGTAGCTCGAAGGTTGGATTCTCAATTTAGAAATTGTTATCGGGGGTTTGTATAAAATTTGAAAAGATAAAATTCGAGAAAAGAAGTTGAATTGAATAATTTGGTCCGGTGCTTTGAAAAAAATCTCGGGTTTTTTTTTTAATGGTTAAATGAATTGAACTAATCTGAATGAAACCAATTACAAAGGGAGGGCCTAATTGTTTCCAATTTGGCTTGTTTCAATTTGGTTGATTGGTCTTTTAATTACAAAATTGACACATTTTAAAAATTAAAGCATCTACATCCTAATTATGATGATATCATAATAATTACATTGGTGTTATTTGGTTTGGTGCAATATAGTACTTTTTGAACAACCAACCAGTTGAAACAAGTTCCTTGTTATGGTTTCTTCTAGCTCAATTTACCAATTGAATTCTGTGGGAGCAATGCCTATGAAGGCCATGTGGACTTTCTTTAATTGAAACAAATTGGAACTGTATATTGAACTATCAAACCTTTAGTTTAAGACAATATCTTATAGTGTAAATACAAAAACAATCCAAATGAAGAAGATCCATTATATGTGATAAGTAATGAATGCGACTTTATTGACATTATAACTTGTCTTATAAGTGAAACTAAAAAAAAAAAAAAATGGAAATGTAATTCCCAAAAAGACTACACTACATTATAAAAACATGAAGACAAAAACTTAACATAAAAGGTAATAATAAATTTAATCTTTTTATGAGAATGCTGATGTATATACCACCACCATAGCAAACAGTCATTTTCCACCACAATTCTCTGTTTAATTAAAGAATTAGACATTCTCCAACTCATGTTAAAAGGAGATCAAATTGCAAGAAAGAAAGACACAATTCACAAACAAGAAAAAGAAAAAAAAAATAAAAAATAAAAAATGATTGAGAATAGAATGATGTTTTCGAAAATGGTAGAGACACATAGGCGTGTGTGTATTGGAGAAAAGCAGCCAAAGCAAAGAAGTCAGAATTATTAGTAATTTATTAGGTGACATGCAACGTGGCCACATCCAATTGGCTGCTACTCGATGCGTATCCCGAAAGCACATGGCCAGGCCGTCCGCCTCTGCACTGTGGAGTTGGACCCATCTAAATAGCGCCACGCACCCCTCCCCTTCACCACCTCCCTTTCAATATCCTAAATTATAACTTCAAAATTAAACTTCTCAACTTTCTGTTTATTTAGTTTATGAAATTAAAAGTGTTGCTTTTTAAACTTTTAATTTCATATTGTTTCTGTTTCAAACATAAAAAAAAAAAAAAAAAAAGATAATCGAAATTTTTAAAAATCAACCGATTTAATTGATAAAAATTTAAATTCTATGTTTAATGAAATCATAAAATTTGAATTTTTTTTGTGTAATAGTTTCATACATTTAAAAAAATGTGAAAGTAAAAGGACTAGTTTTGTAATTTTGAAGTTTAGGGACCAAATAAATAAAGGTTAGAGACTAAATTTGTATTTTAAACTTCAAAATTTATTTCGTCTTAACAAGTATGTTTTAGATTTGTGTATATTTAGGTTTTGAACTTTAAAAAGTAATTTCAAATCTTGTCCAACAAAATCTTTAACCTCGAAAAGTGTTTAATTAGTTTTTAAACTTTCAATCTTATGTTTACTAGGTCCCTAATTTTAAATTTATGTTTAATATGATCTTAATCATTTTACAAACCTACTAGCTACTCTAGACACTAAAGTAAATTAAAATTTCAAGAACATTGAATTTTTTAAAAATTCTAAATGGTCAAAAACTTATTATATAAAAAATTGAGATTTCATGGACATTACTTATTTTTAAAATTCATGAATATATTACATACCAAATAGATAAACATGAGGAGTTCATGGTATAAACTTATTGTAACATATTGTTCTCTTATATGCATTTCCTAGTCACATTATTACATACATTTCTTACATTTACTGGTCACATTATTATTCTAAAAATCTGTAATAATTTATTTTCAAAAACCTCCTCACTAAGGTCACATGGTTCTATCATCGAATAATTTCTCTTTAAATACCCCTCTTTCTCTTTCTAAACTAACAGACAATTACAAGTGAGATGATAATGACAGTCTACCAGAGACAACCCATCACGTTTCGCTTAAGATTCAATTCAAGTCTCGATCATGACGGATTTGGACTTCCTTTTACCATAACTTTACACGCTAATTTGAATTATGTCAATAATTAGACCTTTCGATATAATAATACGAGAAATTAGAGGCGTGTTTTAGTACTTTTCTTAAATATGATACTAATTGTTAACTAACTACAGTTAATTACCAAAACACAAACTGTCATATTGCTCAGTTTTAATTTCCAAAAGATCTCACTAAAGTTTACATCGTTCATCCAGTATGGAAACTCGTTGGTTTGCCGGAATTTCTGATTTCACATTCTAAAATTCAAACTACTCCGAATTGTTAAGCCGCTGAATCGCTTATCAAGTGAAGCGGAACCTCCAGGTCCATTTTCCGGTTGCATAGGACCAGTGATTTCAATCTTAAACAATTTCGATTGAACGGAAAAAAAAAAAAAAAGAGCAGTGAAGAGGAAATGGAGATCTTCAAAATCACGAAACAGAGAGTAGAAAACTGAAATAACTTATATACTCAAATAATGTGGATATATAGAAAGAACAATAATGAGATAACACACAATGAATACATGAATACAAACCAGCAGTATCTAATAAAATCTAATCGCAAACACCGAAAATCACATCCTATACACTCAATATAATAGTCAATAAAACCCTCAATGATCGAGCATCAGTACCGAATCAATGGCTAAAATCACAAAACGCGTAGAATCATCAATGTCAAACTCAAGCCTTAAGTGCAGATCCGAAGACGAGAGCGACGAAAGCACCAACGCAAGCGAAGCTCAACGACGGCACAACAGAGGTAGCCGGAGAAGCCGGTGGGGGAGCAGGAGACTCGGCAGATTGCGCGACGGCAATGGAGAGGACGGCGAACAGAACAGCTACAAGAGCCATGAAGGAAGCGTTGGAGACGGCGGCCATTGCTGTGAAAATTTCTAGGGTTTTGAGAGAAAATAGACTGAAGAAAACTGAAAGACTTATAAGAATGAAATGGAACTTTGGCAAAGGAAAAAGAAAACGGTGGGGCTGTTTATATAAAGAAAGAGGGCGGCTTAAAAACGAGTGGAAAAGAGAGAATCGGGCAGGACGGGCAGCTGCCCGAGTTACAAGCTGGCCATTGGTTGAGTGACAGCTCATTTTCTTAAGATGGGTGGATCACCCACCGTCCAAATTCCACAATTTCGGTTCAGCTACTTCAACGTCGTCGTTTAGCGTCCCAAACCAATCGGACGGTGAGTACGTGGGGGAACTGATCGGACGATGAGGGGGATAGGCGTGAGAAACACGCGCTGGTAATGGCGCGTGGAGAAGAAATTACCAACTACGGCGAAAATGTGATGAAACGTGAGCGTAGCTGCAAAGTGGGGTTTTCATTTAGTTGGGGCCCACTTGTACCAAATAATAATTATGCAGCGAGTGTCCAATGGAAATGGGACGCGTGGCAGAGCTGGCAATTACAGGCTGTTTTCGTGTGTGATGGTTGATGACACATGGATGTCGTGAATTTGGACGGTTGTCGTTTTGGGATTTTACAATGGCTTTGTTTCCAGAACCTTCAGTTGCGTGGTCCATTATGTTATTAATTTAATAGATTCCTAATTTTATATTTAATAATCCTATCATTAATTTTGTTTTCAATAAATTTCTGAATACATATATATATTGAAAAAACTCAGGGACCATATTTTTTATTTTTATTATTATTATTTTTTTTTTTGTTTGTTTGTTTTTAGTTCATTAACATTTGGAAGTGAAGAAATTCAAACATCTAACTTCTTAGTCAAAGACCCATGGAAATTACCGAGTTAGGCTCAGTTTGGTGAATATTCTTTTTATATAGTTAACAAATTTCTAAGACATAAAATTCAAGTCTAGTGACCTATTAGATATTTTTTTAAGTTTAAATATCTCTTAGATAAATACTACAAATTTTTTAAGGATTTTTTTTTTAAAATTTGTTTTAAGGATCTATAATTTAACCTATATGTTTATTTTGATGTGTTTTTCAATTTTGTATCTATTGAGTAAAAAAGATTGGTGTAATCTCTTAAGTTAATGTTTTTCTCCTTTTTTTTTTTTTTTTTTTTACTATTTGTATTAATTGATTTTTTTAATTATTGAATATTAATATTAAAACTAAAATAATTTGATAATTAATGAAAGTAGGTAGTAAGCCCGTTATAATTAATAAATTACATATGTACTTTTATCATATAAAATTCACAATTAAATAATTAGAATAATTAAATATTTAACTCGGATACATAATTGATTGTATGAATTGTACACTCTTGTCCATTAATGATAATTTTGTAATTTAGCTGAAAAAATTGCAACCAATATTTTACAACATACAAAAGGAAAAAGTAGAGAAATGCAGAACTCGTATGGTTGGATTAATATCATGTATAAATTTTTTTTTTGAGTTCAACAACATTTAAGGGTGAAAGATTCAAAGTTCCGACCTATTGGTTGAAAACACACGTCAAATACTATTGAACTATGCTCACTTGGACTAATTTATAAGAATTTTGGATTTGCCAAAACTCTAGAATAAATCAAAACAAATTAAACATTAAATTGTAGACTTTGTTGAGAATGAAATCTTCACTATTTGTGAGTCAACCTTCAGTTTCAAAAAAAAATAATAATAATAAGAAAAAATAAGTCGATGTCAAATATATTCTCTATTAATCCTTATCACTTTTTTTTTTGTTCAATAATTGCTGGATAGAAGATTGAACTATTAACATACCGGGATCGGCTTATCATCCCAAAAGTTGATTGTTCAATTCTCTAACTCACAATGGTAAATGATTGACATATGGCGCGCTGGCGCTACACTTGAGATCAATAGGTATTATTTTCTAGGGTCAAAGATCACGTGTATCACAAGTGGACTATTCAAAGCATCAATCAAGCTAAGCTGTTCTGAAGCAACTTCATTGGTCTACCAATGGACGAAATCCTTTGCGTCTGTTGATTTTCTTCTGCAGACTGCAGCTGTAGAGTTCCACAAATAATGCCCCTACAGAAGGAGGGCAAGCTGGCACATTGTTACAAATTGGGACTATCCTATCGCTGCCCTAAACAACCGAACAAGAGTAGGCTCTGGGATTTGGTCATAAACTCTGTAGAAAGAAATGGAAGTTCAGATCAATTGCCTTCTCTTGGTAATGAGAATTAAGATTACTTCAGAAATGGTAAATGATATCATTATGCAAGACCTGAACTTTGAGCAAAGAGCAGGATCTGATATTCAAAGCACAGAGTTTTTTAACAACTCATGCTTAGACAATTGATTATAGTAGGCCAACATGTTAGAACATCAAACTGTTAGTGACAAACATGAACACTGCGGAACTAACAAAATTTCTAAGATCAGAACTAGTGAGAGACAGATTGTATCAGTCCAGAGAAGGGGCAACTATTAACTATTAACCAGAATAGAACAAGCAACCATAATAATCCATTGCTATTCACCAATTCAACTTTATGCATACAACCCATACATCATCTCTCCACCTGCAACAGCAAAACAGGTCATAAGAGCCCTCAGAAGATTTGTATTTTTCTTTTTTATAGCCATGACTATCCGGACTACTTTATGTGCTCACAACTATTCTCATTCGAAAATTGTCCGACCTTGCTACATTTGGTTGTTGAGAGAACTCGTAAAATATTAAATTTTAGGTAGGTGACCACCATGTATCGAACCTATTTCTTCCTAAGATTTGTATTAAACAAAGACTTAGGGGACCTCCGTCGAACTCCATGGAAATACAATCTTGAAGATGATAACAAGTCACCATTATACTCTTGGACACATGTGATATTTAAGGCTATTTTAAACTTGTTGCTTGTTAAGATTGATTAAGCCTTAGTTTCTTCATTTTTGGGTCAAGTTTGGACCTTTAACATTATTTAAATTTTAGTTAATTAGTATTTATATTTTATTTTATTAGATTAAATTAGGGTTGGTATTTGTTGCTATTTAGGTTTTTTAAGCTAAATAAGCTTATGGTTAGTTTGTTTTAGATATATCAATTTTGAATGAATTTGGGTGTCTTTGAGTCATACCTTCTTCAAGCTTGCTAGGAGTACTTGAAACCCTCTGTTTGCAATTCTTGATCTAGGCTACAAATTAAAACATTCATGTTGTGTGTGATCAACCCCTCTTGTGAAGTGTTCGATTTACCTCATAGCCTTCGATCACAAGTAACCTTATCTAACTTTTCCTTGGAATCATGCTAAATTAATTTTTGGGTTTTGGTATTTGATAAGCAGGGATTTACATACTCAAATGGTTCCTAATCTCAAATCAATCATCGTCCTCCATGCTGGGAATGATGAAATCAAAGATCAACATATTCATAAAACTAACTGGCTTTGATTGAAATGGATTCAATGATGATCAATACTCAGCAGGTAACTGATACAATACCAAATCACGCATATCCCTTTGGTGAACATTAGATAATCAAGTTTGCAAGAAATAGTTCCACGGAATAGAAAATTTCCCAAATTTCTGAACAGGAAAAGAACTTGATAGTTAATATATACTAAAGATGCAAAGAAGACATCATCATATACACTTTTCTTTCTACAATTTGTTAGTCAACGCACATGAACCAACTTTGAGAGAGCAAGATCTAAAACCTTAATACTACTTTCTAAATCTGTCTTACAAAACGAAAACGATCGACAAACATCCAACTCCTGGAACCAAAAAGGCTAGACGACCATGCAATTCTTGATTCTCATCAGAGTAATGAAAATATTCTGTCAGATCATTTCACTCATTCCTAATTATTTACTCCACAGGTCAATGTCAGCTTAGACAAACAGAAATTTTAAATTACGAAGCAAACAATTGAGCGTGGGTGAAGAAAGAAAGCTAACTCGCGTAGAGCACAGAGGCCATCTTGCTGTCGAGGATTCCGGTAACAGTGATAAAGACGGAATGCTTAGGGCTAGAGCGGAAGATGACACCAACGACGTCGTAGCGAACTGCACCAGTGTGCAACGTTTCAACGGCGAAGCAGGGGAGGCCGGTCGAGTAACATGGGCCAGATTGAACTGCGTCCGCCGCCTTTGGAAGCTCCGTGAAGAAGCTGACGGAGGAGCTTGCCGTTCATACGGCGGAGGATAAGGCGGGGACGGTGGGGGATCCAAACGGAGACCCGGTTCAGAATGGCCATCGCCAACCGGAGTATTTGGAAACCAAATCAGCCTTTCGGTTTTTCATTATATGATTGTTGTTTTTCTGATGAAATCATACGACAAGTGGGCCTCGCTAGATGCTACTGGGCCGAGGATTAGGCTTTTTTCGGCCCAAAAAGTTGTAAGGTTATGGGCCTTCCTTGATGGTCCATAACACCCTCAAAACTCCGAAGTCATGACTCATGACCAGTTGAAAGTAAATTATTGGGTATTGAGCTATACCATTTAAAGCAAATATTCAAACCAAACCTAACTTAACTGGATAAATGGAAATCTAAAGAGAAAATCTACAAAATTGTTTAACTAAAAAATAAAAACCTTGAATTCTATTGATATCAAGGATTCCATTGACATTAGTCAAAGATTACAAGAAGAAACTGAAAATTTATATAAAAATTCAGCTTTTGTATAAAATAGTTGACTTAACCTACGACCTTTTCAGTTTCTTAATTCATAAACCGACAAAAACTCTCAAACAATTCTTAATGGCTAGCGAAAGCAAACAGAGCAGGGAGGGACCATCCTCATTCTCTTCAAAAACCATCGAATGATTCACGTTTTGTTTTGTCTTGAGATTCAAAAACTCAGAAAAAGTGGTTTGTATTTGGAAGCTTGTCGTTTGGAATGAGCGCTTCTTTTTAAAGTGCTTCTCATGTGCGGTTCCACCACGCCGAAGCTCACAACTTCAAACACAACAAAAACAAAAGAATGTAACGTCCACTCTGATTCTGCACTGCACAGCATCTGTCGTTTATTTGAACCCTCTCTGCATTCTGCAATAACATATTACATTTTCCATTACATGTGTTTTTTTTTTGTTTAATATTGTTTGTTGGGTTAGTCCTTTGCCCTGTGTTTCACTTCACAACATCAAAAATCTGAGAATCCCAACTCCAAAGAATTAGTGTTCTCTTTCTTCCCTACTTGTGTATTGATTAGAACTCTACTTAGCTCTCTATTCTCCTCATTTAACCATTTTATTCTTCAATATCCAAAGAATTCCGATGCTAAACTTAGCAACGGCTGCAACGAACTCGGTGCAAATTTTCTTGCAAACATAGAGCAAATGGACGACGTCTGGTCGTTGTAACTGCAGTTCTGACCCTTTAGAATTCTGCCTAAGAACTCTTCTGTAACGTCGCGTCCTCCGAATGTGGCAGGGTGAGCGCCTCCTCTAGACCAGTCCACCCATGTGAGGCTTCTGTTGGCTATAAAGTCTCCGGCTTCTATTGTGAGCATTGTTGGGAAATAATGCTCGTCGACGTAGCATGGTGGTCGACAGAATTCTTTGAATTTTCGATAAAATTTGGTGTCTTGCACTATGTTCACTGCAAGCTTACGGTTGACTTCGAACCATTGGGAGCCTTTACGCCATTCTGTGATGTTCACCTCTGGTGCCATGTCGTACCTGTATCGTCCTCTCCCGTAAGGGCCAAGGTCGTCGAACGAACCCACGAAGCTGTATTTGGATTTCTTCACGTAGTTGTATATCACACTGAAATTGTAGAGAGGGATGCATGATTCTGAGATGAGAATGAACCATTCGTTGTTGATGTCGAGCAGCGCGTTGGCTAGGAGTCTTTTCTCCGCGTCGCATATACTCATTCTTCCCCATTCTGCAACCTGGCAAAAAGAATCAATAGATATGGATTAAATGTATAGCAACAAAAACTTGGCAAGTTAACTACAGTCAAGGATGAACACAGATTACAAATCAATAAAATGGCCAGCACTTGCACCAAAGTTATTAATTTTGGATTACAGTTAATATACTCTGTTTATCATAACATGCAAAGAGAGAGGAACAAGACAGAGAGAAATGTCAAAAACACACAAGTAGCAAATTTTCTAGTCAACCATTCAAAGGCTGGAACATTCTAGCCATCGGGTTTCATTTGCCCAATGAAAAATCTAGAGTTGAACAGAGAAATTTCAAAGGTGCTGTTCATTGTTCATATTCACAAAGACCATTCCATTCATTGGGAAACCTGGTTAATGGTTAATACCATATTTTTAGACATGTTTCAACTGCTCTGCTCAGAAACGATAAAAAAAACAGCTATCCAATGTGCTCAAGTATTTTGTATATAAAATTCTGACCAACAATCCTAGTTCAAGAAAACAAGCACATATGGTTTGTTCAAAAACCAACTTCACCATTCTAATTCCAGTCATAAGCCAATTCAACCATCATTCAGACCATTTAACATATTAAAAACAAGGGAATAGAACTAGTTTCAACCGATTTCATAAAGGAACAAAGGCATCAGCAGTTCAAAGAACAAGGTAGCACCACAAAATGATTCTCAAAAGAGCTCATAAAGCAATGATTGGAGCAAGCAAAACCATAATAAATTCGACCACAATCTGAATCAAAATCCAGCGCAATTGGTTCGTTGGACCCACTAGTTAATCACAAACAACAACAGGATGAAACCAAAACGTACCTGGCTGGGAATTTGTCTCCCATGAAACACAGAAGTATGAGTAAAGTTGGGTTTGAACGATGGCAGAGAATGAATGTAAATTGAAAAGAGCTCTTCATGTCCCTTCAAAAATCTCTCCCAAAGTGGCGCAAGCGGCAATGGCCCTTTAGTCAAGAACATCAAAGCAACCTTCGGAACCCTTTCGAAAGGGTAATTCTTAATCCGAGGTGCAAACGAAGCTCTCCAAAACAACTCCTCATCGTTCATCGAGTGCATCAAATCCGCTGGTGGCTTAATCCACTGAGCCAAACTAACGTTCAAATCCTCCAAACAGGGGAAGAAATTGGACTTCACCGTCATCACTGCGCTTTCAATCCCAAAATGACGGATCGTATACAGACTAACAACCGAAAATGCAACGCAAAGAACCAAAAACAACACGAATAGCTGAAGTAACCTCAACGGCAACGGCCTAGCTTGGTTCGTCCGGTTCAAAGGTCCAAGGTCTTTCCCTTCCTCCAGTGGCAGAACTCTCGATTGCATCTCGATTAGAATCGAAATCACCCTTCTGGGTGTTGTTGTTCTTCACTAAGCCAAAATCCAACAGCACCCACGAAGCCCAAATAAACGCCCGCTACCCTTCAAATCTCTGCCGCTGATCGACTTTTCTTCTAACGAAAAACAAATCAGACCTCCTGATTTTCATCTGCAGGAGGGAAGAGGGAGCCGAGGAAATCGGGAAATCGCTGAAATAATGGAATCTCTGGAGCCTGAAAAGATCAATAAAGCTAAAGAACACATCAACACTGGAGATTCGAAAAGTGCATGGTGGGTTTTAAAGAAGACCCACTAGAAGGGTTGATCAGAAACCGATTACTCGACGAGAATTGAAGACCCAGTTGCAGAATTTGGCGATCAATCGATGAAAAGTAAAAGTTGGGTAGAAAGAAGAAGAAGAAGCAGAGTCCAGCGCAGTTGGAAGTTGATGTTACGAGAGTGAGAGGATTGAAATTTTAAAGAGATTAAAGAAATGTGATCTGAGAAATTTGAAGAATGTCTTTTCCAGAATTTGCGCCCACACAGATTGGGAGGAATGGCGATTGTCAGTTACGCTTACGGCTCTCTGTTGCTTTGAATGGAATTTTTTCTTTATGAACAAACTCCTCTTTACTTTTTAGTTTTTTTTTTTTTCTGTTCTTGGTTACTTTATCATTTTCCTTGCTTCTTTTTTCCTAAAAATAATGATTTTTCTAGAAATAAAAAATATTCTGATGATTATAAATCTAGCTTAGTTTGGCTGGATGAACACCTTGCTTTTAATTTGTTATTTTGAATATCAAATTACTTTATCTTGTATTGTTATTTAGGGTAGGTTGTTTCTCAAAATGAATTGTTTTGTTTGTTAGCTTTTTTAAAATAAAATGACTTTTTGTTGAACTAGAAAAATATATAAAATAAAATAAAATGGCTAAAAATAACTCAGTGGAGAAGGCATCTATTATTGTACTAAAGGTTAATGATTCGATTTCTTACCGCTATAATTGTTGAACTAAAAATCTCTAGAAAAGCTATCGTTTCATTTTCTTTATTTATCTATTTTGAAATCAAGAATTCTTATATATATATATATATATATATATATATATATATTTATTGGGGAAAAAATCATTTTTAACCCCTAAACTTTGGGGGTTGTATCAATTTTAACCCTTAACTTTCAATTTCATCAAATTGAACCCTAAACTTAACAAGTTGTATCAATTTTAACCCTGAACTTTCAATTTCATCAAATTGAACCTCAAACTTATCAAATCGTATCAATTTTAACCCTAAACTTGCATAAGTGTTACAATGTATACCTTTTGTTAATTATCCCCGTAGGTAATTGATTATTTCTTATTTTTTTTCTTAATTCACATTGCACTTGAATTGGTTTCTTATAAATAAAATATTTAAGAGACTTTATTTTAGATGATTTTTTCTCGTTGTTGAGAACTTTGTGAGGTTTTTTTTTTTTGTTGTTATTTAAGATTACGAAAACAAAGAAATTTGAGAAGTTTTTTATCTTCAAATATTCGCTGGTTTTTTCTTATTGCTAAGAACTGTGGTTTTTTTCCCTTCTATTAATGTTTTTTTTTCTTGCTAATTAGAAGAATATACAAATCTAGGAAACAAAAATAAAGAAATTTCGAGTTTTTTATTTCTCATATTTGCTAGATTTTTCTTGTTGCCAATAATTCGGTGATTTTTTTTTATAATAATGAGAAAAATAGTTTGAGATATTTTATTTCTTAAAGAGTTTTTTCTTCAACAAATGTCTCACAAAACACTTGTCGCAACGTCATCGCGACGCGGAGCGGCCGACATCCTTTCTTGGGTTTTTTAGAAGAAAATTGGAGTCGCCACCAATCATTGAGGGTGTGATTGGTCACCTTTAAAATAAAAAACAAAACTAGTCTTAGAAAACCAGAAATTAGGTTCGGGAGTCGTTTGAGTGTAGGGAAGGTATTAGCACCCTACAACACCCGTTTAAGAAAACGATTACCACAGTATCTTAAATTGTCCAATTAAATGAATAAAAACAGTCCTTTATTTTTATTTTTCTTAAAAAGAATGATAAATATGAAAATAAAACTCAAAATGCAATACTGAACACAAGATGTCTCATTCGTTTTTACCTTAACTTTAGAAATAAAGCAAGGATTAAACATTATGAGTTGGATATCCAATTTAATATAAATCATGCCTAATCTCCCTTTTAATTAAAGGAACATGGGTGTACATGATTATGTTTACTAAAAATATTTTTTTTAAAATAAAACGGATGTAAAAGAAAAAAAAAATTATTCAAAGAGTAAATTCTTTTAAAAGGGAAAATGAGAATTTTCATACGCCTACACGGGAGTTGGACTCCACGAAGGCACATTACTCAGTTCCCATAATCCCTTTCAAAAGAAAATCAAAACAATAACAATAATTGAAAATGACAAAGCAGAATTAAAGATTAGAATAAAGCAATTTGGAGAATGAAAGGGAAAAACAAATGAATTAGAAAGTTTAAAACAATGAAGTTGGCAAAGCGCAAACGTGAACTAAAATGAGAGAGACATTAAAAATGATAATGATAATGATGATAATAATAATCATAATAATAATAATAACAATAATAACTAAACACAAAAAAAAAAAAAAACAAAAAAAACAAAACCCCACCTTTTTTACTTCTCTCTTTCTTCTTTTTTCCTTTTTTCTTACCCAATGTTTCCTCTCCCCGTATACTCCTTCCTCCCCCTCTTTTTTCCTCTTTTACTCTTCCACTTTCTTTTCTCTCTTTTTCTATCACTCTCTAAGCTAAACTCTTGCTCAAATGCCTAAACTCTCTCAAGCTCACTTTTACTCTAAACTTCTTCTCTTTTTTTTCTCTCCTTTTCTATCACTCTCTAAGCTAAACTCTTGCTCAAATGCCTAAACTCTCTCAAATGCCTAAACTCTCTCAAGCTCACTTTTGCTCTAAAATTCCACTCATTCTTCTTGTCTTCATCCTCCATCTCCCCCCCTTTTTATACTTGAAGGGTTACTAAATTAGGGGGAGGATGGATGAGAAAATGGTGGTGAAAAGAAAAAAAATAAAAAATAAAAAAAATGAGAGCCATGGAAAAGCTTTTGAATAGGTAAGTTTCCCATTGAATAGGAATGGGGAAGACCAAAATAAAAATAAAAATTAAAAAAAATAAAAAATAAAATAAAATAAAATAAAAATAAAAAAAACGAATTTTTGATAAAAATATGTGAAAAGGAGGGTTTGAACCACAAACCTTATGATTATCAATACAATCTTATGCCAATTGAGCTATGCTCTTGTTGACATACAAGAAAAAACAAATTGACCACCAAATATTGGAAAACTTCAAACATTATTACTGAAAATCAAGCCGGACCAAATACGGTGTCTACAGTTTGCCCCCCTTTGTGTATCCTTGAAGGATTGAAAGGGTAGACAAAGGAAAGAGACTAAGTACTGGGGAGGCGAAGATTTGTTTGGTAAGAATTTGAATCAGGTATCGACCACAATTCAATAGTCAGGTTTGGTTCAACCGAGAGAAAAACTTAAAACAGACCTGGATTGACACAGGCTTCGACCTCGACTGAATAGTCGGGTTCGATTTAACCGAGATAAAAAATTGAAAACGGACCTAGATTGACACAGGTTTCGGCCTCGACTAAATAGTCGAGTTTGATTTAACCGAGATAAAAATTGAAAACAGACCTGGATTGACACAGGCTTCGACCTCGACTGAATAGTCAGGTTCAATTTAACCGAAAGAAAAAAATGAAAATGGACCTGGATTGACACAGGCTTCGACCTCGACTGAATAGTCGGGTTCGATTTAACAGAGAGAAAAACTTAAAACAGACCTGGATTGACACAGGCTTCGACCTCGACTGAATAGTCGGGTTCGATTTAACAGAGAGAAAAACTTAAAACAGACCTGGATTGACACAGGCTTCGACCTCGACTGAATAGTCGGGTTCGATTTAACAGAGAGAAAAACTTAAAACAGACCTGGATTGACACAGGCTTCGACCTCGACTGAATAGTCGGGTTCGATTTAACCGAGATAAAAATTGAAAACAGACCTGGATTGACACAGGCTTCGACCTCGACTGAATAGTCGGGTTCGATTTAACCGAAAGAAAAAAATGAAAATGGACCTGGATTGACACAGGCTTCGACCTCGGCTGAATAGTCGGGTTCGATTTAACCGAAAAAACTGGAAATGGACCTGGATTGACACAGGCTTCGACCTCGACTGAATAGTCGGGTTCGATTTAACCGAAAATAAATTTTCTTTGCAATGCACGCTAAACTTGAATGCTTGAATACATGGGGTGCGGATTTAGCATTATCTGAAAACTATGATACAAATTTCTTTAAAAGATATTTGATAGCTCGGGCACCCCATTCGCATCACCCTTGGTAATAGACCTTAATTGGATCATGAACTCGCTAAACAACTTGTTCTTTGTTTGATGACCAAAAATGTATCCATAACGACTTTGCTCCTGTAATAATAATGGTTTTGCCCCAGTTTGAGAAGACCAAAATAATCGTTTTGCCCCAGTTCAAGACTTTGTCATGTTGAAATGACGGTTTTGTCCTCCATGATGACATTCCATCAACCTTCATGATCACGGTGCTCTTGGAAAAATATTGTCTTTGGATTCTTTGTTTGGACATATGTATTTCACATCGAATCGTTTGAGTTACCACCATTGATTTGAAATATCGCGTTTATGTAACTTTTTGTTTATTCAATTGTAATGATAATACAGGTAAACATGCCAACATTCATAGTTGAGGAAATACTATGGAGAGTGGGGGAGAAAAATGGACAAGATATGCCATGCTTCGAGAAGGGAGCTTTGATTTATGACTAAAATTCAATAGACATATGTGTCAATGTTAAGGTTCTAGAACTTGAGACAAAAGTAACCTTTTAAACATGATATAGAAATTGAAGCGTAATTCTCCTAGACACTTGTTGAATTCCCGCAACTTTGCCGAATCCTTTGATACACAAGTAGCCTATGCGTAATATCTTCGAACTTGATCTGAATTAACTGGACTTGGCAGCTCATTACCATCCATGTTAGTCAAGACCAAAGCTCCTCCAGAGAAAGCTTTCTTCACCACGAATGGTCCTTCATAGTTTGGGGTCCACTTGCCTCGGTGATCTTTTAGAAAAGGAAGAATTCGTTTTAAGACTAAATCCCCTTCTCTGAATACTCTAGGACGCACTTTCTTATCATAGGCTTTCATCATTCGTCTTTGGTAAAGTTGACCTCTGCACAATGCTGTCAATCTCTTTTCTTCAACAAAGTTGAGCTGCTCATAGCGGTTTTGGATCCATTCAGCCTCTTCTAAATTAGTCTCCATGAGGACCCTTAATGATGGAATTTCCACTTCAATGGGAAGAACAGCTTCCATACCATAAACTAATGAAAATGGTGTTGCCCCAGTTGAAGTGCGAACCGATGTGCGATATCCATGTAATGCAAAAGGAAGCATTTCATGCCAATCCTTATACGTCACCGTCATTTTTTGCACAATCCTTTTTATGTTTTTATTGGCCGCTTCCACTGCTCCATTCATCTTTGGTCTATACGGAGTTGAGTTGACATGCTTGATCTTGAATTGCTCACATAACTCAGTCATCAATTTATTGTTCAGATTTCGTGCATTATCAGATACTATGGTCTCAGGAAGACCATAGCGACATATAATCTCCTTCTTGATGAATTTGATCACAACTCCTTTCGTCACCTCTCGATAGGACATTGCTTCTACCCATTTGGTAAAATAATCTATTGCCACCAAGATGAATCGATGTCCGTTTGAGGCTTTTGGGTCAATAGGGCCTATAACGTCCATTCCCCACATGGAAAATGGCCATGGTGTCGTCATAACGTGCAACTGAGATGCTGGAGCATGAGCTTTATCTGCGTAAATCTGACATTTGTGGCATTTTCGGGCATATTTGATACAGTCAGCTTCCATGGTTAACCAGTAATAGCCAGCCCTTAATGCTTGTCTGGCCATCATGTGTCCATTTGCATGGGTGCCGCAAATTCCCTCATGAATTTCTTTCATAATCGTGTTGGCTTCATTTGTATCTACACACCTTAGAAGTACCATATCATGATTTCTTTTGTAAAGTATTTCTCCATTTAGGAAGAACTTCATTGCTAACTTTCTAAGTGTGCGCTTGTCATTTTCTGAGGCATTCAGAGGATAGGTTCCGCATTTCAAATAATGTTTGATGTCTTGAAACCACGACTTGTCATCAAACTCTTCTTCTATATTCATGCAGGAGGCTGAAACATCTACCCTTCCCATCTTAATAGGTTGTACCTCATGATTGGGGTCTATGTTGAACATGACTGCAAGCGTAGCCAAGGCGTCTGCTATCTGATTACTCTCCCTTGGTAAATAGTCAAAAGTGATTTCTTCAAATTTATGAGACAAATCTAATATAAGCTTTTTATAAGGCAGTAGCTTAGTGTCTCTTGTTTCCCATTCTCCTCTCAATTGGTGAATCACCAACATAGAATCTCCCAAGACTCGAAGTTTCTTTATCTTCATATCCAATGCAGTTTGGATACCCATAGAACAAGCTTCATATTCAGCCATATTATGAGTACAATCAAAACTTAATTTGGCGGTGAGAGGGAACAACTTTCCTTCAGGTGATATTAATACAACACCTATCCCATGACCTAACTCATTGGAGGCCCCATCAAACAACATGGTCCATGTTTCCAAGTCTGATATTTCTTTTTCCACCATTATAGTGGAGACAAATTCATCAGGGAAATCAAATTTCATTGGTTCATAATCGTCTATAGGTTGCTCGGCCAAATGATCAGCTAGTGCACTTCCTTTTATTGACTTTCGAGTAACATAAACGATATCATACTCGGATAAAAGAACCTGCCATCTAGCAATTCTACCAGACAAAGACGGCTTTTCAAAGATGTATTTGATAGGATCCATCTTTGAGATAAGCCATGTTGTGTAGTACAACATATATGGTCTCAAACGACGAGCGGCCCAAGCTAGAGCACAACAAGTTCTTTCTAAAAGAGAATATCTGGTTTCGCAATCAGTGAACTTTTTGCTTAAATAATATATGGCTTGCTCTTTTCTGCCTGAACTGTCATGCTGTCCCAGTACACACCCCATTGAATTTTCCGTCACTGTAAGATATAGGATAAGTGGACGATTTGGAGTTGGAGGTACAAGAACAGGAGGGTTTTGTAGGTATTGCTTGATCTTTTCAAATGCTTTTTGACAGTCGTCATTCCATATGCATGTATTGTTCTTACGAAGTAGCTTGAAGATTGGTTCACATGTTGCTGTAAGATGTGATATGAATCTTGCAATATAATTCAATCTTCCCAAGAAACCTCTGACTTCTTTTTGAGTACGTGGTGGTGGCATTTCTAGAATGGCTTTGACTTTGTCTGGGTCAACTCTAATTCCCTCATGGCTTACGACGAAACCCAACAACTTGCCAGAAGTGACCCCAAATGTGCATTTACTCGGATTCAGTTTCAACTTGAATTTTCTCAATCGCTCGAATAACTTTCGGAGAATGGTTGCATGCTCCTCCCCTGGTTTTGACTTAGCAATCATGTCATCAACATACACTTCGATCTCCTTATGCATTAGGTCATGGAAGAGAGTAACCATGGCCCGTTGGTAGGTTGCCCCAGCATTTTTTAATCCGAACGGCATGACCTTATAACAAAAGGTTCCCCATAATGTGATGAATGTAGTTTTCTCTTGATCTTCAGGTGCCATTTTGATTTGATTGTAACCTGAGAATCCATCCATAAAGGAAAAAGTTGAGAATCCAGCTGTATTATCTACCAGTACATCAATATGAGGAAGTGGGAAGTTATCCTTTGGGCTTGCTCGATTCAAATCTCTATAATCAACACACATTCGGACCTGTCCATTTTTTTTAGGTACTGGCACAATGTTAGCTACCCATTCTGGATAATTAGCAACTGTTAAGAATCCTGCATCAATTTGTTTCATGACTTCCTCTTTTATTTTGATTAACATGTCTGGCTTCATCTTGCGTAACTTCTGTCTCACTGGCTTGCATTCAGGCTTAAGTGGCAAATGATGCACCACAATACTTGTGTCTAAACCAGGCATATCTTGATAAGACCAGGCAAAAACATCAATGTATTCATGAAGCAATGTTATTAACCCTTGACGGCTTTCAGCAGACATGTTGGTCCCGATTTTAACTTCTTTAATCTCTACTTGAGATCCCAAGTTAATCGTCTCTATCAACTCTTCATGTGGTCCCAATATCCTCTCTTCTTCTTCAATCATTCTCAACAATTCAGGAGTAAGTTCTAGATCTTCCTCATTACCACTTGTTCTCTCATCGGACTCAACATCGTATGTAGGAGAATCAAGTTCGTATTTAAGATCATTAACGCTTTCAATCCCAATTTCGCTGTTTAAGAGAGGGATTATTCAGTGTGATGAAAGAAGATAAATGAAGGAATGGAATAAATGAATTCAATGCTAAAAGAAGTAGACACAAGAGAGATTCATTGGATGATAGGAAAGGAAGGAAAAAAAAATGCTTCTTCATTAACAAATGAAATATTGACATAGAACACATAAATCATCAAAACAAAAAACAAACAAAAAGTTTAAAAATTACTTTGATATCTCATTAACAAATGATGGTAGCTCCATTACAGTCCAATTACTGAGTTCAAAGTCTTCTGGGCACAAATAAACTAAGGGACCGGCTTCTTTGTTCTGTTCGATTATAGCCATGACTGCAGGGTCTTGAGATTCCGAATGAATTATTCCAGCAAAGATGAAGGTATCATGAAGATGAGGAATGATATTCATTTGATACTTCGGCTCACGGTTCTCCAATCTAGCCAGTCGTTTTTCTTTCTCCTGTCTGTGTGCTTTAATCATATCTTTTTTGCTTGGTTTATACCCCAAACCAAACCTCTTCATATTTTTCGACATATTCAACAAATTTTCGAGGCTTTGGTTGCTTCCTGTTAAGGAGAGTTTTGAAAGTTGCAGCTCCATTTTCCCTATCTCTCCGTATAAAGTTGTGGCATTTGCAATCTCAAAAGCTTGAAATGATGACTCAAAAACCTCTTCTGCTGCTTCTATGTAGGGCATTGAAGAGGGTCTTGACACTAAGATATCCTCTTGCCCAGATATGATTACTAGTTTGCGGTCGACCACAAATTTAAGTTTTTGGTGTAATGATGATGGGACCACTCCAGCTGAGTGAATCCAGGGACGCCCTAACAAGAAGCTGTAGGCCGAATTAATGTTCATGACCTGAAAGGTTATATCGAAGGTGCATGGACCTATCTGGATGGGCACTTCTATGTCTCCAACAACTTCACTACGTGCCCCATCAAAAGCTCGTACGATCATAGTGCTGGGCCTTATATGAGACATATCAACAGGCAATTTCTCCAACGTGGATTTAGGCATTATGTTCAAGGAGGAACCATTATCAACTAGAACTTTTGCCACAGCAAAATTTTTGCACTTAACTGTAATGTGCAAGGCTTTAGTGTGTCCGGTGCCTTCTGGTGGTAACTCATCATCTGTGAAGGTTACTGAACTGGATGCAGTTATGTTTCCAACAATGTTATCCAAGTTGTCCACCGTAATATCCTGCGGAACATAAGTTTGATTCAAAATGTCCAACAAAGTCTTACGATGCGTATCTGAAGCCAGTAACAAAGCCAGTATGGAAATCTTTGCAGGGGTTCGACCTAACTGTTCAACCACTTTATAATCACTTTGCTTAACCAACTTCAAAAATTCTTGGATGTCCTCTTCAGATGCTGGCTGTTTAACATTTAGGTTCTTCGCTACAATGGGCTCTTCTATTTTCTCCTTGATATCTTCAGTGATCTTGGCTTTTCCTTTTTCTTTACCCTTGGGTTTCAATAGGTCTTCTGGTGTATAGCACTTCCCGCTTCGTGTTAGACCTCCCATCCCACTGATATTATGGATTGGAAGGGGTTCAGAATCAACAGTTACCTTATATTCATAGTTCCAAGGTACTGCTTTTGAACTTTTATATTCAAATGGAGTCGGAATCTGGATGGTAATCGGTCTTGGCTTGGAATTTGGGGTACTGGGCTTCTCGCGATAAGAAATTGTTAACGGTTTTGGCTTGAGAGACAACCTTGAGCATTCTTCTATAATATCAACTTCCCCATACTGAGGGAGCTGAGTCATCTTTTGAGAAACTGTTAAAAAATGTGAATCTAACAACTCCTGGACCTTCAGACGAAAATGAGAACATTGGTCGATAGAATGCCCTTTTGCCCCAGTGTGATAAGAACACATCAAACTGTCATTGTATGTTCTGACACCCAAATCTGATTGGAAGCGCTCTACTCCAATGTATCCATTACTGAATAATATTTCGAATAGTTCTCCCATGGGAGTCACTACGCTCTCAACATTCTTTTTCAAATCAGCTTCATGAACCTCTATCGCATTTACTTGTGCATTTTGATGGTTTGGCAGAGGATTGTTGTTGACATCTGGCCCATCTTCTTTCTTAAAGTTCAACCATCCTGCCTTGATCAATGCTTGCACCCTATGCTTGAGTGCAGTACAGTTTTCAGTGGAATGTCCAATTGCTCCTGCATGGTAGTCGCAACGGGCATTTGGGTCATACCACTTTGGGTAAGGTGGTTTTACTGGGTCTATTGGCACGGGTGCCAGCTGATTATTCTGGAAGAGTTGGGGTAGAAGTTCGGTATATGTCATCGGAATCGGATCAAAATGAGTTTGTCTACGGACGCCTTTATTGTTTTGGTGTCCTTGGACATAAGGAGTGTTATGTTGATTCCGAGGCTGGTAGCCTTGAGTAGGACGAGGATTTTGGACGTAAGGGGATGAATATTGGGCTGACGTATTATTGATATAGGGTTGAGGGTAAACATATGGAGGTGGATAGTGATATTGTGGCACTCCGGCATTAGGGTATGGTTGTCTTGAATTGAAACCAATCATCTGAACTTCTCCCTCTTTTTTCTTCGATGGAACCCCCTTTTTTGTTGTCGATGATCCAGCCATATCAATTATCTTTCCATGCTTAATTCCGTACTCGATTCTCTCTCCAATTGTCATTATGTCAGAGAAATTGGTAGAGGCACTCCCAATCATCTTATCATAGAAAGGAGATTTGAGAGTATTAATAAACATGGTTGATAGCTCCTTATCTGCTAAAGGTGGTTGCACCTGAGCAGCAGTATCCCTCCACCTTTGGGCATACTCTTTAAAGCTTTCTGTGCTCTTCTTTTCCATCCTCTGGAGGTCTAGGCGGTCAGGAGCCATATCTATGTTGTGCTTATATTGCTTTAAAAATGAATCGGCTAGATTCTTCCATGAACATATATGAGTGCTGTCTAACTGCATATACCATCGAGAGGCTGGACCAGTAAGACTGTCCTGGAAGCAGTGAATTAACAGCTTGTCATTTTGGACGTATGCTGCCATCTTCCTGCAATACATGATGAGATGGTTTTTAGGGCAGGATGCTCCATCATACTTTTCAAACTCGGGCACCTTGAATTTTGGAGGGAGGATTACATCTGGTACCAAGCATAGCTTGGTCGCATCTATATTTCCGAAGACGTCTGTTCCTTCTACTGCCCTTAATCTTTCCTCCAGGACTTCAAGTTTTTCACTAGAAGAGACTTTCTCACCTCCCGTTAGCTCTTTTCTGATTTCAGGATCATCTAAATTGGGAACTGTAATGGTCACCTTGGGAGGTATCTCTGTGGGTAGTGAAAATCCAGGTTGATTGTGTACAGGCACTTGCTCATTCTTGAAAAATGGAAACGGGTGCTGCTCTACTGGAATATTGTACAATGGATGATATTTTGGAGTAGTACCCTCTGTTGATTGCCGGATTGGAGGGTCGTTCATTGTATGGCTGGACTGAGCAATATCAGGTATTATTTTGCCTCTTTCTAGGGCGACAAGAATGGCATCCATTTTTTCTCGTAACTCCTCAATATCTTTCCTTGTTTTCTCCATCTCAGTACTCTGCTCTTCCATGATCCTTGTCCTGTATCTTGTGACGTAGGTGCGGTGGATTCGAGGTGACCGAGCTATCTTATGATTCTGTTTATATTTTTAATGAAAAGAGATTTTAGTGTAAGAAAAGAGAAAGACAAAACGAAACAAAAAAAAAAAAAAAGTGATAGAAGAAAAGGAAAAAAAAATGGCTTTGATATTAAATTGGAAAATGATAAAACAATGTAGCAGCAAAATTTGTGCAAAATTGAATTACAAGATATTTCAACTATCTAAATAAAACATAAACTAAAGTAAAGAGTTAATAAAATTGCCCCCAATACTCTAAACTTATACGAAGTTTTCCCAGAAACTTGAGCACATTCTTGCTATTCGGCTGTGTAGGTGCTATGACTTTAGAGAGAGTACGTGCATCTTCTGCTAGTTCATCTGCCCTTCGAGTGACTCTCCTAATCTGAGTGAGCATATGTTCCGCTTTACTTCGTAGTGTCGCGTGGTTCTGTCTCGCAAACCCAAAATCATCGCTTAATCTGTCGTACTGCTCCTTTAAATAGGTATAGTCTTTCATTAATCTATCAGTGGCATCCTGATACTTACCGAGGCGAACATTAAGTGACTGAACGGACTCTCTTAGACCCTTGTTGTCGTTGATGAGGTCCCCTAGTTGATCTTCTCTAATCTTGAGCGTTAATTGTAGGTCGTCAATTGTTCGACATAGCGTTCCATTTTTTCCTTCTACCTCAGTAATCGTTTGGTTCCTCAAACTAATGCAATCTTCGAGCTCTTTCATCAACTCATGAAGTGAGGCAATCTCAGATTGTTGCTTCAAAACTTGGTCATTCCTTGACTTGAGAGTTGCTTGGGAGACTTCATTATCCCTTCTTAATCGATGCATTCTTCTGTTCAGGTCGCGGGCCTCTGTGTCTAATGCTGAAATTTCTTTTTCTAACTGTTCTTGTTTGCTAACACTGCCCTTTAATCGGTTCAACTCTTTTTCTAGTTCAACATTGCGCAACAAACCTTGCTTTACCTCCAATTGCAACCTTTCATTTTCTTGAACCAATGATGAATTCGCTTTTCTCAATTCATCACATTCCTTTTCGCGTGCTGCTTGTTCTGTCTGTTGATCTGGTATCACCTTTGCATTAAGTTTTATCTTGGTTTTCATTTTTGGTGACACAAGCACGGTTTTAGCTCTGTTCGCATGCCATGTTTTGTACGCCTCTGTGGTATCATCATGAAACTGACCACTCTGGATTTTAGTGATCATTTTCCATGCTTTCACAATTTTCTGAATTCTATCTTTACAGAAGCCTTTATCATAAGCAAATTCGAAATCCTTCAACTCATGCGTAGCAGGGATGAATTGTCGGACCCAAATTTGGCGCACTACCAATAAAGGAGCATAAGATATACATCCCCAAGGACCCAAAAGAGGTAAACTTTGAAATTTACCACATTTATAGATCATTGGCCTAGTTGACATCCAAGGGGCTCTCCATATTACATCTTCTATCTTTAGTTCGGAGAAAAAGGCCTCCCAAGTGCTCCTTTCAGGGGAGGATGAACTCCAACCTGATTTCACGAACTCTGAGATGGGATTTTGCAGCTTATTCCAGGAACTTGAAAATTTGATCTCTGGACATTTGAATTCGGGTGGACACTTCACATGACTAAGGACCCAAATGTACAATAATGGTGCACACCCTATAAATCTTCCTGTTCCTTTTGTTCTGCAATAATTTAATGAACGAAAAGTTTCTGCCAATACAGGAATAATGGGATCAACTCCTATTTCTATCTTAGCAAACAACTTGACCACACGTTCCTCAACATATCCACATACTTTAGGAAACAAAACAACATTAAAGATACACAATGCCAGTAAAGTTAATTCCTTGTCTTCATTTGCAAATTTTTGTTGAAGAGTAAAGATGTAGTCCAGGGGTAGGCATGTGTTCTCTCCCTTTATCTTTACTTGTTTCTCAATGTCGCTTGTACGAATCTTGTCCAAAAGAGTAGATAATGCTCTTTTCATTGTAAGCTCTTGATCGTAAGAATAAGCTTCAACTTCCGTTCGTACTGGCATATGCAGAAGGGATTGATATTCCTCTATTGTAGGAGTCATGTCAATTGAGCCAAATGTGAAACATCTATAGGCTGGATCCCAATGTCGAATCAAAGCTTTTAATACAGAATAATTAACTTGTACATACATGAGCTGAGCTAGATGGCCATATTTGCTTGTAAATTTAGCCTTTCTATCTACAGTTAATTTTTCCCAAGCCTGTTTCACTGTTTCTAATTGACTTTCTGGAAAACTGACATCCTTAAATTGAGACATAGCATCTTCTACCAAAGAATCTCCGTGGATTTGTTGTACATTTTCTGACCATTGACGTACTGTTGTTTGATCTTCTATACTCATTTCTTGTATTGGAGGGGGTGATTTTATTTTACTCATACTTTAGTTTCTGCCAATGCAAATAATCGAAAAATCTTGTTAATTTAATTTGCACAATTTTCTTAACTACATTAAAAGAGATTTCAAAGGATACTTTCAATGAGCGAAAATTGAAAATTGATATAAGATACAAGGGAAAGAAGAAAAATAAATGAATAAATAAACTTTGACAATAATGCATGTAATAAGTCAAATCCTAGAACTATATGAGTGGAGTTTAACTCTAAGGCATCCTAGAAAAGGTCCCCAATCTTACCCACCGATTTAACGATGTAGTAGGCTTGAGTGGAGAATTTCATGCACCTGCACGGGAATCGAAATTCCACGAAGGTCACACTACTCAGTCTCCGAGTCTAGTCCTAAGGTAGAGCCCGGGTAGAAGGCTAGTGAAAGTGTGTGAAATGCATGATTAATAAGATGACATACAAATGAATGACATAACAATTACAACATAAAAAAAAATGGTATCAATAAGATGACATGCAAATGAATGACATAACTAAGATAAAGTAATTACAACATAAAAAAAATGGTAATAGACAAGTGAATAACAATATGTCAAACAAATCATATTATAAAGGAAAACAAAATAAATAAATAACAAAACAATAACAAAAGGACCTGAAGAAAAATTCAATTCAAAGGACAATAAAGATATTCATGGCTTGACGCTCAAAATCCCCAGTGGAGTCGCCAAGCTGTCGCAACGTCATCGCGACGCGGAGCGGCCGACATCCTTTCTTGGGTTTTTTAGAAGAAAATTGGAGTCGCCACCAATCATTGAGGGTGTGATTGGTCACCTTTAAAATAAAAAACAAAACTAGTCTTAGAAAACCAGAAATTAGGTTCGGGAGTCGTTTGAGTGTAGGGAAGGTATTAGCACCCTACAACACCCGTTTAAGAAAACGATTACCACAGTATCTTAAATTGTCCAATTAAATGAATAAAAACAGTCCTTTATTTTTATTTTTCTTAAAAAGAATGATAAATATGAAAATAAAACTCAAAATGCAATACTGAACACAAGATGTCTCATTCGTTTTTACCTTAACTTTAGAAATAAAGCAAGGATTAAACATTATGAGTTGGATATCCAATTTAATATAAATCATGCCTAATCTCCCTTTTAATTAAAGGAACATGGGTGTACATGATTATGTTTACTAAAAATATTTTTTTTAAAATAAAACGGATGTAAAAGAAAAAAAAAATTATTCAAAGAGTAAATTCTTTTAAAAGGGAAAATGAGAATTTTCATACGCCTACACGGGAGTTGGACTCCACGAAGGCACATTACTCAGTTCCCATAATCCCTTTCAAAAGAAAATCAAAACAATAACAATAATTGAAAATGACAAAGCAGAATTAAAGATTAGAATAAAGCAATTTGGAGAATGAAAGGGAAAAACAAATGAATTAGAAAGTTTAAAACAATGAAGTTGGCAAAGCGCAAAAGTGAACTAAAACGAGAGAGACATTAAAAATGATAATGATAATGATGATAATAATAATCATAATAATAATAATAACAATAATAACTAAACACAAAAAAAAAAAAAAAAAAAACAAAAAAAACAAAACCCCACCTTTTTTACTTCTCTCTTTCTTCTTTTTTCCTTTTTTCTTACCCAATGTTTCCTCTCCCCGTATACTCCTTCCTCCCCCTCTTTTTTCCTCTTTTACTCTTCCACTTTCTTTTCTCTCTTTTTCTATCACTCTCTAAGCTAAACTCTTGCTCAAATGCCTAAACTCTCTCAAGCTCACTTTTACTCTAAACTTCTTCTCTTTTTTTTCTCTCCTTTTCTATCACTCTCTAAGCTAAACTCTTGCTCAAATGCCTAAACTCTCTCAAATGCCTAAACTCTCTCAAGCTCACTTTTGCTCTAAAATTCCACTCATTCTTCTTGTCTTCATCCTCCATCTCCCCCCCTTTTTATACTTGAAGGGTTACTAAATTAGGGGAGGATGGATGAGAAAATGGTGGTGAAAAGAAAAAAAATAAAAAATAAAAAAAATGAGAGCCATGGAAAAGCTTTTGAATAGGTAAGTTTCCCATTGAATAGGAATGGGGAAGACCAAAATAAAAATAAAAATTAAAAAAAATAAAAAATAAAATAAAATAAAATAAAAATAAAAAAAACGAATTTTTGATAAAAATATGTGAAAAGGAGGGTTTGAACCACAAACCTTATGATTATCAATACAATCTTATGCCAATTGAGCTATGCTCTTGTTGACATACAAGAAAAAACAAATTGACCACCAAATATTGGAAAACTTCAAACATTATTACTGAAAATCAAGCCGGACCAAATACGGTGTCTACAACACTAATGCAATGTGAATTAAGAAAAGAAAAAAAAAGGAAAAAAAAAATGAAATTGTCAATTACATGTTTTAGTAGCAATCCAAATGAAAAGTTGGCCAAAGGTCTACATTGTAACATTTATGCAAGTTGGAGGTTCAAATTGATACAATTTGTTAAGTTTGAGGTTTAATTTGATAAAATTGAAAGTTTAGGGTTAAAATTGATACAGCTTGCAAAGTTCAGGGGTAAAAATTGTTTTTTTCCCTATATTTTGACGATATGGGGGTGTGAGATTTGAACCACTGACCTCGTGGTTACCAATACATCTTTATGCCAGTTGAGCTATGCTCGTTGGCAAATTCTTCTATATATATATATATATGTTGCATGAAACATCTCTATAGCATCTCTTTCCATTTTGTCATTTTATTTTCCATTCATTTATTATAATGGGTTTTTCTTTCCATATTCATTTTAATTTTTGTCTATTTATCATTATTTTCCTTATATTAAAATAATATAAAAATTTTAATTTATGTTTTTCTTTTAATGGAGTAAGTAACGTTTTGAAAAGAAATGCAAAACAGATCCAAATGACTACTTCAAAAGTTTGGACGTAATTAAAGTTTCTTTAATGATTTAGGCAACACTCATAAATAATTGGGGTAAGTTAATTGTATAATTAAGCATTCAATAAACTTTATATGGCAATCAATTTATACTACACAAAATACTAATTAATCGATGACCTACATATTGAGGAAAAAAAAGTCTTTGTAGTACATAACAATAAATGACCATTTAATGCGTTGAATTTTCAATAACAATAATTCAAAAAACAAATCAACCAAAATAATCGATAGATTGCAATTAAAAAAAAAACATTTTTTTTTTTATTGTAAACCAAGTTATTATTCAAAACTTTAATGGTTGGATTAAAGATATGGTACACTGTTAGTTGAACTATACTAAATATCACAATCCAAATTGAAAGATGACGGAGGAGTCTGGTTGTAAATTTTTTATGACGTTATGCGGAAAGATAACCAAAATAAACTATTATTATAAATTACTTTTTTAGTTTAAAAAAAGTTTCATATACTTTAGAAATGTAGAGTATAAAGATACAATAGTTGAATCACCCTTTTAATTCTTGTTTGATTTATTGTCAAAGAAGCAAGATGTAAGGGGCTCAAATGAAAGTTGGATTCATATCATCTTAGAATGGATTGTGTATGTGGTCGAGAATGACCAACCTATTTCTGCCCACGTGGCGTAATGAATTTAATTTTCTTCTCAACAAAAAAAATGGTTTTATTTATATCATTCAAAAGTTTCAATTTATGTTGTTACCAATTGGTTAAATGTTTCAAAATATCTTTGAATGTACTAAATGTTAACAACTTTCTTATGCGTTATGTTTTTTCTCTTAGCTAAAATAGTTCAAATGCTATAAGCAAATCTAAGTATGGTTCAATGGTTATAATATATACTATTTTCTTTAAGGTCAAACGTGTCCAAATGTTACCTAATATAATTATCGAGTTTTTATCATTAAAAAAAATGTTTAGGATGAGCAAAACTAAAACCATAAATTGATAATAATAAATTGTCATGTTAGCACCAAAGCGAGTTTAGCTCAGCGGTAATTGATATGTACTCTAGATCAAATGGTCAGAACCATTACTTTTTTGTTAGTTCAGCAACGATTGGGTGGGGATTCTAACCTCTAACATCTTGGTCAAGGTTAAATTGAAAGCAGAGACTTTTTTGGAATTTGGCTAAGAGTTCACAACTTTTCTTGATAAAGATAAAATCATTTTAAGGAAAATTGCAAAAAACAAACATAATTTTCAAAAACTGAAAACCAAATGGTTATCAAACGAGACTTTAAAAATCTATTAGACACTTAGGCACCTATCAATTGAAAGCAGAGACTTGTTAAAAAGAAATTAAGTTTATAGATTTACTAAACACAAACTTCATTTAATTTTTACCAAAAAAAAAAAAAAAAAAAAAAAAAAAAAAAAAAAAAAAAAAAACCAAGCAAATCCAAATAGTTAAGACATTATATTCTCAATCTAAAGATTAAATTTGTTCAAATTTTCACCCCACATATTGTTGAACTAAAAAACGCTTATCTATATTAAGGGTTAAAACGTTGATATCAATGAAAATGTCACTCTTTTAGTTTTATGGGGACGTTGAAGGAAACATCAACAAAATGTTGATGTGAATATATATTTTTGAAAAATTACTTAAAACAATAAATATATATATATATATTCAATTCTATTATTGTCGATGTGTTAATATCGTTGTCAACACTTTGTGCCAGTTGAGCTACACTTTTGTTGGGATTGATATTGAATTCACGACATATAAAAAATGTTTGACGAAGATGTTAACATGTAAACAAAAATTTAAGAACAAAATTTGGCTGCATGTCGGTATGTAGGGATGTTTCTACATACCCCATTAAAATCTTGACAACTAAAAAAAGAGAATGAGAAAATGAGAATTTTTTTTTTATCTCTGGTAGTTGTCAACATTTTAACAGTGGTATGTAGGAAGATCCTGCATAGTACATACTGTTATACACCCAAGTTTTTTCCAAAATTTAACACATTAATTTATATGAGCGCATGGCCTATCAAACGGTTACACTGATTTCTCCCACTTCTCAACATCAGTGTTCATCCTCAATCCAATGGTTCTCAACTTCTCTCCTCTCTACCGTCCATTTTCTCCCCTTCTACCACTTTTTTTTTTTAGAGAACGAAAATAACTTTTTTCTAATGGAATATTTTAAAGCGGTAAAGCGACATGCTGAAAAATACAACTCAGATCAATCGAGGCATTTTCTATTACATTACAGCGTAGCTTTGGGTACTCCACTTTTTGCTTTTTATCATTTAACTTCATGCTAATTAAAAAAATAAATAAATAATAAAAAATAATGTTTACATTGAGATAAAATGGACCCACTTTATCTAATCGGAAGATGGGTTGGGGGCCAAAAAAAATTCTAATACAGTACTATAATACCATACTTTCTTTGATCATACTATAATTTTGTTTTCATAAATATATATTAAATGTTCGTAGACTCCACATTATTTTTCAAATGATGATGACATGACAAAAAATAAATGGAAGAAATATTCGGCGTCATTTAAAAATTAAAAAGAAAACAAACTCCCAAAGAACGAGACTTGAATGCTAAACGACGTCGTTTCTTTTTCCATCCCAACCTCGCATACATTGTCCCGATAGTTCGGCCCAATATGCATATCTGGGTTCAGAAGGCCCAAACACATTTAAACTCCAAGGCCCGTTTACTTCTCATCATCTTTCTTTTACAGTAAAATCAGCAGAGGGGAAAATGCTGTCATATGAACCCCGTTTTATTAATTTTTGAAAAATTAAAAATAAAAAGGTTGAAATTAAGAGGATGGAAAAGAACCTGTAATTCAATTATATGATCCATTAGCATAAGTCTTGTTGAACTCAAAAAAGTAAAAGACAAACGTAAGCCTTGAAAATATTCAAATATATTACACGTGTAGAAAGAATTAGAAAGAACAAACCACACTTTTCTAATAATAAAATACAATATTATTATCATCAATATGAATATATATCAACTGTTGAAACTTTCCCTCCGTCCACATATTGTATAAAAAAATATATATATATTATTATTATCATTACATTTTTTTTAAAGAAGAAAGGAGACATGAGAATGAATATTATGGAAGGTAGAAAATTTGACAAAGAGGCATCTGTCTAGTTCTCTCATCTTCCAAAAGACAGCAAATTAAGGTGGATTCAATGTCCTTGGTGGCATTTCCTATTCTGCCATTCTCCAATAAATTTATCCTCCTTCCTTATACATCTAACTCTTATATATATATATATATATTCATTTTATTTTAACTTCCAAATGGACATACATTCCATTTGATGACTTGGCATAGAAATTCATATATATATATATATATATATATATATTCCACCTCTCTTTTCCAAAGCAAAAAAAATTGAAACTTTTTTATTGGGTTTGTTTTGGGGGAAATGGGGAAGAGAGAAATGAAGTGACATTGTTGACAATTGTGGCTTTGGTTATTGGTGCTGCCATTATGTAGATGTAAATGCAGCCAAGAATAATGAAGAAGGAAGTCAAAGATAGATTATCTATAAAGATTCAGAAGAAGTTAATGGATCATTTTATATATTTTGACAAATATTTATTCATATTCCTAACGTTCAACAATGCTTGCATGCATACAGATGAAATCCGGTTCAATCATCGATAAGATATCAACTACACAAAACGAGTCCTTTCGATCCAATACATTCCAAGTATGGCAAAGAAGTGGGAGCTGTCCCAAAGGAACCATTCCCATTTGCAGGATTCGTGGACAATACTTACTCAGAACCAATTCTCTCCATAACTTTGGAAAGAAATTTTCTTATGGAAGCATCAAACTTGGGGCAGAAATCAATCGTTCTGTAAGAAAAAAATTAATTTCATTGAGCTTTTCCCTTTTGGGTTCAAAATTTCAGTTGATTAATTTTGCTCCTTAATTGTTTTAATTTGGTGTTAAATATGATCAGACACGATCCTGATCACAACAGGGTTCAACTACATTGGTGCTTCAGGAGATATTAATATTTGGAACCCTGAAGTTGACTTGCCAAATGACTTCACGGCTTCGAAAATGTGGTTGAAAAATGGTCCATGTTGATGGCCAAATTTGGTCAGAGGAAATTCACCTGACCTTCACGTGCCACCAACGGTAAATTTGTAGAAGAGGAAGAAGACGTGGCCTGCAAAACGGAAAACCTGCGGTGTGGTGCTAGTCACACCTCCTCCGATGCTTAAGTCTTGAAAACGGAAGGAGGAGAGCTAGAGAGTAAGAGGAGAGAGTAGAGAGTTCGGGTCTCCTTCTTCAGTGGCGAAGAGAGGTATAAATACCTGCTCATGCTCCTAGGGTTTTTAGAAATTCAGAGGCGTTTCGAGACGAACTAGGCTGGACCGGAGCGGCTAGAGGTAGCAGAGACCGAGCGAAGGCAAACGAACTCGGCTCGCAAAAGCGGCCTGAGTGGTCAGCCTCAGCCTTGGGCCGAGGCCGACCATATGGGTCGGGCCATTTTGGCCCAACCCGTTGGTTGGTCCTCCTCTGGGTCGCTTCCTGGTCCTATCCCCACCCGGTTATCCTCGTCAACTTCCTGCATATCATGGTGGTCCAAAATTACCTATAACAGTCTTGATGAAAATTTTGAGAGCGTAGAAGTTGACTCGATGGTTCATTTTTTACATAAATTTAACCCAACTTTGTTACTAATTAATGATCAAGAATAATATATGTTTTTAACTTTAAGTTAAAATTTTTTTGTTACTGGTAAATCCCAGATTTTATGGAGAATCAAAAACTCGACTCAGTGTATGTTGGACAGTAAGATATAGAGCTTTCTATATAGTATGGAATTGCATCCATTTCATTTTAAGCATCTATTTTGTAGGATGGTAAATGTTTCATGCAACATAAAGTGGTGGAAATGACCAATATATAATTCTAATTTACCCTATTTTTGTGACATGGCTGAAAATGATTTAGGTGGATTCGTACCAATGGATAGGGTGCTTTGATTTGAGTGTTGTATTCGATCCCTAGATCACAGGTGGACTATCTTCCAGATACGTAATATAAACAATACTTAGATACATATTGATGTGTTAGGTAATTAAAATGCAACCAAATATTATTCATCTCATATAAAACTTTTACTCTTTATCTCTCACTGATACACTAAAAATTTTCAAATGTTGATGCGTGAATCTGTCCAGGGGATCGGGTCCAGAACACGTGTAATCCGGTCAGTCACGAGTCCTAATCGTATGAGGTCGGTTCCAAATTTGTTGCTTGCACCAATGTCATGCTAAACCTTATCCATTCCAAAACTTAAGTTAGCAAAGCAAAAATTAGTTCAGGGTCGAACACTAGGTAAGATTGCATACCTTTTGGAAGGGAATGCTTTTCCATTTTATAGTAGTGGACTCCTTGACAACGGTGTCAGGAGGAGTGCCATTGGGCCATAGCTTTAACCTCGGAGATTGGGCTGGCCCAAATGCTGTTTTGGGTTTATTGGGCTTTAGTTGAGCCTGTGCATGTGTTTAACTTGGTCAGACTTAAAAAAACTAGTCTGAAAAAGTCATTATAAAGGGGAATTGTGTTAAATGGCTACAAAAAAAAAGCGGTCTTGATTTTTGGCTACGGAAGTTTGGTCTTTGCAGGCGTGGCTACCGGAATAGTAGAAACTGTTTTCTAGATTTTTTTTGACATTTTTACCCCTAGTATATACGACTATAGACAAACGCCGTTAACAGATTTTTTTTGTTTTCATTCAGTTTCTCCCCCCTTTTTTCGGGATGGATGAATCCCGATTTATAGGGAGTTCAGTTGGCGGTTTGTGTTCAAGTGTATAAAAAGATCTACCTATTTTTTAGGCTTAGGTTCAGCGTTTCCAACGATAAAAAAAAGATTTTATCCCTCACATTTTGCCCCTCATTATCCATGTTACAAAAGAACAACAATAAAAGTCGTAAGTAGCAGTACATACAGACATATGACAGTACATATAAACTACAGCGTATATATAACTCATATGGGGGTGGGACTAGGGTAAGTATGCATACACACAGGATGCATGTGGAACACGTATGTATGTAATACTATATACAGATATCAGTTATGGCATTTCATCAGGTATTTGCATTCAGGTGAACATGGTACGGGGGTTATTATGGTTGCATATAGCAACACAGACAAAGACAAAGTGTATTTTTATTGGGCATTCCAGACATACACGATACAGGGGGTGATTAACTCAAATACAGGGGGGATTAAGTGTATACACACACAAGTAGACACATTAGACCATTCCATGGATGTATATAATAGTACAGACAAATCAAAGCATTTTTTCTATTAGACATGTCAATGTGTACGCACACATACATATGAGTATACCACAAGCACACTTTTTCCAGAGAAGTTGTAATAACGATGAAATGGTATTTATCAGTACATACCACTCGGGGGAATGTAATAACGAAATCCTAAAATCTCGGGGGAACGTATCAGCTTGTTGCTAATATAAGGGAATCGGAATGAAGTTGTTCATGTCTAATAGAAATGGTATTTATCAGTACATACCACTCGGGGGAATGTAATAACGAAATCCCTAAAATCTTGGGGGAATGTATCAGTTTGTTGCTAATATAAGGGAATGAGAATGAAGCTGTTACCTTGGTTTGAATTTCTGAGAAATTGTACAGTCCTCGTGCAGAAGGAGAATCGATGGAGGATGTGGGGCAAGCAAGAGTCTCGACGGCACGGCGGAAGAAGGTCGTCGGCACGGCGGATGTGGGTCGCCGGCGCGATGCGAGAGGTAGGGATTGGGATACACTCTGTGTTGGGGGGTGGAAAATGGTGGGAAATGGAGGATTAAGTCTTTCAAGGGGGGGCAATGGTGGGAAGGGAGGGTTGTGGAAGATGAAGATGGACGGACGGGCTGGTGCATGAAGGCGGTTCTGGTGGGAGAGTGGGCGGTGTTATGACAACTCATAATTGCAGCAGCTAAGGTATCATAATTACTGTGTTCTTATTTGTTTTTAAAAATTTTCAGGTATTCTTAGTTGCAGGTAGTAAATCTTCCTATTGACAGGACTGTTGTTTCCGATTAATGGAGTTCGAAGGTGTTTCTCTCTACTGAAGGGGGTTGAACTTTGACAAGAAAAATGGCTATAAATAAATAAAGGAGTAAATACCTTTATTGGGGAAGGAGTACAAAGTTCAAGGTTCTTAGGTGCAGGTAGTAAATATGCAGATGGACAGGTTTTAGGTGCAGGTAGTAAATATGCAGATGGACAGGGATGTTGTTCCTGATCAATGGAGTTCAGAGGTGTTTCTCTCTACTGACGGGGTGGTTGAACTTTGTACTCATTGTCCGACAAGGTATTTACTCCTATTCCCGGGGAACAACTAGGGTCTTTGTACTCATTGGTGTGTCATAATTCCGGTTTCTTAATTTTTCAGCAGATGTGTCATAATTCCGGTTTCTTAATTTTTCAGAGGTTCTCAATGGAGTTCAGAGGTGTTTCTCTCTACTGACGGGGTGGTTGAACTTTGTACTCATTGTCCGACAAGGTATTTACTCCTATTCCCGGGGAACAACTAGGGTCTGGTACATTTGGGTTTCAAAATAGTTGTGTGTCTTTTTTATTTTCGTATTTTTAAACCTCCTAAAATGTCTCCAACTATTTTTAGGGGTGTTTTTTTATCTCTCTTAAATGATTTTGGTTTTAAACGTTAACAACACGTTAGGAAGTTTGTTGAGGGGCATTTTTGTCTTGTATAATTAGGGAATTATTAATTAATAAATGGTTTAGCCATCTATTTAATTTACAAACGTTTGTAGCCATTTTTCAAGCCACCTTTTTATTTGTAGCCATTTTTCTTGTTGCCCCAAAAATGCACTCAATCCAAGTACTCTTAGAATTTTCAACAGTTCTCATATCTATGCAAATGAAAATACTGAATTTTTAGTTCTGTCAATGTGGAGATCAAACTATCAACTTGAGTTTAACTTTTTTTTAATCCAAAAATAATTTTTAATTAACTCAAACCCAGTGATTCAATTAATTTAAAATTTTATATTTACAATCCATCCACACCTAAATAATTTAGATTTGAATGATGACAATTTTGTAGTCATTCTGATTTTTCATTTATAATTTCTATCTTTTCCATATTTCCACACTTTCATGAACTCATCTCACCGTGTAATTGTATGCCTCGATTTAAAAAAAAAAGTCGAAATCAATGGAAACCTTTTCCTAAAATCGAAAGTGATTTGAAATGGAGAAGAAACTCAATTTCAATTTGAATTATTTGGAATTCTAATAGAATGAACCCAAAAGAGGATTTTGAATGGGAAAATAAAGCCACACGCAAATGCAAGAAAATAGAAAAAAATTGTAATAATAAGACAAATACTATCACTTTTGTAATTATATGTATTTGCCACGCGGCTGTCACTTAAAAGGAAACTTTTCTTCACAAAAACAAATTCGTAATATGGGAAATATCTATTATATGTCACTCTTTACCTTAATACCGCGAAGGTTTTTAATTAATTTTTTTTTGACACTTTTGTCATAAAAATGAGAAAGGTTTAATGTTGACGGTCAATTTTGAACAGGCAGAACGGAAAAAGACGTGACCTGCAAGACAGTAATCCTATACATCAGTATGGTACTTACCACACCGCCTCCGATGCTTAAGTCAGAAAGCTGAAAGAGGAGAGCAAGAAAGCAAGAGTAGGAGGAAAGAGCTCAGGGAATCAGTTTTGGGGTCCCTTCTTCAGGTCCAAGAAGGGATTAAATATTTGCTTATGCTCTAGGGTTTTCCGACATTCAGAGGCGATTCGGGATGAACCGTGGAACCAGGATGACCGAGGGCATCAGGGACCAAACAGAGGTGGAAGAGCTCGGCCTCGGCCTCGGCCGAACAGGGGTCGGGCCAAGGCCCAGTCCCTCCGACCTTGGCCCAACCCTCTGGCCTATTTTGCCTATGGAGTCCGTTTTCAAGTCCTACTTTCGGACTCGTGTCGGGTTGTCCTCGTTAGCTCTTTGTACATCGAAGTGGTTCGAAATGACCTATAACAGTTAAAGTTTGTACAACTAACAGAATTGAATCCTATCACTCATTTTCAAAACTCCATATTATAGTTGTTTCTCTAAATTTTGTTAGGAAAAGAAAATTGATTTTATTCATTGCCATTGATTCTTAATAAATTGTTCAACATTAATCCAATATAGACACATCTTTCATTGATCTAACCTTTTTAAGGGTCCGTTTGGAATACATTTTAATTTAAATGTTTTTCAAGAATGCATTTTTAAAAAAACATGTTGTATAAAAATGGTTTAGAATTTAAACACTCATATGTTTGGTTGCATTTCCTCACAGATGTTTTTATACACAAGTTGTTGTTTACTTAAGAAGTATTTTTTAAAAAGTTGGTTTCAAGTGTTTCTCTCAAAATGATATGTATCAATCTCATTTTCTAATAAGTCATTTTTAGTGGTTGCCAAACACTAGAAATTTTTTCAAAATGATTTATTTTCAAAATTAAACACTTGAAAAGTTAAACCAAACACACCCTAAGTGTAGAAATTAGATTTTACCTTAATGAAAGGATATTTTATTTAACAAAGTTAGGATTGGAACATAAAACAAGATACAAAAATTTTCAAATGTAGGAGTTGAGGTAGCGAGAAGAGGTGGGAATGAGACAAGGATGTTTGGTTGTTGCCTGAAAATAACATTGGGCTAAGAGAAAGGCCCACTTATCCATATTGTGCATTCAAATATTGTCGTGTTTGCCTGTTTGGTCAATAAAGACGTGGAGTGGATGGGATTGTTTGGCTACGAGATTGCGTATCTAGGTTAAATCCACGGACAATGTATAAATTAGAGGGTGGAGATTTCCAAAACTCGATCGAGTTTGTTCTTATTCCCATCGCGGATAGTTCAATTTTTGTAGCCAACTAGGTTAGTGGGCAACACGACTTTCGAGGAATATTTGATGGCGACTGAATCCACATAGAGACTGGCTCGTCCAGTAAAGTAGTCTTTCACGATTCTTAGATACTTAAGATCTCATTTGATGACCATTTGATTTTTAAAAATTATGCTTGTTTTCTCTTACATTCTCTATTATGACGATGAAAAAGATGCATTTGAATTCCTAATCAAATTTTAATCAAATTTTAAAAACAAAAAACTATGATTGATACTAAAACAAATAAACCTGGAAATAAGTTTGTATAAGCTTAATTTTCAAAAACTACCTTGCAGATAAGAGATAGACTACAATAATATTCTTACTAAAAAGTCTCATTATAATTTTTTTTTTTTTTTAGGAACATTATAAAATACTATTTGATACATTAGACTTCTATCACCTAGTGTACGAGAATTAAATTAAAAGTATATTTAAAATATATTGACTTTAGAGATATAAAAACTTAACCTTATCTTTATGTCGAAGCAAGACGAGGAACAATGGAGTAGATATTATTTTCTGGAAGAGGTGGACCCCAACCCAAGTGGTGGTGGGGCCTCTTGACCATATCCTGTCTTCTTCAAATCTTAGAGATTGCGGATTATGCAATTTAGCAGCAAAAGAACGGAAAACACACACACAAGTGGCTCAAGCCTCCATCCGAAGCATTACATTAAAAACAAAACATTTTTTCAAGATAAGGACGCTTCGACGATGCGATGAGTGAATAAATAAATTTCAAACTTCAATTTCCATGTCACGAACCTTATCTGTTATCTCTATCGCATCTCTCTCTCAGTTTTCATTGTTTAATGAACAAAAAAACGAAAACTCAGACAGCAATATCAGATCATTGTCGGGAGTTGTACAAGGTTTGGTGCAGCGAACTTGTAATTTAATCAGACAAGTTAGAAACTGAGAATTTGAATTTGATGGTGAGATGCGGCTAACCAGAAGATAAAAAGTTGTACTGAAAATCCGAAAATATTATTACAATTGAAAATCAAATCAAACCCCAGCCGACAACCTTCATATGTACTTACTTCGGCAGCCCTAAAAATTCAGTCTTTCATATGTACAACAACAAAAACAGATTAATTTCTTTCTTTCTTTCTTTCTTTCTCCCCGTTAATTGAAACTGAAAATTGCATAAATCCACCAAAATATGTATTCACAAACAAAACCCAAAAGGCCACCGATTTTTTACGAAATTTACCCATTTCACATCAATAGCTCCGAGACCCATCCGACATCGGGTGTCAATGTCGAATCCATCTGCTCCACAGAGTTGTCTTTGCCGAGTTTCGCATACATTTTAGCTCTCAGGTTTCTCCCAGATTCCACTCTTTCCATTGCCGGTTCTTCCTCGTAATTCTTTCCCCATAATTCGTAATTTCCGGTGGTCGGAGTCGTCGTTAAGCTGTACAAACCAGAGCCGGAGGGAGAGCGCAAATTCTGTCCCAATTGAACCCCCCATTGAGGGGTTGCTTTCGATTTCCCTATCTGAAGATTACGCATAGACAAAACCAGCCCATTCATTGAATTAAACGACCCGCCGCCGAGTTGGGGGCAATTCGGCGACATGGGAGGCGAATCAGACGGCGGAGATACTGGCGGCGTTGATAGAATTGAAGTGGGTGAGGTCACGAATGACTTTTTGGCAAAATAGGAATCGAATGCGAGCGAAATTCGAGAAGACCCATCACCGGAATCGGCCGAAACCGGCGTTCTCGGGCTCTGCTGCGGCAGAACCCGAAGCTGCTCCGGCGTGTGGGCGAAAAAACAGACACGACGGCGACAGGCCAGTCCGTCCTTACAGGGCTGAGTCCGGTACCGAGCCGGATGGAGCCAACACTCGAAAATCCCATGAGCCAGGTCACAAGAATCCCCTTTCTTGCAATTCCCTTTCCGAAACTCCGGACAGGCCGTGCCGGAGTAATGATACTTCCTCGGATCCCGCCGGCGAGCCTTCTCGCCGGGATGTGCGTACGGACATTCAGTCCAATCGTGCGACCTCCCACGCGCGCATCTCCGGATTTTGAACTCGAACATCCGGAAATGATCACAGGAAAACCCATCCACCGCCGCGTCGAGTTCGTCGGAATCCGCGGCCGAGGGAAGGTAAGGATGAATGGCGGAAAATGAGTCGATAAAGGAGTCGACCCCACCGGCGAGGAAGACCGGCGAGGAAATTCCGGTGATGTGGTGGTCTTCGAGTGGGTCCCAGGGGGGGACTTGAATGGTGTGGTTGAATCTAGATTGTTCGCTGATCATCATCTTTTCAGCCGACTCTGTGAATGAAGAAAAAGATCGGCTGCGCTGCGGACATATAAACCCAAGGAAAGAGAGGGAGTAGGTTTTTAACCGTGGATGGGTTAGCGACTTGGGTGGTTCGGTTAAAATATTAATGTCAAGAGAAAACGTCAATACTACCCCACCGTTTTAAAACAGTCCCACTGATTTATTCTGGAAAATATATTTTTATATAATATTTCTTCCCACGGATTTTCTTTTCCGTTTATTTTAAAATGACAATTTGGTCCTTTTTTTCCCCAACTTATCGAAATAAATAAATATATTTAAGACAGAAATATTTCAGCTTTGCAACGAGAAACCTGGAATTAGAAATGAAATTGTATATTTAGTTATGTATGCATTTTGTCAACATGTTAATGTAAAGTTTAAAAAATAGATATTGAAATGCTAATTAAAGTAGTTGTAAAAGAGAAGGGTAGGTAAATAAAATCAAGATTTGCAGGATGGGAGGGGGGCTGTTTTTTAGGTACTAATAAAATAACCTATTGTTTTATTTTAGTTATGATAAAGGGACGATTTAATTAGCATCAATCGATTTAAGCTCCACTGAAAACTAATTGCGTTTTGTTGGTTTGGAATTAACCAGCCACCCCAAATCAGTAATCCTTTTTATAATAGACATTTACTTGCTTCGTTTAATCTGTCATAGACACCAATTAAATTCATTTTACCTCTTTTCATTTTTTTATTTTAGGGGGAAAATGGACAGAAGCCTACTATCGGAGCAAGTGATTTAATTTTGATTTACATCTCATTTTTTCCTCCATATTTTTTTTATTTTGACTCATTTTGGTATGTATATATACACTTTTAAAAATTCACTATTTTGATACCTATTTGCTAAATTTGATTCCAAGTTTTAAACGCAATGTAAATACTTTCCTACAAACTTATGACCACATTTTATAGATTTATTAAGTTTGTTTGTGTTGAAATTGTTATTGAAAACTTTGGATTTAAAAAAAAAAAAAAAAAAGACTTTCTAATTTCACCTATAAACACAATTTTAAATATTTAGAAAGTCTTTCAAATGATGCTTAAAACAATCATTTTTTGAAAACAAATTAAGAGAATGTTTCAAAGTTACAACCATTAAATGTTAAAATGACCATAATTCAACGTTAATCGACATATGGTTTATACCAACAAATTGTAAGAGACAACGAACACGACACAGATCTCCACAATGATATGATATTGTCCACTTTAGACATAAGCTCTCATGACTTTCTTTTGGTTCACTCCAAAATACCTCATATCAATGAAGATACTTGTCCTCCTTTTTAAGTCCATAATCCTCCCATTATCTAGTCAATGTAGGACTTTGGTCGCACTCCCAATACAAATCAATGGTTTAAATTCTTCATTCTTAAATATTGTTCAACTTCCCCCATATATATATATATATATATATATATTTGTTCAACTTGATAAACAGTTAAAAAAATAAACAAGTAAATAAAATGAGTAAAAGTTAAAACGACAAATACTAACATAGATGTTTAAAGACTTATACATGGACTAAAATCCAAAAAACCATGGAGGATCTTTTAATTTTCATTATTCAGGGGTCCCACTGAAAAATATCAGCTGCGAGGTGGACAGATAAGCTTGTACGGTCAATCCACGTGTCGCAGCGCAACAGGTTCGAGTTTTATATATATCCACGTGGGTGATGGGGCCCGGAGTTGAGAGTGACGTGGCAATCCTTTCGAGTTCTCACTGACACTCCACGAGTATCGATGCGTATAGGTGGCACTACTTGTGGGTTTGTCTCTGTTCCTCGAGATCCCCATGATCGTAAGTCGCTACCAACTACCCCGTCTTTTTTCTTTTCTTTTATTTTATTTTACTCTTGCTTTATGATTTTTTTTCCGGAATATTATAATAATATCGATTTAAACAACCATCGATGGTGCCTGAGGATCGAGATGAAGTTCTATCCGATAAGAATGATTGTGTGTAGGCGCTCAGACGGGAGTAAACTTCTGAAATACACGTGTTTGACTTTTTGGATCAGAAGCCGTTTATTGTCAACGCAATGAATTAATAATTTTGCTTTAGTAAACTCCGATGGAGACACCTAGATGAATCAGAAGTTCGTTTCATGAAAATGCAAATGCAAATTGCAAGACAAGACAGCAACGAAAAAAAAAATCCATTTTAATTGTTACCACGAATGTTTTCCTTTTTTATTCTTTCGAATAATTTATTCATATTTCAACTTTTTTCCTTTTCGTTTCAAAGAAAGAAAAAAAAAAAAACTTTTATCCTTTTGATAAGATGGAGGTAACTTTCGTGTACAGTTCACGCAGATAATCTTTCTTTCTCCTCTCTTGATTAGGACAGATGTTTTTCTTTTCTTTTCTTTTTTTCTTCTTGTCTTCTTCCTTCCTTTTATTTCTTAATTGCAAATTCAATTTTTAAAATTTGACGGATGGTATCTATTTCGTCATTCGATTTTAAAATAATTTAATTGCATGGTTGAATTTTAAATTTTTTCGGGATAACTTTATATTTCTAGTAGAGCTTTGATTTTAGAGGATAAGTGGTTTTTGAGTTCATACTTATTATTATTATCATTATTATCATTATTATTATTTTCTTCATTTAGATCTTTCGGTTGCTTTTTAGCGAGGAGCTTTGTTTAGGGTCAATTCTTTTTTCTTTTTTTTTTTTTTGGAGAATAAATGTTTATGGTCAATTCAATGGAACTGAATGCTGTCTTATGAAATGAGCTGTAATAATGTTGTCGCTAATCTTTAAACATTTGGCTGGCTTAAAATCAAATTTACCCGACCCTCAATTCCATATTTACCCCCTCCCTTTTTTTGAAATACATATTTACCTGGTAAAAAGCAAATTTACACGATCTTCAATCAGATATTTACCTTAGGTAAACTCATCGGCCCAATAATATTTATGATTTTTGGGATTTTGGTCCAATGGCGGTTCCCACTTATCCAATAATATATTTACTTTAAATACATTATTATATAATAAATTCACTTATCCTTTAGGGTTATGAAAAGTCTCTGCATCATTAGATTGAATAACGTAGTCCGTTGATTAACCATTTGATTTTTTGTTTTTCAAAATTATACTTGTCTGCTCTCCATTTTTTTACCATGATTTTCATTTTTTCGAATAGACATTAGACTTCTTAGTCAAAATTTGAAAAACAAAAACAAATTTTTAAAACCTACTCTTTTTTTTTTTTTTTCCCAAAATTTGATAACCATTTGGTTTTTGGTTTTTAAAAATTAAGTTTATACACACATTTCTATCTATAAGTTTCATCGTTTTAGTATCAATTTTCTTCCTTGTTTTCAAAAACCAAGTTCATTTTTTTTAAAAAAAAAGATAAAGTAGTTTTCAAAAACTTGTTTTTGTTTTTAGATTTTAGCTAGAAATTCAAATGCACCTTTAACAATGATGGTAGGAAATTTAAGGAGAAAACAAGTATAATTTTCAAAATCCAATGATTATCAGACGGACCTTAACATTATTTTCCTTTTTTTCTCCAAAAAAAAAAACTTTTCAACTTCTATCAGTTAAAAAACGTATTAGAACTAAAAAAACATATTAGTTCATCTTATATAGTATTAATTTAATTCTAAAGAAATAATATTATTTTTGTACTTCAACAATGTGAGATGGAATTTAAATCTCTACCATTTGATAGATAACATATAACTTAACCAATTTTTTTGAGTTCATCAACATTTTGAGGTAGGTAATTCAAATTTCTAATCTTTTGATCGAAGGTACATGTCAATTACCGCTGAGTTATGCTCGCTTTGATAATTAGGCTACGTTAAAATTAACAAAAATAATTAATTTTATCGTTATTAAGTAAAGATTTTACAACAATTTGTCTGGAACCATTGGAAATAAATATACACATTAAAGATATATTTTTTTTTTTTTTGCAAGTAGTGTCATACTAGAGTGGCTAGATATTTTTTAAATAGATTAACAACAACAACTTGAGGTTGAGAAATATTATCTTCTTTTATAGAAGAATAAGAAGATAATACCAATTTGTATTTTTATATTAGACTGAGAACTAACCCTAAAGTGGTATTTTAATATTTATGTTGCCACTTGCGAGTTGCAAACAAGAATAAACAGGCCCCTTGTACGAGGAAGATTGTCCAGAATCTTTAAAGTTAGAGTGGAAATATTATTATTATTATTTTGAAAAAGAAATATTATTATTATTTTTATATATATTTTTGTGATTTTTTTAATAAACATTTTAAGATGTTTGTTTTCGGACATTAATATAAAGAAATAAAGAAGAACACAGTTTTGAATTGGTACGATATTTCATTCCAGGGTCCGTAATTTGTGCTTTTCGTATCAGATAGCCAAGCCATACTTTCAATCTACACTCTAGGACTTATTTTTTCGTAAAATCAAATATAAATAACCTAAGCAGTAAGCACACAAATTTCTACCTCGGTAATTTTCGGTTAATTTATACAAGCTGTTTCGTAGATTTTGATGGTTTAAGAAAACTTACTAAAATTTGTAATCTTGATTCTAATAAATTTTCTTCATTCATTAATATCCGTTAGGCTTGTTTTAAAGTAGAGTTGACTCAAGTACTAGTGTAACTTGCACATCAATACAATTCTTGTCATTATTTAAGTCGAACACTAAGTTTTATATATGTGAGTGTTAGAACTCAGATATACACAATACCGTTTTATAAGAACAAGAGATAAAATGCTACGGTTTTGCGTAATCTTTCCTAACGTTGTTTTTATCATTCTTGGTGAGTGTATACGTGGTCTTGTTTTAGGGTATGGAAATATTTTTTGTTATCCCTTCTCCACTATTTATTCATTGGTTGTATTACGGTAATAAGTAAGTTGAGAATACATTTTCATATAGAGTATTTTCTTCTTCTTCCTTCTTTGTAGAATCGTTATTGTGAGCAAGCCTTTTGATCATTTAACTACTTTTATAAGGGTCTTTATTGAATATTTATAGCCCGGGGATGAGTTGAACATGACCTTATGACTATGATTAACCTACTCTAGCCAACAAGCGTAGGGTAATTCTATTTTACATTGGTGGATGATAAGATGGACGACATGTCTTGTAAGCTTTCAAACTGCTTGAGCCTAGCATCCAACAAGACATATTTCTTCTTATGTTCACATTTTTTACCTTTGCACAACCCTACAATCAAACTAACCTCCCTCCCCCCTCACGATGTAATGTGTCAAACAGATTAAGTTCACTTATCTTGTCTGGTATCTCTACCATGTTCGATGGGATATCTCAACCATGTAGGTGTCAATTGATTTTCACCGTGCTACAACATGCATCATTATTTAAAAGTTGATTAGATTAAATAGATGTAATTTTACCTAAGGTGGTGATAGATTGCAGTTGACCTATGGACTAAGGTCATAACACCATAATCAACTTTTTGAGATTTAAAAAATTCAACGTAGGTAAATTTTAGGTTGAGTTATCACGGACGATTCAACTACAACTTATTTAACTATTAATTAATACACAACTATGATGTTATAAACTATATTATTAAATACCAATGCAACAAATGCAATAAATCTATACTTTGCACATAAAAAATATCATGATTTTTCTTACCATCCACTGTGGCGGGGATGAGAAAAATTGAGAGAAACAAAAACCTTGGGCTATAAAACGTGAGCATGTTCGATTAATTAGTTTTAATCGAGAAAGTTATCGAAATCTGAAAGTTGTTAAATAAAGACATGTATCTTCTATTATAGTACATATTTGATGGCATTGTCAATGTCATGCATTTATTCTTACCCATGTTACATCCAAACCATCATGTTTTTTTTTTTTTTTTTTTTTTTTTTGAGAAGGCCCAAGATATTTCAAGGCTATTTTACGTAATATAGAAATTTGAAATTATTTTTTAAACTTTACATTATGATATCTGTGTGTCTGTACATTTTAGAAAAACCATATTAACACTCATTTCTTAACCCAGTTGGGCTTGGGCCCGAATCCGGTGGTCTTTCCATTTCTCACCAAATGCAGCCCAATCAAACAAACTTATTGGGCTTGGGTCTGTAATTGAACTTATTCATCTCCGAATTCCTTTAATGGGCTTCGGCGTGCAATTTATGCGAATTAGCGCTGAGCTAAACTCACTTTGGCGTATATATATATAAGATTATATACATAAGTTTTATTTAATTCTTTTTTTTGAAACTATATACATTATTTTTATTCTTTTTTATTTTTTAATGAATTCAAATAAGAGTGGAAATTCAAAACAAATACCTTTGAAAAACATTATTCATATTTTAAGTCATTAAATTGAATCATAATCAACCATAAATATGAATATTTATTTATATATCTTTCATTTTTTTTAGAAGACCTTTCAAAAATATTACCTTACATGAAAAGGTTATTGGTATTTTAGTCAAAACATACCTTAACTAGTTGAACTGTTTTATTGTGTATATCCTACCACTTATACTAGAAGGAAAATCAATTGCAACAAATAATTGACATGTTCAGGTTCAAATCTCTTCGTCTCAAAATGTAATGTTCTTGTACTCAACAAGAGAAAAAAGAAAATGGAAATCTATTATTTTTATTAATATTATTATTTTTTTTATTTTTTTAAACACAAATTTGTTGGAGCAACTCAAGGCAAGTAAGATTCGCTTTGTTTTAGTACATACATACACCGTATAATAAAATTTGGCGCCTGGCGGGTCTGGAATTGGCAGGAGAACCAGGAAGTGGCTTCTGAAAGGGTTTTTCTTCAACCTCCTCAGATTCTCTTCATCTTCAGGTATTCGATAGTACGCCACGCCCTGCCCAATCGCAACCCATCTCTTTACTTCATTTCTGCAAGGAATATCGATTCGTTTCGGGAGATTATCGCTCCGTTTCTAGAATTTCGACCTTTCTAAATCACTATATTCATTGCAATTTTAATTCAGTCTGTTTAAACTGCCACGAGTTAGATTGAAACCGAATCGTGTCCAAATCCAATTGTGCATGCCCCGAGGCTCTTCTGCAAATGTCTAACATGCGTGGTTGCTCGATTAGATCGTCAACAGAGCCTTGCATTGATGTTTATCAGCATGTATTCTGATTTGTATTTGTTGAATGCCGTTGGTTTTGGATTGAGATTCATCCTTGCCTATCTTTCATAGTTAGTTTGTTGCCAAATAATGATGCTAGTGAAGGAAGCTTACAGGTTTAGCTCTGGTCTCTGTTAGGTTTTTTAATTCGTAAAAGAAAGCAATGAATCATATAATCTTAGAACATTGTATACTGATCCATAGAGAGAGTGCAATTGAATTGTTGGGTTCTCTGCCCATTGACATGTCATACACGTGCCCCGTTAGCGTTTTTCCAATGGTTGAAAGTCATTTAAGATGTGCTTTGATTTGATTGGAATTTTATCACTTGTCAAAGTCTCAAATGTATAATGTTCTTATACTGAAAACAGCGAGAAAATACCATGGATATTTGCCGATTGTTTCTTAATAATTAAAATCAGAAAATGAAGTTTCCTTTCGGGTTGCTTTCAAAACTGGTCCAATATGGAAACCGGACTTACATTTCCATTTCCATCAGGAATCAAGGCGCAGAGTCAACGAAGGAAACAACAACTCATCTGGAAGAATGGCGGTGCGCTCTCGCTGTCTGTGTTCTGAAATTGGGTCTCAAATGTGGAGGCACCATCGAGCAGTTGAATGGGCAGATTTAGGCTTCGTTGGTTTTTGTCGTGAAAGACAGTTTTCTGTTTGGAATGAGGGCTCCAAGAAGCTTGAGGCTATGAGCATCAAATAGGAAACCCAAATCTTATTTGTTTCTCAAGGCATAATCTATGGTCAATGAAGATCTGAATAGAGTTCAGAAGTCACATCCCCGATTCCCTTTACATCTAATATGAACTTTTGAAAGACCCACTTCACCTAACTCCCAATTTCCATAAACGTCTGTACTATCATATTTCTTTTAAGCAAATTCTTCTGGTAATCAAGGAGGCTAAGAACGAAAGCAAGAGATCGGCTTTTATCGGGAATCGGGAAACGCAGAACAGTCTTGACGCTTCCATTTTAATTCAAGCATATAGGGGCACTAGTGTTGCTCCAATCTGCAAGACAAAGCAAAATATGACAACCCTTTTGATAGTATTCAAATCGGGATTGCTTGACGGAAGCTAATTGCAGCAAATTGTTCATTTGTTTAATGAGAAGAGACTTCAATTGTTTGTTTGGTTGGATGTCTTGGCTTTCCTTAGAATTTACTCATAAATCTGATTACATTTTGTATAAATGAGGAGGGCGTGTGCCTGCTGCTTCACAAGCCGATCTCCCGACATCAATCATCAGAATCCCAACGGTGACAAGCCCTCTCAGGTGCCACTCCGCCTTCAGTCTCCAAGAAATTCTAATTTCTTTGACTATTTATACTACGTCTTGTACTGTTTCACTCTTATCTGATAAAATTGGTTTTGCATTTGTATTCGGCTAGAGCTCTGTTGTGACCATGGAGACCACCCAGAAGAACAATGCCAGTGATGTTTCAGGGGTACTAATTTGTTTTATCATTTTTACAATTGTCCTTTTCCGTGATCCGTTTATAAATCTGATATGTCATAGTGATCTTTCTGATAAAGAGGGATTTGTGAAATCTGAACTCTGAATTTATTTATTTAGATGTTTTTCTGGACCTGCTCTCTACATAACTCTCATATTTTTATGACAGGCTGCGGAAGAGAACACGGCCAAACTAAGTCCTCCACGTGCTGCTAATATCTTACTGAACCATGACTTCTCAATGGGGCTGCAACATTGGCACCCCAATTGCTGTAATGGCTATGTAACTTTGGCTAAGTCAAATTACCAGGAGGAAGCATCCATCAATTCATGTGGCAAGTATGCTGTTGTTACGGATCGAAATGAATGCTGGCAGGGACTGGAACAGGAAATCACCAACCAGATTTCCCCAGGTATTACTTATTCAGTTTCAGCAAGTGTTGGGGTATCAGGATCTCTTCAAGGATCTGCTGATGTTGTAGCAACTTTAAAGTTAGTACACAAAGATTCTGCTACAAGCTATTTGTGCATTGGGAGGTAACTAACTTTATTGTCCCATTTCCACTATTTTTCCTTAAGAAGCAAATAATCGGATTTGGAAAACTAATAGATAAAACTGCATGCAGAACTTCTCTGTTGAAAGCGAAGTGGGAGAAGTTGGAAGGTACATTCTCCTTGTCGACCATGCCTGACCGTGTTGTATTCTATCTGGAAGGGCCTTCTCCGGGTATTGATTTGCTCATACAGTCTGTCGAGATTACGTGTGCTGGTCCAAATGAATTAGTGGTAATTGTACTTCTTTTTGCTAAACCCATCTTTTCCTGATTTAGTAAGAGAAAATTATATTGAGAAATCCCCTTGTCCGCCTAACCTTTCTTGTCCACTCCATATCCAAAACTTCAATGGAATTTAACGTCTATAGTTCTTATATGGATTACTGTATTTGTCCTTCAAAATAATTTTCTGCTTTCTTTTAGCAAAGATTTGAGTTTCTGGTTGATTTTAACTTCTCTTTTCATGACTATCGATCCTAGAAGGCTGGAAGTGCCAATGCGGATGATGAGAACATTATTCTAAACCCAAGATTTGATGATGACCTCAAAAATTGGTCTGGAAGAGGATGCAAGATTGCTCTACACGATTCGATGGGAAATGGGAAAATTCTCCCACAGTCTGGGAAGTTTTTTGCCTCCGCAACTGAGCGCACACAGAGCTGGAATGGAATTCAGCAGGACATCACAGGAAGGGTGCAGCGAAAGCTTGCTTATGATGTTGCTGCTTCTGTTCGTGTATTTGGCAACAATATCACCACTACTGATGTACGGGCTACTTTATGGGTTCAAACACCAAATTCTCGCGAACAATATATTGGAATTGCCAAGTTAGTTTCTCATTTTATCTTTTTCCACCTTAATACAAAGAAATTTGTACAATTTATGAAGAAACTGAAAAACGATTTATGTGTTGAAGTGTGCAGGCAACAGATAAGGATTGGGTACAATTACAGGGGAAGTTTCTTTTAAATGCTTCCCCATCAAAGGTTGTCATCTATCTTGAAGGTCCACCATCGGGAGTTGATATTCTCATCGATAGTCTTGTTGTCAAGCATGCACAAAAGCTTCCTCCTTCACCCCCACCAGTTATTGAGGTTGCTTGAATGAGCAATTGCAAATCAATTTTAGGAGTTTCCACACTTCTTAAATTATTGTATGAGTTCCAGAGCGACTTATTGTTCATGGTTTATATCGTGCAGCATCCAGCATATGGAGTCAACATAATTGAGAACAGCAATCTAAGTAATGGCACCAATGGATGGTTTCCCCTTGGAAGTTGTACACTAAGCGTTGGAACGGGGTCGCCACATATTATTCCTCCTATGGCCAGAGATTCTCTTGGCCCTTCTGCACCTCTAAGTGGCCGCTACATTCTCGTGACGAATCGCACACAGACTTGGATGGGTCCTGCTCAAATGATCACTGATAAGGTGAAACTCTTTCTAACATACCAAGTGTCTGCTTGGGTAAAGATTGGCTCTGGGGCAACTGGTGCACAAAATGTCAATGTTGCACTTGGAGTGGATAGTCAATGGGTCAATGGAGGGCAAGTCGAGATCAGTGATGATAGATGGCACGAAATTGGGGGTTCCTTTAGGATTGAGAAGCAACCAGCAAAGATTATGGTTTATATACAAGGTCCTGCTCCAGGTGTCGACTTAATGGTAGCTGGACTTCAAATTTTCCCTGTTGACCGCCATGCAAGGTTAAGATATTTGAGGACGCAGACAGACAAGGTAAAATTTAGATGTAATGCCAATAAATATCTCTAGTCACGTAGAGGAAGAAATTATGAAGTATTAATACCGTAAGAATGAAATCCTTGGTGCAATATTGTTGGCATGAAGTATTATACTCTTCGTAAAATAAACTATATGGTAAAATGGTTGTATAATTTCTTGTGTAACATTAGTTTTTAACATTCCTTGATTCTTTATGTTTGGTTTTCTGCATCATGGCGTTTACTTTTCTGGTTCCAATAACCTATTATGTTGAAATATCATTATGTAAGCGAATGCCGATTGCTCTTTTATCATTGTAATTGGACAATTGCAGATCCGCAGGCGTGATATCACCCTCAAGTTCTCAGGATCTAGCTCTAGTGGCACGTTTATAAAAGTCAGACAAATGCAGAACAGTTTTCCTTTTGGGACTTGCATTAGTAGATCAAACATCGACAATGAAGATTTTGTCAACTTCTTCGTGAAGAATTTCAACTGGGCTGTGTTTGGAAATGAGCTCAAGTGGTATTGGACAGAGCCACAACAAGGAAACTTCAACTACAAGGACGCTGATGAGTTATTGGATTTATGCAATAGCCACAACATAGAAACTCGTGGACACTGCATCTTCTGGGATGTGCAGGGTACAGTACAACAGTGGATTCAATCCTTGAACAAGAATGATATGATGGCTGCTGTTCAAAATCGCCTTACAGGTCTGTTGACACGCTACAAGGGAAAGTTCAAGCACTATGATGTCAACAATGAGATGTTGCATGGATCATTCTATCAAGATCATCTCGGCAAAGACATTCGAGCAGACATGTTCAAGAACGCTAACAAACTCGATCCATCAGCTCTCCTATTCGTGAATGACTATCACGTCGAGGATGGATGTGACACCAGATCTTCTCCAGAGAAGTACATAGAGCAAATTCTTCAACTGCAAGAGCAAGGAGCTCCCGTGGGAGGAATTGGGATCCAAGGTCATATTGATAGTCCAGTGGGACCAGTTGTTAGTTCTTCTTTAGATAAAATGGGAATTCTAGGCCTTCCAGTCTGGTTTACAGAACTCGACGTGTCGTCCATTAACGAACACATTAGAGCCGATGATTTGGAAGTGATGCTTCGAGAAGCTTTTGGTCATCCTGCAGTAGAAGGTATAATGTTGTGGGGATTCTGGGAGCTCTTTATGAGCCGGGACAATTCTCATTTAGTGAATGCAGAAGGCGAGATCAACGAAGCTGGCAAACGATACATGGCTCTGAAACACGAGTGGCTTTCGCACGCAAGTGGGGAGATGGATGAGAAAAGTGAATTCAAATTTAGAGGGTTTCAGGGAACATATAACGTGCAGATTGTCAATGCGTCGAAGAAGAAGATCTCAAAGACATTTGTGGTGGAAAAGGGAGATGCACCTGTGGAGATATCTATAGATCTGTGAAACCACTGCTGAAGTGCATTTACATATCCAAAGATGTGGGGTTACAAAATAAAAAGTTGCCTGTCCTGTATCATGTTTGTGATTTCTTCTAAGCTGTAATTTCGTTTGAAAACAATAATAAATACACGTGTGGTGTGTTGCTGGTTGTGATGTGATGTTACATAGGAAGGAAAGCATCCTTAAAACCTGTTTAAATGGGCCCAGTTGAAGGAAGAAGAATTGGGCCAAAGCAAGTTTAGGCCCAGGGATGAAAATAGCATGCAAGAAAGAAATGGGTGGGCTGGGCGTATCCTTCCAGTTCCATTTCCTTGGTTAGGCTCCACATGAATAAATGTTGATGAGTTACTGGGGTAGGACCCACAAGAAGTGAGTGGGTAAATGTGTAATAATATTAATTATTATTGAGAAGGAGAAGGAGAAGGAGAAGGAGAAGGCGATAGAGATATTAGATAGTATTATTGTATTGTTTGTAAAGTCCAATTAGTAAAAAGAGGAAGGGCCCCAGAGAGCATCAAATCAAAGTGATAGGTTCCCACTTCCCACCATCTAACATCTACTAGCAGTAGAAAATTTTCTCGCTCTATTATATTTGTGCGTTTCTCTCTCTCTATAGAGTATAGTCTATGTATGACTATGTGTTGTGGGTAAAGTAAGAAGGTAATGGGACCCAGAGAGAGTCACATCGTTGTCTCTAAATACCTGGGTCAGGTGGAGCCCACGTCCCACATGGGTGCATAGTATAGTATATAGCTATTAGCTAGGTTAATTAGAGTCCAATTTTTTTTTTTTTTTTTTTTTATTTATTTTACATGTAATAATGTAAAGTAAAGTAAAGTAGAGTAAAGAGGAGACAAGAATGGTATGGAATAGATTGAAACAGAAATGATGGATTTTGCAATTACAATTAGATACATATTATTTGAATATTGAATGATGAATGGAAATGGAAATGGGCGAAGCAGAAACTGAAAGAGAGAGTCGGATGGAAGGAGATGGAGAAGCAGAAGGATATGATGGGGGATGGGAGGTGGGTCCCAGGTGTATCACAGACAGAAGCTATTTTTAAAAAAGAAACTTTAAAAGATTTTTCTTTTTTTTTTAGGGTTTAGATTTGAGAGTTGAAAGTGGAATCGAGAAGTGAAGAAGAAAGTGGGAGTTGCAGAGACTAGAGTCTAGAGAGAGAGAGAATTGAAGAAAGAGTAAGAGTCCCCGCGTTGTTCTCGCGCGGCTTTCCCTTTTCTTCTTTTAACACTGACAGACACCACCACTCACTGCCACTGCCACTGCCACGTCTCTTCTCTTTTACCTTAATAATTATCTCTCATTCTTCTTCTTTAATATTTTCTTCAAATATTATTATTTTCATTCACCCTCATCCCATAATTACCATTAACAATGCTTACTTCCGCCATATTATTTTTTTCTGTAGACTTTAACATCGTGTTGAATCATATAACTCAAATTTCTTATCTTTTGGACGACAGTATATGAAAGAAAATTTCAGGTATTAGTGATTTTCTCAATTATAATTTTACATGTCATTAAATGATATTAATTTATTTTCTGGCTCTTGCACTATTCTTAAATTTATTAGTTTAGTCTATGAAGTTTTGAGGTATATGTTTTTTTGGTCCACGAATTTTAAAATGTATCTAATAGATTTTTAAACTTTTAATTTTTTTTTTTAAATATCCCTAAACTTTTAATTTTACGTCATAGGTCTTTATTTCAATTTTTTATCTGATAGATTATTGGATTTACAATTTTGTATCTAAAAGATTCTTGACTTATTGACCATTTTTTTAAATTTAACGAACTTACTTGATAAAAATTGAAAATTTAGAGTTCTATCAGATATAAAAGGTCCATTTTATATCTTGTTATCAGTAATTTTGGACCACCCCGATGTACAATGAGTTGACGAGGACAACCGGAAAGAAATCGGGCTGGGAGATGAACCAAAGAGGCAAAACCGACAAATGGGACGGGCCAAGACCGAAGGGGTAGGGCTTTTGGCCCAACCCTCGGCCCGCTCGCGCGGGCCGAGCCCATTCGACTCCGCTTGGTCCCCACCGCCTCTGGCCGCCTCGGTTCAGCCTGGTTTGTCCCGAAACGCCTCCAAATCCCTAAAAACCCAAAGAGCATGAGCAGGTATTTATACCCATCTTCGCCACTGAAGAAGGGGATTCAAACTCTCTACTTTCTTCACTCACTCTCTAGCCCTCCTACTTTCGTTTTCTGACTTAAGCATCGGAGTCGGTGTGGCTAGTACCACACCAGTGTGCAGTTTTTCCGTCTTGCAGGCCAGTTCCCTCTGACCAAAATCGACCATCAACATATCTAATAGATCAAGTAACTTTTAAAAATTTTGAATATATTGTAAAAACTCATTAACACAAAATTGAAAGTTCAAAGATCTATGAGGCCGCCTTTTTTAAGTTCAATAACTTATCAGATACAAAATTGAAAGTTCAAAAACTTATTTAACAATTTTTAAAGTTTAGCGACCTTTTAGACACAAATCAGACTAAACTATAACATAGCCAAAATTTTCATATGACAATAATGTCTAAATTTTTTTCTTAATATATGTCTTTTAACTAGTTGAATTATATTCAAGTTTTTTTTTTTTTTTTTTTTTTTTTGTAATATTGTTATACTTTATAGGTACTTGAATGAAAAATACTTTCTTATAAAACGAGTACCCTAAAATTCTTGTCACTTTTTTTAAAGTCTTCCCTTACTCTTTTTTAGTTGTCAAAAAGTTTAAGGTGGATGAAAGGAAATAATTATTACTAGACAATTAGCAAGTAATAAGTATTGTCTTTATTAAATAGTGCCAACGTAGTTGAAATTTGTCCAAATTTGTGTCTACTTTTTCCTATAGTAATTTTGGTAAAAGCTAATCATTCTGTTTATGTAATGATTTTCTTAAATAATGGTAATGTAGTTAGATTTTTCCATAATTCTTAAATTATGTTAGCTGACGACCAAAGAACGGGAATAATATTTCTTCATTTCCCCTTCATCAAGCTGCCAAGTTGGTTTATCTTAAAAGAATATTTATTTGGAAACCTAGCACCAGATTCCAACTAGCCAACAAGTAGCATCAATTCGAAAAATAAATAATAATAAAAAAAAATCGATACTACTCCAAAATTGGAAAATTTTGGAATGGTAAAGAATCCCAAGTAAATCTTTAAATTTATTTATTCTTAACAGACGATGGATATAAAATTAAAGTACTCTTATAATTTCTCTTTTACATCAAATGGTACAAAACTATTAGAGAATTTGCAGTGAGTTGCAAATAAGAATAATATAATTACAAATATAGCAAAATCTATCAGAGTATATTACTGATAGACACTGATAGACTCTGGTTAATTAGAATCTATTTGATAGACTTTGATTATCAGAGTTTATCGACGATAGACTCTGATCAATCAGAATCGACTTCGATTATTCAGAATCTATTAGCGTCTATCACTGATAGACTTTGGTTCGATTCAAAGTCTATTAGTGATAGTCACCGATAGATTTTGATTAATCATAGTCTACTCAGTGATAGACACTGATAGATTTTGAATAATCATAGTGTATCAGTGATAGACATGAATAGAATCTGACGACAGTTTTTTGGTCTTGTACAATTAATTTTGCTATATATGTTATTAGTTTACAACTGTGTTATATTTTTGCTATCAATTTGGTCCAAATTTGTCATTTATGCAACTGTCCCAAACTATTAGTCTCGTTATATTGGCTTTATCGAATAAAATAAGAAAATGACATATCATATGATGTGGCAGTGGGAGAGACAATTTTAGAATGTTGAAACTTGGAGTTGAGAGTTAGTTGGATTGGATATGGTTGTGGTGTCTGTGTGGAAGTGCTTCTGAGTTTTTAGTTCTCTCGCGGTGGCTGCCACTGGCAGTGCTTCTTAGTTATCCCGTGCTTCACGGACTCCCTTTGTCCATCGTCTCAGCAACTCTTTATTATTCTCTTTACCATTTTTTTTTAATTCTCGCTGTTTGGCCTTTTCCTTTTCTTTATTTTCTATTTGAAAGAGCTCTTTTCTTTGCTTTCTATATATAAATATAAATATAATATAACTTAAACATAGGGACCCATGTTATTTTTTTTTAATGAATATTAAATTTAAAAGGTTTCATGAAATCATAATTTTAATCCCTTTAATCTTTGTACTACTTTCTTTCATCTTTAAATATTTAAATAAACTATTTTAATTTTAAAGTAAAAAATCACTTTTGTCTTTTCCATTAATTCTTCCTTGTTAATTTTAGATACAAATCAGATCAATTTTGAAATCTGACACTTGTCTTGTTGCATCTTTATGTAGTTTCAAATACTTAATTATATGAATGTTTTATTCTATAGTTGAAAAGAAAATGTCCCAATAAAATTTTGAAAATAGTGTATATAAGAAAATTTTAACATTACCAAATAGCTCTCTTCAAGCCGAGTAAAAGGAAAATAAAACTAAAAGCAAACCACATCGAACAAAACCAACCAAACTAACATTGATTAATCGATCATTGGTAAGTTTAACTAAACAAACTTGACTATTGACCAATTAGTGAGGATATTTAACCATTTTTTACGAATACCAATCGAAAAATGAGAGGAGACAAAAGGATTTATCGAGGTGATCACATAAGGGTGCATGAATTTGATTTTTTTTCATCGATCAATTTCAACTGTAGTATTACATAACATAGTCTCACAAAATTCTTCGATTGCTATCAACTTCAACGTTGACGAGATATTGTCTACTCCAACCGATGTCAACCGACTTTCACCCATACTTGATGCTACTACATTTTTGTTTATATTTTAGGCTAACTTCCCTTTCCCCTATAGATTATTGGTATAAATTATTTCATATTCTTAGATCAAATATTATTTGAGGATTGTTTGAATATATGTCAAATGATGATTTGGTGGGTCCCGCCTTATTTCTTCTCCAAAATTATTTTCATATCCTTTTGCTTGCCTAATTTGACTTTTCGAGATTTTAAACTTATTTTATTTAAAGAATTCCATCCCATATCATTACATATTTTCATAATTCATAAAGTTGAATAATTAAGGAATTAATGATTGAATATACATTATTGGGTCAATGAACATAAAATGCGGTTGAACTTAACTAAATTTTGCTAGCTATTTTATATTTCAATGGCTCTTTTTTTAATTATTATTTTTCATTCTGAAAATGTCCATCATTTTAATTTTTTCTTTTTATAATATGTGGGGAGGGGGATTCAAACCATAGACCTTGTGGTTATCAAAACTTTATGCCAGTTAAGCTAAGCTCTTGTTGGCATGTCCACCATTTTAATTAATCTTCCTTCAAATTTTGAAATCGGGATATTATTTCAATTATAAAATCAAACCATTTCCTCATAGAATTTAAAACGAAAAAATATTAGTTCTTTTCATATTAAATCACAAATATGGTGGAGATTTGACCAAACTAGAAACTCTCATTGGGCAAAGTTGTATCATCTATCATCTCTTATTTATAGTCTTTCAATTTTAGGAGGGCGAAAATTATAAAGAAAATTTAAAATGTTTATTTATATATAAAATTTTAATCTAAGGCGAATTAAGAGGGACAACCTTCTTCTTTGTTTCGTCTTTATATATCTATATCTACAATTCATAATGTATAATTGCAACTACTTAACCAATTAAACTATTAAACTCTAAGTTAGAAAAATTACTGACTTTGTTTTTAAGGTGATTCTAAGGACAAACTAACCTTTAATTAATGGCCATCATTTATTACTTTTTTATAAAGCATTTTTCGTTGCAAAAGGACACCATTAATAGGTTGATGAAAGGGTGACTTAAAAAGAGAGCTATAAAGGCAAATTTTCTTTTTGAGGCATCAATTTTCCATACAATTTGCCATGCTTTGCATGCCAATTACAAAAGTGGGGGGCTATAGGAATGAATACCAAATAATTATAAAGAAAATAAGGAAATTGAAAAAACAAAATTATACCTTTTCAATTATTGATTCTAAAAAGTTTAGCTAAAATATAACTTTTAGTTATATATAATCTAAAATATTTATGAGTGTGGTAAAGCAAATGGTGACAATGAAATGCGTTACAAAATATTGTAAAAAGGCTTAATAAAAGTATGAGTTGTTTGTGGGCTATTTTAGAAAAAGTTAATGTGTGAAAATAATTGCACACTTTTTTGATATATATATATGTATATAAAGAAAGCAATTGTATACTTGAATATTGTTTGTAGATAATTGATTCTAAAATACATTATTTCTACAAAAATGCATGGAAACAAAATTTAGAAGTACTTATCCAAACAATATTTTAAGTTTTAACTGTTCTTTTTTTTAAACAAACAAAAAGCTGACGTTCAAATAACTCCAATACAGTCCATATGGCATTTGAAGTGAAGGGCACTCTTTTAGAATATTGCTTCAATTTTATATGATTTTGATTTATTTAAGTTATATGTGGAGAGAGAGTCGAAGCAACAAATAAATTGAATAATATTTGTGTTGATGATCAAATTTCGCTAGGTAAATTACCTTCGCTCCACGTGATAATCGACAGTGAATTTGTTTGAGAGCGGGGGAAGACGTGACCTGCAAAACGATAAACCTGCACACCGGTGTGGTGCTAGCCATACCACCTTCGATGTTTAAGTCAAAAAATGGAAGGGAGAGATAGAGAGCAAGAGAGAGAGAATCGAGTTTGAGTCCCTTTCATTAGTGGCGAAGAGGGGTATAAATACCTGCCTATGCTCCTAGGGTTTTTAGGAATTCGGAGGCGTTTTAGGACAAACCAAGCGGAACCGGGGCGGCCAGAGGCTGTAGGGACCAAACGGAGCTGGATGAGCTCGGCCTGTGCAAGCGGTTCGAGCAGGGGGTCATGCCAAAAACCCGATCCCTTCGGTCTTGGCCCGTCCCACTTGCTGGTTTCGCCTCTGGGGTCCATCTCCCAACCTTATTTCTGGTCGGTTGTCCTCGTCAGCTCCTTGAACATCGGAGTGGTCCAAAATTACCTATAACAATTCGAAAACATTTTGCCAGAGATATAGAAGGATGAAAAAAAAAAATAAAAATTTGTCAATTGGGCCGGATTTTCGATATATTTTGTCCAAAATGATGGAATTTCTAGGTACATTGCTTGAAATTCTCTACTTTCTTCTTTAAATTTCTTGATTCCTTAAAAATGAATAAATGTATGTGAAAATCATCGAAAAATCACAAAGATGAATAATAATTAAGCTATAGAAATAGTCCACAAAGGTGTTATCACCTTCCTCTCCTACACAAGTTTAACTCAATTCTCATATTAGTAAATGATACAACAATTATAAGTCTTCTTGCCTACAACTTTTTTTTTTTTTTTTCTCATTTTCCTGCAACAAATATAAAAATGATAATTTAAACCTACACTTCAAGGGATGCCTATTCTAAAGAGTCTAAGACTTAGGATAGTTTGAAATTTAAGAAACAAATTATTGAAAACACAAATTATGGTTGAAAAGATGTTTTTATCCAATGGCTTTCAAAAAAAAAAAAAAAAAGTTGTGCTTTATCCAAAGGATTTTTTTTTTTCTAGGAAATCCAAAGGACATATTTGATGTTTAAAATAATTGACTAGATTTTCTTGAAACAATTAAAAATTTTTCCCACAATAGTTTTAAAAGGCCATTTTTAGTCCTATCTTTGAAATTTTTAGTTTCTAAAACATTATCTTGCATAATTGGCAACAAAATAATCTCTTATATTTTATTGGTTGAATTATATGTTTAGTCTATAAATTTTCAAAAGTGTCAAATAAGTTATAAACTTTAAAAGTGTCTAATAGATTATAAAACTTTCAATTTTGTTCTAATAGCCTCTTGAATTGTAAATTTGGTGTGTAATAGGTCTTTGAGTCTTTGTCCTATTTAACATTTTTTTAAATTCATGGATCTATCAGATACAAAATTAAAGGTTAGGATCTCACTCGATATATTTTTTTTAAAAAAAAACATCTCACTCGACATATTAATTCAATTTTATATTTAATAGATCAATTAATTTTGAAAATTTTCAAATATATCAGTAACCTATTAAACATAAAATTAAAAGTTTGAAAATTCATAAGCCATTTTTTAAAGCTTTAATCTATGCACTATTGACAGATGATTAGACAATTAAATGTCAAGTACACAGAATCATTTATTTAATTTTAATTTGAAGAGTAAACCAAATTGCTTACGTAGGATGTGTCCAATCCAAAGGTGCACTAAGCTGAGATAAGGATATCGTATGCCATATATTTATGAAATTAATTAAATAAATAAGAATAGTTAGATTACCATTTTAAACCACATAATTTTAATTTGGTTCAATTTCTTCCCCAAGTTTTTTTTTTCGTTATATAGTTCCACCAATTTAGTTGAATCTCTTCGAATGTTTCCAGAAGAATAATAACTCACTTAGAATGAATTAAAAATTGCAATCACATGACATATGAATATAACTCAATTGATCAAGATATATACTATTAACCAATAAATTAGAGGTTCGAATCTTCCTATGTCACATGTTGAACTAAAAAAAAATCAATTATATAAATACACAAGATATTTTAGATAAAAGCGGACTTTAGAAAGTAGTTTAAGTTTAAGGATGTTTCTTGATATGATTTGATAGGCACAATACTTTTTAACTAACAAATTATACTTTCCATATACATTCAATGCAGACAAGAATTCATTAGACATGTATGACAATTCTTTACATGCAGATTTACTAAACTACAAACTATCATCATTGATATTGATTCCACATCTTCAAAAAATAAAATTGTCTAACACAGTAAAAAAAATACCATCCTTTATGAGAAATAAGAAAATGCAACATCTTTGACGAAATAGTGAAAAGGTTAGAGGTTTAAATCCTGCCACCCACCTACCATTTTATTGAACTAAAAAAAGATGACGACATAAAACTCGAATAATTAGAGCCCAGTAAGTGACAGTAATATTGTGATAAATGGTTAAGGAATATATTTGGAGGAAAATGAAGGGCAGTTAATAGGGGTGACGGTTATGTTGCCAAATATCAACAAAAAGAGTTGGTAGATTGTTAAAACATGTCCTACAAATATCAAACATGAAATTGAAGTCTTATGTGGGGGTGTGACACAGAGATGCGACAGTAACAGCTCATTTCATATGATATGATTTTAAAGAAGAAAAAAAAAAAGGACGGTATGATTTGATTGTGAAAAGGGCTCAAAGGGGCATCCCTCCAATGCAATAATACATCAATGGAACTGTTTCTCTTATACTCCAACTTTTTTTTTTTTTTTTTTTTTTTTTTTTTTTGAAATCAAACATTATATACTCCAACTTTTATTATATATTAGCTAGGATCACAATATGCCACGACATCCCATTACATCCCGTGGATCTAGCTCATGTTAACATGAGATATGATTTAAAATGATAAGGTTGGTCTTGAACTTTAAGATTATGTGTTATTTAGTCGTGGTGCTTAAAGTAACTTTTTAATAAGTCGTTGGAATTATGGTCGAATCTTTTTTAAACAATTTATGAATTTTCGATTTTGTGTTTAATAGGTTCCTATAATAACTTTTTCCAAGATCAACATTTCAACATGTCACATATTTAGCATCAAAATAATGTAATTAATGACAAAAATTTATTGGACACCAAACTAAAAGTTCAAATACCTATTTAGAAGCTCTTTAAATAATTATAAAAACCGAATAGGCATGACTTTGAAAGTTTAAAAGCTAATTAGAAGCTTTGTAATATACATGAAGAACTAAATATATCTTTTAACGTTCGATATTAAACTTGCAATTTGACCAAATTGATATAATTTTAGTTATCACATATATCTGTTATTACAAGCTGTTATTTTAGTTAGTACAGTTCAATTAGTTTCTTCACTAACTGTCATTTAGCTTGTATTTAAGGAGAGGATTTAGCCCTCATTTATTATCTGAATAAGATCACTTTTCTCCTCTTCAATTATTGATATGGTATCAGAGCTCTAATTGCGCGCCCAATTCCCGTTTTTCATCGACTTCTTCCTCTGCCCTGCAATTCGCCATGGCAAATGTCGACGAATCTTCAGCGGTTGATGCGCAACTCAATCCGTCCAGTCTCCATCATTCGTACAGTTCCTCCCCCGTTCTCGTCACCCAACCGTTAACAGGAGCCATCAACTACGGTTCTTGGAGCAAGGCGATGACGATTGCTCTCTCAGGGAAGAACAAGGAGGGCTTCATAGATGGGACTATCAAGAAACCTGAAGGAAGAATATCTGCAGCCTGGAAGTGTAATAATGACATTATTACCTCTTGGATCCTCAATTCCATCTCGAAAGAAATCGCCGCGAGCATCAACTACTTTGGTCCGGCCAAAGCTGTTTGGGATGACTTACACAATCGCTTCAAACAGAGCAACGAACCTCACTAAACTAAACTGAAGACAAGCCAAGGTACTCTGTCCGTTGAATCCTACTACACTGAACTGAAGACAATTTGGCAAGACTCGTGTGATTACCGTCCAAAATATGACTGCTCATGCGGTGGAATAACGCCTTTCATCGATCATTTAGCATCCGAATTTGTGATGATCTTCTTAATGGGGCTTAGTGATTCATATGCTGGCGTGAGGGTTCAAATTCTCCTTATGAACCCAATCCCTGATATCACTAAGGTTTTCTCATTAATCGTCCAAGAAGAACACCAACGCTCTGTTGGTCAAACTCCGAATGTCACAGATCCAGTTGTCCTAGCTAGCGAAGTATCGAAGAGGCAAAATAATGACCGATCGCGGAAGAAAGAGAATCAACGGCTTGTTTGCTCTCATTGCAATGTCAAGGGCCACACCGTTAACAAATGTTACAGGCTTCATGGATTTCCTCAAGGTTTCAAATTCCGCAATTCAAATACTTCTAATTCCGAAGCACCTGTCACAAAACAAGCTGAGGCAAATGTTGTTTCTCAGCCACAAGCAAATTTCTTCTCAAGTCTAATTTCTTGATCGAGTTGATATAATTTTAGTTTAAATTACAATGTGGTTCAAATATCGTTTTAACCCTAAATGTCTTGGAATCGATCCCAATTTGAATTATATGACCAAAATTATATGGTTTTGGTTTGTAAATTATACTTGGTCATAAAACAAATTATATTTTTAACCCAAAGTTTCAATAAATTATAGAATTAGTTGATCTTCGTTATTAAAGTATTTAATGAGAAAGTGATATGACTCGTGTTATAGTCGCTATTGCTAGCAATATCCATCATTTGATTTTTTTTTTTTTTTTTTAGAAAAAAACTCCAGTATTTTATTGACTATTAGACATGATTTAGCATTATTGCTTCAATTTCTGGACAAGTAATAATAAATGTCTAGTACTATCGTTTATGTATTCCATATATTTATTAAGTATACGCACATATTAATCAATAGCAAACACAAATCCTTTAAAAAGAAAAACATAAATCACATCATTATTTATTTATTTATTCCACAAAGATTTAGATTAAGTTTGAAAACACATTAAAATTCAAGACTAAGAGTCCAACTTTATAAATTAAAAAAAAAAAACTAAAAGTACAAGTTTTTAGGTGAAATTGTTAATTTAATCTCAATAATTTAGTTAAACCTTGCATGAATACATTGTCTTATTCCCGCTTTAATACCCAATATTTTTTTCCTTTCGTTCTACCCAACCATATATCCAAATTAAAATTTTAGGTTAAATTATACAAAATAATTTTTTTTTAGTACATCAACATCTAGAGATTGGAGGATTCGATGTCAATTACCGTTTAGTTTTGTTAGTTTTGACCATTATAGAAAATACTTGGAGAATAGAGAGAGATTATTAAATTTCTTGATTGAATAGACAGGTGGGAATAGAGAGAGAGAGAGAGAGATAGGAAGGAGGCAATTGGGAAATGAAAGGGGAAAAAGAAAAAAGGAAAAAAAAAGAAAAAGGAACACCTGGGGATGGAGCGTATTGACCAGCAGTACAGTACGTATGGATGGTGCATGGGGAAGGTGCGAGTGAAGAAGGAACAGCACACGCACTGCACTGCACACAGCACAGTACACAGTAGTACGCCACAAGCACAAGCAGAAGCAGATGCAGTGCGTGAATGATGAATTCATATAAAAGAAAAGAAAAAAGGAACATGGAGTGGTAGTCTCTGACCCTTTCCCAACCTGGACTTGTCTTTTCCTAACACTAACATGGAGTGGTAGTTCAAATTTTACAATTCTCTTCTCTATAATACCCTAAAACTCTAAAGCCCTGGCCAGGCCCCGTATATAGCGCGGGAGTTTCGGGGGAGTGTCAGTTAAGGCTCAGCCCCACAGCCCTATTCCCTTGTAATTGTAATTGCCTTAGCTTGCTTGCGCTGCCCTGGGAATGGGAATGCCCCAACCAACCAATCTCCATTTTCTTTTGCTTTTCTCCCTCGGCCCCCTTTGCCCTTAGCCTTAGCCTTACCCTTACCCTTACCATGCACGTGCTTCTGGTCACCGCCTACAGTACTCACTCACTTCTAATGGATTTGGACTTCACTTCTTTCCTTCCTTCCTTCACATTTCCTACCCCGTTGCCTTTTACTCTCTCCCTATCATTTTCCTTTGCCTATCACGTATTGTCATATCCTACTTAAATTACAAAGTCCACGTGGAGTTAATTATAAGTTTTCCAGGAGGGGACTAAATCTTATGAGTTCAACGACTAAAATTGATATCTTCAAAGTTCATAACCAACATAAGATTTAAAACCAAACCCTTTTTTTTTTTTTTTTTAAATGGAGAATGAGAGAAAAACCTTTGAAATCTTCATTCATTTACTAAGATTTTCTTTAAATATATAAGACAACTAAAGACTAAAAAGGTAGTCATGTGTTGTGTTTAGTTTAGTTTCATCAAGTTTGTTGAATCATCAAAAGTTGATAATTGTCTTATGTGACATATTTTCTTTTTTAATGTGGTAAAGAGATCCAATGGTTTGATGCTTTTTAAAAAATATTGAAAACAATGATTATGAATATTTTTAAAAAATGTAGAAATGTTTTGAGAGATTTAATTAAACTTTAAAAATCAAATGGAAACTAAGAACATATTAGAATTGTTTTAATTCAAAAAATATAAAACGGAACATCAAACATTTCACCTAAGGAAATGGTATATTAGGATAGTTAATATAGTGATTTAACATAAAATCATCCTAGCTTGATTTACTAGTTTTTTTATTATTTTTTTTAGTACATCAACATTTGGGGTGGAGGGATTCGAATCTCTGACCTTTTAGTCGAGGATACATGTTAATTACCACCGAGTTATGCTCACTCTGACGATTTACTAGTCAATGTAAGTATAGTAAAGAGTTTACAAAGTCATATGCATAAACTATGACAGCCACCTTACCTAAATTTTAATATCTTACCAAATATATTGACAACTAAATACAATACTAAATCAGCTGACTAGGACATCGTTGATAGAAAACGACACTATAGATATAAAAAGACACACACATATATAATCTTTAGAAGAGAGAGAGAGGTGGTTAGAGAGAGAAATGTAGCTTTTCCTTTAATGATTAGGGTTGTGTTCTATATTCAATTAGAAAAATCCATGTGGGAGTAAAGCACAAGCAGATGATTGTAGTTAATGATTAATTTGGTTAAGCGATAGCATATATAGAACACCACGCAGCCTAAAGAGACTGAGACTAGTAGAAATGAATAGAAATTGACTTGTCTAAATGTCTCTACCTATGATTTTAATTGTTGTTTCTAAGGATTTAGTCGGCGATCAGGGAGCCGCCGGCGGAACAAAGTATGCTCACGTGACACTCAAACAGATTAATCTCTAAAATTCATGTTGATGCAAACTATAGGGGCAATCTATATACATAGACGAAGAAAAAAAAGATTAAACAATGACGATGTGACATGTTCTTAATTTAATTAAATTAGAACGAGTTATTACTTTTTTTTCTTACCAATTTTCCAGTGTATGTATATTGCCCTCACGTTTACGCCAAGGAAGAGGTCTATTTCAAAAGCAAAAGGCAAACAAAAAAAATTTGAATTTGGTCACACCCCTCCAAAGAAAGTGACTTGATAATTTATTGGTATAAACCCAAGAGCTTAGATCCCGTTTGATAATCATTTGGTTTTTAAAAATTAAACATATATACACTTCCTTCCACCTATAAGTTTTTTTTTTTTTTTTTTTGTTTTAATATCAACCTTCTTCCTTGTTTTTAAAAACCAAGTCCAATTTAAAAAAAAAAGTAATTTTCAAAAACGTGTTTTTGTTTTTGGAATTTGGCTAGGAATTCAAATTGATCCTTAAAAGGATCAAAACCATAATTTGGGAATAAAACAAGCATAATTTTCAAAAAAAAAAAAAAAAAACCAAATGGTTATCAAAATGGTTTTTTGTTTTTGAAAATTAAATCTCTCAATTTTCTTAAAATGACTTTTATCTTTGTTAAGGACACACATTTGCATTTCTAGCCAAATTCTAAAAACAAAAACACGTTTTTGACAACTACTTTTTTAGTTTTCAAAACTTGAATTGATTTTTGAAAACAAGAGAAGAAGATAGATAAAGAAACTTATAAGTGAAATTAGCGTTTGTAGGTTTAATTTTCGAAAAACCAAATGATCATCAAACAAAGTCTTAACTTTTTAGACAAATATATGACAAAATATCCAAATCAAACTAAAGAACACATCTAACATTGTACGAGATTAACAAATATTTTTTAACCTTTCATTTCTTCATGTCCTTTGGATGCAAAGTTTCCAAATCCCATATAATTCCACATGTTGGTGTGTTTTTTTTTTTTTTCTCTTTTGTGCATATATACAATAGAAGTACTTTTCAGGAAAGGCTTGCATTTAAGGGAGAGAGAGAGAGATGAATGGAAAAATATGAATGGTTATAAATTTATAAGGATGGAAATGGCATCCAAGTAAAGTACCAGGCTTATTCTTTCTGTCACTAATGAGTCCCCCACTGTTTGCAGTTTTTGGTTATAGGCATAGGTGGCTTTCAGAGTTGAAATTTTGGGACTTTGGCGATAAGGATTTTGGCCTTCATTACTCAGACAAATTCTTTATATTGCCAACATATTAATGGATTATGCCTTTGACTACGCTTTGTACTTATAATTTGCTTATCAAAATTCAACCATACAGATGCAATAATAGACCCCAACTTGATTCATTAATATTGAACCATTAATCATTTTATTTCTTTCTTCTTAAAAGTCATAATTGTTTCTAATACTTATCTCTAATTTAAGATTTAGTTTTCAAAATAATTTAAAAGTTAAAAAAAAGTCTCTTGTAAATGGCTTTTTAAGGAAAACAGATACAGTGGCGGAAATTTTGAAAGTGATGCTGACCACAACGGACAAAGAAATATTAGTATAATGTTTTTTTTTAATAAAAAAAGTAAAATCTTTATCAAATGGAAATAATTATTTCTTCAATTAAAAAAGCGGTCCAATTACTAAAAATTACTTTATATACTTAAATATCTATGTGTTGATATTTTGTTTGTTTGAAGTGTGTGAGAATCTGAGTGGAATATTACAGTGATACACATATCTTTTAAAATTCAACTATTAAAAGATGAAGTTATCGTTACGAATTAGACTTGAAGTCAAGAAATCAAATCCACGCTTAATATATAATTTTGTTTTATCTCATGCTATGAGAATTCACTAGTTGGATGAGATAGGTAAGCCTTTAGTTAAAATTCACTTTTTTATACTATATACTTAACTTTACAATTAATGGACCCACAAATAAATATATAGATTTTATAAATTCATATATATATACACGCACACACCATCCATCCATTCGTTTGCATAGTCCAAACACAAGATTATTTTTTACACAAAAGCTTTAAATAAATATTGTATTCGTTCTCATCTACAATCAAGAATGATTCTTTTTTCTTTTACAAATGCAATTTTTAAATTGATGGTTAAAATTTCTCTAATTGAGTGATTAATTTATTGTTCTTTAAAAGATACGTCATGTATAACAAGTCACATGTCCATTCTTTACAATATGTTGACCGACGGTATTTTCAAATGACAATTTAATAAAATAAATAGAAATTAATAGTGTCGCAAACCGATGTCACGAGTTATTTAATAAAACCAATATATTGGATACATGTATCAGAATCATATTAATTAAGGGATACTCTTCATGGGGCAGGCAGGAAAGTGATACTAAGAACAAATTTCTTTCCCAAAGAAGGAAGAAAATTTAAAAAAAAAACACATGAATAAAAAATGAAGCAAAAGCCTAGATTTCAGGATTGATTCTAAAAATGCCATGTATTTTCTATTCAACAGTCTCCGTTACCCAATACAGTTCTCAACAACATAGGACATTCAATAATGTATGTTGGGAATTTTAATCAAACGATGTAAACAATGAAGCTAATGAGAGGAAATGAAAATAGAAAAATGAATTAATTAATTGTACTTGTCATTGAAAAAAAAAAATAAAGGAAAAGAAAGAAAGGGGTCTTGGTCTTGGAATTGGATATGGAACACACATTCCATTAGAATGGATACCCAATTTAGTAATTCCAACAATTAATTGATTAAGGATTAGAGATGTTTTTTTTTTAAAAAAAATGTTTCAAATCAATAATAGTCACCCTAATTGCTTGGCTTGTTGTTTGCTTTTTGCAATTATCTCAAATATTTTATTTCATTTTTTTTTTTTTTTTTATAACTTTCAACAAAGAAAGACTTGTCAACTACCACCTAAACCCAAGCAAAAAAAATAAGAAAAAGGAGAGAAAAAAAAAAGAAAAAAAAACCAGAGCTAGTTCTGAACTTTGAGACTTCACCACCTCTATTTTTCCCCCTTTTTTCCATCACCACGTGAAATCCAACTTCTTTTCTTCTTCTTCTTCCTCGGCCATGTCCCTTCCATGCAATAGATTCACTTCAAGATCTCCTTCAAATCCGATTTTCTAAAAAAAAAAAAAGCTTCCAAATTTCCCTTTTTTTATAAAAAAATTCTCATAATTTCGTCACACCCATTTATGAAAAGAAAATGCCCTCGCCTTGATGATGGAGAACAACCCATTTCAGGGTTTTTCCGGCGAGCTCCCAGGCCACGTGGCACCGGCGTTCCACAATTAGGGTTTCTGTTTTTTAGGGCTTTGAAGAAAAAGTAGTAAATTATTACTTCTGGAGTGAAAAATGGAAGAATATAATCATCTAAACGAGAACTCAAATCCGAGAGGAAATTTCTTGTACGCATCGGCAGTAGTTGGAGGGAATTCATCATCAGGAAATTTCGGAAGATCGAGCAATCAGACGGCTCAGATGGGAGTCAACACGTTTCATCTTCAACAAGGAACCGACTGTTTTCAAACCGACCAATCGCATCCGATTGTCAAGACTGAAGCCAGCACTTCGCACCATCAAGTTCTCAAATTTCACTACCCTTTAATGAGACCTGGCGGAGGAGGAGGAGGAGCCCAGCCGCCGCCGCCGACGACATGTCGGCCCGACGATAACGGCGTCGTCGATGTCGAAGCCATTAAGGCTAAAATCGTTGCTCATCCTCAATACTCCAGCCTCCTCGAAGCCTACATGGAATGTCAGAAGGTAAAAAGGAAAAAAAAAAGGATTTACCATAAAATTACAATCGGGCCCCTACCCTTCAATTCCAACATTGATTTTGAGGTTGAAAAAAGTAATTTTTTTGGTTTTTTTGTAGGTGGGTGCTCCGCCGCAAGTGGTGGAGCGGCTGGTGGCGGCCCGGCAAGAATTTGAAGCACGGCAGCGATCTTCCATGGTTTCCGGAGAGGTCACAAAGGATCCAGAACTTGATCAATTCATGGTGTGACAACCATAGCCTATAGCCTGTACTTTTTTTTTTGGTGCTAATTAATAATTTGACTTTAAGAATATATGGGTTTTCTTTTTTCTTTTTTCAATTCATTTCATATGTTTTGCAATAATAGGAAGCTTATTACGACATGTTGGTGAAATATCGGGAGGAACTTACAAGGCCGATTCAAGAAGCCATGGATTTCATGCGAAGGATCGAATCTCAGCTCAGTTCTCTCTGCAACGGCCCAGTTCGGATCTTCAATTCCGGTAACTTTTCTTCTAAAAATTTGAAACTTTTTCGAAAAGGGCATGAATTTAAACCAATTTCTGATGTGGGTTTTGGTTCTTTCTCCAAAATTTCTAGATTTCGAATTAAATGGAACCCTAATCACGAGCCAAACAGTCCCTATTTTTTCTTTTCTTAAATTAAAAATTTTTACATATGATTTATGCCTATTTTTTTAATATGATATTGAAGACAGAACGCACTGATATTTATAATGCGGTGTAATAAAACAAATCATGATATGCCCACGTTTGGTTCTGCAATGTGTGAGTTTTTTTTTTTTTTTTTTTAATGCAGTATCAGATCTCTGACACTGTAATTTTATTTGATTATTATGCTTAATCAGCCCTATTGAATTATGAATAAACGTAGGTTCTGAGTTTCTGTAATTAGATTTATTTCTTTTTATTGGTTTTGGGGATGTTTACAACTCCGAGATTAATGGCATCATTGTTTTTAGTTATTTACTTAAATGGGTCTAATCCATAAGCTTAAACGGATTCAAATCGAAGCTTAATTAAGTAAATTTAGTCCAACATAGGATTCTGTTCATATCAAACGCTGCCCCATGTAGTGATGTAGGTCCTGTCAGAAAAAAAAATATTACTAATTTATTAACAATCTGTAAAATGTGTCATATTTACTCTTCTGAGTTCTTCGAACTTTTAAATGAACCATTTTTTCCATCCCTTTTTATTTATTACTCAAACGCCAAACCTTTGTTTTTCATCTTCTTTTCTTGTATTTACATCAATAATTTGATTGATTGCTATTTAGTCACTGTGAAATATTAAGCTATGCAGCTTAACCATGCATGCACAATACATATATTAATTAACTTTTTTTTTTTTTTTGATGAAAGAATAGAATTTGGAGGACTTGATATTTGATATATTCGATGCTGATAATGAGGAATTTGTTTGCATTTGTTAATTCTGCATTCTGATATTTCATGTTCTGATTTATTAGTTATGCAAGTTTGTGTGTATTTTGCTCATTAATTAATTAATTAATTAGGGCCTGAATATTCTGGAATATGAAAGTTCCGAGAAGCATCTTTTACTGCTTCTAAAATCATTTAGAATTTTTGAATTTTTATCAATATATGTGTGAGCGTCTTGAAATCAATGAGCTATATTAATTATTGTTTTTCCTTTTTTTAATTTTAGATGATGGTTATTTTGGGGTGAGGAGATTTAAACTTTGAATGGGGTTTTTTCCCACTAATTTTATGACTAATTTTGTGGTTGAGTTGCTATAAAAGCTGCTATTTCATGCCTAGAATCGAAAGATTATTTCATTTGCCTATCAATGTAAGATATTGTTTTGACTTCGATATTGCTCATTCCATTGTAACACTTGGTTGATTGATATGCATCTTATTTGTATATCACTGATGGTGAAGTCTTATTTCAATATCTGCTAGTTGATGTCCAAACCTTAAAATTTGAGAGATGTCAATAAACGATTTCTTTAGCTCTGATTGCTAGCTTGGTTTTTGTATTGTGGTCAAGAATGCTTTGATTTGAAGTACGTTCCGCAAGCCAAGTTTTTTCTTTTTACAACACGTGGGGTGGGAGATTTCAACCTCTGATCTCTTGTTCTTTCTTGGTCGAAAGAACAAGTTTTTTTGCTAGTTGAGTTATGTTTTTGTTGGCAGCAAGCTAAGTATTTGGTTGTGTTTTGAACGATGTCTCAAAAAAATTCAAATTTACTTCTTACTGCATTGGAAAGGAAATTGGGGTAGCAAGGATGTTTATTAGAGAAATCTTTTGTGCTATTTAGAAAAATGGTTTGAATCTTAATGCTTATGATATGGAAGTTTTGAGTGATTTATAATTTGTCTTGTCCTTTAAATTGCATTGAACTATCAACTTCTAGGTTTTTAGCCCAACCTTTTGACTTGGTCAATAACTTCAATTCTTTCCCATAGATTGATAACTAATTGATTTGCCATTTTAGATAGAAATAAACTATCTTCCATTAGTATACATTGACTTTGTGGACTTGTGAAAATTTGAGTTCATGTTGTGATCTTTCACATTCTAGGCATCATGTATAAGCATGAGTTCATGCACTTCAATTCTTTACAGATGAGAAGTGTGAAGGTATCGGATCGTCCGAGGAAGAACAGGACAATAGCGGTGGAGAAACCGAACTACCGGAGATTGACCCGCGTGCTGAAGACAGAGAATTGAAGAACCACCTACTGAGGAAGTACAGTGGTTATCTGAGCAGTCTCAAGCAAGAACTCTCTAAGAAAAAGAAGAAAGGCAAACTCCCAAAAGACGCAAGGCAGAAACTTCTCAATTGGTGGGAGTTACATTACAAATGGCCATACCCTTCAGTAAGTTTCTCAATTCTTTTCTACTAACAAATCACATTTCAATTGCTTTAACAAATAATAATCAAGTTTGATTATCAATGCTCTGTTGGAAATGTTTAAAGAACAATGTTCAAATGATGGGATTTTTCACAGGAGACAGAGAAGGTGGCATTGGCTGAATCCACTGGATTGGATCAGAAGCAAATAAACAATTGGTTCATAAACCAGAGGAAGAGACACTGGAAACCTTCTGAAGATATGCAGTTCATGGTCATGGATGGCCTTCATCCTCCCAATGCCGCACTCTATATCGATGGTCACTACATGACCGATGGCCATTATCGACTCGGACCGTGACCGATCGTAACGTTACTAAAAGTATCTGGCTGATTCGCTATGAATGCGAGAAGGTTAATTACTTTATATAATCCAATCAAATAGTGTGATAAATAATAATGCTGTGTGATTTTAAGGGATAATTTGCTTTAAGTTATCTTCCCTTTTTTTTTTTTCCTACATTATATTCAAAGCCTGCTTGCATAAATTTAGCTGCCAATATCACTTATCAGAAGGTATATAACTCAAAGTAGTTGATGTTTTATGGAAGTTACGGTACAGATGGGAGATTTATCAATTTTTTTTCTTCCATTTTCTTTGAGATTTTTCTTTTTTTCCTTCTATTTTTTTTTTTCATTTTCATAATGTTTGCATTCTTGTTGGAACTTATTGTAGTATTTTAGTTTTTCATGTTTAATAAGCGTCAAGGAAATAATAATAGAAGTATTTATTTGTTATTTGTTGAAAGCCTATTTTATCTGCTATGTATTTGGAACCTCAGGATTGCATAATGCTAATGCCTTTCAGTTTCAAGTTCCCATTTACTTATTATGACATAATTTCACTTTAATTTCTCTATTTATGCATATTATCTCTCCCTATTATGATCTTACCATGATTTTAATTTTTAAATGGAGAATTTTACGAGATTTCAGTATGATGTTTTCCCCCCCAAAATATAATCATTTTAGGAATTAGAATGAGCTTTCTAAATAGTGTATAATTTTTAAAGTATTTGGCTCAAAGCTTATTTTTGTAATTTGGTGTTAAAGAGGAGTTGAGTTTGTGTATGCCATGTGAATTTGGTTATCTTAAATTGTGATTTTATTAATCCTTTCCGCTATCCAAATTTATATTATATTATCAAATCCTATTGATATGTTACATTACTTTGTCTTAGGTTTATGAAACCGTATATCATGCTTCATACTCGAGGTTTCTATTTTAGTACAATAAATATGCAGTCAAAATTTGAACATTTAATCTAAAAGGAAAATATAGATACTTTAACTCTTGAACTATGTTCGTTTCGCCTTGCTTCATAAGTTTGACATAAATTCAAATTTTTACTTTTTGATGAGAGATTTCAAAATTTTATTATATATTCCTTTATACTCGTACACTTTAAATTGAAATCATACCAATATTCAAACTTTCAGTCTCAAATTTATTGATTCAAGCTTATTACATTTTTTTTTAAAATTTGAAAGAAAAATTACTAGTGAGTCCAAACTAAAAAAAAATGGTTTCAAAGAGAGTGGGCTGTTGTAGATTTCTAATTTGGGTCAAATTTGGTTTAGAAATCTTGGCATATTCTATAATTGGCCACACGCAAATTTTTCAGAAAAAAGAAACCAAATTATGTGTATCTCATGCCTACCAAATTTTATTGTTTTAATTCCAAAATGACATTTAGAAGATTGTCGATTTCATATTGTCATCAAACACTTAATTATTTTTTATTTTTGTTCTTTCATTGTTTTTTTTTAGCGTTCCTTTATGTCTGTTTTTGTCATAATCATATCTTCAAATTACGTTTGCCCAATATATTACCGCCGACGCATAAAAACAAATCTCTCTCTATACCGTGAATGGAAAATATAGTTTATATATGGTCGACAAATTGGATATATGATAACTCTACAAACAAATATTGTTTTACGAAAATCATGCAAGATGTTTTTAAAAAATTCTAAAAGTCTCTTTTATCTCTCGAGATCGTGTCTGTTTTGTTATCATTTTTAAAAATATTTGATGAAAAATTAATAATAATGAAACTTTTTTTGGGGAGGAAAATTATGAAATATCTTTCCAGGAGTAGGGATTTTATGTTTATGTATGAACTTTTAAATATGATGAGTTTTCTCTGCATCTTTCAAGTCCCATCATTTGAATATGTCTTGAATTTGATATCTGGAGTTCTGAATAACTAAGTACAAGCTAAATTTTGTATAGAAATTAGTTATGATATTTTTTGTTTTGAACTTTATTTTAGACCAAATCTATTAGGATTGGGTGCCATATATAAACTCTCCTAAACTAAACTACCCTCATCTCTTATCTTTATCTGATTATTAGTTACGAATAAAATTCCCTTTGTTTGTGGATGCAACTAATACACTATTAGTGAACCACGTAAATCTGTGTTATTTCTTTTGGTTTGCTATTATTTGTTTGTTGAATTTGATTACTGTCATAACATTATATTAGACCAAAATTTATCAACTAAAATTTAGCGAGTAAAATTCATGAGAACTTTTCTAATTAAGGCATCGTTATTAATCGATTTCATAATGTTTACATAAAACTTAGTAACTTTGCTTGCTTTCTAATCATTCTTTCTATTGAGTTATTGGGTGATTTTTCTTTTTACATCTTTGATAAATTGAGGACTTGACGTGCACCATTTCTCTATAGGCCTGTTTCACAAGTTGCAGCAGCTTCTCAATTCATTACCTCTTCAACACTTCACATAACAACCAAAACACCAATATTTGAATACTTTCATCAAAACTAAAAAGGAATATATATATTTTAAATAAAGGTAATTGAATGTGGACCTTAGCCCTCTAAACTTGGTTGGTTGGGGTGTTACTTTTATGGATGTGAGTTTTTTTTTTTTTTTTTTTTTTTTTTTTTTTTTTTTAAGAAATAAATTCATTAACTACCAAAAAGAGAAACTTACAAATATAATAACTCCTCATTTATCAAAGAGGCTAAAAACGAGGGAATATCAGGGGGGCCAAAACGAACAACTACTTTCTAGTACAGAAGGAGACCCCTAAACGAAAACAAAAAACTTCAAGCCAGCACTTGCTCTAGCAGTGGCATTTTCCGCGTGGTTCTGCGATCGAGGACAGTGCTTGAATTGAAGCACGCCCTGATCTTTATCCAAAACACGAATGGCTTCTGCGCACACCTTCAGTTCAGATAGGGTAGCATCTTCATCGATCACATTGGAGACGAGCTCTAGGCAATCAGATTCAACCTCAATCATCGGAGGTTTATCAGGTAGAGAAAGGGTGAAATGCAAACCTTCCCACATCGCCTTTACTTCAAGGATATTAATCGTCCATTGCTCCTTAACCACTTTCGATCTTGCACAGATGAGAGACCCACTGAAGTCACGCAGGGTCCAACCCATGCCTCCCTTGTTCTCCTTTGCGTTCCAAGAAGCGTCGGAAGATGTGAGTTTGTTTTTTGTGTACATAATGTATGCATATCAATGCAAAAACACAAGATAAAGCCATAGGACCAATTGGGGTCATCCATACCTTAATGTAAGGTGAGATAAACGTACTAGGCTTGACATGACATGTGCTTTCCCATAGTACGAGGTGAAATATTGAATATGCTAGTTTTAACATGTTTGAGAGCGATTTGAGAAACAGTGATTTAAAAAATAATAATTTATTTATAATTGATTTTCATATAATCATTTCAATATAAGTGATTTTTAGTTATTCCAAAATCACTCCAAACATGTCCTAAAGAAAGATGGCTCATCTTAGAAATATTTTTATCATTGTATGTTTAAGTGAGGAGATTAACGATCCTTTACGATATAATTTGTCTAATTTAGTTAGTATTAGCTTAGCTATTAATTTTGGGTTGTATTTAGTATTTTGGATTTAATTTAATTAATTGTTTTTTTATTTTATTGTAAGACTTGAGCTTTTTGAATGTTACTTAAAATAAAGGGAAATCTTTAGAAATGACCAAAAATTACAGGGTACTTTTGAAAAATGGCCAAACCGGATTTTTTAACGAAAAATGGCCAAACCGAATTTTCTAACCTATTTTCGTGCGATACCAAATACCATTTTTACCCTTCAGGGTCCCCTGCAACCGTATCTGATTATTATTTTTTTAAAAATAAATCTATAACCTCTAATTCCATGAATCAACGAACTAATAGTTACAGGATCAATTTTCTCCCTCTTCCATCTGTAATCTGTTTTCTAGAAGATTTTCACGGTGCAATTTCTCCCTCTTCCTCCTTCCTTCAAAAAAAAAAAATATACGTTTTTTGGTTTTCCAAAAGATTTTTACAGCATATCTCTCTTCATCATTTATCCGAACTAGGTTGATTGAACATTGTTGGGCGACCATAGAAAAATGGTCAGATTTACATGTCTTTTTGAAAAATGGCTAGATTTACACTGTATTTTTGAAAAATGACCAGATTTACACTGTATTTTTCAAACAGATTTTTTTTAATGAAAAATGGCTAAATCCTTTTTTAACCTATTTTCGTGCTTGAGTCAAGTTTCACGTTCACACCCAGCCACTATTTGATTTAATTATAAAAAAAATTATCCTTAAATCAAGGAATTACAATATCTATCTTCTCTCTCCTACCTCTCAAAAATCAAAATTCGATTTTATTTTTATTAAAAGTGAAAGATTACATAGAAATTAGGTTTTCATTTTTAATTTTGGATTAGATTCTTAGATTTTAATTATCTAATCAGCATCTTCATCGTTTTTCCCAACTTTTTGTCATCCATCGATTGTTTGCTCTGTCGTTCATATCACCATTGTAAGGGTTATTGATCTACATCATAGGTATGTTAAATATTTTATTTTGTATTTATATATCATTATTTTCCTCTTTGTATCTTATTTTTCAACACAAAGTATTTTTTTTAATTCTTTTTCAAAGTCTTCAATGGTTTCCAAATGAAAGCTTTTGGAGGAGGAATAGAAGGAGAAAAGTGCCCAAAAGAAAAGTATTTTTTTTAATTCTTTGTAATGGTGGAAAGAAGATGAGAATGGGAAATACCGCACAAACGGAAGAAAATTGGAAGAATCTCAAGGGTTTTAGATTTTTTTTTTAAAAAAAATAAGGTGAATACTAAATCCCAATTTTCAAATTAAGTTGAAGGGAAATAGTGAGTAATGATTACTTCTCGTTTTTTAAATGATTTGATTTTTACCATAGTAAATTATTTGCATATTGTCTTAGTTTACTATATACACTGTATTTGCATAATTTTTTTTACTGAATATACTGTATTTGCATAATTTTTCTTTTTATAAACTTGAATGTTTTTTATTGTTCTAGTAACCATTTGTGAGTAATGGTTTCTCCCCGTTGTTCAAGATTGAAATCATTTGCAAGTTTAGTGATTACACTTTGAAGTTAAATACGGTTTTTGTGTGCAAGTGAATTTAGTAAGTAATTCAATCATTTTCGTGTCGTCCCTATTTTGGTACGAGTTAACAATTTTTTTTTAAAAAAAAATAATCTGCCACTCTCCCCTTGATTTGTGCTAATTGGTTGATGTTTGTTATCTCATTTGTTAGAAAATTCTCAGATATGGCCAGAAATTACAGGGTAGATTCGAAAATTATCCTCCTATTTTTTCTCTCTATTTTTTAATTCAAATCTTTTGTTTTAAATTTAGGTTGTCAGATTTATATTTCTGTTATTGTTTTGCTAGATGTATTAATAAGCTAGATTCTCTCCCTTATTTAGAGTGTATTTAGTTTATTTTATTTTCTGAATTGAGATTTGGATATGGGTATTTTTGTCCACTTTGTTGCCAAAAGAGTTTACTAAAAATAGTTTTTGGTCATTTATCAAATTGGAATTTCGAATAGCCATTTTTCAAAACAGCTATTTTTATTTGGCCATTTATCTGGTTGCCCCTAAAATAAAACTTTGTCCGTAGAAAGTGTTCTCTAAATTTTAGTGATGAGTTTCTCTTGTTTGGGTCATGGGTTTGGGTCAATTACAAATTCGCCACATCCACCCCATCTCTTTAGTAGACAACAAAGGGATAGGACATGCCCCTAGTCTAAATCACTGTTCTTGACCATGATCAACAAATGCAATATATTATAGTGAGGATGGAGCAAAACTGATACTCTTCTTCCACACACACGAACACAAAAAGTTCGAGATTATTATTGAAATACACTAATTATTGTCAAAGCGAACATAACTTAGAGGTAATTGACATATAGTATCGACTAAGTGATTTGGTTGAATCTTCCACATCCAAATGTTGTTGTATTAAGAAATGTATATATAACCGCTAATTATTATCGAGCTCCATTGAACGCAAAAATTATGCATCTAAGAGTGCCTAGCATCAGAGATTTGACAACACTACATTTTTTTTTAATTGGACAGCAGGTCAATTATTTTTCGGTTCAGGTATTAATTTTTGGTCTCTTTCCATCTCTGCTCTATCATTTTTTTGAATTGGACAGCAGGTCAATTCGGTCGGCATCCCAATAAGAAAAAACATTGGAAATTTGCGTTAAAATGGGAAGACCCTTCTGGGAAGCTGTGGGAAAATTATATGTGAAATTGATTTGGTTGATTTCCATTTCTTTTCCTTAAAGGAAAGGCCAGTTGGGTTGATGATAAAGCAGAGGAATTTAGCTCAGAAAAGTAAGATAATTCAGCAAATGGGATCAAATTGTGGGGGAAAAAATAATTCAATTGTTTAATCAATAATGATGAACAATTATTTGATAATCACAAAGAATCCGACAACTAATTGTTGTCGAATTCAATCTTGATATTCAAGGAAATACAACATAATGAAGTCGGCAAATTTCCACCTGCTTTAATTTAATATTTTGGCATAATCATACTGATGATTAAATATCTGAGATCTTTGTTCTTAATCATATAGTTTCGATCCCAATTGTATTATATTGTTTTCTTCATTCCAATCACAGCCCACCAACTGGTTTGTCGATACTTGTCTCAAAAACCAAAAAAAAGTCTTTCCACTTTTCTCCAAATAATTATTTATTTAACTGACTATTCCCATCAATCTCGCGTATTAATCAATTCTATAACAGTACTGCAATATGAAAACTTAATTTAGTAGTTAATTGTATTACGTCACTCTAATAAGATACGCTAATGATCTTGATTAATTAAGGACAAGGACTTCACGACCAAGAATAAAATTCACTAAATCATGGAAATTCGAGACGAGAAAATTCTAATTAATTTAATCATTCCTGGAGAGAAAAAAAAAAAAAAAAAAGAGAATAAAACATTAAAAACATCAAAAACAGCCTCAAGTCAATTTAATGGAAACTTAAATACATGTGTGTCATGGAACGATTTCTACAAAGCCTAATTTCCATGTGTTTAAAACAACAATATATTTGTACATATTACATATAATATTAATATAAATATCAGTGGTATATACGATATTATGACGCAGAAGCCCTAAGCAAAAATAGCAGTCTTCTGGTCTTTTTAATTGATGATATAATTAATTAAAATTAGGCTGCCTAACAAGCAGCCGACGGGTGGTTAAAGGGGAATTTGAGAAAATGAGGCTTTGGCCCAATCGAGAAGGAGGTGGCCGGAGACGCGTCGCCGCCACCGCCGCCGCCGCAAATGGACCTCTCACAGGAAGGGCAGACGGTGAGGGTGGCGGCTTGAAGCTGCATACAGAACGGTGGAGGCGTTAGTTTGAGAGATTTGAGCTCTTGAAGCTCCTTTTGAAGCCTTGCGTTCTCTTCTTTGAGCTTTTCACAGCATTTTTTCAGTAATTCACAGTCCATTTCGGTTTGCTTCAGCTTGGTTCTGCATGGGTTTGGATTAATTAATGGTATCAACGAATTATGGTTTCGTAATGGGAAATAATTAAAAACTTTAATTTGATCTCAAAGAGAGAGAAGGAAAATAGTATTTTTATTAAAATTTTTGAGAAATTTAATTACCTGGCTCTTCTGTTTTGAAACCATACTTCCACTTGTCTTGGCCTTAGGTTCAACTGTCTAGCCAAATCCTGCTTTTGCTTCTGTTTTTGGTAAAAAAAAAAAAGTATTGATATTAAAATCAAAAGAGAATAAACAAGGAAACAAGAAATTCAAGGAGGAATTACCGGTTGAGCGAAGGAGGAGAGGGTAATTTCTCTAGAGTCAGTCTTAATTATATATAAAAATGGATGGTACGCATGGTAATTGATCAAAAAATGGAATATGAAAACATGTGATTTAAGTAACACGGACCTAATTTAACTAGTTAAGATATATGTCATCAAAATTAACCATCAAAATTTTCACCTAATACGTTGTTTGAAAAAAAAAAAAAGCATTTTAATGGAAGTAATAATTCTCTTTTGAAATTTACAAATTATAAAATTTAAATACAATCAAAATAAGGGAGATTAAATAATCTCACCGAAGAAAAAATCATTGAATTTATTTGATTTAATATAATATGAAAACCAACGAATTCAATTTAATATATATATATATACTTGGCCTGAGATTTTAAGACTTTTTTCTCTCTAATTTTATAAATCTTAAGAATTAAGGGGTAAATTAGAGAGAAAAAAAGTCTTAAATGTATGTATGTAATTTTTAAATCTTAAGAATCGATTAAAAAAAAAATCTTAAAATCGTTTTTTTTTTTTTGAAAGATGAGCAAAGGACAGAATTATCCCATCCCTTCGTTCGTCACTCAACCTCGGAAAAAGAAAAAGAAAAAGAAAAACTTACAGGACTGAGACTTGAATGTTCTTTGAAGTTATCTTCTAAAATGGCGGATTGTTCTTTAGTAAGTCTCAGTTTCTTCCTCGGACTTCCATCTTCATCTTCCTCACCAACTTTCATACCCCCTCTCTCCATATACACCTCCGCCTCCGCCTCCTTCTCTTCACCGCCGCCGCCGCCCCACCCGTCTCTCTCCCTCTTAAACCCCGACGAATTCGAAAACGACGACACCGGACTTCCCGAAGAACCCTGCTGGATCAACTCCTCGGCGGCGACAGCGGCGGAGGCGGATTCGCCGCCGCTCTTCTCGACAACGATCGACAAGCCGAGCGTCAAAGAAGGCAAAATGTCATCGAACTTCAAAACCTGCAGCTTCTTCTTGACGCCGGCCACTTCCGGTACGAGCGGCCGCACTGGATCATCCGATCCCCGCCCCAGCCCGAGAAGAAGCCCCTGGCCATCCATTATTTTTTGAATCGTCGAAGAATGAAAAAGAAAAAAAAAAAAGAAACCAATGGCGAAAAATGAAAAGGAAGTAAACTTGTGGGATGAAATATAAAGGGGAAAAAAGAGAAGGGAAAGAAAGAGAGCCGAAGGTTCTTGCTGGGAAATGGGATTGTGGGGACTCTTATATGAAAATTGAATATCTTGAAATTAAAATAAAAAATGAAAACTTTAGGGAAATAGATTTTTGTGTCACGAATGTTGTGTGCAGAGCTATACCAAAAAGAAAATCTGGTTTTTATAAAATGCGTATGTGGGTTGACCTTTGGCAGTGAGAGCGAATGGATTTTGATTAGGCGTGTGGTGTGGGTGTACAGAATGAACGCATAATCATTATCAGACAAGTATTTCGGATTTATTTTTTTATTTATTACTCCTTTTTTTTTTTAGTTCAGTATTTGGGATTTATTTATTTACCTTATTCGGAACTTTTTATTTTTTGATTAAAATACAGTGTTTGGGGTTTTTATACTTGGTATATACCAGATGCCGTACATGCACCAGGTCTGGTTGCTGGTTCATTGTATAATGTATATTATCATTGTTACTTTCTTGGTTACTATTTCTGTAATTAATTACATTTATTGTTTGTTTAATTTCCAAGTGGATTAATGGATAGAATCCAATTGCTAATATTTGTGATTCTTGTGAAACTTTTTTTTCCGATATTTAAAATATCATTTCGGATGTGTTATTTTTAAACGTCCTCTAAATCTGGTCTTTATTTTTTAAAGATGTCCAAAATTAGTCCTCATAACTCATTTATGGCTAAATTTTGTTTAAAAAAATTGAGCCCCTATGAACTTTTTGTATAAGAATTTGGTACACATCCACATTGTAATGACAAGGACTAATTTTAAGATATATATTCAAATTACATTGACTAAATTTGAACATTAGACGTACAGAGATCAAAATGGAACAAATTCCAAAGTACATAGATCAAAATCGTACTTAAACCATGTTATTATTACTTTATCTCTTTCTTTTAACACTTTCACTCAATAGCGTTGTCATTATTTTTGTTTTAATCTTTTATTAGATATACTTTTCATATTTTCATTTTCCAATCATATACTTCTTTATAAGACCATCTCATTAGATTTTATTTTCATTCACGTCCCCCTTATCGTTATCACTGTAAAAAATTTAAAAAAAATTAAAGCAAATTCGCCCGTTTGTTATCGACACATGAACGTTTTAGTCCTCTGATATTTTCTATATTTAAAACTTTTTTCATTCATTAAAAAAGAATATTGTTGAACTAAAAAAGAATTCTTATATGTAGCTATTTTTCTCAATAATACCCATCTCTACTCACTGACTTAGATGCTTTCTCACTTATTATATGGTTGCTTATTAACCAATTTCTGATCATATTTAATTCTATAAATAAATATATTAATCATTTTTAAAAAATACCTTTAAGTCAATGGGCCGGTTGCAAGAATAGCAATATGGGCCAAAATAATTGCAAATCTAGCAACCCACAAAAAAAAATTGCAAAAATGGCAAAATCTAATAGTTTGTGTGTTGCATTTACTAAAATACCCCTCCAGATTTTCTTTCACTGATAGAAAGATTTTCTATCAGTGATAGAAATTTTCTATCACTGATAGAAATTTTCTTTCACTGATAGATTCTATCGGCGATAGATTCTATCGGCGATAGATTCTATCGGCGATAGATATTTTTCTATCACTTGTTCGGTGTTCTATCAGTGTTTGGTTGTTGTTATTTGGTTTTCTATCAGTGTTTGGTTTTTTCTTTTCAGTGTTTGATTTCTATAATCGTTCGTTTTTGCTTTATTTTTCAATGCTCGATTTCACCATGTATCACCATCGCTGATAGAAACAAAAGATCTTCTATCACGGATAGAAAAGTATCAGTGATAGAAAGATTTTCTATAACTCACGAAAAGTTTTTTTATCAGTCTCAGTGATATAGATAGAAAGTTTTTCTATCACTCATAGAAAGATTTTCTATGAATGATATAAATTTTTTCTATCACTCATAGAAAAAATTTCTATAAGTGATAGAATATTTCTATCACTGATAGGTTCTATCAGGGATTGAAAGATTTTCTATCAAGAGTTTTCTATCATTGATAGAATATCTTTCTATCACTGATAGAATAGTAAAAATTTCTATCAGTGATAGAAATCTTTTATCACTGATAGAAAGCTTTTCTATCGGTGATAGAAAGTTTTTCTATCACTTATAGATTATATCGGTGATAGAAAGATTTTAATGGGTGGTCAGAGATTGAAAGATATTTTATCAAAAGTTTTTCTATGATTTTCTATAAAAAGTTTTTTTTTATCACTGATAGAACCTATCTCAGTGATAGAAATCTTTTATCACTGATAGAAAAAGTTTCTATTAGTGATAGAAATCTTCTATTCTATCAGTGATAGAAACTTTCTATCACTGATAGAAAATTTTTCTACTACTGATAGAATCTATCAGTCATAGAAATATTAGTGATAGAAACTTTCTATCGCCGATAGAAAATTTTTCTACCACTGATAGAATCTATCAATGATAGAAATATCACTGATAGAAAATTTTTCTACCACTGATAGAATCTATCAGTAATAAAAAGACTTTCTATCAATAAAAAAAAACTGACGAGGAAGAAGAAGATGGGCACACAGGGGCAATTTAGGAATATAAAAAATTAATTAAAAAATTTTGCCATATTTGCAAATATTTTTAAAAATTGCTATATTTGTAATTATTTACCTTCATGTTGCCACCCATTACAATTATCCTTAAGTCAATACAATAACAGAAAAAAAAAAAAGTAGTTTATCATTAATCACTTTTCATTTTACTTTAAATCACTCAATAATAACCAAAGTTAATTTTTCAATACTCCCTAAAGACATTATTGTTAAATAATGGTATTTAAATGAACAATAATATTCATCTACTCACTAACTTAAGACCTTTTTTTTAATCATTGTAACATACAACATGGGTAGAGTCTTTCCTCTAATCATTAGGTATATATTCTTGACTCATTGCAAAAAAAAAAATGGGCAAGGTATGGAGGGTGTCCTCTTGGGGATGGTCCTGAGTGATGCCCAAGGGTTTGGCCTATCTCGCATCATTTTGATGTTTTTAACCATATATTTCCTTGGATTATGAGATTTTTTTTTTCAACGACACGTGGGTATGAAGATTTGAACTATAAATTTCTTAGTCATTAATATCAAGTTTATGTCAGGTCTTTCTTGTTTTTTAATATATTACCCATAAAAAAAACATATAGGTTAAAAACATCAAGGATTAAGTCAATTGAAAATGATTTATTTGTAAACAAACAAATACAATTATCAAATATATAAATAAGAAAAGGAAGCAATTCCGTCTTAATGTGTTGTGAATTGATACTTAAGAAAAGAATTTATATAAATAAAAATTGGAAATAACTGTTGGGACAGAAGATTATAATGGAGTAAATTAAATTATGGTGAAGTTTGAAGGAAAACATAGTTGACCTAGTTTTAAGGATTGGGTGTTGGGTAGCTTGTCGGTTGGTGAATTAAGAGGGAAAGGCCCAAATAATTAATTCAATTACCATTTTAATATAACAAAATAAATTTTTTTCAATTGTGGAAATAATTAAATGATGGGAAGTGACACCCACACGGTACGGTGGATCCACCGACGAATCCTTAAGTTCAATGCACCCTTTATGGGACTCATAATTATCAATAATTTGAATTTCCACCGGACACTTAACCGTCCATTAAACCTAACTTTAACCTCTTTATCACACTCATATTCAAAAAATAATAATAGTAATAAATAAATCAACTTTGCACATTCCTCTTCATTTCTCTAAAGCTCCTTTACCTTTTTTACGGAAACAAAAAATGCCAAGCAATAAATTCAAATATAATCTCGTTACTTTCTATTGAGAATTATGATCCATTTGAACGAATATTGGGCCATTGATCCTGTAAGATTATATAAATCTCTAAAATCAATGCAATTTAATAGGATTAAACACCAAATATTATATAGTCGAAGATGATATAAAACTTCATTGCATTTCTCTAAAAAAATCTATGTATTTTCATTACCTTATTTGTAATTAACTTTCTTCAATGCAAAATATTATATTCATAATCGTTCTTAAGTCTTTAATAGGATGGTTTGTTATTCTTGAAAATTCGAAAATGGGGAGGGGTTTAAAATAATGAAGATACAATTGACCCGTGATTAAGAAAAGTTAATTATGGCACGAAGATATGTTAGGTCATATAATCAAAGTTAATTGATAAGAAAGTGGTGGTATTAAGATTAAATTAAATATTCTTGCCTTCATTGACAAGTTTTTGTGGGGTTAAATAGATAAGCATTGACCTTGACACAGTACACATATTATAAAAGAAAAAAATGATGTATCAATTGAATAAATATAATGTGACGGTCGAGAATAATTAGGTTTAGAGTAAAGTTAAAATGACTTTAATAAAAGAATGAGCCAAAAAGAACAACATAAAAGCAAAAAGAACGCATATAAATATAATTGATGCACAATTGAAACTTTTTTAAAGAAATGAAAACCGCAATTGAAACTCTGTGTTTGGTTCCTGGTTCTCTTCGTAAGTCGTCGTGGCATCTATTATGACCGAAGCACTACCAAAGTAAATGGTCGAAATATTTGTTTATTTTTATCTGAATTAAAAAAAAAATAATGGCGGAAATATTTGCACTACTACAGGCTGTAATCAATGCTTTGAAAGCGGAATTTAATTAAATTGTTACGAAAACGTCAGGAAATTATTTCGAAATAATATTGCAGCAGTCAAAAACAATAATTTGGTGTATATATATCAATGAATTGTGTAAGTTTGAGTTCAATTTATTATAAAATTCATACCAAATTCAAAAATAAATTACCGTGGTCTATTTGATAACCATTTGGTTTTTGTTTTTTGAAAATTATACTTGTTTTCTTTTCATTTCCATACTATGGTTTTCATTTTTGTTAAGTACATATTTGAATTATTAACCAAATTCTAAAAAAAAACAAGTTTTTGAAAATCATTTTTTTTAGTTTTTAAAACTTACATGGTTCTTAAAAACATGGGAATAGATTAGATGACAAAACAAAGAAACTTACTTATGGAGGGTAGTGGTGTTTATAGGTTTAATTTTCATAAACAAAAAATCGAATGGTTATCAAACGAGGCCGGTATAATTTAAGTTTAGTTTCAATTTATTTCTTATAGTTTTAAAAATTCCAACTTAGTCTCCTAATGCCAAGGCAAGCATAGTTGAACCCCCACTCTCAAATAGGATTGAACTTAAAAAAAAGTTAGTCTTCTTATGAGTTTGATCAAACATCATAAATTGTCTTTATCGTCACTAATATGACACAACTTCTTTCTCTCTATATTTGAAAGGACACAATTTCTATTTACATGTTAATGAACTTATATATTCTATTTAGCTCGTTGTTAGCACATAACTTGATATATTAAGATTTAGATGGATTTTTTGGATGGGTAAAAAACGATTAAGAAACCTAATTTATGAAGTTTAACCACATCATACATCATAGAAACTAAATTTAAACTTTCAATACAATATAGTAACAAAATAAAACAAAATTCAAACCCTAAATACTAAATTGAAACTTTTATGAACATATAAAAATCAAATTGAAACCATGGTTTAAAAAAGAATCATAAGGGAAATTCCACATCAAAACAAAACTATTGACATTAAACATATAAAATTGAGTGATTATTTTTTAGTTTATTTGTTCTTTTAGTAGGTTCAGAATGTCAATACCAAATTAGTAGCATAGTTTAAAAGGTACACTCCCCCACTAATTTGTGCATACCAAATGGTTCCGTGAAGCTTTAGGAACTTCATGATTCAATTTTCTATTAGTTTATCTTAAATATCTTATTTAATTCTTGTGAAAAAAAAAAACACGTCTGAGTCTTATTTAATCCTTAAACTTTTATAAAAAAAAATTATTTTTTATATTTTCATTAATTTTTTTAATAGTAGTTCGGACTAACTTAAATCACTTCAAAACATTACATTAAAAATGTAGAGATTAAAAAAGAACAAACATATATAATTTAAACTAAAAACAGTAAAACTTTTAATTTTATTGTTTAAAGCACAAGGATTCCAAATACCAAGATATTAAAATATTATTTGTACCTAATTGTGCGGGACTTGATAGGTGGAGACAATAGATTATTGAAGGTGTTGATATGATACCTAACAAACTTTGTTTTCTATAAAGAAATAAATAAATGGCATTTTGTCAAATAGTATTAAATTCCAAAAGAATTACGAGTGGAAAAGAAAGAGAAAGACCGAAGAGGACTGTTGTTTGAAAGAAATAATAATAATAATAATAATAATAATAAATGGATTATTGGAAAATAAATAAGAAGAATCCAAGTTCGTAATTGGCGGTAGCATGTTGATTGGGCAGAAAGCGATGCCACGTAGTGCAAGGAGTGATGGCGAAAGTGGGGCCCAAAAAATGATTTGGCATGATGGGCGATGGATTCTAAGGGATCATGAAAGTGATGGAGACTCCTAAATCTAGAATTGAAAAACATTTATATATATCTATATACGATTTTCTTTTTTATAACTTTTAAGAAAAAAAATACAAGGGTTATATATTAGGAATTGTCCTCCATATAGATACTTTTTTTTTTTTTTTTTCATAAATGATCCAAAATGCATGATTAACATAAAGAAAATATTTTAGTTATGGTCTATGGACTATTTTTAAAAATTTTGATATGGGATTAACATTTATAAGCATTTAATGATCTCAATAAATAAGTTATCTTAAATATATATATTAGAAAAAGGAAATTCTAAATTCTAAAACAATCCAGACGGTAAAAACATTCATAAAAGTATCCACAACTAACGATAAAATCTTTAAAGAAAGGGAAATTTTGAATTGATTGAACGTAATAGTTATAGAAGTAGTATGATTCCATTTGATATAATTAAAACTATAAAATTTGAATTATGCAACTATGTAAAATGTAAACTTGGGGGTTTTCTCCAAAAGTCGGGGTGAAAAAAGATCGTGTTTGCTTCAAAAGAATAAGGAGGGAAGGAGAGAAATCCTCCTTTATTCCTTGTTCCCACTATTTACTAATTTTATCACGAAATAAATGATGATTATCGACTTGTAAGATTCTTACGCTAAAATATAGATCATTTTCATCGATTTCCTAAACAATATTGTTGATGTGTACAAATTCAACACATGTGAATCCACCTGATTTGCATTATCTCAACTATGGTTTTGAGAGTTGAATACTTGCAAAAACAGCGACTCGCACATCAGTGTGACGATGCTTACCATACAAGCTTGCTTAAGTTTGAACTAAGGTTTTTTTAAAGGTGTAGCAAAAGTTAGGGTTGTGAGCTTGTTAGGATTTACCTCCATAGGAGTTTATACTTTCTGTGTATATGAGGTTAACCCTAGGGTTTCTTGGTTTCTTTCCATTAAAGCAAGTTGACCTAGTGTAAACTAGTCCTTTTAACACGTTCCAGAATCGTTGAACCATTTAGGTTTGTTGTCTTAGGGGTGCTCAACCCATGGCTTGACACAAGTCCACGAGTGGGCCAGCCATATGGGCTACCCATGAGCTAATCGGCCATAGGCTTTGGTTAATTAGCTTTAGGCTTGACGTGGTCAGCTTGATGCTCTACCGAACCTAGGCCACCCTAGCCTTTGGGTTATTTGGTTTAAAGGTCGGTTGATGGAGGGCCTTAGTCGTCTCAGGGATTGGCCCATGGCCAACCCAAGCCAAAGGCTACATAACCCAAGGGTTGGTCGACTTCTAGGTTGTTTGGTATTGAGACCGATTAAGCTCATGTCCACTTCCATGTCAGACCTCTTTGTCTTTGACCTTTTCCATTTTAAGGTGTGTTTTTATAAACTTGAGTGTATTTCATTAGATACAATTTTACTTTCTTTATATATTTTTTTAAAGTTCACAAAATTTATTTTGACTATAGTAGATTAAGTTACACTTAAATTTGACTATGTTCTAAACAAAGTTAATACCATTTCAAATTCAATATAGTTAATGTCAACATGTAATTAACTTTATAGTGAACATGTTTTAATTAAAGGTTTTAGTCCCATTACACTTTCTAATTCCGGTCAACTTTTGATCTAATTTTCCTCGCATTCACATTGAATAAAGCAAAGTTAATAGAAATAAAATGTTGAAATAATTTGAATGATGGGAAAGAATTTTAGAATAATTATGGGAGAAGAGAAGAGAAGAGTGAAGAAGGGAAGGTGGTGTTGGAGATAAGGTTTCAGATGTGTGTTGCGGGTTTTACGGGCAGCCGACCAGTGGGTGGGCAGGATTTTGCTCCTTCTTTGGCTTTCTCCTCCATTTTGTCTTTCTTTTCTCTTCAATTTTACACCCACCATATCCAATCATCCAAACACACACTTTTGTCCCCTTTTCAAAAAAAAAAATAATAATAATAATAATTCTATTTTTTTTTTCGAATTTTACCCACTGTTCCCTGTCTATTTTCATTACGTAATTGCTTACATACTTCTCTAATTAATGCTTTTTGTATGATTTTATCATATCTAATTAGTCTTAACAATTCCCCCAATCATTCATTTTGATCGTCCTCTCACATTTTTTTTCCTTTTCCTTTTTCTCTTTAATAATTAATTGTCGCATGTTGAAAAATTTTCTCCATTTTTATGCCCACCACGATAAGGATGAAAAGTGGGTTTAATTTTCTTCCCATTCTCAAATTATGTGTAGATGTGATGATTAACTTTCTTTTTTAATTGTATATTTATATAATTATTGGTAAGAATTTTTAAACAATATCTTGATTTGTTTTCTTAGAATAGAAAGTTTATCAAATCACTATTTGGATGTAGCTAGTTTTTTTTTTTTTAGAAGAGGGTGTAGCTAGTTTTTTAATTAACAAATTTGGCCGCTTCTTATATGGATGAACTATTTTTCTAGAACAAATAAAATTATTTTTTGTTTCAACAATAACAAAAACTAGTTTTGATCATTAACGTCTTGCATTTCCATTTTTTTTTTTTTTTTTTTAGTACATCAATATTTGAGGTAGGAGGATTCGAACCTCTGACCTCTTGATCGAAGGTATATGTCAATTACCGCTGAGCTAAACTCACTTTGGCTCTCAAATTTTCATTTAACACATGTTATAAAATTGAGAATAATTTAAATTGGTGGTTGAAAGTCAATTTGAAGTTTAAAATATGGGTTTGGATCTTAAAATTAAATCCTAAAACTTCAATTTAGTATTCATGTGATGCATGCTGAAATCTTTAAACTGGCCCATGAAAAATGAGGGTATATAACTAATAACATTAAATAAGATCTATAAATTGATCATATATTAAATAAATCTTGGTACAACTATTTCACATGTGAACCATTAGCATTCCATAGTCTAACAAGTAACAGCAACTTTAATGAAAAATTAAAATAATTTAAAATTTGAATGTCAAGTGTTCATTATTATGTTAATGTTTAAAAAAACAAACACAGAAATAACAATTAAAATGCAATTTCTTGGTGCAGCATTTCATATAAAATTAATTAAGCATTGTGAGTGATTATTTTTTCTGTTGGGTTTAGTAGGAAGTTGAAACTTCATTTTGTGGTGCTGAAAGGTTATTTTCAATAACATCTCTTCAACATTTGCAGGTCGTCAGCCAGTGTGACATGGACATAATACCCTTCAAACTCCCACAGTTTTAATGAGAGCATAATTAAAAGAAAATATTAAAAATCTGTATACATATTGAAAGTTGATAGAATAAACAATTTGTTTCAAAAATTAGCGAAATAAATTTGAATGTTCATTAGTTTCAAAATACTAACAACGTACTTGAGAATTTTTAAATATTTTTTTATTAATTTAAATAATTTTCAAACGTTTTTTTTTTTTTTTTTTATAATAAAGTATTATTCTTGTGAGCATGTGACCCTTCCTTGATTTCGAGAGAGGGATTGGGTTAGTCTACCTATGCACCAACCAAACAACTTCTTTTCAAAATTGAAGCTTTTTGTCTAACACCCAGTTTTTTGGTTTTGTCCCATAGCTCATCCACTTTTCCATTAAATTTATTTGAAAAAAAAAGAATTAATTGTTGGTGTTGTTGACATATGTCATTTTACTAGAACAATAAAGATTATTTTCAATAATAAGTTTAACTTTATTTGTGGTTTTTAAGCTGATGGATGATTCAAAAAAAGAAAAAAAAAATTATTACTATAAGTTTTAGGCTAAAGGATAAGTATATATTTTAGTTCCTAATATTTTTGTGCTCTTTCTATTGGTCCCTGATATTTTAAAAGTTCAATTAAATCTTTAATAAATAGATATTAGAAGAATGAATGAACATGAAATTAAAAATGACAAATTTTATGAGCTACACAGTCATTAATATACGAACATTTTTATTGGTCAATATTCCAACTATTTGGTGCCAAGTTAGCCACCATGTACTAAGACATTAGTAAATTTTTAATTTAAAAAAATTAAAATGTAGAGTACTCTTAACTCAATTAATATCGCTATTTTAGTATTTTGTGACAATACGAACTTAAGTGAAAAAAAATAAACTTAATGCATTAGAGGTGGAACTGAAATTTTTAGAAAATTAGGAACTAAAAAAAAAAAAAGCACCCAAGAGACCAAAACAATATACCAATTTTTTTTTTTTTTTTGAAAAAGTATACAGATAATTTTTTTTAAAACATACATCTCAGGAAAAAAAAATTAACACAAGGGAAAAAGTAAAATAACGCGTTGGAATAACTGAATTAACTAAATATGTGAGTTAGTTAGTATAATGACAAAATAACTTTTTAAGAAATCTTGAATCATTGTTAAGGACCACAAATTGACGAGGCAGGATTCTCTCTCTCTCGTCATTTATCAACAACATGATTGAGGTTCGTGAATTTTTGTAACGTTCTTAATCTCAATTATACGCATTTCCTTGTTAATTATAAATTAAACCGAGAAAAAATTATAATTTCTACCCTTCGATTATTCTGTTATCTAAATTGAAATTTCATAACTTTGAGATCAAAATCCTATTTGCCATGAAATTTTGATTATTTTTAAAAAGCCTGAGTCTATTGTTCCAATAATTTTTTTTTTTGTTCATTTTAAATAGTACTTCTTTATCGGTGTAGGCGGAATAATATTAATTTTACTCAATACTATCTTGTATAGTGTCAAGCAGATTGACTATTAGTATAAATGATGGTATTTCAAATATATAAATAAACGATGATGAAACATTTAGTATATAAATTTGAATATAACACCCCACTTTGATATCAATATTTTTTTATATATATAGATTTAAGTTACTATCCTAATGCAAATTAAATATTTTTAAATTGACAATTATGTTGGCTAAGGTTAATCACTCAAATACATTTAAAAAAACGACAAATCTTCTAATGTCAATGAACTAACTTAAAACAATAATACAATCATTTTAGAAAAGCTTCCTTTTACCGATTTTAATTTAAAGCTTTGATTTCTCATATTTTCATACTAGCTAACTTTGTTCTTGGACCATACACAAAACTTCACAAAGATTAGACTAAGTTGAAAAAACTAAATTTATGGAAAAGAAGAAGAGGAAAAAAAAAAGTTAAATCTGAAAGGTGTACTATAGTAGTAGCTATATAATAATAGTTTGAATTGGAAAAGTGGAAACTATATGATGAAATAAAAAAAAATAATAATAATAAATAATGGGGCAGAAGTGATGGTTGGTAATTATTATGGTGAAAGAAGGCATATATTTAGAGAGAGAGAGAGAGAGAGAAATTGTTCCCTAACGTGCATCCAAGTTGTAACAGAGTAAAGAAGGAAAATGCAGCAGAAATATAATAAAATTAAAGCTTCCCCCATGTCCCATTGCATTGCCATGCCCTTACCTTCCTTCATTCATTTCTCTTTTTTTTATTATTATCTCTTCTTTTGACTGCCGACTTCCCTTTTTTACTGTAGTTTCTGCTTCAATCTCATAAGTCATACTCTTTTTAATTCTCTCCTAAATTTTTTACTTTCTAAAATAGCAGGCTCGGATTCACTTTCACCGTTTCAAAAAAACACAGGGGTTTTACATCTAACCTCCACGTCACCATTATGTCATGTCAGCATCACCAATTCTCGTTAAATTATTTGATGTTCACTTAATTTTTAAAAAATATATATAAATAATAAAACCCTATAAAGGCACTCCAAAGTACTAGGCCACGTAGCCCTAGATGTTCGGATATTCAGGCCCAACGTTTTGGGCTTTTCGTCTATATTGGGCCGAATAGAGTACTCTCTCCAAATCTAAAATTGGGCCTAGTTTTTCAATCCCATCGATCTTCCCAAAGCAAGGGATCGGCATTCAGCTCTTGAGCAGCTTTCCTAGATTCCATGAATAGAAGGTAAAGGCATGAATTTTTACCCATTTTCTATTTACTATTTTTAATTTTGTAAAATTTTTATTCTAGTTTCAAAAGATCGACGTTTGGATAGTAATTGATGTTTTATCTATCGAACTATGCTTGAATTGACAATTTTAATTGTAGTTTTAGTCACGTGTTTAGTTGGTACAATTTTAAAACTATTGGTCTTAGTATTTCAACTTTCCCGGACCTCTATATATTTAGCATCTACTAAGAAAACCAAATTATGGTAAGACATAAATGAGAAATTATTTTGAGGGCTAGAACAATGTGGCTATTAAGTACTCTTGTGTACCATGGTACGATTAAATATATGAGAGAGAATTTAAAATTTTTATTTCAAAATTAATATTGAACAATGGTTAGAGACATATGTATAGATTCTAAATTTGCATAAAATCGTTGTCTAAGAGATAGCTACATTCTTATGAGTACTTTTTTTTAGAACAAAATTTAGGGTAAGAATTAAACATGATTTTAATGAAATTTGAATAGCTAACATTTAGATTTTTTTTAATTAAAATTAAAAATTTACGAATCAATAGAAAATTTCTAAAATTCCGGAGACTAAAAACAAGAAATAGGTAAACATTTATTGAATGAAATCACAATTAAACTATTATTATACCATTTTAAATTTTGTTTCCAATACTTAATTATAGAGATGGATTTCATATAATGAGCTTTAAGCGTAGTTTGTAGTTTATAATTGATGAAGACATTGTATCCAAAGGTTAAAGGTTGAAAATTCTATCGTTGAAGTAAAAGAATTATATATATTTAGAATATGGAGGCAAAGTTACAATAAATTGCCAAAATGAACTTAGATCGGCGGTAATTGACATGTACTCTCGACCATGAGTTCAGAGGTTCGAATCTCCCTATCCCAAATGTTGATATATTAAAAAAAAAAAAAGTTACAATAAATTGAGATGTTATTTTTCTTAGAAATTAGGCCTTAGTTTAACTACTATCTCTGCATCGCAATTAATACTGAAAAGAAGCTGACCCAACTTGGCTGTAACTTGGTCGAATGGCTGTGCCTAATTTATTTATTTATTGTTGATGAGGCTGTGCCTAATTTAAAAAGTACTTGAATTGAATAAAAAAAAAAAAAAAAAAATCCCAATTAAGTTACATTTAATCTCACTCTCCTTCAGATGGGATTCAATTCCCTCAACCACCAAAAGGAATTCAATTTTGGACCGCGAAAAAAAATGAACAAAATATCAACGCGAACTCAAAAAAAATCAAATTTTTATAGTTAATACTTGAAAAAACATTAATTAACTTGAATTTTAATTTGTTTTAATTAATTTTTATCATGTCCAACTATTGTTCGGAAATAAATCAATTTTGACTACTAAACTTGTCATGTTATATCTATATTAATTTTTACCTTAAATTTTCAATTTCATCAACTTGCATCTCAAACTTATATATAGCTAGGTGTTACAATCTTAACCTTAAATTTTAAAAAGTGTCTCAATTTAACCCTCCCTCTAATAAATTTTCATTTGAATTATAGTTCAAAAAATATATTCTCACATCTGTTCAATGAATTATATAAAACATAGATATGATATAAGATTGATATATGAATTTCAAAGAAAAACAATTAAATTTTTGTTGAAATTTGTAAGTTTTGGCAAAGTTAAACTTAATTCTGTACAAAAGTTGATTTTACTAAAATTAGTAAGTTTTTGGAGATTTTTACTTGTTAAATTAGTGGGTGAATTAGAAAAAATTGAATAGAATAAAAAGAGATTACAACACTTGTTTAAGGTTAGGGTCCAATTTGATTAAATAGACAAAGTTTAGGGTGAAATTTGACCAACTTAAGTTTAGAGGTTAAATTTTGACTTTTTTCCCCTATTTTTTAACGGTTAATTATTTGTTTAAGAATGTCTCTCACTCATATTTGGACTTGTGGTAATTGGCTCACTCATATCTTGGTCGAGGGTATATACCTTTTTCTTTGCCTTGGCATCTTAGTAAAATTATCATTTCATTCAATATTATAATCTCCCTCTCTCTCACTCTCGCTCTCAATTTCTGATCTCTCTCCAATGTCTCTTTCTACTCCAACTCTTGCTCTCGCTCTCGTTGTGTGCCCCCTGGAGAGAGAAAAAATTGGGCAAGAAACAAGAGAGTGAAAAACAAGATGAAAGAAAAAAAAATTGTGTGTTTTCATGTAGAGAGTAAAATGGTAATTCTCCTCAATTCATTCTTTACTAAAGTACTAAGGGGCCGTTTATTTTTTGGTAATCAAGATAGCCGGAATTTTCAGATGCCTGGAATTATATATGCCCGGAAATATAGATGTCCGACATTTTAGATAACCGTGTTTGTTTTGAAGGAATAATTTATAGGAATGTTCAGGAATATTTAGATAACCATGTTTGTTTTGTAGGATTTCTGGACGGAAATGTCTTAAAATGATCTATTATTCCAACAATACCCTTTCCTATCTTCAAATCATTTATATATTAATTTAATATAATTTAACTTGTATAACATTTTTTATTTTAATAATTTAATATTGTTATCGATTCAATTTGTATTAATTTTATATGTTATTTTGTAAAAACAATAATTTCTATTGTCTTAAGATTTGTATGAAAAAAATAGAATTAAGTATTAATTTCAATTTAAACTTGAACTACTTGAACTTATTTTAAATTAGAAGAAGACAAATTAATTGAAGTTTATTTTATATGTAAATAAAACATATAAATATAGTTAATTTCATATAATTGTTTATTAGTGAATGAATACACTGATTTTTTAAAGTCCTATAACAAAGAAAAAAAGAAAAAAAATGGAAAAATAAATAAAATTGATGAAAGAAAATATAAAAAACGAAGGACCAAAACGTCAATAGTCGATTCCCTTAACATGAGAATCTTAGAAACCCGTATCAGGAGGGCATCCAAATCTTCTTAGATGCCTCTCGTGTGGGCATCCTAGGATGTCCGAGCATCCCGAGATGCCTAGGCATCTTACATCACCACAAAACAAACGGGGTAATCCAGATGCCCATTCCATGGGAATCTTGGATTAACGCGAAACAAACGGCCTCTAATAGTGATGGTTGGATTTCTTTTTTTAAAAGACAAATTATATTTTTTGTAAAATAAAATAGTTTCCGAACTTATTCTATAATAATATTTTAAAATTCCTATTTTAAGAAACATTGCACTTGAAGAAGGACAAAAAAAGGGAAAATGAAAAACCATCTACATAAATGATGATGATTATATTTCTCACATGGCATAAAACTCACCTTTTTTTGTTCCGGGTTCCCATAAATTTTCTGTTTTTTCAAAATTATTTTCTTTTTGAAATAATAATCCAAGTCATTGACTCTATCTCATCTTACTTTTGTGGTTGATTTCAAAGGCACATTCATTTTGTCGGGTTGAATACATGGAGTAAAATCGCAAGGGGTATTCTATTCAGGTGCATGTATCTTATAATAATAAAGCATTAAATATGGGCCATATCTCTAACATCTCCAAACATATGCATTGCTCCTCTCACTTCCTATACCCCGAAATTATTTGTGCAACACTCATAAAAAACTTATTTGTGCAACACACATCCAAATTGAGCCCATTTACCGACTTACAATTTAGTATTTGTAGTTTTATCGTTAAATTACAAGTTTAGTCTAACTTTTGTGTACGTGTCTAATATGTTCTTAAACTTAAACAAGTATCTAATAGGTCTAAGAGCTTTCAATTTTATGTACAATAGATATCTAAACTTTAAAATTTTCAAATAGATCTCTAAACTTTTAATTTTGTATCTAATTAAGTCTATTTTCAATTTTTTTTTCCAACAAAAAAAGATCAATTTTGTGTCTATTAGATATATTCGTGAATTTTAAAGTTGTCCTATTGAACACAAAATTGAAAGTTCAGAAACTTATTAGATACAAAACCGAGAGATTAGGACTTATTAAACACTTTTTAAAGTTTTGAGATTATTAGATATAAAATTGATAGTTTAGAGATCTATATAAGACTTTTTAAAATTCAAAGATCTATTACACATCACCCCTATAAATATAGGGACTGAAGTTTGTAATTTAACTAAACCTTTTTATTTTACCTATCAAAAGTGTTTTTTTTTTTAAGAAACCTTTATTTTTACTTAAGGAATTTCAATTGAAACAACCCACTCTTAGATTTAAAACAAAAAAATGAAAATGTTTATGATTTCCATAGTATATAACATTGTTAAACTAGCAAAAATTTAACCAACAAAAAAAAAAAAAAAAAAAACCCAACATAAAAGAAACATGAATTAGGTCACCCTGTCTTTTCTCGATCATTTCATAAGAACCGATAATATAATGAGATGTACAATATTTTTCCAATCAAATCCATTACCTTGGCCCTGTCGTCCTTGTTTAAAGTACAAATTGGGGAGAAAAATTAAAGTTGAGTGTGAATTTGTTATTGGCTATTTGGTATTTTTTTATTTTTTTGGAAAATATGTGGTACTTTCCAAAGACAAAAAGCTAACAACATTCATTTCATCGGATTACATACATTGTCGATAATTATTAACATCGAAATTTAATAAACTATAGGAGATTTTTTATATAGGTTTTATAAAATAATGTTCTAAGTTTTCACTTTTTTATTTTAAATATAGTTTAATTGTGATTTTTTACTGATGTTCACGCGTAGTATGAAGATACATATCTTGTTCCTCAAGGGAAAAAAATGAAAAAAGAAAAAAAAGATACATATCTTATATTTAAATTTAGAACAAAGTCAAATCATGATATTTTTGTAAAATTTTAAAGATAAATAAATAAACAAGTCCCTATTATATTTGAAAACATGTTCATATGATTTTTTTTAAATTAAGTCGTATAAAATAATTTTCACGTTTCCATTTTTTATGTTTGAAATTTGATTAATTAGGGTTTAAAAATAATTTAATATTTAGATTACAATACAGTCAAACTAGGTTAATCTTTTTCTTTAAAAAAATCATTATTTGATTCTCAATAATATAAAACATGCCAAATTCTGTTTTGAAATTGATAAAAGTTATGAAACGAAAAAAATATTATCAAATTCCAAATATTATTGTTATAGTTATATTATCATTATAAGCTATCCTGAGTTCAACAACGTGTATAGAGATAAAAGTTTGAACTCTAAATTTTAACAAATATTTTGATCGTATAATAATGTGATAACCAATTAAGTTATACTCAAAATTGGTGTGAAATATAATTTATATGCCTAATAAACAATTTAAATTGCAATAATTATATTTGACCAAAGATTACAAAAGGCAGTAGTCACTAGGAGAGAATCACACGAAACATTACAAATCCTCTCTCTCTCATACTAATTTTTGGTTAGTAGCCCACCCCTATGATAGAGACAACAAAATATAAATTAGACCAAACAGCATGTGTGAAAAATCAATAATTATATATTTCATAAAAATATATATGTGTATTGACTTTGTGAAAAGCACAAATATGAGAGAGTAGTTTTTGTTTTTGGCATAATTCTTCTAAGTGAAATAGAATGGCTAAGGGTGTTTTTAAGAAAATTTAAAATTTTGCAATATTATAATTTGACATTTATAGAATCGCATTAAGATGTTTTTCTAATCCAATTTGTAATTAAAATTCTTTTTAAGAAACTATAACGCCAACACTCAAGTGCTTTAATTCAAACTATTTTCAAGTGTCCTAAAATAATATATTTCGAAAAGAAACTTAAAAATCAAAGTTTTACATGGAACCTTTTAAAATAAATAAATAAATAATTAAAAAAATTTTATCATATTTATTTTGTTTAGTGTTCGTTGCACATTTTATGGGTAAAAAAATGTTAAAATGATGTTTTGAGTTTTATTTTCATTTTTTAAAAATTGAAAACATATAATATAAAAGAAAAGGTTTTGTTGATTCTAAAATTTATATACAATTTGTTAAGATTCGTTGAGGAGGAGATTCAAAAAATAGAAATAGTTAGCAAATATATATATTGCTAGTTCTAAAAAAGACTAAAAAATAAAAATTGGGACATTACGTGTGTTTACCAAATGACCTCTAAAATGCTCTAAGACCACTCCAAAGATTTTGGCTTGTCGGCTTCTTGTGTTAGGATGAGGCTGTAAAAATAAAATTATAACTAATAATAATAAAAAAAAAAATTCTGAAGAGTGTACTGTCATTGTAAAAAGAGAAGAAAGAAAAAAAAAGGTGCACAGATTAAGTAAAATTATTAAATGAGATTGTCATAATATGACGATTTCATAATAATCGTTGGATATAGATTCAGAAATGTACCTGTCAATAGTCTTTTTCAATAATTGATTTTTTACACAATAAATTTGTAATTCTTTAATATTTTTTTTTTTTTGAAAAAGTAATTTTTTAATCCTAAATGGAAAGGTTATTCTTTATAAATTATAATCCCACCAAACATGGAAGAGATCGAGGGAGAGAGCATATGGTCATTATAAATAATTGTGTGTGTTTACATTACCAATAATAATAATTAAAAAAAAAAAAAAAAAAAAAAAAAAAAAAAAAAACGAGTTTTTTCTTTTACTCGTTTGTTTCTCGATTGATAAAGTGAAGACCGATAATGCTAATATTTTAAATAAAATATTGATTAATTTTCTTCCCGAGTACTTTACCTTATAAGCAATATATTTATATAAATTTGTCACTTAATGAAAAGATATGACCACTTTCTTCACACACGATATATATTTGGTTATAAAAATAAATAAGTACAGCTGTCCGTGGGCTCGACTTCATATAATTTAGTTTCCTACAGGCTTCTCTTATTAAAAGTACCATTCAGATCATACAATCATTATGCTCATAATGCATATACAGTTTCAGATTGCAATTGAATAGAACACTGTTCTGAAATTTATGGCTGCGCAGAGAAATTATTATTATTGAAGAAAAATATAAAAAAGAATGAATAAGAAGAAGAATACTCTCGTTAAAAATATTGGGTAAAGAAATGGACAATTTAATTTACAAACCCATCAATTTTTTGTACGATTTTTGGGAGTTGAAAGTCTTTGGATGAACAGTTTGCAAAATTGTTTGGTTCTTCTTATTAAATATGCACTCTTTCTTATCCTTTAGACTTGTTGAGGAAGACGTTGCTGTGAGGTTTTGTCTTCAAAATTTTCAACATCATTTAACAGTCTACAACGGTAATCATCGTTGATAATAAAAAATATATTCACTGCGGTAATAGGGTGTTTGTTGCCTGTGTGGGATATTGGGGACAATTGTGTATTAAGGTTATTTTATAAGCACATTAAGTTAAAATAAAGAAATTGTAGAGTAGATATTAATCAATTAATTTCATAGGAATGAACATATAAATATAGGGTTATGTTCCCAAATACATGATGGGATTCTAGATTTGAGCGAGATTATCATTCTCATCTAATGAGAAGAAGAGTTGTTTATTCTAAATTTGAGGAAGATGAAGACATAAAGTTTAATATTTTTTCTTTATTATTATACTTGTATATATGTGTTTTTAAATAGAGCTAGTTGCATAGATAACAAATTGGACCAAATTAATGGTAAATATAGCACACTTGTAGACTAATGGCATATATAGTACAATTAGTTGCAAAAGACCAAAAAGCCCATCAAAATCCATTTAGCCCGAATATTTTTGTCCATCAATTGACAATTTTTAACCTGCAAACCATAATCCCTCATTTTCGCATTTCAGTTGAGAAAATAGTAAGTTTTTTTTTCTTCAAAAAACTAGTTCTAATCATATCATCTCGTTTCTCTATTGATTTATGTTGATTTATGTTTTTTCAACCTCGGATAGACTCCAATAATGGATTTTTTTTTCTTCTAATTATTAGAGATAGAGTCCAATTATGAGATTTAATTTGCTCTAGTCAATTCAAAACGTTGTAATCCTTTAAAATTGTTGATTGTCATTTAGACTTCAATTAATCAATCATTGATACTCCATCATTTACAAAACAGATTGAAATTAATGGCCCAAGACTAGTCAGTTTTTCTTCGAGCATAGATCTTGGTGCATTAATTCTAGTGGGATATTAATCAAATACTGTTAACACCCTTTTTACTCGAGCCTAAAATGAAAATTTATATTAAATATAGAGTAATATGTGGTACTTATAGTATGATATAAATTTATCATGTGGAATAAATGGAAAATTTGAGATAATTGTCATTTGTATTATTTACTTGAGCCTTATTAATCAAATCAACTAAAATTCGATGAATCACTTGAAGCTATCTGGTTGTCATGGATTTTTGTAGTAAAAAATAAAATTAGAAAGTCTTTGTAAACCTAATTCAGCTAGATAATTTTGAAATACAATTGTAAGGAGAAAAAAATAGAAACAAATAATATGTTACTGGCCAAGATTTCGAAATTAAACAATATATATTGTTGATGCCAAAATTTGGCCAAGCAACCCACCTGCCCTTCACGTGACTCCAACAATGAATTTGTAGAAGCTGGGGAAGACGTGACCTGCAAGACCAGCAAGAATCGCTGGACACCGGTGTGGTGTAGGCCACACCGCCTTCGATGCCTGAGTCAGGAAACTGAGCAGCTAGAGAGTAGAGAAAGAAGTTGAAAGTAGAGTTTTCGGCCCCCTTCTTCGATGGCGAAGAGGGGTATAAATACCTGCTCGGACTCCTAGGGTTTGGAGGCGTTCTGGGACGAAGCAGGCTGGACCGAGGCAGCTGGAAGCGGTAGGGGCCGAGCGGAGGCAAACGGACTCGGCCCGCGCAAACGGGCCGAGTGGTCGGCCTTGACCTTGGGCCGAGGCCGACCATAATGCTCGGCCTCGGCCCAAGGCCGAGGCCGACCGTACGGGTCGGGTCACGTTGGCCCGGCCCGTCGGTATGGTCTCCCTCTCGGTCCCTTTCCTGGTCCTATCTCCTCCCGGTTGTCCCGTCAGCTCCTCGTACGCTGTGGTGGTCCAAAATTACCTATAACAATATAATTTCCATTAATCTATTTTCTTTTTTATTATTGGTCATTTGGTGACCTAACAACAAGGGAAAATGTGAGATACACAGACTTCTTCCGAATCTTCTACAAAGAAAGGTCTTAAACTCAAGTGAGATTGGCTTAGGCGCTTGGGAATAATTTCCAACATCGCAAAACGATTTGACCTTTGCCATTAAAAAGTTAAATTTTCAACGATTCAACGCAATATTTCAAATCAAAGTTCGGTTTGTTTTTATTGCCATGCATGCATTTGGAAATTTTTCTGTAGACTGCCAATCAGATGGATATACATTTCACTGTTTAAAAGAGGGAGGGAGTATTTTTTTTTTCTTCTTCTTTTTTCTTTTTTAATTTTATTATTAAAAAAAATCAAAATAAGTATTATACACTTTTTAAAATAATCAAAATAAGTTATAAAAGTTTAAACCATTTAAAATGTTAATTGCCAACCTTAAAGTCTCACACGGATATAAATCTTTCAATTATTCAATATATAATCAAATTTGAAGATGTGTATTTTTCTATTGATTTTCAGGATTTTTTAATAAATTAATTGCACTCATCATACCATTTCTAATATTAAATTAATTTGAACATATTCCAACAAGAGCTTAACTCAACTGGCATAAAATGTACTGATAACCACAAGGTCTGTAGTTCGACTAGATAAAATAATAACAATTTTTTTTTCGAATAATGTCGTTAAAGTACTAGTAAAATCAAAAGCTTAAGTGGATGAATTACAATAAATTTAATTATTAATTCATATTCTAAAAAAAATTAAGAAAATAGTTTGAATGTTCGATGGTTGTAATTCTAGAGAACATATCATATAATGTGGCTCCAAATTACTCTCGTGTCATGGAAATTAAAATAAATCAAATTAATAACCCACTGCAACGTCCTTCATTGAATGATTTTTCACAAATAATATTGTAATCCTAATCAATGACTTTTCAACAAAATAAATAAAAAAGACGTGTCGTTCTTTCATTGGTCAAGTTTGATGTGGAAGGGAGTGGGAAACACACTTAAGAGACATATGCTCTAATTCTAAACCTCTAATCACTAATTTCAGAGAGGTTTAATTTAATTATTATTATAATACAATACACGAAAATTATATATTTCGTATGCATGTCCCCAGTAGATACTGAGGATCAGTGAAGTAAAGAAAAAACAGCTCAACTTAGAGGGACACCCCAATATTTTTTTTTTCTATTATAAATATCCTAATGATTCTATGCAAAAAGAGACAAGAAGAAAATCCTTTGTCCTTCTCTATATACAACACTTTCTCTGCTCCATTCCCTTTTTATAAAAATTAAAAATTTAAAATCCGATGGCTTTTTCATCAGGCACATGAATTTTCCCCATTAATACTATTATAATTTATAACCCTCTCTCTTTCCCCCTTCTCTCTCTCTCTCATAATTTCTGTACTTTGGAAACCCTTTTGGAAAGAAAGGCCATGGGAAGAGCTCCTTGCTGTGACAAAGCCAACGTGAAGAAGGGCCCGTGGTCGCCCGAGGAAGACGCGAAACTCAAATCCTATATCGAGCAACACGGTACAGGTGGGAACTGGATCGCGCTGCCTCAAAAGATCGGTAACTGAAATATATCATAACCTATCAGCTTAAACTTTTTTTTTTTTTTTATATAGTTTTGTTTGAGTACGAAATGGAAATCGATTTGTTTTTCGGGTCGATTAGGTCTTAAGCGATGTGGGAAGAGCTGTCGACTCCGGTGGTTGAACTACCTTCGTCCCAATATTAAGCATGGGGATTTCTCCGAAGAAGAAGATAGAATAATTTGTAGCCTTTACGTTAGCATTGGAAGCAGGTAATGGAGTTTGATTAAAGTTGTGAATTTTAATGAATTAGAGATTTTGGATGAGTACTAAAATTAAATCCGACATGTGGACATAGGTGGTCGATTATTGCAGCTCAATTGCCGGGACGAACGGATAATGATATAAAGAACTACTGGAACACGAGGTTGAAGAAGAAACTATTTGGCAAGCACCACGAGAAGCAACAACTGGTGAGAAGAGGAAGAAAAATCAAATCCGAAATTGGAAATTCCATGGCTTTTGTTTTTAACAATCATAATTACAATAACCAATCCCCTTTCTTGCCGGAATTATCGCCGGCAATCAATTCGCCGCCGCCGCCACCGTACGCGAATTACCAACCGCTTCAATTTCCTTGTTCTCATTTCCCTTCAAATTCTCAGCCACTTTTCGGCCACACTGACGGCGGCGATTTGAGCAGAACAGACGGTGCTCAATTTGGAAGAGATGGGGCTTCTTCGGGTCTGCCAATCCCAAGCTGCCACGTAGGCGAGTTGGAGAAGGTCGTTTACAGCAATACGGCGTCGTTTGAGGAAGGGCTGCAGTTTTCATATGATAACAATGGCTTGATCAACGATTTGGATTGGGGGGAAATGAATTCTCTAATTTCTACTCCTTTATATCCTACGGCGGCTCATGATTTGATGATTGGTTCGTCTTTTTTAGAGCAGGAAAGAACAATAGTTTAATTGAAAGAGATGATTAAAAATCAAAGTTATTTCAATGTGTACATGATGATAATTATAACCCAATAGGTCAGGCTTCTTTTGTAGAAGTAAAACCCTAAGAAGTTTTAGACTTTTTAGTACTATTATTTATTATTATAATATAGTTGAGATTTGATATGTTCTAATGTTCTAATCACCTCTCTCTTTTTGTTGCTAATTACTTCTTTTAGAATATGGTCTTTTTTTTTCAGAATTTATTTTAATTAGTTCGAGGAAAATTAGCAAACCCTAGCTAATTGGTTGCCTTGTTTTCCAACATATTAAAGTGTATGGGATATTGCGTTCGCTTTTTTATTTATATTGATTTAATTGCCTTTTTTATCATCTAAATATCATATTTTATGATGCACTTTGCAAGAAGAAACAATTGAAGAATCTAATCATAAAGATTAACCTTCTAATTTAAATTTTATTTATTTAAACTTTTAAGTTTTCTATACGGAAATATTACCTATAAAATATTATTATAATCGTTGTCTTCGTTTTGTTCAATGCAATATAATCGATCATAATGTTAATTAGCTTACGGAATCATATTGGAAATGATTTTATACTTTTGGCACAAAAGGAAAGGCATGAGAACCCAAAAGCAAGCAAATCTCTTATTCAAATGACGGATATGCAATGGGAGAGTAAAAGGTGCTACTAAATTGATTTATGTACTGAAAATGTTCCTATGATTCAAATATGTGGTGTGATCTTGAAACTCAAAGTTATCAATTACTTTATTTCGAGCTAATTAAATAATTTAAAAGTTATGAATGGAGATATTAAACTAAATAAAATTTTGTTCAAGTATTGAGTCAACTTGAACGACTAGTCAATATATTAATAACAAAACTCGTAAATTTAAATCTATTTCTTTCGTATTTAAATTGTAATAGTAAACTAATTAAGAGTAAAGATGTTAAATCTAAGGTTAACTAATTAAGTAAATAACTGTACTTTCTCACACCTTAGAGCATCAGAAATTTCGCTAGGCCCTTCCTCAAGCCAAACACGGTCAATATAAGAGAAAGCCAAGCTTGCCAGTACATGTGCCACCCTATTCCCTTGGCGTGGCACAAACACAACCTTGCTCCTATCCCAGGGATGGAGGATCATTCGGACATCTTCCATCAGTCGCCCTACTTCCGAAACATCCTGCAAATCACCATGAAGAATTTTGACCAATCTGAGAGAGTCAGTCTCCACCACGAAATCAGCGAAACCTAGCTGACAAGCAAGCTGGATCCCTTTATACATAGCCCATCCTTCAGCCAAATCCACGCTCCAACATCTCTGTAGACTCAGACAGGCCGCCATAAAGACTTCACCCTCAGCCCCACGCAGGACACAACCACCCCCAGCTTCCCCTGTTTCTGGCTTGACAGAGGCATCAACATTCAACTTCAGTCCCCCAGTAGGTGGCGGCCTCCACACACAACGGTCCTCATGGTCTCTCGATTGGGCCTGTAAGCAATCCCCTGTTAGGCAACGCCTCCCACCCCCATGGAAGGCACTGAGGTAGTCGCTTGAGAAAACCCATAGATCCCGACCCTCTGGCCGACCACCCCAACTCAGACTGTTTCGGAGGTTCCATACTGACCACCAAAAAATGACCACCAGCTCAAAATCCGGCCCGGGAAGATTATCCTTCATCGCCCCAACAATTTCCTCGAACCTGAATAGCGAAAAAGCCCCACGCAACGAGGCAAACTTGGAGCCCAACCACATACACTCAACCACAGGGCAATTCCAAAACAGATGCAGACGGTCCTCAACTTGATCATTACACAAAGTACACAGGCTAGAGACACTGATGCCCCGCTTGAGAAGGTTTTCCTTAGTAGGCAACCGATCATGGAACAGTCGCCATAAGAAGAACTTGTGCTTATTAGGCACATTCAGCCTCCAAAGGCCAGACCACCACGCACGCATCCTGTCCAGGTTCGAAGGTGAAGGTCGGTCCTGCACAGCCAACATATAAGCAAGCCGATACCCAGTCTTCACAGAAAAGGCTCCATGCTTCTCAAAGTGCCAAATTAAACGATCCTCCCCCCGATCCTGCTGCAGCGGGATTCTCAAAATGGCTTCACAGTCCGACTCGTTAAAATGGGCTCTAAGCACAGCCTCGTTCCAACCCCCATAAACAGAAAAAAGATCATTAACCATACTAGTAGCAGGAAGGGATGGGAACGACTGTACCTGAAGGCAGACCTCCTTCGGCAGCCAGTTTGAACCATAAACAGGCGTAGATCGTCCATTACCTATCCTCCAACGACAACCTCGAACCAAAAGCTCCCGCCCCCATAACAAACTACGCCATACAAACGACGGTCTCGATCCAAGACCAGCCTCTAGGAAACCTGACTGGGGAAAATAGCGGCCCCTGAGCACAGAACACAAAAGAGAAGAAGGCTCCTGAAGTATCCGCCAACACTGCTTGGCCAACAGAGCTTGGTTAAAAAGTTCCATGTCTCGAAACCCCAACCCACCCATGCACTTGGGACGGCACAACGACTCCCAGCTCATCCAATGGATTCGTCTTGCATCCTCCGACCCATTCCACCAAAACTTAGCCATAGTCCTGTGGATTTCTTTGATCAGTCCCCTGGGCAACCGGAAGCAATTCATCGTGTAGCAAGGGATAGCTTGAACTATAGACTTAAGCAAAACTTCCTTCCCTGCAGTTGAAAAAAACTTCCCCTTCCATCCCTGAATCTGCCGCCAGATACGGTCCTTTATAAACTTCAACGTCCCAGACCGATTACGAGGCATAAATGAAGGAAGGCCAAGGTACTGCTGATGGCATGGGCAATAAGACACAGATAGGATTTGGCTAATATACTGTTTCGTCCTTGTGAGGATTTTGTCGTGCGATAATGGTGTTCGATCTAAGCAAATGCTGCCCTCCCGCCTGCTGTGCCTAGTCAGGGAAGGTTTTCTGTTTCTCTCGCTTGTTTGGTTTTGTACTTTGTTCTTATGGTAGTACATTAGGGACATTGTATGCTGTGGGCGGGGGGGGGGGGGGTATCATGTATCATGTATCATATATCATATATCATATGCATGCTAGTAGAGCTAGGTCTGAGTATTAATGTTTCTGGGCGCTCGCTTTTGCTTGTGTGTTTCTGTTTGGCTTGTCTGGTAACCTGTTCTGAGGTTGTACAGTTGTGTGATGAGCATGTCTGTAGGTCACGCCTGATTAGTTTCCTGGGGTGGGTTTGGAGGTGGGATTTGTTTGGTGATATTCTCTGTATGTACCTGATGCTTTATCTTTTGCCTGGGATTGAGGCTTTTGCTGGTGGCGTAATCTGAGCTTGGTCTTAAGTGTTTCTGGTCTATTCTCGCACATTTATGCACTCGGCCTTCCATTTAGCTAGTCTTGAATGCTTAGGTTTGCTTTATTTGTTCCTTAAGTCTGTTGTCACCTCGATAGGATATAGGGTGGAGCTTTGAAGTCTAGTTGGGATGCAGATTAGAGTTGTTAGCGCGAGGCACAAAACAAGGGGTAAAAAGAGCTGCCTGCAGTGTGCTCAGTCAGGCCAACCAAGAGTTAAACTCGGGTTAGGGGTCCCTACTCTGCAGTGCGAAAGCTAGTGCTCTGCCTGGGGTGTGTGAGTTAAAAGAAAATAGCGTTTGTGGAAAAGAAAGTTTGAAAAGAGAGTTTTGTGAAAAGAATGTTTTGAAAAAGAGAGTACTGAGAATGAAAGAAAGTATGGAAAACCATGAAAAGAGAGTTGCAATTGAAAATGAAAGAAATGGAGTGGAGTGGAAAGTGATTGTTTTCCTTGGGCGGGTCATGGGTGGTGTGTTAGCATCCGGTTTGTGTCTTTTAGCCTTTGAGTGAAGCCTTTGTTCCAGTGTAGGGGGAAGATGGGTGGAGGGTGCTTATAAATCTGACCAGGGCTAGTAGGGCGGCTCTAGGGAAGGCCTTACCACACACTCACGTGAGAATTTTCTTGTTAATCTTGGCTTGCTCCAGTATTGTTATCATGCAGGTTGGCTTCTCCTAGACAAGGGCGTAGCTGTTGGCGTACAGAGTTTTGTCTTGATAAATTTCCATTATCTGAGCCTACTTTCGGGGCTCAGTATACGACTTGGGTTGTTTGGGGTTTACATTCGTGATTGGGGTGTAGAGGAGGGGTCGGGACTGTTTTATGTATGTCCTTTCTTGATTACCTTGATGAGTTATGTGTGCAGGCTGCTTCATTTAAGGATTTGTGCAGGTCATTTTAGGGGCTTGCAGTCTCATGTGGCTTGTAGCAATGAATTTGTACTCGACGTAAGGTGGCATACGAGCTCGATGGAGGAAGATTGGAGGACTCTACTTGCTTTCTGTCAGACTTTACTCAGTTTGAGGGGCATGAGATTATGATTGTGACCATGTTGATGGGACTGCGAGTCAGACAAACAAGCCTAGTGGCTAGCCTTGAAAGGATGCTTGAGTGTGTTTTGTCAGCTAGCTCTGTTAGGGGAGACTAATGGGTTTTGCTTAGGTTTGAATCTTATGTTATGGGTGGCCTATGCCTAGTCTTTGTATCAAAAAAAAAAAAAAAAAAAAAAACTGTACTTTCTCACTTCTCGGAATATTAGAAAAGATGTATGGTTGAGAATCAAATGAATGTTTTATGACCACACATTTTAATTGCTGTGATTATTAATTTTATATAATTATTGATTATTATAAAGTAAAAGCTTGACACATTTGACCCATATTTTTATGCGTGTTTTCAATCCATAGTTACAAATATTCTTTATATTCCATTCTCTTGATTCAAACCTGCCTTCATTTTTTTTATTTAACATTTGTAATTAGCATCACGAGAGTATTTAAAAGTCTATGCTATCGAAGTATTACAGGAGATTTTGCAAGTTGGGTACTGGTTATAATTAATCAAGAAAACGTATACTATATGTGTGTGTAAATATAAAATTGCGGCCAACTTTACCTTCTTGTTAACTTAGTGTTTAATTATTCAAGATAATATTTAAATTAGTGTTTAATTGTTGCTTTTGACCTTTTTCTTTGTAATTCTAGGTCATCATCTTGTGAGACAAATAATAAGCAGAAATAAAGCCATATCAAGCCAGTCACAGAAACATAATTTTGAGAGGAATAATCCTTGAAGAAAAATAGCTTTTTTTTTTGGAACCGGACAACTACGACTTAAGCTGAATCAACTAAAGGACTGGCCTGAGGAAGATTTACGAGACAGCTTAAAGATGAAACTGAAAAGAAAAGAATGTTTTGATGTTTTATTTGACTTTAGGGACTAATAAAAAAAATAGGGGCAGTTGCATAGAAGACAAATTGGACCAAATTAATAGCAAATATAGCACTGTTGCAAACTAATTGCAAATATAACAAAATTAATTGTACAAGACCAAAAAGTTGTTTTCAGATTCTATTCGTGTCTATCACTGATAGAGTCTGATTATTCAAAGTATATCAGTGTATATCGCTGATAGACTTTGATTAATCAAAATCTATCAATGACTATCACTGATAGACTTTGATTAATTAGAGTCTATCAGTGATAGTCACGGATAGATTTTGATTAACCGGAGTCTATCACTGATAAATTCTGATAATCGAAGTCTATCAGATAGACTCGGATAGATTTTGCTATATTTGCAATTTTTTTACATAGTGCTATATTTGCTATTAATTTGGTCCAATTTGCCACCCACTGCAATTTTTCTTAAAAAAAATTTGTAGGGGACAGATGTTCTTTTTATCTCTACACTTGATTTCAATTTTAACTTAAAGCTATAATTTTATAAAATTAAGCATCAGTTTGATGGTGATTTTGGTTTTTTGTTTTTAAAAATAAGTTTTATAAATACTACCTATATGTGTGAGTTTTTTTTGTTTTGTTATCTACATCTTAAAAATATTTTTAAAATTCAAACTAAAATTTGAAAACTAAAAGGAGTAGTTTTAAAAACTTGTTTTTGTTTTTGAAATTTTACTAAAATTTCAAATGGTTTTAGGAGATGTGAAACCATAGTAAATAAATTGTAAGGAATAAGCAAATTTTTTTTTTATAAAAAAATCAGAAATAAAAAACCAAATGAGTATAAACAAAAGTCTAAATAATAAACTTCAACGAGTAGTAAAATTAAACTTTGGTCGCACTCCCAACACACATATACTAACGATGAAATTATAACTTAAAAGTTAAACTCTGACATTCTAGTTGAGTTATGGCTAAAAGTTAAACTAATTAAATCTAAATGCAATGTTAATATAACTCGTTCAACACTAATTCAGGCAGGCCAAATGTACGAAGTGTCCCAACAATCTTGATTGTTAGTCATGTCTTTCACTACACAGATAGTTCATTACAGTTAGTTTCAAAAAAAAAAAAAAAAAAAAAAAAAAATCCTGCATACCGGTATGTAGGGATCTCCTCGCATACCGGTAGGTAGGGATCTCCCTGCATACCACCATTAAAATGTTGACAACTAGGGAGATATAATTTTTTTTTCTCATTTTCTCCCTTCCTCTTTCTTAGTTGTCAAGATTTTAATGGAGTATATAGGAAGATACCTACGTACCGATATGCAGAGAAGTTTTGTTAAAAAAAAAAAAAAGTTCATTACAGTTGTCTTCTTTTCTTTATTTAAAATAATGTGTCGAATATTTATCAAATTTTGACTATTGCTTGTATTTGGTAGGCAACTGTCCTAATTTGTTAGAATTGGTTGACATATTTTTGAAAATCTTGCAACTACTTTTTGCCAATGATTCAAAACGCTGGCCCATTATTGGAAAACCCATTAACCAACACTATATATATATATATATATATATATATATATATAAATTATAATAATAATTAGTACATTTTTTTTAACCATATGATCTAGAAAATATATTGTAGTGTTTTTTTTTTTTATTTAACTTATGAGATAATAATGTTGTTTCTAGTTTATTTTGAATGAAGTATCGAAATCTCGTGCACAATATATATATTGATCAGCTGATTAAGAAAAAAAAAAAAGCGAATGCTCGAGGTTGTCGGTTTATTTCCCTAATAAATAATAAAAAGGTTGTTGAGGTGTTATTTCCTTAAATTTGACAACGAATAAAAAAAATGATGCACATAATAATGCTGCGGATTTATTACGGCTCAACGTTAATTACGTGAAAAGAAAGATATTTATTCTTTTTCTTTTATTTTATTATTATTATTTTTAGTCCAACAACATAAAAGAATTTGAACTCATGAACACTGGATCATAAACTTAATTGAACTATATTCTTATTGACAGTAATATTAGGATAAAAGAACTTATTTTATGTGTCGGTAACAATTTATTTTCAAAATTACATATTAAAAATTTGCTACTTTCACCTGGACGAAAAATTTTATCATAAAGACGAGACTAATCACATTACAAACTAAAACGTTACTTAAATTTAAATATAGGAACATATAAATACTGGTCGATTACAATATTATATTTAGGGTAGAAAGAGACTTTTAGACAAACCTGGCCATGGCTTGAGCAGATTCGGGGGCTCATAGTTTTGTGCAAAACGCAATTCATAGTGGTTTTACACATGATAAACTCCAGCCTAAAATTCACAAACACAGAGATCCAAGCCATTAAAGAATTTGCTTCCTTTCTGCAAGGTGCTGTCCTAATAAAGAGAATATCCCGTACGAAGAACAAGCACATCAGCAAAACGCCCAAACAGGAAACGTCCAAGGCTTCAAATTAAACCTCAAATGCTAATTAATCATAAATATTTATATATATATTTACTAATAATAATGCTCTTTCAACTTGGCGTTAATAATCTTTTCAAAAAAAAAAAAAAAAAAAACTTGGCGTTAATAAGATATAGATTAGGCTCAAAAACTTCCAACAGCCAAACGACGACTTCTCTAATCCGCTTCCTGTTTTTATATTTGCACGCACAGAACGTCCCTTATTATTAAATTAATTAAATTTGTAGGAAACGACGACGTAGTATGTGGTCCGTGGTGAGTGACTGTGATGTTATTCTTTGTTTATATTACGACAGAGACACTCACTACCACAAGATTATCTTCAAGATTTTGTCATGTTTGTTGCCACCTTATATTCAGCTACCTCTATTTAATTTATTATATGATTTTTTATTTTTTATTTTTAATTTCTTTCTTCTATAGTTTTTGAAAAATGGAATCGGTGTTATTCTATTCTAAATCACTGGATTCCGGGGGCTTTTTACTGCAAATTTCCACTGTTTCCGAGGAGAGGAGAAATTTTATTTAAATAATCGGTGGAGAAATTTAATCACTTGTCAGAGAAATTGATGTTAGTACTAGTATTATAACTTATCACTATATGCTTTTTTTTTTTTGCTGGTTTAACCCTCCAAAGAGATGATGAGGCATGCGTTTTATTTATTTATTTATTTATTGGGGGTGGGGGTATTGGTTAATTAATTAATCTTTTCATCCTTTTTTAATCAACTCCTTATCTGTTGAAATATTATAATTCCATTCAATTTTTGTAGGAGAGTTTTAAGATATTGCAAGCCAATGAAGTTAGGAATAGTTTAAACAGGCTCGATCACTTTAATATAGGATAGTCTTAGAGATAAAATTAAACTTGAACAACCCATGGAAAACTCCTTAACATGCTCAATTCATTTGAGTTCCAACTTAGCTTTTACTTCCCCTTTTTACTAGCTTAACTTTGAAACTTAGTCGACCATTGACTTTGACTACTAGGGGGACTGTTACATATTAGTAAGCATATAGACATAGCTTTCTAGCTCCAATTTAGTTGAAGATTTTAACCTACCCTTTCAAAAGATGAGTATATGTCAATTACATTCAAAACTATGTTCATTTTGACTGTCCAATCAAATTAAGTGTTAGAAAATGTTTATATGATCATATCTTGTTGTTTTCCAACCGTTGTTAAGATAGTCCACTAGTTGTTTGGTTTTATTTCTTTTGTAATAAGTGGCTTATTATGTTTTTTTTAGGAAAGCGATCAAAGTCTCATATTGGCTAGACAATAAAAAGATCATGGATATATAAAGGAGAACAAGTTCTCCATTGATATGGGGCCTTTTTAGGTGAACTAAAAGCAAAGTCATGAAGGAATATGTCCAAAGTGGACAATATCATACCATTGTGAAGATTTATGGGGTGTTCCTTTGTCCTTACAAGTGGTATCAAAGAATACTCCTGATGTAGTCATTTCGTCAAAATCTTCGAGTGCACAACAAAGAAGTTGTGAGCCTTGAAAATGTAGTCATGGTGGATATCCATTGACACTCTATCAAAACTCCTTGGTAAAGGGACGTTGGACGGATAGATAACGATTTGAGGAGAGATTTGTTGGAAATGAATGGGGAAGACCATGGGTATATAAGGGATGACAATTTGAGAGAGGGTTGATTTTCATTGATTTTTTTTTGCAAGAGTTTTTCTCCCATGCCTCTATATCTATGGCTAATTGCATTTGATCGATAAATATATAGAAATAAAGGGTTTTTTCTTGCATTTCCATAGTGTTCTTGATCTGCTTTTCCATTTCATTAAAATGTTGAAACGGTATCAGAGTCTTTGTTCTATCTGGATTGTTCATCAATGCTAGCAAATATAGTTAGTAATAAACAAAATCATAACAAATATTTATTTTCTTCTGGATTTTATAGGACCTTTCCACACAATGGAAATAGAGCTATCTGAAATGATGACATAGAGAACGAGGGTGCAGAAAGAAATCATATTTTACTGTTATAATAACATCAAAATCATATATTATTTAAATATATGTTAACATTTATGAAACAAAAAGGTAGGTTTTTGCAGTTTGTTTTGTTGTCGCATTGACAACAAGCTCTCACATTCAAGTTGGGTTTGGTTTCTAACGTTATGGACCCTTCATTCTTGGGCCAGGCCCCTAATATCCATAATGCTACCCATATGTGCTGCGAGCCCGTTTCACCGTAAACTTTCATTTTCATATAGGTCCATTTCAATCGATATTATTATTATTATTATTATTTTTTTTGGTTTTTGTCTTTTAATTCAAGTTCATCTACTAATTTACTAACAGATAAAGTAAGAGTTAAAACCTAGGCCAAAGTGACTATAGCTTGATGGTAATTGGTATATACCATTGATTAAGAAGTTAGAGATTTGAATTTCTCTAACCCAAATGTTGTGGAATTATAAAAAAGTCATAGCTCAATAATTGACATATATCCCTGATTAAGAAAGGATGGAATCAAATGAATATTACTATACCAATGGTCTTTCATTAAGTTTATATCTTGAGTTGATTTTGAAATTAAGAATAAATAGTATAAATCACATGATCTAAATTGATACACTTGCAAAAGTGTCGAGGTTTAAATTAATACAATTATCAATTGTAGTTGTCTCAGAAACAATCCTAAAGTTTATGGGTGTTGGTGGATTTTTTTTCTTCTACTTTTTTTATAAAAGATAAAAGATATATATATACTTTGCCAAGGGATTGTTTTCAAAATAATAAAAAATTAAATGGAAACCAAAAGGAAATAAACTACTAAAATATTCTTTAAAAAAAAATGGCGAAAGGAAAATGAAAATGAAAACGACGAGGCTCTTGGGTTCGGAATCCCGAATCGAAGAACCCCACCCAACCCTACATAGATAGAGAGAGGGAGAGGAAGAGATTAATGAAGAGAAGGCGAAGACGATAACGGCTAACGGCGAAACCACGGACATCAATGGCGCTGCCGGCGTCAATTCCGCTGCCTTCCTTATCTCCTAAGTCCAGGGTAAGAACTTGTTTATCGACTCGCTTGATTTACGATGTATTACCAAATCAACTGATTGAGCTCGATAATTTACTTAGATTTTTTTGGTCTACCGGCTGTAATCTCTTTTAGGTATTTCATTAATTTGTTAGAGTTCTTCAGGACTGAAAGCAGCCAATTGTATGTAAATTTCTTGATTTCTTCTTCTATAATTCTCGGTATGGAAGTCTTGTTTGTAATCTAATTATAATTGAATGCTCGAATGAGAGCTTTGTATCTTTTGTTTCGCCTGAATCCTACTGAATACCTGTTTCCTTAAGGGAATGGACTGACTCCCCTGCATTATTTTCAAGGGAAGATTTGGTGAGATTGTGAAGAATAAGAAATGGGGACTTGTTGGGATTTAAGGCAATTTTTCTTTGGTTTTTTTTTTTTTAGTATTAGAGTGATGCAGATTGTTGGTTTCTTTTGATATAGTTCATTAATTTATTCGAGTTTGATGATTTTTCTTGTTAGCTGCCACAATTTGGTCACCTTTGACATTATGCAGTAATGAAATTTTGAATACTTTGCTTGATTCGAGATGGATTTACCTCTTGTTTATGACCTTCGATCCAACAAAAGTGCCAAACGCAGTCTTGAGATTGTATTTTCCTATCTCTGCAGGTTATACTGCTCAAGGAAAAAGCATCTTTTGGGCTTAATAGTTGCTTCTTGCTTCATGGAAATCGCCGAGCTATCCTTGCATCTTCAATGAAAGTAAAAATGGCCCGGTTTATGGATTCTAATTCCATGCCTATACAAATTGAAAATTTGAAAGAGAAGATGCAGGAGGTCGTACCCGAACCCGTTAAATTTTTTCCATGGAAGGAAGCAGAGAAGATACTGCTGGAGAGACTGCTTTTTATGGGGAAGGAGACACTGAAGTGGTCTCTTCTCTTGTTCTTTGTTGTTAGCTCTTTATCAGATTTTGTAGCATCCGTAGTTAGAAATCAAGAGTTACTGATTCCCATTGGCCTGTTTGTTGGTGTCTTGTTGACTGACCTTTTAAAGGAGATATCTCAAGAAGTGTTTGGCAGCCCAGAGGTACATTTTGCTTCTGCATTTTTTTACTTTATTCCATATGCTTTCTTCATTTTTTCTTAATGATACAAGTATTGAAACATCAATCATTCAACAGGAATCAAGCTTCAAGAAGCAACTTTATGGTCTCGGTTCCTTCTTTGTTTTCGTGAAGCTAATTGCTTATGGCTTCGCGATTCAAGCACATGCATTTCCTTTGCACGTTGCAAATGGTGGTTTAATGCAAGTTTTGTGGCTGTGGAGAAATTTGTCAAGAGAAAGAAATCGACCGAACCAACAGAGCTCTTTCGTAAGTGAAGGTACTTCTTAACCATGGACGATTGAGGTTGTTTGTCTTTCAGATATCTGTATTGGCTTTCATGAAGAGTTTGGTCTGTCATGTAAGGATGGAAAACATAAATTATGACATGTATCGGAACCTTGTTTATCTGTCGGGACACATCGGTGAGACCAGCCTCGTATGAGTAGGTTGTATACAAAACTTTTGCACTTAGAGGGAATGCAGGCTTCTTAGACATTGTGTATCGGCTTCATAATTTGATATTGATAATGAGCAATGTTTTGGTACTCTGTCTTCCTTTTGGTCAACTTTCGTCTAATAAATTTCTACCTGTACAATTAAGTTTCAATTTTGTAACAAATAGGTTATTATTTCAACTTTGTGTATGATAGATTCTTGGATATATTCTTGGATTTTTAGATATAAATTTGAAAGTTTGAGTTTCATTAGACACAAAATCAATTTTATGTTGAATGTTTTAGGGACTTATTAAATGCAAAATTGAAATTACATTGATCTATAGTTGAGAGATCAAATTTAAAACATTTATAATTCAGCCCATAATAGAACATGAAAAAGAAAGCCAACCTACTCAAAACTAATTTTAGTTTTGAGAAATTATTTTGCAGTCAGTAAGTACACTTGAAATTTGCACGAATATGTTCATAATAATTTTTAGCTTAAATATAATTTGCAATTTTCACTCACCTAGGTCACTAGATGGTGGTTCATGATAAACAACGATTCTTCGCATTATCAAAAAGTAAAATAATAAATAAGGTCTCGTTTGATAATCATTTGGTTTTTTGTTTTTTAAAATTAAGTTTACAAACACTATTTTCACCTAAAATTTCTTTGTTTCTTTATCTACCATCTTTCCATGTTTTCAAAAACCAAGCAAATTTTTGAAAACTCAAAAAAATAGTTTTCGAAAACTTGTTTTTGTTTTTAGATTTTGGTTAGGAATTCATGTGTCTTTAACAAATATGAAAATCATGGTAAGGAAGTTTTGAGAAAACAAACATAATTTTCAAAAAAGAAAAAAAAAAAAAACCAAATGGAGGGGAGATAAATGTTTCCTTTTATGATCTGTGGGCTTTCGTTGGCCCAACACAGTTCTTACACAGTTACACGAACCATTAACCCGATATATCGTACAGTCAATCACGATATATTAAATAAATCTCCTTTCTCCAACGCGAGATATTCTTTTATCGGGATTTTTCTAATTGACAGTGCCACGTATGCAAGTTTCATGAGATTCCATGTGAGCGAGCATACACGATCTCCGCCACCTGCCGAACTCGCTTCCGTTCCTCGCCATCTGCCAGAGCTCCCCCGACTATATATAGAAATGAAGATGGCGGGAATCAGACGCATACGCATAAGTATGTTTTGGAGTGAGAATTTCGCCGTCGGGAGAAAATTGAGGAACGACGATTAAGCTTTTGGATCGTATGCATCTTTGGTCTCATCGACGCAGTGGCCACTACAACTTTCGTTTCGCCGTGAGTTTTACGCCATTCATATGCTTAGATGCTTTCAAGAACTGAAGGATATATGAAGCTTTGGAGCTTTAAACCTTTGGTCTCGTCGGCGCTGCGGCAGCCACTTCCGCCGTGATGTTTACGCTATTCATATGTTTGGATGCTTTCAATGACCGCAGGAGGTTAGGAAGCTTCGGAGCAGTTTTATCTCTGGACTAATCGGCGCTACTGACTCCATTATCGCCGTGAGTTTTGAGCTATTCATTTATGCTTTGTAATTATTCGGTTGATGTTATCGTATGAATAATGAATACGTTCTATCTTTTCTGTTCCTGTGAGAATATTGATGGCTCTATGCTTACTAATCTAATCATTTTTCCTCTTGTAATCACCTCTTCAACGAGCGTTATCGTGCTATATCAGTTAACTAAGTGATTTCCGCGTTTTAATTGAGAAAGCATTATGATCTTCTAGAGTGCGCTTCGCTTTTGAATATAAATTAACATTATAAGCCTGGTCTGAACTGGAGATCTTTACAGCGATGATATTGTATTGGACTTCTTTATCCGTTTGAAGTAGGAGTTAATGGCACTATCTATTAGTAATTCGGCAGGTGATCTGCCAACTACGGAGGTCTGCTTACTTGAGTTAAGGCTCAAGTACAGTTAACTTGAATCTAAACTATTCCGAGTCTTCCTCATGCCTTTTTATTGAGAAATCTTGGTCTCGTTCTGCCTGATTCAATATGCAAATATAGATGAGAATAGTGATTTTTCTTTTCAATTGAAAACTTATGCTATACAGGTTGACTAGATTACACCTCCTATGATGCTGCTTACTTCTTTACATCCCGTCCAATTTAGTACTCAGTGTTCCATCAATCTTTTGATCACTTTGATAATGCTTGGAGTTGGAGGATTGATTTGGCTGTCCGGTGAAGATGTCAATGTTCTGTTGCATTGCATCATTTTTTGTTGCTTACGGTTGTTGAAAACAAAAGGTTTCTCGCTCACGGTTATTCTATGGATCCTATTTTTTCCTTTCTTTGTTGCCGGAAATGGATGCATCATTCATCATGTATTAGGTTTTACCTACTGTGGTGTCTATAATATTTGCTTTATTTGATATCTCAAAATTTCCTTTCTGTCACTTGTACACAAATTTTCTTTTTCTTGTTCCTAAGGAAAGTTCTCTGATCTACGTTTCTATGACTATAGTTGAATCACTTCTCTGCATGTGTGTGAAATCTTGCTAGGATTTGACTGATAAGAAAGCAGTTTCCTGAAAAACTGGACTAGATCACTAATCTTTAATCTGTCATATCAAGTTTTTATTTGTGGCTGTGTTAGCGAAGTCTGATCTCTATTTTAAAATATGGCATTCGCTTGGCTGATTATAATATTTAGAGTTTCTATTCTTGTTGAGCATGCAGTCAGATTATATTTAACAATATGATCAACTATTAAGAGTATGCCTATAATAGTGAAACTCGTAGTTGATATCTAGAGTCTAAGTTGATGAAAGCTCTTGTAGAAATAGTTTTATGATGAATGATTGCATTTGAGATCCTTTTTGTCAAATAGACTTGAAATGGGTGGTACTTCTAATGGGGAAAAGCTAATTATTCATGGCCATTGCACAATAAAAGGTGATCAGGCCACTATCATCTGAGATAGGATCAAATGCTAGTTCTTTAACTTTTCAATCAAATATTCGGGAGGAAGGGAGAAAAAGGTGTAGCGGCCATCAAGGCCTTGGCCAGATTTTTTCTCTTTTTTTTTTTTTTTTTTGAAAAAAAAAACATTAATATTACATTGTCTCTTTATTGGTATCATTTCACATTTTTATCTGAAACTTTTAAGGCCTTGACCAGTTTTTTCGGGTCTTTTCTTTTGTCAATTTACATTGTTCTGGCACTTCTTCTTCTGATCTTTACTCCCAACTTATATGAACAAATGGGAAGCGTCTTTCATGCCTAAACTGAACTTAGGGTATGAGCAGCCAAAGTTGATCAATAGTTGCATATTATTACATGATCTTTCACATCAGTTTCTATGGATCTAACTTGCATGTGCATGTATCTTGTTTTATCAATCTAACTATGAAGGCCTTGCTTGAATTTTCTTTTTATATACCAAGGCTGCGTGCCTAATGTCTAATTTTGAACCATCATTCGGATATATGATAATTCTCATAACTTGCAAGGCTATGCATGCTTGTGTTACTTCAGCTACATTAGAGCTACATCTTAACCTGCTAATCCCTCATTACGAACTTCTATCAATTACAGTATTGATTAGGACTTCACATTATTGGATTGTATGTCTATGCAGGTGTGTATAACATATGCAGAATGTTCTCTATTGAGAGAGGAACAAATATAAGAAAACTTCTGATGGCTGGTCAGGAAATGATCCGGGGGAATATGATTCAACAAATCCACCAAAATGGTTGGTATCAGGGGACTGTCACATCACACAGTAGTTGGTAGATTGACTATACACTCCAAGTGAGAGTATGTGACATTATCACAGCACTAAGTTTCAGGTCTGGACAGGTGTGCATGTTGCTTTGATATTCTTTGCTAATATGATATTGTGTACATTATTTATGTTCATTTAACTATACCTAATAAAGGTCAACTAAATGAGTGAAAGCTATACCTTTTTTTGATTTGTTTATAGATATGAAGTTATTATCCTTTCTTCCTAAGAATTCAAGATGACAAATTGGACTTGATTTGGTATATTTACCTGTCCTTTTTGTGGAAAATTAAGAACAAAAATAAAATTCACAAATGATGAAAGGTGTTCATTCCATTGTAGAATTGTCTTCTGTATATATTGCCATTAAAGCAGCAATGCCAATATGTTGTTTTTGTCCAAAAAAAGTTGTGGCTTTGTATTTAATCATGGGAATGCCTTATCTTGTAGTATTCTCTAATGATGTATGCCATTTCTTAATGAGCAAATATTTCTAAACTGTGCCTACAACTTCCCCTGCATCCTTTCCTGATATGATTAATTTTTCTAAAATCTTAAACTTTATTGTACTCCATCAATGTCAACTAGGTATTTCAATCTCATAAAAGTTAATTTTATTATAAAATTCATCGTCAATTCTTTAGACGGAGTTTAAATTCTGATATAACCAGAGGGCAAAGTTCATTGTATTGGTGTGTTTTGAGACGTCTTCTTTACACGCAGTGTCATATTGATATTTCCATCAGTAACCCATCAAATTTGTATGGTCGAATCCAGGATCCGGATACTTAAATGCGTCAACCTTTTATTGTTGCAGACAGTATTTTGAACCAAGGCAAAGCAGTATCACCCAGATCAGAAGCAGGAAAATAATTGTGTGATGGGAAACCTTTTCCATTGACTCTTGCAGAAGGCAGGTGAGTAAAAAAATGCTTTTCTTCTTCTCCCGTCAGAATATGAGTTTCTGCATTAATTTCGTCATAGCTAGCGTTTTTCCATGCCCATTTTCGCGGCAAAATTTTTTATTATTTTTTTAAGATGAATCAACCATTGAGGATGCCAGGATGGTATATGCAATATAGAGCCTCAATCAGGTTATAGTTATTGTTTCAGAATGCAACTAAAATAGGTAAATACACTATTGTCCCCGTTTCTGGTTGTGGGCCTGTGGCTAGGTATATTTCCATTTTTTCTCCCTTCTTCCCTGCTAATAATTTCAATAGTTTCCTCAGTCATTTAACTTAACTTCAAAAAAAGAGCAAAAGAGTTTCTAATGGAACTAGGACCTGAAGGGAAGGAAACTACTGGTGCTTCTTACAGAAATCACAATAGAATGTGACTCAAGAGCAGAGCGAAGTCCCTTCCCAAATTTAGATAGATAGTAGGTCTTCTTTTAACTACGGAAAACTACTGCAACAAATTATGGAAAGAAATATTTCGTAATATGGAACACTTGTCAGAAGTATAACATCAGGCATCAGCTGAATTTGGTATTCTTCCTCTATCTTAGATTCAACAGCATTCCTTCTACTTTTTCTTCTCTGGATAGCATTACCAGGTCAAGATGTTTGGTTTTTCCCTCTAGTTAATCAATTTTTCTTTCCCCTCATCAAGCTTCTAGGTCAAGATTTATTTATTTTTCGTTTTGAAACAATCAAGCTTCTAGGTTATTAGCCTTGAAGGTCTTTGGTACTTGAGCCCGGCTGACGAAGCTGCCTAAAAGTTGAGTTTTTCCTGGTGCAATTACCTACAATGTCATGATCACATTGGATTTGGGAGTTCAATAGGTGGTCCCCCGTTGACCAAAAAAAAAAGAGGTAAATAAATATAGAAACTTTGCCTGGAGAATTGATTCACCCTTGGACGTAATTCATAAATGCTAGTTCGTTCTCAGTAAAAACTTACCTCAGAATTTGAATGTCTACTTATCTTATTGACGACATTCACTCAAACAATCTGATAGCTTGTTAGTGAACAATCCGCTCATCAAACCAACTAAAGGAAGTCTTCGATATTGCATTAAATAATTAAAGCTTGAAAAATGAAAATTTGCAACTATGGTAGGTCGGGAAGCTACTGTTTGATTGTTGCATAATTTTCTAGGTGGTTCACATTTTAGGCGTTTCTTTATTTCTGCGGAGCTTGCACCTTTATTGAGTAAGGTCTAAAACGTAAAGCTAAAGATGTTACCCACATAGAGAAAATTTGGCTATTTTTCAATAGTGTAGAGTTTGTTTGATAACTCGTTTGGTTTTTTGTTTTTTTTAAAATTAAGCTTATAAACATTATTTCTATTTCTTTGTTTTGCTATTTTTTTATGGAAAAAAACTTTGTTTTGTTATCTATTTTTTACAAATGTGCTTTCAAAATTGAGGAGAAGATAAGTCACTCGAATCCTTGAGGGAAGGGCTAAAAGGGCTAGACTAAAAGGGAAATGGTAGGGGTTAGAAAATGGGATTATAGTGAAAGCGCTTGGAAAGAGGAAATCAAAGATTGTCTAACCTAACTTAAGTTTTGAAAGCTAAAAAAAAAAAAAAAAAAAAAATTTTAAGAAACTTGTTTTTGTAATTTGGAATTTGACTAAGAATTTAAAAGGTTTTGAAAGCTAAAAAATGTAGTTTTTAGAAACTTGTGTTTGTAATTTGGAATTTGGCTAAGAATTTAAAACAATTCAAGTTAAGTTTTGAAAGCTAAAAAAAAACGTAGTTTTAAGAAAGATTAATACTATCATAAAAAGAACACACGAGTAATAATTTTTTATTTTTTAAAAAATAAAAGAACTCGAAATATATATGATAGTATTTAAAAAGAAACAAAATAAAGAAAAAATAAAAATTTTAAATCATCAAAAGGATAATTTATTCTCTGGTCCTTACTAACTGAAATTAAATTAAACTTTACTTATGTTAAAATATAGTTTTAGAACTTTTTTATATTAATATTATAGAATAATAATAGAGGTTATTTGTTTTTCAAACTTTATATTTGATATATAAATGTTTCTAAATCTTATGTTTTATATAAATATTTATATTTTATATTTTGAAAGCTTAATAGTAGGTTTCAAACAATTTTTTTAAAGAAAATGGAATTTGTGTTTTTGTGAGTAGATATAAAAATGGAAAGTTAAAAATGCTTCTAATAGGAATATATAAAATGTGCCAATCGTTCACATCTTTAATAAAGATGTTTATCGCCTCTTCCTCACACAAAAAAAAAATAAATAAATAAATAAATAAAGATGTTTATTAGGAACCAGAATCTGATGGATTTTTTAATTTAATTGATTTAAAATTATATTTCTTATTTCGTTTGTGGGATTTGTTTGTCTGGAATGTTTTATAGGTTTGGCGTCTTTAGAATAACATCCCAACAGGAGCAAACGAGCAATAGGTTATAAACAACTAGCATCACACAAGTTCATAGAAAGGAAAGAATAATTAGTAAGTGGATTTACGAGCATCATCAAAACGGCAGCTAGAAGGAAAATCTTCAGAATCAAAATGGTTTGCCACAAAGCCCCTGCTGCATTCAAACATATTTTCTCACACAACCTTTGTCCTCTCTTTCTCTTATTCAGGAAGTGTCACCTCTCTCTCGGTGGAGCTCTGTAATAAGCTGCAACAGTCTTGGGAAAAAACATCTGCCTTACTCCTTCTGCCTTGATAATGGGGAAGATAATGGCTGATGCACTCTGCACATGTAACGCAAGTTTCAATATATAAATGATCCTTAACTAACCGTGTTTATCGCTAATTCTGATTACTTTTTCTAAAAAATTCTTAATTGTCTAATTTACGTGATCTTATTTTCCTCTAAATTAGCCAACAGTTTATTTGGAATTTTTTTAATTTAAAAAGATTGTGAATATGGGAAGGTTCTCATCAATTAAACTACATCCTTGTACTTTTTTTTCTTTTTTTTTTCTTTTTTTTTTTTTTTTTGAAAAACTACATCCTTGTACTATAGGTTACAAATTTCTAACTTATGATGAGTGCTAATGTATAGTAATTAAGCACTGTGATAATGGTATTAAGCTTTTTATTTTTTTTTTATTTTTTTTGATAAGATGGTATTAAGCTTTTTAACTTTCTTCATAGTTTTATTTTTTAAGAATTGGCGCTCTATTAATCTTCTCTATTTTAAACAATTAAAAAGTACACTTATAACTTTTTTTTATGTTTTAAAAATTAACGCTTTATTAACTCGCCACTCAATTTTTAAAAAAGAAACCTTAGTCAAATTTCAAGAATTAAAAAGAATAATTCTCATATATATGTTTTCAAGAAAATAAATGGATAAAAAAATTGAACATGATTTTTAAAGGGAAAAAAAATCACTATCAAACAAAACATTAGTTGTTCAACTGTTTGTTTTCAGCTTTATAAAAAAAATATGCAATTCACTATTTGCTCTGTCCTCCACTTTTGAAAAATTATTTAAAACTATATTCCAATTTTTATTTAAATAAAAAATAAATATAACAATAAAGACTCGGGAACTAACTTTAGGTATGTTTTCAGAAAAGCTTTCGTAAGAGAGTCTAACACCAGAAAAAGAAGATTGAAAATAATTTTGATCGACAATTTAAAAAACTATTCCAATATAAAATCAAATTATATTTTATGAACATAATACTCTTAAAATATATATAATTTTCATACATATTTCATGAACATTTAATTCATATTAATACTACATTAAAAGCCATATTTGAAAATTTGTGTAAGATGCATGCCCTCTCTACAGTCTACACTACATAAGTTAATTCAACGCCTTTTAACAGAATTGATTGTAGTATTGATTAGATATAATTAAACCCTATTAAATCCAATTAAATGCCTTATTTATTTCAATTAAATGCTTGAAAGTTTTATGGAATTGGCTTCACATGTTACCAAAACAAAATAAAAGAGCAGAGTCAGATGCACTTACCGAAATTAATCTCGCTCCAATCCAGACGCGTTTGGGCGAAGGAAATGGGATCAGCAACCGGCCAACACCGTATATTGCCACCGCGAAGAAATGGAGAACCAAGCTCAACGGCCGCGGGTTCAACCCAGAGAGTAAAGAAACCGGTCCATTAGAGAAGATTCCACCCAGGCTTAAATAGTCAAAGCAAGCCTGACGCATTTCCTTTCTAGCCTGATCTGGTGACGCACAAAATACCTTGTAAAGTGCACCTGCCAACGTGTTTATTGTCGAAGCCACTGGCTGCAAGTACAAAAATATAGCAAACTCATTATAATTCGTTAATTAAGGCTTGGAAAAACCATTTGATTTATGGTTTTTGATTTTTGAAAATTAGGTTTGTTTTCTCACAAGTTCTCTGTGATGGTTTTCATGTTTGTTAAAGATACAATGGAATTCCTTGCCAAATTCAAAAAAAAAAAAAAAAAAAAAAAAAAAAAAAAAAAAAAAAAAAAAAAGTTTTGGAAACTCTTTTTTTTTTTTCACAAATTGACTTGGTTTTTTAAAACATGGAAGGAAGATATTAGAAAAAACAAAGAAACTTGTAGGTTTATAAACTTAATTTTCAAAAATAAAAAACCAAATGCTATCAAACGGTGTCTTAGAAGTTTAATCCAGGACTTTAAACTTTAAAAATGTCTAATTAGGTCATCTTTAACCACTTTTAAGGGATATGGGATAACAAAAATTGAACTCAATGACTTATTAGACACCCCTCCAAGTTCATATTTAGACCCAATAAAGTTTTCAATGACCTTATTAGACAGAGTGTGTTTGGTTTAACTTTTCAAGGGTTTAATTTTGAAAATAAATCATTTTGAAAAAATTTTTAATGTTTGACAACCACTAAAAAAGACTTATTAAAAAATGAAAATTAAAAAATGAAATTGATAAATAAATCATTTTGAGAGAAACACTTGAAACCAATTTTTTAAAAAAAACTTCTTAAATAAATAATAACTTGTGTATAAAAACATTTATGAGGAAATGTAACCAAACATATGAATGTTTAAATTTTAAACAATGTTTATACAAAATGTTTTTTAAAAAACGCATTCTTGAAAAACATTTAAATTAAAATGTATTCCAAACAGACCCTAAGTTTGGCACTTTTTAAAGATTTTATCTATACAAATTCAACTTCTAAGGATAAAAGATTTTGCAGGTTTGCCAATTATTACATACAACAAGAGAAAGGAAACAAAAAGCAGAGAATTGAAAACTTACCTTGCGGAGAGTGTAGAATGCTTCAAGATACTTGCACAGAGTGGGTGCATCATTCAGATCACGCAGAGGCTTGAGAAGATCTCTAAGAACAACAATGTCAGACAATGCGACGGTCATTCCTCCGCCAGTAAGAGGGTGACGCATGTTGAATGCATCGCCCATCAACAGAGCTCCGGGAGTAGGATAAGGATCAGCTGGCATACTTCTATTTGGCATTGTTCTTATGTTACCCTTGTCAATAGCAGCTATGAAGGAGTCATAAAGTTGAGGAGGTATCTGTGAATAACAAACTTTATAAGGTCAATAAATAGGTTCGGGCTCAATCATATTGAAATACATGGGTGAAGAAAAATCACAGATGAGATTAATGGGAAGAAAAGAATAGGGAGTGCATTGGCACCTGAGGAGCAACAACATTCTTCAAATAGTTAGCCATTTCACCGTTTGAAATGGAAGGAACTTTCTGACCAGGCACATCCACCAGACAGCGGATCTCTGTACTGCTAATGGGATAGAACAAAATTGGAGAAGGGTCTGCTAGTATAACATGTCCGTGATTTGCGTAAGGAAGGTCACAATTCTCGAGTACGAGGCCAACAAAACAAGAGGGAACATCCACCTGGAAAAGATTCAAGTATTTAAAATCTTCTCGGCATTGAAACAGTCTCTTAGTTCTTAACAAAACTAAAACTAACTTGAAAAGCACCTTAGGATTGCAAAGAGAGCGTCGTAAATTTGAAAAGCACCCATCACAAACAATAGTCAGAGGTGCATAAGCTGTCATCTCTTGGCCAGATTTGTTTTTGTATTGCACACCTTTAATTGTACCATTTTCCTCGAGCAGAGAAGTGACTGTTCCCTGCTCCAAGCGCACACTGGAAAGGTAGAGGAACAAATTAGGAAATGAGTATATACTAACTCATAAATAAAGCACGAAGAGAATTACTTGATAAAAAAGATTAGTGCAATAATTAGCTCGATCTTAATACAAGGATGTAGGATTACAGGAGAGACACATTAAAAGATTTTATAAAGATTTAATCTCAACTCCGAACAATGAGTGAAGTTGCATACAAAATGTTTCCCTAACACTGAATACCATTCCCTAGGCATCTATATCACTACTCCAGCATTAAAGTGTCTCTTGTGACCAGAACTTATAACTACATATATGCATTTTCTGTCAAATCCGCAAGCAAAGCTTCGTAATGGTGCAACATGATAAAAACTGTGAATGATTATCAGAGTTCCATTGCATCATTCGATTCTAAAAGGAATTACATTTAAATCAGATGAATATAACAAATGCAACACAGAAGAGTATAAGCATAAGCATCAATATCTCTAGATACATTACAAAAGACATAAAACAGATAAAAGGGAATTACTTGGGAAGGGATGCGGCCTTCTCACGCATCTTCTGAATGAAGCGCCCATTGTGAAAGCTCCTCCCAGACACATCCGAGTGAAACTTTTCCAAGGGGTAAGAGAGTCTAGTATCCTTTCCATCCTTAAACAGAGCATAACCATACACTCGTTGGGCATCGATATCATCCACACAATCTGCATAGGAAACAGTATATTGCTCATTCAACAATCAACTCTAGTTTACTCAAACACTCGGAAGAAGATGTCTATAAAAATCCTCTCAAGAGAAACAATCATTGATATTGATGAAATAAACCAACCTTCAAGTCCCAACTCTGTTAACTTAAGATAGCCCCCAGGTTGTAACAATTCACCAACAATTCTGTCTGGTTCTGTCAAGTCTCTTTCAATCACATGTACTCGACGACCATCCTGCATTTCAAAAAAGGAACATAAATATAAAACATCCACTGGCTATAGTCGGGTAAACATAGGGAAAAATCATTCAACATAACGAAAATGACTAAAACGGTTGTTCATTCGTTCCTAAAAAATTTCAACTACATAAGCTAACAGATTTAACAATAATTCTCAAAAAAAAAAAAAAAAAAAAAAAAAAAAAAAAAAAAACAGATTTAACAATAAGCAATGAGTATAAAATATAAAATCCATCTACTATAGTGCACAATTACGAGAACGAATGTTAATGAGATGGACGGGGAAGAAATTAGTTTTCATGCAAGCTCCAGATACATGAACATGCTTTTCGACATATACATTTTTATGGCAGCTGACCAACCAAAAAGTAGTGCGATAAAAGTCCAACTGCCAAATTTGACACAACGGCAAAGCAGACTGTTTAAATCTATAACAAGTCCATTTTCCTTCCCTCTTGAGCCTTTTTTTCCTTTAGCCTCCACAATTGACAGAAAAATATTAAGTCCTGAGGAAAATCTTTGAATTATCTAAAGACGTATGGAGCTCTGTATTTATAAGAAGTATTTTCGTAATGAAACACTTCTCTTCCAAGCACTTTCAAAAGAAAGTGAAAGAAAAAGCTAAATAAGTGCTTCTCTCAAAAGTTCCAACACTTCTAATCGTTTTTCTTCTTTTATTTATCATTAATATTTATGTGTAACGAAATATAAACATTTTGAGAGAGATTCAGTTAGTGAAAACTTAAAATCGCTCTTGAATATTTGGAAGGAAAAAAACACTCCCAAACACTGTCAAATTTAAACTTCAAACAAACATCATCTACGTTCAAGAATTTAATTTCATTTCACCACGTATCAAGAAGTATTTGATAAATCTAAAACAAAAATATAAACAAACAAACAAACAAACATCTCATGACATGATAAGGTATTTCCATCAAAAGTACTGATAGAAAGTGTTTCGTTCAAGAATTCAAGACTGTCCATGAATCAAGCAATCGAACTTCAGAATCTGGCTAATGGCTATGCAAAACCTCCGAATTCAAAAATGACTTTTCTCGGAAACATATCACTGTTAATAATGCTGAAATTCTTATCCGCAGAGAAAAACTCTAGATCATAAATGAAATGACAAAATAGTTTTCAATTGAAAATATTCGGCCATTGATACAATAAATCTGTATAGATTTACGCATAATTTCAGCTTATGTTTCAGAATCCGCTCGAGTTTCAAAAGAAATAATCAAATAGAAGTACATTCGATCTATGCTTACATAAGCGATAGCTAAGCATAAAATGGTTATACCGGCTTAACAACGTGCCGCCATGTGATACTTCATTTGTGAACGATAACGCCTATCTATAACGCGCAAAATGTCATCGAGAAAGAGAATACAAGTGCAGATTATACATAGAGCATAGCATACAATACCTAAGCACATCAAAACGAATTTTAGTTCCAACCATTTCTAACAATTCGAATGCAATTTTCCACCTAAGCATTTCTGAAGTGAAACAATCATAAATCTCCATCCGTTTAACAGGAAAAATTTAAACAAGAGAGAGCGCTTAGTTTGAGAATGACGATATTACCTTGGCGAGAGTATAGGCAAGTGCCGATCCGGCGACTCCAGCTCCGACAATAATAATGTCGCCGTCGCTATTTATGGAGTTGCATTCTCCGTTGGTGGTGGCGATATTCTTTAGGCCCTCACGCCTCCGTTCATTCGATTTCCTGCCGAACAGGAGGAAATACAAGGCCGCGGCTCCAAGAACTGAGGCCAAGATCCAACCTAACACCGACTGATCCACCATTTTTCCTGAGTACAGAACCAGGACCTCACAGAGACCGCCAATGCGACGACGACAACGACGAGAACTCTCCTTGTGGCCCTCCGAGTTTCCCTCTTTCTCTCTCTTCACTCTTTTTTCTTCGTTCGTCTACTAATATTAATAAGAGCGTATGTCTTTTCGCTGGCAAAACTTCACGCCAACGATCAAGTGATTTAACGGAATCCCATAAACTCACCAGGTAAGGGGACGCTTTTTATAGGCATCTCAAAGAAAAAAAAAGTTAAAAAGAATAAAATTTCACGGGCCACGGGGCTTTATAAAATTAAAATTAGATGTGTCTTCAGTATTAACCTGCACGATTTAATGCTAATGTGCGTCCCATTGCCAGCAGTATGACACCTAATTTCCCATTATATCCATTATCCAATTTCATTTCTTTCTCTAAAAATGACATTTTTTTTAAATAAAAAAAAATGACATTTCTTGATTCTAAAAGAATGATATTTCTTTTTTTTTTCCTTTTATCAGCTAGAGAAAAATGACATTTCTTGTTTGTATTTTAATTGCAAAATTAATCACAAAGTCGTGTCCGTTTCTTTTTTTTTTTTTTTTTTTTCCTTTTATCAGCCAGAGAAAAATGACATTTCTTATTTGTATTTTAATTACAAATTTGATCACAAAGTCGTGTCTAATAAATCGGTATGCTTTAAAGAGTATTTAATATATTTTTCTAAACTATTTTTGATATTTTATCAAATGAGATTTTAGAGATTTTTATTTTGTGCATGATATGTTCTAATCTATTGGATTGTTAGAGAATTGGATGATTTGTTATCAACGAGTTTAAAAAAAAAAAAAAAAATAGTTCAATAGGGAGATTTGAACATTTGAACATTTGATATAAGATTGAAACAATAATATATCCAATATTTCTTTCTATTTGATACAACATTGAAAGTCTAGAAACTCGCTAAATACGATTTAAAGTTGGAAGACCTATTGAATACAGTCTACAAGGTTTCAACTTCAAATGTACTTTCTTCGTGAACTCACCCTTCCATATTTAAATTTTTACCGTCTTCCAAAATTTGTGTTCAAACTTTCTTTTCTAAAGCTAGAATTATAGTTGTATACGTTTAACTAGTTGTTTGGTTTATTATTTCAATCAATAATTGCAAGGCGGATGGATTATAACTTTTAGAACTGTTGTAAGAGCTTTATCTATTGATTAACTTACTCACATTGACAATAATATAACTTTACTCGATCAATAATTGTAAGGTTGATGGATTATAACTTTTAGAATCGTTGTCAACCAACAATAATACACTAGTCGACTTTAAACTAAATTTGGAAGCTATTCAATAGGATAACCGAAATTTGAGAAAAATCATATATGAAATAGATACATGCATTTAAAGAAAATATAATTACCATAGAGTTTGAATCCTTCACTTGATGTATATGACAACACATAATTCTTTTAGTTCCTCTATCAAGTCTAATAATGTTTTATTTATTTATTTATTTCTATAGTTGATGTGAAAAAAAAAACGTGTTTTATTTAATGTTTGATGTGAGCATAGTTTAGTTGTTGAGAATACATCATTTATTGCTAACATAAACATAACTCAACGGGTCAAAGCGAGCATAACTCAGTGGTAATTGACATATATTTTAAATGAAATTTGAAACTTGGCTCTTTAATTGCTCTCGTCATATATAGTGAGAGAACAAATATTTAATACTTCATTGAAAACTAAAAAAAAAATATGAAGGTTAATTTAGTCGGAAACCTAAAACATGCAATGAAATTCTTAATGATCTAACATGCAATGAAATTCTTAATGATCTAACAATAGATTTTTTTTTTTTTTGAAAAAGGAATTCACTAACGAGGAAAGTTAGGTACAACCATAATCCTCCATCAATAATGAGGAGTCCCAATCGGGATAAGCTTCATTCCTACAAAAGAAAAAGAACATCTCTTCCAGAGTGGAAGGGGGAATGAGCTCAAAACCTCTGCCCTCAACGACAGACGACAGAGAAGCCGACCTAAAGACCGCTGCATTTCGCGCGAGAATATGCGCAATCTTGTTTCCTACTCGTGGTCATTTTGACGACAGCCACCACACCAACATTTGGGGACAATATTTCGATTTCCTCTAGCACCAGCTTTGAATCTGAGAGATCTTTCCACTCGTGATTCAGGGCCTGGACGGCTTCAAGAGAGTCAAACAATAGATTTTGTTTCACGCCATCCCTTTATTTCATGTCCATGATAATAACAAATTAAGAAGTTGTGTCCTAAAGAAATATTGATAATAAATTTGCATATGAAAATATGTGAATCACCAAATTTATTCACTTCAAAACTTATCAAATATGGACAACAAATCAGTTTGAATTTTTCTTTTGAACATAATTACTCGTAAATAAGTTTATCGTTCGAATCCCCACTCCACATATTGTAAATAAATAAAATAAAAATAAAAATAAAAATTACACATACATATGCTAAAGCGAATATTAAAAAAATGACAAATAAATAAATAAATAAAAACTGCGTGAATTTAACGTTGGATATTAATTACCAATTAACTATGTGAATATGTGAAAAGTTTTGTGTGATTGAATCTTTCAAACAAGAGAGGAAGCTTTTTAAATTCAACCAACAACAGAGGAAGTTTTTTATTTTTCTTTTCTTTTTCTTTTTTTTTTAATAAAAAAATCAGGAAAAGCAAGTCGTATTTATTCACAAGATGAAACATTCAACATTTGATTCTAACCGGAAAAGCACGTGGCCGGCTCCCAAGCAACGAACCAATTGGCCAATATTGAAATTCCACTATTCTGCCCTTTAATAATAATAATAATAAGTAGTCCAACAAATAGTGAATAATAATAAGTAAAAGGAAAAAGGAAATCGACTAAGTTGCCAAGTGCCACCGCCAACTCATCTATTAAATTTAACGCCTACTAGGCTAATTTTTTTTAGGATAAACCAACCGAAAAAATCCAGAAATTTCCAGACAAGTAGTACATCGCATCTTTAGTTCTATGTAATAAAACGAACTCGAAGTCGAGGTTGAACCACGGGTCCACGGGTCTACGAAACTTGACAGTTTCTTCCGTCAAACACCATTATATAATTTAATTAAATCTCTCTTTTTTTCTTTTTTTCTTTTTCTTTTTCCTTAAACTGATTAAATCTTATTTTACTTTCTTAAATTTCTCTTCCATCTCCATTATAAGTTTTACTTAAATTATGAAAGGTTCACAAAGATTCATTTCAATCTTTTTATAGTTGGATTGTAATAATATATGGTAAAAATAATATGTTAATCCATACGTAATTTGGTGTTAACTCTGAAGTATAATTTGATAGACAAAATTTATATCATCTTTCTTCTTTTTAAATTGAAAGTTCCACCTCTTACTCTACTTTTATTGAACCCACAAACTATTATTTATAAACAAAAGTAACTTGTTTTTCATGCATTCGAATGATAATAATAGAATTTTAGACTTATTCAAATTTAAAAGGTTAGGCTATAAATTATTAAAGTCTAAAGTCAAATTTGAAAAAGAAAAAAATAAAAGTTAGGCTTAATTTAGAGATAAAAAAGAATCAAAATGAGAACATGAAAAAGGTTCACATTTGTCAATCACGGATTATGTCAATTTTTAGTTTTGATTGCTAATTTTATTGATCCATGGCTCGTTTTCCCTAAAATTTGAAGAAAAAATTTTGGTTGCAAATCACAAGATGTATTTTTTTTTCTCATTTTCTACCTTTATCTTTTTTAGTTGTCGAGATTTTAATGGAATATGTACGAAGATCCCTACATACCTTGTTGTTCAAATTTGAAATGCAATTTTGGGAGAAAAGAAAAAAACTAATTTATGCTAGCTACGCAAGATTATAATACATTTAAGTAGTGTTAAGTATAAACTGTGATACATCATTTAATTTAAAGTCCTTGAATACTCTAGGGATTTTAAATATATATATATATATATATATATATATATATATATCAGCACAACAGATATAGGGTAAAGATTTGAACTTTCAATCTTAAAGGATTAACCTCGCTGGATATTTTGTTCTCACATTTTGAACCTTCAACTTTATTTAATCTTTAAATTTTAAAATGCTTTAATTGTATTTTAAAATTCACAAGTTTGAATATTAATCTCTACATTCAAATAATAAAAAGAATTTTAGTTTGTATTTTGTGATTTAAAAAAAAAAAAATAGTTTGTCTATGAACTTTTACACCATGTTTATTTTAATTTGTATTAAAAAAAAAAAAAGAGAAAAAAAAGCACGTTCTTTTCCATATTGGCTCTTTTAAGTTTTAACTTTTAATAAAGCATTAATTTTAGCCCAAGATATATGATTTTTTATTTTTTATTTTTGAAAATAGAGATATATGCTTTTTTAAAAGTAACTTTTGAATACCCATGGATTGACATGCTACTATGAACATGAAAGCGACCATGAAAACTCCGAGTTCCGAGCATGAAAGCGACAAGGGAGCCGTTGAAGTAGTTTTTTAAAAAGACAATGAGGAGGAAGAGGACGGTCACTTTGGAGACCACATTGACTGAATATTATAATTTCGTGGAGAAATATGAGGTGGCAGTCTTCAAAAAAAAAAAAAAAAAAAAAAAAAGACAAAAACTGTGGGCTGAACAACTGGATCAGGATGCCACGGAGTAGAATTACAAATTTAGGTCCCGTTTGATAACCATTTGGTTTTTGGTTTTTGGTTTTTGAAAATTAAGCTTGTTTTCTTTAAATCTCCCCACCATGGTTTTCATTTTTGTTAAAGACATACTTGAATTCCTAATCAAATTCTAAAAACAAAACCAAGATTTTGAAAACTACTTTTTTTAGTTTTCAAAAATTGACTTGTTTTTTAAAACATGGGAAAAAGGTAGGTGAAAAGCCAAAGAAGCTTAGAGTTGAGAGTGGTGTTTATAAGCTTAAAAACCAAAAACCAAAAACAAAAAAAAATCAAATGGTTATCAAACGGGGCCTTAGTAGTTCAACTTTACATCTTTAATGATATCTATTTAGTTCTTAAACTTAAAAAGTGTTATCAATGAACTTTCAAATACATGTCTAACAAAACCCAAAATTTATAAAGTATCCAAAAAATCTTAACATTCTCACTTTTGTATTAATAAATCCTTCACCTTTCAATTTTGTGTGTAATAAGCTTTTGACATATTCAACATTTTTTAAAATTCACGAACCTAATAGGTACAAAATTTAAAATCTAGGTCTCATCTCATTAACCATAAATTTCATTTGTATATCTAATAGATCTGTTAATTATATAAAATTTTGAATATATCAAAGATTTATTAGACACAAAATTAAAGTTTAGAAACCAGATAGAGATAAATAAGTTTAATACCTAAACTAGTAATTTGACCTTTTGTTTTTCTTATGTCCTTGTTTTTCCTTTTTTAAATTCCTAAACCTAGGGGCGATACAAACTAAGGGTCCGTTTGGAATACATTTTAATTTAAGTGTTTTTCAAGAATGCATTTTTTAAAAAACATTTTGTATAAAAAATGTTTAGAATTTAAACACTCACATGTTTGGTTGCATTTCCAAATTGGTGTTTTTATACCCAAGTTATTGTATACTAAATACTATTTTAAAAAAAAAAGTTGGTTTCAAGTGTTTCTCTCAAAATGGTTTATTTATCAATCTCGTTTTCTAATAAGCCATTTTTAGTGGTTGTCAAACACTATAAATTTTTTCAAAATGATTTATTTTTAAAATTAAACACTTGAAAAGTTAAACCAAACACACCCTAACATATTTGAATTTATTTCACTTGACGTACGGAGGTTTGCATAGCCTCTTAACACATTGACATACTATATCATACCATATACAACTTGATTTTTTTTAATAAGAATAAAAGAAAAGAATATGTGCATTTGAACTTAATTCATTGGATCTAATTGAAAAAAAAAAAATTGTCACGGAGTTGTGATGTTTTTCGTTCTATACTTGCTACTTCTTGATTAAGTATTGAGCTTATTTAGAATCACATATAAAGTGCTTTACCTTTAATTTCTACAAATTATTTGTGGCATGACAAAAGAAGAAAAAAACTTTCAAACTTAACATTAATGAGTTAAATATAAGTAGAATTCGGGAAAAAAAAAGGACTCATTTGATAACTATTTGTATTTTTTTTTTGGTTTTACATTTTTTATTATTGGATTTATGTCTTTAGAAAAACAAAATATATGAATGTGTTTGATAGTTGTTTTTTTGTTTCTTTTATTTATTTATTTTCTTTTCTTTAAATAGTAGAGAGATAGAGACATAAAGATGATTTTAGAGAAAAGTTGGAGAGATAAACATGGAGTGGTAAGAGAGAATATTAGTTGGAGTTGTTGAAAAAATATTAGTTAGAGAGAGAAAGGTTTGGTGACGAAGATGAATCTTAGAGAGAGAAAATTTAAAATATCAAAAAATCAAGTTTAAAGAGAGAAAAAGAGTTGAGAGTAAAAAATATGTTGGAAAAATAAAGATAGTTTAGAAAATAAAGATTTTTTTTTTCTTTTGAGTACATAAACATTTGGGGTCGAGGGATTTGAACCTCTAACCTCATAATCGATGGTATATGTCAATTACTGCTAAGCTAAACTCGCTTTTGCGAAAATAAAGAAAAAGTTATGGTCAGAAACTTTAGAAAAAACTAAGTTTAGATGGAGAAAAATTATGGTTGGAGAATATGTTTATTTGAGAGAAGTAAATGAGCCCAACGAGAAATAATAGTCGTCATATATATGGAGAATTTTTTTATAAATAGACATGAGATAAAAAGGATAAGTTTAGAAGTAGAGAAGTTTGGGAAAAATATAAAATTTAAGATATATGAATGTTAGAAATATGCCATAATAAAAAGAGAAATTAATGTTTTTTTTTTCTTGTAGAGTGAATATTGGAAAAAAAAAAATTGTTGGATAAAGATGTGTCGAAGAGGAATTGTTGAAAAAACATATATATTTTTCCAAATTTTATTATACTTTCAAACACTTTTTTTTAAACAGATACAAATTAAAAAATGAGGTTGAAATTGATAGCCAAACATATAATTTATTCTTTACTAAAAAAATCCAAATCCTTGAAATATTCACGTTTACATGTTTTTTTTTTAATCTAAAAACGAATGAAAATACACGTATGTTTAATGACCCTTGGATCTCTAGGAAATTTTCTTTTAAACCTGCTTGTATTAGCCTAGAAAGGTTTTGGATTTTCTTCTTCCTAAAGGAGATGAGAGGTTCAAAAGCTTAATGAAGTTCTAAGCTCAGGTTGTGATATTATTAGGAGTATCACAACAAATAAAAACCTTAAGGATAAGCAAATCTGGCACTATGATAAAATTGGGGCTTATACAGTTAAGAGTGGCTATAAAATCTTTATAAAAGCTAAGTTGGATGAGATTTCATTGAATTCAAACATTATGAACAATGTATGGAATAATCTTTGGGAAACTGAAGATCTCATCAAAAGTTAAACACTTTTGCTGGAAAGTTTTAAATAATATTTTCCCAAACAAAGAAAACCTAAATCACAAAGGTTTAAATGTTTCTAATATCTGCCCTATGTATAATTCTTATTCTGAAACACTGATCACTGTCTCTTTACGTGTTTTAGAGCTTACGATATCTGGAAACTTACTCATGATTTTGTTTTCTTGGACAAGGACTTTCGGGGAAGATTCTTCGATAGATGGATCAAAACTGATTCCTGCACAACAAAGGACAATTTAAGCTTAATAGTTGTTAATTGTTGGGCCATTTGGAATGACAGGAACAAGAGTGTTCATGGTGAAGTAATTCCATCTACACAAATCAGAAGCAAATGGATTAGGAATTACCTTGAATTTTGTTTGCGATCAAACTCTAGTAATTCGCCCAGTATGTCGAACATCCATAGTGAGATCCTTTGCGCCTCAGTTGGAATTGATCGATGGAGTCCACCGAATAGAGGCTTTTGGAAGCTCAACACTGATGTTGCATGTATTTTCAAATCCCTCAATGACAAACATTGGGATGATATGTAGGAATTTTGAGGGAGTGGTGACCGCAGCTGCTTCTAATTCAACGGATGTGAGAATGGATGCCCATATGGCTGAATTATTAGCCATTTTTTAAGGTATCAAGTTGGCAAATTCTTTGGGTTGCTTAAAGCTCATTGTGGAGTATGGTCAGATAACTATCAAAGTTATAAATAAGGAGATGGTTGTTTGGAAGGACGCAGAAGCTTTAGTTGAATCCATTTGTAATCTCTTGCCTTTTTATATTGATATTTCTTTTGTTTTTACTCCTAGAATTTGTAATAGGGCAGCCCATTAGATAGCAAGGTATGACAAATCTATAAACAATCATAGGCTTGGGTCAAAAATATCCCAAGCAGGCTGTGTATGTGGGTTGAGTATGACCGTTCATTTTTAGTCCAAGTGGTGAGATATTATTTATAAAAAAAAAACAATTGAAAATACATAAACAAAACTCGATAAAACAGTTGAAATTACATCATAAGTATGAAAATAGGACTTAAAGAGGACTTAATTATTACCTTTTTCAAGAAATATAAATCTCAAAAAATCCCTAAAAGCCCGCCAAGAGCAATGGTTGCAGCCGCGAAAAAACGCCCATCTTCAAATATCAAAACGCCGGTGGAGACTGGAGCGGGAACGTCGCATCACAAGCTGCAATGGTGGAGTTCTCAACCTCCGACCCAAGTCTCTGGAGAGAAGCCCTCTCTTCTTATCCATCTCAAATCGAAGCCCTAGGCAAGCCCAATCTGGTTTCTCTCGACGAATTTTACCGCAACGAACTCCCTCTTCTTCTTCACAACCGAAACCCTAGCCCTTACATCACTACTTCCGAGCTCTCAAAACTCATGCAATGGAAGCTCACTCGCGGCAAATGGAGGTTCTCATTGCTCTGTATCTCTTTCTTTTCATTTAGATTTCATCGATTGCTTATCAATTTTATCTCACGACGATTTCACGAATTTCAGGCCGCGTCTCTTGGACTTTGTTTCGTCATTGGATGAATCGGTCGTCAAATCGGCCTCTCAGAAGGCCTTCCAGTGCCTTCCTGATGTTTCCAAAGCCGTATCTGAGCTTACGCCGCTCAAAGGCGTTGGTCCGGCCACTGCCTCGGCGGTTCTGGCTGCTTACGCGCCGGATGTTGCGCCATTTATGTCCGACGAGGTGAGATCAGGAGAAATGTTGATTCAATTAGATTAATTTCTGCAATTTGCGTTTTGAATGTCTAACTTGTGATGGCGAAGAAGTAGGCTATGGAGGCGGCTCTAGGCAACTCCAAGGATTATTCGTTGAAGCAGTACTTAATGTTCGCCAATAAGTTGCAAGATAAAGCCAAGGTCTGTTAGCCATGTCTCTAACCAAGCCCCTTGTTTTGTGTATTATGTGTGGAAAATGGAAATTAAGTTCGTTCTTAGAATCCAAAAATGGGGGCTTAATTCTGTTCCTTCATTTAAGTTATCGATTTCTTTCTTTCTTTTTCTTGAAATTGACATCGTTCCGCTTTGTTTTGATTTGACTTCTTAACGAGCTTAGCTCTGCAAAGATTTGTTACTTAAAGCCATGATACGAGTTTAGCATTCTAAAATTGAAGTGACGTTTCAAACTTTTTTGAGATTTGAGTATGTATAATATGCAATTGGATTGTTCAATAGAATTAAGTTATAAAAATCTAGACTTGTGTAACATGTGCTTCATTTGTTTGTGAATTTATAGTTTGTGAAGATCTGGATTTATATATATATGAGTTTATTAATTAATTTTGTGGGATTAACAACCTTGGAATTTGGAATAAAAGAATGTATGAGCTAAACCTAAGTTTGATTTATGAATGTTAGACTATATAAGCTTAACTACATCAATTATCATTTCAAAAGTTGATGTCACCATAAATGTTGATTTTTTTTTTTTTTTTTTTTTTTTTTTTTTTTTTTTTTTTAATGTGGTGGTTACCAAAATTTACTATTTCTTATGGATGATGGTCGTTTGCAGGAATTAAGCTCAGAAGGACAAATTTTCACACCATCTGATGTAGAGAGGGCTTTGTGGAGTACAGCTATAGGGGAAAAATTGAAAGGTTCACAATCAAAATTAGATCCCAAGAATGAAGGCAAAACTGGCAACAAAAGAAAGAGAAAAGCTTGATGTCCTCTGGCCCAAGTGACTGCCCTACCACTGCTTTTGAGTTTTGTACTTCTAGTTCCAGTTGAATTTGGCCTCTCAGGTTTATTCATTACCATTACAACCTATTTATATTCCAAAGTTACAAAGTAAATATTGCATCAGAGATCATGATCATCGAATTAACATCCTTCTACTGCTATTTTGACCCATTCACCCAACCTTTGCTTTTGAATAAAAAAAAAAAATTACACATTTTGATAATTTTGTTTTTTTGGGGGGAGGTTAAAAAAAATGCCAATTTGAACATAGACAATTACCATGAAGGTCCATTCAAAATTAATTTAGTGGATAAGATATCATTTACCATTTTAAAAGTTGATGGTTGGATCCTTACAATTGTTGAACTAAAAAAAATTACCATCCCAAAAGTTAGTTAGGATATTATCCTATTTTAAAAACATTTTACCATCTCTCTCTGTCTCGGTTCCCTTCAAAACAAATTAATACTCACCCAAAGTCTTCCAATCTACTTATAGTGTCCCATTCCCAATACTGTCTACGCATTGAAGGAGCATGAGTTTGTCAGCGCTTTTTTCTTTGTAGTTGGGTTATAGCTCATTGATTAACTTAATCTTCTTTCACAGATTTATTTTGTAGAGTTTAATAATATAGCCAGTACAGTGGACGAACAATTGTAAAGTCCAAAAAGAAACAAATGGTCTAGGATATAAACAAAGAGCTACAAGGCGTATTATTGGAGGTTAAACAATTCTGATTAAACAATAAACACATAAAGTAGGCTAACATATATTTTAGTGGTTTGGGTGTTTTCTGAAATAGCTCCTATTCAAAAAAGTTTCAATTTAGACTATTGTGGTTTAACATTTTTCAATTTAATCCCTTTCAATTGGTGAATGTTGAAGTTGGTTGATAATAAACTGACATGATTTAACAATAAGAGAATTAAAAAATGTTAAGAATAATTGATTAAATGGAAGAAACTAAATTGAAAAAAGTACTAAAAAAGAATGTCCTTAGAAATCAAATTTAACAAGAGGGTCTGTAATAATTTTAAGGGGATCGATTTGATATGGAACTTTTCTAATGGGGGCAACAATGAAAATTGGGGAATTCTTGTAAATGACAAAAAGAAAAGGCCAGATTAGAAAGATAGACAAAAAAAAATCTGGAGAAAAATGGCCATTCATGCCATCCACGTGCCGATTTTTTTACCTCAGATTGCCAATTTTACCCCAACACAGCCTGTGTTATCTCATCCAAAAAAATCAAATCTTTCACAGAATCTTATCTTTAACCTATTTAATTTTGATTTCACTTTCTTAATAATTAAATGAGACATCAATACTTGTGGGAGGGAATCTGCAACTGCGGAACCTAAAGAAACAACAACTATTTTTGTTCTCAACTCCCATTTCGTCGTCATCTTCACCAAATTTCAGGCGGCCACCGAAAGTCAATAATCATGGACATGTTATTTCCATTCGTGGCGATTTCAGAAGTATTGTCTTGTAAATTTCTTTTTCAATCGATTGAAGTGTTATTAGTCATGGTTTCTTACGTTCTTGCTCTTTAAATCTATATTTCATTAGATTTTAATATTTGAATATTTAGGACTTGATTGAATTCTTAAAAAAAAAATGATTTAACAAACTATTGATCTTGATAATTATTGTTTTCCTTGTTCCATGGTGTTTACAAACTATTGATATCATGATAATTATTGTTTTCCTTTTCCTTGTTCCTGGAGCTCTGTAATCATGGTGTTTTGGGTATTTGGGTATGGCTCACTGGTGTGGTACCCAGGATTTGAATTTGATGAGAAAATTAGACTACATCAAGGATCATAAGCATGTATTCAACCTTGGGAAGTTTATTATTTCTAGCAAGAAATTGTGTGACAGAGGTAGGAATGTTTAAATTTTAGGATAAATTTGTAGGTTCGTGATTGAATTGATAGGAAAAAATTTGGTCAAGTGTGTGACAGCAGAAGAGAGGATTTGAATTTAATTTGTGGGTGAATTTAATCTTTTTGAGGTTAATAGGGTTACATTTAATTTTAAGTAGACATGATATACTTCATTTTAGTAAATATAATATTTTTAGTAGAAGTATAGAATGTAGAAGATAAATATAAATACAGGGTGAGCATATGGTATTTGTGTGAATCAATGTTAAATTTTTTTATTTACGAAGAGATAAGATACTGTCACTATATACTCTTTGAATGAAGTTACAGGGTATTTGTGTGAATCGAAGTTAAATTTTTTTTTGCTTATGAAGGGATGAGACAATGTCATATTTAATAGGAATTGAACACGCAGTGAAGATTTATTTTCATAGTTTTTTAATACAAGATGTTTGTGTAATGATCTAAACTAGTTTTATTTTTTAAATTTAAATACATGGTGTTTCTTGTGATTTTTTTTAGTAATATTTGTTGTGAATAATATCGTATGTTTTTTTTATATACCTTGGCTTCTAGATTTTTTTTATTTATTATGTATCGTTAAATTATTAACAGATTTTTAATTATTCTGTATTTTCAATTTTTTGGTGTCCTTGATTTAAGGAATTTTGTAGGTGAATTGATTTGATTTAACTAATTCAAGATTTTCGGTTATATTTCTAGTCAAGGGTATTTTCGTAACTTAATATTTCATATTTATTAATTCATAAAATTGATTTGGCCATTTATCTAAATAATAAGAACAGTTGCTATTTTTCAAAACGTAGTTTTCTTTTTGTCTATTTTTGCAGTTAGCCCATGAAAATTTCCCAAAAAACTATCTAATTTATTGGTACAATAAGCCCCAGCCCTCCAAATAGTAAATGAGCCCAAAGGCCAATTCGGTGCTTTTGTAGAGCCATACCAAGAAAGTTGGTGGGTAGGTGTCCCGTCTTGATTCGGCTTTCTTTTGCTTTCGGTAACAGGCATGTCACGCAAACATTACTCGTTTGGTTTTCAACGAAATGGTTCGGCGGACCTATAACGTACAAAAGCAAACCGTTGAAGACAAGGCTGCGGTCCCCACTTCGCTTCAACTTGTACAAGTGGATACAGCTCATTGGTTCCTCCACCTACAACCCGGAGGCCACGTCGGTTCCCGCGTGAATCTCTCCCTAGTGTCATTTTAACACAAAAGGCCGCCGACGGCATATTTTTCTCCGTCGCAACTACAAATTTTTACCAAATTCCCTGAGAACGTCGGCCAAATCCCGGGCAGAATTGACAATTATGGTTGCCGCCGACCGCAAGTTCAGGCGGAGCCCTAGAAAGTCCTTACTCCCTGAAAAATGCGACCACGAAGAGCCTGTCGAGGTAGGGTTAGATGGCGCATCGTTCTCCGGCGCCGTCTTCAACCTCTCCAGCACCATCGTCGGCGCCGGAATTATGGCTCTCCCGGCCGCCGTGAAGCAATTAGGTCTACTTCCGGGATTGGTCATGATCATGCTGGGATCGACCTTGACGGAATTGTCTATTGACTTTATCCTGAAATTCTCTCGGACTTCCAAATCCGCTACCTACGCCGGCGCCGTCGGCGACTCTCTCGGCGGCGCTGGACGGACCCTCTTGCAGGTTTGCATCGTGGTCAACAACTTGGGCATGCTCGTTGTCTACATGATCATCATCGGTAAGTCCCTTCTTTCCCTTCTTTCTCCTTCAGAATCATATGAATTTGCTCTGTCGAAGCCTTTTCTTTTGAAATTGATTGTATTTTAAATTAACATTACGTCAAGAACAAGAATTAAGTTTCTCAATTCGTTCTCCAAGAAACTTGGAGTTTGAAGCTATGTATCTCAAATGCCAGAGCCAGAAATTTGATGGGCAAAAATTTGCGTCATAACATTTCATGCATACAGCAATCTTTCCATTCCCAAAACTTAGAACTAAATTAGAGTGAACTATAAAATTTTTTTCTCCTTACTTCTTTGCTGGCTGTGGCCCACTTGAATATTTTTAATGATTTCAAGGTGATGGAAATGGATTTGGAGTAAAAAATAAAATAAAAATGGATTTTTTTGTTTTCTTTTTTTGCAGGTGATGTATTTTCAGGAACATCGGCAAATAACGTTCATCACAAGGGTGTGATGGAAGAATGGTTCGGTCAACATTGGTGGACCAGCCGTATTTCCTTAATGCTGCTTACAACACTTCTAATTTTTGCTCCTCTAATATCCTTTAAGCGTGTAGGTAAAGCAAGCCACTATTTTCTGCTCGTATTTCTTTTAATTTTCAGAATTGAAAGATTACATTTACTGATTTCTTTTTCCTTTTCAAAATTCGTTCCCATTTGTTAGATTTTTTTTACCCGTTGCTTTTACAATTGCATCAGTAGGACCATTTCAATTTCCAATGCTCCCTGTCGCTTTATGCAGAGACACCTTAAAGCTGGCAGTTCAGTAATACGTGACTGCGAGGCAGCACCATGACAAAGAAGTCATTTTTGTTATTATTATTTTTTGACTTATTACGAATTTTACAAATCAATGTTACTAGAAAGTAAAAGCCAAACAATTTTGAAATCCCTGTGGTCACCATGCCACTTTCTGAAATCTGTCAAATATAAGCTCTCATTTCTGCAGTGGGAGATTTGTTTGTGATTTTAAACTCGTGCTAATGAACAGTGAAATGTCTTCTCTTTGTGGCACTGTAAATTTGGTCTTCATATCTCACTGTCAACTGAGCTTCGAACTGGCAAAAACGTTCTGTCATTTCTACTGATCTATGTTGGTTTTCTTTTTTTTTTTTTTTTTTTCACTAGACTCTTTGAGATACACATCAGCATTGTCAGTGGGCTTGGCCATTGTCTTCGTGGCAATCACTGCTGGCGTGGCCATCGCGAAATTGATGAATGGGAGTATTGGAATGCCACGTCTGATGCCCAAACTCGTTGATCAGGCATCCTTTTGGCAACTTTTTACCACTGTTCCAATCCTAGTCACTGCCTATATCTGTCACCACAATGGTAAGTTGGTTGGATTTAATCATATTTTGGCATTGTTTGGGGAATTTGTGAACATTTTTGTTTTCTTTTTGCTTGAGCTGACAAGATAAGGATGGAAATCTGAGTGCTTTGGTTAATCATTCTTATCTCACGTTAATTCTACATATATAGTTTCTTAATTAGATTGTTTAATCTTTTAAAACAACAAGCTAATTAATGAAAACAGTGAAATCAGTTTGTAATAGCCTGTTGTGATTGATTATAAGTTTATAACTTCTTCAATTGCATCTTTTGCAGTTCACCCTATTGAGAATGAGCTAAAAGATCCTACACAAATGAAGTCGATAGTTCGAACCTCCCTAACGATATGTTCATCAGTATATATCGCGACGAGCTTCTTCGGATTTCTCCTGTTTGGAGACCAAACGCTGGATGATGTACTTGCCAATTTTGATGGAGATCTTGGACTTCCATACAGCTCATTGCTTGATGATGTTGTGAGAGTGAGCTATGGCATCCACCTGATGCTTGTCTTTCCAATTGTTTTTTTCTCCCTTCGCCTCAACGTGGACAGTCTGCTATTTCCTTATGCCATACCGATTGCTTTGGATGACCAACGATTCTTCTCAATAACTATAGCTCTCATGAGTTTCATCTTCATTGGAGCTAACTTTGTTCCCAGCATTTGGGATGCCTTTCAACTCACTGGAGCCACTGCTGCCATCTCTGTTGGCTTCATATTTCCCGCTGCTCTCGTCCTCAGGTAATTGAGAATCGCCGAGTCGATTGTTCGAAACACATTGATGATGATGTCAATGTCTAGAACAGAATTCATTTCATACATCTGCAAAATTAGATTACATAATCCTCCTTAATTCAATAGCTTTTTCGAGTTTGCATTGCATTGCATTGGCCTAAAATCTAAACAACATGAGAAGTTAATCAGTTTCCTATTTTGTGCACATGACATTGCACAGGGATACTTGTGGGATTGCATCAAAGAAAGACAGAACAATAGCATGGATAATGTTCCTCTTAGCTATTTCGTCGAGTATGGCTGCGATCTCGAGCGATGTCTACAGTACTTACGTGATCGAGAAACGCGCTTGACACGGAATAAGGAAGCATTTTTCTCATACCAATTCTTTCCTATAGAACGAATGAGAATAATGTCACGTCCGAGCTGCAAAGGCGAGCCATTTTTTTTGAGTTTTCGTGGATGGTTGGCCAGTCTGCCTGGGGTCTAGTTTGTAACAACCATACAAGGAAATGTTGATTGATACTTTGTGGGAACACATGCTAATTAAAACACAAGGTGGTGTTGTCTGAAAGATCTTCATGTGGCCTCACGCTTGTGGCCGTTGGGTGGCCTGAGATGCACAAATTCTACTGTCAAGTCCTTGTGCACTAAATTTCTGGGTCCAGTAGGTGGCAGGTTTTTGTTTTTGGCATGTTCTTTTGTTGGAAAAAAAAAAAGAACAATTATAGTGTTGAAATTGATTCAAGCTAAGCTACTGACAAGAAAAGAGGTTTAGAATAAAATATTTTTAGGCGTTTGATTACCATTTCGTTTTTAGCTTTTAGTTTTTGAAAATGAAGTTTATAAACACTACTTTTATCTAAAGTTTCTTCGTTTTGATATCTACGTCCTTCCCTTGTTTCCAGTAACCAATCAAATTCTTTTTTGTTTTTAGAATTTGATTAGAAATTCAAATATGTTCTTAACAAATATGAAAAACATTATAAGGAAATTGGAAGGACACAAACATAACTTTCAAAAATAAAAAACTAAGAACCAAACCGGCCTTACTTATTGTTTTTTTATTTATTTATTTATTTATTTTTTTTTTTTTTTTTTGCATATTTGTTTTGTCATTACTTGTGCTTTTAGAAAGAATGCAATTTAGTTCATATAAAATAGTTATATTCATAATTTTTTTTTGGAAAATTGCAGTGGCAAATTGGATCAAATTAATAGCAAATATAGCACCATGTAAAAAAAAATTGCAAATATAGCGGTCTATCGGAGTCTATCTAATAGACTTCGATTATCAGAGTTTATCAACGATAGACTCCGATTAATCAGAATCTATCAGTCTACTGATAAAATTCGATTATTCAGAGTCTATCAGTGTCTATTGTTGATAAACTTTGGTTAATCAAAATCTATCAGTGTCTATCAGTGTTAATCAGTGACTATCACCGATAGACTTTGATTTATACTTTGAATAATTAGAGTCTATCAGTGTAGACACGGATAGAATCTGACAACAGCTTTTTGGTCTTGTACAATTAATTTGCTATATTTGCAATTAGTTTGCAACTGTGCTATATTTGCTATTAATTTGGTCCAATTTGTCATCTATGCAACTGCCTTTTTTTTTTTTTTTTTTTACATGTAGGGGTAGAGGATTGACATTGAACCTCTTGGTCAAAATTCAATTATATTCAGAATATAATATGTTGTTTTGTATACTTCATATATTTATAGATATCCTTTATTTCTTGATTTAAAAAGATCCCCATCCCTTTCTAAGTCATATCTCATAACCTTTGATAATATGACACAAATTACATCACTATCGTGGTCCTTTATTGCCCAAGTTATACAAATAATTTTGATTCTTTTTTGTGAAAAGACAAAATACAGATTTAGTCCTTGGGTTTTTGCATTATGAGTTGATCTAATAGTTACTGTGACGTGAAAAAAGAAGGTTAAAAAAAAAAAATTAAGGGTAAGAGTTCAAATTTCATTGTAGCCATTTACTAAAAAACTTACAAGCTTTCTATGATTAAATGTTGCAAGGTCAGTTTACAGGGTGAATCTTCCTTGGTGAGTTTAGTATTTGATTTGTTTACTTGATAAGCACTTTTTTTTTTTTTTTTTTTTTTTAAATGGACAATAAATATGTGTCTATTTTAATTTATAAATAAAGAGTTTTTTTTTTTTTTTTTTTTTTAAGGGTTATAAATAAAGAGTGCTCATAAAGGAAGAAGGTGGGAAAGAAAGGAAATTGAGAACATGATTGAAAAGGATACATTGTAAATGGCAATTGGCAATAAAGACAATGAAACATACACAACATGCAATTGTTGGGCAAAGATTTGCACGTTTTCTTGCATTATTGAGTCATAAATCTAAAACAATTTTCATAATAACACTCTTGCAATTACGACACCAGTCAATTTGTCATTGATTACAATCTATTACAGAGTAAATTTCATAATTTCCAACTAATTTCAAAAAAAAAAAATCATAATTTCCAACTAGGCTTTAAATTGCTGCATGTTTTCTGCCATTCTTCATATCATGTTACAGTATTATGTTTCTCTTTTATTTTTCTTTCTGTTCTAGAGATTTGTCTAAGTACTAACAAATAATAATCCTTAAACCCACAGAGACAATTAAACATTTTTAGATTGTAATCTTAGTGAGATCATTAATTGACAGTTGATATTTGGTATAATTAATATATATGTTTTTTTAAAAAAAAGTGGGAACAGAAGGGACCCCTTTGCACTAAATGGAGATGTCCATTTGATTTTAAAACGCCGGGGCCTCTCCACGACCACAACACGTTTGAGGAAAAGTGCTTTTGTTTTGTCGGTACCTATGGTCATTGTATCTGGCGAAAACAAGGTTTTATTTTATTATTATTATTATTTTAAAAAAAAGTCTTCTTCTTTCTTTTTTTTTTAATATTAAATTGCCAATTTAGAACAGACTTTGTTCATAAATTGACTTACTACAAACATGACACAAAAATAATGTTTTTAACAAAGTAATGAGAACTATATATCGGTGATTATTGCAAAAATTGAAAAACTGTGTGAATTGATGATTAATAATGTTATGTTTATGATTTTTTTCTTTATAGAAGACATATATGTAAACGTTTATTTTAATGGAACTATCCCATCAGGCATAAGCATCACCGTTGTGTTCCTCTTCTAAGACCTTCACTTTTTAACGAATACTATTATTATCTTCATATTATTAATATTTTCATTGCTAATCAACACCATTTTGACACACTATAATTGATACCATATTTCTTTTATTTTTGTATTTTTTTTTTTTTTGAAAAATTTGCCCACTGGTTTCTTTTTACAGAAATGTGTGAAGTCCTACTCCCCTCGTATTTGGAAAAAATAATCATTAGAAATTGAGATGGGGAGCTGTAAACCCATTAAAATCATTACTTGCTAAATCCAAGTATTTGAATTATTGTTACCATCTAAATAGAAATTATCGCTATTATAATAATTAAACTAGAAAATACTAATAGTTTTATTTATTTATTTATTTTTTAGTTCACGATATGTGGGATGGAGATTTAAATCTTTTCGATCATTAATATATGTTTAGATGAATTGAACTATTTAAGGTGGCTTATTAATCGATGAATTGAACTATTTAAAGTGGCTTATATTTATTGTATATATTATTGGGTGACATCCTAATCATCTGCTTACCTAACGTGTAAAACGAAAGAAATGTAAACAAATGTTGAAAAAAATAATAAAGTCAGAAGGATAATTTTATTTTGTTATAATTTTTTTTTTAAATGATTAATTAAGTGTTATTCGGGAAAGCGGAGATTGCGGGCAAATACCTGAGCGCACGACCGCCGGCTGTGGTGTCCAGCCTGTTTGCAATCAAAGGGGCTGACTGTGGACCACCGCTTCTCCACGTGGCGCAATCTCCGCTCATCATGCCCTTCTGATTTGATCAAATCCCCTTCTCTTCTACCAACTCTCCGTGTTTTCACTATTTTGATCGACGGTCCATTTGGCACCTTACGCCGAATCCGCTTCTCAACTTATTACCTAATTTCCTGTTTTACCCCCCGTTTAGAACGATACTGCCGGTTGTTAATGAGGACAAACTTGTAACTTGCCCGAAAAGCTTTGTGGAAATAATATGTTTTTCGTTATTTTATTACAATAATTTGTTATAATATAATATGGATTACTATATTTAGGAGCACAGTAGTTGGAGTTAATATTAATCAAGATTTTTTTATTATTATTATTTTGAGGAAGCAGATTACAAAATATTTTTTTATTTTATTTTTTTTGAATAGAGCAGATTACAAAATATTAAAGCTAGGAATTTTCTGTAGTTAAATATCGGTTTTACCCCAACTCTATTTTTAACGGTTTTTTTTTTTGGACGGGATTCCAAAATTTTTGTAGGATGGAACAAACAAATAAAAAATATTACTGACTTATATCTATTACGCGAATGTTGGATATTTGTAAAGATGTTCAAAGGAGAGACATTTAAGTAACTTTGAATTCTCTATTAAATATCAGATTATCGAGATTTTTTGTTTGTTTTTTTTTTTATTTTTTTTTATTCTCGAGATTCTTGTGTTGAGTTCTTTTGACATTTTTATCATTTGATTTTATGTTATATGTTTTTTCTTCGTTAGTTTGATGCAACCATTCACTAAGAAACGATCATGTGCAATTATATAAATGTAATTTGATAATGGAATAAATATAATTCATTCAAAGTAGAAACTCCACATCAATCATGCCATTGTGTTGTTGTGAAGAAATTATGGGCCAACATTAAAATCGATATGTAATATTAAATATTTTTATAAAATCTCAAATGAATACAAAATAAAATATAAAACTAATATATCCAAATTTGATATAAAAATAAAATGTTAACTTAATATAGACAAAATGTAATGGAAATTCAAATGATATTAAATCAATACACAAATTATTACCTCAACATTGGTAGGGGTATCAGATATATAATTTTAAGACTTTCTCATGTACAAATCTTGTTAGATAAGAAATAGTTATGTAAATATTTATAGACTCCTTATAAATTTTTCTATAAGATAAATAAGATTATTTAAAAATGTTAGATATTTAATTTCAGTCATCTAAAGTTTCATTTAAAGATGTTTGACATCTAAATTCTATGGAAAAAAATCGACTTCTAAGGAGTTCTATTTGCTCAAGAAACTTAGCACGTTTCTTTTATACACGATGATAAAGATATTAACTAAATTTAGCATTGTTAAAGTATTTGTTCTTAATGTTGGAGACTCAAATTACTATACGTAGTTATAATGCTATATAGTATAAAAACGAGAGAAAAAATTGAGGAGTTCATGAACAAATAAAACATTCCACATATCAACATTTTGAAATTTAAAATTATAACAAAATTGAAAGTAAACACAAATCCTATGAACTAAAATGGTATGTTGATAAACTTGAAAGAAAAAAAAAATAGTTTTTTGAATTTTGTTTCGTGAAAACAGCTTTTTCAAAATTTGAATTTTCCGTAGTAAATATCGGTTTTACCCCTTATCCTGAAGCTGCTCCTACTTTTCCCATGTGAATAAGACCGAAGCTTATAAAGTTAGATTGGGTAATGTTCCACTGTATTTCATAACTACGAGTTCTCGTGATACCGCTTTTGGAAACAAATCTCAGACGCTCATCAACCTTTACTTTTCCATCATCAGGATCTAAAGACGAACCTCATTGATGATCGCACTTGAAGCACCACGGTAAGCATGGTGAGTTGTAATTTTCCAAAAAGTAGAACCTTTATTATTATTTTTAAAAGCTATAAACCCCATTCCCGATAATACCCTCGTTTCGGTTCAACCGGTTTGACTAAAAATTTGTCGGTGGATTAATCTGAAAAGAGGGCAAATTAGTCAATTCGAATATCCTCTGGCTGTTTAATATATTCGAAAACATTACAGCTCCGCCTGCACCTGCAGTGTTGGCGCGTGATCCACTGTCAACGAGTTAATAATGAAAATAAAGAAATTTTACAGGTATTATCCACTCGTGTGACTACAGAACGCGCTGTGCCGGAGGGTTAGATCGTAAATTCACTTTATTTTACGATGACGAACCAAATTGAAGTCTCGTATGAGCGGGAGAACTGGAAAAAGGAAAAAACAAAAAAAAAAGAAAAAAGACAAATGAAAAAGTATTTGCGTGAGAACGGAGTTTTGAAATTTACACTGTGAAGGGACTTGGTCATTTGTTACGAAATGGACGGCCTTGAATTTTCCACAATAAACTCATCGGGCAGTAATAATAATTATCGAATAATTGGAAAAAAAAAAAAAAAAACAAAGTTAATTTTTTTTGGGTTAGTTTTAATCTAATCACTTACCCATTTTTTACCCATTTTCACCGTTACGGTTTCGGGATTTGGATATGGATGTATAATCGTATTCGAATCAAGGCTGTTCATTTCCTTTTTTGTGCAATTTTTATCCATATGTTTTTTCACTAGGGTTAAAAAAAAAAGGAAATGCGAAAAGGGAAAAAGATTAGCCCTTTGGTTAGTAACAAACGAAGAAGGCCACCCCAGAAGGAAAAAATGGATAAAATTTTTGGCACGCAAAGAATCCCTGTAATTTCTCTCTTATCTCTGTGTAAGTTTTCTTTCTCACTGTAAAAGTAAAAAACGGAAGTAATGAAAGTAAATTTCTAGGGCTTGGGTCTGCCGGTCTGGTTGTTGTTGTGTTATTGGTTGTTTAAAACCGAGTAAATGAAGACGAAAAAGGAAGAAAAGTAATTACTTTTTTTATAAATGATATCCTGTTCTTTGTGTTAATTCAATACTGCTTTTAATATTCTGAACGAATAATTGAATTGTATTTTTTTCAAATTCTTTTAGGTGAAAAGCTCCACGATATGATTTGATCTGCCGTTTGTGAATAAGGATTTTGGAGTTTAATGGGATAGGGATTTTGAGCAACAAGATCCCTTATTTATTTTTTTTTTTCATGGTCCTTTTCCTCATCCCAGTAAAAGAAATCGTTTTCAGAAGGTTAATGATTTGACTTAAGAACGTGCACTCGGTTCGTATATTTTGAATTTCTTTTTTGAAAATCCTTATCGAAAATTCAAAGACGTGCTGAGCTGTTACCATTCCATTTCTGAATCCCTTGCTCGGCCATCGCTCTTCTCCTTCTTATTACCTTCGTGACCTTTTCTGCAAGCTGTAAACGAATGGGAAGCTCATTTGGACACATCTTGGGTTCAACTCATTCTTCCTTTGGATAGTTCTCGTATAAGTTGTCACCGAATGTCACAATGATTTAGAGACGGCCACTGCTGCATTCTTCACCACGCGTCTCGTTTCGCTCTTTCCAAGTATTTTTTCCCCCTCTCTTTCTCTCCTTTTGATCTTTCTCCGACAATGAGATCAGAATCATAGCCATTTTGTTGCTCCTTTTTCTTTTTGTGGGTCTTTTCTCGTTTTTCGATCGGTTTGAGAATTTGGGTCTTGAAGGGGTTCAAGAGGAGGAGGACGAGGGTGCGTTTTGAGGTCTGGAAATCGGATTTCTTCAAGTGGGGTTTTGAGATCGTAGTTCAAAAATGGCGCCCTCGTTTGATTGGTGGGGAAAAGACACTCACAGAGGAACTCCTGTTGTTGTCAAGATGGAGAATCCGAATTGGTCGATGGTTGAGCTCGAGGGTCCGTCGGAGGATGATTTTCTCATCGCCGGCGAGTCGCCGTCGGGTCGGACCAGAGAGAAAGGCCGAGGCAAAAACGCTAAGCAACTCACGTGGGTTCTCCTCCTCAAGGCTCACAAGGCCGCCGGTTGTTTAACTTCCATTGGCTCTGCAATGGTGGACTTGGCCGCCGCCGTCAGACGCCGTGTTGCTTCTGGCCGGACTGACGCCGACGACGCCGACAATGACGTCCCTGTCGGAGGCAGAGAGAAAGAGAACCCCACTGTGAAAACGAGGTTCTATTCTTGTATCAAAGTGTTTCTATGGCTGTCGGTGCTTCTGTTGGGTTTTGAGGTTGCGGCCTTCTTCAAAGGCTGGCATTTCGGTACTCCAAAGCTTCAATTGGATTATCTCTGGGCATCGCAGTGGGGTTTTAAAGGAGTTTTTGATTGGATTTACTCTCAGTGGGTATTGATTCGAGTGGACTATTTAGCTCCTCCTCTTCAGTTCTTAACCAATGCCTGTATCATTCTGTTTCTCATTCAGAGCTTGGATCGTTTAGTCTTGTGTTTGGGTTGTTTCTGGATCCGATTCAAGAAAATCAAACCGGTTCTTAAACCTGGAGACGAAGACCTTGAATCTGGCGAGAAGGGCTATTTCCCAATGGTTCTTGTTCAGATCCCCATGTGCAACGAAAAAGAGGTGAAATTCTTTGTTCATATATTCTGCTAATGCCACTGGAAATTGTTTTAGTTCTTATTGACAATTGAGTTTGTGGCTTCTTCTTCTCAGGTTTATCAGCAATCAATTGCTGCTATCTGCAACTTGGACTGGCCAAGAACCAAGCTGCTAATTCAAGTTCTTGATGATTCTGATGATCCAACTACACAGTTGCTGATTAAAGAGGAGGTTCATAAATGGCAGCAAGAGGGTGCCAACATTGTTTATCGTCATAGGGTCATTAGAGATGGTTATAAGGCTGGCAATCTCAAATCGGCCATGAATTGTAGCTATGTTAAAGATTACGAATTCGTCGCCATCTTCGACGCTGATTTTCAACCCACACCTGATTTCCTTAAAAAAACTGTTCCTCATTTCAAGGTATATAAGGCTCTCTTTGTAAGTAGTGAAATTGAATTTTGGATTCTCCTTAGAAGGCTGTTAACCCTCTTTTCAATGGCACTCAGGACAATGAAGAGTTGGGACTGGTTCAAGCAAGGTGGTCTTTTGTGAACAGGGACGAGAATTTACTAACCAGGCTGCAGAACATCAATTTAGCTTTCCATTTTGAAGTAGAGCAGCAAGTGAACAGTATCTTCCTCAACTTCTTTGGATTCAATGGTACTGCTGGTGTGTGGAGGATCAAAGCTCTGGAGGACGCCGGTGGGTGGATGGAAAGGACCACCGTCGAGGACATGGATATTGCGGTCCGTGCTCATCTTCATGGTTGGAAATTCATATTCCTAAATGATGTTGAGGTACTAATCTTTGTTCATTATATGATATGAGTAACTAGTTTATTCAGTGTGTGTTTCTGAGTTATTGAATATACTTTTTGCTGCATGATCAGTGCCAATGTGAGCTACCAGAATCTTATGAAGCTTACAGAAAACAACAACATAGATGGCATTCTGGACCAATGCAATTGTTTCGCCTTTGTCTGCCTGCTATTATTCGATCAAAGGTATCGACATGTCGAACTTTTTCATGTCCTTGCTCGAACGTGCAATTATTCTTTTGTTATGGAATTTGGCTTTAATCACATTGCTGATATAGTTCTCTTTTGTAATTGATTCAATGCAGATTAGTGTATGGAAGAAGTTCAACTTGATCTTCCTCTTCTTTTTGCTCAGAAAATTGATACTGCCCTTCTATTCTTTCACACTTTTCTGCATAATTCTCCCAATGACAATGTTCGTTCCCGAAGCCGAGCTACCCGCTTGGGTCGTTTGCTATATCCCGGCTACCATGTCGTTTCTAAACATCCTGCCGGCCCCAAAAGCCTTCCCTTTCATTGTCCCTTACCTCCTCTTCGAGAACACTATGTCAGTCACCAAGTTCAATGCCATGATCTCAGGCCTCTTCCAGCTTGGTAGTGCCTATGAATGGGTTGTTACAAAGAAATCCGGTCGTTCCTCCGAGGGCGATCTCGTCTCCTTGGTAGAGAGAGAGCAAAAGCATCAAAGAGGGGCTTCGGCGCCCGACCTCGAAGAGATGAAGGAAGAAATTCAGAAGCAAGAACAGAAAGCTTCTTTGCGAAAGAAGCACAACCGAATATACACGAAAGAGCTCGCATTGGCTTTCCTCCTCCTAACGGCATCGGCACGGAGCCTTCTGTCTGCACAAGGGATCCATTTCTACTTCTTGCTGTTCCAGGGGATCTCGTTCCTGCTGGTCGGTTTGGACTTGATCGGTGAACAGATAGGTTGATTGTAAAAACGGAAGAACTCTGTAGGAAAGAACACAAGGAAATCAGTCGAGAAAAACAATGGTGGAATGGAAGAAAAAAAAAAAAAAGAGGACAACCACAATGGAATAAGTTGAAGAAAAGAGAGGCTGTGTAGTGAAAAAAGATCAACAGAGCCCCAGAATATGCTTCAAAATTATAATTTGTCAGCAAACCCTTTAGTGAATGTCAAGTCCATTTCACCCAATACAGACGAGAGAAGAGAGCATTATAAGGACACAAGCAAAAGACATAATATTGGACAGAGACGCTTATTTCAAATGGCGAGGCTCTTCCAGTGTATGTATGTAGGTTTTTTTTTTTTTTTTCTTTTTGCTTCTGATAATGTTGTTTCAATTCGTTTGTTTTTCAATACTTTTGTAAGAAAAAATTGAACATCAAAAACATCAAAACAAGGAAATTAGTCAACTGTTGGATGAAGGGGACAGAAGAATGAATTTCGTTATTATTTAATGATGATAGTTTCTTTCCTTCTGGTTGCTTTCAAGCTTTTTGTCAGTAAGAAAATGTTGTGGGAATTGAATTTCGTTGAGAGCTCTGTTGGTTGGCTGAGGCAAAATTGACCAAGTCAATTCTTTTTTGTTTTGTCGATTTGGGGTTTAGAATTGGCAATTGGAAAATGGTTAAAAAGGCATTCCATTTTGAACAATCAGTTTGCATTTTGGGAGTTCCTGTGGATTGGTGCGTTTAAAGTGTTGAAGATTATCCAAACTTGTGTCGAAATTCGAAAGATGACACCTAATAGTCGGAGTCGAGTTGCAGCCTACACGCGGCGGCAAGTCAAGAACTGTTCTTTGTTTTCTTCAAATGAAATTTATGGAAGATAGATTTAGGAAACTGTGTAGTTATTTATTTATTTATTATTATTTAAACCCTTTTGAATTTGAATTTTTAATCTCTTGGTCGAGGGTACATGTCAATTACTACTAAATTATGCTTGTTTCGACAATTAGATGCTTTTTTAGTTTAATGATACGTAAGAGTGGAGATTCGAAATTGTATCTTTTGATAGATGAGATGATATAATGTTTTAACTAGTTGAATGATGTTCAAGTTAGTAAAACTATTCAAACAGGTCGAGTGTATTTAGAGATTTGCATGACTTTATTATTTTTTTTTTCATAGATTTGTATAGCACTATTTGAATCAAATATATTGAAAAATATTAATTTACCCGGTCCAAAAGGTGGATTCTAAAGTCTAAATCCATGGAGTCTATAAAATATGTAACCAATCTATAATTTGACAAGGATAAATTCCAAAGTCTAAATTGATATAGTCTATAGAATTTGTACACTTGTAATTTGACATAGATAGAGACATAAGCTAAGAACAAATGGTTGCTATTAATGTTCCCTCAGTATGATGGACATTGAACCAGTTTAAAATTCAACAACATTGAAGCATTGGTAAGACAACAATCGTGCTATAGAAGTTAAAATAAACATAACAAAAATTAAAATAAAAAGAGAACTGAGAGAAAGCAAGAGGAAGAGAAATAGTATAGATGTGAGGACCAGAGGTGTATTGTAAAATGAGCAAAAGAAACCCTTTTATCGAGGCAATGACTAACAGTTACAAAATAAATTAAAAAAATCACAAAATTTGTTGTTGCAAATCCCATATTAATTTATTAGAGTAATACAAATATGATATACCTTATAACTATAAGTTCAAAATAATTGTAAAAAAAAAAGAAAAAGAAAAAAAATATATGTTTAAAATATGTTTAAAAAAAAGCTACAAGTTGAGAATAAAATATAAAGAGGGCACTGACTGATATAGCTAACCATAACAAAATCCACTACTTTCCAACAGTTGCAAATAAATATAACAAACGAACTCAAAAAAGAATAATAAATATATCAAATAGCCGCTAAAATCATTATTGCTCACAGCTGTATTTGAAATTTAACTTTCATAAACATTAAAGGGAGTATTTGATATGTAAACTCTAGATTTTGTTAAAAGGTAAATTATGTGTTTATGAATTGAATTATTATGATGATGTATCCATAAACAGTGTAATTTATTAGGAAAAAATGTAATTGAATGTAAAAATTAAGCTTAAGTTGATAAAATTGAGTGCAGAGTGAAAGAGACAAAACTTGACTGACACAAATGATAAATGAAAGAAAAGCAAGAGATTGAATCGGTGAGCGGGCGGCAAAGCAGAAGAGAGTGAAATAGCAGCTGCTTCTCATCTTTAAATTCATTAATAGATTCATCGCATCAACGCCGCCGCCGCGCCGCCGCCTGGGGTACCAAGAACCAAGCATCTACACATGCTCTCTTATCTCTTCTTCTCCTAAACTCTCACTGCAACTAAAAAGTTGAATAGTTTACTCAAGGAGAGGCCAATAGTCATTTGTTTGAGGGAGGATATACCTATGATTTTTTTTCTTTGTCTAACTGAGTGAAACTTTGCTTGCATTCTTCTGCTATGTTCATGTTAGTAGCAAAAAAAAATTAACATGGTCTATTCTTTTACTTTGATTTGCATGTTATTTAGGTTAAATTATTAATTTAGAACCAAAAAACTCCCATGGAAGGAACAATAAAACTAAAAATTGTTTAAATAAGAGGATATATGATAAATTTTGGGGCTGGTTGCAAAAGTAGCAAAATGGTCCAAAGTAATTGCAAAAGTAGCCGTCCGCATAAATATTTGCAAAAATGGCAAAATCTTACCATCGGAAAAGTAAAATTACTAAAATGCCCATACTGATAGAAAACTTTCTATCAGTGATAGATTCTATCAATGATAGAAAAACTTTCTATCAGTGATAGAAGTTTCTATCACTAATAGAATCTATCATGATAGAAACTTTATTCTATCAACGAATGAAACTTTCTATCATAGAAGATTTCTATATATATATATATATATATATATATATATATATATATATAATTGACGAGGAAGAAGATGCGCGCGTCAATCAGTTTTTCTATCACTGATAGATGATAGAAAAAGTTTCTATCACTGATAGAAATCTTCTATCCCTGATAGAAAGCTTTTATATCAGTGATAGAAACTTTATTGTATCAATTATAGAAACTTTCTATCAGTTTCCACCACTGATAGAATCTATCAGTGATAGAAATATCAGTGATAGAAACTTTATTCTATTAGTGATAGAAATTTTCTATCACTGATAGAAAATTTTTCTACCTAGAATCTATCAGTGATAGAAAGAGATTTCTATCAATAATAATAATAATAATAATAATAAAACTACCGAGGAAGAAGATGTCAATCAGGGGAGGGGCAATTCAAGAATATAAAAAATTAATTAAAAAATTTTGTCATATTTGCAAATATTTTAAAAAATTACTATATTTGTCATTATTTACCCTCATGTTGCCACTCATTACAATTATCCTAAATTTTGCACTATCGACTATACCTAAACCAAATGGCCCATTCTGTTTTGTGAGCCCTTCAAAAATAAAAAAAAATAAAAAAATAAATGAAAAGACAAACAATTATATACACAAAACTTACTCTTCAGTCTTCTCATCAATAATTCTACAATTTAAACTGTAATATTTACGTACAGATCAATATTTATATACATAATTAAAAAAAACAAAAACAAACAAAAACAAATGATTATCAAATGGAACTAAACCTCTGCAATTTTTAAACTTTTTTTTTTTATATATAAATGCAATTTTTAAACTAGTAGATGCCTAACAAAACTGCTGTATACATTGAAAATACCTTTACCGTGGCTAAACAAAAAGAGAGAATATATTTATTTTTCCATTTCAAAAATATATTTTTTTTCAACTCCTCAAAAACAGAAAAAGAAAATCAAAATAAGCTTCTGGCCTCGTTCATAATTGTTCATGTCATAGAAGGATGGAATTACAATTCAACCCTTGAAAACATGCAAACATAAATTATTTAATAAGTAAATTTCATAAACTGCCAAGAATAAAAATTAACAATGTTCTATAATAAAACGAGCATATGTTAACCCTCGACCAAGAGGTCAGAAATTCGAAACCTCCAGCTCCAATGTTGTTGAACTAAAAAAAAAACTTCTATATAAAACTTTATAGTATATCCTTAAACTATTGCTTCCAATCTAATCAATTCCACTAATAAAAAAAAATGATTATCACGAGTCTGAAATAACAAAATAAGATCAACGATAACAAAACCAAATAAAAATTATAGCAAATACAAATAACAAAAGAAGGATTAGAAGATTTTCGTCCTTCTCTTTGAAAATTTCCATGAAAACTCGTACAAAAGCTTCAACCTTCCATTTCATCCTCTAATCTACAATTCCCAATTCAAACCAATTCTCTTCAGCCTCACCCACAAAATCTAAATTTACATTCCTTTTTCTGCTATTAATCCATCTTCTTCTGCTAAAATACGAAGAACAATAGTTAGAAACTGAATCCTATACAGACTTTTTAATCTTTTTTTTTTCTTTGTCAACTTCAAAACATTTGAATTTCTGTTAAGGAATAAAATGAGCATTTTTTTTCCTGTCTCCTTCATTTGCAAGAAGTTAGCGCTCTGGTTTCAACCTCCCTGCCATTGTCAAGTAAATTTAAAGATCAAACATCTTTAACTTGGAACTTTAGAATACAAAGCTGTTGGATTATGAAGATTACCATTTGGTCCCAAATTGTCTATGGCCGAACCGGAGTCGAATCCCATTTGAAGAAGACTTTGGAGATCGCTGTCTAACATAGTCTGCTCGAAGATGGTTTTCGGTTAATGTTGTTGAACACAGAACAAAACAGTTGCATTATTCAGAGGATCACCAAGGTAAGTACCTGAGGCAGAGGAGGAAACTGTGTGGATGTGGTTGGCATATTCGACATCGTCCCCTGAAACTGAAACATTCGATGAGGAGGGACCGGGGGAACGGCGCTCAACCCGGGATCAAATCCAAGTACAGTTCCATTGCCACCCCGTGTGTGGAAAATCTACACGAAATAGAAGTAAAACCAGATTAAAATGGTTCACAGACTAATTTAACACAACCTAAACAGCCAAGACAACTCTGGACTTACATCTTTGGATAAAATCCTTTCGATATCGACGTTCACGTCCGGGTTGACAGTAGCAAGTTTCATTGACAAAAACTGCAGAATAGTACAAACAAACAACTTCATTTGAGATTACCTTATTGTATTGATCATATCTTCCTACTTTAAGCCCAAAATTTTGATTATCATTCCCACTATCTAACAATATTAGTACAAGAGAAAACACTCAAGAACTCCTTATCTCATTGCAACAAAACAATTCACAACCACAACCAACATTCAATTCTAATTCTCTTTTGAAGTTTCAATAGTTGTAATAATCAGAAGAACAACGATCCATCCAACTTTCTGTAAATTTTAAACACATACCTCAACCTGCTGTTGCAGTGACTGAACATAGTTGATAATCTCATCAAGCATTACAGCCTTTCCAGTAATCTATAGACAAAAAAACAGATCCGAATTCGAGTAAGACTCGGACATCCACAAGCAAAAAAACTCGCTGATATCAAACAAATCAAATACCTTATTGCATCCAGGAACAAGTTCTTGAAGCAATCTCATCCTCTCACTAATCTTCTCCCTCCTCACCTATTGGCCAATGTTTCACACTTCTAAGATAAGGATAACTAAACAAGAAAGTTTTACTTCAAAATTCAAAACTCAACAGTAAAAAACTAGAAAGTTACCCTCTCAGCAAGGCTGTGGCTGTTTGTGGCCTGCCCTCTTCTAGCTCGCACATGAATGTAATTTTCCTTTGGAGCTTCACCACTGTTATTAGACTTCTCCTTTGTTTGTTTTCCAGTTGCTTTTCCTCGTAAATTCTGCTCCATTTCTGCATTCTTCTCTTCTTGTGTACTGGAACTGTCTCCAGAAACATCCTTCTTCAATTTCCCTTCAGATTTCTGCCAAAGAACAAGTAAAGTCAATGCCATGATTCACAATCAAAATGATGAGGTGATTGAAGATTCACCAAAGTTACCTTATTTGGGCTAAATGGGAAAGTGGAATCAAGGGCTCGTTTTCTGATTTTACCACTTGGCGATCCTAAACCAGCTTCTTCACCAGATGGTGGTAAATTTTCTTGTGATGTTTGAGCAGTGTTGGTCGATCCTCCATTTCTGTAATTTGAAGAACACCCTCCAAGAATCTGACCAGCAAGACCAAAAGAACCAAACATGTCGGAATAATTCCCACTCCCAAAACATGGCAGCTTCGTCCCCATCTCCAAATCTGTCGGATAATGAACAGTTTGCGTTGTGCCACTCCCTCCATGGTTCTCCAAAACAACAGGAAACGAATTTGAAAATTCGCCATGAGAGGAGACCATTGACGCTGCTCCAAAATTCTCGCTTTGACCTAAAGAAACCAGTGGATCCCAACCAGACCCAAAGAAAGACCCCATCGCCATTGTTCCCGAAAGTTTATCCGAAGATGGACAATTCAGTAACCCCTCATTCGAATTTCTAAAACCCATTTCGTCATTTTCGAGATCACCCATTTTTCCCCCTTCTGAAATTGAAGAACTAACGAATCCCCAGTCTATAACAGTCGGTTTACAGTTACTTCCGATGAGAGGAAAACATAAAAACTAAAAAAAGAAATTAAAATCAAAAGGGGAAAGGCGGTTTTGACCAGAGTTGGGCCGGTGATATCTTGCGAGACTAAACAAAGAACAAAATGTAGCCTTTGCAGCTTTATAAGGCGTTAAAGTAAAAGCAGCTTCGCAAATGCAGCATCCCCATGAAGAAGAAAGTTAAAGAGAAACAAAAAAAAAAAACAAAATCGAATGTTTAAGACGAAGAGCCCTCTTGTTCGGTTCATAAACTTTGAGGATGTTGAAGAAGCTTGCTCTGTTCTGGTCTGGTCTCTGTTGAAATGCAAAAGGGAAAGAAAAGAAAAGGAGGAAAAAAAATATATTTGGGGGCAAGACAAGAAAGTGAACCTTTCAGAGTATAAAGTGGACAACAAACAATGACATTAGCTATACAACAGCTCATCAATGCAGAAAAAGGAAAGCAGATTCCCTTTTCACTTTTGGGCATGGAAGAAAAACATTTTCCAAGTTCTCCATCCAATCAAATGCCAAAATATGATTGATTTAAAACTGGGGTTTTTCTTTTTCTTTTTCTTAGATCAGAAAAAATTGTCAAAAGGGGTTTCTGCAAATTTTCAGGAAATGAAAATGGTGGGTCTGAACAGAGAAGGATTACAAAGAACCAGTGGCTCAAGTGATGAACCTGAAGGATCTTGAAGAGAGGAAAGTTGCAGAAAGGCCTTTGAGATATCCTCGTATCTGTAACCAAGAAAAGACGAAACTTGGAATTGAATTTTGGGGAGTGGGCGTTTTCTAAAATTGGGAGTTTTGAATTAAAACTGAAATTCACCAATTGGGTTTGCTGCATAAAAGGCAAAGGAAGCATCAAATTCCAACTTTTATAGATCAAAGACAGAGAGAGGGAGAGAGAAAAACTCAGACATTGCTCACCTGTCTACCCTTAACAAGTGACATGTATGATATTAAAAGACAGACATAGACTAACTAATGCCAACTGCTCTTCATGCTAAATTATTACACAACCTAATCTCTCTTATCTTTTTTTTTTTTTTTTTTTTTATTGCTTTCTTTACTTTAATTTTGTAAATTTCTCTCTCTTCTGCAGCTTTGCATTAAAATACTCTGTTTCTTTTTTTCTTTTTCTTTTTTTTCTCTCTCATGCTAATCATAGGAGAACTGAACTACTGGAGAAGGGGAGATGTTCTTCTCTTCAAGGCCAAGCTTGCTTCTTTGCTTGCTTCTTCCTTTCATATACTTTCTTTTCTCTTATTTTAACTGACACATTTGCCTCCCATTCCAAAAGACACTTCTTTGCTGTTACACACTCATTTTTTTTTCTTCTTTGGCCAACTAACCCTCCTCTCATTTCTTTTGACATTAAATCATTATTCTACCTAACCTCATTTTGCACCTTTTTCCTTTTTTACCTGTACTCCTTAAACAGCTGCTAATCTCATCGGTAGTTCCATTCAATCCTCTCATTTAACTTTTTTTTCACTTTCAATCCTTTTCTCAAATGCAGAACAACAATGATATTATTCACTTCTCATAAAGTCATTGGGTCAAAAATCTTTTCACTTCTAACAATCAATGTAATACTTACTATATTTGCAACTAGACTATAAATTACAGATTTGATCATTAAACTTTAAGAGTTGTGTCTAATATGTCGTTAAACTTATAAATTATGACATCTCCTCTAATCTTTTGAATGTGGATCTTCAACAGACAAGATGACTAACATTATACCTGTCAAGGAAAGATAAAAAAAAAATTTCATTGTCTACCTTTCTATCTCTTAACTGTCAACAGAAATGTTTACAAAGATCTTTACGTATTGAGTATGCAGGGAAGTATTGATCTAAGTAAAAAATGTCTCTAAGGGAAGAGGAGGGGAACTTTAAAAAGAAAAATGAGTTTAGTTTATTGAAGGAAACAGCTGTAATGTGTGCTTTTTTGATTTGGGTGCTTTGGGGTTAGCAACCATATGGAATATTGGAATCTAATCATCAAAATTTACTTCCTTGTCCTGCTACCATTTCCAGCTATAGTTGGTGTCTGCATCTTCAAAGCACAGCCAATAGCCAGCCACCCCAGTCAAACCCCTCCCCTTTGGTCAACTCTCTCTCTCTCTCTCTCTCTCTCTCTGCTTCCTAAATCAATGCCTAAATTTCTCCCTAGCTTCCTTTTTTATATTCTTTATTTTTTTTATTTATAATAATATATATTTTATTTATTTTCTCAATATTCAAAAAAAAAAAAAGAGAGAGATTTTTAGAACATCAACATCTCGATTGATGTGAGGGCCCAGATGAAGTACGAGTGGTTAGTCAATAGTATTATAAAAGGATGCATGATTGTGATGGTACATCAAACTTATCACTGTGCCTTCTCACTCCAAATCATTCCCCTTCTCTTCTCTTCTCTTCAACAACATATCTGTTATTATCTATCTATTTCCAGTTTTATTTCTTCCATATTTTAACACACAATATCATTTGAATGATTGGCCTCGCTTCGCCCAACCAAATATATTTATTAAAATCTCCATCTATCTACAAAAATGGTTCACTTACAAGCTTTTCCTTCTAAACTTTTTAGGATTCCCATTTATTTTATTATGTCTTTAATGAGTTTTTGTTATCTTTATTTTATTTCCCATTCTAAGAAGCTTCTTATTTATACTTTCAAAGTTATGTTTAATAGATTTTTGTTATTAAATTGGTATTACATTAGAGATTAATTTTGAACAAGTTCGTGCATTATGTGACATAAATGTTTAGTTCTTAGACTTTTACGGTAGGTTTCAATAGTTATTATTAATATTTTTTTTAAAATATGAAGCATATTGAAAGAAATTTAGATATATTAGTCACAATTTTAAAAGTTTAGAGACTAAACTCATGATTTAATCTTAAAGATAAATTAGTTTTATTGTATATGTTTTGTGAATTTATTATTTGTAATGAGATTAACAAATTCATAGTTTAGAATAAAAAAAATTCACATATCAAATATAAGTTCAGACTTCTCAACATCAAATTATACAAGTTTAATGCCTAACCAAACAAACAATTACTTATGGAGGTTCGACAATTTTTTTAAAAAATACAAGAATTGAATGGAAAATCAAGTGGGAGTTGAAATAGACCCTTTTTTTTCTTGAACATTTGAAGTTTTTTTTATATATATAATGTTGATGGTCGATTTTGGCCAGAGGATCTCACCTGACCTTCACGTGCCACCAACGGTAAATTTGTAGTTGAGGGGGGAAGACGTGGCCTGCAAGACAGTAAACCTGCACACCGGTGTGGTGCTCGCCACACCGGCTCCGATGCTTAAGTCAGCAAACAGAACGGTAGGGCGTGGAAAAGTAAGAGCAAGAGGAGAGAGTCGAGAGTATAGAATATAGTTTAGGGATTGAATTCGGGATCCCCTCTTCCGTGGCGAAGAGGGATATAAATACCTGTTCATCCTCCTAGCCTTTTTAGGGTTTCGGAGGCGTTTTAGGTCAAACCAGGCGAAACCGGGGCATCTAGAGGCGGTGGGGACCAGACGGGACCAAACGAGCTCGGCCCGCACGAGCGGGCCGAGGGGCGGCCTCGGCCCATGGCCGAGGCCGAGCATGGGGTCGGGTCATGACCCGACCCCTTCGGCCTTGGCCCGTCCCGCTTACCGGCTCCGCCTCCTTGGCCCGGTTTCCAGTCCGATTTCTCCCCGATTGTCCTCGTCAGCTCCTCGTACATCGGGGTGGTCCAAAATTGCCTATAACATATAACATATGACGGGGAGGAATTTGAACCACAAATCTCCTAATCATTGATACAAGTTTTATAGGTTAGTCGAGCTAATTATAGAGTATATTGCTTGTTACATTGCATGTGGAGAAATGTAAAGTGGAAATAAATTGGAAAATGGAAATAGTTTATAGGGGGAAGAAAGGTATGAGAAATCTCACGCGTGCGATTTGTGTGGTCCTCTTTCACTGTCAATGATGGGGTTGGTTCATTAAACGAGAATCTCAATGGATTTTTGCCTTACTTTTCTGTTTTTTGCTTCTCTAAAAGCTCCGATGTCGACTTATGTTATATTTATATATTATGTTTTTTTTCCTACATTTTTTTTTTTGAAATAATACTTTTTTTTTTTTTTGAAAAAACATTTATATATATATACTCAACTGTCAGTCAATACCTACACAAATTCTATTTCCACTTCTCAATAAACACATAAATCAAAATCTTTCGAAAACGACGCATTTATGCTAGAGTTTTTCACCTAATAGTTTTCAAGCTTTAAGTGGTATAGTTTGGAGTTGATCTATTTTTAGCTTATGATTTGTAAAAGGAAATTTCCTATTTAAAAATGTATTTTATAAATTTGAACTTTCCTAATTTCTTATGAAATTAGAGAATTCATAGCATACTAGAAATAAATTAAACCTTTATCGATTTCAAGTTATATAAACTCATAAGATCTAAATCTAATGAGAGTGGTTTTTAATTGATTTTCACTCGATTTAAGTTCAAAATTATGTTATTATCTCTACTCTCTTTTTTCTTTTCTTTTTTTTTCTTTCCTTTTCCACCAATCAAATCTCTTTTTTCATTTAAAAAAGACAACAATTGTGACTAAATTATTATTAATCTAGAATTAGTGATCAAGTTGGAAAACCTCGAGATTAGCCAATAAGAGCATAATTCAATTGACATAAAATGTGTGTTTGTAATTAAGAAGTCATGAATTCGAATTTCACTACCTTCAAATGTTGTTGAACTAAAAAAAATCTCGAGATTAATTTTAAGAACCAAAATGATAAGAGAGCAATAGACTTTTAATAATAAAAGCTATTATTCTGACCAATAATTTCAAAATTTAATGCATATAAGATGTGTGTTGAGTGGAGGGGAAAAAAAGCATTAGTGATAAATAATTTTGTGAATGACCAAGGAAATCTTCAATGTCAAAATCGAGGTGATGAATGGAAATAATTGATATCATCAAAAAAAAAAAAAAAAAAAAATGGAAATAATTGATGGTGTTGGGAAAATTTCCCATTTCCCTTTTTTCTTTTTTCTTTTTTCTTTTTCTTATATATTTTTTTAATTAATGTCTAAACAATATTAAATTAATTAGGGAGTGGGACTTTCTTTAAAAACAGGTTACTTTACAAAGCTCATCTCTCAGCCCATGCTTGATGCTTCATCCCATCACACTTTTTAAAGAAAGCTTTTCTCTTTTCCTTTTCTTTACAGAAAGCAACCACATTTCTTCTCTCTCTCTTACAAGTTAAAAAGAATAAAAAAGACCAAAAAAAAAAAATAAAAAAAAATTACGTGCATTAAATAAATATAATTAAGGTTAATTAAATTAATTTGGTGAAGTAGTTCAGTTCTTGAACGGAAGGTTAATTAAAAATCTCTAAAATCTTCCCATATTGGCCAATCAAAATGGCTCTTGCATGCGCACCAACTCCTACAATCATTCATCCGACTCTAATCTCTTTCCTAGTTTAAAACTAAAACATCAGAGATTTTTTTTAAAGAAATAACTCAGATTTACGGATGATTTGATTTAATAATATGGTAACAAAGTATTAATTAAGTTCCTACAACTTTATATTATCTAGTTGTTACGTATTATTACTCTACCTATTAGATCTTGTTTCATCAAAGGAAGATCGTTCACGAATTTCGTGTTCACAGTTCTCAATGTAAAAAGACCATTTTTTCAATTGTCTCATATACCAAAATCAAGGATTGAGATAAATTGCTAAAGAAGACATATAAGGAGATATTTTGAAAACATAACTTAGCATCTAAGTTTATAAAGGTTTAAAAATCCAAATAAATGAATAATAATAATAATTCCACATTGCTTCAGAGATTTTTTTTTTTTTAATTTACAAAAGTCTAAAACAAGAATCACATTAATATTTTATTAACTATTGCATAAGTAGGAAAGACATAATTCACTGCATGTCTAGGGTTTAACAATATGACTGTCACTTTTATAACATTTATTAGTTATTAATTTATCACACATACATCTAATTATGTAAATGTAACCGTGATATCGCATCAATCACATCAACTAATAAAGCATATGCAATATCGAACCTAAATTCATTTGAGTTTAAAATCTAGGAGACTATATATATATATATATATATATATATATATATATATATATATATATATATATATATATATATATATATTAGCAAAAATAGAATATGATGATGATGAAGATATGAGTTGGAACATATTTGATGCAACAGAAGAGTAATGAAAACGCAGGATTCAGAACACTATCCATCAACTCAACAGAAACATAAAACTTTAATCATATAATTTGCAGACATATATAACTACTTCCAATTGAATGTTACCACATCGACAAGCTATAGCTAGATCAGCTACATCTTTTTTCAATCCCCCATTTTCATATATATTTCAATTTATACAAACAGGCAATAACGGCACATAAAAAAGGAAATCTTTGCTTTGTTTTTAAGAATGTTAGGTTTCAAACATTCTCCTGTAACACTACTAACAAACCAGACACCGTAATGCGTAATCATGGCTCTGTTCAAAAGTATTCATTTGATTTTAATTTCCACTTTCATTTTCATATCTATGTCTCTGTGAGGTTTCAGTTTTCTATATATATTCTCTGTGCATGATTATGATTTCTGGTCATTTAGATTCTTACTTCCCCACACATTCTGCACCCAAAAATCACTTTTGCCATCCACAGTATCATGATCCTGTTCGAGATTTCTTCGTGAATTGTGTTCCCTACGACATCATTTTTATATAGGTAAAATACTTGTCAAACACATCGGTAAGTTTGAATTTCTACTTGTTATTAGTGTGACACAAATAATTGGCTTACTTATATTTATATTTATTATTGGTTTTGAGATGAAACTCATGTTATCTAATATGATATCAAAGTCAACGAAACCCAAACGGGTACTCGGTCCAAAAAAATTGAGATCATGTTTTGCTGACACGTCTTTATTCTCAGGTTTACTGTGTGGATTGCACTAACAAAATAGCATGCAAATTACATAGCTCTCTCGGAATCAATCAAAGAACTCTTACCGTCGAAGAACTCACAAACTTCTCTCTCGCTCACAAAGAATCATTCTATCACACAAGTAAGCATCAAGCAATTAGCGAAAGGAAGAAGAAGTAAAGATCAACACCAGATGTAAAGTGGTTCGGCAATGAAGGCCTGCGTCCACGGTAGGAAGGGAACGACTTTCATTCAATTCAGGATTACAGAGTATTCAAAGGTACAAATTCTCACTCAAAAGATGATTACAATCTCTCTCTTGCTTTCTCTTTTCCTCAACTCATCTATTTATACAAGTTTGAGAGTATGATATTCTGTTAGGACAAAACATGAGAGAAAACTTATTGATTGCAACCGCCAAGACAGGTATGTCTTTCTTATAGATCCGATTCAAGAATAGTGAATCTAAAAGAGGCACCATCTTGAGGGGTATGTTGAGGATCCCACGTTGAAAAGATAAATGAAGACCTCACAATTTATAAGATGTATGAGTTACTTCTCTCATTGTCAATTGGTTTTGAGATGGAGCACCATCATATCTAATATATGGTATCAGAGCTCATGAAATCCAAATGGATATTCGAGGGGACAAGTTGAGGATCACAAATTAAAAAAATAAGGGAAGACTTCACAATTTATAAGATACCAGAATTACCCCACTAATAATCTAAATAGACTCGAGTAAACAAATCGGTTTGGGGAGAATGAAAAAGTTTTATTTTGTTAGTTTATAAAATAATATGCACTTTTTTTTCTTTTTTGAGAAAGAAAAATAATATGCAACTTGGATCTGTGGGTTTTATACTGAAAATTAGTAAACTAATAATGCGGCAATTTTTTTTTCAAGGTGATTTCTGGGAGTTTTAATTTTTTTTCAAGATGTGTGACTTGTGAGACCTTTGTGATTATTAATGGATGACTGATAACAAAATGCCGCCTTGTGATTTTGTAATTACCGTGATGGTATAATGATGAAAAGTTTGTGAAGTTTTCTGATCAATTGATTTTCTTTTTTATTTTTTATGGGAGGGTTTTTGAGTAAATTCTAGTGTATCTTCAAAATCAAACCATGTAAATCTTGGATACTATAGTTAAATTAAAAAATCTAAACACATGTTTTAAAATTAACTAAAAAAAAACCTAAGATTTAGGGTCTTAAAGCAAAAATATCAATGTATGTATATGGAATGTAGGAAATACAATGTTTAGGAATTGAGTGTAGGGGACTACCGGACACCCACATATCTCCACAATGGTATGATATTGTCCACTTTGGGCATAACCCTCATGGCTTTGCTTTTGGTTCACCCCAAAAGGCCTCATCCCAATAGAGATACTAGTCCTCCCTTTTTATACCCATGATCATCCCCTTATCTAGCCGATGTGGGACTTTGGGCGCACTCCCAACAATCCTCCCCTCGAACAAAGTACCACCGAGCCTCCCCTCAAATAGTCATCTATCCCGTCCAACTCTCTAGGCTTCACCGCTTTACCGAGAGTTCTTGCTCTTATCTAGGACGACTCCTCTTCTCCGGAGTATACCCGCCCACCCAGAGCTCAACCACGGACCTCCACCATGACTATTAAGGCTCACAACTTCTTTGTTCGGAACCCGAGGATTCCACCCAACACGGCTACTCCCGGGGCATGGCTCTGATACCAACTGATAGGACCCAAGTAGTATATTAAACTACCCACTAGGATCACCTCCAAGACAATCAACCAATTAATAGTCCAAAAACACAACAGATAAATCACCAATTTATCACCAAGAACACAACCAATCACGGACAGCAACCAACCATAAAATTCAGAATACCAAAAACACAAAAACACGCACAATTTATACGTGGAAAACCCCTTCGATGTGAAGAGTAAAAACCACGGGACTTGTGAGGAGTCCACCCTTGTCACCTTCTCTTATTATGATAAAATTGAGGGAAAAAGAATCCAAATCAGTCATACAAAGACTCACAACCCACCAATACCTTCATACATAAGAGATCAACACAAAAAAGGATAAAGAAGATGAAAAATCTCCAGTTTTACAGGTTCTGTCCAGCAGCGAGTACGAACAAACCAGAGCTCAAAACGACGATCCAACCGTTCAAAACGAGGCCCTATGTGTCCCCAACAGGCTGACCAAATTTCAGCAAAATCCAACGGTTAAAACTCCGGCAATCGACAACTTTGTGAACGCTGTCGCTGAAAATCCGAACTGCACGGCTCTCCCTGCTTCTCTCCGTTTTTCTGTGTAATTTTCTGTATTTTTCTTTTCTGCCGTCTTCCTTAGGTCATCCCATATCAAAGGAAAAAAACCCTAGGCTTACAAGACAAGCCCACGCATTTAACCCTAATTGGGCTAAACACATAACCCGACATATTGGGCTCATAAACACAAGTTTTAAAAAAACTCTTGCTTGTGCAACAAGTGGGCTGGACACCCACAACATTGAGTTCACCATATGTTCAGCCTCCAAAACAAAATTGATGATGGATTTCAGTAATTCATACATCTTTTTGAATCACGAGAAACATTATTAAGAATCACCCTAGGAATTTCAATTCATGCATCTGTTGAATAAACTTGATCTTTTTGTGGTACCGGAGCTATAAGCCTCAAATCGTCCGCATTTGAGTTTCTCGATGTGGTTTTCGATTGATTATTCTATCCTTTCGAAAATCCAACTAGTCATTTATGTGTATCATCCCATTTCGATGGGTCAGTTTTCCTAACACCGTACATGTGAAGCTTATTACTGCTTGAGATCTCTCGAATTGGCTCGTGATTATAGCAGCCTTTATCCTCAACAAACCTCATTGTTTGGCTTCTAATCCAGTAATAAAGTCTTTGAGGACGAAAGAAACAAAGTAAAAGTGACAGAGGACTATAGCACAAAATTGGTACTGAAATTTGAAGCTTCCAAATGGTGAATGTCCTGTGGGTTTGCAGAGCTAAAGAAAGCAAATAGAGAGAGCGATTTGTCAAAAACCATGGAAGTTGGGGAAGTTGGGGAAGTTGTTGAGTTGAAGTCGAAGAAAAAGTTTTGAGATCCCTATTGAAGGTATTATAAACAAATAGCATGGAAATTGTGCAATTCATGCATTTGTTGTTTTATCCAAAGGGTGCAAACATCATCATCACATCACTGAAATACACATTCGTAAGTTCCAGACAAGTAAAAATCACCACAGGAATTTCAATTCTAAAGAAGACATACCAAGAACAGTAGATAAAACAACAACCTGCTCACGTTCACACACCCCATGAAAGCAACTTTCCGATTATTGGTCAAATAAACCGGACGACACAAGCTTCTCGAACAGATCATTGAACTTATACCCAGTGATCAAAAGAGTCGGGTACCAATCCCTGAAAATCCCCAATTGCACAAGCTTCCTCCGTTTTGATTCCATTCGATTAATAAGTATTATTAATTTAATATAAAATAATTTTAAAATTAAATAGTATAACAAACTCGGATATCTAAATTTAAATGTGAAATACAAAAATATTTTAACAAAATCTGAGTTTGCTCACTAGCTAGAGGGACAAGGGTAAATATGGAATTTTAGGAAAAATTTGGTCATGCCTAACTCACGTGTGGCCAAAATTCAACATGTTTATTTTTTTTATTTTTTTACCATATTTCAAAGCTGTCCCACAGATTTTAGCGATACATACAAATATCAAATAATCTCCTCACATAAAACAGAGGAAGCCCACCGGGGGAAATCAGAGGCCCAACAAAAGGCAACCTCTTCCTGTACAGAAAACGAGCCCATATTCAAAAAAAAAAAAAAAAAAAGAAATGAAGGGGAGCAACTGCAGCGCGCGCGAGTTTGTGAGCGACAGAGTTAGGTTGCTAGTTTGTGAGAGATCTACGATTTCTTTGTTGAGGAATTGGATGACCTCTAGAGCGTCAGATTCAACAATGAGGTGGACCTGATCGGCAAAATCATCAATGTAAGATTTCAGCACTTCTCTGATTGCAAGAGCCTCCATCGCTTTGATAGCTCATCTCCTTTTAATGGTTTTCCACATGCATCCCAATTCATCTTCCAGACGTTCGCCGGCGGGGGGGTCCAAGGCACCTGACTCGACTGGTTCTCAAATCTAAATCGGTCCTTGTTAGTAATCTTGCTCTCTTGAAATCCCTCTAAACAATTGTATGTTGATGGTTCTGATTATGTACTGGAGGCCTGCCTTTGATTTGCTGGTGTTGATCATTTGCTCTCTTGCTCTCTTGAAATTCCTCTAAACTGTTATGACATTGTTTATTTCTCTGTATTTTACTGAATGATGAAGTCAGTCGTCGGCGTTCTCTCTACGTCCGATCTACCTCGATGGAGATGGCCTCACAGCTCGCAGTTCTTCCCTCGAAATCGCCTGAAGTTCAGCTTCCATGTTTGGCTCCAAGCAAAATCTCAGTTAGATTCTCCAGGAACATCGCGTTGACACGTCAGCCACCGGTGCAACAGTTATCGTCGTTATCACCACCAGCTGCAGAAATTGCAGGCTCGAGATTCTGGAACTTTCGCAGCGCTAGTATCAGAAATGTTCGATCAAGACGATATGTTGCTGTTAAATCTCTTCTGAAATTGAATCTCCCGCTCATTTCTCCGCACGATCAGTGGGGCAACTGGACTGTTTTATTCTCCGTAGGAGCCTTCGGTATCTGGTGAACTTTTACAATGTTTTTTTTGGCTTTTATTCTTTAGTTTCCTGATTGACTTAGATTAGATATACAGTTGGGGAGAAAGTTAATCACATTCTGTTTCATCCTTCGCTAGTTTCTGAGTGTGTTTAAGTGAAAACTTGTTCTCTGATTGCTCATAAAATAAAGCAGCAACAGCAATAATGTCCAACAAAGAATTAAGATTGGTTAAAGTTAGTATAACTGTATAAGGTTTGGGGTTCCCGAATTTATTGTTTATAATGCTTTCTAAATCTGGAAAATATCCAGTTTATAGCTTTGATTTGTGCTTTTGGTTCTTGTTTGTTTCGTATGGGCAATGTGTTTATGGTTGGATTTCTGATCCAATCTTGTAATTGCTTTCCTTGAATGGAGACTTTGTTTCATATTGAGAAAAGATCGTTGATGTTGTTAATGTACAGTCGATGCCCAGATGGCTAATTTTGCACAAAATTTCCCAAGGGTGGCCTTCTAGCGAGTTAGTAGCCAAACGGAGCTTTAGGATGTCTGGAGATTGAAGCTTAACAAAAGAAAAATGGAAAATAAGAATCATTTTAGATTTTGGCAGCCACCTATTTACAATATTATAAACTATACATTTTTTAGACCTCAGATTTGTAAGATTTCTGGAGTTGCAAGTTAGTGTGTAGACTCATGAGAAGAAGTTTGGCAAATGGTGTTTAGTTTTGATTTCAGATTATATAGAATACTTTGACATGAAGTTCTGATCTTTATCCTTTCTTTTTCCTCTTGTGGTAAACGATAATAGTTTCGAGACTTTAAACTAACCCTTTTATGTTGATTTTTTTTTTTTTTTTTGCTTTATTTAAATTGAAGGTCTGAGAAAACGAAGATTGGTAGTGCATTAAGTGGTGCCTTAGTAAGCGCTTTGGTAGGACTTGCAGCTAGTAATTTTGGGATCATCTCATCTAATGCTCCAGCTTTTCCAATTGTTTTGGAGTTTTTGCTACCGTTAGCAGTTCCTTTGCTGTTATTTAGAGCAGATTTGCGTCGTGTGATAAAGTCAACTGGGACACTTCTCTTGGCTTTTTTGTTAGGTTCAGGTAATGGCCCCCATGAAGGCCTCCACATTCTCTTTGTGAGTATGTGATTCTCAATTCTTGTTTTACATATGCCATGTTGATTAGTTCTTCACAGGTCATTATGACTTAGTAGGAATAATGTGATCAATTTTTAAATAGCCTATAACGTGGCTTTTCTTTTGCTTGACTCCGCAATAGATGTGATATACTTGGAACCCCTCTTCTTAAACACCGCAATATGCAAATAAGTTGAGAGAGAACAATTTGACAAAGTATAGTTGCCTCCTATTGGGATTTACAATTAAACTGAAATTTAGATTATCAGTTAAGAATTATGGTAGAACACTTCATGAATGCATGTTCACATAGTAGTCGTGTGTGTTTATGATTTGATTCCTGACAAATCAAAGAATTTCACGGTAATATTTTGTATTTTTGGATTAGGTCAATAAACAACATTGGTTAATAATCTCGTTCTCTTCAAATATTAGATTCTTTTTGGTCATTTACTCGCACCACGTAATTCATCTTAACAAGTTTTGCTCTTGTTCTCTTTCTTTGAATAGTTGGAACAACAATTGGAACTGCAGTGGCCTACTTTCTTGTACCAATGCGATCTCTTGGTCAAGACAGTTGGAGAATTGCTGCCGCACTAATGGGAAGACACATTGGTGGAGGTAATATTCTCTCTTTATCTCATCTTCTAGTCCTGTATGAATATTTAGGCAATTTAATGTGCAAGTAATGACACATTGATTGATTGAACTTTTATTTTTCACTTCACTATCATCTAATAGATGTTTTGTTCTATGTTTTTATGGGTGCAGCTGTCAATTATGTTGCTATATCTGATGCTCTTGATGTATCTCCATCAGTGTTAGCTGCTGGACTTGCTGCCGATAATGTAATTTGTGCAGTGTATTTTGCAACACTGTTTGCATTAGCGTCTAAAGTACCTACTGAACCTACGATAGTGAATGATGGTACGAGTATGAAATTTCACTTGTCTTAGCCTGTATAGTCTCTAACAATTCACTGTTTTTCTTTCTTGGCCTATATGTTACGAAATATCGACAAATTAAGCCTCTAATGAAAGTTGTGGGTAGGGTAGATGTTGGGAAGGATGCAGAGGTTGAGTACAGCAACAAACTTCCGGTGTTACAATCGGCAACAGCTCTTGCTGTATCATTTGCCATTTGTAAAGTTGGTTCCTATTTGACCAATTATCTTGGAATTCAAGGTGGTAGCATGCCAGCAATTACAGCCGTCATTGTTGTCTTAGCAACCATTTTTCCTAAGCCGTTTGCTTACCTTGCTCCATCCGGTGAGGCTATGGCTCTGATTCTAATGCAGGTAACTTTTGTGCATTACTTGCTATACCAATCCATCTGCTCTTCATCCTCTACATTCATACTCATCCTTTTAGATTTGGTATTTTGCAAATTCTATGCAACTTAATATAGAATAATTACGTTGGCACACTGTTTCCTTGTAGTCTCTTTAAGATTTCCCTCCATCCATAGAATGTCTCTATTAATTACAAAATTTAAAACTTCGTAGTGATTAAATTGTCAACGAAGCATAAAGTGTTTTTCTCTTCCACTTGGAATATATTTCATCCTTATTTACTCTTCATATTCTTGACAAAGTTTTGTATATTTTTGTTTCCAATGATAAATTTTAATGTGGTTGCAATTTATATTTTGTCTATTCACAAATTTTGAAATTCTAATGATGTCTACACCTCATTGTCTGAGACAGGTTTTCTTTGCTGTAGTGGGAGCTAGTGGAAATATATGGAGTGTCATCAACACTGCACCAAGTATCTTCATGTTTGCTCTTGTTCAGATTGCAGTCCATCTTGCCATAACCATTGGTCTTGGGAAGCTGCTTCGCTTCGACCTGAAGTTGTTACTGATAGCATCAAATGCCAATGTTGGAGGGCCCACGACAGCCTGTGGGATGGCCACCGCAAAGGGTTGGAGTTCAATGGTTATCCCTGGAATTCTTGCTGGAATTTTCGGAATCGCTATCGCAACTTTCCTAGGTATTGGATTTGGATTGACAGTCTTGAAACACATGTAAAACCATTTAAATTCAGAGCATAAAATCGCTAGTTTCTCCAAAAGTGTGTAAAACTATTGCGAGGGAATAACTTTTTAGAATTGTTTTCTGAAAAGACATGGGAGGAGAGATAGGTTTCTTAGTTTACTTGCAGGCAGAGTACATTTAGACCATCTATTTGCATTGCTTGTAAAAAAAATTCATCTTGGATGCGACTCTTTAGTACTTGTGCACATAATCTTGGAGCCTTTCTTTTTGGAACCAAATTAACTGAAGGCATATTGTGTCAAATTGTTTGTTGTACAAACACGAATTTGATCGTCTGTATGCTTCAACTTTGTTTGGAGTTCAATAGCAAAATGGCTCCTGGTCAATCAACAAGATGAAAATAAGAACGTGATACTCTTCATGCTGTTGGCCAAATGATTATTGATTGATAATTCTTTTTTTGGATTATAGCATTGCAATTGTGTAAGTTAAAAAATCTCCAACCTATGATGGCTAAACTATAAAATAATGGTTAATCGAATCCGTAGATGTACGTGTGTGTGTGTGTTTTTTTTTTTGTGCTTGAAGATGCAAATCTCTCTCAATCTCATTGAGTTGAAAACAACTTGGACATGTTATTCTACAGATAAAATATTAAAGTAATGGATATTAGATATATTAATTAATTAATTAACTGTCGGAATTATGAAACTGAATCAGACACCGACTTGAGATTTGCCTATCCAACCTGTAAACAACCAATTTGTAATCTATTAATTATTATATGATTATTAAATCTTAAGGGTTGACTTATTTAGCCAGAAAAAAAAAGGAGCTTTCAAGAAAATCTTAGAACATTTTGCACTCTCTTTTACTATTATTTATATTTATTGAAAAAGAGAGAGAGGGGAAGTTTTTATGTTGGAGTCTTTTCAAATCTTTTGTTGACACAAGATCTCCTTTCTCCTGCCTTTTCTCTTCTTCTTTGTTATGTAGTGGTTGTTGAGATGTCTATATATACGTTTCATGTGGTGGGTTTTGGAAACTTTCTTGATTTCATTTCTAATAATATTACATGTCGTAACGCAAGGTGGAACAATAAAAATAGTAGGACGATAAAATTCAATAAAGTTCAAGGATTCATATATTATTAATAGAACTAAAAAAAGTATGCGGGTTTGAAATGTATGCTTTAGTAAGAGATGAAAAATAACCCCAGTATCAGAAGTGTATATATATATATATAATGGAAGAGGAAATAACAATAAGTAAATACATTTATAAGTGAGGTAAAAACAAACCTAAACTAAATAACTTATTGATGAACTAATTAAATAAGTCTAATAGAAAATGTTATAAAATTTTAAAGAAAATATTTGAGGAAAAAAAAAAAGAACTTTGATTGTTGTCAAGAAGAAAATATAATGCTATCAACCAAGTTATGTTGAAAAAAAAAAGTAAAAGAGAATGTATAACATTTCATTAGTTATCATAAATTAATCTATCTTATTTTTTATTGGTCCTTTTAATAAAATTTCGAAAGGTTTGTTCTAATTTTGTTTGTAAACTTTCAAATCATCTATACTTTGATCCTCAACTTCTTCAAATGTCGTTTTACCTTATTCCTTAAATTAAACTTTAGAAAATATATAATCATTTTACTCTTATTACCTTTATTATTTTTTTATTTTTTAACAAACCAATAACATGACCTAAAATGTATATTAACCTATTTAGTGTGAATATATATTTAAAATCACATTTGTTAAAGACAAGTATAAGGCAAGCAAACATTAGGTAACAACATATTGTACCAAGAACAGAAATAGTTACTTTTCAAAGAGACTAAATATGTATTTTTTGAAATTTCATCGACCAAAATGTTTTTTTTTTTAAATTGAGGGATTAAGATAAACTTTTTAAAGTTTAAAAATCAAAATAGAACAAATATATCTAAAAGTTTCAATAACCAAAATGAAATTTAAACCATTTAAAAAATAAAATAGTTATGACTTAGGCTTTATATACTTTAAAGTTTAAGCATGGGATATTTGAATTAACAATATATATAAATATAATGAGAAAACTATGGTACTCGGTTACCATTTTTATTAATTTAAAATTTATTTCAGTCTGAAACTCATCATCTTGTTATTTCGAACTGAATTCATTAGATAAAATATCAATTGTCATCTCAAAAGTTGATAATTCGACTACACTACTATAATTTGTGAACTAAAAGAAAAGAAAATTCACTATCCACCCAAAAGAAATATTAAAAGATGAAATGTTGAACAAAAGGAACAAACTTTACAACACCAGAAATAAGAGGTATAGTCTATAGACAAACTTATGAGTTATGATACACATTAAATGCGAAAGTTAAATAATATATTTGATTTTACTTGTTATATCAAACATCCTCAAAAATATACATTGAGTTTTGAAATAATGGAGATGGCAGTTGATCACTCGTGCAGAAATAGCAGCTACACACGTGGGAATCCCACCAATTAGACCCACCTTGTATTTATTTCAAGTGTTTACACAAAGAAAGCAAAATAGTGATGACCCCATTCCTCCAATAATCCAACAAATTATGGCAAAAGTGGGATTTCAAATATTCAACAAATCTCCTTCCATTTTTGCTTTTCATATCCCCCACTCACAATACATTATCCCACTATTCTTTCCTTTTAACTTTCGACTTCATCCAATTGCATCCTAAACTTTGAATTTAGGCTAAATTATAAAATTAAAAAAAAAAAAAAAATACCCCTGAACTATGATGTTTGTTTCAAAAATGCCCCTGAACTTTAAGAAGTTTCAAAAATACCCTTACAGCTAATTTTTGGATAGAAACCGTTAAAACTGTTAAAAATGTTTCGAAAATACCATTGTCGAAAATCTAGTCAAGCTCTTAGGATGATGTGTTGAAAGAGAAGAAAAGCTCCTAGTGTATGAATACATGAAAAATAGGTAAAACTTCTCATTAATTTTCATGTGGAAGAAAAATTTACGGTGGGATAAGGAAAAAAAAACATTTTCTAATAAGGTTATTTTTAAAAATCTTTTGAAAGTTAAGGAGTATAATGAAACTGAAATTTTTAATGTTTTACATCAAAAAATTAATGACAATTGTATTTTTGAAACATTTTTTAAAGTTTAGGAATATTTTTAAAACTTTTTAAAGTTGAAGGACATTTTTTAAAAAACCCTGATTGAGGGTATTTTTTATAATTTAGCCTTAGAATTTAAAACATGCAACCAAGTTTAACTAAGAAAATGAGATCAGAGTTTTATTAAAATTTGTGCGATACTAGATTTTGGTGTCGAAATAAGTGGGTTTTAGATTTTGAGAGAATCTCACCCCCACTTTAAAATTAAAGGGTAAATGTAGCAAAAATTGAAAGTTCACAAAAGTTGATAGCAAAAATTGATTTCAAGAGTAAAAACTGATTTCTTTTTCCCTCTCTTTTAGCTGTTAAATCCCAGAATAAGCCAAAGTCTTGGTCGTTGGATGAGACTTTTGTTTGAAAATCTTTGGCTGGATAAAGAAAAGTAAAAAAAGTGGTGACGTTGTGTCGCCTTTCACGAAAGGCTCAGGTAAAAAAAGGTAGGAATGGCGATGATGATGGGTCTGCAGATTGAGAGACACAAAAGAAAAAAGAAAAAAATCTGAGAATAAAAACGTGGTTTTGGTCAAACCCATGGCCCTGTTTGAATTATTAGCAATGGCTCTGAGCTGGATTTGTACTTGCCAAAAGGAAAAAAAAGACCCAGTAAAAAAGAGCACACTCAATTATTCTTGAATGAAATTTCTTTCCCGCCTGCTTAGTCCTTTCTTAACTGTGCAAAATCTTTCAGAATTTTGAGCCAAGAGATTCGAGGAAAACTAGGTGGATTGGATTGGATTTTGATTTGGATTAGATTCCTATGTTGTGACTTGTGAGTGCAATACAAGATAATTCATTACATTACATGTTTCTAACATTGAAGAAAGACATTGAAAGAAGCTTTGTCTCAGACATCATTCCAAACAGTTGACACAACAGGCAAAGAAATGGGAGCTGGCCTTATTTGTTGAGTTGATGGCACCCAAATGCTTCCATTGCTGCTTCCATATGGGGCTTTTGCAAGCAATACTGAGGATGAGGCATTTGACTTATCAGGACTTGTTTCCCTTGAGCTGCTCAGGCTGCTCACCACAGAGGAAGCATTGGAGAAATGTGCCTTGAACTTGCTTGAATCGTTCGCCATTGCGTGATTGCAACTTACGGTTTCGACTCCATACAGATGGTTCAGGTAACTGCTGGAAGTCATGGACTTTTGGTCTATGGATTCGACGGTTGCGTTTGGATCCAGCAGCGGGTTGTCGTGGAATACTGTCCTCCAATCTAAGTTGTTGCTGTTGGATATCTCCGAGGGGTCGATTTGAGCTATGTTCTGGTTTGGTTCTTTGTGCTCGGTTGCATTGGTTGGTTTGTGCTCTTTGTTTCGTCTTGCAAACTCCCCTGAAAGGAGGCTGCTGCTCGCCACGATCCTCTCTACATTGTACCTTGAAGTGTCGAAGTTCGTAACGGCGTTTACACCACGGAATTTGATGGCTGCTATGTCATATGCTTCAGCTGCTTCCTCTTGTGTGCCTGGAAATCATTATAATGAAAAGAATTTAAATAAGATTAACTATGCAAGAAGGATAGATAACAAAGCCAAAAAATTGGATTGGTCAAGTGTTATAGACTTATTGTTAGAAAATAACACAGCTAAAGATACAAAAAGACACAAACATTATGCATCAGTTAGATTCAAGACATAATATGGACAGTGTCAACAATTGCAGAAATAAAATTTAACAACTTGGAACTTAAGAGCAATGGCAATAGCAACAAACCAAATGTTCCCAGATAGAGGTCTTTATTCCCGGCGACTCTTCCGATCCGAGCTTGCCATCTCCCATGCTGATGATGTCTGAAAACAGCAGTCAAAATTTGATCTAGTAAACAAAAGTGAGGCAATGTTTTTTGGTAAGAAAATTTGAGCATTGATCGAATCTTATAAACACACCTAGTTACTCCTCTGTATATTGAAGCTCCCCTGGAGAATCCACTGCTTTTCCTGCAAACCAAAAACCAGAAAATGAGACTATACACAAAGAAATAAGAAGAGCGAATCATATGGCAACAAACTGAAATAATAAGTTCGAACTTTCGAGTACCTTCTCAGGTGCGCAACGTATTCTTGGCGGTTCATGTTCTTCATTTCTTCAATTTCAACTTGATAGTTCTTTAACTGCAAAAAGAACCATCATCGTAAGGAACCTGAATACCGAAACAGGTCGAAAACACTATGATCGTATCATACCGGGAAGTTTAAATGTGTGGAGGGTCCCCAGTACTTGAGAGCTGCAAGATCATAAGCTCTTGCTGCTTTCTCCTCCATATCATAGCCACCTGAAATTCAAATTACTACCAATAAACTTCCATATGATTGACTCCCTACCAAAAAGTTCTTTGGCGACGGCTTACCGAGATAAACTGAGGTCCACATAATTGAATCAAACAGCATCCATGTGGAAGTTGAACATGACAAGCGACAAGGAAATGGTTTGAAGTCAGAACATGGATTTGAAGGAGAGCCAAAAGCATTTGGAGGAACATGACAAGCAACAAGGAAATGGTCCAAAATCTGACTAACCTTGTCTTCCTTTCCTGGTTTGGCCTTCCTTCTTACAGCTATTATCCCACAAATGAGCCTCATATCTACCAGTCCATCTATGTCTGATAAGAAAGAACTACCAAAATTTTACTAACATATAGAGAAAGAATACCAAAAACTGATCGTGATAATGCTGGAATAAAACAAACATTAGAAGTTTGAAACTCAAAACAACCTCGTAACACCTCTGTACTGCGAAGTTCTTTGTCCAAATGTGTCGATCGATTTCCGATGGACCGGCTGCTTATGACCGGGCAGACCCCTTTTCTTTGTTTCTATGGTGGCTGGTCCAGATTGAGAAATTTGACTTGGATTAGTAACACAACTAGACTGAGAACCAGGACTCATTGACAAGCTAAGTGGCTGCAAGTCTTGGCAATTCATCCCTCCATAGCAGCCATTGATGCGCTGCTCCATAGCTAGGCGAATATCAGAACAATAGCTTGCAAAATGAGCTTCCTTGTTGGCATCCTCAGCTGAAAACTGGTACATTCCAGAATAGTATCGCTGAGATTGAAAAAGAATATGCTGTTGCTCTTGTTGCTTAAAAAGGTTCAAAGAGTGTTGTCTGTCTGAGTCAGCCTCAGCATTTTGATTGTAATATATGCTGTCCAAGCTTAAAGCAGTGGCCTCCCTTCCATGAGTTGCACCACCAAGAAAGTCCTCAAGCTTTGGTGAGAGATTTGGCAATATTTCTACACATAAAAAGGCAAAAACTTTTCTTTAAAAAAACTTCATCAGAATAAAGCTTTGACAGAAGAAGAAAGAAATGGACCTTGAGGTTGTGATGTGTTGATTGACTCCATGATACAAAGAGACCCATCTGACTTGAGTGGCATTACAGACAAGGGAGAAAGCAAATCGCCATTATAGTGCTGAGAAGCTAAGAAGCTATTTGACATGGTGTTAGAGACAGCGGCTACTGAAGTTGCCTGGCTTTGGTTGTGGTAGTGAGAATGTTGCTGAGACTCGGAAGTAACTTCCATAGTCATTTCTCTCTCTCTCTCTCGCTCTCTGTCACTCTACTTTTATTCTACTCAAGTTGTCTACTTATGCAAAAGTTTCTTGTGTTTTTGCAACAAGTTGATATTGAAGCAACGAAACTCAATCATTGAAGATAAAATAAGCTAATGATTCAGTTTTCCTTCTCAATCATACACTTAAAAGAACTAAGTTTTGCATAGTTCATTGAAAGAAAGGCCATGTTTCTGAATGAAATGAACAATGCATACACTCTCCCCAATCTCTGGGCATATAGAACAAACAAAAAGAATGAAAATTTCAAAAACTAGGAGGAGAAAATTCCCCCTTTACATAGGGATCCGTGTAAATAAGAAACAATACATCTTATGTTGGACAGTCATTAAATTATTCTTCAAATTGGTAACTCCAAGCAACCACAGAACCCAGATCAAAAAATTTACAAATTTAAACCAGGGTCTTCTCTAATTACACATTTACTGTTCTAAAAAGCAGCCAATTTCCCATTAATGCCGAAGAAAATCGAAACATTATTGTCCACTTTTCATCGCTGTTGCAGTCTCTTTCCCCCACTTACAGAAAGGTTGCTAAATCTAGAAGGAGTTTATGAAGGGCAGAGAGCGGGGCAAGCGGGGGTCAGGTAACCAAAATGGGCATTATCTCTTTATTGTAGCCATTATTTTGGTTTGGGGTTTCAATTTTATTTTTAGTTTTTATTTCTTTTGCTTTTATCATAGGGTCAGGGCAGGGCAGGCAGGGCTGATGGATTTGACGAGCAGAAGGTCTGAGATTGGTGTCTTTTCGTACAGTACTATGGTGTGCAGAGTGTTGGTTGGGTGTGTTCTTGCAGTCGAAAGGATCTCATCAATCTAACTTTGAAGTTTAAACCAAGTTGGGTGTTTGAATGTTGATGGCTATTCTATTCCGACTTAAATACTGCTCCAGTTTTCGTTTTCAGATTTCAAATAGAAAAGTGTCGACAGAAAATCCAACAAGAACAAAGATGTACCCGTGTCCCAAGCACTGTTTTAAACGATGGCCATCCAGAGGGCTGAGGATTTGGACAAAAACAAAAGTTGTCCTCTGGTGTGTGGGGATGGCCCCATCTTATTCCGCCATTCCTGACTTTGAGCATTGACGTTGGGAGGCATGGCAGCTTACTGTGCTGTCTACAGACATATTTACAAGTACGTTTTTGGTGTCTTAATATTGGAATGTATGTTAAATTGTTAAAAAGTGAGGTAGATGGGAGTGCTGTTAACTGTGCTTTTAAGAAAATCAGTTACAAAGTAAATTAGTGTTTGGTAAATTTTAGCTTTACGAAAAAAGCAAGTTGAGGTGTTTGGTAAATTAATATTCTAAATTATTGCAGCTTTAACTATATTTTTTCAATAAATAAATTTAATGTTGATATTTAATTTCAAAATTTTAAAAGATAATTTCAAAACTATTTTAAGATAATTATTTTTTTTGAAACATATAAGATAATTGTTTTAAATTTCATATGATTAAAAATATAATTTTATGTTTAACCTAGGATGTTTTTATATTTGGTTAAGAAATATAATTTGCTATTTGTATTGAAAAAATGTTATTTCAATTTAAATAAAAATAAAAACAAACAATTTCAAATGTATAAAATAATAAAATAAAAATACGTTAAATTAAGAAATATATATATTCACATGAATCGAGTCTAAAAAAAGTAGAAAAAAAATAAATAGTTAGTTACAGATTAATTTTTTTGGAAAGCTAAATGGAAAAGCTACAATTATTAGATTTTGCAAATGAACGTGGTTGAAAAAGTACTTTTATAAAAATTAAATTATAATATGTTTTACCAAACGTGAAAAACGGTTAAGATTCTTTATAATAATAGAAATTTCATTCTTGAAAATTATGATTATGATAGTCAGATGTGGTCCATAAGTGTATTGCCTACAACCAGTGCTTCATTAGTCATTTGAGCATCAAGTGGAAAGAGTAGAAATTATAAAATTTGTTTTGTCCAGGCCGGACAAGAGTAGGCCGGACAAGAGACACTCGATGATGCCATGAATTTTCTTAGGAAGAAGTAGAATTTTGCATCTTAAAACAAACAATTGAATTTTGGATAGGGGACAATTTTCAATTGTTTGTTTTAAGATCAAAATTCTACTCCTTCCTAAGAAAATTCATGGCATCATCGTGTGTCTCTTGTCCGGTCTAGACACTAAAGCAATTTGTCATCCTCCTAAAGGATATGTTGATGCCAAAATCCGGACAGAAGACTCACCCGACCTTCACGTGACACCAACAGTGAATTTGTAGGAACTGGGGAAGACGTGACCTGCAAGACCAGCAAAAACCGCTGCACACCGGCGTGGTGTAGGGCCACACCGCCTCCGATGCCTAAGTCAGAAAACTGAGGAGAAGCTTCAGATAGTAAAGGGGAGAGTCAAGAATCGAGTTTTCGAACCCTTCTTCCGTGGTGAAGAGGGGGTTTTATACCTGTTTGTCCTCCTAGGGTTTTTCAGGAATTCGGTGGCGTTTCGGGGCGAACCAGGCGAAACCGGGGCGATTCGGGGCATTAGGGACCGAAGAGAGGTGACCGAGCTCGGCCCGTGCAAACGGGCCGAATGGTCGGCCTCGGCAAAAGGCCGAGGCCGACCATATGGGTCGGGCCATTTTGGCCCGACCCTTTGGTCCGGTCTTCCTCTGGGTCGGTCTCTTGATCCTACCTCTGCCCGATTGTCCTCGTCAGCTCCTCGTCCATCTGTGTGGTCCAAAATCACCTATAACATTAAGCCCCCACTCTTGAATTGAGATTCAGGTGCGACTTTAATGCTATAGGCCGAGCTCCTTAAGCCAAATTTAAGAGTACAACTCTCGTCTCGTGCTGACTTTTGTATGACTTCTTTGTTATCCTGCAAGAGAGGGCGAGCTATGCAAAGTAAAAACTCCCTGAGTAGGGGTTAGGTGAAACGGAAATGAGAAGAGTGATAAGTTACAGAAGTGGCCGGAGGGCCTCTTTGGTCGGCCTCGGCCTCGGGAAGAGGCCGAGCACAACATTTTTCATTTTAGCTTAGGGGGCGTTGCCCCCGAACCCCCACCGGGCACTTCGCCCCTGGACCCCGACTCGCTGACCGGGCAGCGAGACCCCCGTACTGGGTCGTTCGGAGTGCTTCATTCCATAATTAACAATAGGAAAAACAGAAAACTTCACAACCCTGCATTGAAAAGTTAATTCCTGCAAAAGGAAAACAAGGGAGGAGGCCCGGATCGGCCTGGGCCTCTAGCTCCTGTTAGCTCAGTGCTTAGCCCCCTGCATTCATATGTCAGTCCTTACTGGAAAATAGTGGGAAAGTTGCATGATGATTACAACAAAGGAACGGAATAGCCTTAACCTACCCCTTATTCCCAGCCCCCACTCGACACGGGCATTTATTACCTCAAGCGTTGCATTTTTCGAGCGAGAAGGACTAGTTCCATACCTGGCCTTTTCGAAGGGGGATGGTCGGCCTCGGCCTTGGCATGAGGCTGACCAGCAGCTCTGTACTACTTGCTCGCAGACGTCCAGGCTTATGTGCAGATTTGCCCGATTCTACCTTAAGCATCTCCCTGCGGCCTTGAGCGCCTCGACTGCGCCAAAAAGTAAAGTGACTGTGCTAAAGTCACGCTGCCTTGAATGTGTGCTTGATGGTTGGCCTTGGAGTTAGGATGTTTGGCCTTGGCATGACGATGCGTACACTCTTCTGGGGAAAAGGCTTGGGGAGGCCCAAGAAATTTCCGAGCATCTCTTCAAGCTGTCACGGTCATCCCAGGGGTGCGTACACTCTTCTGGGGAAAAGCTTGGGGAGGCCTAGGAAATTCCCGAGCCTCTCTTCAAGCTGTCATGGTCATCCCAGGGGTGCGTACACTCTTCTGGGGAAAGGCTTGGGGAGGCCAAGGAAATTCCCGAGCCTCTCTTCAAGCTGTCATGGTCATCCCAGGGGTGCGTACACTCTTCTGGGGAAAGGCTTGGGGAGGCCAAGGAAATTCCCGAGCCTCTCTTCAAGCGTCATGGTCATCCCAGGGGTGCGTACACTCTTCTGGGGAAAGGCTTGGGGAGGCCAAGGAAATTCCCGAGCCTCTCTTCAAGCGTCATGGTCATCCCAGGGGTGCGTACACTCTTCTGGGGAAAGGCTTGGGGAGGCCTAGGAAATTCCCGAGCCTCTCTTCAAGCTGTTGTAGTCATCCCAGGGGTGCGTACACTCTTCTGGGGAAAAGCTTGGGGAGGCCTAGGAAATTCCCGGGCCTCTCTTCAAGCGTCATGGTCATCCCAGGGGTGCGTACACTCTTCTGGGGAAAGGCTTGGGGAGGCCTAGGAAATTCCCAAGCCTCTCTTCAAGCTGTTGTAGTCATCCCAGGGGTGCGTACACTCTTCTGGGGAAAAGCTTGGGGAGGCCTAGGAAATTCCCGAGCCTCTCTTCAAGCTGCTGTATTCATCCCGAGGGTGCATACACTCAGTCGGGGGAAGTGCGGAAGTCTGGCCACACGCGTTACCTCCTATGGAAAAAGCATTTTATGCGAAACACAATGCAAAAAACTTCATTAAATTCGCAAGTGTCGACATCGTACCACGAAGAAGCGCCATGGACATGTGTTATACAAAACGGAAGGAAAATCAAAATTGTCGCCACGTGACCGTGGACTCGACCTGTCCTTATCCCTACCCCCCACTCAAAATATGCATTCAATATCTTGGACATGAATTTTTTGAGTAAGGAAAAACTAACTTCGTACCTGGGCCTCTAAGGGTGGAGCTCGGCCTTGGCCTCTGGATGGTCGGCCTCGGCCTTGGCATGAGGCCGACCAGCTCCTCTGTGCTGTTCGTTTGCTTGTTTCCCATCCCAAGGGTGCATGCTCTTAGTCGGAGAAAACTTGGAGAGGTCGAGGAAATTTCCGAGCCTCTCTTCAAGTTGTTGTATTCATCCCAGGAGGTGCATACATTCTTTTGGGGACCCTGGGAGGTTGAGGGCATGCGTCAACCTCTCTGCAAGAATTTTGTCTCTGCAAGAATCATTCTTATGCAAAACACAATATAATAGTTTTTATTGAGTTTGCAAATGTTTGTGTGTTTTACAATGAGATAAATGACAGACAGTTTCTATGTAAAGTAACATAAAGAAAGTCATTGTTCCTGGTCGGCCTCGGCCTCCTCTGGTCGGCCTCGGCCTTCCTGTAGTGGCGGCGTTGCCTGCCACTTTTTCCTGCTATTGCTACTGATAGTAAATCTTCAAGTGTTCTGCATTCCATGGGTGTGGAGTTGGTTTCCCGTTTTCATCAACCAAGGCATAGGTGTCGGGGCGGACCACTTTGCTAACTTGATAAGGTCCTTCCCATGCTGGTCCCAACGCACCTGCATTAGGATCTCTGGTGTTTTGCATGACTTTCCTCAGTACTAGGTCTCCTTCTTTGAAGGTGCGCCTTTTCACTCTTGCGTTATAATATCTGGCAACTCTGTTTTTATACTCTGCGACCCGGAGTTGAGCCATTTCACGATGCTCGTCTAGGAGGTCCAGGTTCAACCTCATTGCTTCATCGTTCCCTTGCACACTAAACTGTTCTGTCCTGGGGGAGGGAATGCCGACCTCCACTGGGACTACCGCCTCTGCCCCGAATGAAAGGGAAAATGGTGTTTCTCCTGTTGAGGTTCGTGCTGTTGTCCGATACGCCCACAGTACACGTGGGAGCTCTTCGGCCCATGCCCCTTTTAGTCCTTCAAGCTTCGTTTTAAGATTCTGCTTGATTATTTTATTCACAGCCTCCACCTGGCCGTTAGCTTGCGGATGGGCTGGGGATGAACAACGATGTGCTATGCCCAAATCTGAGCAGAACTTCCTGAAAGCGGCATTGTCGAACTGCCTACCATTATCTGATATAATAGTGTTTGGAATCCCAAAACGGCACACAATATTCTTCCATACAAAGTCAGTGACCTTCTTTTCAGTTATAGTTGCTAGTGGTTCTGCCTCTGCCCATTTTGTGAAGTAATCCACAGCCACAACTGCATACTTGGTCTGCCCTTTACCTTGGGGGAGAGGTCCGATCAGATCGATTCCCCATTGCGCAAACGGCCACGGGCTGATAATGCTCGTTAAAGGCTCAGGTGGTTGCCTTGGAGTGGGTGCAAACCTTTGGCATTGATCGCAAGATCTAGTGAAGTGCCTAGCGTCTTGCAACATGGTTGGCCAATAGTAACCTTGCCTGACTATCTTGTGACACAACGACCTTGCTCCTGAGTGATTTCCACACACCCCCTCATGTATCTCTCTCATAACGTAGTTAGCATCACTAGGGGGAAGGCACCTCAACAACGGCATTGAGTAGCCTCTTTTATACAGTCTCCCTTCCCTTAACACAAAATGCGATGCTCGCCTCTGAACCTTTTTAGCCTCTGTCCTCTCTGTTGGCAGCTCGCCTTTCCCTAAGTAATCAAGGATCGGATCCATCCATGAAGCTTCCCCTGCTTCTGGGGAGGGCTTAGTTTCAATTGATGGGATACCCTCCCCATCTGCAGGATCACCGTCCTCAAGCCTCGGATCTTCCGCCTCGGCCTCGGACTTATCCTCAGGCTCGGCCTCGGCCCCTGACTTGTCCTTAGGCTCGGCCTCGGACTTATCCTCAGGCTCGGCCTCGGCCCCGGACTTGTCCTTAGGCTCGGCCTCGGACTTATCCTCAGGCTCGGCCTCGACCCCGGACTTGTCCTTAGGCTCGGCCTCGGCCTCTGCTCGACCATCTGTCTCGAGAATCTCCTCTGCACATACTGCAGGCTCTGACAAAACCTCAACTGGCACTGTCCTGCTCAACTCTGTATCATAGGCAGCCGCCAAGCGAGCCAGTGAATCTGCGTTGGCGTTCTGAGACCTCGGGATTTGTTTGATCTCCCACTTCTCAAAGTGGGATAGCAGTTGCCTGGCCTTGGATAAGTACCTGCTCATTCTCTGTTCCCTAGCCTGGTATTCTGCCAACACCTGCTTCACGATTAGCTGTGAATCGCTTTGAACCATGATGTCTGAAACTCCGATCTCCCTTGCCAACTTCAATCCTGCCAGGAGGGCCTCGTATTCAGCCTCATTATTCGAGGCCTTGAAATTGAATCTCAGGGCATACTCAAATCTTCCTCCATCAGGGGATTCCAGCAAAATTCCTGCTCCACAACCCCTGGTGTTAGAAGACCCGTCTACAAAGAGTGTCCAAGTCTGCTTCACCTCCCTTACACTCAGCATATTGACCTCTGTGCCTGACTTGCTCTGCTCGGCCTCGGACCTCTGAGGGTCGGCCTTTTCCTTAGCAGTCGTTAATTCTGCCAGGAAATCTGCCACAGCTTGCCCTTTCATGGCAGTTCGAGGTTTGTAATGGATGTCGTACTCACTCAGCTCAACCGCCCACTTCATGAGGCGACCCGAGGCTTCTGGCCTCTGCAACACCTGTTTTAGAGGAAAGTTGGTCAAAACTGTTACCTTATGGGCTTGGAAATACGGACGCAACCTTCTGGCCGACGTAACTAGGGCCAGAGCGAGCTTCTCCACTTGGGGGTATCTAGTTTCTGCTCCAACCATCGACTTGCTGGTGTAATACACAGGTCGTTGGAGCTTCTCTTCTTCTTTGATCAGTGCAGAACTTACAGCCGTGTCCGAGGCCGCGACATAGAGCAACAGCTCGTCGCCAGGAAGCGGCTTGGCCAAGAGTGGGGCCGAGCTCAAATAGCCCTTCAGCTCCTGGAAAGCCTTTTCGCATTCTCCAGTCCATTCGAAACGTGATCCCTGTCTCAAAATTTTAAAGAAGGGTAAACACCTGTCAGTTGATCTACTAACAAACCTGTTCAAGGCGGCGATCCTCCCGTTCAAGCTTTGAAGTTGCTTGAGATTGGCCGGGGGGGACATTTGCATGATGGCCCTGATCTTGTCTGGGTTTGCTTCTATCCCCCTCTGATGCACCATGAACCCTAGGAATTTTCCTGATGTCACCCCAAAAGCGCACTTACTCGGGTTTAGTTTCATTCGATACTTCCGGAGGATCTGGAAAGCTTCATTAAGGTCAGACTCATGGCATTGAGACTTCAAGCTCTTTACCAGCATATCATCCACGTACACCTCCATGTTCTTTCCCAGTAACGGAGCAAACATGCGGTTTACCATTCGCTGGTATGTCGCCCCAGCGTTCTTCAAACCGAACGGCATGACCTTATAGCAATACAACCCTCGACTAGTGATGAACGAAGTCTTTTCCTGATCGGGCTCGTGCATTCTAATCTGGTTGTACCCTGAATATGCATCCATAAAACTCAGCATCTCGTGCCCTGCTGTTGCGTCAACCAACTGGTCGATCATGGGCAAAGGATAGCTGTCCTTTGGGCACGCCTTATTCAGGTCGGTGAAGTCGATACACATCCGCCACTTCCCGTTAGCCTTCTTTACTAGTACCACATTGGACAACCATTGGGGATAATGAACTTCTCTGATGAACCCTGCTTTAAGCAGCTCATCTACTTGGTCGGCAACAATCTCATTCCTCTCAGAGTTAAATGCCCTTCGCCTCTGCTTTACTGGCTTGAAATCCCTATCCACATTCAACTGGTGAACCATCACTCCCGGGTCAATTCCTGGCATATCCTCGTGCGACCACGCAAACAGATCCGCGTTAGCCCTCAAGAAACCAACCAGTCTGCCCCTCTGCTCAGCCCCCAATTTGGTGCCGATGTTCACTCTCCTTTCCTCAGACGTTAGTGGTACAGATTCCAGTTCCTCTGCGGGCTGTCCCCTTGGGTCAAGTCCAGCAGCATCTCTGACATACGGAACCTCGCTACAGCCTCCGGGGTTAGGGTCGGCCTTTTCCATACCGAGGCCGACCTCAATCTGACTCGGCGCTTTCTGCTCGCAACAGCCTTCGGGGTTAGGGTCGGCCTTTTCCATACCGAGGCCGACCTCAATCTGATTCGACGTTTTCTGCTCGCAACAGCCTTCGGGGTTAGGGTCGGCCTTTTCCATACCGAGGCCGACCTCACTCTGATTCGGCGTTTTCTGCTCACAACAGCCTTCGGGGTTAGGGTCGGCCTTTTCCATACCGAGACCGACCTCACCCTGATTCGGCGCTTTCTGCTCATACCTGAGGTTTCCTTCTAGTTTCTGAACTCGATTCATCCTACAGAACACCACCGATGCGCGATCTGAACTGGCAAGCACTCTTCCCCACAGATGGCGCCAACTGTTGATGCCAAAATCCGGACAGAAGACTCACCCGACCTTCACGTGACACCAACAGTGAATTTGTAGGAACTGGGGAAGACGTGACCTGCAAGACCAGCAAAAACCGCTGCACACCGGCGTGGTGTAGGGCCACACCGCCTAATGTTATAGGTGATTTTGGACCACACAGATGGACGAGGAGCTGACGAGGACAATCGGGCAGAGGTAGGATCAAGAGACCGACCCAGAGGAAGACCGGACCAAAGGGTCGGGCCAAAATGGCCCGACCCATATGGTCGGCCTCGGCCTTTTGCCGAGGCCGACCATTCGGCCCGTTTGCACGGGCCGAGCTCGGTCACCTCTCTTCGGTCCCTAATGCCCCGAATCGCCCCGGTTTCGCCTGGTTCGCCCCGAAACGCCACCGAATTCCTGAAAAACCCTAGGAGGACAAACAGGTATAAAACCCCCTCTTCACCACGGAAGAAGGGTTCGAAAACTCGATTCTTGACTCTCCCCTTTACTATCTGAAGCTTCTCCTCAGTTTTCTGACTTAGGCATCGGGCATCGGAGGCGGTGTGGCCCTACACCACGCCGGTGTGCAGCGGTTTTTGCTGGTCTTGCAGGTCACGTCTTCCCCAGTTCCTACAAATTCACTGTTGGTGTCACGTGAAGGTCGGGTGAGTCTTCTGTCCGGATTTTGGCATCAACAGGATAGAACAAATTTTATAAATCTTTTTAGTTAGTTTTTTTTCTATTCATATATCAATCAAGGTAATTTTATTGAAAAATGTAATTTAAGTGTATATTGATTTTATTCTAAAATTTATAAATTACTCAGTTATTTTTCTTGAATATAACTTTTGAAAATTAATATATATTTATTGAAAATTAAGTTTCTAACTTAGTCCAAATTATTGAAAATGAATATTTAATACATTTGCACAATAATTTGATTGAATTAATGGTGTGTGTTATATATTAAATTCAATGTTAACAAATAGGAATGTTGGTACGCGTTTTGTTATATCTAACATCAAAATGGAGTAAAAAGTGAAAGAGAGTAAGGTTGGCAAATAGAACTTGTTAAGTTATATCGAGTTTGCCCGTTCCAGGCAGGCCATATAGTATCCTCAAATGGCAATAAAGTTGAAGTCACCTTTTTTTCAAAGGCAGATGGTCAAATGGTTGAGTAGCCAACAACGGCTCAATATTAACACATTAAATTTCAAAATCTGATTGTTAAAATCTTGAGTAGTGACATTATTTATGAAAATTCAATTGAAAATTCAACAGGAATCGAAATTCAAGAATAAACATCATACCTTACCCATCGACAAAATTGAGGATTAAGAAATCTCTGTATGTTACACTAAGTGCCCATCAAGAAGGACAAAAAAAACTCTCTATCTTGTTCAGTTTTGCAGATTGAAAATAGCCCCTCCTGCTTGGCAGCTTCTCTCCCTCCATTTGTCTCTGGATGCAATACACAGCCATTGAAAATGCCTTTCTAAGTTGTTTGCTATCTTCCCTTTGTCACCACACTGTCTCTATCAATATATCAGTGGTGACATGTCCAAATCTAACCTCACCCATTCCATCCTAATCTCACTCCTTTGAATACTTTCAAATAAACAAAACTGTTCTTTTTCTTTTACAATAATGCTCAGAAAAAACACTTATGGCCAAGTTCCAATGTCCTTTTCAAGAGGATTTTGCATTTTGTCATAGTTTAACAAAAAAAATAAGAATCATAGATGGTAGCACAAAAAAAATTTGGATTGTGATTTCTTGGAACAGTATTTGACAAGCCCACAAAAAACAAGAATTCAGGTGGGCCAAATTCGAGGCCATCCTCTTGGCCCATAACTCTTCAAGAGTATTGCCCCATTACTCTTCAAGAGTATTGCCCCATTACTCTTCAAGAGTATTGCCCCATTACTGCACACAAGTCAACCTCAAAACATAGCATCCTGTTTCGAAGAGGGAAAAACAATGCACCAGTAATTTAAACTCCGACTCCTTATTCATGTAGCAGTCATTTACAAGACGGATAACCCAAATTTCCAATGAATCGTAAAAACAATTATGTTACAAAGATTAGAATTCTACTAATGGATCATGGAGTGAGCACCAAAGAAAGTAAGAAAAAAAAAACAACACATTAAGAGGGGTTTGAGGAGGAAGATAGAAAGAATGAGACAGATCTAATTCTATAGAGACAGAATTTACAAATCAAATGTCCTTATGCAAGGTTCAAATCCAATAATAAATACCTAAATGGTTAAGTTTTCACATCTTTTCGAATCCTTTCAAGCTCTGTCTTTGATCTGAAATGGCACTGCATCAGCCGACATACTTCGTTTTCCATGAGCAGCCTGCATCTCCACCTTTCTTCTTGTATCAGCAATCTCATTTCCAGCCACTATATTTGGGAGCCCCTTGCTCGAGTATGTTGGATCAATTAGAGAATTTCTATAAGGTGGAGGATACATCCCAACACCAAAAAAATTTGGGCTATACCATGCACCTCCAACGTGACCAAAGTTAGGAGGAAACCAATTTCCATAGAAGCTTGAACCATACAAATCAACTCCTGGTCCTCCATAATGTGGAAAATATGTAAAACCAAGATACCCTGTATAACCAGATCCATAGTATGGGTAAGGGAAAGGAACATTCTTATCAGGAAGAGGGCTTTTTCCGCCGGATGTTCTAGGATTGGAAATATGGCCACCATTACAGTTTCCCTTTTTTGGGACAGCTCTCTTCACCTCCACACGCCTACCATTCAATTCATGAAAGTTATTTTGCAGAACAGAGTCAACAGATTCTATGGAATCAAATGTGATAAATCCAAATCCTCTCGGTCGATTTGTTACACTATCATGCATCACAACTACGTCAGTTATCTGACCAAACTTTTCGAAGTAATTTTTGAACTCGTCCTCAGTCAAATCGGCTGATAAGCCCCCAACAAAAATTTTTCTGCCCCTCGACTGATCATTGTTATTTTCCATTCTTATACTGTTATTCATCCTTTTGTTCTGTTGCTTGTTCCACAGATTTCAATTCGGTAGGGCTTTTCTTACTTTAACCTACAATTTTGGAGGAAAACAAGATAATCCAACCAACCAAGAAAAGCCAACACTAATAAAATGTATCTATAATTCCTCAGAACTCAAAAGATGTAAACCTAAAAACAAGCTGTAGAATAGCACTCTGTGTCAACCAAACCAAACAACAAATAAAAGAAACTGATGTGAATCACAAAACCTACATTCTATTCAATACAGCAAACCCAGATGCTCAAAATTTTTAGATGTATCAAATTGATTCCCAACTAGGATTACCAATGAACTAGAAGATTAAAGATAATCTTTTTAGGAAGATTATTCCTCCACAGTCTCCCACAAAATGCACAGAAAGACAGCTCTGCTTCATCAGTGTTCATAAAAGAAGCCCTACAACCCTAATCGAACCGAAACCCAAAACCCTAGTGAAGCCCTCGTGGTCAACAAAAACATCAAATCAAGAAGTGAAACTGTAAGAACAAAAAGAAAATTATGAAGGCTTTAGAACGGTGTAACTTACTTTTTTACGGCTTTAACATTACAGAGAGGAGATTTCAGCAAAAACACATGGTAGAGACAGATGCCATGTTGAACGCTAGTGGCTACTGGCTAGATAGGTCAAACGAATCCGTTTTCCGTATTTAACTGCAAAAAAAATAGTTCTTTTTCGATTATTGGGTCGGGTATGCAATTATTGTGTTAAAAAGCCCTAAGACCCTTTTTTTATTGTTGGACCTCTTCCTCTTGGACTTAAAACCCTAATATCCAATTTTGATTCATTTTCATTAAAATTAATAATAATAAACATAATCTTTATAATTCATTTAATATAATATTTGGACGTACAGATTTAAAATAATAGATTGTAATGCCAAAATAATAATAAATTTCAAAAAATAAATACCAAACAAGATAGGTTGAAAGAGAGGCAAGATTAAAAATACATATTAATTAAATTTTAAATTTAAATACTAATATATAACACCTAAAAATTATGGGACTGTTGAGTAGGTTATTTTTAAAAATAAAATGGTCATACAATTTTCTTAAAAAAAATATATTTTCATTAAAGAGGTTAATTATTACCGTTTATGTAAAAATAACTTTTTAATCTCCAATTACACTGAGCTATATTTAATGTGACAAAATAGTTTTAAATGGATTTATTTACTTTGATAGGTGATTGAGGGAGGTCTTTTTTTTTTTAAGGAGTGGGGATAATAAGGTTGAAATATTTTATTATTATTATTTTTTTTTGACATCATGCAAGGTGAGTGATTCAAACCACAAACATCTAGGTCATTGGTACAAACTTTATGTCAGTGAAGCTTCATCTTGGTCAAAAATCTCCAATTATCACTAGGGGTGTAAATTTCTCGGGTCAGCGCCGTCCTAGGTCGGGTTGGGTCGGTTTCTTCTTCTTCAGTTCGAAATACACAATGGCCTACTTCTCACAAAAAAAAAAACACACACACAGGATACAAAGAAGAAGACGAATACGAAATCTGCAGATTTCGACTGCAAAGAAGACGAAGATGAATATGAAGACGGCACAGCTCGGTTCGACTTCGACTTCGGCGAAAACTCACGGTGATGGCGGCGACGAAAGACGCTTCGACTCGAACGACTAAAGTAAATTACAGTAAAATTAAACTTCGATTCTTTCTTCTTCTCCCTTCTTCGGCGAAAACCCACGAGAGATAAACCCTAGATATGAAGTCGAACGACTGAAAGTTTGAAACCCTAGATCTGAAATCTGAATGAAAAGCGTTTTTCTTTTTTTTTTTTAAAAAGAATGAAACGCGTGCGATGTGGTTTTGGGCAAAGAAGGAAATCGAACCGACCCATCGGTTCGGTTGGATTAGCATTAAACATGGAACCGGACCGATTCGGTTCCTTTCCCCCTAATTATCACCTCCTGTTTATTGTGTCAAATAAGAATATTTTTAAGGTTGAGTAATGTGAATTGTTCTAAAATATTTAATAAAATAATTAAATTATAGTGAAACTACTGTAAAAATACCAAAAGTTTAACGAAAATAATTATAAACTATAATCATAAAAGGTTCTCAATTATCTGAATTTTACTGCTCTCTTTTGGTTGCATAGCAGTCAAGAAAAAGATTGTCAAAATTCAAAAACCAACCTGAATTTAACCCTAAGAATCCATTTAAAACCAAATTGATTGGAACTGAACTCTTCTTCAAGTAATCTCACAGATCAGGAAAAGAAAAAATTGTTGATAACTTAGTACTGAAACCACGTCCTTAAAATATACTCGTTTAATTTCAGTTCGTTGGAACGAATTCATCAATCATCTCTAGATTCTCTACCAATTTCTGTACATTCGAAAGCCCGATCGAAGCTGCCAATAGCTAATATAGATATCTTGTTCTACAGACAATCGGCACTCGATTTCGTATTTAAAACACCAGAAATCGCGCAAACCGAAGCATTGATTTTTCAATCGCCATGGGGAATTCTCGGCCGATCGAGTTCGATATCGAATTCCTTCAAACGACGACGAACGTGCCGTTCTCTTGGGAGGCCAAGCCGGGCGTTCCGAAACTGCAATCGCGTTCGAGCCCTAGCGCAAGCTTGTGCGAGAGGTCGATGTTGAAATTGCCATCGCCGCCGTGCCGGTCGGAGAGTGCTAGGTTTCCCGGCGACTGCAGCGCGGCGATCCCCTATCATCCTCCGCGTTGCATGGCGGAGAGTGAGAGGATCGCTAAGGATTATCTGTGGCTTGAAGCTTGTTCAAGCGACTATGCATCGTATTTCGGGTGCTGTAAATGGGATGGTTTGAAGGAGAGGGATCCTTTCGTTGAAGCCTACAAGAAATGCACCGACGGCCCGTCGATGAGCCGTCGGACGATCAGTGGCGGTTCTGCTACAAGTGGTGTTAAACGTCCCAGTATCAGAAGAAGAGTTCTTTTTTCTCTCTCACGTAAGTGCTTTGTGCTACGATTCATTCGTACAAGTACTTTTTCTAATTAAATGTGAATTTTAGTCCAGCAGTAATTCTTTGGACATTTTTTATTAATATTATAATTTTTAAAACTTATTATTAAAATATAATTAGTTTGAAACTTATTATTTAAATATTGTAGTTTTAAATTTCCGGTCAAAGGTCGTCTCTCGACCTTGAAACACGTGTCACACATCACCTGACGTGATAATAAATTAAAAAAAAAAAACAAAATTTGTGGAGGTCGTCCCTCTGCACATTTAACCAACAAAAGTACTTCTGGCAAGGTGGTGAACTCGGCACCTATCTTTCTCCCCTTCCCTTGTTCGAGTCTCAGCGGCTGCAATTTTACGTTTTCTTTTTTTTTCTTTTCGTTTTCTTTTCTTTTTTTCGTTTTCTTTCTTAACGTTTTCTTTTTTTTTTTCTTCCGTTTTTTCTTTTCGTTTTCTTTCTTTTTTCGTTTTTCTTTTTTTTTTCGTTTTCTTTCTTTTTTCTTTTTTTTTTCGTTTATAGTTTTTTATTTTTAAAAATATCAGTAGTTTTTTTTCTCTTCTTTCACTTTTCTTAGAAATTTGAAGTTTTTTATTTAAAAAAAAATGAAATTTGAAGTATGAAATAAAAATAAAAATTTTTATACCATTTGCTTTATATTTTTATTTTGAATTATAAAATTATTATAACCAGCTTTTAAATTTAGCTAATTGAGATAAAAGAAAAATAAAAAAGAGAAATATGACAAATAATCAAATTGTTGTTATTTTTATACCAATAACAATGGTTTCAATGAATAGTGAAAAAAGAAAATGTTTATTTTATATATTAAATTAATTCAAAATAAAAATATAAAGAAAATGGTATAAAATTTTTTATTTTTATTTCAGACTTCAAATTTCATTTTTTTTCTTAAAATAAAAAACTTCAAATTTCTAAGAAAAGTGAAACAAGAGAAAAAAACTACTGATATTTTTAAAAATAAAAAACTATAAACGAAAAAAAAAAAAAGAAAAAAGAAAGAAAACGAAAAAAAAAAAAAAAAAGAAAAACGAAAAAAGAAAGAAAACGAAAAGAAAAAACGAAAAAAAAAAAGAAAAAAGAAAACGTTAAGAAAGAAAACGAAAAGAAAAAACGAAAAAAAGAAAGAAAACGAAAAGAAAAAACGGAAAAAAGAAAAGAAAACGAAAAGAAAAAACGAAAAAAAAAAAAAAAAAAAACGTTAAGAAAGAAACGAAAAGAAAAAACGAAAAAAAGAAAAGAAAACGAAAAAAAAAACGTAAAAGTGCAGCCTCTCTGAGACTTGAACAAGGGAAGGGGAGTAAGCTAGATGCCACGTTCACCACTTTGTCAGAAGTATTTTTGTTGGTTAAATGTGCAGAGGTCGTGTCTTGAAGAGACGACCTCCGCAAATTTTGTTTTTTTTTTTTATAATTTATTATCACGTCAGGTGATGTGTGACACGTGTTTCAAGGTCAGAGACGACCTTTGACCGGAAATTTAAAACTACAATATTTAAATAATAAGTTTCAAACTAATTATATTTTAATAATAAGTTTTAAAAATTGTAATATTAATAAAAAATGTCCTTAACTTTTGTAGGGGTGAATTTAATCTTCAAACTTTCATTTTTGTGTTTAATAAGTCTTGAGCTTTAAAAAGTATTCGATGAGTCATAACTTTCATATTTGTGTCTAATAGGTTCCTGATTTTTAATTTTATGTTTAATAAGTCATTGATCTATTTTCCATATTTTATAAAAAAACAATGGCAAGCCTACTGATACTAAATTAGAAGTTTAGGATCTTCATAGGCATAAAATTCATTTTTTATATCTAATAGATTGGTTAATTTTTAAAAATATTGTCAATGGCCTATTAGATACAAAATTGAAAAGTTAGGAGTCTGTTAGACATTTTTTTGTTAAGTTCAGATACCTGTCAGACACAAATTTAAAAGTTCAAATATCTATTAAACACTTTTTAAAGTTTGGAAACTAAATTGACATAATCCTAAAAGTTAATGAACCAAGTTTATAATTTAACATATAATTTAAAATGTTTTGAAGGTAGATATTGTCGAACTCAAAAATGTTGGGTAGATTTTAAAACTTTCACGATTTAGTTTCTATACTCTATAAAAACGAGTTTAAAGTCAACTTAATTATATTTCAACTTATTTACATATTTCAATTGAGAAAATCTTTATTTATTACTCCCACATGTTAGTATTCAAAAATTAAAAACTTTCTACTCTATGTCTACTAAGATTATTATTATTATTTTTTTATACCTATGTCTACTAAGAGTAAGGTAATAATTTATTTGTCTTTGAAATTTTAACTTATTTTTTATTTGGTTCTTCAATTTTCAAAACTAACATTTTTTTGCTCTTAAGATTTTATTTTAGTTTCTATTGGAACTTTTCAAGCTCACATGTTTAATCCTCATCTTAATTTGATTTTTAAGTGGTCTCTAAAATTTGAAATTGGTATATAATCCGTCTTTAAAGTTTGAAATTAGTTTCTCTGGTCCTCATATATCATAACTAAATTAAAATATATCTTTAAAAATTTCCAAACACATTTAAAAAAACATATCAATAAAGTCTAGACAACATATGTTAACTACCATATATACATTATCTCATCACATGCGTATATATATTATTTCATCAACTGCATGTGGGAGTTTGAACCATCAATATCTCTATGATGGTCGTAATTTATACCTTATTTGATTGGCCTCGTCTATGATATTTTATATGATATAAGTATTAAACACACATATATTAATAAATATCACATATTTATTTAAGATGGCAATGGTTTGTTGCACACGGCATTTGGTTTTATTGTGAAAAATTAAAGTAATATTTTTAAAAGTTATAGTTCCTCTTAGTTATTAACGACATATATTAAATGTATTTTGGCAAATTATCTCAAACTATGACTATACTAGCTTATTTCTAATTTGTTTGAGTGTCTTCGTCGCTAAAAGTCATGGTTTCACTCCTTGAACAGATAAATAAATAAGAAAAAGTCTCACCATCTTGCATTTAAAATGTTACTATCAAACATGAACTGACCAACTAAAGAGAAATATTAACATACAAAATTAATAAATCTTAAAATCAAGACACAAATTCATTTATTTATTTATAAAGAATGTTAAATATGCGTATTCAAACTTATAACATCTTAAAATAAGTTAAAAAAAAAAAAAAAAAGTTTTACCACTAAGCTACGGTCATATTGACCATTTAAAACTATATCATGATAGGGAAATATTTTGATATTGAAATTAACAAATAATATATGCGAGATATGGTTGGTGTTTTTTGGACTATAATAAAATAAATTTATTGACATACGTGAGAATTGATGGCTTGCTTGTTTGTCTCCTCTCTACCGAGTCTACTCCCATGATGTCTGTTTGAGTAAGCTTTTGAATTCGTCAACCCTTAGATTAAATATGATGAACAGCTACTCTTGGCTTGAATCAAGCCAAAGAGAAAAAAATTGTATTTTGTTTTGTTTTATTTTGTTTTTTACGAGTTTGGCAATAAATATAAATATTATACCATATCGATTAATAAGTTTGATAATATTATACCATATTGATTAATAAGTTTGATTTGCACGTAGGTTTCTGGTGCTGATTGGAAATGAGATGGATGATTCAAACTTTTGATATTTTTGTCGACGATACATGTCAATTACTGTTGAGTTCGGAAACAGATAGTTCATATAATTGTTGGATGTGGTGTTTTTTTCTTTTAAGTTCGTAAATAAAAGATTGGCGGTGTTTGGGTTTTGTGGTGGTTGACACAAACATTTGAATTGAACTGTAAAATTGACCAAACTGCTTAAATTAACACCGGCTCTCTTCATAAAAAAAAATGGTTAAAAAGCAATTTTCATCCCTAATTTTTTATTGAAATAACAATTTAATCATTTAACTTCAGTTTGTAATAGTTTAGTCGGTACTTTTTAATATGTAACAACTTAATTCATGTACTTTAAAATTTGTAATGATTTACTAGTTCCTAAATGAAGATTTTCATCAAAATTAAGTGTAGACTTTTATTATGTATCGACTTAATTTTTATAGTTTATTAATTCACATGGTCATAATCAAGCCATCGACCTATACATGTAAGAAATTTTTATTAAATCTTAATAATAGTTTTTACGAGTCTACAACATGGATTTCGTTATAAATTTTTAAAGTTTAGGGACTAAAATTGTTACGTATTAAAGTTCATAGACTAGATTGTTACGGAAGTGAAAGTACAAGGACTGATTTGTTATAAGCCAAAATTCAATGACTAAATTGTTACTTTTATGAAAGTGTAAGGACCAAGAGTGTTTTTTAACCAATAATCAACTTTGATGTTCCATCCCCACATGCTTTATAAAACGAGTGAAAATCAATTAAAACAAAACTTGGTCAGTGATTCAATCAACAATGAGGATTTGTCCAAAAAAAAAAACGACTAAAAAATGTTAAATTGCCAATTTTATGGTTTGAGTTTGAATTTCAATCAGGTCAATATAGTTTAGGGTATGTGATTTTAAATGTTCTAATCCATTTAACATAGTTAGGTGAAATTCTATCAATCACATGACAATGTTACAATTATGACACACCTTCCCATTTATGTGTATTAATGAGTCAGGTGTCCTCTATTTGACAAATTGTATTATCTTAAAAGTTAATTATATTACAATTTTGATCAAGTAAAAAATATGGAAAATGAGTAAGTCTTCACACGAGTAGACAATAGTTTTGATAGTCAACATGAACACAACTCGGTGGACATAAAATACGTACTCCCTACTAAAACGTCAAAAGTTCAAGTTCTCCACCTCACATGTTGTAAAAATAATAATAATAATAAATAATAAAAATAAGGGAAAAATACACTTTTGGTCCCTGAGGTTTGGGTTAAGTGACACTTAGGTCCCTGAGTTTTCAAACTCAACAAAAATACCCCTGAGGTTTGAGATAAGGAGCATTTTAGTCCCTGCCGTTAATTTTTCTGTTAAATCTTAACAGTTGCTGACGTGACACTATTATTTTAATAAAAAAAATTATTTTTTTAATTTTTTTTTTAAATAAAAATAATAAAATAATAAAATATTAATATTTTTGTTATTATTTTTTCTCCCTTTCTCTTTCTTTTTCTTCTCTTTCTCCATATCCTTCATCTTCCTTCTTCTTCTTCCTAACTCCGACGATCGGTCGCCACCCACCGCTGCCGCCGGCGACTGTTTTTTTTTTTTCTTCTTCTTCTCTTCTTCTTTTTTCTTCCCCATTTTTCTTCTTTTCTTTAAAAAAAAAAAAAAAGGGAGGAGGGAGGCCCCTCCTCCCTCCCCGTCCAAACGGAGGAGGAGGGCCTCCTCCTCCCTCCCCGTCGGAGGTCCCCCCTCCCTCTTGAATTTTTTTTTTTTTAAAAAGAAAAGAAGAAAAATGGGGAAGAAAAGAGAAGAAGAGAAGAAGAAGAAGAAAAGAGAGAAAAAAAAAAAAAACAGTCGCCGGCGACCGCCGGCGGCGGGCGGCAGCCGGTCGTCGGAGTTAGGAAGAAGATGAAGGATATGGAGAAAGAGAAGAAGAAGAAAGAGAAAGGGAGAAAAAATAATAAAAAAAATAAAAAATATTAATATTTTATTATTTTATTATTTTTATTTTTAAAAATTAAAAAAAATAATTTTTTTATTAAAATAATAGTGCCACGTCAGCAACTGTTAAGATTTAACAGAAAAATTAACGGCAGGGACTAAACTGCTCCTTATCTCAAACCTCAGGGGTATTTTTGTTGAGTTTGAAAACTCAGGGACCTAAGTGTCACTTAACCCAAACCTCAGGGACCAAAAATGTATTTTTCCCTAAAAATAATAATAGTTATGATGAATTTCGAGAGTTTAGTCAAATTATACCTATCAAATTGAATTTCTTTAAATTAGAAGGACCAAATCGAACTAAACTTGTTTTACGCGAATATGACTCAATAGTCAATGTATCTATTCCTTCATTTGAGGTTGAAGGTTAAAAAAAAAAAAAAAAAAAACCAAATTGTTACCAAAAGAAAAAATGGATCCAAACTACAAAAATCAATAATTTAGGTCTGTTTGATAACCACTTCGTTTTTTGTTTTTTAAAATTAAACTTATAAATACTACTTTCATCGATAATTTTTTTTTTGTTTTTGTTGTCTCCAACATTTCCATGTTTTAAAAAACCAAGTCTAACCTTTGAAAACAAAAAGAATAAATAGTTTTCAAAAACTTGTTTTTGTTTTTAGAATTTGGTTAAGAATTTCAATATATCCTTAACAAAGATGAAAACCATGATAAAGAAATTAGGAGAAAACTTGTTAAAAAAAAAAAGAAATTAGGAGAAATCAATCATATTTTTAAAACCAAAAACAAAAAAATCAAAGAATCATCAAACCACCTTAACTACAAAGATAAGGGATTATAGGTTGTTAATTTTGGATATAAGCCCTTGTGACTTTGCATACTAGTAAAGATAGTTGTTTTTCTTATAAACCTATGGTCATCCTCTTATCTAGCGGATGTGGGACTCTGGTCGCACTCCTAACAACCACCACACCTCCATCCCTCTGTTTCTATCTCTCTGTCCTTAGTGAACCTCTGCCGTTTCTAATAAAAAATAAACATCACACACAACAAAACTCAATACCACGTCCTCCACCTATAAAACCACCAAATCCAAACAAACAAAGCATCTTCAATTCAAAGCTCCCAAACGCACAATCAGATCGATGGCCTGCAACAGCAGAACCCATTCACGAGGCAGAGTTGCTTTCTCGTGGGAGAACAAGCCAGGCGTGTGCAAAGCACCGCCACCGCCGCCGCACCTGATGCACAAGCAGCTCCGCCCGCCGCCGTGTACTTCGGCCAGAAAAGCCAACAGGAAGGCGCAGAAAGATGGGGGCGTTGAAGACCCGTTTCTTGCTGCGTACAGAGAGTGCACCAGTGGAGACGACGAGATGAATTGCAAGCTGAAGAAGAATAAAAATGGGTTTGGAGGATCGTGGAGGAACGTGTTTGGAAATCTGTCTTGCAAGCATCTGACGGCGGTTCGAGATGATAGTTTGATTAGTTCCCCTGTTTCTAAACGGACAGTGTAGATGAAGAAATCCATGGATGAACGCACCTTGGACAGATCGATCTTTGTCCTTTTTTTTTTAGTTTGGGTTTGGTTTGGTATGTATTAGCAATCTAGCTTCAAGATCATTTGGTGTGACATCGTGCAAAAAGGTTTTAGTCTTTTAGATAATGGTAATGCTAAGTTGTATTTTGGTTACTAAACTTGTGCAATTAGTATATTAAGAATGGTTTATTAGTAACCCAAATAATTCATCACGAAAATACTTACAAATAGTAACGTCAGACGATGAGAAACTCGATAGGTAGTCACGAAATTTTAATTCAAACATGCGATTTGTTGGAGTATAAATACATTAATTATTGAGTTGTGCTCATATTATATGTGAATACACATATATATACAATACTGATAAATATTAGAATGTGGAGTAATTGGGTTCTGATTTGGGTGAAAGAATAATTCAGGCCCATTAGGAATGCCATGACATATTCCGTTTGGAAATAGTCGACTAACTCCTTTACGCCTCCACAAGTACATCGACCGCAAGAATAAGAAGGACAATATGAGGTGAGTTCATTCCATAGGGTCCTGAGCTTTGCAAAAGTAAGCAGTGACTGACTACTGATCTTGAACTAGGTTGGAGAGTTCACGTCGCAACTGAAAGATTCAAGGGCGATTTTTGCGTTGGTAATGTTGTTGTAGATCAAGCCAAATTTCTCGAGCTGATTCAGCAAAGTTAACGCAATGAGATACTTCGTTAGAAAGGAACTTTAAGATCCAAGTGGTTACCACGCTATTGCAGATTATCCACGGACGCCGAAGATCACCAATCGGTTGGGGCAATGTACCATATACGAAGCACGTCTTATTCTTCACGATGAAGCCGATGACCATCGCTTGACTCCATGAAGCGTAATTGGATTCCGTAAGAGGTTTTGAAACCAAAACCAAATTGGTGCCATTAGAGCGGTGAAGATAGTATGGGTTGATGTAAAGATCCACAATCGAAGAGCTTGTAGGCTGATTCGTCGAGGAAGAAGAAACATGTTGATTCGCCTAAGTTTCAGCGTCTACATCGTCAACCATGGGTTAGGGCTTGAAGGAAGTGATCGAAGACTTCCAGAGATCTTGATGATGTGATCGAAAGATGCAAGGGGACTCTAAGAGAATTAGAATTTCATCGGATACCATATTAGATTTGAGAGTAAATAAAAGCTTGCATACTTCATTCATTGAGGCTAAGCCTTTAAATAGGCAAGAAGTTCTGTACAAGTAAAGCTTAACTAACATAACACAAAAAGGAACTAAGTAACCGAAGTAGTTTTTCAATTTAATAGACGATGTTTGGAAAGTTAGAGATACAACTTTTGTTAAGAATTTCATAGTGCGTAGTTAGAGGTTGAGGTATTTGATTAAGATTTAATATTGGACAATCACTTGTTCTAAAATAGCTTGGAACTATGAGAACCGTGGTTACAGAAAATACATCTTGAGTTTTACAAATGAATAGATAGGACTAAAAAAAAAATGAATGACCACCATAAATATAGCTAAACAGTTAAGACATATATTCATTTTCTCAAGAGTGAAGTTCCCGTGTGTTGTACAATAAGAGAGAGAACAAAATTATGCAACTTTACAAAACTAACACTAGTTAGCTTTGGAAAAGAACCCTAACACCATTAAAAAACATTGTCTATCTTATCATCCCTCTTATCTCAGTATCTTACTTTTGCTTAAAAAAAAGGGAATTGATCTCTTATATTTATAATATGTGAGTAATCAACTTGACCATTGTTTAAAAGTAAATATAGCAATATATTTTTTTGCCACAGGTGAAAAGTTCAAATTCATTCTTAATATTATACTTGTATGAAAATAATTTATAAAAGTAAGACTATATGTATGATTTAGTTTAAATGTGAATCAATCTTAAAATTTAGTCTCTTATATTGTAATATTTTTTAATTTAGTTTCTCACTATATGTGAAAATTAAAATTGATTAACAATGAACAATATTTAGTAAACGTGTGGAAATTTAGAGGGAACGAGTGTCACATACGAAAAAAAGGTTTACAATTTACCATTCGATTTACGGTGTAATTTTATTATTGGTTGATGTTAACATTCACTTGAGATAACTAGAAAGTGAAATTTAAAAAACTAAGTTTAAAAAAATACTCAAAAGGATAAGAATTAAAAATGTACTTTAACCAAAAAGTTGAATAGAGAGTTTGTCATTTAAAAGAATTGATTGGTTAATAAAAATAAAAAAAAAAAAGTTTGGTCAAAGTCAAAGGCAGCTTGCAAAATTTCTGACCGACGAGCGGTGGTTCCGACCGTTGGTGGGTGCCATTATATAGCGATCGGCGAAGGTGAATTTTGCGCAATTCCAATTCCAAGGGGTTAATTCCGGAACGTGGTAAATAAATTTTATCCGCCGATAAATCCCTCTTCAACTTCTACTCGGTACTCTCTAGTTTCCGTCTCCTCTTCCTCCCTTCTACCATTCCATCACTTAAACCCTAAAACTCGATCGAACCAGTGGCTCCGTGATCCGACCACTCCGGTTTCTTACCCGCTACTAGTTTTGGTTTTGGCGCCATCATTTTGCTCACCGCAACTTCAAACAATAGCCCTAACTGTGAGTAATCTGTTTCTCTCTTTTCTTCTAGGCTCTTTGTTATCGATTCTGCATCTTCTATCTAGTGTCGGGGAGAATTTCGGGCAAAGGGAATGGATTTGAACGACCACGTTTAACGACGAGCTGGGTTTTTCGCAAATATTGATATTTATTTATATTCTTAATGAAAACCGCGGTTTACCTCAAGGAAGTGAACTCTAGTGGAAGAAAGGATTCGGGTTTACAGAAGCATCGAGGAGCTAATTGTATACCCCATCACTCATTTGATAGGAAACTTGTGTCTCTTGGGGATCGGTCTGTCAAATTTCCGCGGAGTCCTTCTTGTCTTGAAATCTCTATCATTCCAATTTTCTGGTTATACGTTATTATTGGGACTTCTTGGAGATTGATAACCTTAAGAGTGAATAATGCGGTGGTATTCTCATTCACGCCGCATGTGGCCGGATTATTTTCTTCTCACCCATTTATGAATTTGGAGGTTTAGGATGTATGAGAATTAAGAAGGATGATGCAGTCAGATGTTTCAGTTATTTACTCGCTTCTTCATGGTCTAACTGTTGTTCATTTCATTGCCTAACCGTACAGGCCCTAGCGTCGAAATTATAAATAACTCTTTGAGACGTTCAGTTTTACGAAATTCTGACATATTTCTGAGTTCTCTTCCCCGCTCTCATTGATTATTTCATAGGACACCTTGAATGGCACTTTGTGATTTACTGGCATGCAATGGATACTTAGGCCTCTCAGTCATGAGTGGAGTATGAGGTAGACGAGGTGGCTAAGTTCTGATTCCACAGTCCAGGAAATCAACCTTGGAATTTTGAAATTAGATAATTTTTTGATTGGACACGCCTTTGGATTCAATTAGTTTTCTCCTAGCTAACATCTCTGAGTTGTTTGCAGTTGAGTTTCTATTTCTTGCTTTGGGTGGACTTCCACTGGGATTTAGCCAGCTGATCGGTTGGTACTGTGATCTTTAGTCACCTTTTTATGCTCCAAGCTTGGTGCTCGGTTATGCTCTGAAATGGACAATCTCTCTCAGTCCTCAGGTGGACAGGTAACCAGGCCCTCTCTCAGTTCTCATTTGGCATCTTTGATCTTAGCTCTTTGTGTGTGTGTGTGTGTGTGTAAAAGTACTTGCATATATTTTATTGCTCACACTTGCTGGCTTGGGATCAGACATCTACTTGTTTGTTCAATTATTATCATGTTTTTAAAAATTCCGGGGAATCGCTCCTTTCCTTTTTGGTGCATTATTGTGTTTGGCTCTTTTGGTTGTTTCCATGGATGTTGAGACTTCAAAATTCTGGTTCACTGATTCTTCCAGGCCTTTATTAGGTTACTTATTAGTTATTTGTACTGATATTTGATGAAGTCTATATTCTTCTTTTTTTTTTTTGGTTTGAAAAAGTCTAGATTCTATTTATGTCTATAGAGTTGGTATGAATTTCTGAGATCTTTCTGCTGCAGTTTCGACCGATTATCCCAGCACAGCCAGGCCAGACGTTCATTTCATCGTCTGCCCCACAGTTCCAGTTAGCAGGGCAGAATATATCATCTTCAAATGTTGGAGTGCCAGCTGGTCAAGTCCAGCCACATCAATATCCTCAATCAATGGCGCAGTTAGTGCCAAGACCAGGCCATCCTAGCTATGTCACTCCTTCGTCCCAGGGTATTCAAATGCCTTATGTTCAGACAAGGCCTCTTACTTCTGTTCTACCTCAGTCTCAGCAAAATGTGCCTGCACCGAATAATCATATGCATGGCTTGGGTGCTCATGGACTACCTCTTTCTTCACCATATACTGTAAACTTCACTTTCATTATGTGTTGTTTACTTGCTTTTCTGTCCATTAGGAAAGACATTTTTTTATATTTATTATTATTATTATTTTAATAAGAAACAAGCTTATTGATGTATGAAATTTAAAAAAGAGGGGAAAGAGTCCCAATCCAACGGAGATACAAGAGACTTCTCCAATTGGACAAAAGAGAATCAAAACTATAAAGATGAAAAAGCTTTGACAATTTACACCAAGATATAGCAATGAAAATGGTTTCAAATGCTTGAACTTTTGAAAATACGATCATTCCTCTCAATCCAAACCAACCAAAAAAAAAAAGCTCTTTATAATATGCAACCATAAAAGTTTTCTTGTTCCTTTAAAGGGATGACATTTTTATATATTCTTTTTTTCTTTTTTCATTTTTATTTTCTAGTATATTCTCTGTCCACTTTTGACTGACACCTAATGATTTTGGTTTCATTTCTCAGTTCCAGCCTATGTCACAAATGCATGCACCCGTTGGAGTTGGTAATAGCCAACCTTGGCTGTCTTCTGTAAGCCAGAATACAAACCTCGTCTCACCGATTGAGCAAGCTAACCAGCATTCTTCAGTTTCGGCCGTAAACCCAGTATGTTCTGCTTACCCTGTTTACTTTGTCTATTTCTATCTTCTTTGATTGGGAGGGGTGCTATGATATAGATCTTGTATGAAAAAAAGCAGGAGATGGACTTCCATTTATTGTTTGTTTTCTTTTTAATGTAATTTGTACATACCATTTCTCTTCTCTTAGCATCTTGAAAATGCGGTCTTATGTATTAAGGCATTGATAAATGGTCTGAGGAAAGCAAGGATGAAAGTAGGGATGTGTTTGATAAGTTGGGAAAATTTGGTCCCTGAGTGGGTATTTCTGGAAAGAAACATTACATTAACCTTGCCCATGTTTGCAAAGATTACAGGGGCAGAAAGGTGGGAGGGTGGGCAATGTATTTTGGCTTTATGAGTTGGTGCTAAATATGGGTTACAAACAATGTATGTGATTTATACATGGCTTTAGGGGACTCCATAGAAATTCCTGGAAATTTGTTTCTCAAGCTGCGTTGTTTTCCAAATAGTATCAGATTTTATGTGGGAAATGGGCCCAATGGTATATTTTGAGCAGATACATGGTGGGGTGGAGTGTTGTTTCATTTACTTTTTCATTGCTATACATATATTAAAATCCTCTTTTGTTATTTTCTTTGAGAACTTCAGTTACTTTGCGGTCATTGATTTAAAAGAAGGGCTGAAATCCTTTGTATTAATGCTATAAAGGCTATCATTTTGGGTCTATGATACGTCAAGGAAAGAGTGTGGTGAAGTTCTTTGACAAAATTACATTATTCTTCTTGGTGTTCCTAGTCAAACTCTTGTTGAAGTTACTCTCTGTTGGTAATTAATTCAAACTGTGAGCTCTTTTATAAGCCTGGGCCTATAAGGCAGACACACAATTTTGTATGTAATGTCCACATCAGGAAAGGTCTTTTTTTTTTCCCCCCACTAATAATATAGTATTTTTCTCTGAGACATCAAGACAGATTTCTGATGTTAGCTCCTCAGCTATTAAGATGCTGATTTCTGTATCCTGACGGTTTTTTTTTTCATGTCATTTCTAACATCAGGCTGCTAATGTTCCCGTCTTCAATCAGCAGTCTTCATCTGATTGGCAAGAGCATACATCGGCTGATGGAAGAAGGTAATGATGTATTGATCACCATGGTTTTAGCTTTTACATTTCTTAAAATCCAAGGTTTAAATATATGTCAACTTGATGTTGTGGTTACACAGCTAATTTGTCAAAAATTCTTCTGCAGTTTGTATATCTAATTCCATTATTTCTGGCACTCTGCAATTTTCTTGATTTTTCTTACTGAACTGAAAAAAATTTCAGATATTATTACAACAAAAAAACCAAACAGTCCAGTTGGGAGAAGCCATTGGAACTTATGACACCACTTGAGGTAAATGACGTTTTTTTAATCATCTGCTATTCTTACCTAGAACATTATAATGCATCTGCTAAAGAAAAGGTATTTGTACCAGGCATTCATATGCAATCCTTTTGGCTGGGATGTATAGTGGCTCTGTGGAATAGTATTCTACAGGGTTGGGATGTTTAATTCGAAATCATGATTTTTCTGGATATTCTGTTAAGTCAGAGATTGTGTATGTTTTTTCTGGAATGATAACTTTTCTAGATAAGCAATTATATCAGTCAATGATTTATCTTCTTTGAGTTCAATTTGTGCCTATACATTCTTCATAGGGTATAAAGGTTTTATTTATCTGATATCTTATTTAACTATTGTTTTTCTCTTTGTGCTTTCTTGTGTTCAATAAATGGTGTAATATCTTTAAAAATCTTTGTATTTTTCGTAGTTGGAGGGCAGTTGGCTCAAACTTCTTTTCCTAATATAATAAACCCGTGTATCTTATTTAAATAATTGTTTCAGAGGGCTGATGCATCAACTGTGTGGAAGGAATTTACAGCTCCAGATGGAAGAAAGTGTGTTGTTTTATCTCTATCCCCAGTTCCTATATTTCCAATTTGGCATTTGCATGGTCACGTTCACATATTTCAAGTGTTTTTAGTGTTATATTTTTTTTTTTAATCTTCATGAATAAGTATGTACACTAATTGTTTACCATGAGTTGGGATAGGTATTATTACAATAAGGTGACGAAAGAATCAAAGTGGACCATGCCAGAAGAACTGAAGGTTGAAATCATGGGTTATAACTCTCACATATCTTTCTTTCTCATATTTTCTGTCAAAAGGATTCTTGGCTCTCAATCTAACTTTGTAGGTGTTCTTGCAGTTGGCTCGTGAACAGGCTCAGAAAGAAGTTGTCCAAGGAACACAAACAGATATAGCTGTTACAACTCCTCAACCTACAACTGCTGTTGGTCTCTCTCTCCCCCATGCTGAAACACCGGCAATTTCTTCCATTAACTCTAGCATTTCTCCAACGGTATCTGGGGTTGCATCGAGTCCAGTTCCTGTCACTCCTTTTGTTTCCATATCCAATTCTCCTTCAGTGGTGGTTTCTGGGTCATTAGCCACTGCCGGTGCACCCATTGCTTCAACAACTAGTGTGACTGGGGTACAGTCTTCTGTTACAGTTTCTTCACAATCTGTCACTGCTTCTGGAGGTACTGGTCCTCCTGCTGTGGTCCATGCCAATGCTTCATCAATGTATGCACTAGTCTTGCTGATATAGTTTCCGCATCCCTTTTTTCTTTGATAACAGCTCCAGATGCATATATCATTCCAATTTAGTTCTGCTCATTGTTGTCTGTCATTTATAAAAATAGGACTGCTTCTGAAAGCCTTGCATCTCAAGATGTCAAAAATCCTGTTGATGGAACTTCTACAGAGGACATTGAGGTAAATTCTTGGAGATTTTCCTAAAAGAAAAAATCTGGTACTTCTTGCCTCATTAATGATATTGGTTTATATACTTTCTGAAACTTTATTTTAAAACTAGATCTTTCTACTTCTAAATTTGAATAAATAAACTGGGACAATTTGGTTGTTCATCTACCAAACTGTTTCTGCCTTCCAAAATTTGGTGCAGAAATTGTCAACTAGTTTTCAATATAATCTTTGGTGTCATGGCAGGAAGCAATAAAGGGAATGGCAGTTGCAGGAAAAGTTAATGAGACTGTTTTAGAGGAAAAATCTGCTGATGATGAACCATTGGTATTCGCCAACAAGCTGGTACTTTCTGAAAAACATGTTTCTTGACATACTTGGAGAAAAAAATTTACCCCATTGGTTATAATTGTGAACAAATTTACTTGTGCATTCCTTTTCATTATTCTTTTATTGATTTTCTCTTTTTAAAAATATGTTTTAAACTTTAGGAGGCAAAGAATGCATTTAAAGCGCTTCTGGAATCCGTAAATGTTCAGTCTGATTGGACGTGGGAGCAGGTTTGTTTGGTTTAGACATTTTTCATGCTACGTTTTTCAATTCATCTTATTGCATAATAATTCATTCTGGTCAGGCTATGCGAGAAATAATTAATGACAAAAGATATGGCGCCTTGAAAACTCTTGGTGAGCGGAAGCAAGCATTCCATGAGGTATCAATATGATTGGACCATAATGAAGTTTTATTGAAATGATTGGGATGAAATAGTGCTCTGTTTCACCCTTTTTCCCCAACATTTTTTTCTTTGCAACTAAGGCAGATTTTATGATTATGTTGATGAATTTTATGTCTTTAGTATTTAGGACATAGGAAAAAATTAGATGCAGAAGAAAGACGTGTAAGACAGAAAAAAGCTCGTGAGGAGTTCACCAAGATGTTGGAAGTAAGTTTGTGTAGACAATTTCTCCTGTCATGCCATTTCTGTTCTTTTTATTTGATTTTGTTAGAGATCTTGATTTTTGCTAGCATATGCATTTTTCATTCAGGAGTCCAAGGAACTCACATCATCTACCAGATGGAGGTTCGTTGCTTGGTTATATTATTTTTTGTTATCATTATTTATCTTACTAGTTCGTATTTCCTTTCAACCAAATATTTTTTACTTTCAATTTTTTGTGGGACAGCAAAGCTGTGAGTATGTTTGAGAATGATGAACGGTTCAAAGCCGTTGAACGTGCTAGAGACCGAGAGGATCTTTTTGAAAGCTACATAGTGGAACTTGAGAGGAAGGTAGGAATCATTTATTTATTCATGCATATGGATGCATCAGTACTGTTCTATGAGGAATTTTTCTTTATAGGCAGGTGTGTAGGGAAAATGAAAAGTGGCTAAGGCTTTTGCTTCTCTTAAATAGTTGAAATTGTACTGACTGCATGAAGAATTGACCCAAAATGGTGAAAAGCTGAACTGTAAAAACATTTTGGTTCCAATTTTTTATAAACTGAACCAGCCAATATTGATTGACCAAATTGACTAGGATGAATTACTGAGATGTTGCTTGCCTATTATTTTGAAGTCATCTCCCGATGGGAATGCCGTTAGAAGGAAATTAGGAATATTACATGTGCATATTACTAAAGGTATTTGGTTATAAATAGAGGGGTGAGAAAGGAGAAAATAGACATTGTTTTGGTTAGTGAATTAGGGCTAGGGAGGGTCCAATTACCTCGATTACTTGGTTTATCTGGTAGTTTGGTTATCTTTTACATTGCAATATAGTTCGGGTTCCATCAATTGGTATGAGAGCAGTTTGGTTCTGGCCGTGGAGTTTGAAGGAAGTTTATGTAGGGAGTTGTTGGCTGTGCGAGAAGGGATCGATGAATTGATAAATCGATGGAAGGAATGAATGAAATCGTTGTTCCAATCTTTTCGGGATGAAATGGCACAAAGTTTTAGAGAAATAAAGGAGGAGATTGCAAAAACAAAAAAAGAGATGAGAAGGACAAAATTAAAGAGGCAGAAATTTATAGTAGAATTAGGTATCTCATATGGAAAGAAATCAAGGATACTGAGAAGGTTATTGATCAAGAGGATGAGAGGGGAAAAAAGAATGATGAATCATCAGAATCCTCAGAGGAGGGACGGAGACAGAGAACGAGAAATTGATGAAGAAAAAAAGTAAGAAAAAGAGCAAGAATCGGTTGAGAAAGAATGAGGCTGTACGGAAGCGAAGGGGAGAACATGGCTGCCGGAAAAACAATAGAAAAGGAATAGAGCCGTCCAAGGTTGTGTTCTTTAGCAAATAGAGGGGAAAAGGAACAAAAGATGGAAAAACGTACAAAAAGATACTAGTGAAGAAAGTTAGGTTGTGAGGAGATCCACTTGTAATTCTTCAGAATTCAAAGTCCTTGCGCAAGTGGGAAAGAAAGAGATCGGACATGGCGAAGATTGGATTTTCGGAGTGCGATCATTGGCCATGTTGATTTTGTGGCAAGAGATGAAGGTGTGGAAAGAACAATGCATCGGCAGCCACAAAGTTAGGAAGAAGGGGGAAGAAAATGAAAAGAAAAGGAGAATGGCCGATGGAGGGCTGGCGACAAAAACAAATGGGAATGGAGATGAAGACCGGGGGAAGCCGATGCAAATTTCGTGATGAGGCAGGAAATGAAATTCGTAATCACGTGATGTGTCAGGAAGTGGAGCCAGGGTTGGAAACAGGTGCAACAATAACTCTAGTTTGAATTTAATAACGCTAAGTTTGAAATTCTGAAGGGTGTAACCTAGCCGCCATAAATTTCTGCCTCACCCACGCTGTCTCATACTCATGTGGCTGTACTGGTCTGCCGCTGCCGCACATGGTCGTAGCTGGGTTTTAGATTTAGGATCACTGAGTTTGAAATTCTGAAGGGTGTGAATGTGTTAAAAAAAGGGTTTTGTTAACCACTTTTGGAATTTTTTGTAACCACACCTTGAGGACAAGGTATGTTTTTAGGGGCAGCTTATGATAGGATTGCCAAAAGAAAGAATTTGGGGATATTATAAGGGTATATGTATATTAGAAAAAGAACTCTAAGTGCCATCAGTGAAGTGCGTAGGTCTCCTCAAATTTAGTGGGGTGTGAGGTCTAATAATGCTGTAGACCAAAAAAAAAAAAAAAATCTGCGTATTACAATATCGCATTGCAATCCTTTTTAGAATGTTTCTTTGGAAATTTTGTAGACATTTTACTTTTATATCTTTGGATTATTATTAAGTGTTATTGTTTTTGTATTAACATTTCGATCATTGTGCACAAAAAAAAAAAAAAAATTATAAACAATTTGTTTTGTGCATGAGAAAGTAATGGGTGCTTTCGTTGAACTTTGGTGATATTGCTTTCCCATTTATAGTTGTGATGTTGTCCTGTACTCTTTTCAGAGTGATGTCAAGTTTAAGGCATATTTCTTAGCTTGATAAGTTGATAATATAACCTTTTCAATTCGCTAGACACAGGGATCTCAGGGAGATGATCGATGAGTTCCTCCCCCATCTCCCTTTTCGGGACCAAGGAAATTTCTTATGGCAAGCTGGGATTTGTGCTATCATTTGGGGTTTGTGGGGGGAGAGAAATAACAGAATTTTTAGAGGGAAAGAGAGGAATGTGGAGGATGTTTGGGATATTATTAGATATTTTGTCTCGGGCGTCGGTGACGCGTTTATTCTGTAATTATTCTTTAGGTCTTATTTTGCTAGATTGGCGTCCCTTTATCTAAGGGGATTTCCTTCTGGGGCTTGGTTTTTTTGTATGCCCTTGTATTCTTTCATTTTTTCTCAATGAAAGGTTGGTTCATTATCAAAAAAAATATAACCTTTTCTAGGGAGGGGTGCATGAAATTACCTTTTACCAGATAAGGAAACATTATTATTGTTTTTTAATTTATAAGAATCAGATAAGGGCACATTCATACACACTCTCTCTTAAATTCAGGAAAAAGAAAGGGCTGCAGAGGAGCACAAGAAGAAAATTGCTGAATATAGGAAATTTCTCGAGACATGTGATTACATAAAGGTATTTTCCTTAAGGCTTTGGGATATATAAATTTACTTTTTCCTTATTATTCCTTATCCTGCCAATTGTCTTCTGTGGTTTAGGTGAGCAGCCAGTGGCGTAAAGTACAAGATCGATTGGAAGACGATGAAAGATGCTCATGTCTTGAGAAACTTGATCGTTTGCTTATTTTCCAGGCATGTTTTTCATTTTTATTTGATTTGCTGTTTGTGTATTCAAACTTAAATTTTATGCTGAATTTGATTGGTACAGGATTATATACGTGACTTGGAAAAGGATGAAGAGGAACAGAAGAAGACACAAAAGGTCTTACTCTACAATTCATTATATGATAGTTGACCTGTTATATTAGGTACACAGGACACTAACATTCTTGTTTAACCACTTGAAGGAACGTGTGCGGAGAATTGAAAGAAAAAACCGTGACGAGTTCCGCAAACTCATGGAAGAACACGTTACTGCTGGTGTTCTTACAGCTAAAACTTTTTGGCGTGATTACTGTTTGAAGGTAGAGAACTTTTTAATCTGCTGCAGAACATTGAAATTTAGATTAGGAATCTTTTCTCACCTCCCTGATTGTTTTTTGCTAGGTTAAGGAGTTGCCTCAGTATCAGGCTGTTGCTTCAAATATATCTGGCTCAACACCAAAGGACTTGTTTGAGGATGTTCTCGAGGAATTAGAGAATAAGGTTATCATTGTATTATACTTTGTTTTAGAAGTTTGTTGAGTTTAATGTTTTAAAGATAAATAGGTACTTGTGATTTAAAACTCTAATAGCTTGCCTATAGGTGATTTTTCACGTTGGTAAAGCGTATCATCCAGTTCGTGATTTTCATTTTGTATCTGCTAGGAATCAATTTAAGATAATTTGCCTTCTGTATTTCTCCCCCTCCCCACACTCAATTTCCTATATAACCTTTTTCCATGGAATATATTATCCAGTATCTTATGTGTATAAATAAAAAACAAGTAAAGTACTGTGTGAGTAAATATACCACTACCAGGAAATGCATTGTGAATAAAGGTATTTGGCATGTCTTTTGTCCTTGGGTCTTTTCCCTGGTAGAAAAGACTTCACTAAAGCTGTAGAGTGTTTTCCTTTTAGAGCTATGATTTTCATTAGAAAGCCTTTTCTGACCTTGTAACGTCCAGTTTCCGACGTTTGAACTTTCAGCAACTTCAGCATTGAAGAAGAAAAATATTCCCATCCAATCAAAACAATGAATGAAATTTTTGGCCTATGTAATTGAGAAATGGTACTTGCTCTACCTACATAACTACGTTGTGAAATTGTATCCAATGAACTTGGCTATTCTTGGTTGGCAAATTAAATACATCCGATCAAGATTTATAGAACGCAGTTTTTGAATTCATTCAGATAGCATGTCCCTCATGCCATTGTTGTTGGGGGAACCTAGGTCCATCTTTAGCAAGTTCCTGTTTCTTGATCTAGTTTCTAGTCTAATTAATCTTACTCAAACTTAGCTGATGATAGGAGTTGTTGCATCTACAAATCTTGTTGCTCGGTGAATTTCCCTCTGTTCATCAACTTGAATTTTCCTGAAGTAATGTTTAACCTGAAAAGAATATTGCAGGACCGCATGCATTCTTGTTATCCCCAAAAAGTAGTTTCAAAGTACATTGATAGATATGTCTTCTTGGTGGTGTTCAAATCACAATAAATTCTTCTGTAACTACAGTCTTCTTATGATATCTTTGGATTGGAAGACATTCTTCTAGCTCTTTAGGATGTCCTTTTGTGATTAGTGCAAGTTCTTGTTTTTTATCGAGAGAGAGAGAGAGAGAAAAAATCAAAGTGCTTTGCTGGATTTTATCTCATTTATTTCTGTAATATATGTCATAACTTTATGGCATTCGCTCAATTTCCTGCATTATGTTATTATTGTTGAATACAAGGTGCTATTGAAATTTCGTTGTCAAGCCCACATTTACCACCTTCTCTTTCTAAATTTCCAGTATCATGAAGAAAAGGCTCAGATAAAAGATGTGATGAAGGGAGCGAAGGTAGTAGGATCATAATCTTTATGAACAGTTGCTGCTGCTGAATCCATGTTTAATGTTAACGGAATGTTTTTCAGATTACCATCACTTCATCATGGACATTTGACGAATTTAAGGCTGCCATTGAAGAGGGTGGTTCTCTTGCTGTTTCAGATATAAATTTTAAGGTAATCTCGACCCTTCTCTTCACTAACTACCCCTCCAAGAGAGAGAATGAAAGAAAGGAAATAAAAAGAGGCTTCGAGTATGTGGTTCTACTTTAAGAAATTGGTCGAAGCTGCCTAAAAGTTTAGAATTGTTTCTTGTGTTCTCTTTTAAAAATTTATAATATTGATTTTATGCCATGCTTAGTTCGAGAGTGAAAAAAAAGAGAATGAAGAAAGGTAATAAAAGGAAGCTTCAACCATGTGGTTCTACTTTAAGAAATTGGCCAAAGTTGTCTGTAAGTTTGGAATTGCTTCTTGTGTTTTCTCTTTCAAAATTATTTTATAAACATTGATTTTATGATGTGCTTAATTTGGTCTGTAGTACCAGTGTCATGTATGATAATATGTTATTGATTAGTATAATTCCAATTTTCATTTTTCCTAAATCAAAATTTCCCCGTTTGATAACCATTTGGTTTTTGGGTTTTGAAAATTAAGCTTATAAACACCCCTTTCACCTTACTTCCACCTACAACTTTCTTTGTCTTCTTATCTATCTTCTTCCCATGTTTTCAAAAACCAAGTCTAAGTTTTGACAACTAAAAAAAAAGTAGTTTTCAAAAACTTGTTTTTGTTTTTGAATTTTGGCTAGGATTTCGAATGTGTCCTCAACAAAGAAGAAAACCATGGTAAGAAAATTGGGTGATAACAAGCATAATTTTCAAAAACCAAAAAACAAAAAACCAAATGGTTATCAAACGAGGCTAGAATGATTTTAAATTTTGATCACTTGGTCATCTGAAGACTATGATAGTCTTTCTTCTTTATTTCTAAATTGGAGATCTTTCTTGTAATCACCTCTTAGGTGTTGGAGTTTTCCTCCGTTTATTTCATTTATCAATGAAATTTATTTCCCTTCTAAAAAAAAATTTGAAGACTATGATATACTTATGTTCTTTCATTAATATTCGTTTTCTTATTGTTTTGGATGTCAATATGTTATCCTATGAGTTTCTGCTGGTTGAACTTAGGTAAATGGAAATTGGCCTTCCTGGAAAGTCGAAGGTTGATTCTGCAATCTAATCACGAATTCCCATTGCTAGGCCCATAAATCCTTCTCTCTGAAAAACATCATTGCCCTGTCCGTATCTTTAATTTTGTATCCTTTGGTTTGTTATTGAAAATAATCATATGGACAAATACGATACATGTTTTGAGATATTAATAAATACCTCTACTGTGTTGAAGCTTGTATATGAGGACTTACTAGAAAGAGCCAAAGAAAAGGAGGAGAAAGAAGCCAAAAGGCGTCAACGTCTGGCTGATGACTTCTCAAGACTGCTCCAGTCATTCAAGGTATTATCAGAACTGTTACCTGTAAGCCCATTTCAGACGGACTGTTTTTCCTAACTGCAAGTTAACCTTCAATTGTTGTGTTTATGATACAGGAGATTACAACTTCTTCCAACTGGGAGGATAGCAAACAACTTTTTGAAGAGAGTGAAGAGTACAGGTAGTTTTTAAAGATTTCTATTATTTATTATTATGCAGTTTTTGGGCACTCAATTTTCTGCCGTATTTGAATTTTTTGCTTCACTTGCTTAGATCAATTGGAGAAGAGAGCTTTGCGAGGGAAGTTTTTGAGGAATATGTCATGCATTTACAAGAAAAGGCAAAAGAAAAGGAACGCAAGCGCGAGGAGGAGAAGGTGTGTGGTATATTGCTCTTATGCTTCATTAGTTTGAAGATCCTACTTTCGAGTTGTTAGGTGAAGAATTATAAGTTGAACTTTATTTTAGGTGTTTTTAAACAACCAACTGATCTGAAAATCGTACTCTCGTGATTAGATTGCAGAATCTTGTTTGGTTGGTTTGAGTTCAAATAAGTCAAATTTGTATGAAATAGGTTTAATTTTTGGGTTCATACATTGCATAGCTGTATGTACAATTAATTTATGACCTATTTAAGCTCATATTTCTATTGATTTTGTTTTACTCGGTTGAAAGTTTATTACTTGTATTTTTTAAAAATGGTTGGTTCAAAACCTTAAGAGTATTAGTTTTCATGAAATAAAATATTTTATCAAACTACTATATTTAATTCAACATGTAAAAAATATATAAATAGATTCTCAAAGAACTATTCTCGTCACAAGTTTTTTAAAAAGGATTTTAAACCTAAGCCAGCCCAATTCAAATCTTACATAGTTCAGTCCGTTGATTAATTACGTTTTTTTAAATAATAATTTTATATGAAAGGCAAATTGTGAGGAAAGTTGCCTTTGATGAGACTTTGAAACTATTGAAGCTATTCATACTGGAAGGAACTTTTTTGAGGTTCTGATGTGTATGATAGGATTTTTAGTGTACTTGCTTAGAGATGTCTTTTCCAGAATGCCTTTAGGTTTGTGTACATATGATCTTGGTTTTAATTTCTTTTTTAAACTAGAAACCAAGTTTTCTTAAATGAAAGAAATGGAGACCATTTTTTTTCTCTTTCTAATGCTGTTCTAAGTTTCTAACAGAAAGGTATTTATTATTATTATTATTATTTTGAAGCCAAGCCCTTGGTAATTCAACTCCTCTGCTAAAATAGATGATTCCTTGACAACTTTAACAAAAGTGTTATAAGAACTGTTTGGAATTTTTTCTCCTTCACAGGCTAAAAAGGAAAAAGAACGCGAGGAAAAAGAGAAGCGGAAGGAGAAAGAGCGAAAGGAGAAGGAAAGAGAACGTGACAAAGAAAAGGGCCGGGTTAAGAAGGATGAAACAGATAGTGAAAACGTAGATGCAAGCGAAACTCATGTCTACAGAGAAGACAAGAAAAGGGAAAAAGACAAAGACAGGAAACATCGGAAGCGGCATCATAGTGCCACTGATGATGGTGGTTCTGATAAAGATGAGAGAGAGGAGTCTAAGAAGTCCCGCAAACATGGTAGTGACCGAAAAAAGTCAAGGAAGGTACGTGAATGCCCTCATAGATGCTTGTGACTTTGTTTTCTTTAACAAGAATAGAAATTAAATTTCTTTGTATGTTCCTTGCAGCACGCATATTCACCTGAATCAGACAGTGAGAGTAGGCACAGAAGGCACAAGAGAGATCATCGAGATGGTTCCCGTAGGAATGGCGGACACGATGAACTTGAAGACGGGGAGCTTGGTGAGGATGGGGAAATTCAATAGTTGTTTGCTCTCGACTTCAGGATTTTGCTTCTACGCTTTGGAGGGGCCAACCATCCACCAGCACGATCAATGTGATTTTAAGAACCAGTGATGGCGACTGCTGGAAAGAATTCTTTTGAAGAGGAGATGAAGATGAAGGGTGACCCAGTTATCATTGTCCCATTGTCTGTTAGTGGATACATACTTCTGTAGTGTTCCTTATAGGAGTTAGTGGCGTATGTGAACCAGCCATTTGATTGGAAGCCATTTTAATTATTTGCGAGCTGGTTTGTAAGTCGCGACGTCCCTCAACATCTACTGCAATTCTGTTAGAGAGCAAATCCACAATGCTTACTTATTTGCGGTTCTCTGTAGTGACAGAAGTTCGATTATTGAGATTATATTAAAGCTGATTTTACAGCACAAAACCGTAACTAGAATGAAAACAATAGGAAGTGTATAAATTGTGACATCATTCATCGAAATTTTGTGTTCACAGAGCACATCATGGTTGTTAAAATTTAAGAGTATCAATTCCTTTTTTCCCCCCAACTTCTTTGTCCATAATTTTTTAACTTTTTGTTCCTGTCTGGTCTTTCTAAAAGCAAAAAAAGGTGAAAGACACATGAATAGCTTGATGGATTACTGTACCTAAAATGGACAACGGAAGGAATCACTTTATGCCGACAGTCCCTTGAATAGACATCTCAGGTCGTGCAATGTGTCTTCTGTTTGAAATGATTTAATATCTGAATGGGTGGTTTTGTAGTATTTAAGAGATATTTACGTGCTTGTTAAATGGTTGAGGCTTTTATGAAAAGCAGTAGGTTCATGAAATGATTTGAGTGATCCAAATTCATTTAAGATTGGCGATTGATATCTGCTTTCTTTCAAAAGTGTAATTTCTGAAAGTGTACATTCCACTGAGGCAGGGTCCCAGATGGTTGAGTGAAGCTTCTAGGATATGAATAGACGGTTTAATACTCAAGCATGTGCATGTGTCTAATGTGGCATGTATGTAAATCTTAACTGCTGCATTGCACATTTATTTCTCAATACCAATCAAGGAGTCAGTATTTTAGCTGGTAATTGATGTTGTCACTTTCCATACACAATCCACTCCCTTCTTTTTGGCTACAATAACTAGAGAAATTTCGTAAACTAAATTATGTAGAATGCTTTTGCTTTTTTTTTTTTTGGCCTGTTGAATATGGCAAATATCTGTATTGGAATCTCAGTATAATTGAAGCCAGAAGGTTGCTGGTCACATATTATCAATTAGTTCAGTAAGAACTTCATTAATGATCTCTTCCAGGACGAGGTCTCCAATCTCTGCCCCTATTAGCTGCTTCTGCGGCTTCAAATCCCTCCATTCTGCTGCTGAGAACAAGTAATCTGAGTTCAGTAAATTTGATAAGTTTGCTTCTTCCCCAGTGGCTTCCTTCTCACAGATGACCCTCCCGGCTTCTTCAGAATCCATGTGCCTTCCTTGCTTGGAATGTGCCTCCACCACTTCCCTCACACAGTCAAAAAGAAGCTGCTTCGTTTGATGTATTACCCTTTTGGATATCAGGAGCTGAGATGCAGGGTTGGATGTTACAATGTCCTGCAGTTCTGCTGTAGTCTCGATGCCACTCGTTTTCTCTGTTGCTGCAGAGTAAAGAAGTAATTCCCAGAGAGTGGCTGACAGAATTGAGTCTTCTGGAACTTTCTTCTGTAGAGGAATGTCGTTGCGTAACCGATTATGGTTTGGTCTTGCTCGAAATGAACTCTGCTTCCCTGTTTTCATGTCCTAAACAAGTTCAGATCATTCAGCTACAGTTGCTTTTTTCTTTTTTTCTTTCTTCTTTTGGTTTTGGGGGGGGGGGGGGGGGTAATAATTACATAAAATATTGGATGGATTCATGTTCATTCATTCATTTTGAAGTTTTGGATGACATTAGAGACTCTCTGTACACGGTGATAACTTCATGGATATGGAAGATGAAAATCATTGTCTATTCCAGGGCTGAGTTGCTTACTTGGTTCCATGCTTCTAGACACGAGCTTTTTTCCTGCCGCAGCCTGTTTGGTGTCGTTAGTTCAAATGAAAACTAAAGTTCTTCAAGAACTGTAAAAATGTTACATGGTTTATCAAGTTTACAGAAAGTTGTAAGTAACATAAGTCTGGCATATAGACTTTGGTATTTCACATTTTAAAATGCACATTGATGATAGAATATAAATGGGACATGCTGAGTCTGCTATGAAGACTATATGGTCATTTTGGATTTCTGTTAATGTACATCTGATCCAAAAATGACTTGCAGTTCTGATAGATTATGATGAATTGGGTGTTTGGGACAAGTCATAATTTAACCTGAAAACTATGTGAACAGTTTTGTAGTGAGATTTAGAGAGAATGATCATACCTTAAGTACTTGCAAGTTGCAGGGTTCTGGAGTTTCCAAAGTGTCTGAGCTTGATGAATTAGTGTGACGTCTTTTCGTTGAAGACGACGTTTCTTCATTATCTTTTCCAGAAAATGAAACGAACTTCTTTTGGAAGCTGCTAGGAGACGAAAAGTTCTCTGATTCTGCAACTCTCTTGCAGCCAACATTAAAAGTCCAACCATTTTTCCCCACATCCTTAGTTTGCTGCTTCCTATTGATAGAAACAAGCTTCTTACACGAATTCCTCAGCATCTTATTAATCTCTACAAATCCCTTTCCAAACTTCATAATGCTGTCTAATTTCCCACCGCTGCAGGCAAAGGCACTGCCCCGACTCAAGCTCTTTCTCAAGTAGTCTCTCTCAAAAAGGTAATCCTCCAACTCAAAAGGTTCTTGTTGCTCTTGCAGAAGTTGTCTCAACGGTGATCCTGGTGTCATGGATGCTATGAAGAAGAAAGGTTGAGATGCAAGTGGAGAGTAGAAGAAGCTATAATAATTATCAAAGACAATTCACTATTAGTTGGAAGAGAGAATTATGTGGTGCAGATTAATAAATCATGGATAGATCAGAAAAAAGCTTATCTGTCAGAATCTGATTTGTCATGGCCTTGAAACAGACTGAGAAAAGATTGACCATTTATGATTAGCCGATACCGAGGAAGAGCAAGGCGTGCGCACACACACACAACACAACAGTTACTAGGTAAAAATGTCATTTAACTGCAAAGAATTGCAGCCACCATGTAAGGTTATGCCTTAGCTGTTTTTTGTTGACATTTTGTTTTCTTATACACTTTTCTGTCAAATCATTGCTTGTCTTTACCTGTGGCTTTCTTCAATCTTTACCCCTTTCATTGTACGTGAAAACAAAGATATACGGAGGATCTCATTACAGCAATGCAGGTGCCTCAGCTCCATTTGGTCAATGATTAACTGACCATTTGAACTGATATAAGAAAAAGAAAAAGAAAAAAAAAGTTACAGTAGTTTTAGTAGTTGTAAGAATGGCTACAGAGAACTTATTCATGTTGTGTTTGAAAGGCAGTGGTCCAGAAGCAATTGGTTCATTGGAAGTCTCTAGATTTTTAAATCCTGTTTCTTCTTGATTCTGAGAGTTCTGATTGAGATTGATTAGTTTTTGTCATGCCCATCATTTTATTAGCCTGCTTTTACTTTCCTGTATGCATGAATCTGAGATTTCTTTCAGGCCAAGGTGTTGCTTTCAGAAGTAAAGCTGTTGGGGAATGGAAGAGCTGTCAATTTTCCAGTCCTGCCTTGAAAAATTTTCAGGTCAGAAATCTCATTAACATGGAAATCTGAGGAGATTTTTTTTGATAAAATGAACATATAATTTTGAAGTTTAATTTCCAGCTCCATTGTTCTATTGATAAAGTGGAAAAGGATGGGATTTTGTTCTATCATCCCCTCCCCTTCTGTCCCTGACCCCATCTTTTGATTTCTTTTTTGACACTAACAGATCCTATCTTCTGAGACATTATTTTCCTATGGATACAACAAAAATATCTTTATGTTTGCTTCCTTTTAAACTTGTAATTGTATTCTTGATTGCAGAAAAGAACAAAAGCAATTTATGGTGCTTGGATCTAGTATTATTTTTGTGGGGGAGAGAGACCATTGAATGAAAATCTCACAAGTTACAATTAACTTGAATGAAGGGACGAGTTTCAGAAGACAGAGCATTCAACATTTTATTGAGATGAAACTAGAGTAATTGGCATTTAATCCGTACCAAACAGATTTGAAAATTTCAAGGTTCAGTTTTAAGGCTGGTGAAGATGAATTTCATTCAATTTGATATTAGTTTCTAAATTTTGTCCTTAACGAGAGATGAATATGTTATTCTCATTATAACCATCCTGAGTTGGCCCTAGTGGTCAATAAGGACCATAGAAAAAATAAAGGGTTTAGAAGAAATAAGTCCAATCCATAATTAGTGTGTCCTTCGAGATAATTTTTGGGAATAATATTTTTGCATAATTCTTTCTTTTGGTCTCAAATTTCTCTCTTCTCTACTCGGTTGAGCTCACCTCGAACCCCATCTTCCCTTTTCCTCTCCCATCCCTTTCGGCCATTTGGCCTCCTCCCTTTCTCTCTTCCCCTAACCCTACCCACGTCACCACTCTTTCTTCTTGATGCAACCCGTCAACATCTCGTTAGGATAAAAGTGTGACATTTTAAAACTTATGGATCAAATAGAAACTAAATGAAAAACTCAAGAGTAAACGTGTAACTATTTCAAAAAAAAAAAAAAAAAAAAAAAGTAAACGTGTAACATTTTGAAATATAGAGACTAAATAGAAATTAAACTCAAAACTTCCAAGAAATGGTATTTCCCCCGTATTAAACTAGGAAGAGAATTCCCATGCTTAGTTAAACTAAAGGTCCCATGTGATGATATTTCCTTTTCTTAGACATGACAAAACTTGAATCCATAAAATATATGATTTTTAAATTTTAAATAGTTTAACGTGCGAGACATTTTTACTTAGACATATATATTTTTGAACTTTAAAAACGAAAAAAAAAAAGTAATAATAAAATCACAAACATGGTTACCCTTCTAAAAACCATATAGAATAATTTCTCGTAGAAGAGGCTCTACTTTTAGTTACATGTATCAATATCTAACGTGTAATTAAAATGTTAACAACATACTTCAATAGAGAAAGCATCATCAAAATGTTGCATAGATCGTCTCTTAAAAGATCCGCATATCCGAAAAAATTAAGGAAGGCTTTTTAATTAAGCATAAAATGCACGTAATTATTCTCTAAAAGGTGTTGTGTTGATCTTCTCAAAACTTCTTGCAAAGTAGGAGCACAAATCAAAGAGACAAACTTTAGCTTTCACTTTATATGCTCTCTTAATATTGCATTATCCAAAAGAGACAGACATCCTTAGCTTTCTCAGTCAAAAGAAAATCTATGAACTTTTGAAACCTTTTTAATCTGGTTGGTTGGCCTTTGATTGCAATTTCCACACACCCACTCTTTATTTCTTTCTCTTCTTCCTTATCTCTTCTGATCCCTTCTTTTTTCTAATAAAATCCAATGTTTTTTTTTTTTTTTTAATTAATATATGTATAAAGAAAACATGAAAAAACAGACACGACCAAAACCAAGTCCTATGTATCTTTAATTTCTTTTCCTACCACCAAAATATCAGTCGGCATTTCCCTAAGGTTATTTCCTCGAAATAATGCTTGTGTGTGTGTGTTTTTTTAAAATAATAGGCAGAGAAACTTCTTGTCAACCTTTTCTTTTCTTCCTCCTTTTCTCGTTGTTGGAAAATCAAATCTTTGTTTGTTTTTTTTTTTTCCTTTTTAAAAATTTCGATAATTTTCCATGTCTTTAACTTTGATGATGTTCTCCCATGGATTTTTGGCTGTCTAAACTAGCTGTCATTTTGTATATACCTTGCACTTGGATAACTCAAGTCTTCTTCATTAGAATCAATATTGGGCAACACACGAGTCTTGATTGCTGAGTGGAGTGTAAGAATAATTTTATAACTTTTTTTTTTTTTCCTTATGTCTTAGCATTTGAACTTCTCTAATTAATCTCACCTTTAAAGGAATAGAGAAGAAATTGGAAAGGCTATTACCTATTGAGATTTGCGTGGAACTACACATTGGAATGTTAATATATATATAGAATATTATGATGAATCATAGCTAAGCTTTTTGATTGAGCAACATATATAATATACATACTAGCTTTTCAAGCTCTTTAGTTGAAAAAAAAAAACTATTTGAGATAAGAGTTCTTAAGCAAATAAAAATTTGTGTACATGTGCATAGATGATCCTATGCATATAAGCGCTATGAAACCTATTTGAGAAAAAAGAGATTATGGAAGAAACAAGAACACAAAAAAGGGCTGAATATACGTTGTTTAGCAATGATAGCGTGACATCATAAGAACCACTACTTTCAACGTCGTAGAAAATTCTCATATTTGATTTATTTTGGTTTACTAAAGTTAAAAAGTATTTGATAAAAAGGCTAAATACATTGTTTCAAGCTTTTTCGTGTATTTATGTCATTTCTTTACATTGTCTTTAATGAATTTTATTGTTGAAGTGTTTCAATTTTTTGTTCTTTTAAACCTTTAACGGGCCATTTGACTGAGCATTAAAATTCATTACCAAAATAACATCGTTTTATCAGAATATATTTTATCAATTTGTTACTCTTATAAGTAATTTTGGACCACTCCAATATGCAAGGAGCTAACGAGGACAACGCGATACTAGCCCAGGGAAACAACCAAGAAACGGATCTCGGAGGAAGAACATGTCAAAGGGTCAGGCCAAGGCCGGAGGGATCGGGCCTTGGCCCAACCCCCACAGTCGACGTTGAGTCCTTTGGCCTCCGTTGGTCCTTGGTGCCCCTGACCGCCCCGGTTCCACTTGATTCAGCCCTGCATCGCCTTCGAATGTTTGGAAACCCTAGAGCAAGAACATGTATTTAAACCCTTCTTCGTGATTGAAGAAGGGATCCCGAACTCTATTCTTTGATTCTCTTCTTATTCTTGCTCTTTTGCTTCCCATCGTTCGGTTTGCTGACTTAAGCATCGGAGGCGGTGTGACAAGCATCATACCAGTGTGCAGGTTTTACTGTCTTGCAGACCACGTCTTCCCCCCTCTCATACAAATTTTTGTTGGTGGCACGTGAAGGTCAGGTGAGTTTCTCCTGTCCAGATTTTGCCATCAACAATTACAATATTATTAATCCAATGTTTAAATTTGAATAAGTTGGGACATGTCCATCTACAAAATAAAAAACTGATATCTATTTATTAGATGGTTTAATTGGACAAATTTGAATATAGCTAATCAATTAAAACATACTCATCTAACCAAAATGTTAGAAGTTCGAATCCTCTCATGATATCCTTTTTTTTGAAAAAAAAACGTCAATAATTATACACCAGTAGGGCAAAGAAAAACGGTCATCCTCAACCAACGAACAAATCCAAGCTGGGATACACTCTACCCAAGACTCATTACATATATATATATATAGTCTAATGGATAATATGACTTATCTCCCTAAATTTAAGTTATTATCGTTGGAAAGAAAAAAATTGACACCTTAAATTAATTACCACTGTACTAAAAACTTATTACATATATTAAAAATATATATATATCATTCATTTTTATTTATTTATCACCTTTATTCTTTAACCACGTACTTGACATTGATTAAAAGAAAAGGAATGTCAATCTGTTATAAAACTAAAAAACAAAATAAAAAAAGAAAACAAACATTTAGATTTGGAGTTATATTTTGTCTCAATTATTCCACATAAAAAAATTTTGGTTCAATAATATAAAGAGAGAAATTTGATGGGTAAAGTTCATTTAAAACATTACACTTGATAACCTTTTGAAAGTTTAAATCTCTACTTCTAACTTGTAAGTATATTCGAATTCAAAAAGAAAGATTAACTTGACATAATAAAGTGGATAATATATTACATTTTCCATGTCATGTGACATGTTATATATTTTTGTGATACCCATTAATGATGAATAAACAATATTTTTAACTAAAATGCAAATATCACAAGTGACATTCTAATTGAAGCTCATGCTATTATTATTTCCTTGTCACTTCCATATATATAAAATTTTCATCAATTTTCTAAGAGTAATAATTGAATGATATTTGCATGCATGAATTATTATTCTCCTTCTCCTTCTCCTTCTCCTGCATGGGAACAGAAATCCGGTAAAGGTCCGACAGCCGAGCATGAAGCGCCACAAATTCCGACCACAATCCTTCATTTTGTCTCCGTACCATGTAGCAACGGTTCAACACCAAATTCAGCTGGCTTTTCAGCTCCTGGTTCTTCATCTTCATCCGGTCTGTTTGAACCGTCAGGTTCTCCAAATGCCTCTTCTTCCGCAACCTCGACCTCTTCGCCGACTCTCGATTTGATATCTTTCGCCTCTGTCTCCTCTCATCGTCGATCAAAGAGACGGCTTGGCACGAGTCTGGCGAACCTGAGTTCGACCCGGCTCGATCGTCGAACAGAGACCAAAGCTCGTGGATTTCCGCTGGCGTGAACCCGGATTCCTGAACCGGCCAATGAAACCGGACGGCTTCTTCTTCAGAAAAGAACATTGGGAAAGAGAATGAGTGTCAAAGAGAGAGAGAAAATGGGGTTGGAGCTCAATGGGGTAGGTTTGATGAGAGAGAAAGGGAAAAGGGAAGGAAGGAAGAGGAGGAGATGGGTATTTAAAGAAGAGTGGGAGGTGACAGCGGGACCCGTCAAGGGGCCCGTGGAAAATTTCTTATAATTAATTGTTTGTCACGTTAGCATCATTTAAAAATAATGTGGGTCTAACAACATCTGCAAAGAAAAATTTCTAACGTGAGCAAATTAGCATTGGACTTTGATAAAATTTGAAAATGTCTTACCTATTTTTATTGTATTTAATAAATATTAAATGAACACTACTAAACATGCACAACATCACAAAGTAAATAGGATACCCTATAGAATGGTGTATAGGCGAAATTTTACGTTATAATTTTTAATACATGTATTTCTTTCAAAAAGTACTTATATCACCCGTATTAGTAGAAAATTTTATTGACTTTTACTTTTTAATGTAGCGTATTTTAAGTGACTAAAACGTTTTAGTAGGATATAAGAACTCTCTCGATAGACCCATGTGTAGAAGAGTATTATTAATCTAATCTTCTAATTTCTAAAAGTTTAGGGGGAAGACTAAAGGAAAAAACTATAAAGTTATTAATATTTTTTTATGATGCAATATTGTTGAATATATAAGAGTAATTAAGGTGGATAATTATCTCTTCCTTGTTCTTTGGTAGCCATAGGACCCATTAAAAAAGTATGAAGCTTTAGAGGATGAACGCACATTTGTCCAAAGAAAGGCAGAGCGCCATTGATGAAGATCAGCAGGCGATTTGTTTGTCTTTTTATTGTGTCTGTTGGTGGAAAAAGGGATATATTTGGTAGTGGGGTCTGCTATATATATATATATATATTTATTTTTTTTTTTCCTTCTGGTTTTCTTCTCTCAGAGAGAGAGAGAGAGTTTGAAGATGGAGAGCTCTTAACTTAACCACGAAGAATCAAATAAAACGACAGATTAGATAAAAAAAAAAAAAAAACTTTTTCAGAAATGGAAAGTTTTTTTTTTTTTTTTTCCTAAACAAAAAAGGGGTCATGAAACAAGTTTACCAAAACCCAATATCGTGCCCATGATCTTCAAAGTCACATGCAAAAGTTTGAATTTTTAAGAATCATTTGTCAGAGAGATTTATTTATTATTCAAACTTCAAAAGGCTTGCTATTATGCTATAGCCATTGTCGGTGGCTGCAAATTGAAATCTAAGCAACCCCGATATATTCTCTCAAACAGTTTAGTAGTTAAATGTCGGAAACTTGTTTTTCTATGGAGACAACAGAGACAGACAGGGAATTAAAGAAACTTTGGGCCGTTTTTTTAGTTAAATTTGATGTTGGACGGTTATGGAGGATCAGTTGTTGGTGGGGGGTTTTTTTTTGGATGCTAACATATTAGTGTTTATAAGTGGAGGCTAACATGCAGAGCAATGTTTGGTTTTGTTGTTGTTTTTAGCTAAACTTTGTAAACAAAGTGTCAACCTTTGTATATTTAACTTCACAAAACCTTGCCTTTTGGCCTAATCTTTCTTCTTTTATCAGTCGGCTTCATGTGCTGCAAAAGTCTTCGTAAATAAAAATGGATTATATATTTATTTATTTTCATATATAAAATGTATTTTAGATAGGGTTTCTTGTTTTCTCTGGAGAAGTTTTGAAACAAAAACCACCTGGTTTTGAGATTTTGATTTAATAAAACCAGGTTGTATTAGGTCAATTATTCAATACATAAAACATGCATCAGAACCTGGTTTTGACTTTTGGATAGTGTACTACATCTACATCTGAGAGATATGTCGAGGGAGGAAGAGTAATTGGGCTTATTGTGGTGGGCTTGAGTTGTTAATAACCTTTTAAGCCCAAATGGCACTTCACTCCAGGGGAATTGTGTTAAATGGCTACAAAAAAAAAGCGGTCTTGATTTTTGGCTACGGAAGTTTGGTCTTTGCAGGCGTGGCTACCGGAATAGTAGGAACTGTTTTCTAGATTTTTTTTGACATTTTTACCCCTAGTATATACGACTATAGACAAACGTCGTTAACAGATTTTTTTTGTTTTTTCATTCAGTTTCTCCCCCCTTTTTTCGGGATGGATGAATCCCGATTTATAGGGAGTTCAGTTGGCGGTTTGTGTTCAAGTGTATAAAAAGATCTACCTATTTTTTAGGCTTAGGTTCAGCATTTCCAACGATAAAAAAAAAGATTTTATCCCTCACATTTTGCCCCTCATTATCCATGTTACAAAAGAACAACAATAAAAGTCGTAAGTAGCAGTACATACAGACAGATGACAGTACATATAAACTAAAGCGTATATATAACTCATATGGGGGTGGGACTAGGGTAAGTATGCATACACACAGGATGCATGCGGAACACGTATGTATGTAATACTATATACAGATATCAGTTATGGCATTTCATCAGGTATTTGCATTCAGGTGAACATGGTACGGGGGTTATTATGGTTGCATATAGCAACACAGACAAAGACAAAGTGTATTTTTATTGGGCATTCCAGACATACACGATACAATGGGTGATTAACTCAAATACAGGGGGGATTAAGTGTATACACACACAAGTAGACACATTAGACCATTCCATGGATGTATATAATAGTACAGACAAATCAAAGCATTTTTTCTATTAGACATGTCAATGTGTACGCACACATACATATGAGTATACCACAAGCACACTTTTTCCAGAGAAGTTGTAATAACGATGAAATGGTATTTATCAGTACATACCACTCGGGGGAATGTAATAACGAAATCCTAAAATCTCGGGGAACGTATCAGCTTGTTGCTAATATAAGGGAATCGGAATGAAATTGTTCATGTCTAATAGAAATGGTATTTATCAGTACATACCACTCGGGAGAATGTAATAACGAAATCCCTAAAATCTTGGGGGAATGTAATAACGAAATCCCTAAAATCTTGGGGGAATGTATCAGTTTGTTGCTAATATAAGGGAATGAGAATGAAGCTGTTACCTTGGTTTGAATTTCTGAGAAATTGTACAGTCCTCGTGCAGAAGGAGAATCGATGGAGGATGTGGGGCAAGCAAGAGTCTCGACGGCACGACGGAAGAAGGTCGTCGGCACGGCGGATGTGGGTCGCCGGCGCGATGCGAGAGGTAGGGATTGGGATACACTCTGTGTTGGGGGGTGGAAAATGGTGGGAAATGGAGGATTAAGTCTTTCAAGGGGGCAATGGTGGGAAGGGAGGGTTGTGGAAGATGAAGATGGACGGACGGGCTGGTGCATGAAGGCGGTTCTGGTGGGAGGGTGGGCGGTGTTATGACAACTCATAATTGCAGCAGCTAAGGTATCATAATTACTGTGTTCTTATTTGTTTTTAAAAATTTTCAGGTATTCTTAGTTGCAGGTAGTAAATCTTCCTATTGACAGGACTGTTGTTTCCGATTAATGGAGTTCGAAGGTGTTTCTCTCTACTGAAGGGGGTTGAACTTTGACAAGAAAAATGGCTATAAATAAATAAAGGAGTAAATACCTTTATTGGGGAAGGAGTACAAAGTTCAAGGTTCTTAGGTGCAGGTAGTAAATATGCAGATGGACAGGTTTTAGGTGCAGGTAGTAAATATGCAGATGGACAGGGATGTTGTTCCTGATCAATGGAGTTCAGAGGTGTTTCTCTCTACTGACGGGGTGGTTGAACTTTGTACTCATTGTCCGATAAGGTATTTACTCCTATTCCGGGGGAACAACTAGGGTCTTTGTACTCATTGGTGTGTCATAATTCCGGTTTCTTAATTTTTCAGCAGATGTGTCATAATTCCGGTTTCTTAATTTTTCAGCAGATGTGTCATAATTCCGGTTTCTTAATTTTTCAGAGGTTCTCAATGGAGTTCAGAGGTGTTTCTCTCTACTGACGGGGTGGTTGAACTTTGTACTCATTGTCCGACAAGGTATTTACTCCTATTCCCGGGGAACAACTAGGGTCTGGTACATTTGGGTTTCAAAATAGTTGTGTGTCTTTTTTATTTTCGTATTTTTAAACCTCCTAAAATGTCTCCAACTATTTTTAGGGGTGTTTTTTATCTCTCTTAAATGATTTTGGTTTTAAACGTTAACAACACGTTAGGAAGTTTGTTGAGGGGCATTTTTGTCTTGTATAATTAGGGAATTATTAATTAATAAATGGTTTAGCCATCTATTTAATTTACAAACGTTTGTAGCCATTTTTCAAGCCACCTTTTTATTTGTAGCCATTTTTCTTGTTGCCCCTCACTCCAGTCACTACTCACTAGTCTAGTGTGACAAGGAGTGTGTACAAGGTCTAGGAAAGAATTTATCGACGTATGACTAATTGATGAATATTACTAGCGATTTTAGCTACAAACAGGTGAACTGTAGTCTATAATATTGAACTGATGAAGTGTATTTTAGCTACATTCATGATCTTTTGTCCAACCATTATTGCACGTATATCACCCAAAGTATAAGCACAAGGGGTATGATAACTTGACGTCATTTTTCACCCTTCTTTTAGTTTATCATTGGTAATTTGCTTAAAGTTGTTCCAACCAGCTCAATGGTGACGTCCAACTAAACATTGAGAGTTGCACTCAGAGACTTAACCCAACACCTTATGGTACAAGCCGACGACACTCGTGCACCACCTGTGGCCGCGTTCATGAAGGCACTCCCTCTCTTTCAAGAGGATTTGCAACATGACACATTTAGCTTAGTTAAGACTATTTACTTTGCACTGAACTAAGCCACATGCTTCACCGCTTTTGTGACCCTATCAATTTCCTTGAGTTTTATTCTTGTTATAGGTAATTTTGGACCACCCCGATGCATAAGGGGTTGACGAGGACAACCAGGTAGAAATCGGATGGACCCAAGAGGCGAAACCGGCAAGTGGGACGGGCCAAGACCGAAGGGGTCGGGCTGGCCCGACCCCCTGCTTGGCCTCGGCCCGCTCGCGCGGGCCGAGCTTGTCCGGCTCCGCTTGGTCTCCACCGCCTCTGGTCGTCCCGGTTTAGCCTGATTTGTCACCAAGCGCCTCCGAATCCCTAAAAAATCCTAGGAGCACGAGCAGGTATTTATACCCCTCTTCGCCACCGAAGAAGGGGACCCGAACTCTCTACTCTCTTCACTTACTCTCTAGCCCTCCTACTTCTGTTTTCTGACTTAAGCATCGGAGTCGGTGTGGCTAGCACCACACCGGTATGCAGGTTTTTCGTCTTGCAGGCCACGTCTTCCCCCTTCATCTACAAATTTACCGTTGGTAGCACATGAAGCTCAGGTGAGTTCCCTCGGACCAAAATCGACCATCAACACTTCTCAAGTGGGATACTTAATGCGTTAGCTACATTGCACAGGTCCAATACATACAGTGCCTAGTATCCATATTATTGTTTACCAATATTGTGCGGTGTGTATTCTTTTTTTTTTCTTTTTTGGTAGTAAAAAGTATTAAAACATGTAGGAGGTCGGTCAAATATTGTCTTATATCTTATTGTATTTAGTTTATGTATTTATTTTAATATTATTAATTTACTTTTTCTTTTTTTTAGAAGATAATTTACTTTTTCTTTTCTAACCGCATCTTCACATTTATCATTTTTTAAATATCAAAACGGACGAATTCCATACCAAAATGGTATTTTAAATGAGGACAATAATCAATTTATGCCACTAAACTTTGAAGGTTTCGTACTACTTAAAACCTCGTACTAATAATTGTATCCATTAAAACTCTATACTTTCATCGAATTTTGTTCAAATCCTCCTTTACTTTCAAAAAAAAAAAAAAAAAAAAAATCTTGGTGGATCCCTATTAATCACATTTAATCCCCTTCAAGTGGTCTCTAATTTTACATATGTTCTTACTCGCCTTTGCACTTTTCCTCTATTTCTTACAAGTTTTTTTTTATAACAATGAGTGACGGTATTCTGTCTAAATAGTAGACACATGTAATAAATAAGAGATATCGATCTCAATTTGTCAGGAAAAAGTGGTAATAGCATAAAATTCCATTACATTCTTTCAAGTCTATATTTGTTCAAATAAAATGCTAAGCTAATTTCATATATATGTCTAACCAAAACACCCTTTCATCCTTCAACTTTTCAATCTCATTCATTACTCGCGGGACTTTCTCTCTCTTATTTTTTTCTCTTTCTACCAACAAATATATATGCATGTACGTCAATTCAAGTCTCTTAGAATCTAGACCTTAAGTATATACTTTTTTTTTTTTTTTTTGAGAAATCAAGCATATACTTTTTAGAATATAGTATATCATAGATGTTGATGATCCCACATTGAAAATTGCAATATTTTTTATGGGATTGGCTGTAAATATAGCTGATACTTACAATAATGTCAACAACCTTTAAAAAATTTACAATAATTAGTATTAAAATGTAAATAGTTTTAAGTAAAGACTGCTATTTTCAAATAATTGTTTTATTTCCGATTTCTTTTTTTTTTTTTTTTTTTTTTTTTTTTTGTAAATTTCTTATTTCACCAAACTGATCAATTTTATATTGAAAAGACAACAGAAATTCAAAAAGCAGAGGGAAAAAAGTAAAGGAAAAAGGGGAGAGATTAACGTTAAATTGCAGCCTAATATAAATAAACCCATGAAACGTGGGATAAATTTTAAATTAAAAGAACTAATTTTAGGGGAAAAAGTTATTTGACTGTTCCATTTATTATTATCATTTAATCATCTATGATGTCGCTTTATTTTTGCTTTGGATTCCCCGCTGGTTATTTTGGGATAAAAGTAAAAGGCATTACTTTAATTAATTAATGCATAGCATTATCATTCCCATTTTTACGACATTATTCAAAATCATGGCCCCAGGCCATCAACCTTTTTTTTTCTTTATAAATATCTTTTAATTTTTCGAAATTTGAAAGGATTATTTTTTAAAAATTGAGTTAAAAAAAAAAAAAAAAAAAAAAAAAAAAAAAAAAAAAAAAACCCTCCATTTTCTACATAGAAATGGGTAATAGAGATATGATCACATGGATTTTTATCATCTTATGTAATTATATGGAAAATTTCATCATAGAATATGTAAATTCGATCAATTTGATCAAGAAACTAGTTCTTATGATATCTATAATATTTCTTATTTTCGTTCCAATTATCCTAAAACCATTTCATTAATGAGAAGTAATTAGTTGAGATTGAGATTGAATTAAAGCAGTTCAGACGCAGAGATGCTGAAACTTATTCCAGTTTTTAATTTCGATTCTAAAAGCAGTAAACAAATATAAGCAATATGGGTGATTTTATCTCCACAAAAATAAAAAAACAGTAAATTTCTCAGATTCAGAAGCTCCCTTTATAGCACTTACCAAAGAAAAAGAGGAGCTTTTTGATTTGGATTATACAAGAAAGCAGCAGCTCATCAGATAGCATCTACAAGTGGCTGACACTTCTTGCCTTTCCTGGCCCTCCTCCGGCCAGCAGCAACCCCGTCCTGTCGAAGATTTCCATCGTTCGGGATCAAGGGGGCGTCGTTCGCCTCATCGCCATCGTCCTCAGCCGTGGAAATACGAATACAAGAGCATCGTTCCAACGATCCAAAGAAAGCTGTCACAAAGCCATTGATGAGCCAAGTTGCCACCCCATCTAGCTTCCCACATGCTGGAGAGCCATGGCTAGGTGAAGAAGCTCTCACTCTCGGCTCCATGGAATTTGATCTGATGGAGAAGAAGCTACTGCAGGTGGAAGTAATGGCAGCCATGAAAATGGAATTTGAAGCTCTGTCAGTACCTGAGACAGAAACACAGAGAGAAAAACAGAGGCAGAGACAGAGTTATGAAAGCTCCAAGCTAGCAGCTTATATGTTCCAAAGGAGCATCTTCTACCGACCCTGTGTTAATGATTAAGGGTTGAATTTTGAAACATAACCTTGACACTGTTAGATTTACCGACAAGGGAGTGGCTTAAATCTTGTAAAAGACAGTGGAAATTAATCTCAAAACAAAGATCTTTATAAAAGAAAAAACAAACAAAAGTTGCTAACAAAGCGTGCAGAGAGCCAATCATGATTTGGGCCTTGTTAATAAATTCATCTACATACAATTACAAAGGCAGATTCAAAATCAGGGGCCAAATAAACAAAAACAAAAGCAAATATGAAAGCAACTTGTGAGATTATGCCATACCCCCCAATGGTCCTATGGGGCCTGCATGAGTGTATTTGCCGCCGCTCATAGCTGGCAGCTGCCCTATTATCCTTCCTTCTCACTTCAGCTTTTACTCTCTTTCTCTCTCTCTCTCTTCATAATTCTATCAAAATATGATGGAAGCATGAATAATAATATCAGTCAAAATACCAGAAATTTCCAGTAGGTTGGAAAATGAATCTGTAGCAGTACATTTTAAGTTTAAAAATAGTTGGAATGTTTTTTTAATAATGAAAAGTGAAGACAATGGGGCATTCCAATATATTTGAGGTTAGTAGGAGGAACAAGGAGGCAGTTTCTAGGAGGTGATGGGCAAAAGAAATGATAATTCATTGGCTTCTCTATTACTAGAAAGTATGATTACAAAGAGCTACATGACATAAAAAATGTTAGAACAAAAATGAAGGTAAAGGAAGTGGACATTACAGATAAAAGAATAGGATGATAGTAATGATGAGACCCAAATGTTAAAAATGCACATCATCATGGGGTTAACACCCACCTCGTCACCTATAAGCAAACCTACTGAGTAAATAATGTCTTTAACAAAAAGAGAAATTTCTATGAAACCCAGTCTGAAAAAGTAATCACATTTGCTAATGAGAACGCCAATGCGAAATTACTGTATACTTTCCAACCAGAAAGAACTCGAACCAGCGTTTAATCCTGCAAAAATTCAGAACATCACAAATGAGACATCCCGAGACCACCCAAGCCCTACCAGATCAAGAACATGCCATTTAGTTTCAGAAAAAGATTTACCTTGTGATGTGCAAAACAGTTCAAAATAGCCAACGGCTCTGCAAAACAGTTCTGTAACAGCAGGCTTATGAGATCAGAAACAATAAAGATTGAAAATATCAGGATGGTCCACGAGCCAACACAACAAAATCTGTCACATAGTAAGGATATATTAAATAGTAATATGAGTTATTCAAAAGGACGTACGAGTTTTCTGTCACGTATGGCTAAACATAAAGCAGATACCCAAACTCATTAGCCAGAAGGCCAATGCAGAAATATGCTAAAATTCCAAAACGTAATGATAAGGTAATTCAAGGAGTGGGGTAACGGGTGAAAATCAGTCCTGCAGAGTTAATTATGTGAATCATAGAACATATATAATAGGAATAGTAGAAATCTCTGTGTACTGCTGAAAGGAGGGCAAAGAAACTTGTACACGTCTTTTTGAGAAATGGAAATAAAAAATCATATGGTGCTGCCAATATTCTAAAGTTTTCAGTAGTACGACATGCTAAGTTGAAATAAAGAGAGAGAAACATGCATCATTGTGAACTTGATATGACCCATAGAGTATTTTGAACTAAGGTTGAAATTGCATTATGCTTCCAAGTCATGTAACCATTTGCATCATATGGCTGAATGAGGAAATTGGCTCTCTACTATATCAAAAGCATCTTGTAGAAAAACCAGAGAATCAGAGTTAACCTGTGGCCTCCATATTATTAAGTAAACTAGCTATTCTAAGAAATAGTATCTTTTTGGTCACATTGCCCCCATAACAGACATAGATTTTTTTTTAGAAGAGAAACAAATTTCATTGATAAATGAAATAAAGGGAGAAAAGGCTCCCAAGAAGATCATTACAAGAAGGAGGTCCAATTGGAAATTAAAGAAGAAAGACTATAGTCTCTAAAAGGGTGTTTACATTTACACCAATAAAAAGCATTAAATAAAATCAAATCCCAAAAAACAGTAAAATTGAGAGAGACATCCCTGAAAATTCTGCCATTCCTCTCACACCAAAGATACCAAAAGAAAACTCTATTGATGGCAAGCCAAAGAGTTTTCTTTACACCATGAAAGGGTTGACCAACAAAAACTGAAGCAAGGAGATCAAAAATAGTTCAAGGCAAAACCATATTCCACCCAAAAGGTTCCACCATAATGGACCAATATTGTGATGCAAAAGAACAATGACCAAAAAGATGAATTGGGCACTCAACACTTGCACAACACATAACACACCACGAGGGAGAAAGAAGAAAATGAGGCATTCTTCTTTGAAGTTTGTCCGCTGTATTAATCCCACCATGACTAAGCTCCCATAAGAAAATTTTAATCTTTTTTGGATAACAATCCTTCCAAATGATTGAAAAGAGATTGTTCCTAGTCGGACCCTTTGAATGGACTAAATCTTCCATCAAAGACCGAACTGTAAATGAATGAGGGGGATCAAGATGCCAATACCACGAATCTTGTGTATTCCTGAAAATAACTGATGACAGGAGATGTGAGAGACTAGTCCATTCTTGAATTTCCTCTTCATTGAGATTTCGACGAAGCCCTAAATCCCATGCTTTAGATTCTGAATTCCAGATTTGAGCAACCGTTGCCATAGTTCTAGATGATAAACGATAAAGTCTAGGATAAGAGGATCTGAGAGATATACCAACAAGCCACGAATCATTCCAAAAAGATTCAAAACCGACATGAGATTCAAAACCGCAAACAATAAATTATTGACAGAAAAGATGCAAGTAATTTCCTTCTGAGTATTTCGAGGTCTAGGCACATTGCTTAGTTCTCAGATATTATATGGAGAGACAGATCCCGGAAATATTGAGACACGGTACACATCAGACACAAACAAGCAAGTGAGAGAGAGAGAGAAGATCGTGGAAGTTACTAATGCATCAATATATGCATTTTTTTCTAGAAGTATCATTATCATTAAAATTTGAATGATATGGAGAAAGTACAAAACCTTCCCTAAATGCAACAATGGTATATACTTTCTAATCTAAGTGGCATTAACTACATCCTGCTCTATATTATGCAGGTAACAGAAGTCTAGTGCCACCAAAAACATGTAGATATAATGCCAGACAAATTGTAACAATAACAGAAGACTTTGCACTGAAGTATCTGATGACTTCCAATCCCCTGCCCACAACTTCGTCATGAACTATATCAAGACTTCTCCTCAGACCATCCATTAGCTTCAACAATAAAAATTCCACTACAGATCTTGTTGTTTCAAAGGTCACCCTACCTGTTAAATCAAGCACGAACTTCCTATTTCTAGGAACTGCCAAAGTAGATGAAACCGTGCCAACCCACCCATTTTGGCTACCCTCAGTTGAGTTGGCCACAGCCATCTTCTTTGGATATGCCTCTTCAGAAAAGTGGTCGTCTCCTATCTTCGACAGTCCATTACAGGATGGCACCGGACTCAAATTCGAAGTCGATTGTGAGCTTGTCAATACCTGGTGAGATGTTTTTACCAGAGTTTCCACAGCACCATTACAAACAGAAACAAGCATGTCTTTCACCTTGTCCTGATGAGTGGGATTGGTCAATCCACTAAAGAGTTCATTGTACACATTAACATCCATTGTTTTATCAAGATATACAGCAACTGCAGTGCTAACAAAAACTTGTATGCAATCTGCTATGACATTTTTGCATTTCTCATCGGAAGCCACGGTTACCCATCTGGGCACGTCTGGAAATTCAGATCCAGATTTGTAAGCACTTGGGTGCGAATTTTGACTTGCATCATCAACTGATCCAGGGACCGAGTAATACCCCATAACCAAGTTCTTTGCAAAACTTCCAACCACAACAGAAGCAAAACCAGTCCCAGCTGTAGAGAAAAGCTTCTCAACAACACCAGCAGAAAAGCTCGAATTCACCGAACCAGCCTCCAAATTTTGTTCATTCTTTGTCACAGATTTATACCCTCTCATCATCCCAACCGTAAATGCCGCGGTGACCTTCTCCAGAGACTCCGAAAATTCCTCAGACTTCGCAATTTTGGAAATTTGCTTCAAACTGTTGGGAATTTGGTCGGAATCAGATTTCAGAAACTCCTTCAAGTCCTTAGAAACCACTCCAATAGCTTCAGAAGAATCCGCAACCATTTCAGCCACGGAAATCATGGCGCCAAAGAGCTTCATCAGCCTCTTCCTCCTCCTCTCGACAGAGGGCAAATGATAAACCTTGTAAGCACCATAACCAGAAACCCCCATGACAGCTAATAGAATAAGCCATTTCTTTCTTCTCTGAGAGAATCCCAATCCCCTTCGAACCAGTTCAAAATCCATGCGGAGAAAAAATCAAGAAGCAAGAGCGAGACTCAAAAAAAAACCCTAGAACCCAAATGAAACCAAAACCCAGATTCGAGATTGAGGGCCTCGAAACCGCACGAAAATGGCGAAGAGGGGCGAGAAAATCGCTGGGTTTTCCCTCTCGATGAATGGAAAAAGAAGAAATCCGATAAATGAAACAGAATCACGAACCTGATTGGGATTATTGTACGAAGTCAATGAAGATTAAGGGGTAAAAGGTGGAAGATTTAGCAAAATTTCTGAGAAATTTAATTGGCGGCAAGTGGGAACAGCCACAGAACAGGGAAGGGAGGGTAAGTAGAGGTGATTGGCTTGAAAGGAGCGTTGGGTTTCGAAATCGTTGTTACGATAGAAATTGAAAGGAATCTGCTCACACAAATAAAAATCATATAAAGAAAAATAAGATCAGAATGAATTGGAGAAGGAGGAGTTCATCTTCGGATCGGTTTTACCATTCGTACACGGAAACACCAAAATCGCAGAAGAGATGACCAATCAGAATCAAGTCAAGCTTCCCCACAAACGGGCCGCGCGAACCTTGTGTTACAATTAGAAATTAACAAGTTTAAAAAATTGGTTGTCAAAAGTCTCAAAAAAAAAAAAAAAAAAAAGTTGTCAATAAGGTGATTTGAAATATTTAAATTTTAAATGATTTTTAACCATATATTTTATTTAAAGTGAACAAAAATTGATAAAAGTCATAAATTTTGATCCCTAGATTTAGAAAAATAAAATAAAAATTAGAATTATGTCCTCTGATTCGATAAAAACTCAATTTTGTCCGTATTTTGCCACGTACACAATCTGGCAAGAACTATTTAATGGTTTTTATCAAACCATAGGATCGAAATTCTAATTTTCGAACCATAAAGATCAAATTCTAACTTTTGGAACCAAATTTGTAATTTAACCCTCAAAATTCGATAATGATAAATAAGTTATTTACTTTAAAATATTACCAAATTTTATGAAATCTAAATATTTTGGTCTAAAAAATCTTGTTTAAGTAAAAAGTGGTGAGGGGATTTTGAATTTCTGATCTTTTGGTTGATGACACATGTCAATTACTGCTAAACTATGCTCGCTTCGGAATTTATTTGAAATTCATTCAGAAGACTAAAAAGATTGTATTTTTCTTCACCATAATATATAGGATAATTAATCTTAAATTATGCAGTTGGTTCCAATTTTCCTTTTCTAATAAAATTAGGGTGAAAAGAATAGGATGGAAATCAAAGATTTCATACCTTAGGAGCAAAATTGAAACCACTGCATACATTATGAACATTTTGAATCAAACAAGAGCTTAGCTCAATTGACATAAAATTACATTCATAACCACAAGGTTTATGGTTTGAATCCCCCTCCCCACACATTGTCCAAAAAAAAAAAAAAAAATTATTAAGCTTAATTTTGTCCATAATCTAGTTACTTGATTTTTATTTTTGCCCCCAACGTTTCAAGAGTCAATTAAAACGAAAAATTGCCGGAAGTTCTTCTTTGGAACAAAATTAAAAGATTTAACGGAAAAATTGAAATCAACTTCATTGATTGAAGTTAAATATCATATCTTAGCCTAATAAATATCCATTGGAGTCCCAATAATAATACCTGTTTGCAATTTTGTTGGTAAATTTCTGGGAAAGTCTGGGTTATTTTCTTTCCTCCTCAACTTCTAGACCTTCGTCGTTAAATGGTGAATTTGTTCGGTGGAGTGAGTGGCTGACAATTATTTCCCTTTTTAAAGAAAAAAGAAACACTTTCTGCCAAATATTTTCATCTCACTTTCCTCTTTCACATCCTCTCGTTTCTGTTGTATTTTCCCTAAGTCTTCCGTTTCTATTCTCCTACGATTCTTTATCCTGTGTTTGTCTTCTTTCTCACTAGAAAACAAATCTCATCCACACTGATTTTGTGGTCAGTACGTTTCGGTTCAATTTCTGGTATCAATTATAAACGAACAAACAAACCATCCAACCAATTTGGTCTAACATTCAAGTAATAAAATAACATTCCAACTTGCATTCTTACAGCAACAGGATTGGAACAAAGGCCTATCTGTGAATATGATAACTAAAGCTGTATATCTTATCTTTAAGGACTAGAAAAAGGTAAAAGTACAGCAATCTAATGAAAAAATGGTCCATAATGGTCGTTTTGTAGATACCTGTAATGGACGAGACAGAGACGTAACTTCCTTCAAAATGAAGCTCCTTGGCACTTCAAATATAGAATAATCCAACAGAACCCTCTTTCTCAACTGCCTCGGTTATATAATTCGGTGATTCCTTTGGCTGTTTTTAGAGGTTTCTTCTGTCAGACAGCTTCCAATGAATCTCTATTCCTGACAGAAGAAGATTTTTGAATATTTGGGCACGCCTGACAAACCAAAAGGATGAGGACAAATCATCGTATGGTATGGAACAAAAAGAATCTATATCTTTTCCCCTTTTGTCTATTTACTGATACATTCTTTACACAATTCCCAAACAAGAAACCAAACACAAACACATTATCAAGATACACTCTTCCAAATTGGAATGACCATTCATCTCATTTACAAAATGCACCCAACCCACTAGAGCAATCTCAGATGGTTTTACAGGATCGGTATCTGAAGCCCCACAGTCTTGTCAGACTGACTTTGTAATTCATTTAGCCTCATCGGTGAAGCAAACACAATTGGAAGCAACACCTTGAACTTCCCTATTCTTTTGAAGCAATCTTGAATTTAGCTGGCAGAACCATATCTTCATCCTCAAGATCACTGAAAGAAATATCTTCTTCGTTCTCCAGAGGGAGGATGGTCCCATTACAGCCACCCAACTCAGAGTCTTCCTCTAGCCAGTCATTATCTGACTCTTCCTCGTAGTTCTGAACAAGGAATTTTGAAGATGACCCAATTGTTGAGTTTCTATCCTCATTCTTAATTACAGTTTTTTCAACAATAACAGACTTGTCAATGAATTGTGTTTCAGAACTCTCTATTTGGTATTTTTCTGTCTCATAATTGCTTGACATAGACGACACACTCGGCTCAGATGTAAATGTCCAAGGCAATGTAGATTCAGAATGAATCTCATGGAATGCCATGGGACTACCATCTTCCTGCAGCACATCAGAGCTGTCTTTCAATTCAAAAGTGTCTCTTCCACACCAGTAAGATTCTGGCTTGGTCTGCTTTTGTAATTCCTGCATCCACATTGATCTGGCTGCTACCACCTACAAGTTTGAAGAATCCTTATTATACGAGAAACTTAATGTTTCGATCAAAGGAACCCAGATTAATACTGATTAAAACAGTAAAATACATGTTTGAACTTTATATGAATATAATACAATTTTCTGTAACCTAGCCTTTAGGTCATTCTGTGCACAATTTAACCACAGGGAACCCTAAATTAAAGATAAGCATCGTCATGCCCTCCATAACAATATAGAGATTACATAATTTAGCTAGAGAAGGTTGCATTGCAATTTTAGAAAACAAAGAAAAGAAAGAGTAGTCAACCTGTGGAGTAGATAAAACCTCAGCATCATGCTTATTGAGTCTTGAATGTAGGAGCACAAAATAGACTTTCCAAAAGTAACTCTCACTCATATGGCAAGGACAGAGCTCAATTCTGAGAGCAGCTAATCTAGGAGCAAGACGTTCAATAGTGAAAGCATGCTCTTTTTGGGCATCAGACATTTCAAAATCTAAAACAAGAAAAAGAAGGGTCTAAAGACGTAAATACAGGTTCAACAATGTGAAAAAAATCATAAAAGCAGATAGTTAAACAACAACAAAGTCCAAATTTGCAATTCAAAAGTCAGCATATTTATTGATATAAGTGGATCACCTTATAACTTTTCTTTCTCATTCATCTTACATGTCCAGGTCCACGAGATGGGATTATGATTAAATTCAGTATAAGTCACAATCTTGAAGTTCAAATAACTTGGTCACCATACTTGATTGTATAAAACTGAAACATCATATTTGCACTATAAATGATGAAGTAATTGACAGAGCCTCTAATGCAATATACGATATGTCAATTGTATTGATAGATGAAGGAACCAAGTTCCCGGGTTTTGGAGAGGCCTAAGTCTCTCCCTCAATGCACCACATTTTGCTATCTTCAACTTTGTGAGTTTTACACTTCATACTAGTCATCATATTAGAAAAAAGAACAATACTTGGCTAGATCCTTACACGCTCCACTAAAATCTTGACAATTAAGAGAAATGTAGAAAATGAGAAATTTGTTTATCTCTCCCTGTCGTTGACATTTTAATGATGGTATGTAGGGTGGTACCTACACACCGTATGTAGCTAAGTATTATCCTTAGAAAAAAGGATCCCACATCACTAAAGGATCCATGCACACTACACCCTACACAAGGGAGATTCTCTTACACTTGACAAACTCACACATTACATAACAAAACTATCACTTAGACTCACGAAGCATTCACTTAGCGCAAGTGAACTGAATTGGGGTTTTGTCCTTCCTATCACAAAATAAGTGCACTGGCACCTTGAATGAATGAGTTTCATTCACGTACAATAGATGGAAAGTACGCATGAATGCAATAAGTGAATGTACGTGCTTATAGCACCGAGGCAACCACAATATTATAAATTCCATCCATAGAAAAAGGTAATCATTATTGGAGAAAGTGATAGACATCACAAAGCAGATAGGAAGAAAAACTGGGAACTGGAATATCGAAGAGGAAATTACGAGGAATGATATACAAGTGGAGGTCAAGAATTTCAAGATTGCACGTGATACTGCAGCTTAAAGTAAGACCCTTAGTTTTAAAAAGTGAGGTGACAGAAGCCATGTAGTTATAAAGGCTGAGACATGATCCAAAAGTACTATCCTGAAATCCAAAAGGGCTTACTAAGTTAAATCAAATTTTTTTAATACCCGTCTATCATATTAGGACCACAAGTGTGCCAGCTAAAGATACTTAAGTTCATTATGAAAATTAGTTGTTCGATGACGATGCAGCTCGAAAAATTTTGAGCTAACCGCTGACATCTAAGTGTGGCACTCAACACATCCCAAGATAAATTTCTAGCATCCCCGGTGCAGTAGATCCAAAAGAATGGAACACTCAGATAGTCAATTGTCTTATTTGATAGAAGTCTCCATTCAAGGAAATGAATTTTCCAAAAGCATTTCACAAAAGATTCCAGCATCAAGTGAACATTTCATTCAAAAACAATGCCGCTTAATGAACAGCGGACTTCGCACCATTAATAACCCCCATCCCGAATAAAATTACGACCAGATAACAGTTTCCCCTTCGTAGGGAGTTCAATTGGATGGCAAAATTAGCAAAACAAACATACCATCATCGTCCTCCTCCTCGTCAATTGGGAAATCAATCCAAGTCTCAGGGTGCATTGCGATGTTGGTCGCAAACGTCAGCACTTCATCAGTGATCCCAACAGCATCTCCCCAATCCACCTCGTAGCATTCTTCCTGTAAATTCCCTGATTTCGCATACGCATCGTGATTGGAACGCATCTTCAAGACCTCAACCGGATCGGAGGATTCCTGTTCGTCCCCGGATATCGACGGATCGGAGTGATTAGACGGCTCGAGCGGCTTCCAATGGGGAGGAGCAGCCAGATCCCCGTCCGGCCGGGGATGAGAAGGCGTGGAGGAAGGATGAGGCGGGGGAGGCGCAAGGAAAGAGGCGACGCCCCAAAATTGGCGGGTTAGGGTTTGTTTGAATTCAGTCAAGTCGTCTCTGACGCCGCGAGATAATGCTTCGTCGTCGAGTTGGGATGGGGATTCCATCTGGTTGCGGGGAGTGGTGGAAGGAGAAGGAGGATCGGAAGGAATGGGCGATACGACGTCGTTGTGTTGGTCATCTTCGTCTTCAAGACGAAGGGTGTTGGCAATGGAGCGAGCCAACCATGACATTGCATCTGATTCGGACGGTGAAGAAAGTGACTGGTTCAGACTTCCACCCTTAATATGGCCTTCGTTCATCGGTCGCCCTTTTGCACGCGCTCAATTCTTTTTTTTTTCATTTTCATAAATATATTTTTTAGTTAAATTATTATCTCAAAAAAAAAAATTAAATTATATCGGTTAAAAATCATCTTTAGTCCCTAAACTTTCATGAAAGTAACATTTTGGTCCCTCAACTTTGTTTTGTAATGATTTTACTTCTCATACTTTCAATTTTGTAACAATTTAGTCCCTAATCTTTAATACGAAACAATTTAGTCTCTATACTTTCAAATGTCTAACAATTTAACTCATCTATTTTCAACTTTGTAACAATTTAATCCGTGTCACATAAAATTCATCAAATTTAAAAACCAACTTTTATTATTTAATGATTAAACTTTGTAGCTTATAAACATATTGGATCTCAAATTAGTTTATTGATCTATGTAAGAAGTTTCATGAAATATTTACATTAATTTTCACGATAGGGACTAAATCGTTACAAATTTGAAAGTACGAGAATTAAATTGTTACTCATTAAAGTTCAAAGATTAAATTGTTACAAAATTGAAAGTACATGGACCAAATTGTTACAAAATTGAAAGTACGGGGACTAAATCGTTACAAATCAAAATTTATGAACTAAATTGTTACTTCCAGGAAAGTTGAGGACCCAAAGTTATTTTTAACCAATTTTATTCTTAAAGCTAAATATATGTGTGTTTAGTTCATGTTTGTTTTGATTTGTTAAAAACACAAAAATAGTTACTATCGTTTGATTTTTTTTTTCTTTAATGAAGTATTTGATGTCTAACTCTTTTTTAATGATACTTATAAGTGTTAAAATTGACCTATGAAAAATTTATATGAAGTAGTAGTGAAGGTGGTAATTAGCGTCTTATATCCACTCATCTATCTTTGGATGGATAACGTGGTAGCTGAGTTGGTAAATAATTAAATGAGAAATTAGGCTATCTAAGAGTGAAAAGAGTTAGAAATTTCTACACATCCTCACAAAATTTAGAAGAGAAGTTGAAATTTTTCCTCTTTTATATAGTTTAATTTCAACATTTACTGATACAAAATGTATAATGTATAATTGGAAAATGTTTTTTTCAAAAAAAAAAATGGAAAATGCTAAAATGTGGATGATTAAATTGATTTTTTTTTTAATAATAGGAACTGATTTTTTTTAAAAAAAAATCCATATATTACAAATTAAAAAGCATATATTTAGCTTATCAATCGCTATGTTCTAACCTTAAATTTTTGTATATATAATTTAAAATTTTCATTATGTTTAATTTAGATAATAATAATAATAATAGATCTCCAATTGCCATTATCTTTATACCCCAAGATGACATTATTCTTTTATATTCCTCCAGCAAAATAAGGTAATCCAACTTATTTTGCTTTCCCTTTAGTCAACCATGAATGTAATAGTAAAGTTGAATACTATACCATTGAGAATAATATTAACTCATAGTTTTTTTTTTTTTTTAAATAAATTATTTCAACAACAAAGGTGAAAGAATTCAAATCTTTGACCTTTTGATCAAAGATATATGTCAACTATTGTTAAGTTATGTCCACTTTAATATATAATTCATATTTCATTGGTTAAGACATCTACTAATTTTCTTAAAGTAAGAGGCTTAAATCTTTATCTTCACATTTATTGTACTAAAAGACAAGTAATATAATTTTTTTATTTTTTGCCAACAAGAGCATAACTCATTTGATATAAAATTTGTATCCCAAACAAAAGGTCAGAGGTTCAATCTCCTACCCCTACATGTTATCCCAAAAAAAATGATAGATGATAATATTTTATATAAAACCTTTTATTGAAAGGATTTTGTTTTTTGTTTTTGTTTTTTTTTTTTTTTTTACAACGCTTTTTATTGAAAGTTGAGTTAGCAACTTGCAACACCTTTATGAAATGGACAGAAGGCCATCTGCGGATATAAAGGGGTGGAATTATCTCATTGTGCCAATGATTGGAGTCTTTAGCCAATTGAAGTGCTCTTACCTTTTATTTACAAATGTGGAAGTCTCTCTTACACTTTTACATCATTACAATCTAGTATTATATTCTATAACTTATTTATCATATATCAATCACAACTTATACTGTTATAGGCAATTTTGGACCACCCCGATATACAAGGAGCTGATGAGGACAACCGGGGAGAAATCGGGCTGAAAGATGGACCAAGGAAGCAAAACCGACAAGTGGGACGGGCCAAGACCGAAGGGGTCGGGTTTTTGGCCCGACCCCCTGCTCGGCCTCGGCCCGCGTCGGTGCCGTTTGGTCCCCACCGCCTTTGGCCGCCTCAGTTTCGCCTGGTTTGACCTAAAACGCCTCCGAATCCCTAAAAACCCTAGGAGGATGGCAGGTATTTATATCCCTCTTCGCCACTGAAGAAGGGGACTTCGAATTCTATCTCTAAACACTATTCTATATTCTCTACTCTCTCCTCTTGCTCTTACTTTTCCACTCCCTACTGTTCTGTTTGCTGACTTAAGCATCGGAGCCGGTGTGGCGAGCACCACACCGGTGTGCAGGTTTACTGTCTTGCAGGCCACGTTTTCCCCTCTCATCTACAAATTTACCGTTGGTGGCACGTGAAGGTCAGGTGAGTTCCCTCTGATCAAAATTGACCATCAACACATACTATTCAATTTTTAACCTTTTTTTTTTTTTTAAGTAACAACACCTATGGTGAAAATTTTGAACTTCTGACCTCTTGTTAAATAGTACTTTTCAATAACCATTGAACTATGCTCACTTTGATCATTAATTTTTTGTTGTTTAGTTAACATTATGTACATTTTAATTAAAAATGAAATCTATAATAAGAGAATTAAAAAAGTGCAAAGACCAAATGACATAAATGTTAAATCAGGGAAGTATAATAAAATTTTCGGACTTGTAAATTCAACCTAAGCAAAGATTAATAACAAAAGTGTTCTTAATCTTTCTGATAGACCACATACAACTTTGATCTTCATTTTTATATTTATTGCATAGTTAATTAACACAAGGAGTCAAATAGAAAACATCAGCTGATTGTCACATCAAAATTATGTTAATATGGTAATAGCATATACAATATGAGAAATTTGACCAAATAATAGAGATTATATTGAAACATTGAAACTTTTAGAATCATGCTATCATAGTAGTGCAAATTTGTGATTAACACAAAAGTAAGTAAATAAATAAATAAATATTGAGTCGTAGTTGTTATGTGGGCTTAGGTTATGTTTGGGCTGTAAATACTATAGAATGGGCTACCTGCTGGCCATCTTGTCCACATAGGCCCGTTTGTTAAAAGTTGGTCCAAACAAGCCTTCAGCCCACGTGTTTTTTTTTCTCTCTCTCAAAAAAAAAAAATACCTTTTCTATTTTTAAATGAAGAATTAGCTTTATGTTATTAATATTTTTAGTTCAATAATGGTAAGAGGTAAGGATTAAACTATCGTTGTTCAAAAAAAAAAAAAAAGATCAAACTATCGTCTCTTCTAAAAAACAAAAAAAAGATCAAACTATCGTCTATCTAATTGTACTTGAATTGTTAGCTTCATACGATTGGACTAAAAACTTTTGCTATAAATAAATAAATAAATCTATATTAGAGCGTGTGATAATCAATATTGAAAAAAAAAAAAAAAAAAAGACATCAGTCGTTTTTGTTAAATAAAAAAAAGGAACTCAGCAAATGAAATTAATATATTTTTCTTTAATTTTTGGTGATGCAATCATTAATTTTTTTTTACTAAATATAAATTAAAATGATATTCTTCTTAAAATGTTCCACATGGACCATTTATGGAATTCCAACTATTAATGGTAAAAAGACAAAGTGGTGGCCCCGAATGATCCTTTTGAGAGACAGAGAGGGAAGAGTAGCCAACAAGAGCTTAGCTCAACTGGCATAAAATTGTATTGCTAACCACGAGATCTGTGGTTCGAATCCCCCTCCCCACATATTGTAAAAAAAAAAAAAAAGAGAGAGGAGGAAGAGTAGATAACAAAATGATAAATATACATTTTCAATTTCACTTCCTTCTCTTCATATTATGTTTATAATTATTCGATTAAGTTTTTTAAAAACCATTCTATCAATTAAGTTTTTTTATTATTTATCTTTTTTTAAAAAAAAAAAACTACTATCAATTAAGTTTTTTTTTTTTTTTTTTGAAAGAACTATCGATTATGTTTTTAAACTAAAAGAAACATCTTTTTTAATTTAAAAAGTATTTTTAAACCGGTCATGCGGCTATGACTCTACTTCTAAAAATAGAAAGATCGTGTCTCGGATGCTGAAAATTTTCTTTTGAACCAAATATTCAAATTCTCATACTGCATAACACTTTATGGTTAACTTTTATTGTAACTTTTCTTTTTTCAAACACATAGGACATCAATGATCAATCAATACCATAGTTGTATAAAATTATTGGAAATGCAAACATATAGCCTCACATTCATGATGACAACATTTTCATTGGTACAAATTGTTCGGATAAAAACAAAACATAACAACCTATGTGTGGGTTTAGGTAAAAATGAAAAATCAAAATATCCCACTATTACTAAGACGTGGAGAAACCCTATTTCCTAATGGAGAACTAATATTATAGTTTATTAAAAGTACATGGATTAAGTTTGAATGTTTAAAAGTATAGAAACTAAAATAGAATAATTTCCAAAATACAGTGACCAAACTGATATTTGAACATTTTCTAAAAAAAAAAAGTAGAATGACTAAATGATCATGAAATAAAAATGTTTAGTCCATATACTTTTACCTTTTGTCCACGTTGATCATCAAACATTTAAAATGTTCATTTTGGTTCTTTATACATTCACTATTTACCATTTTGACCAACATACTTTCAAAGCATTCATTTTAGTCCCATACTCTGAAAATAAAGGAATCAAAATTGATCAAACCTTAAAAACACATACCAGAATTGGATTTAGTCTAAATTTAAATATTAAAAAAAAAAAAAGAAAAGTGTAAGGAGGTGGCCTCACCGTAGCCAGTTGGAAGTTGAAAGGTTGGACCATATATGGTCGATGGTTGAGATGATGAACTGACAGATGAGCATGTATTGTCGATAACCAATTTTTCATAGGGAAATCCGAAGCTGTAATAACCAAAAAATAAAATATAAAAAAGACCATTTGGAATTGGGACATCAACAGACACACCATACCAAACTGGAAGCTCAGCTGGCTGCTTAGTGCCTCAAACCAAAACACAAAATAAAAAAACAAAACAAAATCCTGAGATTTGTAGAACAAAAGTTTAGCCAACAACAGTGTTCACAGAGTTGGCTATAATGTCCATTTCAACAGCGACATCTCTTTATTTTCTCATTTAATGTCATGTTTCAAATTTTTTTCAATTTTTTCCAAATTGCCACCAAAACTTGCCTCTTTTTTTTTTTTCTTCTTCTAATTTTAAAATTATCAGTTGAAAATGGGTTCGTTCATTATATATAAATAAATAAATTGAATTTGTTTTTTTGTTTTTGCAAATGGGAGAAAGGAGTTGACCGTGTGCACCCATTTGAGAGAACAAAAGGAGAGGGGAAGGACCCCCACAAAGGAAAGAGCACCCAAAAAGAAAAATTATTAACCCAACAGGAAAATTTTAAAAACTAAAGGATGCCAAGAAAATGACCCTTGTCTCCCCTCCATTTCCACACTAAATCTCAATCATCTCACCATTACGGATTTCCAGCCTGTCCCTTTCATTTTCCAAACCCATCCTCACTTCATCAATATCCACCTCTAAATTATCCCTTTCAATTCCGTTCTTACGCTTTCGATGAGACTACCACAATGTGGTTGCATCTTACTTACTGACTATTAAATGTGAATTTGACAATCTAATTGTCCCCTAATAACCATCAAATACAAATTCAAAATGTTTGTAAATTTGATAAAAATAAGGAGACAAATTGAAACTTCTTGAAACTATAGGAACTTAATTGAATATAATGAAATTAAAAATCAAAAGGGGAAATAAATTTTCTTTAAAAAAAAAAAAAGAAAAGAAAAATTATTGTGGCATAAAAGGATTTAGAAAGGAATTAAGAAGGAAGATAATAGAATATTATTATGATGATCCTTATCCTCTTGGGGTTTTTCTTTGGTAGACATTTTCCGACCAATTTTCTGGCCATTCATGACCAATCATATCCAAACTCTCAATCAACCCTTTTTCACACAGATGAAAAGGCTTTCAATCTTTGGGGGACCCTTCATCGGAATTGTACTTTTTTCCATTTAATTAATATTATTATTATTTTCATTTTTCTTTACTTTAATTCTGCATAACACTGTAACTGTACCATCAATTACATCCTCTCTTACAAATTAACTCACAGATTTTCTATTTTTATACTTCAAAATAGAATATGGACCAAAAATGAGAATTTGGAATCAAATCATTTTGAAAAACTATTCAATATTCATTGTCCATGAAGCAATCATTCTACTCCATGATCTTCATCTTCTCTGATTCTTTTAGTAATAATAACAAACACAAAAATTAGTACCCAGAGGGAAAAACTTGTATCTTCCAAGAAAGTAACTGAAACAAGAAAAAAAGAAATAATGATCATAAATTGTTCTTCATCATCATCATCATCATCATCATACAGAATTTGATTTGATAGGCCAATAAAAAGCTCTACAAAAATTTACAATGGTGAGACTCAAAAACTCACCCCAACTTGATCGATTCATCTCCAGATGGAAGAAGAAGAAGAAGAAGAACCCTAAATGCAGGAGAAGAGATCTTCATCATTCATTCACTCTTCAAAGCTCAGGCTTTAACAAGAATCTTATCTTATCTTATCCACATAATAATCTATTACAGAGATGCCATGTTCTCTGTGCTTTCAGATTTCAGTGGCCATTTCCTCAGGCTTATTCTTGAAAAATGCCAATGCCCACTGCTCCTCCTTATGATAATAAGCTTTTTTTTCTTTTTCCAACTGGAAATGGAGCTCCTTTGAGATGGTGGTTTCTGTGTTCTGATTTGGCTGGTCTTTTTTCTTTTTAATCTTCCTTATTGTATTGTCCTTGTAAGCTTACACTTGGAAATGAAGAGGGTTGCTGTGTAGTTTAAGCTGCAGAGCTTCAGGAGCTCGGCGGAGCGCTGTTTCAGATCGGGATTGCAACCGCACTGAATCAAAAGAAGCTTAGCTGCTAAGCCTGCTTCCACAGCTTGTGATGCACATTCTTCAGGGGCGAGTTTACAAACTGCCCATAAGATTGATAAAGCCAGCTGAGTGCAGCTCTCTGAGACTCTCAGCAACAACTTGACCAAGTTTGGAATGGTGTTGGGGCAATCTTTCAAGGCCACCCTGCCCTCCGAGAGGGATGTGAGTGAGTCCAATACATGAAGGGCTAGCTCCAAACAATCCGGGTCGAAATTCGGGAGAATTTCGATCAACTGTGGGATTGCCCCAATGCTCACTACTGAGTTCCTTACTGGTTCTTGGGAGCACAGAGCTTTTAGCAATCTTAATCCAGCAAGAACTCCATTTGGGTGCTTCTTTTCCTTGATTAATCTTAACAATCCAACCAAGAGACTTAAACTCGAGACAGTTTCCGCTCCACAGTTGTCCCCTTCCAGCAAAGTTTCAATCAATCCAGTGCAGTTGATTTTGGTCTCCGATGATCCCTCATTCAACATATCCACCATTAGCGAAATCTTCGCAGGTTGAACAAGGTTCCTCCTCGACTCGGCATCAAGATCCAAATTCACCAAAATCCCAATGGCTTCAGAGCCAACCGCATGAGAAGTGAAAGGACCCAACAACGACGAAATCAGAGCAAGACCGCCATTGTCTTCCACAGTCTTCTTCGCCGAAGAATTCGAGGCCACGACTTGCCGAAGCTCCTTCAAAGCTCGGACTCTAGCTTGGCCCTTGACCTTCTTCAATGTGTCTAAGAGTTCAAGAGCTCTGCCCTGCACGTCCTCAGACCTCTTCTTCATCGCCAAATACTTCTGTGTAAACCAACTGTAAATCAGTTGGTGAAGAGTGTTATTGGGAGTGATTGAATCATCCCAAAGCTCTTGCATTGTGGTGGGGCAAGTGAAATGGCCAAGAGAAAACCATTTGAGGATATTGGATCGTTCATAGGTCTGTCCTGTACAAAGGGTCACAGGATCTCGCATTGGCTCCAATGAAATTGGGCAAATAAACACCGAAGGAACCTCAATGTTCTCAAGTTCCTCCACCATCTCCTTCAGATCCAATTTCTCAACCCCTCCACCGTCGCAGATTAACCCGCCACCGCCGCCAAGAATACCATCTTTCACGGCGGTTTCGACATCAAGAACTTGCCCACCACCACCGCCCAAACCCACACCCAGCTCCGAATCGGCCTCTCTTCTCCGACCGGAAGGCTGGTACATCGGCATTTTCAAAAACCCTCGAAAGAACAAAAGAAAATTTACCCCAAATCCCTGGAATAGAAAACAAAAAAACGAGCTATTGAATTCACTTTCAGCAACCAAGAACACGAATGGATTCAATCATTCAAACGCAACGACACAAAAATAGAATAAAAAGGAGGGAAAAAGAAAAAAAGAAAAAAAAAAGGGGGGGGTTTCTCTCTTACTTACTTTATCTTTGTTCCACAATCTTTTAGCATACAGCTATCCTTCTCATTGACAATCACAAGCAGCAAAAATGGCGAATGGGGACATCTTTTTCTTCCTTTATCAGAACCCTTTCGTTGGTCAAAAGAAAGGCCTTCTTCTTCTTCTTCACCATCGCCACAGTCATCATCAGCAACCAAAAATGAAGCTCACTTCCTCTTCGACCTCCACAAAAAGGGCCAAATCATCAAAACCCCCAAAAAAACAGGCAATCAAAAGCGATGCCATGAATGTAAATCACTCATACTTGAGAACAGTGCACTTTCTCACTTTCTTCCCTCAAAACCCACCAAAAAAATTGCTCTCAAAATGAAGAAAAAAGAAAATGTCAGAAGAAATTTTGGAGGATCTAGACACGAAAGAATGGGAGGCACTGAGAAAGAGAGAAAAAAGCTAAGTTAATTGAAAATCGAAACCCTCTTTTTTTTTTTTTCTTTTTCCCTAATTACTGATAAATTAATTGAGGTTTTTGACTGCCAGTTACCGGCTATAGCCTGTAGTTTTACCGGGAGCCACACGTGTAATCTTGCCTTTTTCCCTTTCTTATCACCGTAATCGCCGGTTTTTTGTTTTATTTTATTGATTATTTAGTGGGTTTCTTTTTTCTTTTTTCTTTTTCTTTTTTGCGGCCATCTGGGCTGGTCCCTGGGTTGGACTTGGAGATGGTCAAATGGTCAAACTAAAAAAGCGATTGATGTTACCCTCAAAATTATTGAACAATATTATTATATATTACGGAACAAAACATAACAACCGCTGAGATGCCAAGTTTTAATTTAATTCAACAATTGTTGAATGAGAGTCGAATAATTAATTATCTACAAAAGTCTAGTATTATAATGGTATGAAAAATTTTATAAAACTGATTTTTTTTGTTCATGTAGTATCAAGAATATTTAAACATATTTTGGAGTCCATGAATCATCTAATCACATGTTAGATGGTTAATGAAAAGAGTATATAGTTTTAAAAAAAAAAAAAAATTAAAATAGTATGTAGTGTTGTAGGATTATGAATGATTTTTAAGAATGAAGTAATGTGATCTTCAATGATAATATTTCATCACATTACTAATTTTATGTCAATTGAACTATACCCATGTTGAGAATGTGATCGAAGTTTAATATGTTAAATATATGCCAGAAAGACTAATTAATTCTTTCTATTGAATAATATTTCCACTGATTTAATGCTACTTTCAAGCTATAATATTTACTATATTTATTCCATCAATTAAACTTATAATATACTTTGAACAAGAAGTATCCAACTTTTGCATAAAAATGACTATTTATTTATTTATTGAATCAGATAGTTACTTACATCCTACGATTACTTTTTTTTTTTCTTTCTAAAATAAGTTTATAAACATTGTTTTTACCTATTAATTTCATGGTTATGTTATTTACTTCTTACAAAAAAAAAAAAATCCAAGTTTGAAAATTAAGGCTCCGTTTGATAAACATTTGGTTTTTGGTTTTTGGTTTTTTATTTTTGAAAATTATGCTTGTTTCCTCTCAATTTCCTTACATGGTTTTCATGCTTGTTAAGAACACATTTGAATTCATAGTCAAAATCTTAAAAACAAAAACAAGTTTTTGAAAACTACTTTTTTTTTTTTTTTAGTTTTCAAAATTTGACTTGGTTTTTTAAAACAAGGAAAAGATGTAGACAACAAAACAAAGAAACTTGAGAGTAAAAGTAGTATTTGTAGGCTTAATTTTAAAAAACCAAAAACCAAATGGTTATCAAACGGGACTAAAGTAGTAGTTTTCAAAAACTTGCTTTTGTTTTTAGAAATTGACTAAAAATTCAATTGTGTCATTGACAAAAATGAAAATTTGGAAAAACAAGCATATTTTTTCGAAAAAAAAAACAAAAAGCCAAATGGTTATCGAAGGTAGTTTGAAAAAGTAGTTTTGAAAAAAAAATAAATTTGTGTTTTGAAATTTGGCATAGAATTCAAATATTTTTTTTAAGAAAAATGTAAGTCATTATGTTAAGAAAAATTGTAAGAAAATAAGTACAATTTTCAAAAATAAAAAATCCAAAACCAAAATAATTACCAAAGAGGACATTAAATATTTTGATGTAGAAAAAATTAGAGTTGACGATGTAAAAAGTTTGATTCATATATATATCATATTCTTACCAATCATCCAAACACAAATTATATAACAAATTCATACTCAATCCTCTCTCAAATTACATAAATTGAAATTTATGTCAAAGCGAACATAACTCGGCGATTATTGATATGTATCATCAACCAAGAAATTAGAGGTTCGAACTTCCCAACCCCACGTGTGGTAAAAAAAAAATACCTAATTGAAATGGATTAAAATTAGAAACCAAACATTTTGCAATAATTTTACTAGTTAGAGAAGGTAAATGAGAAAGTGGTTTATTTAGATTTAGAAAAGTTAAATAAATAGTGGCACAGACTCCACAGTTACCCTAGCTACTACTTTGTACTTGGATTCAAAACATCATTATTATTTATTATCAGTCATCAGTCAAATAAATGGTCTTGCTTTTCCATTTCCCCATCTCCCAATCCCACCCTTAATTATTATTAATTAGTTAATTAAGCAATTAATTTTGAATTTACTTTTTTATAATATTGAAAATTTGACACACAGAAAAATAATGGTGCGCTGCGGGTGATTTAGAACAGTGTGAAGGTGACAGAGCCGCACGGTTCCCATGGCTACGTGTCAGTATTTTGTTGGCTGTGAGGGAAGCAACTGCATGAGGGGACGCACTTCCCAGTTTGCCTAATCAGACTGGTCAAACCACGCCAGATTTTTCCCCACCATCAACTAATAATAAATTCATTATTAAATTTTAAATGTTTAAATATCATCTCATTCCTTTTCTTTTAGGTACATTATTATCATTTTATTCTTTCTTTCACATTTTTCAAATGGTTTTATTTTGGTATACAAAGTTTCAAAATGTCTATTTTTATGAACTATTTTTTAGTACATAAGTTTTAAAATGCTAATTTTAATTCATAGACTTTTAAAACATATTATTCACCCCGATGTTGATTTATTCAATACTTATCTTCAAAGTAGGTGGTTTGAATATTTGCGTGCTTTGCTACATTTAATATACATACTTGAAGTTCACACTATCAATCGTTTAAAAAAAAAAAAAAATGCAGAGATGATAATGAGTTAAACCTTTTCTTAACCTCAAGTTTTTCTTCTCCATAATATGATCCTGAAATCAATAATAATTCAATTGCAAACCCTCAGAGTAATCAATATGGATATTAATCTAACCAATAATTCAATTATTATTATTATTATTATTATTATTATTAAAAAATTTGAAGAGTCTGAGAAGAACATTTACTTGAAGATGAAGTATTTAAAAGTCGAATTAATTGTAGTTTATTATAATCTAATATTGGAAGGAAAGGGACGTTGTTGATGTCTGTGTATTGGAGTAAGATGCCCTCGACATTCAAAGTCCTAGGAATTCGAATCACGTGGTTTAATTTGAACAACCTTATTGAAAATGAAAATGCTTGTGAAAATAATACCTCAACAAACAAATATATAAAAATTTGAGGAAATTGACCATTCAAAATCTTACCTCATATATGCAGGAGGATCGGAGGATCCTCGTTTCATGTAGGAATACATAATAACAACGTTTAAAAAAACCTTTATTTGTCTCTAGGTTTGGAGATTTCGAATCACATCCCATATTTATTGAACGAAACAAAAAAAGTAGATATAATTTCTTTTTTGTCTCATTTATCACAACGAATGAAAATGCTTTATTTAATTCACAATTTCATCCTATGTTCTAAGTATATACAATAGAGTAAAAACATTTTATTGTTTTTTTAATCTATATAAATATTGTGGTTTTTTATGTTTTATTGTGTATTATAAAAATTACAAAAATATATTTCACAATATAAATTAGGAAAAACATATGTTGAGGATCCCATATTGAAAATATTAGTGAAGACCTCACAATTTATAAACTATACGGGTCACTCCACTCATTGTCAATTGATTTTGAGATGGAAGTCCATGTTATCTAATAGGGTATGTTGCAAAAGTAGCAAAATAGCCCAAACTAATTGCAAAAGTAGTAGCCCGTATAAATATTTGCAAAGATGACAAAACCTCACCATCTGAAAAGTAAAATTACTAAAAGGTCCATCACTGCTTTTTTTAATTCACATTGCACTTGAATTGGTTTCTTGTAAAAAAATTAGGGGAGAAACTTTTTTATTTGTAAAAACTTATGTTGCTGCTGTCTAAGATTACAAAAGCTAACGAATTTTGGGGTTTTTTTAAAAAAATTTTTTATCTTCAAATACTTTTTTTTTTCCTCCTAAGAACTTTGTGGGTTTTTCTTCTTCTTTTACTGTTTTTCCCTTGTTAATTTGAAGAACGTATAGGAAATGAAAGTAAAGAAATTTTGAGTTTTTTTTACTCATATTTACTGGATTTTTCTTGTTGTTGATAACTTCGTGGTATTTTTTGAGAAGAGACTAATAACAATGAGAAAATATGAGATATTTGATTTCTTAAAATTGACAGTTGGTTGAATATTGACCGGATTTGATTGGTTTTTTAATACAAATAATTAAATATACTAAAACTATCCATGTCTTCTTAATAAAAAAAATTGTAACAAATAAGATAATATTTAAAATTTAACTCTGGATCTACCTTGAAAGACGAGCTTTATTATATCTATAGTGGTATATATTATACTCTCTTTGAGCTTTGGTTCCACGTTGTTTTGCCCTTTTTTTTTTTTACTCGAATTGAAAATTCCATTCTAACAATAAATATGTAAATATATCAGTAACCATAAGATATGCGAGGTAATGGGCGTTAATTAGTAACTTATTTGATTACATATTATTGAAAATAAAAAAAAAATACAACAACATTTAAAATGAGAGATTTGAACCTTTTTTTTTCTTTGTCTTCAGTACATCATTTGGGGTGGGGATTCGAACCTCTGACCTCTTGATCGAGGGTATATGCCAATTACCGTTGAGTTAAGTTCAGCTTGGCGATTTGAACCTCTAACCTGTTAGTTAAAGGTATATGTCAATTACTACTGAACTATGCTTGCTTTGACGATTTTAGATTTAAAACTTGCGGCTAAAAAATAACATTTACAAATATTTGAACCGTTACAAACTTACACAAAGGGTACAATAAACAATAAATACAAGGGAATTAGGAGTTTAAATAAGGTAGGCCAATTTGTGTAATATCTAAAACTTTTGGCCATTTTTCGAATTTGAGGCTATAAATACGATACACCCTAATTTCACTCGTGCAAATTACCCAACAAATTGTTGGGCTTAACAGCCCAAGTAAATCAAAGCAAAGGTTATCTTTAAATGGGCTTGGCCCAAAATAGATGTGTATGGTCTTCGGCCTCATGCACTTGAAGGGCTTTCTGAATTCTCTGGTCTTGGCCCAATCATAAAGACGCAAAATGCACATATTCCCGCGAAAGAGAGGTTTTTTTAGCCAAGATGTACTTAGTCTATAATAATTTTATTGTTTCTATTTTACATGATTCTAACCCTAATTTTGTTATATTTGCAATTAACACAAAAAATATCTAAGCATAAAATCCTCATAACCTCTTAACCTTTCTATTTTATTGGAATACTGTGAGATTGTGATGAAGGGTCCGTTTGGAATACATTTTAATTTAAATATTTTTCAAGAATGCATTTTTTAAAAAACATTTTTATAAAAATTGTTTAAAATTTAAACACTCATATTTTTGGTTGTATTTACTCACAAATGTTTTTATACACAAGTTATTGTTTACCTAAGAAGATTTTTTTTTTAAAAGTTGGTTTTAAGTGTTTCTCTCAAAATGGTTTATTTATCAATCTCATTTTCTAATAAGTCATTTTTAGTGGTTGCCAAACACAAAAAATTTTCAAAATGAATCATTTTTAAAATTAAACACTTGAAAAAGTAAACCAAAGACATCTAAAGTTTTTAAGATGTGGGAATGTGAGTTTGAATAGGTCGTATCTCAAGAGCTTCATGAGTTATCTTTATCAAAAAAGAAAAAAAAAAAGCTTCATAAGTTATCACACAGAGAACCTAACACCCACAATTGAATCTACAAATATTTTATTAGTAACTCAAGGTTTGATTGCTCCAAAAAAAAAAAAAAAAATCCCAGAACATTAAGGAGCTGTTTGAGCTTTGAGTTGGTTATACTAGTTTGTAGTTATTGTAAATTGGGACCATAATAGTATGTGGAATTGAATAATTTGTGTTTGAGGTGCAATGTATTTTAGTCTTAGTTGAGAAGGTTTGTGTTTGGAGTCTTGGTTGAAATAGTTGAGATTATAAATATTTTATTATTATTTTTAATTATTTAAAATTAACATTTTTAATGTGCCACGTCAGCATTGTTAAAAAAATTAATAGTGGAGGGACTCAATAGAAGCATTTCCGAAATTGTAGGGACCTATTGGAAACGAAAACATGAGGGACCAAAAAGGTATTTTACCCTATTTTCTTACATATATATATCCTTCTTCATCGTGATACTTGAGTGAAAGACTCTTGTGACAATTGGAGTGTCCGATTGTTCCTTTACACATTGAAATTTTTTTATGGGTTAAATTATAAAACATATCCTTGGTTTCAATTATACCCTTGAATTTTCAAAATTTCCATTTTAACGCTTGAAGTGTGAAGTTTGTTTCAAAACGATTCTTGGAAACATTTTTTGCTAAATTTATTGACAAAAAAATAAGAGATGTATTTACATGTAATTTTTTTTATTGTTTTTTCCATGTATATGTTCAAATTTATTCACATAAAATGACATGTTTGTATTTGTATTGTTGTTTATGTGAACAGTTCAAATCTATTCACCCAAACAACAATAATATACAAACATGTCATTTTCTCTTCATGAATTTAATGAAAAAAAGTCTGCAAATGTTGTTTTGAAACTAATCTCAAATTTTAGAGGTTAAAATGAAACTTCAATTCAAGTTAAGAATAATTGAAATGAATCTCATAGTTCAAGTTATTTTTGATAATTTAACCTCGTGATCTACAACTATTGTTTGCACCATTTAACCCCACTGTTCTAATAATTCAATTAAATTTGACAGAATTTTATGACAAACAACAAACTTTAGCAAATATCCATTAAAAAAAAAAACTTTAGCAAAAATCCCACTGTTCCTGAACTTTGGACTCTTCTGGCAATGATTAAAAAGAAAACGCCAGTTGGCAGTTGCAGATAACTTATCTGGACACGTGTCGTTTTCATCCTGCCAATGAAATTTTGGCCCTTCACTTAAACATCGTTATCCACACAGCTCAGTCTTCTTCACTCTCTGTGTCTTAACCAATTCTATTCATCGATGGCCACTCCCATTTTCAGGTCCTCTGTTTCGTTAATTCTCGTTTTTCAGTTGCTCTCCGCCGCCGCCGCCGCCGCCGACTCATTCTGGAATGTCAAGTATCTACCGGGATTTTCAGGTCCTCTTCCATTCGAACTCGAAACTGGGTTAGTTTTACTTTCCTTTTTCTTCGTTTCCTCTTTTAAAGTCACACGAATTAAAAATTATTACGACACTACAGATATGTCGGCGTTGGAGATTCCGATGAAGTTCAGCTGTTTTATTACTTCGTCAAATCTCAAACAAATCCCCAGACAGATCCTCTACTGGCATGGTACAACGGCGGCCCCGGTTGTTCTGGTCTCTGTGGAATTCTCTTTGAAATCGGTACACTCTTCGATCTCCCTCCAACTTACAAATCCAAACAATTGATCCAACTGATTGTTCTTTATTGCATTTGTTCAAAGGACCTCTAATTTTCAAGTCAGAACCCTACAATGGAAGTTTACCTCAACTAATGTTGAATCCTCATACATGGACCAAGGTAATTAACGATTCCTCTTCAACCTTCAACCATATTGGAAATAAGTGGACTCTGTTTTCTTCGTGTTAACTTACGTGACAGTGATGGGTGCTAGAAAGCCAATATACTATTTGTTGATACGCCTGTCGGCACTGGATTTTCATATAATCGAACTCTACATGGTTCTAAAAAAGGGACTTCACTACAAGTTGAACAAAATCATCAATTCTTGAGAAAGGTACATATTATCACAAGAAAAAACTTCCCAGCATACCAACATGTAGGGATAAAAAAGTTTTCTCATTTTGTCCCTTATTCTTTCTTAGTTTTCAAGATTTTAATGGAGTATGTAAGGAGATCCATACATATCGGTATACGGTCAAGTTTTGTTCATTAGGTTGATGTGAAGATTTTGAAAATCATTAGTTTCACATTTTGTTGGTTGGACAGTGGCTGGCTAATCATCCAGAATTTATATCTAATCCATTTTATGTTAGTGGAGACTCATTTGCTGGTATGGTCATTCCACCCCTTACTCAAGCAATCTCAGAAGGTATAATTTATATAAATATATATATATTTATCATTGAAAATAATGTGGCGATGGTATGGGATATATAGATTGTATTATTCCTGATTTTTTTTTTAATGTCATAGGAAATAACCTTGCTTTCCCAATTATAAACCTTCAGGTTTGTTATTAGAATTTTCTCTTACTTTGTGTTGCTCAAATTTGATGTCTTAAAATGAAGTATAATTTAACATTTTTTTTTGGCCATATTAGGGATACATCGGGGGAGATCCTGTCACTATAATTGCAACATTTAAAAATTTTAGGATTCCATTTGCTCATAGCAAGAACCTCATCTCCGACGAATTGTATGAGGTATTATAAATTAGTTTGTTGAACGAAGAAAATAAAAATAAATAGATAGAGAATTATGAGAAGTGATGTTGACTGTTAATTTTGTGTAGTCATTGACAACTAATTGTAAAGGAGAATATGAGGACGTTGACCCAGAGAATTTGGAGTGCATAAAACATGTGAAAACGTTCAAAAAGGTTTGTACAAACACTTTATATTATATGAAAACATTGTTGACCTAATTTTTCAAATTTTCAAGGGCAAGAGAAACAATAGAATCTTCATGGGTCGGGAAAGTTCATAGGCTTATATTTGGTCCCTAGTTAGATTATTCTAGGTTTCTCTTTGGATCCCGATTTCTGGATTTTATTATAAGTATTTGCTTAGTCTCATTTTATTTTACTTGACCAGAGCCTCTTTTATTAGTTTGACTCTCCCCTATTGTGGTTTTTTTTTTTATTTTTATTATTTTTATTAATGTCTGTGTATTCTTTCATTATTTCTCAATGAAAGCTCGGTTTTACATTTAGAAAAAAAAAAAAAAAATTCAAAATTCGAAGTTGTGTTTTATGTTTTGTTTTTCATCCTAGCTTAGCTTGTAAGCAGAATCTGCATTTGTTGTATTACGTGGGCTTTCTGTAACGACGTTTCTGGAGCACCAGAATATACATTTGGTGTGCAGAGATCTCTCTACAGCACCTCCCAAGTGCTTCTTGCTCCCAGAGTGTTACCTCCTCCTTCTCTTGATTGTCAAGTAAATTTCTTCTTCTCCCATGAAATTTATATATGATCAAATCTAGATTTTTTTTTCTTTCATTTTTTAAATATTGAATCATGTTTGTTATATAGGAGTATAAATACTACCTTGGTTATTACTGGGCTAACGATGATCGAGTTCAGAAAGCACTTCATATACGTGAGGTAAGAAGAGAGATTATTGATTGAAATGTTCATGAGAAAATGTTTTGAATGTATACTTTTTTTTTTTTTTTTTTAGGGAACTATTGGAGAATGGGTAAGATGTCAGGGTCAAAAAGATTACAATTACGATATTCCGAATGTTGTTCCTTATCATGCAAATCTAAGTTCTAAAGGTTATCGGTCTTTGATTTTTAGGTACTATACTCTTTGTTAAATGATTTTTTTTTTCAAGAATTGCTATACCTTAATTATTTTTGTTGATCCAAATATATATAGTGGGGATCTTGATATGTTGGTGCCAATTTTGGACACTGAAGCATGGATTAAATCTCTAAATTATTCCATTGTGGATGACTGGAGGCCTTGGTTTGACATGGATGATCAAGTACTCGGGTAATTGTTTTATTTTGTATTATTAGAGGTACGATTTAACTCAATGATTTAACAATAATTTTATTTTTGGATAGATACACAAGAACCTATGCAAATAACATGACATTTGCAACAATAAAAGTAAGCCAAGCTTTTCAATGTAAAATAATTGATTGAGTTTTCTTATACTAGTGATTGATTGTGTTTTTTTCCCATGAAATTTCTAGGGTGGAGGGCACACACCAGAATACATGCCATACCAAAGCCTCCTAATGTTTAATAGATGGATAGCAGGAGAACCTTTATAAATTTTTTAAGAAATGAATGTGATTTTCTCCTTTATTAAACACTTGTTGGATCCTTATGGAATCTTGAATTATGGGTTAAATTGAAAATAAATGGATCATTTTTATCTTAAAATTATATATATATAAGCTCAATATACAATCAAAATAATTTTTATTTATTTATTTTTATCAAGGGTGTGCACAAAAACTTTGGATCTAATCTAGAAAATTTGCATTGTTCATCTCTAATGGTATATCTATTAAATTGTTTCTTTCTACTTTAATTCTACATTGTTTTGTTTTTCTCTACGCTACTACAAATTTCATACAAACAATAACAATGATTCAATGAATACGTAATTGTATTATTAGTACTTATAGGAATATTTGAAGATACAAAAGTTTATTAGACATTTATTTGGCTAAATATTATTTAAACAATAGAAAATATAAAAGATATTTCTATGTAGTTAAGATGAACATAACCTAACAATTAACTATTAAGGTATATATTCTTTCCTTTGAGGTCGAAAATTAAAATCCCTATTCCTAAAATTGTTGTATTAAAAATGTTATAGGTAAAAAACTTTTAATAATGGATCAACATAAAATGGTGTTTACATAAACAAAATTTATCACAAATACCCTTTTATTTAAAATGATATTCCACATTATCCCACGATGTTTTTTTTTTTGAAACATAAATTATCCCACGATGTTTATTTATTTGAAAATTCACTATTTTAATATGGTTTTTCTTATTTTATTTTAATGTTTCAATAATATATGAGATTTTCGAGTTTATAAGATGATAAAAGGTTATTAATATGAAATAAGAATAACATACCATGATAATTTGTTTGATCTTCTAAAAAAAAGAAGAAAGATAATTTGTTTGATTCAATATCGGTAAGAAACAGGTAATATGAACATTAAAGAAAATTGAGAATTTGTTTTGGGTGGTAAATAAGAATTATATAATTGTAAATATAACACAATGTAAAAAAAAAATTGCAAATGTAGCAAAATCTATCAGAGTATATTAGACACTGATAGACTCTGGTTAATTAGAATCTATCTATAGACTTCGATTATTAGAGTTTATCTGCGATAGACTCTGATTAATCAAAACCTATCAGTCTACTGATAGACTCCGATTATTCAGAGTCTATCCGTGTCTATCGTTGATAAACTCCGATTAATTGAAATCTATCAGTGACTATTATTGATAGATTTTGATTAATTGGAGTTTATCAGCGATAGACACTGATAAACTTTGAATAATAAGAGTCTATCAATGATAGACACTGATAGAATCTGACGACCGTTTTTTTGTCTTGTACAATTCATTTTGCTATATATACAATTAGTTTGCAACGGTGTTACTATTAATTTGGTCCAATTTGCCATAAATGCAACTGCTACGAAGAAAATTTCCCTACCACATGTTGTTGGGCTTAACGGTCCAGTGAATAAAAGGAATTTCGCCCAAAATCTTTTGTTTGATCTTCGGCCTCATGAATGTGAAGGGCCTTTTGAACTTGACACCTAAATAATTCTTTTTCTCATTTGTCCACTCTTTAAAAGTTATAAATTTAAATAAGTTAATAACAACAATTTTTTCTTTTCATTTTTTTAGAACATTTTTTCTTTACAAAATTGAAATTTAAGTATTTCTTATTTTCTTATAAAAGAAAATAATTACTATAAAAAAACTAATATGAATGTGCTAAGGTATGTTATAATTTCTATTCATTATTATAATATATTTTTATTAGATTCATTATTACAATAGTTAAGCTAAACTAGTAAATATTATTTTAATGAAAAAAAATCAGACTTATTCAATTAATGTACAGAGTGACCTTTTTTTTTTTTTTTAATATTTTTTGGAAAGGGAAAAATTTGCATTTTTATACTTGGTCAGAATGATAAAGCATGTAAACAACCACTGTAACAACTCTGATTAGTCAACTTTTATTATTATTATTATTTTTTTTTAGAAGATGACTAATCAAGTTTTGGAGAGACGACATTGCCAGTGGACGATATTATCTTCCAAGAGACTATATATGACCACATGTGGAGAGACGACGTACTCTTGAAAATTAAAATTATTATATGAAAATAATAATTTTAGAAAATAATATATTTTAATAAAAAAAAATTAAATTTACATACAATATCAATCTAAAATTAAAAAAAAAAAAAGAATCCCTCATTTTGCCTCTACCTACCTCCATCACACTCTTTTATTATTTAAGAAAATTTAAATTTCTCTCTCTGGTCCACATCCCTATAAAATACACGTGTTTTTTGTGTTGGATCTTTTTCAAGTTAAGCTTGACTTGATTCTTCAAACTCCACATCTGTCCAAAGTCTGAATTAAATGATAAAAGAAAAAAATGAGTGATAGTAAGTCGACTCATTAATTATCACGATAGTAACATTTAGGTTAAAAATCACTTTTAGTCTTCAAACTTTCATGAAAGTAACATTTTAGTCCCTGAACTTTGATTTGTAACATTTAGTCAATATACTTTCAATTTTGTAACGATTTAGTCTTTGTACTTTTAATTTTGTAACAATTTAGTCCATGAACTTTAATAAATAACAATTTAGTCCCTCTACTTTTCAAATTTGTAACGATTTGGTCCCTATCCTGAAAAATTAATGTAAAGATTTAATGAAATTTTTTACCAAGATAGATCAATAAACTAATTTGGGACTCAATATGTTAATAAGCTACAAAGTTTAATCATTAAATAATAAAAATCGACATTTAATTTTGATGATTTTTTTTGCAACAAGGATTAAATTGTTACAAATTTGAAAGTATAGGGACTAAATTGTTACAAATTTGAAAGTATAGGGACTAAATTGTTACTTATTAAAGTTTAGGGACTAAATTGTTACAAAATTAAAAGTACAGGGACTAAATCATAACAAATCAAAGTTTAGAGACCAAATTGTTACTTTCATGAAAGTTTAAGGACCAAAAGTGAATTTTAACCTGACATTTAAGAATGGTATGGATCTCATGACAAAAATTAATATGTATTATTTTTTTTTTCAAAATTGATAAATGATAATAATTTTTCATTTAAGAAACACAGTGAATTCAATGTAGAGAATATTAATATAGACATTTCTTTTTCTGAAAAAAGACAACATATATATATATATATATATATATATTTATTTATTTATTTTAAAAGAAAATACTTGACAGCATACCGATATATAAGTATGTCACCACTAAAATATTGACAACTAGAAGAGATGAAAATGTTTTCTCATTTTTTACCTTTATCTATTTTAGTTGACAATGAAATATACACTTGAAGTGGTTACGTACCAATATGAAACTAAAAATTGTTTTAATTCAAGACATTTTGGGCATACAAAGCAATTTTCCTACCGAAAAAAAGGGTAATGACAAAAATGATCCCTTGAAGTTTTTGGTTTGAAATTTTTACCCTCTTCTAAGAAAAAAGTTTTTTTGACCCCTTGATGATGAAGATGATGTAAGCTTGCATGGTAGATTACTTTCATACCCTAAATTCATTAAAAACCACTAAAATTAATTATTTCACCAACTTTTCACCCACTCTCATTAAACCCATTTTGAAAAAAAAAAAACAATTACTCCATTAATTTTAACCCTCAAACTAAACATAATTTCAAAAAAAAAAAAAAAAAAAAACTCATACAACGAGACCCAATATTCTGAAATTAATATTTTTCCTGGTCCTATCTCGGCCGGACCATCTAACCGAGAATCTCGACCGAATCTAACAAAAATGTAATTTTTCCCAGTCCAATCTCGATCGGAATTCCAGACTGGGAATCTCGAGCGAGCTAGGTGTAATTATATTGTTTCGTCTCGGGCGGAAATCTCGGCTGCTGAAGTGTAATTGTCTTTATATTTGTATATAAAATCTCAAAGTTATGACAAATTAAATTTTGGCTTCGTTGGCACGCCGGTCCAAGCTACAATGCTCCCATATCGCGGTCCCAGGTCCAATCCCGACCGGAATTCCCGACCGGGAATCTCGAGTGAGCCAGGTGAAATTATATTGTTTCGTCTCGGGCGGAAATCTCGGCTGCTGAAGTGTAATTGTCTTTATATTTGTATATAAAATCTCAAAGTTATGACAAATTAAATTTTGGCTTCGTTGGCACGCCAGTCCAAGGTACAATGCTCCCACATCACGAGGCTACTCCTTGAAATAATTTTTCTTTAACATGTATTTTAAGTTTCGAAACGCAGACACTGAACCATGTCCCTTAACCAATGAAGCAATGACAGATTTTGATACTTTTATTAAATCAAATACAAATAAATATTGCTTTTGAAAAACATATCATATAATCATAATTGACCGAGACAATCGAGAATCTCAGTCGGTCGTCCTGGTGCCCATTCAAGCATCCCGGCCGGGATGCTTCATCTGGAAACGAAAAAACCCAATTTTGAAATCATGAAATAAGTCTCGTTTTTTAGTCAAATAAACTCAGAAAGCGTCGATAATGTAGTGTGTGCAATAAAAACAAACTAAACTTCAACAAATTTGGTCAAATGATTATAGAATGTACCAAACACATTAAAATCCTATAAAACTTAAAGAGAAATAGTTTTTAATTTCTTCAGGAGTAGTTTTGTAATTTCACATTCAATTTAAAAATAAAATAGCCTTAGTAACCAATTAAAAATTGAGAGGTCTTTTTTACAAACCAAAAACTTCACAGTGTCAAAATTGTCAATTAGCTCCAGAAAAAATAACACATTGTCTTGTCGGTCGGCTCTGAGGTTAGTTGAAATAAGTGGCTAAAATTAATTCTGAGCTTTTTTTTTTTTAAGTACTTTTTCCCAGTGATGTGGTTGTCAGTTTGACAGTTTCTGTATAAAAAAAAAAAAAAAAAAAACAAAACATATAACTATATAAGTGGCTACCTAAGTGGAGAAGATTTTGTCTTAATTTCTCCGATGGCCACTTCTCTCTTCACTTGGTATGTTTTGTTGGTTGTTGTTTCTCCGACGTTATTTGCCGCCGCAGATTCATCTTGGAATGTGAAGTATTTGCCTGGATTTTCAGGTTCTCTTCCGTTTCAGCTCGAAACTGGGTTAGTTTTACTTTCTTTTTCTCTCTATCTCTTTAGAGTTACAGAAATTGAACTCTAATTAATTAGTTTAAGTTTGTTTCTTTTGTTTTAACAGATATGTGGGTGTGGGAGATTCTGAGGAAGTTCAGTTGTTTTATTACTTTGTGAAATCTCAAGGAAATCCCAAAACGGATCCTTTAATGACATGGTACGCTGGAGGTCCTGGTTGCTCTTCTCTCACCGGATTTCTCTTTGAAATTGGTATTCCACAATTTACCTTTCATTCAATGTTTTTAACACATGTTTGGAAATTGGGGGTGAATACTTTTCCAATGTTATTTTAACTCATTTTTGTCATTTCAAAAATATTTTTATTTTTAGGTTGAAAATCACTTTTGGTCCATAAACTTTCATGAAAGTAACAATTTGGTCTCTCAACTTCGATTTGTAACGATTTAATCTCCGAACGATGGCTCCAGCCGGTAAAGTTTTTTTTTTTTTCTCTTCTTCTTCCCTTCTTCTCTTCTTCTCCTTTCTTTTCTTTCTTCTGTTTTTTTTAAACAGAGGGAGAATCGGGGAGGAGGAGTTACTCTGTTAAAAAAAAAATGGAAGAAAGAAAAGAAAGGAGAAGAAGAGAAGAAGAGAAGAAGAAAGAAGAAGAAGAAAAAAAAAAAAACTTACCGGCCACTAGAGTTGAAGAAGAAGGAGATGGGGGAGAAGGAGATGAGGAAGAGAAAGAAGATGGGGAAGAAAAAGGGAGAGAAAGAATTAAAATAATAAAATAATAATATTTTTATTATTTTAATATATTTTTATTTAGAAAAATTAAAAACTAAAATTTTTATTAAAATAATAGTGCCACGTGTCACGGTCATGCTTGTCCAAGGCGTGTTGTCCATGGCCGCATGCCCATGTCAACCCTTTCCCCTCATGCTTCATTATATGTATTTCCTTTGTATCGCTTGTTTACTTTCCTTTGCATTTCTCGAGTGTATGACTCCTCGTGATTTTCATGTTTAAGTCTGACAAGGCTAAAATGCTTAATAATATACTATAGGGGGGTACGACTAGTTGTCAAACCTTCCTACCCGAGAGTTGTATGCTATCAAGCTGTTGTTGTGCCTTTGCTTACTTGATAGTCTGTGCAACAAATATTCTTTCAAAATGTCTTCGAACGTTTTCCAAAACCTTTTTCTCTAACCCCGTTTTCTAAAACCGTTTTCCAAGAACGAGGGTAGAGGTTGCGATATTCGCCCGTTGTGCCACCGGCGATCCGTTTTCAAGTTGGCTGACTTACTTGTGAGCGAAAGTAAGTGCCGCACAGTCGCTTTACGAGACCCTAAAGACCGCGACTGTGACACCACGTCAGCAAGATTTAACAGAAAATTGGATGGAGGGATAAAAAATGTAACGAAATCCAGGGGTAATTTTGTTGAGTTTAAACCCTAAAATAAGTGTGATATTTCTACCTGAATATCACATTTCGCTAATTCACCCATTAATTTTAACAAAAAAAAAAAAAAAAACTGAAAAATCTTCATAAACTTAGTAATTTCATTAAAGCTTAAGATAGAATAACTTTGTCAAAATTCATGAATTCAACACCAAAATAAAAATCTAGCTCCATTTTATTGTTGTTTTTCTCTAACATTTTATCAATTTCATATCATACATATGATTTATAATTCATTAAATGCATAAGAGAAATTTTTTTATAAGATATTTGGAGCGAGAACTAATAATAGGATTAAAATTGCAACACTTTTTGAAGTTTAAGAATTATGATTGCACTAGTTATCTAAGTTTGAGGTACAATTTGATAAAAATTAAAAATTTATGGTGAAAATTGATGACATGTTCAGGGTCAAAATTGTTTTTTTTTTTTTTTTTTTTTCGATCGAAAGGTATGTTTAGAAGTGATTTTGAAATTGTTAAAATCACTTTTATCATATTCAAAATCACTTCGAACATGCCTTTAATAATTCAAAATCAATTTTGATATTAAAATCAGGTTTAAAAATATAAAATAAATATATGAAATTGATTTTGAATAATTAAAGGTATGTTTCAAGGTGATTTTGAATATGACAAAAAGTGATTTTAGCCATTTAAAAATCATTCTCAAACCTACACTAAATTACATTTGTCAACTTGGTAGTTGGTACTTAGCCCTACTGCACAAACTTAACCGTTGTTTATCAAAGATGAGAATGTACAAAAAAAAAAAAAAAAAAAAAAAAAAAAAAAAAAAAAAACGATTTTGACATTTTATTTTTTACAATTTAAAATTTAAAATAATATGTACCCAAAGGTTAAAATGTCGAAGTCTTAATTTTATAGAAATGTCAATAAAAATATCGACAAAATGTCGATGTTGATGGATATTTTTAGAAAAATATTTAAAATAAAAAATTTAAAAAATATTTAAATTAACAAATAAGTGTTTGACCATTAAAAAAATAAGTTATTATAATTATTATAAATATTTTTTCTAGTTAGTTACATTTTGTTATTATTTTGTTTATAGTTGATCAATTTCTTTACTATATATGAAAATGTCGATCCACTTTGCATGTCGATGTCAAATCGAGGAACATATGAAAATGCCGATAGATACCGGTACACTTAAAAGACTCAAGAATTTATTCCTTTCCTACCAAGCATGAGACAGGGACGGAAATAATAGATACGAAAATCTCTTTCTTTTTTCTTTTTTTTTTTCTTTTTTCTTTTAATAATAAAAAAAGTTGTGGAGATGGATAGATACTTAAATTTGTTCTCCAAACCTATCAGAAATGTTTGAATTACATAATGTAATTATTAAAGCAATTTTTTTTTATTACTATATCATAGTGAAGTTTTTGGGTTTATATATGCTTTTACTGGCAAAATATATTCACTAAAGGGAATATCCATTCCCTATCTCTATTCTTAATATTTTTTTAACAAAATTTTGAGTGAAGGCTTCATTTATTCTAATTCGAATTTGAGTTAGACATGTTTGGTTTAACTTTTCAAGTGTTTAATTTTGGAAAAAAAAAATCATTGTGTTTGGCAACCACTAAAAATGACTTATTAAAAAAATGAGATTGAGAAATAAACTATTTAAAAAAAAACACTTGAAAGCAACTTTTTCAAAAAGAGTTTTAAGTATATAATAATCTGCGTATAAAAACACTTATGAGAAAATGAAACCAAACATATAAGTGTTTAAATTCTAAACAATTTTTATACATAATGTTTTTTAAAAAATGTATTATTGAAAAACATTTAAATTAAAGGCATTCCAAACATAGCATTAGACTTGTTTGATTATTGTGATAATTGTATATTGTATTTGTTTAAAGGTCCGGTAGATTTGAAGGTAGAGCCATACAATGGAAGCGTGCCTCAACTAATCTTGAATCCTTATACATGGACCAAGGTAACAATTCTTCTTCTTCTTTGTTTAAATCTCATTTGTGGTTAGACAACTAACTTGCACGATGGTGATGGGTGTTAGAAAGCAAATATACTATTTATCGATACGCCCGTTCGTACTGGATTTTCATATAGTCGAACTGTACGAGGTTCTAAGAGAGGAGATTACCTACAAGTTGAACAAAATCATCAATTTTTGAGAAAGGTTTGAGTGTGGCTTATGAAAATCTCATTACATAATTGCTAGATGGTTATTAGTGTTTGACATTTTGTTGCCCTTTAGTTTATTTCCTGGCTAAAACTTGTAATATCAACTTCAGTGGCTGGCCGATCATCCAGAATTTATATCTAATCCGTTTTATGTTGGTGGAGACTCATACTCGGGTATTATTATTCCACCTCTTACTCAGGCAATTTCAGAAGGTATATGTTTTTATTTATTTCTTATATCTTTGATCGATGGGTAGATTGCAAAATTGATCCTAATTTTTCAAAAATATTTAATGTTGTAGGAAATAAACATGCTTCTCCAGTTATAAACCTTCAGGTCTGTGATTATAATTTTGTCTCTTGGCCTTTATTCATTTTACGAAATGGCAGTGCATTAACTGATCTATTTTTGTTTTCATATTAATTAGGGATACATAGAAGCAAATCCCGTCACTATACGTTATTCAAATGAAAATGATTGGTTTCCTTTTGCTCGTAGCATGTCCCTCATCTCTAGTGAATTGTATGAGGTAATATAAAAAGTTGGTTGAATGAAGAAAATAAGCACAAATACAAAATTAGGAATTAGCAGAGAATTGGGAGAATTGATATTAATTAACTATTAATCTGTGTAGTCATGGATAACTAATTGCAAAGGAGAATATCCGATTGAGAACATCCCTCCTGATAATTTGGAGTGCAAGAAAAATGTAGAAACGTTTGAACAGGTTTGTACAGACATTTTGTGTATATGAAAATGTTAGTGTTGTTGATGTTATTTAATTTACTTCAAAATTTGAACTTGTGTTATTGTTTTGTTCTTCATCGTATAGCTTGTGAGCCAAATCAATTCTAAGTGTATTTTGTGGCCTTATTGTGAGGACGTTTATTCGGAGCCACAAACATTTGGTGGGCGGAGATCTCTTTACAACACCTCCCAAGTGCTTCTTGCTCCTAAAATGTTTCCTCCTCCTTCTCTTCATTGTCAAGTAAATTCCTTCTTCTCTCATAAAATATACATATATATATGCTAAAATCTAGGATTTTTCTTTTTTCGATTCTCATCAAAAGATGAGGAAGCTCCTATGATCTTGTGCAGGAGTATAAATATTTCCTTACTTATTATTGGGCCAACGACGATCAGGTTCGGAAAGCACTTCATATACGTGAGGTAAATTTAAAAAAAAAAAAAAAAAGAGATAAGTTATTGATTATAATATTCTTGAATAAAAGTGTATTGAATGTATACTATTTTCTTAATAGGGAACTACTAAAGAATGGTTTAAATGTCAAGGCCGTAATAATGGTTACCACTATGAGATTATGAATTCTGTTCCTTATCATGAAAACCTTAGTTCTAAAGGTTATCGGTCTTTGATTTTTAGGTATTGTATTGTTAACTCTATGTTCTATATATGATTGTTTTTCATGAATTCCTTTTATATATATCCTAATTATTTTTGTTGATCCAAATAATATATAGCGGAGATCATGATATGATAGTGCCTAGTATGAATACTGAAGCATGGATCAAATCTCTTAATTATTCCATTGTCGATGATTGGAGGCCTTGGTTTAACATGGACAATCAAGTAGTCGGGTAATTATTTTATTTTCTATTAGTATTATGAGAGATATGATTTAATTAAATGATTTGATAGTGATTTTATTTTTCAGATACACACGAACATATGCAAATAACATGACATTTGCAACAATAAAAGTAAGTAATTAGATAAGTTTTCTTATACAACAAATGATTGATGGTATATTATTTTTTTCCATGAAATTTAGGGTGGAGGGCACACACCTCAATATCTGCAATACGAAAGTGGATTATTATTTGATAGATGGATAGCGGGAGAATGTTTATAAAATACTTTAGTGAAGACTAATAAATTTGAGTTGAGGCTTGACTCGAGAACAGAGTGTGTGTTGCATTAGGGAAGAGAAACTCCTCCTCTTCTTAATTAACCTTTAAATTTGCATAATCATATGATTCCTCGATTTTTCTCCCTTATTCTTTTTCACCTTTGTTCTATCGTCGTCGTTGGAAGGCTTTTCGCCTCGACAGTGAAGGATTTGCAGGTCCTCTCTCCCCTTCGTTCTCAAAACTAGGTTTATCTCTCTACTCTTCTCTTTACTTTAACCCAGTTTTGGCTTCTAAAACACACTGTTTTCCAAAATTTATGCCTTACATTTCTTAAACTCAAGTTTTCTAAATTAAGATTAGATTATAAGTTTGTATCTTTTTGGTTTCTTCAGCTTTAAAACATGTCTTTACCTATATATCAACTTTTTTATAGACATTTTTAATCATTTATAAGATAATTAACTGCTTTTGTGGTTTTTTTAGCTGCCAAGTTAGGTCGGGTTGGATTAAATCTCTATATTTCATGATTTGTTCGTGAGTTTCTTCTTTGTGTCTTCTTCGTTGTTTTGTTTTAGTCCCTCTTTCTTGCTCTTTGCACCGCGCTGTCTCTTCTCCAATTATATCCCCACCACGGTGGCTTGCATTTCTCCACGTCATGGAAACCACAAATAAGGACATTAACAAAAAACCGCCATATACCATGTTGATGCTTAAAATGCGGACAGGGAGAACTCATTTGACCTTCAATTTGGTTAGAAGTGGAAGACGTGGCTTGTAAGACAGAAGAAAGTTGCACATTGATGTGGTGCTTGTCATACCGCCTTTGATACTTAAGTCAACAAGGAGATAGATGAGAAACAATTAGAGAGCAAGAGTAAGAGAAGAGAGGGTTCAGAGAATGAGTTTCAGATCCCTACTTCAATGACGAATAAGGATTTATATATCTTTGCTGTTTCCATGATTTGAGGTTGAACCAAACTAAACTGGACTGACTCAGAACACTAGGAACAATGCGGATGGGATAAGACACGTGGGTCAACCATGGGCTCGTCCTCGGCCCAACCCCTAATTTCATATTCAATAATTGAAAATTTTGTCGCTTGAAATCCTTTTTTTTCAATTAGAAGATTTTCAAACCTCTACAATTTTGATCCATAGCAATTTAAATAATTCAACGCTTAAATAGTTAAATTGGCCACTTGTAACTAAATTGTGGTTAGATCAGAACATATTTAAAAAAAATTATTAAATAAAAAGTTATTAATAAATATATTAAATTAGAAATCTAGAGAAATCTAATTAATATTTTATTCCCAATTCCAACAAAGATTATCATAATTCGGTTTCAAAAGAAAAAAAAGAAAAGAATATTATAATTCAAAAAAACAAAGAATATTATAACACGTCATATCACAAGCACGATTCTTCATATATCAATCGACGGAGCGATAATCTTTTAAAATATTTAACGCGAGTGGGCACAAGACAATGACAAGAAATTCTTCTAAAAAAACAAATAATAATAATAAATAAATAAAATGTGGATGTCGACAGAAATGTCGAGGTCTCAATTTTATGGTAACGTGGATAGAAATATCGACAAAATGTCGAAAAAAAATATTCAAAACAAAAAATGTCAATTTTTTTTTAATTATTAAAAAAAAGAAGAATAGAAAATTTTCTACAAATAAGATTATTTAATTTAACAGCATGAACACGAGGCATATAAAATATAAAATAGTTTAGAAAATACTTTCTTAGAAAAAATACAATTTTGGTCCCTGAGGTTTGGGTTAAGTGACACTTTGGTCCCTGAGTTTTCAAACTCAACAAAAATACCTCTTAGGTTTGAGATAAGAAGCATTTTGGTCCCTACCGTCAACTTTTCTATTAAATTTTAACGGTTGCTGACGTGGCACTATTATTTTAATAAAAAAAATTATTTTTCAAATTTTTTAAATAAAAAATATTTAAATAAAAAATATTATTATTTTTTAATTATTTAATTATTTATCATTCTCTCTACTTCCTTTCTTCTTCTCCATCTTCTTCCTCTTCATCCTTTCCTTCTTATTCTTCATATTTCCGGCGACCACCACTCGCCGCCTCCGGTGACTGTGTTTTTTTTTTCTTCCTCCCTATCTATCTCTTCTTCTTCTCCTCCCAATTTTTCTTCTTTCTTCTTCTTCCCTCCATCTTCTTCTTTTCTTTTCTTTCTTTTTTTTTTTTTTTTATTAAAACAGGGAAGATTCGGCTGAGGACTACTATCCCGTGCTCATCGGAGAAGCCCAGATCTGGGAGTTTCAGCCACTGTCATCGCACGTCGAAGGTCCCATGGTTGTCGGAGAAGCCCAGATCTGCTCGACGTTCGTGACCCAAATCTGCTCGGCGTGCTCGGCGTTCACGTTTGCGGTTGGCGTTTGCCGGAGAAACCCAGATCTGGACGTTCGCGGCGCTCAAGGTAGGCGTTCGCGAGCATCTTCTCCGGCAATATCCACGGTTGTGCAGCGGCAGTCTTGGTCGGCAGTCGGTGTTAGTGGGCAGATTTGGGTTTGGTTTCAGTTAATATATATATATATATATATATATATATATATATATATATATATATATATAGGCTGAAGCTTTGAGGAAGGAGGAGAAGAAGAAGGAAAGGAAGGAAGGGAAAAAAAAAAAAAATCTCTTGCCGGCGGGCGGCGGGTGGGGGGCGGGGAACAACGGTGGTCGGCGGCCACCAGAGTTAGAGAAGAAGAAGTTCAAGAAGAAAGGGGAGAAGAGAAAGAAGGAGGAAAAGAAAGAAGGAAAAAAGAATTAAAAAATTAATAAAATAATAATATTTTTTATTTAAAAATATTAAAATTTAATTTTTTAATTAAAATAATAGTGTCATATCAGCATTCCGTTAGTATTTAACGGAAAATTGGATGACAGGGACTAAATTGCTCCTTATCTCAAACCTCAGGAGTATTTTTGTTGAGTTTGAAAACTCAAGGACCAAAGTATAACTTAACCTAAAACTCAGGGACCAAAAGTATATTTTTTCCCTACTTTCTTTGATCTCTTATTTAGATCACTTGATTATATTGATACAGTCCTAAAAGCCCCTGAGTTTATAACCCACTCTGCCGCCGACTCCATGGGCTTGGCCACATGCTCTGTTTTTGTCCTTCTTCTTTTTCAGGTGGTGGGCACCGCCGTGGGGTCATACTCGACAGTGAAGTATCTGCCGGGATTCTCAGGTCCTGTTCCCTTCGAACTGGAAACCGGGTGGGTTTAATTTCCTTTTTGGTTCTGAAAACTGAATTGATTGGAAATATAAAATATAAAATAGTGAAAAAAAATCATTTTTAACCCTAAACTGCAGGGGTTGTATCAATTTTAACCCTGAACTTTCGATTTCATCAAATTGAACCCAAAACTTAACAAGTTGTATCAATTTTAATCCTGAACTTTCAATTTCATCAAATTGAACCTCAAACTTATCAAATCGTATCGATTTTAACCATAAACTTACATATGTGTTACAATGTATACCTTTAGTTAACTTTTTTTTTGAACTATCATACGTAATTGATTATTTCTTTTTTTTTTCTTAATTCACATTGCATTTGAATTGGTTTCTTATAAATAAAATATTGAAGAAACTTTATTTTAGATGACTTTTTCTCGTTGTTGAGGATTTTATGAGAGTTTTTTTTGTTGTTATTTAAGATTACGAAAACAAAGAAATTTTGGAGGTTTTTTATCTTCAAATATTCACTGGTTTTTTCTTGTTGCTAAGAACTTTGTGGGATTTTTTTCCTTCTTTTAATGTTTTTTTTCTTGCTAATTAGAATGTACAAATCTAGGAAACGAAAATAAAGAAATTTCGAGTTTTTTTATTTCTCATATTTGCTAGATTTTTCTTATTGCCAATAACTCTGTGACTTTTTTTTTGTTTTTTTTTTTTATGATAATGAGAAGAATTGTATGAGATATTTGATTTCTAAAAGAGTTTTTCCAACAAATTTCTTACAAAACACTAACTTAGATGCAATGTGAATTAAAAAAAAAATAAAAGGAAATTGTCAATTACATATTTTAATAGCAATTCAAATGAAAAGTTGACAAAAGGTCTACATTGCAACATTTATGCAAGTTGGAGGTTCAAATTGATACAATTTGTTAAGTTTGAGGTTCAATTTGCTAAAATTGAAAGTTTAGGGTTAAAATTACTACACCCTTCAAAGTTGAAGGGTCAAAATTGATTTTTGACCTATAAAATATAAAAGCTTTTTGATATTTGGAATGGAACAGATACGTGGGCGTGGGGGATTGGGACGAATTTCAGATATTTCATTACTTTATCAAATCCCCCAACGGATCCGCTCCTTCTTTGGCTCACCGGAGGCCCTCTGGACTTGCCTTTCAAATTGCTATTTTACTTTTTTGCCATCAATTTCCAATATTTATTTCTTTGCTCCTTTTACTTTCGCTTTTACTTTCTCTACAAAATTTTCTTTTAGTCTCCCTACTTGTACTTGTGACAATTTTGTTCTTTCTTTACTAAATTTTCATTCTAAATCTAAATCTATATCTATATATATATATAACAAAAGCCCTTTTATATGTCATTTCTTTAAAGGTCCAACCAATGAGAGCCTACCTCAACTAATCTTAAACCCCTATTCATGGACAAAGGTGATAACTATTCTCCAAGTTTTTACATATTAAAAAAAAAAAAGTAAGTGTAACCTCCTCATTATTTAATACTAATTTTCATTAATGGTAATGGATACTAGAAATCTAGTATAATATTGGTAGATTTGTCGGTGGGAACTGGATTTTCATATGATAAAACTTCATCAGCTCTTAAACTAGGAGATTCTAGTCACATTCGTCATTGTCTTCAATTTTTGAGAAAGGTAAAATATTATATATGCTCAAGTTAAAACAACTTCTCAAAAATTTTGTTACTAACTACTAAATCTAGTTTTAGAAGATTGTTACTTTGGAAACTATGTCATTCTTCTTTTTTTTTTTCCCCTTTCTTTCTAAAAATTATAGCCTATAAAATCAATTTGCAGTGGTTGATTGATCATCTAGAATTTTTAACAAATCCATTCTATGTTGGTGGAGACTCATACTCTACTCTGGTATCATTGTTCCCGTCGTTGCTCAAGAAATTTTAGAAAGTATATTTTCTTTTTAACGATGTCGTAATAATCAAAGAAGATAAAGTGCTATAATTTCTAATTTGTTTTAGTGTTGTAGGAAATAAACATGTTTTTCCATTTATAAATTTCCAGGTTTGTATTTAGAATTCTTTCACATGTATTGTTGTTTCTCGTTTGAGTTACCAATTTTAATGTGTACTACTATGGACCATACTTATTTATTTATTTATTTGGTAGGGATACATATTGGGAAATCCTTATACTATTCTTATTTCAAATGGTAATTTTGCAATTCCTTTTGCTCATAGGATGACCCTCATCTCCGATGAATTGTGTGAGGTAATTATATAATTAACATTGTTCGTGGAAAAGAAATACAAGAAAATAAAACCATAAATAGAATAAAAAAGAAAAAAAAGAGAGAATAATCGATTTAACTATTAGTTCTTTTACAATCATTGGAAGCTAGTTGCAAAGGAGATTATGTGAACATTGATCCAAACAATGTGGAGTGCTTAACACACTACAAAATGTATCAAAAGGTTTGCAAAATTATTATATATATATATATATTTAGTACATCAACATTTTGGGGTGGGAGAATTCGAACCTTTAACCTCATGGTCGAGAGTATATACCAATTACTACTGAACTAAACCCACTTTAGCAAAATTATTTTATATTATACCATTTGATAGTTGCTCATGTCATTAATTTACTTTCAAGCAACGTAACGTTCAAACAATTTAAAGTGGACATATATACCTGTTTCTTTTGTTGTTCATGATAGTGTATTTCGAAAATCGAGCGAGCATGTATTTTACTTCCAAGATGTCCATTTGATATATCTAGTCGAAGATCTCTATATAACACTCCAAAGTGGCTGCTTGATCTCTCCTCAAAGGAGTTGCTTGAACTCAATAAGTCACCACTCTTTGCTCTTCATTGTCCTGTAATTTCTTCTCCCTTCTCTCTCATGGCATATGCCATGAGGAACCTTCGATGATCTTGAATCGTTTTTGTTTCGCAGGAGTTTAAATACTCACTTTCTCACTATTGGGCTAACGACGATCAAGTTCGGAAAGCACTTCACATCCGTGCGTAAGAAGCTAAGATACTTTATTTATTTTTAAAATTTTGATGCTAAATATATTGATTCTACACTTTTCTCTTTTGATAGGGAAGTATTGGAGAATGGATAAGATGCGTATGAGTAAAAAGAATTATACTTTTGAAATTGATAGTGTTTTTCCTTATCATGCGAACCTTAGTTTTAAAAGGTTATCGATCTTTGATCTACAGGTAACGTTTGATTTTATGTTAAAAATAATCAAATGACTATATTTGGAAGATTTTTTTTTATCCTAATTCATTCTGTTGACCCAATATAGTGGGGATCATGATATGTTGATTTCGCATTTGGACACTCAAGCTTGGATTAAAGCTTTAAATTATTCTGTTATTGACGATTGGAGACCATGGTTCATCTTAGATCAAGTAACTGGGTACGTGACTATTATACTTGTAATATAAGATATGATTTAATTCAGTGATTTATTAGTGATTTCATATTTGGACAGATATAAGAGATTTTATACAAATAAGATGACATTTGCAACTATAAAAGTAAGAAAATAATCGAGATAAATTAATTTAGCTTTCTTATACAAATGATTGAGTATATATATATATATATATATTTGTTTTTTAATGAAAATTGTAGGGCGGACATCACACGGTTGAATATACACAAAAATTAAAGAAGGCAGCATAATGTTTAGTAGATGGATATCGAGAGAATCCTTGTGAAAGATTATTCAACAAGTGAATTAATCCACTTGTTCAATTGAAAAATAATTTAAACATGTTTAATTATTGAACTAGCCCATCTAAAATACATGCTGACTTTCTTTTAAGGAAAATGAGAATAGATGATAAAATCAACTACCGTATTTGCACTTATATCCCTATCACACAAAATAGATTTTAGCCGTTCTAAAAATAGATTTTGTGATCAACTGTGATATAAGTGCAAATACGTACCGTCGTCGATTTTATCATCTATTCTAATTTTCCAGTTAAGCTATGTTTTTGTTGGCAAAACTTACTGAATAATTAAAAAACATATTTACACTGAAATTTATAATATTACACATATATCCAATATAATGCAATCACAATCAAAGAAAGTTTTGTTTCCTAAAAAAAAAAAAAAAAATCAAAGAAAGTGTTGTATTTTGAGTAGATGGGAGTATATTTAAAATTTGATGCTTATTACAATTCAACACAACTTTTTTCCTTTTTTTTATATATAAAATTAATATTGGTAAATTTTAATACTAATATTTAAAATATAGTAGTTTTGAAATGAATTAAACAAAGAAAAATGCAACATGATTTCATCACGTCATGATCAAATCTGTGGAAGATACTCGTTTTGTACTTTTGTTTATTTTTGTTTTTTTGCTTTTTTTTAAACAATTTAGTTTGTTTGTTTGTTCCCTAATTTAGAACATCATCATCTTGTCGTTTGAAGATTTGGCCATACCCTTTATAACCTATCCCAATCTAATCTTTGGGGATAAGATTTTATCTTATCTAACCTTTCATATACATTTAAAAGAAAACTTTCAAACAATAATTTTTTTTGGTACAACTTTCTAAATTAAGATAGACTAGTGGGGTTTAGTGCCTGCCTTAATGGTAGAAACTATTTAAGATTATTTTTTAAACTTTGCAGACTAAAATGTCTAATTCCAAACTTTACTAAATAATCAATTTTAAACTTGAGAGACCAAAAATATATTTTATTGTGAAATATGCTTTAATTTAATGATTTAATAATGATTTCATTTTTGGACAGATATACGAGATCCTATGCAAATAATATGACATTTGCAACTATAAAAGTAAGAAAACAATTGAAGTAAATTGATTTAGCTTTATTGTACAAGTGAGTATATTTTTTAAAAATAAATTTTACAGAGTAGAGGCCACGCGGCAAAACACATACGAGAAGAATACAACATAATGTTCAGTAGGGATATGGCATTATTATTCGAGATTCTAAAGGAGAGACGCGGTGATGAAGGCTGAGAAGTTCAGAAGGACATGTTGTTCAGTGGAATGGGCAGAGGTTCAAGCGCTAATAGATGGGGTCAGATTAGCGTGGGAAATGGGAATCACTCCAGTTTGGATAGAGATAGATTCAAAGATTGTTTGGAATCTCCTTCAGGTCATGATAAACATTTCAACGAGATTGCTCCTCTTATTGAGAATCTCAAGCAATTTCTCCAAGATCAACACATCAGTGGTTTCTTACTTATTCCCAAAGATGAGAATAAGGTTGCTCACAAGCCACACATGCACGTACTTCAAAGCACTCCGAAATTTGGTTTGAAGATTATCCCCTTGGGTTCATAGCTTGGTCCCCCAAGAGAGGCAGCTCTCTAATGTTTTCTCTCTTTAGCTTTTTGTTTTTGTTGTTATGTATTTCTCACAAAAAAAAAAAAAATAATAATAATAAAAAAAAAAAAAACATAATGTTCAGTAGATGGATATCCGACGAAGTACCTTATGAAAAATTATAGAAGTGAATCCACTTGTTCAATTGAAATATATAATATTAATATCATTATTATTACTTTAAGAAATTTAACAATCTCATGTCTGAAATATACATAACAGTATTTAAAAGGGGATTAGTATTGTAAAATATTATAATGTTGATAAACCTTTTTTTTCTTAAGAAGTATAATTTTTTTCTTGAGAAATCAAGACATATATATGTATATTTTGAGAATGATTAAGAATTGTAATCGATACATATCGTTAAAGAATAAAAAATGGTTAACAAAGGGAAGGCACAAATAGATAGCGATAATAACAAAAGATATTGCAAGATTGACCTACATAATATATTTGAATTATCAGCTGCAAAAATGTATTTTTATAGTCTTCTCTTGTGATTTCACAAAGAAATTTAATTGGTGGGCTAAATATAATTTTATTAAATTTAGGGTTCCCATACCATTTCTAATATTTATCTTGTGATTTTTTTCTGACATGTAGGGTGGTTTTGAATACATTTTAATTTAAATGTTTTTTCAAGAATGCATTTTTAAAAAAAAACATTTTGTATAAAAATTGTTTAGAATTTAAACACTCATATGTTTGGTTGCATTTTCTTATAGGTGTTTTTATACACAAGTTATATAGTATACTCTACTCTTTTTTAAAAAGTTGGTTTCAATTGTTTCACTCAACATGACTTATTTATCAATATCATTTTTAATAAGTCATTTTTAATAGTTGGTAAACACTAGAAATTTTTTCAAAATTAAACATTGAAAAGTTAAACCACTTCTTCTCCCACCTTTTATCAATCGTTTTCTCCCTCTTATTATCAAATAGATTTAGTTTACCCTAGATTTTGTTTTCAAATGTATCGTTTAATTTGAAAATCAGATATTATTATTATTATTTTTATTTGGATCTAGTTTCCCGTTTTACCAAGTCCTTTTTTTTAAGTCTTTTAAAATCTCCCCCTTTCCATCTCCTTGTTCCTCAACCGTTCTTCTTTTTTCTGTTTTTCTATTACATTTTAAATCTCGAACCAAAAGGATTGAATGACCCCAACGTTGTAAGTTAGATAAAAAGCAAGAACTGTACATGCGAGATACAATGTACCTTGAATCGAAGCAAGTGTGCTTGTTCCTGAGCGCCGACGTCCACTTCGAGTATTCTTGCCCTCGCCTTTGAAATCGTTGAACTACAATCTGAAATCGGCGAGCATGAGTGAAGAATCTGGGACGGGAAAAGACTGAAGGCTGAAAAACCAAAGTTCTTCACTGAAAAACCAACTTTCAGCCGTCAAACACCAAGTTGACGGGAAAATGCTGAAGAAGATTAAGAAGAAGATGGGAGGATGCGAGAGATTGATGAAATATTGTGAAGAAGCGTTTTTGTTTCTCCCAAGGTGCTCTTTTCTTTTTGAAGTGGAAAAGGCTAAAGGTGTAATTTCAAATGTGAAGGTGGGTGAATTCTATTGGTAAAACTCTAGGTAATTAACCAAAATCGTGTTTTTTTTTTAATTCCTGTTGTGCTTTTTTATGTTTTTTTTTTTTTTATTTCTTCTTCATTTGATTAACAAAAATGGTGGGTTAACTTCTTGTTTTTCTTGTCAAAATCGTGATTTGACATTTGAATTATTCTATGCTCTAATTAATGGTTTAATATCATTTTGCTCCGCTCTTACCCAGTGTTTGTGTTTAGTTAATTTCCTCAGTATTCATATTGGTAGATTCTGTGAAAATATTATGAATTTTTTAGTATGAATTTTTTTTGTATCATTGATTTTTAGTATTAGTAGGTTTAAAATTTGAGTTTCAAATCTCTTTTTGAATTCCTTAATTTTAGGGTTCAATTTGGTTTATTTAAATTAAATCATATAATTTGTTAGATGTACCATGTATTTATCTGGTATTTGTTATTTTAGTGTTTGGGGATATTTTTGTAAATTGTTAATTCATATTAATTAATGCATAAATTTGGATTGGCCATTTATGTAAAAAATGAATATGGTTGCCATTTTTCAAAACGCGTATTTAATTTTGGCCATTCTTATCGTTAGCCCTAATAGATTTGTAGGTCACACAATTGAATGTTATATGTAATTGGACCAAATATGGAGTTCTTACTCCACAACTTTCTCCAAACACCCTTGAGGTCTTCATTTCTTAGAAAAGATTTTTGACCTTTGAAATCTTTTGATCTTCAAAAAGTCTTTAAAATTTTTTTAATCTTCAAATATTTAGAAAGTCTTCAAAAAAATCTTTTGAGGGACTTTCTTGGAATTCGATAGTATCAAGGAGCAAGTTGCTAGAGCCTAGAGTGATGACTAAAAACACTTCTTTTGTACTTTAACAATATCGTGGTTAGGAGATCCAACCATATCTAATATATTATACTTGAATTAACAGTAAGAGAAAACGTGTTGTAATATTAGGAAAATATAATAATATACAATTGGTATAGGGGTTGTTAACTAAAAAAAAAAAATTATTTGCAATATAAAAATACAACATTAATTTTGAAATATTTAATGATACCCATCACTTGAAAGTAAGTAGCACGTTGATTGTTATTCTTGATCAAGAGATCATAGGTTTAAATCTTCTGCTCCACGTGTTTTGAAAAAAAAAAAAAAAAAACGTGAGTTGTTGTCACTGTCACTGATTTTTTTTTTTCATCTTCTTTTCTTTCTTCTATTTTCCATTGTTATTTTTTTTTTCTTCTTTTCCATTGTTATTTTTAAACAAAAACAAGAAATTGAGCTCCTCCTCCCCCTGTTTCAAATCTAAAACGAGGAGAATCCCACCGGAAATCCCCACATTGCCGCCTTCAATTCTCAGTCCAAAACCTCCCCCAAGCTTCTTCTTCGTCTCTTTCACTTCCCTCATGTACTCTCTCAAACTCCTCTCCTCCTGACCCACAACTATTCTCGTCATCTTCCTCCGCCGCAGATGACTCCTCAATCTCACTGTCGTCGCCGAACGTGGAATTCGACTCCACCAAACAAATGGAGCTTCAGGATTCATTCTCCTCTCGCCTCTCGTCTTTTGGCGACACAACAAACGTCGTCGTCCTCTCGTTCTCCTCTCGCCTCTAGTCGTTTCGTTCCAAATCTGACGGGGCTCGCGGTAGATCTGGCGCGGTCGTTTCTTTTTTTTTTTTTTTTTCTTAATAAAAATAGTGAAAGAATAAAGGAAAGAGATAAAAAGGAAGAATAAGAAGAAAATGAGTGAGAAAAAAGAAAAAAGAGAGAGAAAAAAAAGGGTAATGGGGGTGGTCCAACAACGGACAAAAGTGTATTTTATCATAAGATTTCTTTTAGTTCAACAACATTTGGAAGTGTATTTTGCTCTTTTTGACGTATTTTATCCAAAGATATGCTTTAATTCAATGATTTAATAGTGATTTCATTTTTGGACAAATATACGAGATCCTATGCAAATAAGATGACATTTGCAACCGTAAAAGTAAGAAAACATTTGAGGTAAAGCAATAGATGGTTGAATAATTGTTGTCTTACAGGGATAGAATTGGAAAAGAGAAAAAAAAAAAAAAACAATCACATCAGTCACAAAATTGCCTTTCCTTTTCGTGTGATTCTTAAATTTATAAAAATGCGGGTGCGCCTTGTATTCCCACCGCAAGCAAGCAAGCGCTCGCTTCGAAACCTCCACCGCCGTTGACCAAACCACCGAACATGCCCGCCGCCGTCTTCCGCTTCTCTGTTCTCTTCGTCGGTTTTTTTCAGCTCATCTCCGCTGCCGCAGGGTCTCACTCGACGGTGGAGTTCCTGCCGGGATTTGCAGGTCCTCTTCCATTCGAACTGGAAACTGGGTCAGTATGATTTCTTGTTATTCTCTTTAGGGGCTCAGAAATTAAGTGGAGTGATGTGAAAGGTTAGCGATTGATTTTTGGAATGAAACAGATATGTGGGTGTCGGAGATTTTGAGGAAGTGCAATTGTTTTATTACTTTGTCAAATCCGAAGGAAATCCTCAGACGGATCCTCTGCTTTTTTGGCTCACCGGTGGCCCTGGTTGCTCTGCTTTCACTGCACTTGCCTTTGAAGTTGGTAAAGTTATACCATTTCTTTTTAAATAATTATTATCGTTTTTTTATTTTACTTGTTTAAGGACTAAAATCACTTTTATCAAATTCAAAATCATCCAAAACATATTTTTAATTATTCAAAATCAATTTCATGTTTTATTTTACCTTCTTAAAATGGTTTTTCATGACATAACAACTAATTTTAAATTATTAAAAACATCTTTTGAAGTGATTTTAAATACGATTAAAGTGATTTTGACCATTTTAAAATTACTCCCAAACATCCGCTTCATTAATGCCAACCCTTGTTTCTTCTTTCATCATTTTGACAAAATTTATTGATATCTCTGTTTCATAAAATTGGTGGTTAATTTGCTAATTCAATGACCAGTCAGTTTGTCTCTTCAGATTTCGAGAATTTTGATTTTTGACATCGATTTTTATTTTTATTTTTCTTCAATTAAAATATCAGCTTTTTTTTTATTTTTTATTTTTTAATGTCAGTTCGGTGCTAATTTGGCAGAAAACCAACCTGGTCCGAATTCCTTGCACCTCGAATTGGGGTTTTTGTTTCTATTATTATTACCATTATTTTTAATGTAATAGGTATTTTATAAACAATTTTTTATTTTTCAAAATTTGACTATCCTTGTATCTATATCTCTCTTATTTTTCTCTAAAAGTTTTTGTCTCAATTTAGAATTTCTCACTAGCACTCTCTGGATTTTTTCCCTCTCTAACTTTTTTTTTTAACGTATATAACTCTCTCTACTTTTTTCGATCTCTAATATTTTAGAAAGCAAAATACACTTTTGGTCCCTGAAATTTGAACTTGATGTCTATTTACGTCCTTGAAATTAAAAAAAGTGACACTTTAGTTCCCAAGTTTTAAAAAATACTTTTAAATTTTTCCGAGTTAATTTGACCATTAGTTGACTTAACGGAAAAATGATGTGACATAGAGAAGAGGGAAATGGAAGAATAAGGTGAATGGAGGGAAGAATAAGGTGAATGGAGGGAAGAAAGGAAGGTAAGAGAAGAGAGAGAAAGAGAAAAGGAAAAAAATGAAAAAGAAAAAGACACGTAATTAAAAAAAATAATATAAGACTATTAAATTGGTCACCTCAATTAAAATGTCCTGCCTCATCATGCCACATCATTTTTCCATTAAGTCAACTAACAGTCAAATTAACTCATGGGCCGTTACAAATATTTTTCAAACTTCGGAGACTAAAGTGTCAGTCTTTAAACTTTGGGATCAAATTGACATAAAGTTTAAACTTCAAAGACTAAAAGTGTATTTTGCCATGTTTGAAAACAGAACTTATGGATTAAAAAAAATTATATCAATGTTTTATAATTCAAAATAAAATTATAATTTTATGATTATTGTATAATGGTGGATAACACCTCATTGTCAAAATAAATAATTATTATTTTTAGACTAATAAAGAACATCATTATACATGTTTTGATTATTACTTGTATGATGGGTTTTATTACCTATTTATTTACAGGTCCTATCAATTTTAAGTTAGAGCCATACAATGGAAGCTTACCTCAGGTTATCTTGAACCCTTATTCATGGACGAAGGTGAAATTTATTCTCTAAGTTTTGGCGGCTGATTAGAAAATAAGTATCATATGTCTTTCAATTTCACCCATTATTAGACTAACTTTAATTTTAATTAACACGGTGATTGGATGCTAGAAATCCAATATATTATTTGTAGATTTGCCGGTGGGCACTGGATTTTCATATGGTAAAACTCCCCAATCTCTTGAGACAGGAGATTTTAGTCTAGTTCGTCATTCCATTCAATTTTTGAAAAAGGTAAAGGATAAATAAGTTGTTATTCCATCTAAGTTTGGAAGATAGTTTGAGATGAAACATTTTTCTTTCTTTTTTTTTTTCCTTAATGTTGAAAATTGTAACCGATTCGATTTTGTAGTGGTTTGAAGTTGACCATCCAGAATTTATATTTAATCCTTTTTATGTGGGTGGAGATTCATACGCTGGTATGGTTATTCCCGTTATTGCTAAAGAAATTTTAGAAGGTATATAAATAAATTAGAAAAAAATCATTTTATTGACATCTAGATGATCTGATTGGATGTGGTTCGATTCCCCACCCCATATTGTCAAAAAAAAAAAAAAAAAAATTGATCTGATTGGATACATTTCTAATCTTTTTTCTTTAAATGTGGCAGAAAATAAGCATGCTTTACCAAATCTTCAGGTTTGAGTTGAGAATTGACTCTTATATTATTATTTCTTGCTTGCCCTTTGTAAAATGGAGCATGCTAACTCTTTTTCTTTTTCGTTTTTTTTTTTTGGGTTTGTTCCATGTTAGGGATACATATTGGGAAATCCTGTCACCAATCATAGTTCAAATAAAAATTTTGCAATTCCTTATGCTCATAGGATGACCCTCATTTCTGATGAATTATTCGAGGTAATACAAAGAAAGAGAATACCGACATAGAGGGTCCGTTTGGATTACATTTTAATATAAATTTTTTTCAATAATGCATTTTTATTTGTATAAAAATTGTTTAGAATTTAAACACTCATATGTTTGGTTGCATTTCCTATAAAGGGTTGTTTGGCCCCTTGGTTTGGATTGGAAAGGGAATACCACGTTTGGGAGGCCTGGAATGGTGGGAATGTGGATTCCAATCTATTCCCACATTTTGGTGGGTCCCACTATTTATCTCTCCATTTTTCTTAATAATTTTGATGGGACCCACAATTTCTTTTTCTATTTTCATTATAATTTTGGTGGGTCCCACTATTTATCTCTCCATTAATTCCAACTCAAATCCAATGCACCAAACACAGCCATGGGAATATGATTCCAACAAAATATTCTCATGTGAATCACATCCCATTCCAATCAAATTCCGGCGCACTAAACGCCCCTAAATGTTTTTATACACAAGTTATTGTATACTTAAAAGTCTTTTTAAAAAAGTTGGTTTCAAATGTTTCCCTCAAAATAGTTTATTTATCAATCTCATTTTCTAATAAGTCATTTTTAGTGCTTATCAAACATTACAATTTTTTTTAAAATAATTTTTTTTTTCAAAATTAAACACTCAGCAAAGTTAAACCAAGCACACCCAGAATTAGGAATGAGAAGGAAGAACTGATTTGACAATTAGTTTGTATTACAGTCATTGAGCACCAGCTGCAAGGGAGACTACGTGAATATTGATCCAACCAATGTGGATTGCTTAAGACATTATGATGCTTACGAAAAGGTTTGCAAGCACATTTGTTTTTTAATTATATGATATTTGTTGATGTTATTTACGGCAGACAATATTCGAATAAGCTTCGAATAAGCTTCTAAGTTTTTTTCCCCAAAAAATTATTGATTTAGATGTGTGATTCAATTTATTTTGTTGTTCATCCTAGTGTGTTTCAAATCTCGAGGAAGCAAATATTTTGTTGCCAAAATGTTCGTTTCGTTCTCCAAAGCAACACGAAGATGCATTTCATCGAAGATCTCTGTACAACACTCCCAAACTGTTCCTTGATCCAATGCCACCACTTCCTTCTCTTGATTGTCCTGTAAATTCTTCTCCTTGATCTTTGCTAATATACACATGATTAAATCACTCATTAGTAATGGACAACGACCATGTTAATTCTCTTTTGTTTACTAAGAAAAGGTCTTACGATGTTGAATTATGTTTGTTGCGTAGGCGTATAAGTTTCAACTGTCTTTTTATTGGGCTAACGACGATCAAGTTCGAAAAGCACTTCATATACGTGAGGTAAAAAAAAGTAATTTTTTTTAAGAAAGAATTTCAAATGTTAATAATGCATGAGAAGATATATTGAATCTACATTTTGTCTCTCTTTTTCTAGGGAAGCATTGGAGAATGGATAAGATGTAAGAATCGAGACAACTACAACTATGAAATTGAGAGTGCTTTTCCTTATCATGTGAACCTTAGTTCTAAAGGTTACAGGTCTTTAATCTATAGGTAATATGCAATTCTATGTTAAATGATTGTTTGCAAGAATTTTCATATCTTAATTAATTTTATTGACCCAACACACAGTGGGGATCATGATATGATGGTACCACATTTGGACACTCAAGCGTGGATTAGATCTTTAAATTATTCCATTGTTGATGACTGGAGACCTTGGTTTATCACGGATCAAGTAGCCGGGTAATTTTTTCTTTGCATTGTAAGGTATAATTTAACTTTGTGATTTAATTATGGTTTTATGTTTGAACAGATATACAAGAACCTATGCAAATAAGATGACATTTGCAACCATAAAAGTAAGGAAATTTGATGTAAAATAATGAACGTTTCTTATTGTGCATATGATTGAGTGTATGTGTTTGTGTGGATATATTTGTAGGGCGGAGGTCACACAGCAGAATACACACAAAAAGAATGTAGTGTAGTGTTTAGTAGATGGATAAGTGGAGAATCCTTGTAAAGAGATTTTTGGACTGCCCCCAAAGTAAGTAAATTTGTTAAAAAAATATTTAAAGTTATAAAAATAATTGTTCTCGAATATCAATTATAAGCCAACTTGGTTCCTGTGATCTTAATCACAGTATTAATTAATCGATAATGGATTATAATATCTTAATCTCTTTTTGACAATATGGGGTGGGGGAGATTTAAACTACAGACCTTGTAGTTATTAGTACAACTTTATACCAGTTGAGCTGTGCTTTTGTTAACAATATGAAACAAAAAAAAATTAATATAAAAATAGATCTCTCAAAAGGAAAAATAAAATGTTATTTATATATACTCGTGTGGTTTTGAAAAGATTTTGACATTAAAAAAAGTGTCAATCTAAGTATAACTTAATTGATTCAAATATATATTTTCTACCAAGGGGTGGTTTGAACTCTCATCCTCATGTCAAAATGAGCATAACTCAACGGTAATTAGACATACACTTGACCAAAAGGTAAGAAGTTTGAATCCTCACACCTTCAAATGTCTTGACGCTGTCGACAGATTCCTATAAATACAATGTGATTTGTTACAACCAAGGGGAGTCCAATTTGAGAGAATTTAGCCTTAACTTCGACTAGAGACTTTCTGTGGAAGCTGAAGCAAGACAAATGAGCGGGAACCAAGCTTTGAAGACGTGGAGATCTTGACGAGGATGTATCGGTGTCGATGGATTCAAGAGTTTTCCTTCCATTTCCTTATTTTTAGTTAGATTTTAATGGCTCTATCATGCTTAGTTTATATCGTAACGTTATGTATGAGTAGCTAAGTGTGTTTCTTAGGGATTGATGTAGTCGTTTAAGTTTATGGATTAATTTATGGGATGTTTTGTGCAATTGTTTTATGTATGCAATCGTGTTTAAATGTTTTCAATTTATTGGCCACTAGTTGAATGATCTAAGTGTTGAATTTTGCTCGGGGGAGGAGATTTAGCGTAGACTTATTTAAGATTGCATAACTAAAGTAGAAATTCAAAGCTCGTGACGGAATTTAGAATAGCTTTAGTGACCAAAAAGTAAGAAGTTTGAATCCTCACACTCTCAAATGTGTCGTTGAACTCAAAAAAAAAAGAAAAAAAAAAAACTCATCCTCATGTGTATTTTAAACCTAAAAAGAAAAAAAAAATAGAGTTAGGTTGTCAATTTTGTCTCTCTCAAGAAAAGAAACTAAGCGTTTTCTTGCTCCATTCACCCAAAGGTGTTGTTGTGTTTTTTTTTTGGAAAAATGCGCCAAAGGTGGTGCTGTTCAATCTAGATTATTCCATCAAAATTTGTCATTCCCATGGGTAGCCAAGTTCTGACCAATTTCTGCACCATCTTTGTGGTGGAAAGGAAACTAAACGCTTTTGTAACCATGTGTTATAGGTAATTTTGGACCACTCCGATGTACAAGGAGCTGACAAGGACAACCCGACACGAGTCCAGAAATAGGATCAGAAGATGGACCCCGAAGGCGAAATGAGCCAAAAGGTCGAGCCAAGGTCAGAGGGACCAGGCCTTGGCCCGACCACTCGGCCCACTTGCGTGGGTTGAGTCTGTTCGCCTCCATTCGGTCCCTGCTACCCATGGTCGTCCCGGTTCCACTTGGTTTAGCCCAAAACGCCTCCGAATTCCTAAAATCCCTAGAGCAAGCATAAATATTTAAACCCTTCTTTATCACCGAAGAAAGGAGCCCAAACTCTATTTCTCTACTCTCTCCTCTTGCTCTCTTGCTCTCCTCCTTCCGCTTACTGACTTAAGCATCGGAGGCGGTGTGGCAAGCACCACACCGATGTACAGGTTTTTCTGTCTTACAGACCACGTCTTCCCCCCTCTCAAACAAATTTACCGTTGGTGGCACGTGAAGGTCAGGTGAATTCTCACTAACCAAATTTGATCATCAACACCATGAATAACGACATTTAAAATTCTACGAGAAATAACAACATTAATTTGACAAAGTGAGCACAGTTCAGTGGTGATTGATATATATTTCTTACCTTGAGGTTGGAGGTTTAAATTCTCATACTCCACATTAAAAAAAAATTGACATTAGATTTTGGCTTTTAAGTTTCTTAAAGCGAATGATACATCAAAGATTACTCTTAAACTATCACTATACATGATATTTTCCAATATAAAAAAGCATCAAGAAAAGCAAGGAAAAAAACAAAAAAAAAGTCGGTAAAAGGTTATCCCAATGCAAAAAAATTCATCCACAAAGCCTTTGTCATTTCTAAAATGGTTTTAGCGTCAATAGAAGCCACATATTCCAAGATAAAATTTAGAAGAAGAAGGCAACGGAAGGAAAAACAGACTGAGGGGAATTGCTCTTTTTGCTGCTTGATTATTCTTCTTACAGTAGCCCCATTAAATAAGGGCTGAATGAATGAAAGGAATATTTCTAATCCTATAATATACAGCCATGTAGCTCACACAATAACAACCTCTAGGCCAATATCAAACGACACCGTTTAATCATAGGGTTTCCTCAAACGATACCGTATGAGTTGATATCCTAACATCTCCCTCAAACGAGAGGGTGATACAACCACACCGAGTTTGGCATGGAAGGAGGAGAATTGAGCTTCTGAAAGTGGCTTTTTCAAGACATCTGCAATCTGTTATAGAGGAGGCACATACCTGACATCAAGCGTTTTAGTCAAGACTTTGTCCTGAACAAAATGTACATCCAACTCAACATGCTTGTTGCGATAATAGAAAACATGGTTCTAGGCTAAGGAAATTGCACTGACATCATCACACCAAATAATGGGAATGGAGGAGGGACAAAGATGAAGCTCCTCAAGAAGAGACTGAACCCAAGAGATGTCAGCAGTCGTGTGAGCAAGAGTCTGTATTCTGACTCGGTACTGGACCGAGCAACCACATGTTGCTTCTTTGAAGACCAAGAAATTCATGAAGAACAAAAAAGGAACAAGCAGTGAGTAGCAATGGACCTCTGATCATCAATGTTACATGCCCAGTCAGCGTCCGTGAAAGTCACAAGCTGAAGAGGAGATGAGGTCTAGGGAAGAAATAGAGACCATACTCAAGCGTTCCTTTAAGATAACGAAGAACACATTTTGCAGCTTGCCAATGAATATCAGTAGGGTGCTAGAGAAATTGACTCAATTTATTCACTATGTACGAGATATCAGGACGAGTGTGAGACAAATACTACAAGGCCCCCAAAACACTGCGGTATAAAGTCGGATCACCCATAGGCGTTCCATCAAAAGCAGAAAACTTTTTCCCAATATTATTTCCTTAGTGTTAACTCTTCTATGTCAAATTTTTTTTCTTCCTGGAAAAATACACTTTTGATCTTTAAAGTCTGAAGTTTGTTTCAAAATGATCTTTAAAAACTTTTTTTCGTTAAATTCATGGATGGAAAAATGACGTGTTTGCATATGTATAGTTACTTATGTGAATAAATGTGAACACGTATGTGGAAAAAAAAAACATTATTTTTTGTCAATAATTTTAATGGAAGATGTTTGCAAGGGTCATTTTAAAACAAACTTCAAACTTCAAAGCCTAAAATGAAACTTTTGAAAGTATAGAGATATTATTGAAATCAACCTCATAATTCGGGGGTATTTTTGATAAATTAACCTATTATTTTGGACTTTACAAATTTGCACTAAAAAACTATTGAGTTTTTCTCACATTAGAAGTTATTTTGGATGGGATGATTATACTTCTCTGCGTAACCATTTACTTAGAAGGTAAATGAATAAAGGACTTACCTATGTCAAATCTCACTTAAAGGGATTTTCGTAAGGATGATCCTCTAAAATAAGCGTAAATGATAAATGTCATACCTTTTCAATTCAAGGATATATATCCTTTTTTCTTGCATCGATATCTTAGTAAAATTACCATTTTACTCTCTACTCTAACATTGCTCTTTCTCGCTACTCTCGCTCTCTGTCCAACTTCTCGTTCTCGCTCTTTCTCCAATTTCTCACTCCAATATCTCAATCTCTCTCCAATTTCTCCCTCCAATCTCTTGCTCTCCTTTCAATCTCGCTCTCGCTCCAACCTGTTGCTGTAGTTTATCGCTCTCTCTCCAATTTCTCCCTCAAATTTTCACTCTCTCCAATCTCTTGCTCTATCTTAAATCTCACTCTCGCTCCAACCTCTTGCTCTGAAATGAGTGTTTTCACATAAAGAGTAAAATGTTAATTTTGCTAGGATGATGACGTAAGCAAAAAGACATATGACATTTGTTAAACCAATTTACCAATCAATGAAGCAAAACACAAAAGCAATAAGCAGCAGACCCAACTTAAATCAACATAACAGCAGCCATAGAATTTAAACCATAAAACAGAGTAAGGAGAAAGAGATAAAGGCACTGAAAACTTATAGTGAAAAGATGATATCTACATCCACTTGAGGCTATCCATTAGATTGAGCCTATCACAGACACTCAATGCTCTCAGCTCTCACTCTTTCGAATTCCAGCCCCCTCAAAAGTCAAATCAGGGATTTTATAAACACAATCCCACTGAATTTGAGTATTACATGATAAAGCCCTTATGACAAACTATATAATTCGGGTAACTAACAAAACATCATGTAGGCAATTATTTCTATTTTGCAGTGGCTGATTGAGCATCCCCAGTTCATAAATAATCCTTTCTATGTTGGTGGAGACTCATACCACGGTTTTATTCATTTACAAGTTATCACTAACTTTTTAATATTTCATTTCGTTGAATTAAAAAGAAAAAAACAAGTTGAAAAGTTGAACAAGAAAGTGAAAATTATTATGGTTTAGGGTAGAATAGATGGAATAGTCAATCAGATAAGATCCATCTCTCATTTTCTTTTGGATTTTTCTTCAGTAGCATTCTTGCACGATAGTTCTAACAACTAGAGTTTTATTTGGTTAACATTTTGACTTTTCATTTCTATTTTACAAAAATTATACTTCTGTAATTAATAAATTTGCTTTTGAAAATTCTTGTTAATGTTGGAAGCATTTCCAACAAGCGAAATACAAGGAAAACAGCCATTAACAAATTGATTAATCCTTTTTCAATAAAAATAGACTAATATTTAAAGATATTCTCAAAGAAATATTGTTTTTAAAACTTTGATTGATATATTTTTGTCCAACAAAGATATTTGGTTCATCACGGAAAGTAAACAAGAAACTTGCATGTCTATTTGACGAATCCTTATCAGTAAAGCAAGACATCAATGTTGAATAGTAATTTCTCACATAAATCTATTTTTATTGTATTTAGTAATAAGTGAATCTCACTATTATTTTTCAAATACTAAAAATAAATCCTATCAAAACTTCTTCTTTTTATCCTAAGCATTTATTCCTTTAAAAAAAAAAAAAAATACTTTGATCCCTCTCCTATCAATAAGATCTTTCCCGAGGAAAAACATATACTTAGGAGAAAAATAATATTACAAAGAACTCTTTCCTTTTTTAGTTCAACAACATGTTTAAAATGGAGAATTGGACTTAGCTTTAACCTTTCTATCGAGAAACCATGTTAAATTACTACTGAATTTAAAAAAAAAAATGTTGATGGTCGATTTTGGCCAGAGGAACTCACCTGACCTTCACGTGCCACCAACGGTAAATTTGTAGATGAGGGGGAAGACGTGGCCTGCAAGACAGTAAACCTGCACACCGGTGTGGTGCTCGCCACACCGGCTCCGATGCTTAAGTCAGCAAACAAAACGGTAAGGAGTGGAAAAGTAAGAGCAAGAGGAGAGAGTAGAAAATATAGAATAGTGTTTAGGGATAGAATTCTGAGACCCTTCTTCAGCGGCGAAGAGGGGTATAAATACCTGCTCATCCTCCTAGGGTTTTTAGGGATTCGGAGGCGTTTTAGGTCAAACCAGGCAAAACCGGAGCTGTCGGAGGAGGTAGGGGCCTAACGGCATCGAACGGACTCGGCCCGCGCGAGCGGGCCGAGCAGGGGGTCGGGCCAAAAACCCGACCCCTTCGGTCTTGGCCCGTCCCACTTGCCGGTTTTGCCTCCTTGGTCCATCTTTCAGCCCAATTTCTCCCCGGTTGTCCTCGTCAGCTCCTTGTATATCGGGGTGGTCCAAAATTGCCTATAACAAAAGAAAAAAAAAAAAAGCTTAAATTGATATATTGCCATAAATTTAATTTTATATCCACAAAATGAAATCATTCTTCAAGTATATATACACTTCCTTGCATCGGACGATTCTAACATGTGAATTACATCCCATGATTACTGTTGTTTGCATGCTGATCACCAAATTATTCCCCCCATGGCCGTTCTTGTTTGCAGCTTTTCTGTTTTCTCCGTTGTCCTTTTTCATATCTTCTCCTCCGTCGCGGGCGGCGGCTCTTCCTCGACGGTGAAGTATCTTCCAGGATTTTCAGGTCCTCTCCCTTTCGAACTTGAAACCGGGTTAGTTTCTCTCTTCTCTGAGTTTGGCTTGAGATATCGAACCCATGTTTAATCCGTCGAATACGTTTCCAGATATGTGGGAGTGGGAGATTCGGAGGAAGTACAATTGTTTTACTATTTTGTGAAATCACAAGGAAATCCTCAAAAGGATCCTCTCATTTTGTGGCACACTGGAGGCCCTGGTTGCTCTGGTTTATCAGTACTTGCCTATGAAATTGGTACACCAACATTATTATTATTCCATTGCTTTATCTTTATATTCTTCCTTGAGCCTCTCATTTGGTTGGTTAATAGGTCATGTTGAAAAACAAAGATTTTAGCAAATACCTAACATGCTCTGAATTGATGGAGATGATTTTATATATATTGTGGGTTTGTTTTAAGGTCCTGTGAATTTCAAGGAGGAGCAATACAATGGGAGTCTACCCCAACTAATTTTGAACCCCTACTCATGGACCAAGGTGATTAAATCTTTCAGAATTATTGTGTCAATTATTTGGTCTTCAACTTTGAAAAGTGTTAAATAGATTCTCGAACTTTCAATTTTGTGTTCTTGAACTTTAAAAAATTTTCAATAGGTCTTTAAACTTTTACTTTTGTGTCCAATAAATTCTTCAACTTTCAATTTTGTATCATAATAAATCTTTGACCTATTCGACATTTTTTTAAATTCAAAAACCTACTAGATACAAAAATTTGAGGTTTAGGGTTCCAATAGACTTAAAATTCAATTTTATATCTAATATAAATAGATTTGTTAATTTTTTAAAATCTTGAATATGTCAGCTATTAGACACAAAACAAAAAATTCAAAGATCTATTATATTAGACATTTTTAAAGTCTAGAGACCTACAGACACGTTTTATAGTTTAGATACTAAATTGGCACAATCTTTTCTCTAGTCTAGCTTTTGGCCTACTGACAAAAGTGGTTTTTGTTGCCTTCTTCAATTGTGGTTGTGGATGCTAGAAATCTAGTATCATATTTCTAGATTTGCCCGTGGGTACTGGATTTTCATATGGTAAAACTCCAGAAGCTCTCAAGACGGGAGATTTTGGTCAAGTTCACAATTCTCATCAATTTTTGAGAAAGGTATGTATATGTTTTGCTCGTAAAATTGTATCTTGAGGAACTTTCTAAAAATCTTATTACAAAGTGTTATATTCAATTATGGAAAACTATTATGAGAAACCAAAATAATCTTCTTCTCCATTCTTTAATTTCTTTCTTCGTTGATAATAATGGTACGACTCATTGGAATTTGTAGTGGTTGGCCGATCATCCAGAATTTATATCCAATCCATTCTATGTTGGTGGCGACTCGTATGCTGGTCTTATTGTTCCAGTTGTTACTCATGAAATATCAGAAGGTGCAAAAAAAAAAAAAACAACTTCTTTTGACATTATAATGATTGAAATGAGATAGATTTATATTCCTAAATTAAATTTTCTCTCTGTTTTTTTTTTTTTTCTTTTTAATGTTACAGGAAATAAGCATATGTTGCCATTAGTGAACCTTCAGGTTTGATATTAGAATTATCTTTATCAAAAGAAAAAAAAAAAAAAAATCCCTCAAGTAAATTATTCGTTGACTTTCCTTTGAGTTGCTAACTTTAATGAGAAAAAAAAAACTTGCACATTAACTAGCTTTTTTTTTTTTTTTTCTATATTAGGGATACATATTGGGAAATCCTCTCACTATCCGTAATTCAAATAAAAATTTTGAAGTTCCTTTTGCTCATAGGATGACACTCATCTCCGATGAATTATTCGAGGTAATAATATTACAAAATATAAGTGAGAGAAAAAGTCAAGAAGGAGAGAAGAATTGATCTAAATATCTCATGTAATTAACACAGTCATTGACAAGTAATTGCAAAGGAGAATATGTGAAGATGGATCCGAATAATGTGGAGTGCTCAAGACATTATGATACATACAAAAAGGTAATTTGGTAAGAAACATTATATTTAATTTAAATGAATGTGTTTTCGACGATGTTAATGTTATTGCTTTTAACAATATGAATTAATGTGTGTGTTTTTGTGTTGTTAATGTTAGAGCGTTTCGGGAATTTATGTTGCGTCAATTTTGTTGGCGAAATGTCCGTCAGTGGTGGTCTCTACGAAACAAGAAGATGTGTCGTCTGGTGGTCGAAGATCTCTCTACGACACTCTCAAACTACATAATCTCAAGCCACCACTTCCAACCCTTGGCTGTCCTGTAATTTCATTCTCCTTATTATCAAATTATACTAAAATCTATGCCTTTTTTTTTCTTTTTATTTCTCATTCTTTTAAGGGGCCGTTTCAAAATCATTATTTCCGCCACATTTGATAACGATTTGATTTTTAATTTTTAGTTTTTAAAATTTAATTTATAAACATGGTTTTCTCTACCAGTTTCTTTGGTTTCTTATCTACTTTCTTCTCGTGTTTTCAAAAATCAAACTAGATTTTTTAAAACTAAATCTGTTGTTGTTTTTGGAATTTTGACTTAAAATTCAACTGTCTTTGAAGAATATGAAAACCATGGTAAAGAAAGTGGGAGAAAACAAACATAATTTTCAAAAATCAAACGGTTATTAAACAGGGTCTTCCTTCTGTGTTTTCTGCTTTTATTATTTTATTTTCTAAAATTAGAGCTGTTTGATAACTCATTCTGTTTTTTAAAAACGTTTTTTAAATTAGACGCAAATTTTAAAAACTCATTTTTCTTCTAAGACTATTTTTTTTCTCTTGACTCTCTCTAAATATATATTTTCTTTTATGTCTCTAAATTTACTATATGTATATATTTAACTTTTCTCTCGAAAACATTTATATGTATGTCTCTTAGCTTTTATTTCAATCTCTCCATATATTTTTCTCTCTCTAAAACAGTTATCGAACAAGTTTGTTTTTTTTTATAGACAAAAAACAAAAAATAGTTATAAAAAAAGTGTAAGAAGTTTTAATTTAGTCTATTATGTTTTAACATTTTTTAATTTAGTCATTCACGGTTGGTGAATATTAAAAAATTTCTGAAATTAAATTTAGACGAAGAAAATATTCATCTGAGAAATATATATATAATGATTCACTTAGTAGTATTCCATATCAATTTTTCATTGAACAATTTTAAACATTCATCCATGGAGAGACTTAATTGAAAAATGATAATATGTAAGTAGTTCATTGAAACTTTTCAAACAATAGGGATTATATTAAATTGAAAAGAATACACAAACATTAGAGACTGAAACATATATTGAACCTAATTGATATAGTAATGTTAATTATTTTTTACTCCCAAAGATGAGAAACTTCAATGATCAAGGATCAAAAACTTTTTTTGTTGTGTAGAATTATAAAGACGTACTTTGTTACTACTGGACCAATGACGATCAAGTTCAGAAAGCACTTCACATACGAGAGGTAAAAAGAAGGTTAAATAGACAAAATTTATAATTTACTCTTGAACTTGACAATGTGAGGGTTAATTTTCTAATCTTTGTGTTGCATTTTTTTACATTCTGCTTGTCATTTTTAGAATCGTAAAAAGTATTCACGTGTTCATTGGACCAAAAGGAGGAATAATCTACTATGAAATAATTGGTGGGGGGGGGGGGGGGTAGAAAAATATGACACATTATAGGGTGGATTGGATTTTGGTTGAAATCAATGGGGTTTTTATTTTTTTAACAACATATGGGTGAGAGAATTCCAATCACAAACTTTTTGGTCATTAATAAACGCTTTATACCAGTTGAACTCATGTTGGCAGACAGTGTGTTTGGTTTAACTTTCCAAGTGTTTTATTTTGAAAAAAAAAAAAAATCTAGTGTTTGGCAACCACTAAAAATAACTTATTAAAAAATGAGATTGAGAAACAAATCATTTTGAGAAAAATACTTGAAACCAAAATTTTTAAAAAGAGTTTGTAAGTATATAATAAATTGCGTATAAAATATGTGAAAATTTAATCAAACATATGAGTGTTTAAATTCTAAACATTTTTATACAAAATATTTATTAAAAAAGTACATTCTTGAAAACACTTGAACTAAAAGGCTTATTATTATTGAGTTTATGGGTGATAATTGAAATCAAAACAAAAGGTAGAAAATTTGCAATACTTAATGAACCAAATCCAAGGTCTAATTTGATGAAACTGCAATTTGGAGTAAAATTATGTCACATCCTCAAGCTTTAGAGTAAGAGTTGAAAATTTTCCCTTAAAATTTTTGTGAGTAAATTGGACTGAATCTACACTTTTTTTTTTTCTTTTTTTTTTTTTTTCACAGGGAACCATTGGAGAATGGATTAGATGTCAGATAGGAGACAATTACAATTATGATATTGATAGTTCTTTTCCTTACCATCTGAACCTCAGCTCAAAAGGTTATCCATCTTTGGTCTATAGGTAATGTGCAACTCTAATTAAACAATTACTTGTAAGAATATTTTTTATATTCTAATTATTTTTGTTGATCCAAACACAGTGGAGATCATGATATGGTAGTGTCACATTTGTACACTCAAGCATGGATTAGATCTTTGAACTATTCTATTATCGATGATTGGAGACCATGGTTCATCAAGGACCAAGTGGCCGGGTAATTATTTTGTTTGTATATTTTGAGGTGTGATTCGACTTAATGATTTACAAGTAATTCTACTTTCGAATAGGTATACAAGAACCTATGCAAATAGGATGACATTTGCAACCATAAAGGTAAGGAAAAAAAAGTTATATAAAATAAACAAACTTATTTATATCCGTGGTTAAGTGTTCTTCTATCTTTTTAATTTCATAAAATTTACAGGGTGGAGGGCACACAGCAGAATACACACGGAAAGAATGCAGCATAATTTTTAATAGATGGATAACTAACAAAGCATTGTAAAAATTATAGAAATAATATTACATTACAAATACGAGTGTTTTTTTTTTTTTTTTTTTTTGACAACTATACGACTGAATATTTGAATCTGTAATCTCTGTACTATTTAATTTATAATGTAGGGAAGTTTTTCTGTTCATTTTAATTTAATGTTTCAATTTTATTTTTGTGAATATATTTTATAAACAAATGGTTGAATTTTTCTACTTTTCATTATTATTTGTTTTATTTTATATTCATTCCAACAATTTTGCTACCATTTGTTATTACATTATAAATATGGGGAAGAGTCAAACTTCTTGCAATCTCCCCTATATGAGGTAGGCATGTTACAAATTCGCAATGTATAACTTTTCATCATTATTATTATATTGGATAAATTTCATCATTATCGGTTTACTTTACATAAATTGCTATGAATGGTTTACATCTTTGTTTTTTTGTTTTTGAAAATTAAATGTGTTTTCTCTTAATTTCCTAAGAATGATTTACATCTTTGTTAAGAACAATTTTGCAATTCTAATCCAATTCCAAAAACAAAAACAAGTTTTTGAAAATATGAAAAAAAAGATATATAACAGCACAGAGAAACTTTAGTATTTATAGGGCTTAATTTTAAAAAACAAAGGGTTACAAAACAGGCCATAGAAATCAATTTTTTTTTTTAATTGAAAAAGATCAAATTTTCAAATTGATCAAACAAAAATCAACAAAAAAAAAATAACCCCAAAAAAAAAAAAATCAATCTTCTTTCCTTAGGATCTCAAATCTCAACATGCGTGTGGCCATAGCCAATTGAATTTATTCGAGAAATCACTTTGATTATTACATCCAAAGCCTCTCTGTTTTCCAAAATCGATTTATGAGTAACACCTCGAAGTTCGATGGTATCCAGAGTTTGATTCTTCTCCTCCGCCCATAATCGTTCGAGCGCCCGCAAGCTCACCATGTTCACCGTCCCATCTCCATCTCCATATGCCATTTCCGGTTGCTCGTCGAACCCATTTTCGCCGTAGAACAGAGTCTCCGGCGTCCTCACACCCCCTCCAATTACAGAGGTTAAATTCACACCAGGTGCTTGTAATTGTTCCATAAGAGGCAATATGCGAGATTCGTACGGATAAACACCCTCATCAAATCCAATATCCTTCAGAAAACGAGGGATTTCGTCCACTGTGTAATTGGAATTCTGGGTAATCACTATCGGCGTTTTGCGTTCGTAGATTGCGGGGTTGGGCAACAGCCATAGGTTGCTCTCGGAGCTCCGTTGCTCTGTTCTGACGCGCAATGGATTCACCAGCGGCACGCCGAGCGTGTTGCCCGATGCGAATGTGCGCATCTCCTCGACTGATCCACCCCACGGCGTAGACAGGGCCACAAGGTGTTTGATGAAATGCCTACGCCAAGAGGGTGGATTTCGGTTGAGAAATTGGAGTGCGAAGAGACCTCCTAGGCTATGAGTAACGAGTATTACTGATTTTCCTCCATTTGAACTGCTTGCATTCTCGACCAATTCCTTTAGATCCTTCAAAAACTTGGAACCCACTTCGCAGGGATGCCCTTCTGGAGCCAAACCATATCGAAAATCATATGGTGCTCCGAACAGGGTCTTGTCTCGCACATACCCAATTTCTTCTAAATAATCCACCAGCGAAGCCATGTATGTGGTGATCTTCCTGCCAGAAGAAAAAAAAAAAAAAAAAAAAAAAAAAAAAAAAAAAGCAACCAACCAGCTTGAATCTGTCAAAATACAAACCCCTTTCCCCCCACAAATGCCAGAGTGAAGAAGATTAGAAGAAAGCTTACTTGAGATTAGGATCGAGGTAGAGAAGAGACTGGACCGACCCAAACTTTTTGACTCTGGTTTGAACGCCAATTTGATTTCTGTAATCATCCAAATCTCTATCGTAATGAAGGGTCATTCGCCGAGCAAAGCAATCTGTGTATGGAGCCAAAAGAACAGTGGGGCTGAACCAGAGCCTGAACCATCCTTGTGCATCCTTAACGATTGGATTCCAGCGGGTGCAGAAGAGGCTGGAGGATTTGTAGTCTTTGGTGAGGCGGGCTTCCAATTGGTTCCCGCCGGCGCCGGGAATGAGGATGAGAGGGTGGAGGGAGTTGGCTGATTCACACATGTAGAGCTGCTGCACCATAGCCATTGAAACTATGGCGATAATCTTCAGGTCCAACAAACCCGTCATCTTCTTTCTTTGTCTGTAAATTGTCTTTCATCTCGCGATAAGGTTTTGTTAGCTGAGTAAAGTTTTCTATCCCATTTCATTTTCAATGGCCTTCATCAACTCAATGACGTAGCACTTTTCCTTTTGTGGTGCAGAAGATTTTGCTACTACAGTAGGGTCAAATGGTGATGACGCCATTCACTAACAATAGTTGTGGGCCTTGGCCCATAATCTTTCTAAATTCAATATTTACGAGATTGAGGACTAAACTATCGGCTTAACTGCAAGAATGGCTAAACAAAAAACGACCAAATCAATTTTATGAATTAAAAAATCATAACCATTTCGGGGCCGTTTGATAACCATTTCTGTTTTCTGTTTTTGTTTTTCATTTTTTAAAAACAGGGGTGTTTGATAACCATTTCTGTTTTTTGTTTTTTGTTTTTTAAAAACGTTTTTGAAATTATAAGTAAATTTCAAAAACCAAAAAAAATAGTTTTTAAAAACAGATTTCTGTTTTTCAAAAACTCATTTTCTTCTAATGCTTACTTTTCTTCTCTTTTACCAACCTTTCTCCAACAAATTCCTTTCTCTATTTTTTTTTCTAAAACGTTTTTTACTCTATAAAATTTATTTTTCTCTCTCTCTCAAAACTTTTTTTTTTCTCTATATCTTGTCTATTTCTAAAAACTTATCAATAACTTTTCTCCCCTTAATTAACATGTTCTAATTTTTCTTTTGAAAAAAAAAGTCACCAAAATTTTCTATCGCTACAACTTTTCTTTATTTTTCTAATTTATCATTATTTCTTTAACATATCTTTTACTCTTAACATTATTATCTCTCTAAATTTTCTTTTTTTTTTATTTTATTTTTTAATATAAAATTTATCGCTTTTACTCTTACTTGTTTTCTATTTTTTCTCTAACTAATATCTTTTCTCGAGTCTAACTAATATTATTTCTCTAAATATTTTCTTTCATCTCTCTAAATTTTCTATGTTTAACTTTTCTCGTCTTTCAAAAAAAAAAAAAAAAAAAAAAAAAAAAAACTTATCTGGAAAACATTTATATTTGTGTCTCTAAATTTTTGTTTCAACGTCTCTACACATTTTTCTCTCTCTAAAACATCTTTTCATCTTTCTAATTTTTTAAAAACAGAAAACAAAAAACAGTTATCAAACATATATGGTTTAGGGTTTAGGGTTTAATCTCTTTATCTGGCCCACACTGTCGGCCCATAACGTGTGAGCTTTTTTTGTCTTTTTCTATCTTTCCCAGAAGCTTCTTATTCTCACTTTTTCCTTCTTTATTCGGTGCATTAATGACAAGCCCAGAACTCATGCTGATTTCCATCATGTCATCTTGAACTTTTTCACTTAGTTGGGCTCTGGTTGTACTATGCTCCGTTGGTTTTATGATTTCTTTTCCTTTTAAAACTCTTTTGTCATCTGACTTCTTGCTAGCCGTTGGACTTTCCTTGGAGTTTGAGCCGTTGTCGTCCACCGGAACAGGACCTTCACCTAAAGATTTTTCCGGCGGTTTGTCACCGTCTCTGGTCTGAATTTCACCTTTAGGTTGCTCCTTCTTTCTCCAGCTTCCTGTGTTTCCTCTTTCATTTTTCCATTCTTCTCTCCTATCTCTTCTGAATATTTGGAAATCCCCTCTTCGTCCTCTTCCTCGTCCCCAATAGTTTCTCGTTCTATTTTCATGGAACTTCTGTTTTGACGGGCCGCCTATTATCGGAGTCGCCCGCATCCACTCCCCATACAATTGTTCTTCTTCTTTTTGTCCTGTTTCTTCACATTCTGTCTGAACATGCCCCACAAGACCGCAATCGTAGCAGAATTCTGGTAATCGTTCGTAGGTAATCTTCACCCATGTTTCTTCAGCGTTCGTTCCTATTTTCACCATTAAACCTCGCTTTAGAGGTTCAGAGATGTCTATGTTCACCAGGATTCTCAAGATGTTATCCTCATCGGTATTCTCTTCGTGAAGGTCCACTTCCTCGAATCCCCCTAGAGAGTTCCCCAGAGCTGTGGCCCATTTCCTGCACATACATACCATAGGTAAGTCGTGGATATGAATCCAAAATTTTACGTACCTAAAATCCGTGAGCGATATTCTGCTAGCTCCTTTAAGATCTTCGATAACCACCAGGGCTTTGTCGTAGTTCCACGGACCCCCTTTTTTTATTCTATCTTTTTCCCATCTGTTATTGAACGTGCATTGGAAAATATTTCTTCCTTTTGATTTGATTCTCACTTTCCCTTCTTTATTCCAGATTCTTGGCATGAAAGTTTTAAAGACTTCGGGATTTATAAATTTGGGTGTTAGCACTTTGCATAATATCGAACTTTGGAGGTCCTCTGTTGCCTCTTCAAGGTCCTCGTCTTCAATAGCCACCACTTTGGCCCTTTCTGCTGCTGTTATTTTAAGCTCCTCCATCTTGGTTAGGACTGCTTCTTCTTCTTCGATCAGGTTGGTTACCGTTTCTTTGCCAGATCCTTCAGTGTTTTCTTTGTTTTCCATGTTTTCCTTATCCTTTGTTTCTTCTGTAGCTCGCTCTTGAGAGTTGGATGCTCCCTCTATCAGCATGTCGCTGCCCATTTGCTCACAGGTTTCCCTCTCCGAGAGAGAAAACATCCTCGAGCACCCCCACAAGACACTTCACTTTGGTAACTTTAGTTTTAGTATTTCGAATTTTTAATCTCTTAATACCTAGTATATGTTAAGGAAAGAAATAGTTCCTATCATAAAATTTCTTTAAAGGATGAACTCTACTGATTTAATTGCATAATCTTGAGATTGAATATATGGAATTTTGTCTCTTGTCTTAGTTGTTGGATTCACACCTGGTTTTCCAATTTTACATTTGATATATTGTTTCAAGTGATTGACAACTTTGGGTTGCAATAAGATGTTATAACATTTTTTTTTTTTTTTTTTTTTTGAAAGAATGTTATAACATATTTATTTAAAGGTCCAATAAGTTTGGAAGGAAAGCTAAGTAATGGAAGTCTGCCTCAACTAATCTTGAACCCTTACTCATGGACAAAGGTGACAATTATTCTCTAAGCTTTGACATTAAGAAAAAGAAAAGAAAAAAAAAAACTTTCAACTTCTTCATCGTTGGACTAACTTTTATGTTGATAATGATCACCAGAAATCTAGTATAATATTTGTAGACTTGCCGGTGGGCACTAGATTTTCGTATGCTAGAACTTCAAAAATTCCTAAACCAGGAGATTCTTATCAAATTCATCATGCTCTTCAATTCTTGAGAAAGGTATATATTATACATTAATAAAATTTGAAATTCTAAGTAATTTTTGGAAAGATCTCGTTATAGATAGTTATTTAAAATTGAATCAAGTATTCTTCTTTTTCTTGTTCTTTCTTTCTTTAACGATAAAATTTACAACGAATTGAAATTTGCAGTGGTTGGGTGATCATCCAGAATTTATATCAAATCCATTCTATATTGGTGGAGACTCATACTCTGGTATGATCGTTCCGGTTGTTGCTCACAAAATTTTGGAAGGTATATATTCTTATTATTGACATAAATGAATGATTAAATGAGATAAATTATGTTATATATATTCCTAACTTTGAATGTCACAGGAAATGAACATATTTTTCCATTCGTAAATTTCCAGGTGTGTGATTAGAATTATTTCACTTGTCTCCAATTTATTGCTTGGTCATTTTTGAGTTGTCAATTTTAATGTATAACAAATGGAGCATACTAACTAGGTTTTTCTTTCTTTTTTCTTTCATGTGTTAGGGATACATATTGGGAAATCCTTTCACTACTCCTCATTCAAATAAAACGCAAAAATCCCTTTTTCTCATAACATGGGCCTTGTCTCTAAGGAATTGTTTGAGGTAATATATAATGTGTTGAAGGAATAAAGTATTTAAAAAACATAAATATTAAATTATAGAGAGCGAGTTTGAGAAAAAGAAATCGATCTAACTATAATTAATTCGTGTACAGTTGTTGAAAACTAGTTGCAAAGGGGAATATGTGAACATTGATCCAAATAATGTGGAATGCTTAAGACATTATGATACATTTGAAAAGGTTTGTTAGAACATTATTATATATTATATGATGCATCATAGTTAGTTAATGTTATTAACTTCAGATAATTAATTAATATTTAAAACTTGCAGTTTTATCTCCAATATTGATATATCTTTGTTTTGTTCTTCATCCCTAGTGTACTTCAAAAGTTCAAGAAGGTTGTATTTTATGGCCCAAATGTTCGCCTTTTAAACCATCTGATATATCTGGTCATAGATCTCTCTTCAGCATTCCTGATAATCATCATAGATGTCGGATACATAATTTCTTCTCCTTATCATAAAATATGTTATTTTCATTCCCTTTATATATTTCTTTACCAAACCCTCTTACGAGCAGGCTCATACATGCATGATCTTGAATAATCATGTGAATTTGGTTATTATGTAGGAGTATGACTACTTACTTTCTTATTATTGGGCTAACCATGACCAAGTCCGAAAAGCACTTCATATACATGAGGTATAAGGGAGAAATTTACTTTAAAAGGACATTTAGATATCGATTTTTGAAAGATAGTGTGTAGAAACACCTACCCTTTTTTTCCTCATAGGGAAGCATTGGAGAATGGATAAGATGTAAAGGCAAGGATTACTACAATTATGAACTTATTAGTGTTGTTCCTTATCACACGATTCTTAGTTCTAAAGGATATCGGTCTTTAATCTATAGGTATAGTCTAACTCTATGTTAAATGACCAATTGCAAGAATTTATATGTCCTAATTATTTTTTGTGATTCAAATATAGTGGAGATCATGATTTGGTAGTGCCACATATAGAAACTCAAGCATGGATCAAATCTTTAAACTATTCCATTGTTGATGACTGGAGGCCATGGTTCATCGAGGACGAAGTAGCAGGGTAATTATTTTATTTGTAATATGAGGTATGAACTAATTCAATGTTACTTAATAGTAATTCTTTTTTGTTTTCTTGTGCAGATACACGAGAAGCTTTGCAAATAAGATGACATTTGCAACTATAAAAGTAAGAAAAAGAAATCAATTTTAAGTAATTAAGTTTTCTCATACAACCGATGATTGATTGTGTTTTTTTTTTTAATGAAATTTTTAGGATGGAGGGCACGAAAAGAATGTAGCATACTATTTAGTAGATGGATAGCAGGAGAATCCATATAAGAAGTTATATTGGTGAATCTCATGTATTTATTAAGATTAATATGAGAGGTTAAATTTGTGACAAAGTACATGTCAATTACCATTAGCTATGCTTACTTATTTGGGGTTGTGAGGATTCGAACCTCTAACTTCTTGGTCAAGAGTACATGCTAAAAAAGAAAGAAAATAATTATCGGACTTGGTATATTTGTATCAATTAACTTATACTATGCTCAAAAGAGAAATGTGTGTATAATTTCAAAAAAAGAAAAAAAAGAAGAGAAATGTGCATAATTATAGATTTTGTGTGCACAAGAAATTCTCTAAAAAATTGTTATTAATTAAATTTTTATCTATTCCTGCGAATCTCAACACTCTATTCGGAATTGTCACCTAATTTCAAATTGAGATATAAAAAGATGCCTGGTTTTACAATCTCAGCTCTCAAATTCAATTCGGGATTTATCTCTCTGGTGCGTAGGTTGGGGCATGAAGCTTGCGCATCGTTTGAGCATTGAATTCCTTGTAGTTTAGTCAGATTGTAAGTCGTTGATGGATATGCTTAATGGTCCTTCTTCAACCTTGTCAGAGAGCGACATATGGGTTCATGAAATCAAAGAGTTGGCACTGTGTTTTTCCAATGTTGTTTTCTGTCATGTAGATCGTGGATCTAATGAGCCAGCTCACAGTCTTGCAAGGAGAGGGATTTCATTAGGGTCATTTTTATGGCTTTCTTCTTTCTCAGTTTGGTTATTATGTTCTCTGAAGAAGATTTTTTTTGTGTTGTTCCTGGCCCAGGTGGCCTTCCTTAGTTTCAATGAATGGTTTTTGTCTAAAAAAAACACTAGACACTAGCCATTATGCCAAAATGAAGCGTATAAAGTCGTCATGATTTTGTTTTTGGTTTCACAAAGGTCGGGTATCAATGAAGATAGTTATCTTTTTTTTTTTTTTTTGACAAATAAGGTAATATTTCATTAATCAAAACAGTTACAAGGTATAATACATTTGCAATGGACAACAGAACCCAAAGATAACATCCATGACGGAAAATTAGAAAGCCACGACATGGGACTGTGATTAGCTAAAGCTTCTTTAGCTAGATAATCTAACGTTGGTAGATGATTATAACGTTGGTAGATGATTTCTCAAGATACACATGGCTTTTCATGATGCGACACAAATCCGATGCCTTAAAGATAGTTCCTCAGTTTTTTCGTCTGGTAGAAACTCAATATAATGCTGTCATTAAAACCTTTCGGTCTGATAATGCTCCAGAACTGTCTTTCAAGGATTTTTTTGCTTCCAAAGGTGTCGTTCATCAGTTTTCTTGTGTTGGACGGCCCGAACAAAATGCCGTAGTTGAAAGAAAACATCAGCACTTGCTTAATGTTGCTCGTGCTTTGATGTATCAGTCAAGAATTCCAATCCAGTTTTGGGGGGATTGTGTCTTAACCGCAGCTTTTCTCATCAATAGAACTCCGACTCCTTTACTTGACTGGCAGACACCCTATTTCAAGCTTAATAATGAGCAGGTTGATTATACTTCCATCCGGACTTTTGGCTCCTGATGCTTTGCATCCTCCTTGCCTTCCCAAAGGTCTAAATTTCATCCTCGAGTTGTACCATCAGTCTTCATTGGATATCCCCCAGGTATGAAGGCTTTTCGACTGTATGATATTGAGAATAAGAGAGTTTTCATTTCAAGGGATGTCATCTTTCATGAGGATATATTCCCTTTTCATCAAATTGCTGCTCAGGATGATATCGTGGATTTTTTCCCGGATTTGGTTCTACCCAAGTCCCTTAATGTCCATTGCTCTGGAGACATTGTTGAACCTACTGTCCCTGATTTGGTTCCTCAAGGTACTACATTTTCTTCTGCTGAGACTAATGCCATCAGTAGCAATCGGGATGGTGACTGTTCCCTTGCTCCTATTGTGAGTTCTGATGTTCGTGTTGGTCAGACAGATCCTGCTACTATTAGTTGTTTTGATGATTCTGGTGGTGCTCCTTCTCAGACAACTATTGATTCTACCACTGTTGCTTGTCCTGTTGATACTGCCAGTGGTGTTGTCTCCTTGCGCAGGTCCTCCAGGACATCTCATCGTCCCTCATACCTTCATGACTACCATTGTAGTCTTCTTCTTAAGAAGAACTTGTCTCCACCTACTGTTTCTACCAAATTTCCTTTGCAGAAATTTGTCAGTTATGATGCCTTATCTCCAACGTTTAGAAATCATGTTCTAAACATATCTTGTCATTCGGAGCCACAATTTTATCATCAGGTCATCTCCTCTTCTCACTGGCGCGATGCTATGAGCCTTGAACTAAGGGCTATGGAAGAGAACAAGACTTGGTCTATAGTTTCATTACCTAAAGGGAAGCATTCCATTGGTTGTAAATGGGTGTATAAAATTAAACATCGAGCTGATGGGTCCATAGAACGATACAAAGCGCGTTTGGTTGCCAAGGGCTATACCCAACAAGAAGGCTTGGATTACATTGAAACTTTCTCACCTGTTGCAAAACTTGTCACTGTTAAGGTTTTGCTAACTGTTGCTGTTTCTTTCCAGTGGCCTCTCATACAACTCGATGTCAACAATGCATTTCTCCATGGTGATCTTCTTGAAGAAGTCTACATGGATCTTTCGTTAGGCTACAAACATGGAATTGATAAACCTCAGGGGGAGCGCCTTGTTTGCAAGCTTCATAAGTCCATTTACAGACTCAAACAGGCTTCTCGCCAATGGTTTGATAAATTCTCCCATGCCTTATTGCTCCTTGGTTTTCAACAATCAAAGTCTGACTATTCCTTGTTTATACGTGGCTCGGGACAATCTTTTATTGCTCTGTTAGTATATGTCGATGACATTGTCATTACCGGATCCTCCCTAGAGAACATCACTATTTTGAATAATCATCTAAATGTTGCTTTTAAGCTAAAGGATTTGGGTTCCCTTAAGTATTTTCTGGGGCTTGAACTTGCTCGTTCTAAGAAAGGAATTTTTCTTTCTCAACGAAATTATGTCTTACAGTTACTAGAGGATACAGGGTTTTTGGCTTCCAAGCCCTCTTCATTCCCCATGGATCCAAATCTGAGATTGAATGCTGATAGTGGTGCTCCTCTTGGTGATCCTACTGCTTATAGAAGGTTAATTGGCAGGTTGTTGTATCTAACTGTTTCACGACCTGATATAGCTTTCGCTGTTCACAAGTTAAGCCAGTACGTCTCCTCACCACGACAACCACATCTTGCAGCAGTCCACACGTTATTACGTTACTTGAAAGGTTGTGTTGGCCAAGGAATTCTTATCCAACCATCTACTTCATTTCAACTTCGTGCGTTTTTAGATGTCGATTGGGGCTCTTGCTTGGATTCTAGGCAGTCTACAACTGGTTTTTGTGTGTTCCTTGGCGAGTCTCTTGTTTCCTGGAAGGCAAAGAAGCAGAATACAGTCTCAAAGTCCTCTGCTGAAGCTGAGTATCGTGCACTTGCTGCCACTGCCAGTGAAGTCACTTGGTTGACTCAATTACTTGCTGATTTTCAAGTTCCTTCTTCCGCTCCTGCTCTGATCTTTTGTGATAATAATGCAGCCATTCATATTGCTTCAAATCCAATCTTCCATGAAAGGACGAAGCACATTGAATTGGATTGTCATTTTGTAAGAGACAAAGTCGTTTGTGGTGTTGTAAAACTCATGCCTATTCGGACGCATCTACAGCTCGCTGACATTTTCACTAAAGCTCTGCCTACTACTGTTTTTCACAGCTTATTATCCAAGATGGGCATTTTTAACTTGTTAGCTCCATCTTGAGGAGGAGTATTAGAGTTAGTTAGTAAATCAGTTTATTGGTTATTTTACCTCTTGTACTAACTAACAGTAAGCTGGGTTATTTATACCTTGCTGAATATTCAATAATATGATTAAGCAAGTTTATTTACTCTGTTTCTGTAATAAATCTGCATCTCGGTTCCTACCTCGAGGAATATAACAGAAATATAAACTAACAAATTGTTGTACCATATCTTGAATTTGCACAACCCAATGATGCACATTCGAAGTAGTATCTTGCTCCCCTTTGATCACATTTTATAGCACTAATGGAGTCGGAATATACACATGCATCTTTAACTTGCATAGCAATCAAACGTCCTGCAGGATAGAATGGCTTTAAACTCTGCCTCTAAAGGGGTATATGTAAAATGGTCTATCATCTCCATAGCCCCTTTTATATGTCCATTCGGATCAATAACAACAAGTCCCAACCCGGAACCTTCTTTATGTGCTTGCACCACCACATCAGTAAATAAAGAGAAGCAATTTTGAGGAATACCACTTACCCCATCATTCTTCTGTAGCCTGTGAATTCCCACCAACGCTTTATGGGTCTAGTTTCTGTTAAGAGTTGGAGCCCAAAAAAAAAAAAACAAGGCCCATTATTCACTAAACTTTCTCAGCAAGAAATTCATGCTGCGAGAAAGTCATGCGGCGAGAAATTCATGCGGCGAGAAATTTCATGCGGTGAGAAAGTCATGCGGCGAGAAATTGCGGCAGTGTGAACAAAAGAAAAAATCAAGGCAGCCATCTTTACTTGATGAGGAAGAAAAATTCTGATTGGTTGAGAAGGAAAAATGGTGGTGGATGCATGCCTATAAATAGGGAGGTTGCTCTCCTTATCATTCATTCAATTCAAAAGAAGAAAGAAAAATTGGAGAAGCCATCTTCTCCAAATTTTTTAAGCCTTGAGAGATTTTTCTTCTTGAGTTATTTACTGTGAGTTTTTTCTTTCCATTCAAGAGTTTTTTAGAGCTTGTTTGTAGAGTGATTCGTGAGACTTTTTTCTTGAGAGAAAACTGAGAGAAATCATTCTAGAGCATTGTAAACTCTTGTAACTTTCTCCCTGGAGTTTTAGTGGAACCTGCATCGGTAGCAGAGAACTGGACGTAGCCACATTGGGTGAACCAGTATAAAACTCGGTGTCAAATTTCTCATCCATTCTCCTTTATCTATTATTGTTCTTGTTGCTTGGAATTTTAGATTGGTTTATCTATTTTTTCTAAGCTCTTGGTTTCAAATTATTTATTTTCACATTATATTTGAAACCATAACCGGATCTGGGAATTGCGATAAAATATATATTGTCTGAATTTAGATTGATTATACTTTTATCGCCTAACAGTTTCCTACCAATATTCAATTATTCAATCACAACGTTGCATGAAATCCATAATAGGCACGTCCTTACAAAAATTGTTCCTGTCAGTCCATATGACCCAAAAGGCTATACATGCTTTCTGAAACTCCTCATCGTGTAAGTGCTCAGCTAAACATACAAGTCGATCTACAAAATTGTTACCCACCAATATTGTGGCATCTACACGTCTGAAAAGTGTATCACATATTTTTGTAGATCGTGTGCACCCACATAACGCACGATCAACTGTCTCCATTTCATCGAAACACATTTTGCATCTTGGGGACACATCCACTCCACGTTTCCACATAAACACCAGTTAGTTGGCAAATAAGACTTATAAACTTTCCAAATAAACAACCTAATTTTAGATGGTAATTTAGCTTTCCATAATTCGTCCCACCATTGCTTTGTTGCTTGATGATGCTTGACCCAAGGAAAGCCTTAGAGCAATTTTATATCCACTTTTTACTGTATATTCTCCTATCAACGTATAGTGTATTTGTTTCAAATCATTGATGGATTAATCAGAATATGCATTTATTTATGATAATAAAATGTAATAAATCCTTTTTTATAAAAAAAAAAACTTTAATCAAATAATAATATTGAGGTAGGAGTGCTTTTTCTCTTGTTTTTGTAATGAATCTCACTTATTGTTTCATTTAACATATATAGATGTTTAATTATGAGATTTACCCAACTTAAATATAGATAAATTATATTTGTTTTATATAATTTTCTACTTTGTGAGAAGGTTAAGATATGCCTAATTAAGATTTTTTTTCCACCTAATCAAGAAGTTAGAGGAGGATCTTTTAAATTAGGTAAATTAGGTTAAAAATCTCTTTTGGTCCTTGAACTTTAATAAGTAACAATTTAATTCTTATAGTGAAAATTTAATGAAATTTCTTACATAGATAGAATTTTTTTTTTTAGTACATCAACATTTGGAGGTGGGGGGATTCGAACCTCTGACCTCTTGGTCGATAGTACATGTCCATTACCGTTGAACTAAGCTCACTTTGGCAACTTATTTGATAAACTAATTTTGAGACCTTATATGTTTATAAGCTACAAAGTTTAATCATTAAATAATAAAAATCCATATTTAATTTTGATGATTTTTTTTTTGCGACAATGATTAAATTGTTACAAATTTGAAAGTACAGATACTAAACTGTTATAGGCAATTTTGGCCCGACCCCTTGCTCGGCCCGCTCGCGCGGGCCGAGTCCGTTCGATGCCGATTGGTCCCCACCACCTTTGGCCACCTCGGTTTCGCCTGGTTTGACCTAAAACGCCTCCGAATCCCTAAGAACCCTAGGAGGATGAGCAGGTATTTATATCCCTCTTCGCCACTGAAGAGGGGACTCCGAATTCTATCCCTAAACACTATTCTATATTCTCTACTCTCTCCCCTTGCTCTTATTTTTCCACTCCCTACCGTTCTGTTTGCTGACTTAAGCATAGGAGCCGGTGTGGCGATCACCACACCGGTGTGCAGGTTTACTGTCTTGCAGGCCACGTCTTCCCCCTCATCTACAAATTTACCGTTGGTGGCACGTGAAGGTCAGGTGAGTTCCCTCTGGCCAAAATCGACCATATTACAAATTTAAGAGTATAGAGGACTAAATTGTTATTTATTAAAGTTCAGAGACTAAATTATTACAAAATTGAAAATACAAGAACTATATAAATTGTTATAATTAAAGTTTAGGGACCAAATTTTTACTTTCATGAAAGTTCAAGGACCAAATGTGATTTTTTTTTGTTTTTGGTTTTTGAAAATTAAGCCTATATACAGCTACTACCTTAAACCCAGTCAAATTTTGAAAAAAAAAAAAAAAAAAGTAGTTTTCAAAAACTTGTTTTTGTTTTTGAAATTTAGCTAAGAATTCAAATGGATCCTCAACAAATATTAAAATCATGGTAGGGAATTTTGGAGAAAAGAAGCATAATTTTCAAAAACCAAAAACCAAATGATTATCAAAATTTGACAATCATGGTAGGCCTCCCTCCAGATCTGGGACGGGGAGGGAGGAGGGACCTCCCTCCTCCGTTTTCGGCTGGAAAGGGGAGGGCTCCCTCCTCCCTCGTCGGTGTCGGAATCGATGGGAGTTTCCCCCTTTGGTTTCTTTAAATTAAAAAACCAGTGAAAAGAGGAGAAGAAGAAGAAAAAAAAAGAAAGAAAGGAAATGAGAAGAAAAAAAAGGAAGAGGAACAAAAATTTGACGAGACGGTAGCGGCGGTCGATCGTCGATGGTGGCCGACGGGAGGCGATCATTGACGACGGAAAAAAGAAGGAGAGAGTTGGAGGAGAAGAAGGAGAAGGGTGAGAGAGAAAGAAATTAAAATAAAAATAAAAAATATTTTATTATTTTTATTTATTTTTTGGACGGGGAGACCAAAATGAAACTAAACCAGACCTAAGTTAAATTGTTAAGTTTGAAAACTATCAAAATGAAACCATATCCATACCTTAGGGATCAAAAATGTATTTTTTCCCAAAAAAAAAATGATCAAACTTGGTATATCTGTATTGATTTACTTAAAAGAGAAGTGTGTGTATATATAGACTGGGTTAAAAAATTTCTGTGCACGAAAAATTCTCTAAAAAAATTGTAAATAAATAATTTTTTTTTTTTTAATCTATTTTGGTGAATCTCAACAGAGAAATGTGTGTGTATATATATATATATGCTAGATTAAAAATTTTCTGTGCACGAAAAATTCTATAAAAAAAAAAGGTAATTAATTAAATTTTTATCTATTTTGGTGAATATCAACACTCTACTGAAACTGAGGGCTAATTTTAATTTGAAATGTAAAGAGATTTTCGATGGAAGACAGATTGCTCAGAAAAATTTCTACCCTAAACCCTAAATGTAAAAACTCTCTCTCTCTCTCTCTCTCTCTCTATATATATATATATATATATAACTAAAAGTAACTTATATTTGTTGTTTCTCTTGATTCCTTTCCATTGGGATTAGATCAATTAAACTATTTAATTGATGACAATTGAAGACTCTGGTTTATAGGATAAGTAAGACAGTTCTTAAAATTGCATTCGAAACAAGAAATTGTAAAACAATGAATTAATTTTGGACAGATGCGTCGGAATAAAACAAACGATGGAGCTCCATCTCTCATTTTCTTTCTTTTGTTTTTCTCTTCCAAGTTGCAGCATTCCTGTAAATTTCTGATAGCTACATGCTGTCGAGAGAAGTAAAATTGGCCACGCTTCTGTCATCTCTTCCACACGATTTTCAGTTAACAGAAGCAAAAGAATCAAAGCACAGAGATGAATTCTCTCAACCAACAAACGAAAGAGAAACGATTAAAGACAAACAAAGAAGAAGGGCTCCAAAATTACAGTGGTTTAGGGTTTACAAATAAATTATGAAAGTTGATGCGGTAACTCACGTGTAAAAATTAGAAGATTAGAATCATTAATACAACCAAATTTAACCTATTATACTTATCTAAATGATGTTGTAAAATAATGTCACATATGTTGATGGTCAAATTTGGTCGGACAACACTCACCTGACATTCACGTGCCACCAACGGTAAATTTGTTTGAGAGGGGGAAGACGTGGCCTGCAAGACAGCAAACCTGCGGTGTGGTGCTACCACACCACCTCCGATGCTTAAGTCAGAAAACGGATGGAAGAGCTAGAGAACAAGAGGAGAAGTCGAAAATATAGAGTTCAGGATCCCTTCTTCAGTGGCGAAGAGGGGTTTAAATATCTGCTCATACTCCTAGGGTTTTTAGGAATTCGGAGGCGTTTCGGGACGAACCAGGCGAAGCCGAGGCGGCTAGAGGCTGTAGGGACCGAACGGAGGCGAACAGGCTCGGCTCGCGCAAGTGGGTCGTGGCCCGACCCTTTGGTCCGGTCTTCCTCTGGGTCGGTTTCCTACTCCTATCTTTGCCCAGTTGTCCTCGTCAGCTGCTTATGCATCAATGGTCCAAAATTACCTATAACAACATATACCTTTCAATTTTTTATACATCAATCGTTGTGTTAATTTTCATTTTATTTTAATGAAAAATTCTCCAAATGTATTTTTTTAAACAAGTTTTAAAGTTCAAATTACAAAGTGAAACTAAACCATTTGACAATTAAAAGTCCGACCAAGACTAATGGGGTGGAAACTCTAGATCACTAGTTTAGGCTCCGTTTGATAACAAGTTGGTTTTTAGTTATTGAAAATTTTGCTTGTTTCCTTCAAATTTTCTTACAATAATTTTTATCTTGGTTAAGGACACAATTGAAATCCTAGTCAAATTCTAAAAACCAAAGCAAGTTTTTGAAAACTATTTTTTTTTAGTTTTCAAAATTTAACTTGGTTTTTGAAAACATAAAAGGATATATATAACAAAACAAAGAAATTTGTGGATAAAAGTAGTGTTTATAGGCTTAATTTTCAAAAACAAAATTGTTATCAAACGAGACATTAACTTCCTTGATTTTATTTTGTAATATTTTGAGTGAAGAAGGGTAGATATAAATTTTTTGAAAACAAATCAATCTATACTCCAAAAATTTAGGTTGTTATCAAATAGGTTTTAGAACTATAAAAAAGTGTCCATAGGTCTCTCAACTCTCTTTTGTATCTAAAACCTTTAAAGGGTTGTTTGGGCGCTGAATTGGTTATAATATCTAGTGGTTATAATAATCTGAGGATTATAATAGTCTGGGGTCATAATAATCTGTGTTTGGGTGCAGATTATTATAGTGTTGGATAAAATAATCTGTGTTTGGGATGCAGATTATTTTAGTATGGGATAAAATAATATGTGTTTGGGATGCAGATTATTTTAGTCTGGAATAAAATAGTATGTGTTTGGAGTGCTGATCTGTTTTAACATGGGGTTTTGAATCAAATGTTCAAACTGACAATTTTCTTTTTCTAGTTTTTTTTTATGACATACGATTCACTTTGATTTAGGGTTATATTTTTTTTTTTTTTACAAAACAAAAAAGTTTAGGATTTGGTATAGAAAAACCATATTTGTTAACTTTTAGTATTGCCAAAATAAAAATTGTAAACGTTTAGTTTTTTTTTAATCAATAAAATCATTTGAAATAAACTTGAGTGTGGTAAATACAATTTTGTTTGAATGTTTTTTTTTAAGTTGGTTAACCTTCGATGTTGTCAACGACTTTTCCGGCAACCTTCAATGTTTTTTTTTTTCTTTATTTTCATTTTTTTATATTTTCAAAATGAAAATGAGAAGAAATATGAAAAAAATGAAAAAAAAAATTGGTGGCCGAAAAAGTCGGCGGCGGCCGTCGGAAAAATTCGCTGGCCGACGGTGGCCGGCGTTCGTCGGAAAAGTCAAGGAGTAGCATGGAAGAAGAGAGGATAGAGTTATTGTAGAAAATGGATAGAATAATCGGATGGGTTGAATGATGGTTATTGTAGAAGGGATAAAATAATTGGGCGTAAAAATAACCCCGTCTCGTCATTTATTTGTGTTGATGCCCAAACACTGAATAGGTTATAATAACGGGGGTTATTATAACCTATTCAGTGCCCCAAACACCCCATAAAGTATCAAATAAATCTTTAAACTTTGGATTTTGTTTCAAATAAGTCTTTGAGTTTTTAATTTGCGGCGTGTGTAGAGCTCTTTTGTGTCTGATAAATCCTTACCGTCCTTGACATTTATAAAATAAATAAAAAAATATATATATATCTCCTATCTTTTGTCTCCAAATTGTCAACATTTGAACAATAATGTATAAAGAGTTACCTTTTTTTTTTTTAGTACTATAAAGAGTTACCTAAACATCAGAATATAATCAATTATTGTTCATGTATCCTAAATCCAAAGGCAAAAAATACTAACGAGGTGTGGGATATAAGACATCTTTTAATCTTTTTGTTGTCAAAATTTTAATGATGTTGTATAGAAAGATATCAACTCAATGGTATATAAATAGTTGATATTGACAACACCAACAGGTTTAAAGCTTGTTCTAATGACAAAGAGATTCGTAGTTTCAAAGTTCATCTCTATTCTCCACGTGTTTGTAAAAAGAAAAAGGTCAATTATTGTCCTTCGTAGGCCAAGTTTTGATTTGACTCCTGCTTTTCGCTGTGGGTTATGAATCGAGGCCGCTGTCCTCGTTTTCCTCGTGACCTCGAAAGTCGAAACAATATTGGAGACCACTGACCAGAGAGCATTTATCCGATGGCCACAATATCTGTTTGGTTGGTGGCTGTTCTTCTGGCGTTCTCCGCCGTAGCGGCCGCCGCAGGGTCTCAGTGGACGGTGAAGTCGCTGCCGGGATTCCCAGGTCGTCTTCCTTTCGAACTGGAAACAGGGTGAGTTTTAAATTTGTTTCATTTGTCGTCTGTGCGTGTGTATAGTTTTTTGTGGAAGACAGAACATAATTCAGAGGATGTTTGGTTGGAAATGGTCAGATACGTGGGAGTGGGAAACTCAGAGGAATTTCAGCTCTTTTATTATTTTATCAAATCCGAAGCAAATCCCCAAACTGATCCTCTCATTTTGTGGCTCACCGGAGGCCCTGGCTGCTCTGCAATCTCTGGACTTGCCTTTGAAATTGGTAACTGTTTCCACAACTCTTTTGGGAAACTCTATAAATCAATTGGTGTTTGTGGAGAAAAAATCTTACTTAAATGAACAAGACTTGATTTCTATGCATTTCTGAGAAATTTGGATTATTGTAGAAGTTGAAATAATTGTGTTTTTTAGCTCAGTAATATTAGGTGGTATGAGATTTGAACTTCTGATTTTTTTATTGAGAATATGTCAATTACACTTAAACTATGTTCACTTTGGTAACTTTAGTTTTAGTATTTCGAATTTTTAATCTCTTAATACCTAGTATATGTTAAGAAAAGAAATAGTTCCTATCATAAAATTTCTTTAAAGGATGAACTCTACTGATTTAATTGCATAATCTTGAGATTGAATATATGGAATTTTGTCCCTTGTCTTAGTTGTTGGATTCACACCTGGTTTTCTAATTTTACATTTGATATATTGTTTCATGTGATCAACAACTTTGGGTTGCAATAAGATGTTATAACATATTTATTTAAAGGTCCAATAAGTTTGGAAGGAAAGCTGAGTAATGGAAGTCTGCCTCAACTAATCTTGAACCCTTACTCATGGACAAAGGTGACAATTATTCTCTAAGCTTTGATATTAAGAAAAATAAAAGAAAAAAAAAATTCAACTTCTTTATCGTTGGACTAACTTTTATGTTGATAATGATCACCAGAAATCTAGTATAATATTTGTAGACTTACCGGTGGGCACTGGATTTTCGTATTCAAGAACTTCAAAAATTCCTAAACCAGGAGATTCTTATCAAATTCATCATGCTCTTCAATTCTTGAGAAAGGTATATATATTATACGTTAATAAAATTTGAAATTCTAAGTAATTTTTGGAAAGATCTCGTTATAGATAGTTATTTAAAATTGAATCAAGTATTCTTCTTTTTCTTGTTCTTTCTTTCTTTAACGATAAAATTTACAACGAATTGAAATTTGCAGTGGTTGGGTGATCATCCAGAATTTATATCAAATCCATTCTATATTGCTGGAGACTCATACTCTGGTATGATTGTTCCAATTGTTGCTCACGAAATTTTGGAAGGTATATATTCTTATTATTGACATAAATGAATGATTAAATGAGATAAATTGTTATTCCTAACTTTGAATGTTACAGGAAATGAACATATTTTTCCATTTGTAAATTTCCAGGTGTGTGATTAGAATTATTTCACTTGTCTCCAATTTATTGCTTTGTCATTTTTGAGTTGTCAATTTTAATGTATGACAAATGGAGCATACTAACTAGGTTTTTCTTTCTTTTTTCTTTTATGTGTTAGGGATACATATTGGGAAATCCTTTCACTACTCCTCATTCAGATACAAATGCACAAATCCCTTTTGCTCATAACATGGGTCTCATCTCTGATGAATTGTTTGAGGTAAATAAAATTTGTGGAAGGAATTAAGTAGTTAAAAATCATAAATACTAAATTAGAGACAGATAAAGAGAAAAATAAATTGATCTAACTACAATTAATTCGTGTACACAGCCGTTGAAAACTAGTTGTCAAGGAGAATATGTCAACATTGATCCAAATAATGTGGAGTGCTTAAGACATTATGATACATTTAAAAAGGTTTGTTAGAACATTACTGTATATTATATGATGCATCATAGCTAGTTAATGTTATTAATTTCAGACAATTGATTAATATTTAAACCTTCAGTTTTATTTCGGATATTGATATATCTTTGTTTTGTTGTTCATCCATAGTGTACTTCAAAAATTCGGATAGGATGTATTTTATGGCCCAATTGTTCGTCTTTAAAACCACCTGATATATCTGGTCGTAGATCTCTCTTCAGCATCCCTGATAATCATCATAGATGTCCGGTACATAATTTCTTCTCCTTATCAATAAAATATGTTATTTTCATTCCCTTTATATATTTCTTTACCAAACCCTCTTATGAGTAGGCTCATACATGCATGATCTTGAATAATCATGTGAATTGGTTATTATGTAGGAGTATGACTACTTACTTTCTTATTATTGGGCTAACCATGACCAAGTCCGAAAAGCACTTCATATACATGAGGTACATGGGAGAAATTACTTTAAAAGGATATTTAGATATCGATTTATGAAAGACAGTGTTTAGAAACACCTACCTTTTTTTTTCCTCACAGGGAAGCATTGGAGAATGGATAAGATGTAAGGACAACAATTACTACAATTATGAACTTATCAGTGTTGTTCCTTATCACGTGATTCTTAGTTCTAAAGGATATCGGTCTTTAATCTATAGGTATAGTCTAACTCTATGTTAAATGACCAGTTGCAAGAATTTATTTGTCCTAATTATTTTTTGTGATTCAAATATAGTGGAGATCATGATTTGGTAGTGCCACATATAGAAACTCAAGCATGGATCAAATCTTTAAACTATTCCATTGTTGATGACTGGAGGCCATGGTTCATCGAGGATGAAGTAGCAGGGTAATTATTTTACTTGTATTATGAGGTATGAACTAATTCAATGTTACTTAATAGTAATTCTTTTTTGTTTTCTTGTGCAGATACACGAGAAGCTTTGCAAATAAGATGACATTTGCAACTATAAAAGTAAGAAAAAGAAATCAATTTTAAGTAATTAAGTTTTCCCATACAACCGATGATTGATTGTGTTTTTTTTTAATGAAATTTTCAGGGTGGAGGGCACACAGCAGAATACACACGAAAAGAATGTAGCATACTATTTAGTAGATGGATAGCAGGAGAATCCATATAAGAAGTTATATTGGTGAATCTCATTTATTTATTAAGTTTAAAATGAGATGTTAAATTTTTGACAAAGTACATGTCAACTACCATTAGCTATGCTTGCTTATTTGGGGTTGGGAGGACTCGACTCTTTGACCTCTTGGTCAAGAGTACATACCAATTGAGGTCAAGAGAGCTAAGCTTTCTTTGGCCTAAGTAAACTTTTGCATTTATTTCTATTTGTAGTTGTTAGTGGTTTGTTTATTTCTTTTCTCGGAAGAAAGTGGTTTGTTTGTTATGCTAAAAGGAAAGAAAATAATTATCGGACTTGGTGTATCTGTATCAATTAACTTATACTATGCTCATTTCAAAAAAAAAAAAAAAAATTAACTTATACTATGCTCAAAAGAGAAATGTGTGTATAATTTCAAAAAAAAGAAAAAGAATCTCAACACTCTATTCGGAACTGTCGGCTAATTTTAAATTGAGATATAAAAAGATTTTCAATAGAAGACCGATTGCTCACAAAATTTACTTCAACCATTACTTTCAAATTTCTTTACAAGATGACCTTTGAAGACAATAAAACTAGACGATAGCCATTATGCCAAACTGAAGCGTATAAAGTAGTCATGATTTTTGTTTTTGGTTTCACAAAGGTCTCGTACCAATGAAAGCCACAACCTGGAACTGTGATTAGCTAAAGCTTCTTTAACTAAATAATCAGTCTGTCGGTTCCTACCTCGAGGAATATAACAGAAATATAAACTAACAAATTGTTGTACCATATCTTGAATTTGCACAACCCAATGATGCACATTTGAAGTAGTATCTTGCTCCCCTTTGATCACATTGTATAACACTAATGGAGTTGGAATATACACTTGCATCATTAACTTGCATACGCTGAAGCAATTGAATATCCTGTAGGATGGTTTGAAACTTTGTCGTTACAGGAGTATATGTAATTTGGTCCATCATCTCCATAACCCCTTTTATATGTCCATTCGGATCAATAACAACAGCTCCCAACCCGAGACCTTCTTTATGTGCTTGCACCGCCGCATCAGTAAATAAAGAGAAGCAGTTTGAGGAATACCCCTTACCCCATCATTCTTCTGTAGCCTGTGAATTCCCACCAACGCTTTGGGTCTAGTTTCTTGCCAATATTCAATTATCCAATCACAATGTTGCATGAAATCCATAATATACACGTCCTTACAGAAATTGTTCTTGTCAGTCCATATGACCCAAAAGGCTATACATGCTTTCTCAAACTTCTCATCATGTAGGTGCTCAGCTAAACATACAAGTCGATCTGCAAAATTGTTACCCACCAATATCGTGGCATATACACGTCTGAAAAGTGTATCACATATTTGTGTAGATCGTGCGCACCCACATAACGCATGATCAACTGTCTCCATTTCATCGAAACACATTTTGCAGCTTGGGGACACATCCACTCCACATTTCCATAAACACCAGTTAGTTGGCAGACAAGACTTATAAGCTTTCTAAATAAACAACCTAATTTTAGATGGTGATTTAGCTTTCCATAATTTGTCCCATCATTGCTTCTGATTGTTGTTGCTTGACGATGCTTGACCCAAGGAAAGCCTTAGAGCAATTTTATATCCACTTTTTACTGTATACTCTCCTATCGACATATAGTGTCATATCCATTTATCCTCTTATTCTGTAACACTAATTGGAATTGTTGCTATAAGCCTTGTGTCCTCTTCAACCACAAAACTTCTAAATTTGCTAAAATCCCATCCTAAAGACAGGGTGATAAAGTCAGCCACCTTCAACCCTTCTGGTACTATCGCTTCATGAATTTGCATAGGCCTGAATGTTACTTCTTTTGGGATCCAGGGATCGTTAAAGAAATTTGTAGTTGTACCATTTCCCACTCATCGTCGCATGCTAGCTAGTAATTGATGTGCAATTTGCTTACCGCAAGTGTACGGGTCAAGTAATAATATAGTGTTTTCGTGTAAAACGAGTGTCGTCCTCTGGATTGGTTTTCTAGCAAATTAAGTATCGTGAATACTTTTGTTCAATTTTATTTAGGGAGCAAAACTCAATGATAAAAGATAAATCTAAAGACAAAAAGCATAAAATAAAAGTGGAGACTCAAAGGGAAAGATTCTTAGGGAATTGATTTCATTGATTAAGAATGAGGATTGATTAATAGGAATGAATTGACCGTGCAATTATTCTACAAGCCAAGGAAACTTTTATCACGATTACCTCTCCCGAGTATAATTGATTCTCATGCATATAAACCAACTTGATATCCCTATCTAAGTTCATTAACATGCAAGACATTATTCGGTTCGGTCCTTGTTATGCTTCTAAAGATATTCCAAATCCCGTCACAAACTTAGAATTTCTACTCTAGTCATGCAATTAAACAAGGTAAGTCTTAGGCCAAATCCTCTCTCCCGAGTTAGATTCAACACTTAAATCATTCAATTAGTGATCAAGTAATTGAAAGCATTAAACACAAAATTGCATGCATAGAATAAAAGCACATTCATACCAAAAATTAATCCAACAAACTTAAACAATTATATCAATCCCTAAGACAAACAACTAGCAATTCATAGTCTCTAAACCATAAACACTAATTGAAAGAAAAGCCATAAAAACTACAAGAGTTAAGGGAAAGAAAAGGGAAAACTCGAATCCGTCGAAACCGGCACGTCCCCGTCACGATCTCCACGTCTTCTCGCTTGATTCCCGCTCCTTGGCCTTGCCTTTAGCTCCCACAAAAGGTCTCTAGTCGAAATTAGGGCTAAAATCTAACCAATTGGTCTCCTCCAATCCGTAGCTGAAAAGATGAATTTATAGAAAATTTGCGGGTAACGTCGCAACGCTGTGTACATAGCGTCGCGACGCTGTCTCTGTTGCCGCCCACTTCAGAAAAGGAAAGGCAGCGTCCCGACGCTGGCCTACGGATGGCTCTCTTTTGACTTCTTCTTGGTTGAATATTTTCCGTTCTTTAGCCAATTTTCATGTCCCGAACACGTATTTAGCTCCAATTTCTCGATTTAACTCCGAAACATGATTCCTACAAAAAGAACATAAAATGCATAATTTTGGCCAATTAAATATAAAAGACTAGCTTAATTAATTAGGAAAACATAGCTAGCTATGCTCGCTATCAGTAATAGATCTCGAGCCCACACCAAACCACACCAGAAGACGGAACAATTGCTTTGATTGGAGCTTGCAACAACTGGTTTTGGTGTGCATATCTATCATGAATGACTCTCGACGCCAATAATTGGGGGTTAGTGAAAAGTCGCCACACCTGTTTAGCTAATAGTGCCTTGTTAAAGCTTGTCAGTTCTCTAAAATTTAAACCCCCTACTTCTTTAGGAATGCATAAATCCACCCATTTAATTTCTCCTAATGTATTTTCCTTTTGACAGAGGTGGAGCCCCACCAAAAGCGAGCCATCATTCTATGAATATCATCACAAAGTGTTTGTGGTAAACGAAAACAACTCATGACATATGTGGGTATGACCTGAACTACACTTTTAATAAGAATTTCTCTGCCACCCACTGAAAAGAAATTCCCTTTCCATCCTTGTAATGTTTGTCAAACCCGTTGTTTGATTGCTTTAAAATCTTCTCACCGATTTCTGGAAAAAGATGATGGAACACCCAAGTATTTTCCAAGACAATCAACCATGGGCATGTCCAACACGTTTGATAGCACAATACAAAAATCCCTATTCACATTAGGTGAGAAAAACAGAGCAGGTTTTGTAACATTAACCACATGTCCCGAGGCTAACTCATAAATTTATAATAGTGATTGAAAAGCCCCAACCTGCTCAATTGTTGCTCTACAGAAGATGAGACTATCGTCAGCAAAAAAGAGATGCGAGATCTCACGAAAAAAATTATCTGGCTCGAAACCAGTCATTATATTACGAGATATTGCCCTCGTTATCAGAGTAGATAAAGCCTCGGAGCATATCAAAAAAAGATAGGGAGAAAGCGGATCATCTTATCGTAACCCACGTTGGGGCATGATGCTTCCAGTAACCCAATGAAAATAGTTATCATCACTTATATACAAATGATCTTCTCTTTATCTAATCAATGTAAACTTTGGTTGTATTTCCAACCGTTTAACTAATATCTAAAAAGTATTATTGAACTAAATAAATATCAACAAATTTAAAGCGATGAGTTTAAAGTTGACATGATTAAATCTAAATTTGTTTCAAAATCCATTACCTGATTTTCACGGATTGCATTAGCAATATCTCACCGATTTCTGGAAAAAGATGATGGAACACCCAAGTATTTCCCAAGACAATCAACCATGGGCATGTCCAACACGTTTGATAGCACAATACAAAAATTCCTATTCACATTAGGTGAGAAAAACAGAGCAGGTTTTGTAACATTAACCACATGTCCCGAGGCTAACTCATAAATTTATAATAGTGATTGAAAAGCCCCAACCTGCTCAATTGTTGCTCTACAGAAGATGAGACTATCGTCAGCAAAAAAGAGATGCGAGATCTCACGAAAAAAATTATCTGGCTCGAAACCAGTCATTATATTACGAGATATTGCCCTCGTTATCAGAGTAGATAAAGCCTCGGAGCATATCAAAAAAAGATAGGGAGAAAGCGGATCATCTTATCGTAACCCACGTTGGGGCATGATGCTTCCAGTAACCCAATGAAAATAGTTATCATCACTTATATACAAATGATCTTCTCTTTATCTAATCAATGTAAACTTTGGTTGTATTTCCAACCGTTTAACTAATATCTAAAAAGTATTATTGAACTAAATAAATATCAACAAATTTAAAGCGATGAGTTTAAAGTTGACATGATTAAATCTAAATTTGTTTCAAAATCCATTACCTGATTTTCACGGATTGCATTAGTAATTATCTGTATCCACTGTTCATTTTATAAATTTATAAAGGGTAAAATACCTTTTTGGTCCCTCATGTTTCGGGTTCGTTTCCAATAGGTCCCTAGGTTTCAAAATCAAACAATCAAGTCCCTACTGTTTAAGAAATGTATCTATTGAGTCCCTCCACCGTTAATTTTTTTAACGGTGGTGACGTGGCAAGCTAAAAAATATTAAAATTTTAATTTTAAATTAAAATAATTAAATGATTAAAAAATTAAAAAAAAATCATCTTCTCTCTCTAGTCTCCCACATCTTCGTCTCTCTCTTCTGTGATTTTCTTCCCTTCTCTCTCCTCTTCTCTTTCTCTCTTCTTCTCCCCCACCCATCCCCTCCTCGTCGGCGTCCGGCGATAGCCCCCGTCGTCGCCGCCACCGTCCTCCACCTCTCTTCTTCTTCTTACCCACCCAAAAAATCTCTCTCTCTCCTCTCCCCCACCCCCACGATATCCCTTCTCTTTCTTTCCCTTTCTTTTCCCATTCTTTCCCTCGCAGCTGCCGCCATTCCCGTCGTCGCCGCTTCGATTTGCATGGAAAGGGTCTGCTGAGCGAAGCCTTTCATAGGAGGTGGATTGGTGGAGGTGGATTGGTGGAGGTGTTGTCGGAGCCGAAACTCTCGCTCCAGTAAACGAAACTCTCTCTCTTCTTCTCTCTCTTGGTCGCTGGCTCGCTCCTGGTGTGGCCCTTGCTTTTCTTCCATTCTTCGAGTTCGTTTACTGGCAAAGAAACTTCTCTTTTTTCCCTTTTTTTCTTGAATTCATGTCGGTATGTTTTTCCTCTTTCCCTTCCCAAATCGATTTTTCCCCGTCTCGATTCATCACGATTCCATTTTGTTCGATTCGATTTAATTCACTTATCTTACTTGGGTTTTTCTTTCTATTGATTGTTGATTTTCCCATTTCATTGTTTCCAACATGATCCCCCCTTTCCCCTTTTCGTTCCTTTTAATTTCACTTCGTTGATTGTTCGATGCCCTTTTTTCTTTGGAGATTTGCTGATGCTTGTCATGTCTGGATTCTCTCCCCCATATATATATAAATACTAATTCGTTGAGATTTGTAGGATTTTTTTGTGATTTTTGTGAATCTACGTCTCTCTCTCGTTTGAATTTATTCGAAATGTTTCCTTCTTGTTTCCTCTTTAGTGTGAACAAATCGTAACCACTGGGACTCAAAATTTGTGTTTTGTTCGCTGTTAATTTCCAAATTTTCGGCTCCGACAACACCTCCGCCAATCCGCCTCCCTCTCCATGCAAATCAAAGCGGCGGCGACGGCGACGGGAATGGTGGCGACGGCAAGGGAAAGAATGGGGAAAGAAAGGGAAGTGGTATCGTGAGGGTGGGGAGAGGAGAGAGAGAGAGAGAGATTTTTTGGGTGGGTAAGGAGAAGAATAGAGGTGGAGGACGGTGGCGGCGACGGTGGGGGCTATCGCCGGACGCCGACGAGGAGGGGATGGGTGGGGGAGAAGAAGAGAGAAAGAAAAGAGGAGAGAGAGGCTAGAGGGGAAGAAAATCACAGAAGAGAGAGACGAAGATGGGGGAAACTGGAGAGAGAAGAGGAATTTTTTTTAATTTTTTTAATTATTATTATTATTTAATTATTTTAATTTAAAAAATTAATATTTTAATATTTTTTAACGTGTCACGTCACCACCGTTAAAAAAATTAACGGTGGAGGGACTCAATAGATACATTTCTTAAACAGTAGGGACTTGATTGTTTGATTTTGAAACCTAGGGACCTATTGGAAATGAACCCGAAACATGAGGGACCAAAAAGGTATTTTACCCATTTATAAATAAGCAAAACATGTACTTATAGATATTAGGTTTGTATTAAATACTTGGATAATCTGGTTTAAATTGAAAATAAAATTAGATTTTTTTTTTCTTTTAAATGAAACATCCGAATTTGTAATGGGCGTAACTTTTAAGAAAAATATAGTAAGAGCAACGTTTGGAAAAATTATTCCACAAACTATCGCCTCTTAATAACCAATGGATACAAATTTAAAATATGTTTTAAACTCTTCTCTCTGCATCTAATGGTTCAATACTATCCATTAAAAAAAATACAAAATGCAAAAACCACCTTAAGTATGACAATTGTAACTATCACCTCTAAACTTGAGTGTAAATATTAAATCCTCAAATCCTCAAACTTTTAAATGTGTATTAGATTATATGGGCTCCCATCTCAAAACCGGCAATGAGTGGGGTGACCTAGGTAGCTTATATATTGTGAGGGCTCCACCAATCTTTTCAATGTGGGATCCTCGACATGCCCCTCAAGATGGGGCCTCTTTTGGGTTCACCATTCTTGGATCGGATCCCAATTTCTTTTTATTGGACCGAATACCCGTTTGAGTTTAATGGACTCTGATACCATATTAGATTATATGGACTTTCATCTCAAAACTAATTGGATCTCTAAATTTTGAATGATAAAAATTAAACCCTCCAACTATGATAAAGGTAGAGATTTGATTCATTTTACTTTATTCTTTCTCCCCATTCTACCTTCTCTACTTTCTACTAGTTTGAAGGGAGGGGATAGAAAATAGAGGGGTGGAATGAGGAGAGAGAAATATAGTAAAATGGACCCAATGTGTGTGTGTGTTTTTTTATTAAAAAGTTAACCCAATTTTTACGTTTATGTTTAATTTTTACCATTCAAAATTTAGGGCTTCAGTTTTTTTTATAATTAATTTATTTATTTTACAATAGGGCTTCAGTTTTTACCTTGAAAGTTTAGTGTTATTGTTACACCCTATTTTAGGACTTGTTCTTTAAAATCTTTAAAAAATTTAAAAGGTCAAAAGTGTCTAGTCTCTCTCTCAATCAATAATTCTTCCAAAATTGTCAATATGGACATAACTTAACTGACATGAGACTTGTACTAATGAATGAAAGGTTTGTGGTTCAAATCTTTCATCGTATGTTATAGACGAAAAATCCAATTTTTTCTAGAAACGGGAGACTTATTCTTAGTTGCAGACTGCAGTGGGCTTCCATTTTTTATTGTGATTCAAAATGTAAAAAAGTCCATTCCCAAACGTAACAAGGAAGGATATGCACTATTGGTTATCAATACAACTTTATGCTAGTTGAACTATGCTCTTGTTAGCATATTGTTTTGGATCTCCACATCCACAAAAAGCTTTTAAGCGTGATTTTAATATTGTTTTTTCGACTTCGTTATGATTATCTTAACCAAATATTATGAAGTCAATAAGAACATGCTTCAAGTGACATAAATTTTATATCTAATCGTGAGATTAGAGATTTAATCTCTTACTCTACATGTTGAAAAAAAAAAAAACAAATGCTATGAAATTCTTTTTCATACTTTTAACGAAGTTAAAAGCATTTTTCTATTGATTCAAATTTATACCAAACTTCCTCTTACACTTTAAAATTCCTATAGAAGAAATGTTTTCCAAATTTTTTTTACTGGAAAGTGTTTCAGTTTAGAATATTTCTTTAGCAAATTTATGAATTTTTTTGACGTTCGTGCAGTACAAAACTTTAGTTTTCTTGAAATTGGTGAATATTAGAGGTTTTTACATTTTTTCTTAAAATGAGTGGATGAGTTGACATACACGGAATAGAAGATAAAAACTGCAACATTTATCTAAGTTATGAGTCTAATATTATGAATTGAAAATTTTATGTGAAAACTAATACTATCAAATTACATGAGCTTCCATCTCAAAACCAATTGGCAATGAATAGAGTGACCATTGTAGCTTATATATTGTGAGGTCTCCACTAATCTTTCCGATGTGGGATCCTCAACAAATACAACTTAAGTTTAGGGCTAAAAATTGAACTTTTTCCTTTCAATGATTTTTTTTTTTTTTTCATTTTTAAAGTTTAGCAACATATAGAGTGAGAATTTGAAGACCTTTTGGAAGATGATGTATTTTTTGTCGATAAAATTTTTTAAAAAAATTAATTGAGATTTTTTAAAAACTAAAGACGAGATTCAAAATAGACTAAGTGCATGCTTGGAAGTGACTTTGAAAAATGTTAAAGTCGGTTTTTTTTTTCATATGTGAAATCACCACAAAACATATATTTAATCATTCAAAATCAATTTCATGTCCGACTCTACGTTCTTCAACGTGAGTATCTTATATTTTGAATAATTAAAGCACGTTTCAAATTGATATTGAATTTGAAAAAAGTGACTTTAACCATTTCATAATACCTCTCAAACATGCACTAAGAGAAGATTGAGAATTGGCTAAAAGAATAGAAACTATGTGCATATTTGGAAGTGATTTTGAAGGAATTAAAATTACTTTGGTTATATTCAAAATCACTAAAAAAAACATGTCTTTAATAATTCAAAATCAATTTCAATGATTGAAAATCACGTTTAAAAATGTAAAATCTAACGTGAAATTGTTTTTGGATAATTAAGAGTGGGTTTTCCCAAACATGTCCTATACTATAAAACCTAAATTAAATCGTAATATTCTGAAATTTCGAAATTAATTAAAAGAAAAAGAAAAAGAAAAAGAAAACCGGTTCTTTGTGAAAGTCCAAAGAAGCAGAAAGTGTAGCATGAACCGGGCATATATAGATTCAGCCCTTAAACCCTTCTCCTAAACCTAGTCGCCTCCTTCTTTTTCTTTTTCTTCTGTGTGTGTGTTCGATTGCCCTATTTCTTCTGCAACTTCCCTTCTTCTAAACCTAGTCGTCTCTCCCTTCTCTCCATTCTTTTTCTGTCTCTTCGATGCCCTATTTCCTCTGCCAGGTCGTTTCTCGGTCGGTCCCAACACCAATCAACTAACTATTTTTAGTTTCTTGTGTCTGTTGTTGGGAAAATGATTGAATTTTATCGGAATTCTTCAATTCAATGGAAGCCCTCACCTGTAGTAGCGCTAGCCTCCAGCGCCGATGACTCTCAGGTCGCGGCTGCCCGAGAAGACGGCTCGCTTGAGATTTGGTTGGTTTCTCCTGGTTCCGTCGGGTGGCACTGTCAGCTGGTACAGTTCATTCTCATTTTTTTTTTTCAATTTTTGGTTCTATTGATTGATTTTGAAGTTTGATTAGGTTGTCTTTTTGATGTAGACGATCAGTGGAGACCCTACTTCTAGGGTTTCGTCACTTGTCTGGTGCTGTGCCGGTTCGAGAGATAGGCCTTCTGGTCGCTTACTTTCGTCCAGCATTGATGGTTCTATTTCGGAGTGGGATTTGTTTGATTTAACGCAGAAGGTATACGGTCTTGCCTCCACTAACAGCTGCTGTTCATTGGCTGTAGTCTTCCGAACTTCACGTTAACGGGTTCATGTGTTGTTTCTTGTACTGGCCAAATGTCCAATCCAATTCTTGATAGCAGAGCATGCCCTAGCTTTTGTTGAGTCACCAGATACTTGCAACACCTATAAAAGCGTGTGTGCAATAGAGTATTGTAATGGCATTAATTTACTCAATTTCTTCTTGAAATGCTATCTGAAACACAAGGAGTTTAAGACTGTTATCTACGCGATTTATAATCAAACTTTAAGTTCACAGAAGATGTTTAAATATTGGTCGAAAAATTTGTTGACAAAATGGTGAAATTCGCGGTTAGTAATAGATCTTAACGCTGTTTTGGGTCTCTGGGAGTACCATATTTAATTTTGAGAAGTCTGTGTTTGATTTATGGTTATTATTTTCACAGACTGTTTTAGAATCAATTGGCGTCTCCATCTGGCAAATTGCTGCAGCACCCTGTAATATTCCTGAAATTCACAGGGAGGTAAAGCCCCAAGACATTGAAAACGGGCACTTAATTGACAGCGAGAGTGATTGCCAAGATTGTAGTGAGAGTGAAGACGATTCTAATTCATCTGAGCTTCGCGTCCAATCTAGTGATGTGAATCCATCTCTAGCAATTGCTTGTGACGATGGTTGTGTGCGTATTTACAATATATGTGATGCAGAAGAGTTTGTTTACAAAAGATCTCTGCCTAGGGTCAGTGGTGAGAATCTATTCCCAGATTCATTTCAGCTATGCCATTTTTTTTATCTCTCTGTTATCTGGATATTTATACCTTCTTTGTCTTGCTGCTACTCCCAGGAAAGGTTTTAAGTGTGACGTGGAGTAATGATGCAGAACGGATATTTTCAGGAAGCAGTGATGGGTATGTACTTGAACCACCTTTTGTTACTTGCGATGAAAAATTATATAATGTATAAAGTGTATTATCCTTCTCCAATTTACTTTGTTAAGGTACGGTTACTCCATGTTTTTTTTTCATCTACCACTTTCAGGTTTATACGATGCTGGAATGCTAGTCTCGGACATGAAATCTATAGGATTACTGCAGGACTTGGAGGTTTGGGCAGTGGACCAGAGCTTTGTGTATGGTCATTACTTTCCCTTAGGTAAAGAATCACATACTTGTGATTGCATAGTTGGTTAGGTGATATCTTTTACCACTCACGATCATACTTTTCTGTTCTTGAGACATTTGTTATTTGGTATTTCCTGTTAATTGCAGGTGTGGTACCCTTGTCAGTGCGGATAGTTCTGGTAGTGTGCAGTTTTGGGACAGTAATCATGGAACTCTTTTGCAAGCACACACCCTACACAAAGGTGATGTGAATGCACTTGCAGTTACTCCTAATCATAATCGAGTATATTCTGCTGGCTCTGATGGTCAGGTACTGACTATTGGTCATTATATATGTTTCATATTTGTGCTTTTGTACAACTCTCGCTCATTGCCCAATCATGTTTGCACTCATCTACATTTTTGTGCTTGTACGCCACTCAGTATTCTTGTCTTTACATTAAAAAGTTCTTGTTGTATCATTATCCATTTAAAAGTTCCTTAATTTTTATATTTGTATCAGTTTCTTAGTAATGAACATTCAGTTTTGAATTATTTATTGATTGGTACATGTCAAATTTCTTCTCTGCTCTTTTGAATGGGCTGGAAATGTCCAAAATTAAATATTTGATTGTTTTGGCCCATGTCCACTTGATAAGTTTCTTTCTTCTTCTTCTTCTTCTTCTTTTTTTTTTTTTTTTTTAATTTTTAATTTTTAATTTTTTTAAACAAAGAAGGGGTTAGTTTGTACAATAACTATCCATATTGCTTCTCGGTTGATGCTTTCTCCCAATTTGGCTTCCTTGCTAGGGTTTATGGTTAAATTCGTACTTGTTGTTGACAGGACTGCCTTTTCAATTTCATCACTCTGTCACATTATCCCAAACAATGAATGCAATCAATGATTACATGAATTACAAGCTTAATTGCTGAGGAATTGAGTGAATGCTTGCATAGTTTATTTTTATGTGGTAAACCAAATTCCGTGACACTAGTGTCTTATGAATGTATTGTCTTTGTAGGTTATTCTCTATAAGCTCTCTAACGAGAATGTTGCATCTAGAGAAGACCAGAATTCTTCTGAAGTGATGAAGAAATGGATTTATGTTGGTCATGTGAGGGCTCATACTCATGATATCAGGGCTTTGACTGTTGCGGTACCAATTTGTCGAGAAGGTATTTTCCTTAGTTATTGTTCCTTATCAGTGTCATTTTTGTCTATACCAAAATTGGGCAATTTTTATCAGATACATCTGGGAAGAACTCTAGATTTGTTGGTAAAGCCTAAATTCATAATCAAGATTGAATTGATTAATTATTTATTTTTGGTTTTGGTTTTGTACAATCCCTTTTGTTTTTGTACTTTCTTAGAGTTTTTTTATTTTTTTTTATTTTTTTTCTCTCTTCTCTCTTTCTATACAGCAGAGCTGTCTCAAGATGAAGAGGTAAAAAGAGTCCGTTATAAGAAGAAACCTAATGATTTTAGCTATCGTAAGTGGGCCCATTTGGGAGTTCCTATGCTAATCTCAGGCGGTGATGATACAAAGCTGTTTGCATATTCTGCTCAAGAATTTACCAAATTTTCTCCCCATGATATATGCCCTGCACCACAAAGGGTACCTATGCAACTCGTACTTAATACAGTTTTCAACCAAGCACCATTATTACTTGTTCAGGCTGCTCACTCCCTGGATATCCTATGTGTTCGCCCAAAAAGCGGTTCCTTTAGAGATATGGCTTGTGGCCCTTCTAAGGGACTTGCGAAGGCAGATTTATTGGTTCGAGTTAAGAGCAAGGCATCTCGAAAGATTATCTGCAGTACTATTTCCAACTCTGGGAAGCTATTTGCATATTCTGATCACACCAAACCCAACCTATTTGAATTGAAGAAATCTGGAGGAAGCAAATGTTCGTGGACTGTTAATAGACGGCAACTTCCAAATACACTACCATTTGCCCATTCTATGGTCTTCAGTTTTGATTCTTCTCGATTAATCATAGCAGGGCATGATAAAAGGATATATGTAAGTTGTCCTTTACTAGTAAATTATGTACTTGAATTTAGTTTTCTATATTTTTTTTATAAAATACATCCACCCCGCCCATCTGATTTATTTGAATATTGTGCTTGCTTATATTAGATGTCTTATTTATGATACAGCTGCCTGAGTTATGGATGTATTTTTCTTATAACCTGTTAACTCATGAAACATGTTTGAAATTGTGTGCTATGAGTTGATGGAATTATTTTGTAAAATCATTTCAATCAAATATGATGATTATCATTTTATTTCTGTTGCTGTTGAAAGAGGAGTGTTTAGCTGATTGCTATTTTGGTTGGTTAATTGCATTCTGTTGATTTCTGTTCTCTCGGTGAACCATAAAACTAATATTTTAAAACATTTATGCTGCTGTGTGGTTTGGTTTGGTCAATTTATGAGTGGTATTTAGTTAATAATTATTAACCTTTTCTGGTGGGGACAGGTTGTAGATGTGGGCAGTTTGGAAGTCATACATAGTTTTACACCTTTCCGGGAGCTGCAGGGTGATACACTGCCACCTGTTGAACCTCCTATAACAAAAATATTTACAAGCTCAGATGGGCAGTGGTTAGCTGCAGTAAACTGCTTTGGAGATATATACATATTCAATATGGAGATAATGAGGTTTGTTATCTTGATCTGCTGATGTATTGTTTCATAATCAGCTTATCATTGTCCTCTCTCATTGTCTGCCTTCTCATGGTTTCCAAGAAAGTTGTATATGAATTATTATTTTCTTGTAACAGGCAACACTGGTTCATTTCAAGACTAGATGGAGCCTCAGTTACAGCCGGAGGCTTTCCTCAATGGAACAACAATGTGCTTGTAGTCACTACTTCTTCAAATCAGGTTTATGCCTTTGATGTTGAGGCCAAACAATTAGGAGACTGGTCAATGCGGCATACACAAGCTCTCCCAAAGAGATTCCAAGAATTTCCTGGGGAGGTTATTGGTCTCTCTTTTCCACCATCTGCCACTTCTTTGCCTGTTATCGTGTATAGTTCCAGGTATTGCTATATTTTACCATTTTATGTGCTGCAGTTGAATGTACTTCAACGAATAATCCCTTTTAAAAATGGAATTTTGTTTGTTTAATTTGATAGACTTGCACTATTGTGTGGCTTTGCTATGTGCTAAGGTTTTGGTTCTATTGTATCCTGTCTGTACATTTCCTGCAGCAATAGATATTATACTCAGGTCTGTGCTACAAGGTTCTGGAATGCTTATTCTTGTGAAGTGTTTCACGATGTTACATAATGACAATGTCATTGTCATCGAACCATGTTAATGAGCTTGTTCCCCAGAATTTGTAGAATGATTAACAGATGCATTGACATTGAAAAGTTAGACAGTCAAGTCACTTTTGTTTACTCCTTTAAAATTTGATTGTCATTCTTATTATTCTATTGCCCCAGCAGAATGGAGAGAGAAGTACGGTGCTCTAAACTACCATGGACATTTTCATTCTTGTAATGGTCATTTTCTTTTTTCATACTGAGTGAATTTTCATTATGTAAGTTTTATAGTTAGGCACTACCAGCCCACATTTTTCCGGCTGGCAGTTAATGGTGGCATGTGCTGAGATTTGGTTGGTGATGTGCTTAGTGTTCCTGCTTCCCAGTATTTCCAATATCTATAATCATCCATGCAGGTCTTCAAAATGCATTTCACCCTTTAGCATGTTCTGATTATTTGTTGATTTGCTTGAATCAGTCGTATCTATAACATTCCTTGTGGGGGAGTCTTGGTGCTCTACTCATGTTTAGCTCTGTTTAATCTAGCATATCTCGTGCTATACATTTTGAAACTTGACTGGAAAATTCTCTTTTATTTTGTAGGGCAATGTGCTTAATTGACTTTAGGATGTCAGTCGATCAAGATGATGAATATATCATGATAAGTGGACAAGATTCAACGGTGAAGAGTTTACGGGGAACCCCAATAAATGGGAAATTGAAACGTAAGTTAAGAGACTGCCAAACAGAGGGTAGACTACATGGTAGAAAGAATTTTGAAATTTTTCCTTTTAGAGATCCTGTTTTACTTATTGGACACCTCTCCAAAACTTCACTCTTGATTATAGAAAAACCATGGTTAGAAGTGGCTAACACTTTCGATGCCCCACCTGTGCACAGACATATATATGGGACTTAAGTCCTCATATTAAAGGCGTTTTTTAGGATATACTTGAATGTGTTGGAATCCACCATTCTTTCTATGACATCTCTCAATTTCTTACAATTTTGTTCTGGGGAGGGGGGTCATCTGAGCGTCTCAAGCAGTGTTGTATTGTATTATTGAATTTTTTTTTTTAACTTGAAAGTAGTTCTTTTAGTCTACGAAGTTCTTGCACTCGTCCCTCCCCTCCCCCCCCACTCCCGACCAAAATAAAAAATAAAAGAACACGCCATCAAGACAGTACTTAAGCTGTCTTTGTTATTAGTATTTGCAGTGATTTTGATGCAGGGCATTCTTATTTACCAACGGTTATATATTTTTGAAGTATTCTGTTTGCTAATTCAGAATGAAGAACAGTTGGAGTAGAATTAGTATACTTCCCAGGTTATAATAATATACTAGTGTGGAGTTTCGGTGGAAAATTGAACTGACTTGCAGTCTTAGTCAGGCAGGTGAAAGTCTTAACTCTACTTGCTGATTTCTTGATTACTAACTACTACAGCTAAGTATCTTTAAATTCTTGATATTCCCATGGAATGAATTTGTGTAAGATCTGATTGGAATGGTATACAATGCATCTTTGAAAAGGATATTGTGCAGAAATGTTAATTCCAATAAGTGAACTGTTCATGTGTGGCCATAGCGCTTGGTCTAAGAAGCTTGCATTGGTCCAGTGCAGTTTATTAGCTGGTCAAATTGGCCCTATTCAATTATGGACTCGCGGACAAGGTACAGAGTCGTGATAATCATTTTTAGGGAGGCATAACAAAGGGATGTTAAAATTTTCGAATTGCTCATTCTAGTTGCTGGAATGTGGGATTTAGATTCTTTTAGGATTTAGCGACTCTTTTTTATATCTTGATAAATGTTAAGTAGATAGTAAGAATCTGTATTGTACCTTGAGGTGAGAAGCATGGCAGATCCTGTCATTGAGTGTACAAAATTCCAGGTAAGTTGTTGCTCCATTTGTGTCCAGATGAAGCTTGTTAATATATAATAATTCTACAACAATGAGCGAAAGAGGATTGACATTGGACGTGTCAGAGTGAAGTGGGCAGAGTTGTCCATTACCCAGAATCCATATCTTCTCCAAGATGTGGGCGCAATTTTCTGGAGAAAAAAGGTATATTTTTTTTTAAAAAATTTAAAAGAAACAAGAAAATTCAATAATTGCAGCGGTTTCATTTAATGGATCATATTCCTAGTCGGTAGCTGTCCCAAGAGTGGTGGGGTTGGTCTTATTTTCGTCCGTTTTGGTTTGAATTGAAGCTTCGTTTTCGACTTCCTTCCAACATGTTTGTCTCTTTCGTACTCACCTTGGGTTCGCCTTCCCATTTTCTCTTCAATAATCAAATGTTGTTTGGTCATTTAACAGCTAGGCTGGCATCTTCCATTGCCCCCAAGCTAAAGTTGCTCTTTTGAGTTGTGCCTCTTATTATTATTATTGCTTAATCATCTTCTTTTCTCTCTTTATTCAATTCACTTTATGTGGGAAATATCGCGCCACCTTCCTTGTTTTTGAACCACATCCCTTTTTCTATTTTTATTATATAAATTCAAACAAGAATTTTGAATTTTGAATCTATAACCTTTTAGGGAAGTTACCCTACTTTGACAAATTGAGCATAACTCTCTTTTGTTTTTTTCTATAGTTGGAGGGAAGAGAAAGTGAGAAATTGTTTGAAGTTATTTGCGAAAATATATTTTTAATCATAATAGGAGCCTATTGTAGTTAAGGTATCTATTTTAAATTTTTACCTTTATCTTTGTTGTACTAAAAAATTTTTAATTAATTAGTTTCTCTCATTGTTCCAATTTTCTCAACTAATTTTCTTTTGTAAAGAAGTTGGATATATTTAATGAGGGTTGATTTTTCTGTCTATAGTAACAAAGATATGAGATGTAAGCTACAAACTCATTTTTTTTTTTTTTGGTCCATTTTTAGTGTTTCCTGTTTCCCATTGCATTGACAAGAACGTGGAAAAGAGAAGGTACACAGCCGAAAACATTAGGGGAAAATTAAATTGAAAATAAGAATAACAACAAAAGGAACAATATCCCTCTGATATATATAACATGTCGTTATCGTTTACTTGACGGCCCAGAAAAAGGGTTGGAAGCAGCGGCGGAATCGCTAATTTCCTCATTCTTCTGGTGCTGATTTTTCAGAGCGATAAAAACCAAAGTGTTTCCTCAGTGCAGATTTTCTCTGTGTTTAAAAGTTTCATCTTTTAGTTAATACGACATTAAAAAAAACTCGCCCAATTTCATAATTGACCAAATTAAACTGAAAGAAGAAGAAGAAGAAGAAGAAGAACTTACCTTGAAGTGGGTTGCAGAGAATCCCTGTGAAAAATCTATTGCATTCTCCTCCAAGGCTTCGTTGCTTGATGCTGTATTGATTTTCTGCAAATATAAAATCAACAACATAAGGTTGGTTTGGTGGGTATTTTCTTGGATTTACAGGGAAGAATCTAAAGGAACTGTTCTTTACACTTGCTTTGCCATAGCCATATACAGGGGAGCTAGCAGTGTCATCAAGGTAAGAATGTTGCTGATTTCTGCCATTTTGTTTGCCCTTCTTGCTCTTCTTTTTCTCCTCCTTACTACATTTTATTGCTGATTTTGAAGCTGAAAAGGCATAGGCAGAATACCCATTATTGTAAAAGCATTCTTCATTGTCCTCAAGGTAATGTGGTGGACCTGAGGAAGCATCAGACACCATTGATAGATCTTCTTCATCCTCCTCCTCTGCTCTTACTTTTGCTTCTTTTTCCCTATAATTCTCACCAACCCCGCCACCGAAATGATGCTCTGAAGTATAGGATTGGTCTAAGTACATAGTCCAACCTGATTCACCTCCACTGCAATAATGTGTAGCAGACCAATCATTCATGGTGACAATTCAATGGTTTGGGCTTTGAGGGGATTTTTGCCTTCAGGTAGCAGAAGAGGCGATGAAGATTGGAATGTTTATATAACAAAACTTTCCCTTTCTCTTTCTCTGAGTTGTGGCATTTCTATTGAAGGGAGAAAAGGGATCAAAACAATCACACCAAAATCCTGGACTTAGTTTATCCCTCGTTTTATCTTTTGGCCTTTCCTTTCTTTATCTGTTTGTGGACACATCAGAGATGCCAGTTGGCAAGAACAATGGGCAAATCAACAACAATGATGATATCAAAAGCGACAAACGTTTGGATGTGCAACAACAGTAGGTCCCCCTGCAAATGTACAATGGTGGTGCTGTCATTTCCATTAAAATTGAAGCCTATTTTGGATCAAACCCATCTTCATTTTACCTTTTATCATACATTTTGTTTCTCCTCCCATCCCTTGAGAGCTTTAATTAAGTTTGGATTTTACTTTTCTAATGATCTCATTGACTAATCTTCATCAGTTTCTTTATATCTCCCTTTTTGACCCATCATGGCTGCCTTTTTCTCTCAATCAGGAAAAGAAGATGTTAAAAACATCACCTTTTCACATTATACTTTGCTGGGTGTCCTTTGTTTTTTCTTCTCTTTCTTGTTTTTATCAGCTGTTTGGTTTTGAATGTTAAAAGTAGCATTTGGACTTCCATTTATTGTTAAACAACCGACAAGCATATAATTAGGTGCTCTGTGTATCTTACTTGCAAATCCCATTTTTCAAATTCTTGTTTTGTCTTTTCCTATCGCCATGGTTCTTCTCCTTCTTCACTGAGTTATGAATGTTATGGAGTTCTCTTTTTGAAGGAATTTACTACATTTGCTGTTTGTTTATACCTAGCTTCTGTTTTAAGCGTTCAATCTCATATATCTTCTAAAAGCCAAAAGGGTGGGTCTTCATTGAAAAATCGCTCAAAAAGTTAAGATTCTGCAGTCCCCACGGTGGAAGCCCCTCATGGCTAAATTATTGACTCCTTTTTTGTTGTTAGACTCTCTTGCATTGGAGATTGGTTTTGGTCGGCGTTTTCGATTAGACCCTCGATGTGCTGACTGTTTTAATCCCATCCCTTTCTCATAATTCATTTTCTCTTTCTTTTTCTCTGTTATGTCAGTTCAGTTCCATTACAAGAAAAAATGGCCTTGGCCTTGCTGGTGAGTGTGTGAGTAGTAGAATTCCTTTAAAAGTGACCCAAAACTCCACCAAAGTTCTTGCTTGTTGAGATTTTTTTAAGGCTTGAGAAGTATGGGCTTTGGTTGCAAAGAAGATGGTCCCTAAAGTAGCAATGGGAGAAGGGAAGCAAGGTCAAACATGGCCAGTGGCCTCTAGAATCACCATCTCTTCTCATAATTCCACCTTTTCAAAGATTCTTCTCTCCCTCACATACTTCCATAGCTTCCTTTCTCTTTCAGGGCAAAGACAAATAATTCGACATCCGTATATGTTAGCTGAGTTAAAGTCAAACATGCCTTTTTCGCTTTTGCATTAAACACTTGGTGTTAAAAAGTCCTTGCTGCCAATAATGGAATCCATTAAATGCTTTGTGAGATTACTAGAGTTGGATCTCCATTCAGATGTCATTTTCTTAATCAAAGTTTCGAATCAAAAAGTGGGTTTTGAATTTTGGAACGTTTCTTTCTTGTAAGCTCGAGTTTTGATGAGGGATTGGACTGATTTAATAGTTGCAGAAAATCTTGCTTCTGTTTGAAACTTTCAATCTAGATTGCCAAGGACATTATATCTCAGCAGGTAATGAAACAAATCTTCCATTGACTACCAAATTTGTTTCTAAATTTTGAATGAAAAAATGTTAACTTCCCAGCAATACAATACAAAGACAAAACTACAGATGGATACTTTCAGTCTAAAACACTGGAAGGCTTTAAAGAGATGGGAATAACTTATTCAAACAGAATGGCAATGCATAGAATTCATCATTTCTTACATCTGAACTGTATAAGCAAAATTTTTCCCACCAATGCAAGCCACTGTCTTTTCGAGTTACATCGTTCTCTCGGAAAAGTGTGCAATCCAGAATTAGAGCAACCAAAGAAGCCACCGTTGCGTGAGACATGAAGATCACAACGACCACATCGTTAAACTGCAATGTAGAATCAGAAAACGGGCAATCAATAAAATGACTAGAACAGGAATAAAACATTCACTCACATGGTTGATTTTTTATTGTCCCTTTCTGCTTACCCATCCTTGGCCAGAGTAGATGTGCTCTGACTTCAAACCTTGACGATAATATTCTCTGAAGTATTGTGGTATAGACAAACCCAAAAAGAAGGAGGAGCCCAAGATGAATTTTGTTCTGAAACTGTTCAAGTTACAGAACTGGAGAAAACCAAGCCCAGAAGAGGCTGGGGGAAAATCACATTACTGTCAGTGTCCAATTTTCAACAATATCTAGTCATTCATAGGAAAACACAAAACATGTGGCCGGTCTTATCTATTTTAGAATCAAATTTCACACATCATTATATCATATGTAATACAAGGATTGACAAAATGGAGGCTAGTTAGAGAGCAGTACGTACAGACATAGCCGAAAAAGACACAATACAAGGCAGCAATAATTGGAAGAGGAATAGAGGCGAAAAGTGCTCCGAATTTCCCTGGTTATGATGACAGCCAGTCAAATTTGTTTGGGAAAGTAACTCCAAGGCCCAAAAAATATCAGTAGAGCAATTCCAAGGTTCAAAAAGTATCGATATTTTGTCAAAAAAAAAATGCTAACATACCAAACACAGAGAAGAAAATCATGAAGCCAGCTGAAATTTGGATGACCCTTCTGCTACCAACTCTTGTCAAAGCTAATAGACCAGCATTTTCCCTACACATTTAAAAATCATTAAAGAAAAACACTCCAACATGTGATAAATGGTTTCCATAAGTTAAAATGTACTGCAAGTTGCAACAGCCGCAACCAACTTTATCCTTGTGATATTGTTGAAGAATTTTGGACTCAATCTTAGATTTTCAATCCTTCAGTACCGTACCATTTTGTTAATTTATGCAAACTAGTGAAATATATTATATTCTTACACAGATGCACAAGTGCCAGTGACGGATCCAAACATGCCATTGAGCAAAACTCCTACTCCCTGAAATTAAAGAACTGCTTAGAAAATAAGATACCAAAACAGATAAGTAAAGAAACCAAAGGAGAATTCTAGAGCAAACTAAACACCCATGGACACATCTTACCAGCCAACCACTACCGCGGCTGATGACCGATGCAGGCACCGGAGTCGCACTGCCATATCTTGATGTGGCGAAAAACGTTCCGGTACTCTGTAATATCTTATTGTTAGAAGCAAGATAACTAGGAGGTACAATAGTCTACAGATAAAAAAAGATTGGAAATATATCTCTAAGTGAACAGTTTGACCTCAAAAAGAGAAACAACAGAAGCAGCCATCATTGCAAAGGCTTCTCCAGCATTGAAAGTTGGGCCTCCCCATTGAAATGGATAGGGAATGTAAATCCTGCAGGCAATGAGATCATATAGTCCATAAGAGATTTCCAAAGGTTATGAAGGGAACATTCTGATTCAGTAGCCAGAGTTTTACCAAGGAGCAGTACTCAAAAGTCCAGTTTGATCAGTACGACAACTTTTCTGAGTATTTGTAGGTTTGTGATTATAAACAGTACTTGAAGTTAGGAGTTGTGCATATAACCAGATGATTGCAATTGAAAACAGCACGGCGTATCGATCATATACTGGCTTTTTTGTTTTTAATAAATGAGGAAGATACTGCAAAACCACAAACCAATCAAGAGAACTTTGTAAATACCCTCTAGGCACATAGTGAAACTGAAAGGAGGATAATTATGAGTCACTACTTGCCTGTGAGATAAAAACTACAACAATGAGTCCTGGAAGTCCAATTTCTACACATTTTGCCAGCTAAAACAGCAAACAATAACAGTATGAGAAAAACAAACTCTCTAGAGCTACTGACATCATAGAAAATTAATGAAGAGCAAAAGGCTATTTATTACATTACCATAGGAAAGCCAAGATGATACAGACCAAGTCCAGTGAAAGTTACACATGGAACCACAGAAAGAGGGCTGAGAAACCTAATCCAAAAACAATTGAAAAAAGTAATTAATAAGACCAAGTGACCAAGTTCAACATAGATTAGAAACATACAAACTAAGCATTTACCCACCTCACAGTATTTCTCCAAAAGCCCAGAAAACCCATAACCATTTGAAAACATGAAGCCACAATGAGAGCTCCCTGTATTCCTTGCATGGTCTGAATGAACCTCTGAAGTAAAAAAACAAGTAAATGTCGAAGTTAAAGGAGAAGATGCAGAAAATAGAACACATAATTGTTTCAAATTCCTTCAGCTTAAAGAAGAATCATCAAAAGCAGGAGAGAAATAGCAAATTCTTACATCTTGAGGATCAGCCAAGGAAGCAAATCTCTTAGCCAAAACAATGGAGATGGTGGGAACGAGATAGGTATAAGAACCGACGACTACCACCGGCAATCGAGTCCCAAACAAGGACTGGAAAAGGGTGTTCAATCCCGAAACGAATAGCAGAGTCTGAATCACTTTGGCCTTCTCAGCCTGAGTTCCAAAATCCAACAAGCTCAAGCAAGAAACTTTGAAAAACTACTTTTATTGTTTATATTTTTTTTCTTTAATTTTATAAATTAATAAATGTTAATATAAATTTAATTACATCTTTTTTTAAGGAGAAAAACACAACAAGAAACAAAACATCTAAGAAGAAGAAGCTAAAGAGTAATTAACATACTAAAGCTTATAAAAATGAACCTAAGACTGTAATTTAAAGCATGCAATATGATGAATCAAAAAAATAATAACACTTTTTCTATTAAAAAAAAAAAACTGAATAGTAAGAAAACAATAGTAAAAAAAAAAAAAAAAGAAGAAAACAGAGACATTCTATAAATATATTTTTAAAAAGTAGATTTACCATAATGTCTAGCCAAATATTACTATAACAAAGGATTCAAAATTTATTAAAAAAAAAAAAAAAACTATGATTCAAAATATATATTTGATTTATATATCTTAACTCTCTAAGATGTGTCAGGTAACATCTTGAGTTGCTTTTTGAAACTAACCATACAATTTAAAATCTTTCACATATTTCATTATTTATTTAATTATACATTTAAATTTAAAATCTAAATTTTCCATCCATTATATCTAGTTCATATTTTAAAGAATATCATATTTAGGTCTGTTTTTAGTCAAAATGAAAAAGATTTATTTTAAAAGAATTGAAATTTTTGTGGATTCTAAAACATTTAACACCGTATATTTAAATGCAATACGTTTTAATTTAATATGCGTAAATAAAGGAAAAAAAAAACATATTATTTTCTAACCCATGACAATACATGATTTAAATTAAATATGTAACCCATCCATTATTGATAACTAATTGTAAGTAGTATTTTTGTAAATATAGAATTTGATAAATGATAAAATGGTGTAAAAAAATGTTTTTTTTTTCGAATTGGCTAGATTATAGATATAAAAAATTGTAGTAAATAGTAGTAGAAGAGTATACTTACATCGCCACCTCCCATCTGAGGAACAATCAAACTTGGAATCAGAACACTAAAACCAACACTCATAACATAATGCTGAAAACCCAACACAAACGCCTCCGCTACATTCACAGTCACAATTCAACATAAATCAATCGGTCAAATTAACCATTCAATTCAAACAAAATACTAAATCAAATTGAAAACACCAACGCCATGGAGGAGGACTGTTGATGCAATATTGAATTCCGGGTAGCTGCTCTTTCACCGGGTGAGGCTGAAGCGGATCCTCGACGGGTTTGTTAGCCATTTCAATGCTTTGTTCGTTCGACGTATGAATTTGGTTAGAAATGATTTCTAGCTAATTGAATAATGAATAGTAAACATAAGATATATTATTTTTATCCGAATCATCGGAATCGAAAAAGAAAAATAGAATGTACGATAGAAAACTAACCTTGAGTTTTGGATTTGAAATTCTTTGGAATTGAGGGTTCCAAACATGGGTGAGAATGGAGGAAGAAAGTGAATATAAATAGAGGGGATAAAGAAGCACAAATTTGAACAAATCCGACAGTTACAAAACATAAAAAGAGTTATGATCTAAGCATTTAATCACCATAATTTGCAAGAATCTAATTATACATAAACGATTTATATAATGTGGCATTTAAACCCCACAATTCCTAATTTGATTGCCAGAATCAAATTTATATTTGAAATTAAAGAGATTTTTTCAATAAAATGGTTGAGATAGAGCATGGAGGTTGCTTGTCATTCTGCTCTGTGAAGTCTATATATCGTGTGATTATGGATCATGGTGGTTATATTCTACTTCTACAGTTCTACTCTGACTTCAAAGAAAATTATAATTTCTTTTTTTGAAGCAAAAACAAAAAAGAAAATTAGATTTAACCCTTTGGAAGAATTTAGGCTTAGTTTGGCTTTTATTTTTAAAATAAATGGTTGACATTAACTGTATGTTTTGTTCAACTTTTCAAGTGTTTAATTTTGAAAAAGAAAAATATAGTGTTTGACAACCACTGAAAATGATTTATTAAAAAAATGAGATTGCAAAATAAACCATTTTGAAAGAAACATCTTAGGTTAAAAATCACTTTTGGTCCCTAAACTTTCATGAAAGTAACAATTTGGTCCCTGAACTTTGATTTGTTACGATTTAGTCCCTGTTACTTTCAATTTTGTAATAATTTAGTCCATAAACTTTAATAAGTAACAATTTAGTCCTCATACTTTCAAATTTGTAACAATTTAGTCCCTATACTTTTAAATTTGTAACAATTTAATCCTTGTTGCAAAAAAAATCATCAAAATTAAATGTTGATTTTTATTATTTAATGATTAAACTTTGTAACTTATTAATATATTGGGTCCCAAATTAGTTTATTGATCTATCTTGGTAAAAAATTTCATTAAATCTTTGCATTAATTTTTCACGATAGGGACCAAATCGTTACAAGTTTGAAAAGTACAAGGACTAAATTGATACTTATTAAAGTTCATGGACTAAATTGTTACAAAATTGAAAGTACAGAAAGCATATGAACTAAATCGTTACAAATCAAAGTTCAGGGACTAAAATGTTACTTTCATGAAAGTTTGGGGACTAAAAGTGATTTTTAACCAACATCTTAAAACAAATTTTAAAAAAATAGTTTTTAAGTATAAAAACGCTCTGAGGATACCCCACACTCACATATTGTTAAAAAACACAAAGAAAAAAAATTATAAGAAATGTAACCAAACACAAGTGTTTAAATTCTAAACATTTTTTTATACAAAATGTTAAATTAAAAAAAAAGCATTCTTGAAAAATACTTAAACGAAAAGGTATTTAAAACCAGCCCTAACTTTACTTTTAGAAAAATCAACTTTGAAATGAAATGAAGTAAGATAGTGTTTAGTAAATTTAAATTTTAAATTAGGGTGTTTGGTAAATTAATACTAAATTGTTGTGATTTAATTATAATTATCAAAGGTTGCGTATTATTTCAATTATTTCCAATATTGATATTTATTTTATAATTTATTATAAGATAATTCTTAATAATTGATACAAATTTAATAAAAATAATTGGGGCAGAAATTGAATTAATCAATTTTTTATTTATATAAAAGAATAGAGATAAATTCGACATTTAAAAATAGTTAGAGAATCAGGGACCTACTTAACACAAAATTAAAAGTTCAATGAACTATTGGACAATTGTTAAACTTCAAAGACATAATAGACACAAAATTGAAAGTTGTTGCAAGTTTGATCGAGGACTGGAGAGGAGAGGTGGAAGAAAAAGGCTCGGGATGGATTTAGGAGTCTTTGTGCGAGCTGAGAGTCGCACATACGGTAACGAGGGGGTTCGTGTCTATATGTGTAGTGTGGGGCCTACCCACCCTATTTGTTCCGTGATTTATTAGTCTACTGGAGCTACCCACTTCGATCAATTAGCCAAGATTTTGATCGGACATGAAATCACTAGTGCTCTATCTAGTGGTATTTTTATGGAGGTTCTATTGCTGTAGGATTCCTATTCAAGATCATTGCGGTTCCTTTTCGGGTGGTTGTAGAACAAACGGTCGCCTATAGGTGGTAGGGTAGGGTGGGTGGTACCACTTAGATTGTGGGCAGTCTTCCTAACTGCATTAGCTGAGGTGTGAAACTCATCACTACCTCGTAATGCCTTGTTTGATAACTATTTGATTTTTTTCGTTTTAAAAAATTAAGCTTACAAACACTAATTTCACCTTTAAGTATCCTTATTTTGTTGTTATCTACCTCTTTTACAAAAACCAAATAAAGTTTCGAAAACTCATTTTTGTTTTTAAAATTCAAAGTTGCAACATGCAAGAAAATGGAAAAAAAAAAAACGTTATTAAATTAAATGGATGGAAGTGTATAAACTAAGGGGTTGTTTGGAGGCGATAAATTGATTATAATATTTGGAGATTATAATAGTATGGGCTATTATAACCAACTGAGGAGTCCAAACGGTCTCTAAATTTAAAATTTAATCAGAGATATATTTATTATTTGAAGGGAGTTAAATGAAAAAAAAAAAGAAAAAAAGAAAAAGTGAAAAGGGTGAGAAGGAAAAAAAAAAAAAAAGAAGAGGATAGGTGGAGAGAATTTTATCCCCCAAATCCAAATCGTAACTGGGACTGGGAGTCCCCAAACTCCAATGCGAATACCCTAACTCCTGCACTGCTTTGCATTGCGTGCTCCTTTTTCTTCATTATACCACAAACCAAACACAACCCTACGACCCTTCCCCTAAACCCTCTTCCAATTCCACCAACCAACCGCTGCAGCCATCCAGTGCCGCCGCTGCTGCCCCCGCTCCAGCTCAACCAAAATTAAACACACAAACAAACAAACAAACAGCCAACACGGCGCCTTTTCCGACGCACCCGCCACGTGTCCCCTCCCTTCCTCGATTCCTGCGTCCTCTCCTTTCAACCCTCCAATCCCTCCCTCCTCTGCATGGCATTGCCCCGCCCTCGCCGACACGTGTCCCTCCGCCAAATGTAACCGACCCAAGCCCATTTGAGCCTGAGCCTGAGCCAGCCCACCAAACCAATCCCGATAGATGGATCCACGCATGGGAGCCAACCACACACGCGTTCCCCCTTCCCTCTAATTGGCGCCACAAAAGCAAACACAAAGCCCATTGATTCACATTCTCATTCTCATCTGGTTTCGTCTATTGGATTGGATATGCGTTGGCACTCCATGGCCCCACCCCTCTTCCCACATGTCATTTTTCCTTCCACGTACCCCACCGTACGCTTCCATCTGTCTCTTTCTCCTCCCTTCTTCCTTCCTCTTGCCCTTCCCCTATTCGCCAACTCCCACCGTTTCATTCCTTAACTTAAACCCCCAACCCCGACTCTCACTTTCTTCTCATCCCCCGTTCTGCAGCCATGATCAAGACACTCAATCCTTACACCTCCACCGAGAAGACGGCCGAGATCATGTCCAGATACCGCCCCATTGCCCCCAAGCCCGACCTCCCCTCTGCCTTTCCCTCCACTGACCATTCTCACAAGATTCGTCACTCCACGTTTCTTCGTAATGTCTGGCCCCAGTTGCAGGCCAGACCCACCAGAACCCGCAAGCGAGGTCGTGCCACCGCCATTTCGCCTCACCCCTTGAAGCGACCCAGGACCGCGCCTCCTTCCGCTTTGTCTCTCCACGCCTTCTCCACTGCTTCTTTACTTCCTCAGCTTACTAATGCTGCCTTTGATGATGTGCCTGCCAATTCTAATCTCGTCACGCTTCCGCTTCTTCCCTGTGCGCCGCCGTCTTCTGTTTCTGATGAAACCAGCGGGGGGTCTGAGATTAATTTCATCAAGTCGTTTGGTGAAGAGAGTAGCGGTGTGGTTTCTGAAATTCCTGAAGAGAAGGATCTTTTGCAGCAGCTTCAAGGTCCGGTGTCCACCTGCAACGTTATAACGCCGCACCCTGTTCGGCCTGTTGGTTCGAGCATTCGCGTTGGGTGCATCAACGAAGCCCAGACCTCGAGCCACTCCTGCATTCCGCAGCCGCCGAAGAAACCGGATGAGGTGGAAAGGGAGGTCGAATCGGAGGTGTTGCCGGCGGTCATATCGGACTCGAACAACAGAGTGAGAATGGCGAATTCGGCCTACAAGGAGATGGTCGGGCAGCCAGAGTGCCCGTGGCTGGACTCGATGGTGACCGGAGACGAACGGCTCAAAGGCAGAAGAATCGGCGGCGAAGTGATGCTCCACCTTTCCGACGCGGCGGCGGTGCCCCATTCCTCAAATGGGTTCTCTTGTTGGGTGAGGATCGAATGGGAAAACAGTGACGGAAAGAAAAATTCCATCACCGCCTTCTGCGATGTCATCAAACTTTCTTGCGTGTCTCGAGACTACCTCTTCACGTGGAGGTTCCACACTCAAACCAGAGATAATAATGACGCTTCCAATCCCATTTGTATCAATGTTTGATAATCAAATCAAAATGTATAAAGAACAAGAACAACAAAAAAAAAAGGAGCCTTAGTCTTAGTCTTAGCCTAGCTTAGTTAGTTTTGGGAGGTGCCCCTGAACCACATCTAGAAATTACGTAATCAGTAAATGTTAGTGTACATCTTAGTCTAGAATTATAAGATATTAGACGTTATTAATCATATATATATATATATATATAATGTTTGTTTAAGGTCTAAATTCTGCGACTGGTGCTTGTGAATTTAGATGGGTATGACGTCCAAAAATGGACAAATTAACAAACGGCCTCTTTCGAAGCATGTTGATGTTATTTAATGAGGGATGATATTGATACGTTGGCTTCTAATTATAAGTTTATAATTTGTTTGAATTCAACAGCCAAAGCGGAAAACAGAGGGGAAAACAAGAGAGACCTACACGATAACTTCTTTTGTTTTACATAACGTTCAAAATTCAACGTATTTTAAGCAAAGTTAAAAAAGGAACAGCGTGAAAACAGGACTAAAAAGAAGAAAGCTGAGAATATAAAAGGGTCTGGCAAGTGCATGGTCCTTTAATGGCTTCCCTCCAGCTGGCTCAAGTTTCCTTTTTCTTTGATGAGTTGAGTGTGGTGATGCTTGCAGTAGAGTCGGCCTTCATGTGCAATGTAATTTGATGGGCTGATCGTACATCCGCCATGGCAGCACTTGAAGCAGCTCTTGTGATACGAGGTCCCGTTCACTGAAACCTGAGAAACAAACAGCAAACAATAGAAAAAAACTCAAATGGTCTTTTGAATCTACGATCATTTCAAATACCCAGATCAGAACAGAGCTTCTTCAGTTACTTCATTTCAGCTCAAATTTACCTTCTCAGTCGGATACACTGTGTTCTTACAGCCAAGGCACTTGTCTTTAGTGCCAACGAACATGCTTGCAACCTTGGTCGCTGTTGGTTTCTGTCAAATGAAGTTGAGTAATCAAATCACTTACAGAACAGGGAATTTAGAGTTGAAAAGACGAAACAGAGTAATTAATCAGATACCTCAGAATCAGCCGGTTTCTCGGGTTTTCCAATCTTTGGTGTGCCTAAAATCAAGATACAAAGAATGTTGGTTTGAGCTGATGAGAATGATTGAAATCAACGATCATTTACAACTTAATACCTTCGAAGCTTTTGTCTAAGCTTCCAGTTCTTTTAAAGATCTGATCGAAGTGTGGCCGGCAATAGAGCACACCTTCAAACGAATTGTAATTGCTCAGCTGCAAATCAGATCTGTAATTAGTGAATCGTTTACTTCAAATTCAACCATAGCCCATCAAAATTAAGCTAATTTCCAAGACACATGGCCAGAGATCTGAAACCCCATTTCGAGAAATCCAAACGAATCCACTCCAATTAACTTCATGGACAGATCAGAGTCGAATTAAACACAAACCCCAGAAAAAGAACAATCGCATTTGGCCATTTGGGAGAAGGAGAAGGGAATCTAGAGGAGTTTGACAAGATATTTGATTACCTTGAGGGTTCCTTTGCAGTGGTGGCAGCGGAAGCAAGCTTTGTGGTAGACACGATTGTCAGCTGTGAGCTTGTCGACCAAATAGACAGTCTTGTCGCAGGCCATGCACTTCTGGGTGGTTCCTGCAAAGGCCATGGCTGTTCCTAATCGGTCCTTGAGAAGCTCGGATGCAGAGAAATGTCAGTTCTTGTGCGTTGATTTTGAGTCGGTGATTAAGGGGAGGGATGAGGAAGAAGAAGACAATGTGAAGGAGATAAGGAAGATGAAAGGGGCAGAGAGATAGAAATTGGCAATGGATGCAAAGAATGTGTGTGTATAGAGAGATTCAAATAGACAAATCTAAAGTTGGAGGGTATAAATGGCAATCAATTTGTCTGAATTTGCAAGCACCCAACCCAACCAACCACCCCTCTGTCCCTTAGATTTTTATTTTTATGTCCAAATTATGAATTTTAACTTTTGAATCTGACTAATAAATAATACAAAATTATGTTAAATATATGTCCAGACTAATCTAGTCAAGAATTCCGATGGTTAGATTTTAAAGATACCATCTAAATCGGTTAAACTATGTTTATGTCATAATAGGTGTCCGTCTTTGTTACATGGGCAGAAATTCGAGTGTCAACGAATATGGATGGGACCATGCCAGTTCGAAGGGGTGACAAAAGAATAAAAGAAGAGGCTGAGTGTGAGTTTGGTGAGTGAAAAGGGCAATTTGAAATCACATATAGAAATAATTGAAATGAAATTGAAAGATTCCTTCCCTATTTATGAGATTGTAATAGTTTATCATGGGGAACGACAATTGCTTTTTGTTAATTATCTTATGATTTGTTTTCTTTTAGAAAATCAACCATTTTGCTGCTCTCATTCGACGTTGGGTTGGCTTTTGTCATCATTCTCAAACGTTTGATTTGGTAACCACTTTATTTCTTTTACAAAATTAAAGTTTCTTTCTTCTTTGTTTCTTTTTTATTTTGAAAATATGTTATTTAAGCATTATAAATTTCAAACATTTTAGAATTTAATTAAAAATAAGAATAGATTTTTTTTTTTTTTAAATGTTGTCAAAAGTTGTGAAGTAAAAGAATATTTAAAGGGAAAATGGTAGGGAAAGGCAGCCATGGAATATGCCAACATGGGCATTGGAATGATTGGGTTGGCACAGCGTAGACCTTTCAATCAGTCTCCACTTTATAATTCTATTTATGACGTCATTACTATTATTATAGTTATTTATAGTTTTCCATCTTAACTAACATCTGGGCATTTGGTCTAGTGGTATGATTCTCGCTTTGGGTGCGAGAGGTCCCGAGTTCGATTCTCGGAATGCCCCGATTTCCCTATTTTTATTTCATTTTTATTTTTATAAAATAAGTTTATTTACCTAATTTCTTAACTCCCTTTTTCGTCGCGGGGTTTCTTCTTCTTCCTCTAGAAACTGCTATCTGGTAATCGGTCCGCCTGGTTCGGGAAAGGCGACCTACTGTAATGGCTTGTCTCAGTTTTTGAAATTAATCGGAAGGTACAAACTTCTTTGTCTTGTGTAGCATAGCAACGCGTTGATTGAACTCATTTCTGTACTCGGGGCGTCTTATCCTATTTGATATTTTTGACTGGTACTGATTCAATAGCAAGCCAACTGTACCATGTGACTGGTTGAAGAATGGAACTGTCGCATTTCGAAAGTTTTTTTTTTTTTTTTAATTTTCTTGATTAATTCATTATACGATCGTAAAGGTAGATGGGTAATAATTGAGGCTCATAGTTAGTTACTTTAGCACTTCCAACGACATTTTGAACTACCTGTGATGATTTTAATTTTTGATACGTTGTATATGCCAATGTGAGATTAGATGTTTAACTTAGATTAATCTTTTTTTAAAAAAAAAAAATCAGAACTAGTGGCATCTGTCTTAGATGGCTTCAGTGCTCTTGAGAATTGATAGCATTACCTTGAAGGAAGCAACCGGGAGTTGATTTTTCTTTGTGAAGAAGTTCTTATGTTGCCATCCCTTATTTCCTACTCTTATTATCGTGCAATAGGGGAGTTTCTACTTGAGTTAGGCAGTAGGAAGTATTGGATCGTTCCTTCAGTAGAGAGGCGTGCTATAATGAAAAATTTTATTTAGCTCGCATCAATGGATGGCTTTTGTTATCTCAAGACTTTTAGAAATCCTTATATGCTGTAACTCCCACTCTAAAGAGGTGGCATAAGAGCTTTTATTCGCAGTTTTGAAATTTTCAATGTTTGTGTTCAGTTTCTTTTTTTAACTTTTTTCCTTTTTTCTAAAAAAAATCTAGAAAACGCAATACAATGTGACCATTTCTTTACATTACGTCTATGACATCTTCTTGCTTGCATGTAGGAAGGTTGCTGTCATCAACTTGGATCCTGCTATGACTCATTACCGTATCCTTGCCAATGGTTTTTCTTCCCAATCTTTTGGTTCTCTGAGTCTCAATTTTATGTGTTTATATGCTGAAGTTTATTTGGCTTAAATGCAAGTGGAAGGTATCCTTGACAGAAATGTAGCTACGAATGTGCTGTAAACATTGAGGATCTGATCAAGTTAAGTGATGTGTTGACAGAACATTCTCTTGGTCCTAATGGAGGTAGGTACACCAAAGTCCTTGTTTATCTCTTTCTCTTCTAAGATTATTATGCCAGATTACCAAATATCTAATTGATGGGTGGTGAGTAATGCATACCATTTTGCAAGCTGCATGGTATCCATGTCAATTGTAAAACTTGCTATGTTATGCCTTTATAAAATGATATAGAGAATTTTGTCTTGTAAGAAAAACCTTTGGTCGTCAATATAGAGATTTTGCATAAAGAATGGGAAAGAGAGACCTTCTCTCAAGATATAAAATGAAAGGCTGGGGAATTTTGTAATGTGTTGTGTGTTGTAGGAGGTTGAGTATATGGTTATGTATTGACCGACACACTTCATTTTTCAATGTTTTGTTGAAATTACATATCTATATCTTTTACAGGATTGGTTTGTTGTATGGATTATCTGGAGAAAAATATAGATTGGTTGCAAGCTAGATTGGCACCTCTTTTGAAAGGTTGGTATAAATGCATCAGTTTTTTTCCTCGCTCACAAATGGTCGATCAATCTATTTCCAACCTTAAATACTGGTCAAAATATTGAGGAAATCTGTTTCGCTGACATTATATATGAATTTTGACTATGCTTTTTGCATGAGACACGTATTTTGACAAAGTAAGCTGCAGGATTGATATTTTATTGAATTAATATGTCTAGTTTATCTTTGAAAAGGTCAACTTTATTTTTAGCATTGTTTCTTATCCTAATAATTTCCTGTTGCTCTTTACTTGGTACGTGTAGTTTCTTATTCTTATTTGTTTTGAGGTGTTCTTATTTGTTAAAGAATTTTGAATTTGAAATTTTGGTTGCATGTGTCTAGATCTGTATCTTCTCCTAGCATCATTGGTTTTTCAATCATCACTTCTGGTACAAGATGAGCACCAACTCCAATCTTGCTGAATTCAACTGCACTTGCTCTTGTCTATTAGCTTAACTAGATTCCCTACACTCTCTTTATCCTGTAAATAAGAATCTGAATAGTAAGCCCTCAGATTGACCAAGTGATATGCAAAAAAATGAGGACAGAGTGGCTTGCCTGGATATCTAAGGTTGTAAAATTGACTAAACCAAAATCTTCAATTACATCACAAAGCTCCTTAGTGAGTTTCCTGAAATAAAGAGAGAAATTTCAGATTAGACTAAAGATGCTTAATTTACAAGAGCACTGAAATAAAGAACAATTGGTGTCGATTAACTTTATAGATCAAATCAATATATATATTGGACAGCACCTACTTTAGTATAACATACCAAAGAATGTTCCTACAAGTGCTCACAAATCTTACAACCAATTGACTATCCACATGAATGGTATAAACATCAATAAGACCTTGTCTGACAATTTATTAGCACTCGTCACGCTTTGCAATCTATTCCATGTTCCAGAAGTGAAGAAAATACTGAGTAGGCAGGCACTTGTATCACAATAAATTAAGCCAAGACTACGGATTTGTAACCGAACAATAGTAACTATCATTTTGGAAGGAACATCTTGAGGATAGATCCAATCATAAATATACCAATATAATTCTGAACAACAGAGACAACAGTGAGGAAGCATAGATAAAAGAATAATGAAAATATGACGAACAGTGAAGATATTGGGTATCCTTCCAAAATTTGACAGACAGTAATTGTTATTTAAAAGTGAAAAAATCCAAAATTTGGCTTAACAAGTGGTTATCAACATCAAACCTGTACTTAGCAGAACGAGAATCTTGGTCAAGATGATACTGCAGGTATGATAAATCTTGCACATTCGTGTAGAAGTCAGGATTAAAAGCTGTAAGGATTTTTTTTTTAAAAAAAAAAAAGAAGAAAGCAGCAATTACAATTACCATTACTGATGTGATCGACCTTCTGCTGGAATGAACATAACATTAACACATACCTAGCCTTCCATAGTTCTCAATCAAGTCAATCTTTGATAAGACATTAATGTGTGGAAGCTTCAGATGCAACATGGTCGATAAAGAGAGCAGCAATGCACTAACGTACTTCCCAGGGTCACTGCAAAAATGAGCATCATCTAAATGCACTGCAGTCAACTGTAGAACAAGGGAGAATTTTATTAAGACGCTTTGGTATAGCATTTTGTAACAAACTAGGGCCCATTTGATAACAATTTCATTTTTGTTTTTCTGTTTTTATAGTTTAGGCTTGTTCACAAACAATTTCTTTCTGTTTTTCACCTAAAAAACAGAAAAGCATAAACACAATGGTTATCATATGGACCCTAAAACTTTTACTGTTTTCAAGTATACATATTTCTCCAGAAGTCTGTACCCTCAGATTTAAATTCTTAACGAGTTTCATTATGACACTCTTCGCATTGGAGTGTAGGGAAAATAGTTCAACTTGTCCTGGAAAATCGTATAGGAGATAGTAATCTGCAAAATGTGATATTATCATCAAGTGGAATTCCTAAAGTTCTCAATTAAGAAACTGATGAATATTATAAACCAACAAAGGGGAAAGTCTAATCACTTGAAAGATAAATCCACAGTATAAAATACAACAGACACCAGCAAAAGCCAACGGACAGGGATTGTTACAGATATCCTTTTGTGTATACAATTTCTCATTATATATTTCCTTTCTATACTTCTGTTTCTAATTTTGAAATGCATTGTCGTATCTCCAGTTCACCTCTCTTGTTAATGTCGATTTTGAAATTTACTTGAATAACCTGCCTGCCCTCTTCAATTTCACAATCTAGTCACCGGTTAAGTTGGTTGGTAGAGGACTAATTCATTGTCTGACATAAAAAATAATATCAAGAAGAATATTCTGTTTTCATATTAGCTATATTGTGAAGAGTGGTAAAAAGAAGTGTACATTTCCTGTGCATGATTTCTGAAGGCAATTGACCTTGTGGTGGTCTCTTTTCTAAGCTATAACAACTATCTTTATAAGGTAGGTATGAGCTGCAGAGCTGTTCTGCCTCACCGAGGGATGCATTTTTAGTTGATTTATTACTTTGAACAGTTCGTTGAAATTTGGTTAACCAAGTATTGCAGTTGCAGCAGTGCAAGAGAAGTACATGGATGGTGAAGATCTCAAGTTTAATGACTGATGGCTAAGATTAATGTAAATTTTCTGCCGAGAAAGTGCATGTACTGGTGAACCTGTCACTTCCATCTTTACATGTATCGGTTGCGGATAAATACCCAATGATGGCCGTTGAACTGCAGCAATATAATGTCTAGTGTCTTATGTCCTGTGCTGTGCAGCAGCTAGCTAATGTTCTTCTCAACCATACCTCCCGGATTGTCATGTGGGCCCTTTGAAGTTTGAATGACTGACTGGTAAGATGTTGAGAGAATTGAAAGGGTGCAAATTTTCCTTGCCCCTTTATAGTTCTTTAAAGCATGTGATTTGGACTACTATCTCGTTGGTTATAGAGTCTGACTGTCTGTTGTGCTCCATGGTGTCAAATTGAACAACTATTGGCATTGCCCTTGCCCCATCCTAGGCACATATACATAAATTTTCTTCCCTTTTGCTTTGTGTTTTTTCGACTCATCAAACTCATGCTTCCCTTTTGCTTTGCTTAGTGGATATAGTGAAAAATTTTATTTGTCCAAATAGTGACTTCCATTGGAGATGATGTTAACCTCTGCAGGGCGAGAATGGAGGGGGAACTTGAACTTGTGTGGTGAACCAGTGGATGATGACGAATGTTGTTGTCTGTTTTAAATTTTAATGTGGTTGTTTTGAGTTGTGTTGCACATTATTTTCAAATTCATCCTTCATTTTCTTTCTTTGTTTGTCACGGTCTGTATGTTCATAATCTTCTCAATACATGAACTGGCTGGTCTGCTGTGTCAACTGCCCGTTCGGCTCAATTAAGAATCACTCACCATCAAAGACTTTAAAAGTTTTGAAACTTTATCTCTCTCTCTTGAAGTTTTTTCAACCTTTTATTTGGTTTAGGTTTCTTGTTCTAAAAGTCAATTAATTAGGTCCCGTTTGATAACCATTTGGTTTTTTATTTTTGGTTTTTGAAAATTAAGTCTATACACACCTATTTTCACATATAAGTTTCTTTGTTTTAGTATCAATCTTCTTCCTTGTTTTCAAAAACCAAATCCAATTTTGAAAAAAAAAAATAGTTTTCAAAAACTTGTTTTTGTTTTTAGAATTTGGCTAGGAATTCAAACAAGGATGAAAGTCATGATAGGGAATTTAGAGAAAAACAAGCATAATTTTCAAAAACCAAAAACTAAAAATCAAATGGTCATCAAACAGGGCCTTGGTTGTTTTTTCTTATTTCTATAAATCGAAAGTATTTCTTTAGGTTTAAGCTAGTTTCTACACAAGTAGGGAAATACTTAGCTTTTAAAGTTTTTGTTTATAATAATAAGAATAGAAAAAAGCAATTGTTACTAAATGAACTTGTTCTTCAAGGAATAAAGCAAAACAAGAATATTATTTTGACTTGGAGAAATAAAATGTGTTTAGTATTTGATGCAAATAATGTCTCAAAAGATGAAGTCAGCGCTTAGCCATACCTGAGTATTTGGTTTTAAATATAGTACCAAGAAAGGAAATTTTGAACGGGGTTGATTTTTTTAAAATGAAATATATAACTCCAAAATTCTTTAGCTAAACAGACGGCATAAAATAACATTGATAGAATGCAGTACATTGTTGATGAAATCAAAGTCAAACTCTAAAAATAACTTCAACCATAAATGAAAGTAAATGGAACATGTTATGTGTAGTGGGCGAATAAACTTTTCTTTTAATGGTTGAAACACAATTTTTCCAAAAAAGAAAACATGTTTATTTTATAATGTAAATCATTCTAAGACAACAAGAACCATCGAGGCTTAAAAGAGAATGGCTCCTATCCATGATGATCACTTATCTAGGATTTAATATCCTACCTGTTTCTGACAATCAAATGTAGTAGAATCAGGTAGTTGTTTAGTGAAATTAGTTGAGGTGCATTCAAACTGGTCTGAATACTAGTTGATATGAAAAATAAAAAATCATTCTAGGATACCAATCATATAATGACTTTGTTAGATGCACACCAAGATAAACTTCCAAATAAAATTTTGATTAAATCTTGTTTCAATCAAACATATCTTTGTTATCATTTATTAAAACTAAAAATAAAAATTTTAAATTACATGTTGGACTCTTCTGCTGCTGCCTATTTTAATTTTATCAGCATATGTTGCTTATTGACGAATTAAAACCTCCTTCTCAAGTTACAATTTCAATTTATTTAACGAATTTGTACCCATTCTCACTTCCCACAAAGTCAAACAAATCAACAGGCCACGAAGCTTCTATTTTATCGTATTTTTCATTTAAAAATATAAAATAAAATAGTTTTTTCAAGATTTGAATTTGACAAAACTATTAGCTTGGATCTGGTCTTCCTCACCCTCTCCATAAATGATTAAAATGGCTCAACATTTCTTTAAATCAATCCACATTTTTCTAACCCCTTCTTCCAAACGGCAGCTCTGTTCCATAAACAGGTCAACCCTTTTCTTCTCCAATCTCCATCACTAATGGCTCATGAATCACTCTCCTCGAATGGCAGCCCAAATTCCACTCCCAAAAAGTCCAGAAATGGCTCCAAAACCCACAGCAAGGACAAGAAAAACCCTTACTCCGACCGTGGCCTCGACAAATTCTCTGCTCTTTTAACCGATCTCGAAGAAAAAAGGAAGAAAATTTACTCTCAAACTGACCCTGAAAACATAGTTATGGTCCGTTTTGCTTACAAGAACAAAGACGAGTGCGTCCCTGTGGTGGTGAAACAGAAGGACAAGAAAGAAGACAAGCATGTCACTGATTCTTCAGAAGCCATGGCGATTAGGCCTGAACAGAGCAACCGACCAACAACCCACAAGCAGCCCGACAAGAAGAGCCTCGTACGAGTGAGAAATTTGAGGAGATTGAGCAAACCATCTTATTATATCACAGCCATGGTGATTTTGATTCTGTTTCTGTTGAGTGTTTTTGGGAAATCTGTGACGATTTTGTGCACTTGTGTTGTTTGGTATTTGGTCCCTGTTCTGAAACAGAGTTCGTCGAAATCAAGAACCTCAACGACACGAAAGGAATACGCAAGAATTTCGACCCCAAAGAAGATGGTCTGCCCAGTTGAATCCTCTGCTCTTTCTTCTCCAATTCGAGGTCATCGCAGAAGCTTCTGAAGATCAAAGGGATTGCTTCTTTGATTTGTTCTTTCTTTTTTTTCCCTCCCAAAAAAATTGATCTTTTGGTTTTGGGTAAGTTTTTGGTTTGTTACTTTTGCCTTTTTTGGGTTTGATCTTTGATGGGGTTGGGTTGGAAATTGAAATTTGATCCGAGTTCGATCAATGATCATTAATGTAAATTAATTAAGCTTTCATGTAGATTAATGGAGCTTCTACCAAATGGAAGGTTGGGAGTTTAGAGTAAGACTTTTTCAATGGTTGCTAATTGATCATAATTAATGTCGAATCCGTTGCATTTAAGATTGTTTTATAGCATCCTTGTTGTTTGGTTCTTGTCCTCGTGATTCAAATAATTTTTCATTGCTTATAAACGTGTTTTGGATGGGAAGATTTTTGGCATCATTGCCATATCAAGTATGAAATTTTTCAGCCATATCAGCCACATTTATGAATGAAGTGAATATCAAGGACGAAGTGGAATTTTCTATAATGAAATAATATATGAAAATTAAAGGTACCATATTTTATGTTATAAATTTTGTATAATACAATATCATATAATGTATAATATATATTATATTATACATATTTTTTTAATAATATTATATTATATTATACATATTTTAATTTAACACATATGAATTGAAGTTATAATATGAAACATTATATTTATAAACGTATGAAAAATTTCAGCCTTATCAGCCACATCAGCCACATATATGAATGAAGTGAATATTTTTTTTTAAAAAAAAAAAGAAAAAAAAGGACAAAGTGGAATTTTCTATAATGAAATAATATATGAAAATTAAAGGTGTTTTTTTTTTGTGCAAATATGAATTTGAAAACAATGGAAACAATATTATTGTACTAATTAAAACGATTGTTGAAAATATATTTGATGATATAGTTATAAACCATAAAAAACCATGTTTTTATGTTATAAATTTTGTATAATTCACGTATAATATATATTATTTTACACATATTTTAATTTAACAGATATGAATTGAATTTATAATATGAAATATTATAATTATAAAAGTTTTAATTTTTTTTTTATATATAGTTATGCATTTTAAATTCTCAAATTTAAAATATGGAATTCCCACTATTTTGGATTGCAGAATCTAAAAACAGTTTATAAAACATATCTACCAAATATATATTTAGAATCCAATGTGCGACCCGGAATACGAGGAGTACATGAATGAACTAAGATCACATCCTGAGGAGATCACATCTGAGGGGATCCTATGAATTGAGATCACATCCGGATGTGAGGGATGTAAGGACATGAGAGTATGGTCAAGATAAGCTTAAAAGAATTGATAGATACCATCTATACCAAGAGGGTGCACCTCGTTTTCGGTGACTCAATCATACCAACATGAGAGTAAGGTCGCAAGGGAATGTCGAGGTCGTTAGATACCAAATTTGGATTCCGAATCCTGGACCTGGGAGTCACACAATGAATCTCAAATGCATCAAACAACTCCAAGTGTTTGAGTATTATAGAAGTATAAAAATGCTATAATATTACAAAAGTATTAGATTCCTTTTCAATTTTGGATGATTTGGACTTGTTAGGCTTAAATTATTTTTTGTTATTTCAACTTTTTTTCCTTTAAAATATTTTGTTTTAGACTTCAATTTTGCATTAAAGAAAACCCATCTTAATCCTTACGAATATTTTAGTTAGTCATCAATTTTGCATTAAAAATCTATTTTAGTTCTTTGGGTATTTTCATTAATCATTTAAGAATTCCAATCTCTTTAGAAATCTTAACACGTAAGTAGGAGCAGGCTCAAACTATGTAGATTAAAGGGACGAAAGATATAATATATATCCATATATATATAGTTTTTTTTTTTTTTTTTTTTTGAGAAGATGTCCATATATATATTTAAAGAAGGAGTAATCTTCTTTAATTTAGTTATTGATGATAAGTTTAGATGTGTTGGGATATTTTAATTTTTAACCAAGTTGGCATAACATTGACGTCTTTTTCATTTAGCCAATCTTAATGTATTATAAGAAGTATTTTTTTTTTTTAAAAGATTAAACAAAAATAAAATAAAATAAGTCAATTACGAATAAGAAAAAAAAATCTAATACCAATTAATTAAAATTGATGCCACTGTTTTTTTTTTTTTTTTTTTTTTTAATAGGAAAAAGATGATGAGTTGAGTTCACGCGGCAACGTTAATGTGAAATTAGAGAAAAGGTTAAATTGAGACTCCAAACCAATACCTTTCTTTATGATTTAAATTTAACAAGCATTTGGTTAGATAAATCTCTAAAAGTTAAAATTGTTATCAAATCTACTTTTTTTTTTTTTCAATAGATTCCAATTTAAAATTTTACCTCGAAGATTTTATGCTATTATTTTTATCCTTAATTTTTACACCTATAATATAATGACTTCTTTTTTTTTTTTTTTTTTTAGAAAATAATGACCTCATTTTGATGGTTAAAGACTTATATTTTGATGGTTAAGAAATTCAAATTTAAAATAGAAACCGTTAAAGGCGAAATTATGCAGAAATTATTCTTAATTTAGTTATAATTTTTCAAGAAATGCATTTAAAAGATAGAGGGATACTTTTTTTTTTTTTTTTTTTTTTTTTTTTTTTTTTGAGTTCGAGACAGAGGGATACTTTTGAAATAGTTTTCATGCACGAAGAAGTTTTTGATTTCTTAAAAAAATTAAAATATCATTTTTTTCGTCCATGTCATTCCATATTAGTCTATATACTCCTAATAAATCTTAAAATTAGTTTCTAGGGTTAGTTAACTTAATTTATTGTAAACTTTTTTTTAAACAGTCTTTCGATACGTTTGAAATACATTTTAATTTAAATGTTTTTCAGGAAGACCTTCCCTAAAAAACCTTTTGTATAAAAATGGTTTACAATTTAAACGCGTATATGTTTGATTACATTTCCTCATAAGTGTGTTTATACATAAATTATTGTATATTTTAAAAATCTTTAAAAAAAAGTTGATTTTAAGTATTTCTTTCAAAATGGTTTATTTCTCAATCTCATTTTCTAACAAGTCATTTCTAGTGGTTGTCAAACACTATAATTTTGTTTCAAAATGATTTTTTTTTTCAAAATTAAACACTCGAAAAGTTAAACCAAACACACATTTTATTTAGTTGTTCCTTTTAAATTTTATTTTTGCCCTACTAACGACAAAATTTCATAAATGTTAGTTCATCTTTTTTTTTTTTTTTTTGTTAGTCTATCTAAATTTATAATTTTCATAACTGTCACATATAATTGTCACATATAATGTCAATCTAAATATAATTCAATCTATAAAATAGTTATTATCATCTCAAAAATTAATAATAATTTTTGTCTAAGAAAGATGACTGCCAAATGTCATTTCATTACTTGTATTTTTCTCTTTATATACATTTCAGATTAAGGTAAAATATGATTCTCATTTTAAATATTGCAAAACCACATTAGTTCATCCTCTAGAATGTGACTCGGGTTCTGAAATAATTTCAAATAAGTTTGATCTTAAAAATGTTATTCTCATTCCACAGTTTTTCATTTTCTTTTCCTCATTTTACGTCAATCAATTAAATAAAACTTTTGAAATAACTCGATCAAAGTAATGAAATAGAAGTCTTTAAAAAAAATTAAAAAAAAAAAAAAAAAAAAAAACTAATGCAATAGAAGAAAAATTAGAAAAGAAAATATATTAACTCTATTAAAAACAAAAGTTAATTGTTTAAATAACATATTATTCATTTACAAAGTATCCAATTTAGAAACAGCTAACTTAACCTCTTAATTAGGGTGGTAGTCTACGGAGTTAATAATCTTTAAAAGAATTTCAGTACACCCTTGTCATTAACAAACATTAATACATTTTTTAAATCAAACTTATTTGCATGCATGGTTAAATCTCTAAACCCACTAATACATTTTAAAAAAAAAAACCACATTTGAGAGTTAGAAATTGAAACTTAGCTATATTGCTCACTAATTAGTCGCATGATAAATAACTTTCCTTTTAATACATGTGAAGTTAATCACTTTTCACTCAGCAAATTACCAGAACTGTTAATTGAAAGTCAGGTCATAATTATACATGATCAAAGTAGACCAATAGAAATAGAAACAAAACTACAAAAGAAAGAAACTCGAATGCAGCTTTGAATGAAACAGAAATCAATAGAACACCGTAATCTCAAGAAGTTAATTAACATTCTTCCACTGTTATTAATATTGTTGTAGCAGCATAAATTTGATATCGATGGGCATGTCAGTACAAAAATTTGTCAGTCATCTACAAAAAAAAAATGATAATAATTCGATTAGAGTAGTCCTCCTCTCTCCCCCACAAAACTTCAGTAGTGGGTTCAATCAAATGCATTTGAAATGGAGTTCCAATCATCGAAACACATTGAATCAGAGATCTCAAACTCAAAAGCAGTTTGCTTCAGCCTCTTTCTTGGCCACCATTCCAGATCATTTGGGATCCTCGTCTCTAACAAATGCTTCTGGCAACTCACTGTGTGTTGAAAACCCAAGAATGTGTACTTAACAAGCTCTAATCTATCAGAATCTTTCATCTTCGAGAACCCAAATCCGCCTGTCCAAGTGTTGAGGGCCTCAGGAACTGCTGGTAGTGTCAGCCTCTTCACTCCCAATTTCATGAGCTGTCGCTCGAGCTCGTTCATAGCTGCACGGCACATTCCATGTCTTCGGTGTTTCAACCGAGTGGCAACGAAAGGAACTTCAGCCACTTCATCTCCATAGACTCTCACTGTTGCCACTGTTGTTACTGTGTTTTTTCTCTCCAGAACCACTGTGTAGAACCCTTCAAAGCTCAAGCGTTTCAACTCTGATCTTCTGCTGAAGAGAACGTCTTCTATGAGGTTCTTTTTGGTGATGGGGTCCTTCACTGGCCGAAAGCTCTCGTGCATTACGCCAAGAGCAATGTTGAGCTTCTTCCTGTGATTATCAGCCATGGTATCTGTATGTTTCATTAATGTCCATGTGAGGTTATCTTCTTTTTTACCAGTAGGAATTTGTTTCCATAAAAGGTTCTGCAGACCCATGTGGACATCCTCGCATCTTTTGGTACAGAACCAGCTTTCTTTATCGATGTTTTGATTTGAATTATCTTCAAGCACTTGAATGCTCTTTACACAGCCAATATGAACATTCTGCTCACATTGAACGCATTTGACAAAAGAGCCATCGATTTGATGATGAGAAGAAGCCCCATCAAAGTCATATGGAACTTGGCCACAAATTTTGCAGCAGCATGAAGGGCAGAACCAATCCCCAACTGGGACGCCATTGAAACCGAGGCAACTGCCATGAAAAGCAGCAGGGCACAGATCGCATAAAATCAACTCGCCCCCAAAATGACAAATGGAACAGATGCTGTCGTTTTTGTCCAGGCAGAGCGTGTCAGAATGGGCCTTGCTATCATGATTATTCACCTTCTCAGCGGGTTTTGTCTCGTTCTGATTCTGAGTTTGATTTTGATTCAATTGCTTTTGGCAGTCCAATAAGGATCGCCCATCTTCCAAAAAGATATTGGCCGCCGGCCTACGTTTTGTACTGCCAGTGTGAGCTTCAAAATGGCTGATAGAGAACAGACTAGAGCAACAATCGCATTTAATAGCGCCTTCATTTGTTATCAATCCCCAAGCAATTAATGGATCGTCCTTCGCAGTTATTTTGTAATAAACTCTATGTCCCGGCGAAACTACGCCCTGATCGATCAAATAAGACAGAGCCGTTCGTGTATTGCGCCGTGAAGAACAATTAACTGCCGCGGTTTCCGCCGCCCGTGGCGGCGTTTCCTTGTTGCCCCAATTTCGCACCGGCGGCACTGGTGATTTAACGCGTTCCGAATCGTCTTTAGTTCGAGTATTGCGCCGTGAATAACAATTAAATGCCACGGTTTCCACCGCCCGTGGCGGCGTTTCCTTGTTTCCCCAATTTCGCACCGGCGGCACTGGTGATTTAACGCGTTCCGAATCGTCTTTAGTTCGTGTATTGCGCCGTGAATAACAATTAACTGCCTCGGTTTCCGCCGCCCGTGGCGGCGTTTCCTTGTTGCCCCAATTATGCACCGGCGGCACAGGTGATTTAACGCGTTCCGAATCGTCTTTAGGTCTCTTCAAGGAGGACGTAGTTTCTTTTTCTTTCTCTAGGAGGAGGTGTGAATCTTTCTTTTCAGTCTGGGAATGATCGGGAACGTCGGCCGGAGCAGCCGCCGCCACGGTGGCACCGCCTTCATCGATACAGCCTTTGCAGGCGGTTCTGAGAGAAATATAAACCCTACCGTTCGGGGATTTGTATCGCAACTCATGTTTGGTTTTCTTCTGAGTGTAGTATATGTTCCATCCTGTGGCCAAAAGATGCCCTAATGCATCCTCTTTGACGATCGATTTCTTGCGGGCGGTCTTCTTGTCCAGAGCAATCATGTACCAATCGACCACCGCCTGAGGCGCGTACTTCACTGTGAACTGCCGAGATTTCGGCCGCGCAATCCCGCCGGGGGAATAATCGCCATCGTTGTTGGTATCGTCGTCATCGCTGGTTTCTTCAGGGATTTCCAGATTTTGGTAAGAAGAATCGACGGGGAACTTCGACATGTCGGCGAAGGGAGTGTGGGAAAAACGAAAAGCAGAAGAATGGAGTGATTTTGAAGGAAAATAAGCAGAAACCATTGGGGTAAACGGAGGAAGGGAGCTTTTGCAGAATCTTGAGTGGAAAAGGAAAACCCTAATTCATGACTGGCCCTAGTATCTGAACGAAATACCTTGTTCTACAAGCATCTGAAAATATTTGATTTGAAGAAGAAATGAGATCAGTTTAAATATTTCTCTCTCTCCTTATTGAACTTCAAAGTGGGTTTTATTTTATCACGCTATCAAATATGCAAAGATTTGATCTTTTTCCTTTCCTAAATTTCAGGATTGTTTTTAAGAGAACTAAATTTCAGGATATTAAATCTTTGATTTTGTCTCCAAAAAAAAAAAAAAAAGATATTGATACATTTTTTTTAATAATTTTATATTTTCTTTTGTTGTTATTTTTTTTTTCTTTTTAAAAAACTATTTTGTTTTTTTAACTTAGTTGGATAAATAAGATCCTAAATCTATTTTGTTTTTATGATAACTAAGGAGTGTCCTTCGTTGGAAAACATAAATTATTAACAAATGTGTTTGTATTTTTCTTTTATAAAAATATGAAACAACATACTATGTATAATGAAACAAGAAATGCATGCAAAAAGTTTATAAAAACTATTTATAACTTCATTTTGTTTGCTTGATTTTTTTAAATTTTGAAATATTGATCTAATACTAAAAATAAAAGTAGATTTTTGGAACCTAAATTTTATTAGTTTCGGCTAGAATTTCAAATTTGTTATAAAAATCAGATTAGGAATGAAACTTAGAAGTATCAATAAAATAAGCATGGTTTATAAAAGGAAAAAATATAACTACTTTATATTTTGGTTGTACATGGACATTTCTTAATTCAACAGGCCTTGATGTTCATTGGACGGTCCCTTGGAGACCTGTTCCTAATAGGACAGGAAATCCCCTTTAAGTTGGAAATGGGAGAGAGTGGAAAAAAATTCTCTCAAACTAAGATACTATATTTCCTCCCGTTTACTCTTATTATTTTATGGAAAAAAAAATACATTTTTGTCGTTTGGATTACGTTTGATTTTGGTCTCTGAAATTTAGCATGCCGTTTTTTTTTTTTTTTTGTCCCTCCATCCATTTTTCCTTTAAATACTAACAACATGTCATATATTTTAAAATAATATATGACATGTCTAACAAGAAAAATAGAAGAAAAAAGGGTCCACGATGGCGACGACAGACAATTTTCGATGGTTGTTAAGAAGAAAAGAGAGAAAAATAATTTTAAAATAATATGTTTTATTAATTTAATATTATTTTATTTTAAAAATAAGAAATATATATTTTTAAATAAAAATAGGTGTCATGTCTAACATTCCATTAATACTTAACGACTAAAATTAAACAAAATCCAAACTTGTAAGGCTAACGGTTGAGTTTGAAAACTCATACACCCAATGAAACTTAACTCAAACCTCATAAATTAAAAATGTATTTTTGCAGGAAAAAAAAAACTAAGCGAGAAATGATTTTCCATGAGGACTCGGGAAATCCTCATCCCCTTGTCTGCAAAATTGGTGATGAAAATAAAAATGTAGGGCAAGAATGTGAACGGAAAAGTCATCTCTAATATCATCCCTTCAAAGCATATAGAATTTTTAATATTATATATAAGAAAAAATAATCTTGTTGTAATGTAACGCTAATATAAGGTAGCTAAATTTATGTTTTTTTTCAAAATTGATTGATTGAAATTTTTGAAAAGTTTATTTATATATTTGATCGTTATAATGGATTTCTTACCGTAATTGAACGAGTAGTATAGCAAATGATATTTTGCTCAAGTACGTTTGTATGATTACAAAAACAAATTTAAATATATGAAAGAAAAAATAATGACCAGAACAAATTTACATTTAGGTTTCACCATTTAATGAAATAAAATTAATACCAAAAATTCTTATTCACAAAGATTCTAAAAATATGCATGTGTTTCTTGGAATAAAATTATCATGGTTATTTTCAAGAACCAAAGAATCAGATATTAGTAAGCCAAAGTTTTTTTTGGTGTGATTTAGGTAATTGGAGTGTCAATGAAATGATGAAAACTTAAAGAAAACAAATAATGCCATTGAGGATTAGGAAGATAATGTAGTGTATATATGTTACTTTATTTTGGCCATGTATTCACTCTATTTATTTTTCATAACTTACGTTCTTGACAAATTGTTCAATCATTTTAACAAGTCAATATTTATTAACATTTTTATGTCATCATTTAATAAATAATGTCAATTACAAAGGCTACATAAAATTATAATCCAAGACAACAAAATACTCACAGTAAAAAATCCAAATCTCCACCCTACATTTACAATTTTATATTCTTAAAAACAAAAATCTAAAATTAAAAATTTAGCCAAGTAATTATAAAATTTCAAAATTTTATTAATAATACAAATGGGTACGTTCAAAAAAGAAAAAATTAATTATACAAATTGGTACGTTCAAAAAAGAAAAAATTAATTATACAAATTGGAAAAGAACTCTTAAAAAAAATGAAAAATGAAAAAAAAATGTAAGTAAAATTGGTACGTTCAAAAAAGAAAAAATTAATTATACAAATTGGAAAAGAACTCTTAAAAAAAAAAATGTAAGTAATGCTCTCGTTGAGAGTCGAACTCAAGACCTCCCGCTTACTAAACGGGTGCTCTAACCAACTGAGCTACGAGAGCACATTCGAGAAATAAGCTCTGTATTTAACATATTATTTCCTTTTTACTCACAATTACACATTTTCCCCATAAATATATATATTTTCTGATACCCCACATATTCCCCCATATCTAAATTATGCTCCTGAAAATTGAATGCGACTATAATTTTTAACATGAATAATTTCTTCATTATGATTTTATTAACGTCGTGTGCTTTCTCTTATCTAACTCTAAACTATTGTCTCGTAATAATAATCGAGACTTGAACCAAAAATAAATGGGCAGCTATCATCCTTTAATTTGTCTTATATTCTTAAAGATGTAAGATTAAAAGAGATAGTCTAATTTGTTCTATTTGATTTAAAATTTGTAAATCTTATACTAAAAATATTAGAATATAAAATTTTGTCTCTATCCTAATGAATATGTGAACCTCACATATGAGAGTTTTGACTTGATCTTGAATGTGGAGAGATACCTATGAACTATGTTGAGGATCCTACATCGAAAACATTGGTGGAGACCTCACAATATATAAGTTTCAAGGGTCACTCCACTCATTGCCAATTGGTTTTGAAATGGAAGCCCATATAATATAATATGGTATCAAAGCCCATTAAACTAAACAAGGGTCACTCCACTCATTGCCAATTGATTTTGAGATGGAAGTCCATATAATATAATAAACTAAATACTATACATAAAAATTCAATATTTAAAAAGTGTCTAATAGATTTTTGGACATTCAATGTTGTGTGTTAACAAAATCCTTAAATTTCGAAGAGTGTCTTATAATTTTCTAAATTTTTAATTTTGTGTGTAATGAATCAAAGGCAGACCTATATGTATGGTTCTAAAAATAAATGAAAATTTTATAAGTATGATGTGCTTGCTTATGCAATGGAAATATGTCGAGAGAATAGTCTTGAGGTGGAAGAGCTACATAAGGAAGTTGTGACGGGGATTTATCGTCATGAAGGAATGTCATGAGGTTTTTAACTTTTGGGCCACTAGACATGGGGGAAATTTCTATAACTACCATAGTGTACTCCTTTCATTTATAATTTATCCATAATTTGATAAATTACTAGAGGATGTATATTAATTTATTTCACTAAACTCATATAATTCTTAGTCAAAGCGAGCATAATTTAATGGTAGTTGACATGTAACCTTGACCAAGAGAGGTCAGAGATTCGAATTCCAGATTCCCAACTCCCACGCCCAAATGTTGATGTACAATAAAAATAAAAATAAAAACTTATACAATTCTTAAATACTATAAAATTTTCAAGTAGACAAGTGGAAGAATAGACTTTTTTGTTTTTTCGTTTTTGTTTTTGTTTTTGTTTTTGTTTTTTTTTTTGTTTTTTTTTTTTTTTTTTGAGAAAGGTGGAAGAATAGACTTATGTGTGGCAACAAATGGCCCAACACATAAGTCTTATGTTTTAGGGAAATTTTGATTTTGACAGGACCACAAACTTTCAATTTCATCAAATTGGACCCTAAACTTAAATAAGTGTTGCAAATTTTACCCTTGGTTCAATTTTCGTTAATTAACTAACTAATTTTTACATAAAACAGCATAACAATCTTCATATACTTATTAATTTCAATAAAATAAAGTTTTTCACAAAGATAAGTTTACAAGTAATGCACAAATTAACCGGTGAATAAACTGGAGGAGGTGGTAACGAAAGAAGATGTCAATTCCATTATCACCATTCCTATTAGTGCTCTCAAGGAGGATGATGAATGGATATGGCACTATTGTTTCTAATGGGCGTTATTCGGTAAAGAGTGGATACAAATTGGCAAGAATATTATCACATGGCCAAGGCTCTTCAAGTAATGACCGTCAACAAGAATGGTGGCGTTCTCTATGGAATTTGAAAGTGCCCCAAAAAATTAAATTATTTATTTGGAAGGCGTACCATGGCTGCCTCCCAACGAACTACAGTCTTTGGAAAAGGAGGATAAATGTTTCACCGGTGTGCAATTTATGCCAAAAGAAATTAGAAACCATTGATCATGGTCTTTGTGGATGCAAGAGGTCAAGACAAATATGTGATATGTTGTTTCAACGAATAGATTCAGTTATACCCATTCAGAATAATTTCGCAGATCGAATCGTTTGCTTGGCGAAGAACCTCTGAGATGAAGATCTACAGAAAGCGTGCATAACGTTTTGGGCTTTATGGATAGATAGGAATAATTTTAACCATGATGCCCAGATTATGCAATGGAAAGAACGGTGTGAATGGATCTTAGGTTATTGGGACGAAGTTGGAACCGAAATACAACCAAAAATTGAGTCTCACGCGCTAATGGAACAGCAGCTGGACGAGGGACTTGGGGAGATGGCTTTATTCTCAGATGTTGCTGTCGGCCTTCATCATACTGGCGTTGGATATGGTGCAGTCCTTTTCGACTCCAACGGTGTTATCTGTGCAACTATGGAGGGATTTGACTGTGCGTCATATACATCGTTTGCGGCCGAAGTAAATGCGTTAATTAATGGCATTCGTCTTCTACAAAGAATGGCAATTACTCGTGCATGTGCTTTTTTGGATTCAATCAACGCTACCAAGATGATTCGTGGAGATATCAATACTACATCTGAGGTACATCATTGGATTGTTCAAATTCGGGCAATGAGCAAATCTTTTGAGAGCTTATACTTTAATTATGTTCTAAGACAAGGTAACAAGAAGGTTGATTCTTTAGCTAAGGATGCGTATATTCATAGACGATCTATGCTTTGGCTTGAGAATTTTCCTCAAGATTTGTTATTTTTACGCAATTGCGATCGATGTAAGTGTACTGTTACTTGTAATTGTTTGAAGTAATGAAATCCATATTTCAGTTAAAAAAAAAAAAAAGATCATGGATTCAACAAAAAAAAAAAAACTCTAATGTCATTTTTCTTTAAAAGTATCATACATGTGGTTTATATTCATTGAATGAGTAAGTGAAATTTTGTCTAGATGATATTTGAAGTGAAAACTTATTAGAGTGTTAAAATTGCAACTCTTACTAAAATAGAAGACAATTATAATAAAAATAACTATGTTTTAAACTTTCCGTGTACAAATGATTCCCTCGTTTTCTATAATTTATCACATACCATATAAAGAAATGCTGCACTAAACATATGATATTATATCATATAACATGTGAAATCATATAATATTTTGCTATATTTTTTGTACTTCTGATTTCTTTTGGTGTTGAAATTTTCACTCAAAACATATTGTCGTGCAAAAGAAAACTACATATATTTTTATTTCGTGAAATTTTGAAACTAAGTATTTATTTGACGCGTAAAACTTTTTTCTTTTTTTCTAAAGAAATTGACGCGTAAAACTTTAATGAAAGTTTGTCGTCAGAACAATTAAAGTTGCATTCAAGTTCAGCGTACTATTAAATTTCATAGTATTTATATTTTTCACAGAAGACACTGCTTTATTTAATGAAGGATTGAAGTTTCCCCAAAAAAAAAAAAAAAAAAAAAAAAAAAAAAAAAAAAAAAAAAAAAATACAACGATTTGTTTAAGAAGTACAACGATTTTGAAGGTTTATTTTACTTTGGATGTTTAATAGTTTTATTTAAGAAGTACAACGATTTTGAAGGTTTATTTTTTATTTTTTAAAAAAATACAACGATTTTGAAGTTAAAAAGTATTTCAATGATGAATATCATGTAATTATGTCTTCAAAAATTCATCAATGAATATAGTTCTTGATTTTTTTTTTTCTATTTAAAATATCTCATCGTTTTATAGATAATAATTTATTATGATGATTAGTTTGCTTAATACAGAAAATGGGATAGATTTGAACTCAAATGAGTATAATTACATTTTAACATTAAGCTAGAGATTCATGTTGGGATTTATTTTTTAGAAATTAATACCCACAATGAATATAATTTAGTTAGCTAAAGATTTAGTACATTCACATGTGAAAAATATTGAAAGTGCAACTAAAGTTCTACATTTGCTATATAAGAGGTTCTTCGTCCATAATAATTGGTATTAGAGTCATGCCATAACCTAACAATGTCAGTGAAATCATCAGGTGTCAAACAAATAAGTTGTGAGCCTTGAAAAAATAGTCATGAGACATGGGTGAGATTTGTGGTTGAGTTTATTAGACAGACGATATACTTGAGAAGATGAGTTATCTTGGATAAGAGCAAAATCTTGGTAAAACAAGTTAAAAAAGTTGATGGATAGATGACAAATAGGTAAATTGTCTAATAGGTATTTGAATTTTAAAAAATTGTGGAATGTAAAAAAAAATATCTATTTACACGTAATTGAAAATAAAGAAATTTATGGGACACTTTTAAACTTCAAAGACGTACTAGACACAGTTAAAATTTTAATATATCTATTGTACACTTTTAAAGTTCGTGATTTATTAAACACAATTTTTGAAAATTAAGAGACTAAATTAAAGATTAAAATAACAATTAAATGGTTAAGACATCCATAATCTAAGTCAATATTTCCATCTCACAATCGTATATACATAACACGTTTAAATTTGGCGAAACTACTCAAAAGAAAAGAGAGATGAAATCGATAAGATAAAATCAAAGACACAAACTTAAAAGAAAAGGTTTTAAATATTATTTTGATTTATATACTTTTCGACTCTAGTTTATTTATGTATTTCAGCTTTGATTCACTTTTATTTCCATACTTCTAAACATGGTTAGTTTTAGGAAAAAATCAAAAGTATAGAATATTAGGCAAGAAGGAAATATAATTCAATGGATACCATCTTATAAGTTAAAGATCAATTAATTAAAATTTAAAAAATCAATTAATTAATATTTCAAAAAAAAAGGTCAATTAATTAAAGAAAGGAAGAAAGAAAGAAAGAAAGAGACTGGTTTTCAGAAAAGGAAAAAGAAAAAGAAAATGGGGAAGAAACTTCCTAATAGCTTCCAATTCACTGCTGTAGTGGTCAAAGATGATGGTTCTGGTTCAAACCAACCAATTATAAAAGAATTTGCAGAACCAACCACCGGAGGCCATGGAGTCAAAACGAAGCTGCTGAAGAATCAGAGGTTGTTTCTCCTTTTGTTCTTTTTAGACGAACTCAACCTCTCTGTGCCTTCCTTACTGCGCATGTTTTTTTGTTTGTGGTAATAGTAGAACAACTGAAACTTAATTACAAACTATTGCATCAGATCGAGGACTCGGAGGAGACTGATTCCTTTTATACTCTCAGCTCAACCGCTGACTGTTTTTTCTTTACGCGGTTCTGTGCGTCTGTGTGTGTGAGGAACCCGTTTTTCACGCCCTTTGTCGTGCCTTGATTTCTACGCTGGATTTGAAGCTGAACCAAGATCTGGAGTTTTTGTTTTTCTTTAATAGCTGTAGATCTTGGAGTTGAAGGTCAGAAGGTAATAGACTTGGGATGGAAAGTTATTTGAACGAACATTTCGGGGACGTGAAGCCCAAGAACTCGTCCGATGAAGCGCTTCAGAGATGGAGGCGCCTTTGCTGGTTGGTCAAGAATCGGAAACGGAGGTTTCGATTTACTGCTAATCTCTCTAAACGATTTGAGGCCGATGCTATTAGACGCTCCAATCAGGTTTCTCACTGATCCTGATTCTTGCCTCCCTTTTTTAACCTATACCTGAACCTGCAGTAGTTTATTGACTTGGTGAACTTGACTTATTAAATGGATGTTCTCAAGTTACTCAATCCGAATAATTAGTCCGTTTTCTTTACTTTTGTATCTTTAATTCCATGTTTTGTCTAATCTGAATAAGAGATTTCACCACAATTATTCTCTTCCCATTGTTTCACAACCCGTGAAAATATGCAAGTGGGTGTAGAAAGTATCGGAAGTTGGTCAAGGTGTTCATTGTTTTTTTTTTTTTTTTTGAACTGATCGAATAATTTCTCCATTCTATGAAGAAGGACGAAGCTAATATTGAAAAGAGTTGATTTCACATGATTTTCTGTAAAATACTTATAAATATCAACGATTTTTTAGAATATTTTTCAAATTAAGGTGTAGGATGACTTTTGATACTTTTCAAAGTGCTCCCTCTGGAAAACTCTTTGACCATAGAACCCAAAACTTGAAATTTTGAAAATTACCTTTACTTGATTAAAAGCATTTTTCTTTAGCAAAAAATTCAAGCCAAAGCCACCTGAAACTTCGAAACAATTGCTTATAGAAAAGCTTCGTTCTCAAGAGTCAACCTGAACTTACTACTTGACCATGTAGTTAAGGCCAGAGAGAGGCAGATGAAACACATGTATTCTTTACAGGATTTACGGATGAATCATGAGAGTATGATACTCTGACGATATGAAACTTACTCGACCAAGTAGTTAAGGCTAGAGTGAGGCAGATGAAACACATGTATTATTTACAAAATTTATGTATGAGTCATGAGAGTATTCTCTGTCAAAATGCTATGAAAACATAAAGAATTCATTTAGACACATATTTGAGTAACGTGTCTGCATAATTATTTCGTTTAGCTTTCATCCTCGTCAATTTGACATTGATATCCGGCAGTTTCCCGTAGGTTGATATCATGGGTTCTTTTGTATTTGTTTGGCTGTAAGGTCTTATGAACATCATCATACCATAAGAATTCGTGATCACCAGGTAGACATTTTTCATGCATCATAACATGGGTCCTATCTATGGCTTTGCAAGTTTTTGGACGACGTATAGGCATGTAAACTCATTTTTCACAATTTTCTAGCATGCATCGGAGTCCAACCTTGAACAACAACAACTATGATCTGCTATACGATTTTCTTTTCTATCTTGTTGCTTTTGATGCTCAAATGTTCTTTTTCAACAACCATTGCAGGAGAAGTTTAGAGTTGCAGTTTTGGTTTCACAAGCCGCGCTTCAGTTCATCAATGGTAAGTAAGGTTTTGTTTATGTGATCAACTGAAAACTGAGGTTGTTTGAAGATTAGTAGTTCACGTTGCATTGTCTTTGAATGTCTGCAGGGTTGGATTTATCTCCTGATTACGTTGTGCCTGAAGAGGTCAGGCAAGCAGGTTATGAAATTTGTGCTGATGAAGCGGGCTCCATTGTTGATGGCCATGACGTGAAGAAGCTGAAGATTCATGGGGGTGCTGAGGGTATCGCAACTAAGCTTGCCACATCAACGGAGACAGGCATTCCTACTACGGACCATTTGATCAAGAAAAGACAAGAGATTTATGGAATTAACAAATTCACCGAAAGCCCATCTCGAGGATTTTGGCTCTTTGTTTGGGAAGCTCTCCAGGATACGACTTTAATGATACTCGCTTTCTGTGCTGTAGTTTCCCTTCTTGTTGGCATAGTGATGGAAGGATGGCCGAAGGGTGCTCATGATGGGCTCGGCATTGTTGCAAGTATCTTGCTTGTTGTATTTGTCACTGCTACCAGTGACTATAGACAATCGCTTCAGTTCAAGGATTTGGACAGGGAAAAGAAGAAAATTGCGGTTCAGGTTACTCGAAATGGGTTGAGACAAAAGATTTCTATATACGAACTTCTTCCTGGTGATATTGTTCATCTTGCCATGGGTGATCAGGTACCAGCAGATGGACTTTTCGTTTCAGGGTACTCTCTTCTGATAAATGAATCTAGTTTAACAGGTGAGAGCGAACCAGTTAACGTAAATTGTCAAAACCCTTTCCTCTTGTCCGGAACAAAAGTTCAGGATGGTTCGTGTAAGATGGTTGTGACTTCTGTTGGCATGAGGACCCAGTGGGGCAAACTGATGGCCACTCTTAGTGAAGGAGGAGATGATGAGACTCCTTTGCAGGTAAAGCTAAATGGAGTGGCAACAATTATTGGAAAAATAGGTCTGTTTTTTGCTGTCATAACTTTCGCTGTATTGGTTCAAGGATTGTTCAGTCGCAAGCTACAAGAAGGGTCTTACTTCAGCTGGTCTGGAGATGAAGCAATGGAAGTTTTGGAATTCTTTGCTGTTGCCGTTACGATTGTTGTGGTTGCTGTGCCTGAAGGGCTGCCTTTGGCGGTGACACTGAGCCTTGCTTTTGCAATGAAAAAGATGATGAACGATAAGGCACTTGTCAGGCACTTGGCTGCTTGTGAGACGATGGGATCAGCTACTACTATTTGCAGCGACAAAACTGGGACATTGACGACTAACCACATGACTGTTGTGAAAGCTTGCATCTGCAGTAAGGTCAAGGAAGTTAGCAATTCAAGCAAGTGTTCTGATTATCGTTCAGAACTTCCCGACTCCGCTGTGGGTATTTTACTGCAATCGATATTTAACAACACTGGTGGAGAAATCGTCAAGAACAAAGATGGCGAAAATGAGATACTTGGGACGCCCACCGAGTCTGCTCTTCTGGAATTTGGCCTTCTGCTTGGTGGGGATTTCCAAGAAGAACGCCAAAAGTCTAAAATCGCGAGAATCGAGCCCTTCAATTCTGTGAAGAAACGAATGGGTGTTGTTTTGGAGCTCCCATCCGGTGTCTTCCGCGCACACAGCAAAGGTGCTTCAGAGATCGTTTTGGCTTCATGTGACAAAGTTCTTGACTCTAACGGTGAGGCAGTTCCTCTCAATGAAGAGTCCATCAACTTTTTGAAGGAAACCATCGAAGAATTTGCGGGCGAAGCTCTTCGAACATTGTGCCTGGCTTACATGGACATCGAGGGTGAGTATCAGTCTGAAAGTCCGATTCCCGTTAGTGGCTACACGTGCATAGGAATTGTTGGTATCAAGGATCCCGTTCGTCCGGGTGTCAAGGAGTCTGTTGCAATTTGCAAGGCCGCCGGTATAACCGTACGGATGGTTACGGGAGATAACATCACCACCGCCAAAGCAATTGCCAGGGAATGTGGAATTTTGACTGACGATGGTATAGCAATTGAAGGTCCTGAATTCCGGGAGAAGAAGGAGGAAGAGTTGAGTAAAATAGTACCAAAAATTCAGGTACATTTAGAAGAATTTTGATTCTGAAACTATAATACTGTCACTATCACTATTAGCTCAAACCGAAATAATGGACAAAATCGAAGTTGGTGTCGATTTGGGAACTAACAGAGACCAATTAATTTTATTCGTTGCCATTTTTAGTTGGCTTTGTCCTTTTTCTTTTTTTTTTGTTTTTTTTTTAAATTTGACTCGGCTAGTTTGATGGGGCGTCAAGTATCCTCTTAATATTGACCCTGTAAGAATTGGTGTGCTGATCAAATTTTGGTATTTCTTGTGCAGGTTATGGCTCGATCTTCACCAATGGATAAACATACTCTTGTAAAGCACTTACGGACCACTTTTCAAGAAGTCGTTGCAGTGACTGGGGATGGCACAAATGATGCTCCGGCGCTCCATGAAGCAGATATTGGATTAGCTATGGGCATCGCTGGAACTGAGGTACTTTTTAATGGTCTTAGAAATGACCATTCAGAGAACCTTTGATTTCCCTAATAATTCCCCCCCCCCCCCCCCCAATAAACGTATTGTTGTCAAATCTTTGGGAATTGGATGTCCAGTGTAGTTCGAGGGGTTTGCTGGTCAAATAATTAAAATCTTTTACCATACATATTGTGTAGACACAATTTCTAAGTTAATGACATAAAACGTAATTGCAGGTGGCAAAAGAGAGTGCCGATGTAATAATTCTCGACGACAACTTCTCTACAATTGCTACTGTTGCCAAATGGGGACGTTCAGTCTACATAAATATCCAAAAGTTTGTTCAGTTTCAGCTAACAGTGAATGTGGTTGCACTTCTCGTCAATTTTTCTTCAGCCTGTTTGACAGGTTAGCTGACATTGATAATGTCCCTTGTCTATGTGAAATTTCGTGGAAAATACTTAATTTACGGGTGATATTTTCTCAGGAAATGCTCCCCTCACTGCTGTGCAACTGCTATGGGTCAACATGATAATGGACACACTCGGAGCACTTGCATTGGCAACCGAGCCTCCTACTGATGACTTAATGAAGAGATTGCCAGTTGGTCGGAAAGGGAATTTCATTAGCAATGTGATGTGGAGAAATATCTTAGGGCAGTCAGTATATCAGTTTGTTATAGTTTGGTATCTCCAGACAAGAGGGCAAGCTCTTTTTCATCTTGATGGCTCAGACTCTGGATTGATTCTGAATACACTGATTTTCAATGCATTCGTCTTTTGTCAGGTAATTTGTTTACCCAAATTCCTGCAATTCCACAGATCCTCGACTTCTGATACTAGCAAAATGACATCCATGTTCCTTCTGACTTAAAGTTAACTGTTGATAAATTGCTGTTCCTTGTAGGTTTTCAATGAGATAAGCTCAAGAGACATGGAAAAGATAAATGTGTTTGAAGGAATATTGAAGAACTACGTGTTTGTGGCAGTGCTCGCTTGCACTGTCCTTTTCCAGATCATAATCATCCAATTCCTGGGAACATTTGCAAACACATATCCTCTGAACTCCCAGCAATGGTTTGTCACCGTGTTATTTGGATTTCTTGGCATGCCAATTGCAGCAGCTTTGAAGATGATTCCGGTAGGATCAAACTGAAAACAGTAGGGATGTTCATTTTTCTTTTTTCTTATGGAGACAGGCTCCATAGGAACCGACCCGAACTGGGCAAGGGAATCCCCGATTAAGCGAGAAATGGGGAAGTGAGCAGGGGAATTTCCCTGTTACCTAAACGGGGACGAATATATTCCCATTTTCAACCCCATCCCTGCCCTCCGTTCCCGCTCTGTTTATTTTTATTATGTATTTTTAATATATTTAAGTTAACATTTTTGTGTTTGAATCACTCGTGATTTTGAATTGTAATATTAACTTTTAAGGTTTTATTGTATAGATAATTTGATATGTTTGAACCATTTTGAACTCTTATGTAGGGATAATTTAGATGACTTATTATGAAAAGTTATTTTGTTTCTTTTGAGAGAATTAAAGTTTTTCTAAATTTTTCATGAAAATTAACTATTTAAAGGAAAGATTCTTAACGGGAAATTAGCTGTTCAATTAAAAATTTCTTTAAAAAAATATTTTAATTAAATTTCTCACCAAGTTTGATTTATTTTGACGTGAATTTGAACAATTATTTTTGTAAATTAATTAGAGCATGTTTTGGAGTGATTTTTTTTATAAAATGATTTAATTTTAATTATCATCGTTAAAAGTGTTTGATTACAAACCATTTTAATGTTTGGTTCCACAATTTTAAGAGTATGTCATTAAAAATGTTTTGAATGGTTTAAGTATGATCTTAAAATTTCAAAATTACTAAAAGAGTGAGATAAAGATGCAAGGGAGAGAAAAGAATTTTCTCAAAAAAAAAAAAAAAAGGGAGAGAAAAGAAGTTAGACATTGAGAGGGATAAATATTTTAGGATGAGAAAAAGGTATAAAGAGAGAGATCGACAAAAATTTAAAGTAAGAGACAAAATTTAGAAAAAGAAAATTTGAAAAAATTTTAGAGAGAAATACAAACATTTTAGGTAAAAAAAAAAAAAAAAAAAAAAAGGTTAGAAGAGATGTATACCTATACATAAATTTTAGAGAGAAAACAACTTAGTAAAGAGGTTTAAGTTTTTTAAAGACAGGTTAGAAAGAGGCAAATAGAGAAAAAATGATTAAATTACACAAAAAATATTCATGAATTTTGAGGCATGTTCAAATCTTTGAAAAGTTTTATTTTAACTCGAATATCCTCTTATATTTTTTTCACTAAAATGTTGAATGAAAATCCACCTGCTGACTTATATAACATTTTTCATGTAAATTGATGTGACAACTAATGTAAAAATTAAATTTAGTGATCTCAACATTTTTTTGAATTAAAATGAATGATAACAAAAATCTTAATCTTTTCTATAGTTCTTACCATTTTTACAATCAAACACCACGTCATTTTTGTTCTTCAATTTAATAAAAAAAAAAGAATTAAAAAAAGGACATTTACAACTTTTTAACTTCTCACGTCATTTTCTAATACGTCATTTTTAGTGGTTGTCAAACACTAGAAAGTTTTTCAAAATGATTTATTTTAAAAATCAAACACTTGAAAAGTTAAATCAAACACACTCTTACATGGTTTCACCCAAACCTTGAGGCACGATGGTCTAGTTTGCTATTTAGTCATTCTTTGCTCACAAAAATTTGTTGGAATTTATTGCCAGCATGTATTGTTTTTATTTGTACACTCTAGATTATTTTTTGTCACACAGTCAGCAGGCCATGTATGTTGATATTGCTGATTACTTTTGTTGATGCCAAAATCTGGTCAAGCAACTCACATGACATTCCCGTGATACCAGCAGTGAATTTGTTGAAGACGGGAAAGACGTGACCTGCAAGACCAGTCAAAACCGTTGCACACCGGTGTAGTGTAGGCCACCTGCACTCCGATGCCTAAGTCAGATTAAACAGTAAGAGTATTTTTGGTAGCTAAAGTTTCGAACCCTTGTCCGAGTGTGAGAGACCCTATTTATACTTGTGTCTTCAATTAGGGCTTTATAGGCGCTTGGAGGCGATCCTGAGCTGAACCGAGTGGAACTGGGGCAGACCGGGACAACAGGGACCGAACGGAGGCGGAAGGAACTCGACCCACACGAAGGGTCGAGCATGGGATTGGGCCGAGACGGTCCAATCCCTTCGGCTTGCTCTCCTCCAGAGTCTGCTTCCCGATCAAGCCTTCATGTTGTGTTGCGTTGTCCTGCTTAGTCCTTGGATGATGGGGTGGTCCAGAATCACCCACAACAATTTTTCCATCTCATTTCAAGTTTGTCCAGATGTATATTTGAGCTCATTTTCAAGTAACGTGATTCTGTTATTTGGGGAGCTGGAAAACGGTGAGTATTAAGTGGTTAAAAGGGCATGATGCCAGGGGGAGGAGAATTATTTTGGGATGTGTTAGAGGTGATTTTAAGCTGCTCTGAAATGTAAGGAGACGGTGAGAACATCACAACACCAACTAAAAAATGTAACACTGAAGAGAGGGATGGGCCGGAGGGTCGGATCTTGGCCCAATCTCATGCTCGGCCTCAGCCATAGGCTGAGGCTATTAAGTGGGTCGAGCTTGTTCCTCCCCTGCCCAACTCCCGGTGCCTCGATTCTATCGGATTCGATCCCAAGCGGCTGTCGAAGCCAAGGAGAGCCCTAGAAGGCAATGCAAGTATAAAACATCATTCTTCATCCATGAAAAGGGGTTCGAAAAACTGGAATACAGAGACTTCTTATTGTTTATCTGACTTAAGCATCAGAGTGAAGGTGGCTTACAGCACACCAGTGTGCAGATTTTTACTGGTTTTGCAGGTCAAATCTTTCCTTCTCAAATAAATTCACTGTTTTTGTCACGTGGAGATTCGGTGAGTCTCTTGCCCAGATTTTGGCATCAATAGGATGAACACTCTGTGAAATTGTTTTGTAAGCTGGTTGAATTACGAATGGAGTAGATCCCGATTTTGGGATTGAACTACTATCAATCTTGCGCCTACTATCTCTCATCCCTATCTCTGTTTTTTCTTTCTCGGTTTAATATCTGTTGAATCTGGTTGCTAGCTTGTAGTGTTCGTTTTATGCTTGTTTGATTGAGAATGTGCTGCTTGTATTGCATCTATCTGTGAGATATAGATTAACAGCTAATAAGCTTCAAACCAATTAACTTGTCCTTAGCAACTTTCTCAGGCAACACTGGTTCTCTTAGTCTTTATTATATTAGGTAGCCAATGTCATTTGCATACTCTAAATTCAACGAAAAACCCTTTTTTTTTTTCGCAACAAATGTAGGGTGGGGATGTATCTTCGATCTAAAAAAAGGTACAAGTGCTTTTGTCGCCTAGCTATGCTTAGGTTGACACAATAAAACAGTTATTTCTAGTTTCTAGTATTTAAAATTGTATAAACGTTTGAATTTAGAGATTCTAATGAATTTGAGAAACGATGAAATCTAGCACGATGTTAATGCGTATATGGACATCCCATCGTTTCATTCATGGACTATGCTGCTGATATGGACATTTATCTCCCCCTTCTCCTTCTTTTCTCTTCAATCAGCCGTCTTTCAATGGTAAATTAGGGTTTTCATTGGTAAAAAAGAGGAGTCTTCACTTTTTCCTTGAGAGGAGGGCACACCATGAGCAGATATAGGAGCGTAGATAAAAAGGCTGAAACAAGAATGCCCTTTAACAGAGAGGGCAAATTTCCAAGTGACAGCTCAAGCTTTTGGCACTGCCCTCCTAAGTCCTAACCTATCAATCATCAAACACATTGTGTGCAAAAGAAGAAAGCACTGAAAATTTTCACTTTTTAATTTCAGTTCCATTCCATACATTGGAACCAGAAGCTTCCTTCAAAAATAGAGCCTTTGTCACTTCATTAAGATATATCACACTCACAAAGACCACTCATCTTTTCTTTTCATTTTTTGTTTTCCCTTCACAATACATATAATATCTAAATTTCTCCTAAAGTCCTTTGGCATCCCTGTCTTTATTCTACATTCAACAAAAGATTGCAGTCCACCAACTTAGCTTGTGAATCACTTAGCCAATGTTGGATAAAATATGAATGCAAAAGTTGAACTTGTACCTTGTGGAAAAATTACACTTACTTTTGATGGGTTTTTTTTCTTTCTTTCTTTCTTTGAAAAGCCAATCAGAGGAATCCACATGTCAAAGTTGCCTAGGAAATAGGCATCCTATGCCAAAGAGAAAGTACCATTGTGGTAGAAGTACTTATTTTAGCTTGGATTACTGTAGCTCATTCAGCAAAAGAAAAGAAAGAACAATTCTACTGATAACTGTACACAGTATCCTTAGCAATCTCATGGGACGTCAACCTGATCTGACCATATCTTCCCCTTGCCTCCCACATCCAAACGACTCCCTTTTGTTTGCTTTCTCTCTCTCTCTCCTCGGTGAATGTAAATGAACAAGACTCTATTATTACCATTGTCTTGGTAAATGGGTAAATTCTGTTTTTAGTTTCATCTTTCAATTGACTTTCATTTCCTCTGTTGTTGGGATGTTCATCTTTTTGTAAAAGCCGAAGAATCATTGGCTTTTACCTTGATGGCTCCAATCCATCTTCCTTTGGATGGATATGGACTTTTTGGTTTTGTTTAAACATTGCATGGTGAATAACACAGACTCCACACTGCACAAAAATCTAAATTCATTGAAGTTTGATAAACCATATTACACAGAAAAAAATTGGGTTCTGATTCCACAAACGAGGTTTTTTTTTTTTTTTTTTTTTTTTGGTTTACAGGGAAAAGAGCTCGGCCCCACCTCAAAAGGCTTGCCCCAAACATTCAAACATATCCAATCGCTTTCGCCTTTTACAAAGAAACATTTTTGAAGGCTAAAATGAAGCAAGGATGCATCAAATCACAATAAACAGAGCTTGTCCATCACTACTCAGCTCTTTTGAACACTTCCCCCACACCCCCCAGAGCCTCTCTCTTTCACTTCTCAACTTTCTTACAGCCTTTTCAAAGACACCAAGAAAGCATCCCATGAAAAGCCAGGGTTTTGCAGAGACACAGCTAAAAGAAAGAAATAAAGAAAAAAAAAAAAAAAAAAAAAAAAAAAAAAAACCCATAAATTTTTAAAAGCAGTAAAAATCAATAAATAAACAAAAGATTGAGACCATATAAGCAAAGAGAGGAGAGGGTAGCTGTCCTAAAGCAGCTTTCTTTCAAGCCCTCCTCCTCCCCCTTATGGCCTTCTGGTCCTTCCCTATGACTTTGGCCTAATAAAAATCAGAATCAGCCTTTTCTTCTTCTCTTTTCACTTTTCCTATTTTTACATGCAACCCAATAAAATCTGCCCTTTTCTTTTTAGTTTCCTCTATTCTTTCATCATTGGTTGTTTTCTGAGAAAACTTCATCAATAAACCAACAAATCAAGCAATTATTGTATCATAAAAAACCCCCCATCAAAACCCCTAATTATCATCACAAGTCATTTGTGAGAAGGAAAAAATTTGAAGAAAAAAAAAAAAAAAACATTCCTCATCTTTTTTTTCTCTACCGGGGCCGCTTTCCTTCAGCCACACCACACTTTTCATCACAGTTACTGAAGTTTAGCCGTTTTCTTTTTGAGGCAATCGCCGATGTAACTGATGAATTTTCTGAACAATCCATTGATTTCATTTGGGTTGGTGATAAATCTGGCGATTTCAAACACTCTGCTTCTTCTCTACATTTTTCCAATCTGAGCTCTTGCATCAGATTGTAACATGAAACCACATCTTCCTGTCATCAAAACAATGGATTCAACTAAATCGAGTTTTGGCAAAAACGAAAACACAGGGTTCCAATCTGTTAATGGAACTTACTACTTCCAGATATCTACATTGAGAAATGGAATTCATCTTCAATTCCAAGGCTTTCCTTGTTAATCTGTCATCCATTGCAGCTAAAATGGCTGTGGCCGCTGCTACTACTGAAGGCCGATGGTTCTCTGTGCTTCTTTCTGCATTCAAGATTCGGCATTTGAATCAAAATTTTCGTTGGGAAATTTAAGGAAATGGGTTGTGTGAAATTACCTCTAATCATGACCCAGATGAGTTCAACAATCTGAGAAACTTTATTGCTTGGAGGGGATTCGATGGATATTTTAGATATGAAATAAGGAATGAAAGAGAAGGGAGTTGTCGAACCCATCTTCCATTCCAATGTGTTCAACACCAAAAGCTCCATTCTTTGGATTACTTTACTCTCAAAGTTGAAATCTTCCACTGGAAATTCTGAAAGTGCTGGAACCTTCAGTTCCTCCATTTTCGCAGCCAAGGAAAGACAAGCCACTGCCAATAGCCTAATTGCCCAGAGCTTCTCGTTCTGCAGCCATGGATTTTAGGATTAACAGAGGAAACTAAGAAGCCATTGCCAGAGGAAATGGAAAAGAGAAAGCTCACAGTAATGGCCCGCCGAGAAAGGAACCGATCGAAGTATATCATTGAAAGGTAAGCCGTCTGGAAACCGAATCCAAACACAGCTCTGGTCTGTAAAATTAGAACCGTCGTCAATTGAATTGAATCAAACAAAAGAAAATCCAAAAAGAAAACGCTGAAAAAGACTAACTTTGAGAATCCATGCAATTGCTTCCAAACGGGCACATTTGACCCAGTTCCCAAACACCAAAGATTTATCATTTCTAAACCCGAAACTCGTCTCTTTTGCAAGTAACGTATCGACATAATCATCCTCTGCAGGGCTTCGATTTCCAATGGCAATGAATGTGTGTTCATCTGCAATCTCCTCATCCAAACAGGCCCCAATATCATCCATTTTACCAACGATCGATACCCCTTTTCCTCTATCTCATTCAGGAGGGATCCGATTGCAAAGAAACTGCAAAAAAGAAGAGCCGAAACCCAGAACGAAGAACAGGGGAAAGTGGAGATTAAAGGGTAAAATTGAAGGCCCGAAAAGCAGAGGTGTTGTTCAACTTCAGCAGTTACAGTCCAGAAGAAGGAAAGGATTAAAAAACCAATCTGGGTTTTCTGAGAACGTGGCGAGATTTTAGAAAGTTTTTGGGTTTAGAGAGAGAGAAAGCTGGTTGGGTTTTGAAGGGAAGACTAAAATTTGACTGAAGCAGAGGCTGTTTTTGGGGTTGCCGGCTTGGATTGGACTTAAGTAGAACTGTTTGAATATACGCGAGTGAAATGCACGCACCAATTACAGTAGAGATCTCTCACTGCCACTTATATTAATACTATTGGTTAGTACCGTACCGGAACCAAGTACTTTCTGTATTCTGTAACCGCACTCAATACTTTCTTCTTCTTCTTTTTTCAAATTACAAATTTAATCCTCTTAGTTAGGTTAAATTTTCATTATTTTGTTTTTTCACAACATGTGGAAGGAAAAGATTCGAACAATCGATCTCTTAGTTATTAGTACAAGTTTTATGTCAGTTAAACCATGCTCATGTTGACTTCAATTTGTTATTTATTGTTCTAAAAGTTTTGATTTAGATTTATATTTTATGATTTGGTTTAATTTCATTTTTTTTCTTATGATTTGGATTTAGTTTTAATATAATCTCTCATGATTTTAAATGTTTTAATATGACTCCTATATTTTAGTTCGAGAACAATGAGGATTCTAATTTCTAATTTCTTGGTTAAATGTACATAGCAATTATCGATGAATTATATCTATTTTGGCTATATGACTCTTACGACTTAGTTAAAGTTCACAAATTATCTTTGTTATTATTATATTGGCAAATTTTTTCATGTTGTTTATTTGAGTAATTATGTCAGTTGACTAAGTTTAGGGTTGAGGAAAATTAAAAGAAAATAAACAAATTTTTCGAGTGAGTAAAACATAATTCAAGAATGGGAGGTGAGATTTAATCAAATCATGAGGATCGAATAAAAAAAGCTGAAAGCATATAAGATGTAAAAAATTTAATTATAGAGACCCCCAAAATAAAACTTTACCCAAAACAGAAGAAGCAAATTTGTAATTTAACATTTTCCTTTTTTTTTTTTTTTTTTTTGAACTGGTTCCCTTCTTTTTCTTTGTTTATTATTATTATTTTTATTGCCCTTAATTATAGAAGGCTCGCACTCGCGGCGCCAGCTTCGGTTCAATGACCAGTCAAATCTGGCCACGTCATTATTACAGAAACACCATCAATGTACTGATTTTAGGAGCCATGACCATTATCGTACTTTTACAATTTTCACTTTCATTTTTGCCTTTTTTTTTTTTTTCTTTCTTTCTTCCTTTTGGTTGATTGAAAAACTTTGGGTTATTAAAATAGAGACTAAATTATACGAAATGTATTGATATACGTCTTTTAAAATAATAATAATAATAATATATCGATCTATGTAATATTTCAATTTTATCTTACTGATATGAATGTAATCTAGTAGATGGGAGATCTACGAAGATTTAATTTGTTAATGCTATATTTGTTTCACTCTAAAAAAATTGATTTTATTTTGAATATGTTAAAGTTTTAATTTTGCCTTCATTCTTTTAGTTTGATAAAAAAAAATCAACAATTTTTGTTATATTTACAAATTTTAATACTTTTGGGAAAAAAAATATCAAAACCAAATAGCTAGGTTTGGAGTAAATTACACAAATTACATTATGAAGTTGATTTCAATTTGATATAAAATCTTTTAATTTCGCTAGATATTCTAACAAAAAAAACTAATAAATTGATTTGAAATAAAAAAAATTAAGAGATCAATGCTAAAATAGGAATTCTTTAGACGATGAGACAAAATTAAAGGAAATGACAGCTTGTATAATTTAGCAACAACTCCATTCTATTTTTCTACCTAAAAGATAATTGCTTACCTTTTTCTTTTCCTCGCATCTCTCCCTTTCCAAAAATAGGCTGACTTATTTTTTGGGGCAAAAAAAAGGTTGATGAATAAGATTTGAGTGGTGGGAGAATTTTGAACCTAAAGTTTTTACTCATTAAAAGTCATTTCCACTTTCACAACAAATCTAGCTTTTAAAAATTTTAGAATTTAGAAAGTGTAAAGACGTCTTTACCCATCATTCTTTCTAATCAACGGCTCAAAAGTAGTCATTAGAAGATTGGCATCAAAATATTTCTGTTCACGTGCGCACCAAAGTTCCAAGGCTCTATTCGGAAAATAAAATTAATTATTAGATTTAATTTAAGATGAAATAAAGGAAATAATGGTGATCAATAATATATGATACCGGCAATAATTTCTCTTTATTGAATATCACTAAATATTTTGTCTTTAAAAAAATGTATATAGTACTAAATAGTTCGATTCATTATTCAAATTGTGAAGTGAAAATATTTGCTTTTATCTGATCAATTAATTTTAAAAAGCAATAATGTTTTTTTTATAAATTTTTTAAAAGATTAGTATGTTATTTAAACCTTCAAAGCATGCTGATTGCTGGTTGGGTAAATATTTGTTCAATTTTATATAATTAACCATTTAAAAACTCTCTTCCTATTGTGTGTTGCATTCTATTATTATTATTATTATTATTATGTTAAAAATATTTCATATTATTTAAATTTGTGTATATATCCTCGACCAAAAAGTAGGTTCAAATCTCATATAATTTTGTTGAATTAAAGAAAATAATATATATTATAATTGCTTTGTGAAATTACAACCATTTTGTTTTATCTTATAGGAAAAAATATTTTATGGCGAATATAGATTTTCTATGCACTTATAATTTTAATATAAAATGATCATTTAATGGTACAATGCTCAATCATATATAGAATAAAAATAAGCAAACAAGAGTCATCATGATCCCATGATGAAAATGTTTAGTTTTTCATATCATTGCATCAAAACCATTCCACTAATGCTACCAAAAAAAAAAAAAAAAAAAAAAATCCACTATCACTTTCACACCTTCTTAGAACTTCTACAATTAACAGAAGTTTATAATATAATTATCTTAAAGTGATAGTCTTTTTTCCATATTATTTAATAATATGACTATCATATTGTAGATGAAAAAGATTCCAAAAATAATCCTAAAAATTTGTCTATTTGAATCAATGAAGAAAGATTGATGTTTTCAAAAAAAAAAAAAAAAAAAAGAAGAAAGATTGATGATTGATTTTTTATTTTTAGAATATTACTCTATGAATATGTTTGAGAATTTGAATCTATAATCTTTATAAGGTAGGAATTTTTTTGCCACATACATATATTTTTAAGCTTGTGTAATAAGGACCAAAGAAACAATGGACGTGTACATTAAAGAGAGAACATTTGATTTTTTTTAGTACATCAACATTTGAGGATGTGGAGATTCAAATCTCTCACCTCTAATTAGTCAAAGGAACATGTCAATTACCGTTGAGCTAAGTTGGTTTTGGCAAAAATTTGAAGTATTAAAGAATATAAAACTTTTTATCATATATATAACAAAACTAACTTCAACCACTATGAAAGGAAATTTCATGTTGGGTTTTTTTTTTTTTTTTTTTTTTATTTATTGTTTATATTTTTTAAAAAATATATAAAAGATTTAAAATAAGAGTGGAAGATAACACGAGATCCAAAGAACTAAGCATGGAAACCGACAGCTAGTAAGATCCCTTTTTAGTTTGTATACCGTCGGTTTTTTTTTTCTTTTTTTTTTCTTTTCCTTTTAACCCATTTTCCTGTTTCTAAACATTCATTTCTTACGAAAATAAAATACTTTGAATTGACTTTTTTTTTTCTTTTTGAAAATAAAAAGCCATTTCAACATTTGGAGAGGTGCTTCAAATCAGGTTGAGAAACTACCAAATAGAAAAAAGATTCCCAATTCAAATTCAGATTCTAACTTGAATTTAACATTCAGATTTTAACTTCTTCGAAAACAAAACAATTTCTCATGTGGGAGTTGTTCACATTTTTTAAAAACATTATTATAATTTCAAAATTATCCATTTAATTAAATCTATAGTTTCATTTGATAGAATTAAACCTATAATTGAATGAACTATTGTTGTTGTTGGTGATGTTGTTATTATTTTTAACTAGAAAATGTGTTCATTAAATTTTTTTTTTTTTTTGACAATATGGGAGTGGAGGAATTTGAATCACAGACCTCATGGTTATCAGTACAATTTTATTTTATTATTATTTTTTTTACAATATATCAATACAATTTTATGCCAATTGAATTAATGCTCTTGTTGGCCATGGTCCATTAAATTGTGGTAATATAATTGAGATGTTAGAGTATTTATTTACTTGTTTATGTGACAAATAATTAATAATTAATAAAAAGAAATTAAGGAAGATCCCAAATAGTCCTGACTGAACAATGAATCATTGGAGAACTCCAAAGTTGGCCCACGAGCCTGAATGATACCCATTTGGCATTTGCTACCCACCCAAATTCAAATTTCTAATCTCTTCCATAGCTTTTTGTCCCTTATCATCTACTTTTTCATATAATAAATTATAAAGATGTTTGGAAAATGAAAAAAAAAATGTTAAATTACAAGTTTAGTTCTTATATTTCTGGATTCGTCTTTGATTGATATTTGAACTTTAAAAAATGTCTAATAATTTCTTTTAGTTCAACCGCATGTAGTATAGAGATTTGAGCTTCTAACCTATTGGTTCAAGATATAATTTCTTAACCAGTTGAACTATGTCTAGGTTTGCTTGCCTAATAGGTTTCTAAATTTTTAACTTTGTGTCTAATTGGTATGAACTTTAAAAAATGTCTCATTGAGTCTTAAACCTTTCATGTTGTATCTAATAGGTCATTAATATATTAAAAATAAAATAAAATTTACAAACTTTATTAGAAACAAAATTGAAAATTTGTAGAGTTCTATAGCAAAACTTTGTTTTTTTAAAATATTCAAACATGTGTAAAAAATCTATTAAACACAAAATTAAAAGTTGAAAGACTTAAAAACAATTTTAAATCTTATTAAACACAAAAAACTTTCACCTGTTAGATACTTTTTAAGACTCAAATATAAGAAAATTTTGAATTAAGCAACCAATATATATCAAACAGTTGAAAATAAATCGACAGAACCAAATAAAACTAATATTTAAATTATATTTTTTAACTTTTATACTTATTTTAATGTTATACTTTGAAAACGTTCTACTTTATTCTTGTGCTTTAAAAAATAAATACTATATCCTTGCCACAAAACTTTTACAGTATTTAAAATAGACTTTAGTCTATTTTATTTCTAAACCTAATGCGAGTTTATTTTTTAAAACATATAATTCAAGATCTGGATATATGTCGATTAAGGTATATTTGTACACTACAAGTATTTCATGTAAGGTTTTTAATGTATACATAAAATAAATTTAAGGGTATTTCCTGGCTGGAAGAGTTTGTGGCAGGAGCGAGGGTCTGCACAGAGAAAGACGACGAAGACATGGTGATCAAGAAAACCAAAAATTTCTCGAAATGAAGCGAGAGAAATTTTGCTCTGATACCATATTACAAGAAATGAGTCTTGCTTGCTTTATTAAACAATGAATAAATATTTATAATACATCATTGATAACAGAATAACTAACTGAGATAACCAACCAATCTTGAATATAATATACTCTAATAAAGGTCAAAGGGTAAAACAATTCTTTATAGGATGGCTTAAGATCAAAATAAAACATTTTTAGAAAGCTATTTATAAAATCAAACTTTTGCTGTCATGTTATATTCCAATTTGATTCTAAAAATTTCAATTTACATGTTTTTACATTCAAACTTACAGTCATTCAACATTTTTTTTAATACATCAATATTTGGGAGTGGAGAATTCGAACCTATAATCTCTTAATTGAGAATATAGTTATTCAACATATGTCGTGGGAATTCACAGAAAAAAAATATTCTTTTCATAAAGCTGCCAAATTGTTAGCATAATAGTATTTTTGGTCTACTTTTCTTTTTTAATATAAAAAGAAATTATAATAACCTGTCATTTCAAGTTGGGATAAGTTAGTATGCGCTATATCACATAAGTTGGATAGTTTTCTTTTTGAAATTTTATGAAGAATCTGAAAATATGTGATATTTTCAACTCAATTAGTGAAAATGTATTTTGACATCAATCATTTTCAGTTAAACAATTTAAATGTTCTGTGACATTAATGAAATTATTAGAAACGAATTCTCATACACAAAAACAAATTATAATTTTTTTTTAAAGAAAACAAATTATAATTTTTAAAGGAATAAATATGAAAGATAAATTGAAAATCAATCTATTAGTGTTTTTATTTTAAATTCTAGCTCTAATTTTATTCAGAAACTAAGATAAAGTACTCAAAAATTAAAGTTGAAAGTTAAAATTTAACTTAAAATGATCCTTTGTAAAACAAAATCTTAATCCAAACTAATTTTGAATAAGTAAAATGAATAAAAATGAAAATTCCGAACATGTAGTGTGACCTTCAAAAAAAAATACCAAATTGCTCTTCAAAAACTCCAAAAAAAAAAAAAAAAAAAAAAAAAAAACAAAACAAAACAAAACAAAAACAACTCTTCCTATTAGATTAAAAGATGAATTCATTTCTTATTCTTAATTTCAATTGTTGGATCTAACTTCCAATAATTTTAATCATCTACGTTATATACTTAGAAACATCTATATCTATATATATTCTTCTAATTTTTTATTGATTTTATGTACATAAAACTTAGAATTAAAAATGTGTCTCCAACTCAACTCTAACAAATCCGTACAGAGTTTGAAGTTTAAAGTACCAAATACATATAAAGAAAATGGAGATATATGCATATTTTTAACGTTATTGGTTTGAATTATTGGCAGAGACTACATATGGGGATTGAAAACGTCATGGTTGTAGGTATAAAGGAACAAATGCTAACGTTTGTGTAATGAATAATATAAATTTGAGTAATTTTGGTAGCATTTCATGTCGGCTGTGGATCGAGTGTTCTGTCAAGATTCTCACGCCCAATTGGCACTGGCGAGGCTTCAAAATCCGTACTCAAGGCTGTTTGTTTGGGGCTTTTTTACCTTGGCTAGGCAAAGGCTCTTCATTAGTATTATTGTGTCTCCAACTTCATGGAGAATGGAAAATAATGATCAATCCCTTCCCCCATTTGGGCATCTCTTTTTCTTCTTGGCTATGCATTATTTTTTTCCCTCTTTCTACTTTATTGTGCACATAATTCCAATCTCCACAACCATATATTTTTAATACATAGACAGATTATTTGTAAGATTTTGATATTATATATACCTTGGTATTTTAAGCTGACAATTTGCAATCATTAGCTTATGTGTTGTAGTGTTTCTCTTTTGATGAATTTCAATCTACTTTTTATAGACCATTTTCTCTTTTGATCGTGATTGTGTGCGTATTTTGGTTTTATTTTCTTTGTCTAAGGTGAGGATTCTCTAGATGTAGTCCATGCATAATTAACATCTTTTTTTAGTTTGACAATTGTAGAGGTGGGAGATTGAACTATCAACCTCTAAGATGATGATTGGTGTCTTATCTACTATAAGTTATGCTCAAATTGGTCATGTGACTAATGACATCAATAGATTCAAATAAACCAACGTTATTATTTGTGATCAAATATAGATGTCACATTGGAATGAAGTTAAAGTTTTTATGCATGGATGCAATTAAGAGTATTAATGTGTATAATATAGAATGGAGAGTTTTGTATGATTTGATGAAGAAGAATGGTGAATGGTGCATTAGAATTGCGTGTAGGAAATGGAAATGGCGAGTCGTGGGCATTGAGGAGGCAGAGGCAGAGGCAGTGGTAGTTGTAGTACTAAAAACTGCAAGAGGCAGCTAATGGGTCTTCGCCAAATCACCACCACATACACTTTGGCTGCCACTGCACACACTTAAATTATAATGCCAATTCCACATGCATTTTGTTTCCTCTCACCACTGCAACGAAATGACCCTATCCATTTTTATATTTTCTTATTTCATACCTCTTTTTCTTTCTTTTCTTTTCTTTTATTTGTTTATTTTATTTTATTGAAATTAATATATATGTGGGTGTACGGTAACCATTTTTTTGTCAACTTGAATATAGCTCAACTGATATAAAACTTGTATCAATGACCAAAAAGTCTGTGGTACAAATCTCTTCATCCCCACATGTTGTCAAAAAAAAAAACCCCTTTCTTATTTCTACGTTTTTCAAGTTTTCAATTAAACAAATGTTGTGGGTAATTTTGGCTTAGAAGATATTTCGGAGGATGGAGACCTTGGGCCCAATCCAAGCCGGTCCACAAGGAGAGATCCACCCAAGGAGGCGAAGCCTCCTCCTCGGCTAGGCCCAATGCCGAGGTCGACCAGGCAGTTGGATCCAATGGCCACCTAGGTCGTTTGGGGAGCTCTCTGGGGCCCAGTGAAGGCAGAGTTCGTGAGACAAGTGGCAACCACGACGGGGGGAGAAGAAATCCTAATTGAAGTGGAGATATAAAAGGTCCTTGGAGGACCCAGGTGAGGGGATCGAAAATCTGAGTTCACAACGCTATTCTTTTTGAGCTTCACTATTATTCTTGTCGGATTCTCTTCGATCACTGACTTAGGCATCGGAGCATGTGTGGCCAAGCACCACACCAGTGTGCAGTGCTCACTTCCCTTTTTGCAAGTCACATCTTCTCTGGATTCAAACAAATTCACTGTTGGTGTCACGTGAAGGTCAGGTGATCAGTGCTTAGCCAGATTTTTCCATCAACAACAAATACAATTTTGCATACAAATCATTTTTTTAAAATGAGATATTACATTTTGTTATGTTATCTCTGTTTTTAATGGTTTATCATGCCTTTTATAAGTAAAAGAAAATGATAAAATGACGTTTTTATATATGTTTTTGAAAAACTAGGAAACAGAAACTAGAAATGAGAATTTTGATTTTTGTTTTGTTTTCATAGCTTGTTTACTATTATGGAAATGTTTCTCGGCAATCAAAAATGATAAATAAAAATGGTTACCAAACACTTACATATTTTTCAAAATTTCAAAAGTTGAAAAAGAAATAGGAACATTAATAAATGATTCCTTAATTTCAAAATTTTGAATGGTCGGGTTACTATGAATTTATTATTGATATATTCTCAACAAATATTGAAGACCACATATAGCTTGATTTGATGTTATAAGGTACACAAAATGAAACCTTGACTATGTTAGAAAAAGAAGGGGACTTTTCATGGTATAAAGAATAACTTGTCTTGTCTTGTCTTGTGAAAAAGTATGTAAAAGAAATGTTTTCAATGGTCTGAAAGTTATTTTTACTTTTGTTACAGTACATTTTAAATAAATTGTTTAGTGTTTTTAAACGAATTAAAAAAAATTAATCAAGCACTTTTCCTTAAAGTTGTATGAAGTATTCAAAATTGTTTAACATCATTAAACTTTAAAATTATTATATTATATGAGCTATGGGCTCTGATACCATATTATATTATATGAGTTTCCATCTCAAAACCAATTGACAATGAGTGGAGTGATCCTTGTAGCTTATATATTGTGAGGTCTCCACCAATCTTTTCAATGTGGGATCCTCAACAAAAAAATCATGCTAAATAAACTTAAATAATAACAAATGAGCATAGCTAAAAAAATACACTTCAATTTTTTTTTTCAACCTTAAAAGTATTTTGTGAATAGGAGCAAAATTTAATGGATAATCCAAATTGTTACCTCACTTAGAAGATTTTTTTTTTTTTTTTTTTTTTTTCGTTTTCTTATGTGTTTAAGAACATTTGAAGGTGAGAGATTTGAACTTTTGACCCTCTTGTTCGAGGGTATATTCGTTTTGACACTTTTTTTTAGTACATTAACAATTAGGGGTGGGAGATTCAAAAACTCTGGATCAAGGATACATGCCAATTACCGCTAAGCTATGTTCACTTTGGTTCATTTTGACACCTTACTTAAAGTTAAAAGGACAAGGGTAGAGTAAAATATATAATATATAATAATTAATATATCCAAAATTCATGAATGACGTAACCGTGCTTTCAAATTTACAAACAATTTTACTTTTTGTGCCTCGTCATCACAACCACACTGATGCGATGTCTAGTTTCTTTTTTCTTCAAGCAGAAATATTATTAAACTTTAGCTAAAAAATTACTAAAACAAAAACATTGACAAAAACAAGAAAATATGTCGATGGATTTTAAATTTTCATCCACATGTAATTTTCACTGGTATTCTCTATATTCATAGATTCAACATATCAAAAAATCATGCATGAAATATTATATTTATTTATATATATATAGACTAAATGTGGTTGAACTAAAAAAAAAAAAAAAATCTTCCTACGGACTTTTTGAGTACTTTAATAATTGAAAATTAAGGAAGTTAATATTATTATTATTTTTGTCCCCAATTAAGTTGAACATATGGTTAGAATTCTTTACAGATGTGGTCCAAAATTTTCTTAGAAATGAAAACTAAAAAACAATCCTAAGTATTCTATATTTAACTAGAGAGGACAACTGCTACACCCCCTCCTCTTTGTTCTGTCCTAATTCTTTAATTTAAATATTTTTCTAAAAAATAATTAACTAGTATAATCTGATACATTCCCAATTAATTTTAATCTATGAGAAAATAAAATAGAAATATCATGTACTGATCTACATTATTATAAAACCAGTTTAAGAAAATGCGAGTAGCTTTAACTTCATGATAAGACAATTAACACATCTCTTGGTTCCAATGAATGAATCATAGATTAGAATTACATTGGAACTCATACTTTCGTCGGCAGTGTAGAGAGAGAGAGAATTTGATTGGAATGATAGGAGTGAAGAAATCAGAAATGTATTGTAGATGAAGCAAAACGACAGGGAATTGGCACAGAATAAATCGATAAAAATTAAACTTCAATAATAACGAAACCCCACAGTCTGATACCCCTTGTGATGGATCCATGAAGATGACGATAATGAAAAGGCAGCAGCAATACATAGAGGTGACAGAACTAGCAAGCAATCGCGTTTCAGGTACCAATGGGGTCCAATATCTCAGACCCAAAATGAAAAAAAAAAAAAAAAAAAAAAAGAGTTCCAAAATCAACTAAATTAAATAAGAGATGAGAACTCGTTTCAATTCCATATATAATAATGCAATTTAAAAAGCCTATTCTCGAGCCCATGCCTGCGCCCTTGCGCCCTTCTCGTTCAGCAGCCGCGTGCTCCCCCTTTAACGCCCCATCGTTGTTATTGCCCTTCTGCACAACAACTTAACTCCATCGCGCATTGCATATAGAATAAGCATGTTTCCTTTCTCGAACCCCACCTCAAGAAATGAAACTCACACCAACCCTCCATTTCTCTGCCACTTCCCATGTGCCCCAACCCTCATCATTTTGAAATATTTTGCTCTGCCTCTAATCCAGTCCAAACAAATGAAATGGAATACTACTGATGGAATTAGGTGGATGTCGGTGAGGGGAAGATTGAGAAAAAGCGATGTGGGTTTGTCAGTAAAAGCAAGCTAGTTTATAAACGCACATTAATAGAAAACGGTTTTCTAGTTTTGGTTCTGGCTCTGCCCCACCTGAGCGAGTCAAATTCCGAGGCTTTGACTGGCCAGCAGGCTGCAGATCGGTCGGTCTGGGTCTCTTCTTTGTTTCCGATCCCAACATTACACCGGGAAATGTGCTGCACATGGGGGGCTGCGGAGCCTTGCCTACGGCTAATTCTCATTTCCCATTAAAAACCTAAAGGCCAGGGAGGCAATTGGGCTTTTAATGGCCCATTTTTCATATGAATGTTTTAGATAAAAACAACTAGTGTGTGACAAGCAGATGACAATATAAGCACAATGCCTCACTAGATAAAGATGCTGTATAGTATATAGACGGATGGCTTGGCCATTCCTCTCCATGCTTTAATGTTCAATCATGAATTCAAAAACATTACATTTTTTCCCTTTTTTTTTTTAATAAATAATCTGGCTGTGACAGTTTGGATGTCAGTCTCAAACAGCAATTTGCTTGCTCATGTGTTGTTTTGTTGTGCCTGAACTATTCTTTTGATCCATTTATCAATAATATTTCAGAGGCTAGTTTGGATTTCAGTTGAAAATGACATGATTTTTGGGGAAAAGGAAAGCGGAAATCTCTATTGATGCTTGGATTTTTAATCAACGTATGAGTTGGTTCGGGAATTATGTTTGTGGCTGGTCGCTAGCTTTTTATGGTCTATCAACCATTATTAGTGACTTATTATCGTACTATTTTGGCTATCTTTTAAAAACTAACTTTCTATATTTGCTATCCCTAATGATTAATAACATGGGGTGGCTTCAAATCTGATATAATTAAATATAAAATATTACAAAAATGAAAGCAAAAGAATGATAGCAAATATATTCAATTGGCAGGACATATGTTAGTCAGCGAATTATGTGATCATCCATCAATATCTAAATTAGACTATTGGCCAATATTGGAATAGGATTGTAATAAATGGATATATAAGCCAATCATCAGTACAATTATATATTAGTGATTATTGCAAAAAATAAAACATATTAATTACTATTATCGTAGCCAATTGATGATTAATATTTTTTTAAATAAAAATCACATGCTCAAAATACTAATCACTTTGTCAAAGTCAATGGTTCAAACCACCACCACCTCATTGAACTCAAGGAGAAAAACTACATATTTACAAATATATTGTATAGAATTGATGAATAACTCATGAAAAAAAAACCATTAACATCAATATAAAATATACTAATGAATCAGTCACATTGTTATCAAATAATTAATCATTTAAATGTTTAAAATATGATTTGGATAAAAGCAAGATCCAATATGCCGCTTTGCAAATGCTGAGCCGAACTCTTCTCGGCCCAATAACTGAAAAGGAACAATTGGGCCTAAGGCCCATAATCCATCACGTAGAGAGATTCTGTTGTTGACCTATGAGCTTGGGCTCCAGTTAAAATCCTGCGATATAGCGGCAATATCCGAAACAATGGCTTCCCCGCAGTTGTAGGTCCAGGACGGCACAGCCACAGAAGCACGTTATTCTCACTCCCAACAACAGCGTATCACTCACGCGTCCAATACGGAAACGCACGTGTTCTTCCCATTTGCCACGTGCCCATCTCCACGCGGAGCCAACTTCCAGCTCTCTTATCTCCTCCGGTGGGTCCCTTCCTTCCAATCCAACGCAGCGCCAACGCTCCCCGAATCCGACGGTGGTTATTCCATCCACGTCATCATCTTCAGGCCACCACAGCTTCGGCGAATATTCGTTACCATAGGAATTGAATAATTCCATTGTTTTTTTCTTACCACGAACGACACCCTTGGCACCGCTCAGCGTTTAAAGGTCTTCCACCTGATAGCTTCTTTTTTCCTATTTCTATAAAACCCCTAATTTGTTTCTCTAAGAAACTTTCCTTTTTCTTTTCCCCTAACCTTCCAGAATTTTGATGGCGATTTTTTCCTTCAATTCATCCAAGTCTTGCTCCATTCTCCTTTCAATTCCATTAGATTCTGTTCATCTTCTTTTTCCGATACTTTTTCCTTCTCAGATTTTTACGCGCCCTTGTAGTTCTAATTGACGTCGATTCAAGGGAGGAGCCACCGTGATCTGTACAAATGGGAAGACGTGAGTTCTCTTTTCTTTCTTTTCGGTAGTTCGATCGATAATCGAGGCTCTGCTTTTTTGTTCTTTTATTTTATTTATTTATTTTTTTTTTTTAGGATATTTCTCTGGCCCTTTGTTGTTTATTTTCTTGTTCGTTTTTCATCTAGATGTTTGACTTTTTGTTCTGGTGTGTTTCTGTTTTGCTTCGTGGATTGTATTTCTGAAATATTATGCTGTTTCAACGATTCTATCCTTTGATCTTTATGTGACTGCCTCGGCGAATTTTTAATGTTTCACCGTGCAAAAAGTGTTAATTGTATATAGGGGTTTGGTATTGATGCTGTCTCTTCTTGACAGGTAAAACTCAGCGCAAAAATTCTCCAGCGGTGGATAGTGATGATGATAGTAGTGTGAGTTCTTCATCGACTATGCGGTCCGATCGTATGTCTGTTGTAGGGGTTGAGGATTTTCAATTTGACAAAGATACTTTACTTGATCAAGCTCTTGATGATTTATATGAGAAGAGGTATTCTTTTAGTTCTTGATTGGTTCTTCATACTAATTGTTTTTACTCCACAAAAAAATTGCCCCATTGTGGTTTTTAACTTGCTGGGTTCTTTTTTTTTAAAATAATATTTTAAATTAGTATTTCTTATTTAGTTCTGATATTTGGAATAAAATATGTTTAACTTGTGCAATGAAGGGGTTCCACAAGAGAGAAAGCGCTGGCATCGATTATAGAAAATTTCAGCAACAATTTGCAACATCAATTTGTGGAAAAGAAGTAAGCAGTTCTTATCTATGTCTCCGTGCAATTTTTACTCCTTTCAAGCACAGCCTTCAACTTTTTAATCTGTTTACCTTGTTTATAGCTTGGCACAGTCTCCTTTGATTTTTCTTGGGTGCCGTCCCTAAGAGTAAATGATGGCAGAGGAATTGCTTCATTCACTTTCTTGGTTAAATGTAATTAGTTATGCGGATCTAGTAGAACGTAGTCTTGCTGCATAGTCTATAATTGCTCAAAATGGAGGTAAAAAAAGAGGGAGAGATATTTCTTTTATGTGAGAGATCTTAATTAGGGAATGGATCGTTTTCACCTCTGTACTCAAGTAGAATATTATCCAGAAAAACCAACTAACAGGTGATCTAAAAACTAACAGACATGTGATCTAAAATTGAACCAACGAAAGATTCAAAATTATTTTTTTACAAATCCCCAAACTTAGTTTATAAGAATGTTCAATCTAGCCAATTTTATGTGATGTGACTTTGATGATATCACTCATTTAATAGTTATATATATATATATATTAGGTTCTATTAGGGAAAAAAAAGGAAAAAGAAAAAGAAAATAACACATGCATATTGATTGATTACATTTCTTCTGCCTTTGCCCAGATTTGCTACCCTGCTTCACCAGTGTCTGAATTCTATCAAAAAAGGTTCCACCAAGGAAATAGCCTTGGCTTCTCGTGCAATTGGTAGGTGTTTGATAACATCAGCCTTCTCAATTTCCATGTATCTGTATGCCTTTTTTTTTTTTTTTTTTTTTTGAGAAAATAAGAATTTCATTAAACACAACCACCAACTACATCAGCAAAAGAATTAATGAACCATTGAGGGATACCCTCATCCCCCATCTGCACCCCATCTGTATGCCTATTAATTATATGATTATATATAAATAATCTGTAGGATTATTGGCTTTAACTGTGGGTGAGGGTGACAATGCTCGAGAAATATTGTCAGAATCAATTCCCTCAATTTCTCAAGCTCTTAGATCTGGCTCAGAGTCCTCAAAGATATCGGTATTTGATATGATATTTGAAATATGAAGTTCAATTTTGAAATAACAAGATGATTTTCATTCAACTGATTTGCATGGAATGATCAATTTTCTACAGCTGCTCGAATGCTTGGCAGTTATCACCTTTGTTGGTGGAAATGACATGGAGGAAATTGAACGGTCATTGCAGCTCATGTGGCAAGTTGTCATTCCCAAACTAGGATCAAATGTATTCCCTTATGCCTCTTATTTGTTATCATTTTGTCTTCCCCTAATTTCTTTTTAACTCTATTTGGAGTTATGAATTCATTAATCTTATATTAAAATTTTATATCATCTTTGCCCTAAAATATATGGATGTCTATTTTTCTTATTATTGTTGACTTGTTGTCTGCTCTTCAAATTTCATAGGTAGTTGCAGTCAGGCAATCGGTAGCTACCATAACAGTCATGGTGTCTTCATGGTCCTTTGTCCTTACAACTATGGACAGCCTGAAACTTAATTCCAAAGATTGGCTAGAGTTAGTAAATTGTTATTATTCAGCTTCCTCTTTTGATATCGATTTGAGTATGACTGTTAATTGGTTGAAGTAATAACAGCCATGGAGTCATAATTTGCATGTCTAGGTATGAAATAATGAACTATCCCAATTAATTTTTAGGTGGTTGGAATGAGGACATCATTGGGGTTGATTGTGTTAAAATGGAAAATAAATGTGCAAAGAAATGTTTTCAGTTTTATGAAAATTCAGTGAATAAATATGTAAAGAAATGTTCACCTTGTATAAAAGTTCACTACGTATTTTGTTATCTGACACTATGGTGTGATTTTGTCCTCTTGATGGGGCAGTACGGTTTCTTTCCAAAGAGAACATCAAAGGTTCTATAGGAAAAAACCGAATCAAAATGTATGGAGAAATCCTACTAATAGCTCGTAGTTTTGAATTTTCTATCTATAAAGAAGCAGAAATTAAAATTTTGGTACCATAAGTATGATTATTAAAGGAAATTATTATACTGCAAACATACAGATCAATATCATATTTATCAAGTCTTCTGGACAAGGATGACCGTGCTGTACGCATTGCTGCTGGTGAAGCACTGGCATTGATTTTTGAGATAGGCATTTTGGAGAAGTTTTCTGCTGAAGCTAAAGGATCAACTGATGGCTCCACCCTAGAGGGAAGTAAACTGCGGGAATGTTTTATACATATGCAGGGATTGAAGGGAAAAATCTTGAATCAAGTAAAAAGCCTCTCGATGGAAGCTGGTGGTAAGGGTTCTGCTAAGAAAGATCTCAACTCCCAGCGGAATACATTTCGAGATATTTTGGAGTTCTTTGAGGTACATTATATCTTTATTCGTTCTTTAAGTTTGTCAATTTACATGTCTTTTTCTTATCGGCTCTGTAATGTTTAGGATGGCTATCGCCCTGAAACTTCAATTAAGATTGGAGGAGATCTGTTGCAGACTTCAACATGGACTCAACTGATTCAGGTTCACTTAGCTTTTTGTTGTCTGAGAATAGTATAGCCTTTTCTTTTCTTTTTATTTCACTAAATTTTTAAATTTCTAAATTTTTACAGTTGAACTTCTTAAAGCATTTTCTTGGAGGAGGGTTTGTCAAGCACATGCAGGTTAGTTTCTTTGCCTTCTGTATATCAACACACGTATTTCTTTAAAAGTTTGATTTATTAATAATCTGCGGGTTGTATTTGACTTCTAGTTTTCTAATATTCTCCTTCCTTACTTTCTGTAATAGGAGAATGAATTCCTTCATGATGTCTTTGGGTTCACTCCGAAGAAAAAATTTCTCTTGGACAGCGAACATCGAATATCAACTACAGAAAAGGTTAAATTCCACTATGCTATTTATTATTTTATTTATTTATTTTTGGTTTGAACGTGTTCTATTGAATGATGTAATATCTATCCCTTGCGTGCGGCAATCTTTCATTTGTCCTTTTGCTTTTGCATGAGGTTGGAAAGATGACTCTTTTCTCTCATCTAATTAGTATTTTTTCTTTTTTTTTTTTTACTACAGAGGATGTTCAAGTCACCAAATTCAATTGCCAATAAAGCAAGGACTCAGCTATTGAACAAGCAGCGGATGTTAGCTGAGGTAGTTCCTGCACATGACTAGCATAGGAAGGCCATTTTTTTTAATCAGTTCCTTTCCTCTTATCGGGGGAATTTATGATATGCTAAATTTGCTGATGATTTTTTCTTATAAAAACCATGCTTGTAGTTTAGTAGCTGTGAAGTTTAGAGATAGGTATTGCAGAATCTTAAAATGACTTTATCTGAAACCTCGGCTAGTTTGCTTATTATTACATTTTTGGGCGGCAAGGAGACGTGACTTTGCATTTGTAATCTAGATAATTTCTCATGTAATGTTGTCCTCTTGGTACATATGCTATGCCTAAAACTAAAGTTCATTGGTCTAAACATTGTTGTTGAACGTATCTTCTTCAATAGAATTATATATCCATCCTGATTGGGTTTTCTCCTTGGATAATCCTTCTGCTTTGTGTTGGCAGGGCAGAAACATTGGACACTTTGCTGTAAACGTGGGCGACTGAGAGTTGTAGAATTTATTTATTGTGACTTGAATTAGATATTGAGGAGGTGCCCTTAAAGGCCTGGTGCGAGCCTCCACATTTCTGTTGGACTATTATATTTCAGAGATTGTAAAGTAGTAGGAACCATTTACTTTTGCAGTTCATGATTCAAACTGTACATTTCGAATTATGCTGCAGCCCCACTTCATAAGTGCTGACAATTTACGGTTAATTTCGATTTAGCACGTAATTTACTATTGCTACATTGTAGGTTTGCGGGATAAAAGTTAGAAAGACTGTTTTTCTAGTTTCACGTTTAGCTGATTCAGTCATTTTTAACTTTTAAGAGTTTTAATTTCATCCAATTTTCTTTGATGGTTTTAAAGAGCAACTAATTTGAGCACTTGCAGTACTTGATTATTCATTAATTTTGTTCACAAGCAAAGCATTTCGCACTGGCATATTCGTAACAAACATGCTGCCAGTAAGTCGAAACATATCTAATTTAGTGCTATAAGTCAATGCTCTTATTCTACGAAATTTCTCGTATTCATGTTACACATTGCCTTCAAAAGTTACCCACAATAGTGAGTACAGCTTAAAAAATATTCACAGCTACAAAATTATAAAATTCAAACACGGCCCCAGAGAGTGACCCTATTAAGCTTGTGCTTATTTGTACATATGATCGACTTTCTATAGGTGTAAGTAGAATGCACTACACTGGTATCAACTTCTCTTCCATATCTACCTGATAGAAGAAAGTCAACATCTTTGCAAACTCAAACATAATTTCCAAAATTACTAAAAAAAAACTTGCAAGTCAGCTACATTCTCTCATTGAAAAATGCTACTGCTGCAGAGATTCAATTCGACTAATAAGGCGCTTGTCTGTTGTATGCAATCATTCGGGGTGTTGCTTAGACAAAACAAACAGATTCATTTTAAATATCTGTATCTGTATTTGGTACTGCTTGGGGGGAAGGGCGTTTCTAAGTGAACAAAAACACTGTTGATTGAACATATTAACTTAGAAACCAGACAATCCAGCAAAATGCTTGTTCATGGCTCTGTCCTTCCTGTGATGGTTACCCCCTCCCCTCCTTCCTCGGCCTCTGTTGCCGCCTCTTCCCCCCCTGTCTGAAACCTCAGCCACATTTGATTGTTTACCTTGTCCTTCTGGAGCTGCTGGAACGCCTACAGCAGTTCCACTTCCCCCTTCCCTCCTTCCTCTGCCCCAGGACTTCCGTCCATTTTCTCTTGGATCTACTGTAGAAACATCAGGTTGGCTATCCTGCTCTGACTCTGTCAGCTTTTTTACTGCCCCAAGGGGCAAGTTGCCTCCGCGTCCAAGTCCATATATTAGTTCTTTCTGAGCTTGAGTAACTAAGGATGCCTCATCAGAATTGGAAACTGCAATCGAACCTGCAACTTTGTAACTATAATTTTTACCATCCTTGACGTAGTATTGTGGTTTTCTTCTAGATCCCCACTTTGAGCTAGGAGCATTTTGTGCTGAACTTGCATTTGTTGAGTTCGAAGAGTTACCCAAACCTGAACTCAGCTTTTGATCCACCAAGTCTTCATTATCTTCTGTAGCTGTCTCTGCTACACTAATACCAAGATCATCAAAGGAGTCATCATATTCATCTTCATACTCGTATTGAGAAATTAAAGCTGCTGTTCTCAATGGATCTGCTTCATTTCTATTGTCAAGGGTCTCTGAGTATGGCATATCATCTTTAGACTTTCGAACATATCTACCACCAGAAGTTGATGAAACTGAAGGGCCTTCAATAGGGAAATCTTTACCCTGAGAGACTTGGTGGGTGTAGGCAACTGTTGGTGACTCAATTAGTTTTCCTTTTCCTTTGTCATTCCTATTATTTGCAGTCGCACTAGAATTGGGCACTGGCATTGTTTCTAAGGAAGTGTCCAAGGACTGAAGATCAGAATGAAGAGTCCCCTCAAGGATTCGTTGAATCACTTCTTCAGGGTTTTGATTATAAGCTACCAGACATGCAGCTAGAAACCCACTGCCATACTCAGGAAAGAGATCCTTTATTTGACAGATTTTCGACTCCAACATTGCAGCATCTTCGTCTACTTCTGATATGTGGCTCATTGCAGGGGCCTTAGAAAGAGATGGATCCTTAATATTAGATGTGGAGGTATACATAACTACTGTTGATAGATAATCAAATTGTTCATCATCGATAAGTATCCATCCTGTAAGAATAGAAATAGGCAATGCAATTATTGTCAAAATGCTATTTCTAGCGAGGAAAGAAAATAGGAGAGACAGCAATACGAAAAATTCATTCCAGAAATCTGCCTATCTACTTGGTTTTTCATTTCGTGGGTGCCATCCCTTGTATAGACGTAGAGGAGGAAAATTATTCTATTCCCAAACATTTTCAAGATATTAATCCATTGAGATCGAGCAACAGTCATGATGGAAAACTCAAACCTCTCTTATCTCACAAGACAACTGGAACTAAATCCAACACATACCATGCAAGACGTTCTATGGTCTAATGATCGACTGTTCCAAGCATGAAAAATTAGTAATATAAATTGCCAATAATGTTACGCTCTTATTTACTCGTATGCTGTAGTACTAATGAATGTTTGATCAACTATTCATCCTATATGTACTGGAAATACAACGTCCATCAAGAAAACTTACCATTGTTTCGTAAACTGTTGATTCTGTTAATTATGGAGTGGTTCTTTTCCATACGCTGAAGAAATGTTTGACCAAGTTGTTTATCTGGAACCTGTTGCGAGATTCCATTGATCTCTCTCAAAGTTTGAATTAAGATATCTGCTCTTATGACAGGATCTTCCACATTTGCTGGGAACATCTTCATAGAGACCGGAACAGGGAGGTCATTTCCAAACACTTCGTCACCTAGATAGCAAATTTCCAGCAGTTTCCAACCAAGACTCACAATTCTTAACGCTAGCATTTTCAAACTTGTTGCCACATTAGACATCATTTCATCTCCTCGGGACACAAAGACGATATGAAATCCCTGTTGTAAAGATGGAAGCAGTAAATCATGCAACCTTGCAAGAGTTCCAAGCAAATCCTCATTCCCACAGCTGCAAAACAGGATTGACATTAATGGAGGGGAGAGTGAGTACATATTCAACGTCAGTTCAAAACTTCCCACCTGTGGAAATCCAGTACCATAATCTTTTATCAAATATAAATTACCTTATTTCAACAGCAGAGGAGAAGAATATAGCTGCCAGTCTGTATGCAGCAACGAAAGAGTCCAGAGTGACAATTGCATCATTGATAAAATCAATCACCTATCCGAAAAATTAAGTTAGTAGTTGCTACAACACATGGTGACATAGAGGTACATCTGCCCTTGTGTCAGAATGTTGGAAGGAAAAAAAAAATAAAGGTTTGGCTTCTTGACTAGACATTTTTTTTTAGCTTTATTGATTAATTAATTATGACCTGACAAATTGAGTTGCAACTAATTCCTTGAAGAAACCCACATTGGTAATAATGAAGGCAGCTATATTGTTGAAAATGACATGAGAAAAGCAATCATTCATAATTGGTATTTTGAATGAAAACTCTTGATCAAATAAAAGAACACAATACAATAAGCTACTATTATATCTAGCCTCTCCTGACACGATAAGTTTACACGCACAGGAGAGAGAACACCAATCTAATATACAACATTCCCCCCCCCCCCCCGTTCAAGTTGACCTACCTCCAAGAAGTCAGCTTGAAGCTTACTGTACCCATTTTCTCCGTGGCTACTGGAGGAGAAGAGAGTCTGCATAAAAGAAAATGGAGACATTTCCTCCATGAATAAAGTTCAATTCTAGGTTTATACATCACAATTTGCACATCGTACAACATAAAATGATACACTAATGCTATCGGAGAAAAAAGACAAGAAACTTATCTAAAGCAATTGCATACCATGACCATGATGAAGTGGGCGCAGACCTCTTTTAAAACAAAAACAGCACCGTTCTCTGGCATAGACATACACATTGATGTATATACCATCCAGAGTAATGGAGCAAGAGACTGAAAAGTGAAAAACGTGCTTTTTTGTGTAATGTTTTGGCTGTGGCGGGGCAGCCATATCATACCAAAGGTCCCTCACAAATGAAAAATAGCAAATATTCACTCAACAAGTGATTTGACCTCGAGCATGTGCTTGTCTGTGTAATGTTGTGTATTTTTTATGTCTTCCTTGAAGCCTATTAACCCAAGGTTGAGAAGTTAGATTTCTTGTTGCTCAAGTTCAGTATATAACTCCATTTTGCAGAATAGTGGGCCTAAGAGAAAAGCTTCGGGATCTGAAGAATTGATTATCCCCTTTCACATTTTCTTTTTGTCCTTGTTTCATATTGTCTGAGCCACATGCTCTTTAAAAGGTTGGATTTAAATCTTCTCAAGGCTTGGACCTCCCTTCGGCAACATCCAAATTAACCAACTTCACTTTACTTTTCACACTTTTTAGTCACCTAAAGCTGAAAAATCTATTCTGAAGCATCAATACCTTCATATTAACTTCTGGTTTAAAGATAAAATTCTCAAAATCTTTCTTTTCTGGTATCAAATAAATAAAACTCTCCAACTATGGCGGATCACCAATTCAAGGAAAAAAAAAAAAAGATCCTTTGTCTTCAATCTAAGAGAGCCTTCTTTTGGTCTCTTTGGCAAGAGAAAAAACATAGCGTCTTCAATAACAAAGAAAAGCCCTTCACTAGTTTTATAGAAGTTCCCTTTTTTTGGATCTTTCTTGGTGAAAAAAATGTTTTTCGTTGCAAGAATCATTGTATTTATTCTCCTATAACATTTTTTTTTTTAATTCTTGTATAACCAATTGGAACAACCTTCTATAATTTCCCTTGGTTTGGACATTGGCTTTTCTCCCCCTCTTTTGTAATTTCCTATCATTGATGAAATTGTTCTCACTTTGTTTTTGTGAAATTGTTTCTTATAAAAGGAGCTTTCTTTTAGCCAAAGCGATAGGATCTTCAATGACAAAGAAAAGCCCTTGAGTAGTTTCATGAAATCTCTCTTTTTTGGCTCTTTTTGGCATTCTCTGATAATCGGTCATGTAATTACTATTGTTCTATAGTTCTAGGTAACAAGAGAATATTTTGTAAACTCCTCGGTTTGGGAAGAGGAGATCCCTGTCTTCCCATCCAATTTTTGTGCCTTTCTTATCATCAAAGAAATCTTCTATTTCTTACCCAAAAAATAAATAAAAAAATAAAAAGAAAGAAAGAAAGAAAGAACAAAAGGCCAATCAACTTTTAGATGTAACAGGGTATCACAGAGCATATCCTGGAATATCAACTATCAACACGACATATTAATTAAAAGAAGTACCTCAAGAGATGAGTTGCACCTTTGATGCATCATAGAGACAATGGTGAGGAAGTGAGATATAACTGATGGTAAATTTTCATGAATACTAGGCTGGGATTTTATAGCATTCTCAACCTGGAAAATGTGTAAAGGCAGTTTCAAACTTCAACTTTAAAATAGAAGAGTAACTTATAGCATTTCATTAAGATCAGCTAAAAACATTCAGTCTCTTTGTTCTTTTAACTTCCGAGAATATTATGCAGGGATATTAGAACATTGTCGACCTGGAAAATCCATCAAAGCAATTTCTGAAATTTCAACTTACATAGAAGCATAACATATAGCATTCCATTAAGATCAACTAAAATTTCTATTCAATTTCTTCTTTTTATTCTCTTACCTTCTGCAGCTAAAGCATCAGTCGAGTAAATAATAATTTTTTAAAAAAATATTCATTTTTACAATCAATCAATCAACAGACAAAAAAGTTGTATATGATTGCAGCCTGTTCTCAATTTCCAATGTTGGTTTCAAAAACAATTACTCATCTATTTTCTTCTTGCAATTCGCTTTCTCCTAGAGAGATAATTGCTATAATAAACTTCCAAAATCACTATGACATCTGCTAGAGACAAATACTCCATTTTAGCACTTAAAAACTCCACACATGCATCCATATAAATGTGAATTATTTTGAACTAGTCGACCTTTAATTATCTAAGGTTGGAGGATCTGAAGCAGTAGGGTACAAAACTTTGGAGACATCATATGATCGTTACAAGATGAGAACCAATAGAAGCTAGAAGCAAGATGATTACCAATATTCTAGTTAGATCTTCATTCTCATGATTATATATAGCACATATATCAAGTAACTTTGGAAGGTCAAGCAACTTCTTTCCCTGCAGAAGGACTACATACAAAATTAGTGAACAACAGTGCACCACTATTGCCAAAAGGTTATAGCTTATAGACTCAGTTTCACTCTCCAGATGATCCTAAGACACATTTGAAGTTCTTCAAAATAACATATTCTCTTGATTAGACTAAAAGTATTTCAAAAGGCCCACATGATTCTACCAACAATCTATTAGTAAATATTTGTATAAACATGTACCGACAGTCAGCTAGCTACATACCATAACATGCAGAATCAGGTCGATAACAGGTACATCATATTTCATCTAGATCATTTCCAATTATTTAATTATTAAGTAAAATAAAAGTTTGAGCCACTGATCATAGCCAAAATGTAACAGCAGTTTCAAAGTCTGTAACAGGACCCAGAATTTTCCTCAAGGCCCAAAGGGCCTTCGAGCCTGGTCCAGGTGACACCACAGGCCGAATAAGGTGAGATCCGCAATGAACCAAAAAAGAAAAATGCACACCTAGGAATTACTTGAGAAGCATATTAATCTTGCAAGCTATAAAATTTATCATCGTTGAAGTTGCTTTTAGAACAAATAAAACAAAAGAAAAATGAGAAGATACATATTTCCTTACTAACAGAATGAAAGGAGTAATAACAGCTAAACAAGAAGGCTTAGAGAAGAGCACTGATAAAATAATAATGAAGTATTAGGGTGTCTAGAAAAAGAAAACCATGGACCAGATTGAAAGAAAGATCTTAGAGAATGACATTTTATGTAAAAGATTCTCCGAAGATAGTAGGATTTAAATGAAAGAACCTCGTTCATCATTCAAAGTGGATTCACCAGATGCATGCCTAAAATAAGTTTGACTTACTTTGACACTAAGAAATACAACTATAAGATGCACCTAGTGGCTATCCATGCTTTTAGAGCAACGTCAGAATCTTTGTAGAACATAAAACACATAATCTTCATGGTTATTGACACAACCAATAGGAAAAGGATGTCCTATCATCCGTATGTATACCAATATCATAAGCAAGTTATTAGAAATAAGTGACAATATATGTATCTGCTTCGGAGCACTAAAGTTCAAAATACTACTCTTAGAATCCTTTGCTCCCTTCATTTATTTATTTTTATCTTTTCCCCAATATTTTATCTTATTTTTCTTATGCAATATAATCAGCTGAATTCTTCTTGCTTTCGTCAGATTGGATTTGTTGTCAAAAGTCAAAACAAATACTGAGGCGAGATTTAAAATAGTCCCAATAACATAGTGATATGATGAACAATTATAGATAGTGTTTATAGTCATGCTAAAAGAATAAATTGACATAAAGAGTGAAATTACCTCCATGATCCTTTAAACTGAGGCTATCAGCTGCTCGTGCTCCAGGATCCCTATTGGAAGACCTGGAGGAAGAGAGTTTTAGAGGGAAAAAAAATATGGAGTTAGTCACTCAGGTCTGCGATAATGTTCAATGTGAATATAACCTGGTACTTAGTTGTGGAACTTACATGCGATATAATACCATGAAAACACGGCGGCTTAATTCAAATTCTCCAACGATGACCCCTGCAACTATGCCATTCGCTCCACGATATGGGAAATCATACCATCTACTCCTGAATTTTAGGAAGCTATCGAGAAATTCATGCAAGGAAGTATCCCCAGCCACTGCAAGGAATAAGACAAAAGGAGCAGAAGAATTAGTCCATAGGTAGACGATTACCTTGTGTCGCTACACTTCTCAGTACGTCAAAATCAGATAATAAGAGTAAAGGCTTCCTACTAAGACAAGCACCATCTACGGAGCACTTTTAAGGAAGGATATAAGGAGATAATCCTTCACCATTATTCGTCAACACCATCAAAAAATACCTAGTATTAGTAATTCGTATCTCTATCCATAAAATGATTCACGGGAACACATGATACCAATCAATAGCAGACTCCACAACAAACATGCTCATAAATTCTGTTAATTGTTACTGAATCAGAAAGGTGACCAATTTCAGAAGTACACGCACAGAAACGTATTCCAAATACCTTCCGTCCAAAACTCTTTAGCACTCAACTTGAGCAGCCGAGACAACTCTCTATTCAAAAGGTCTACGACTCTTTGAGATTCCATCGGATCCAACGCTCCTTCTTCGGCACGAAGACCAGTGGCAACGGCCTCGTCCTGTGGCAAATAATTCACAAAACTACCACCACTACCTCTGCTAGACACCCAATCTCCATTAGCACCCATGTGAATCCTACTCATCGAAGGCGCGGCAGTAGTGCTTGCAGCAGCAGAATCGGATGGCTTGGGGAGCGATTGTCTGAGAGAAGTGGAAAGGGTAGGTTTAGGGTTGGGGAGTTCCCTAGTGGATTGATTTAGATTCTTGGGGACGTACTTCTTCTGGTCTTTCCTTAAACCCTTGTTTCCATCTTGGTTGTAACGATTCGACATTCTGTATTCACTATTCAGGTGACTGCGTTGGTGATCGGATAGGAAGAAGAGCGCGCCGGGTGGAGGAGGAGGAAGAGGAATCGGTTGGGTTCGTAATTTATACCTTTCTCCGGCTATGTAATGTAATTGGTGGCAGACGGGACTTCGGATTCAATTCACTTTAGACTCCGATGAGCGGCACCTCGGTCTTTGTCTTTGAGAGCTGTTTTTAGAATTTAAACCATTTTTAAGATGGTTAAATTATAAAAAAAATACTCCTAAACTACAAGGTTGGTTTCGAATATATCTTTAATGTTTGAAGTTTGTTTCAAAACAACTTTGGGAGACATTTTTCATTAAATTTATGGACAAAAAATGATGTGTTTACATGTGGTTTTATTGTTTTTTTCGTATATGTTCAAATATTTTCACATAAGCAACAGGCAAACACGTCGTCAAAGCGAGCTTGGTAATTAGCATATACCCTCGACCGAGAGGTTAAAGGTTTGAATCTCCCACCTCCAAATGTTGATGTACTAAAAAAAATGCAAACTGTCATTTTTCAATGATATAATTGAAACCAACTTCATAGTTAGGAATTTTTGCTAATTTAACCTTTTTAAGAATTTTAACTAAATGTCATAAAGATATTTTGGGGAAAAAAAGATTAAATTTTAAACCCTAAATTTGGCAAGTGTGACAATGTTGGATAAATGAGGTAATCCTTACCTTAAACTCGAAAAAATATTTCAATATTTACCTTGAACTTGAATAAGTGTTACTATCTTTACCTAATACGTTTCCATTTAAAAATTTTGTAAAAACACATATTTTCATGTGCGGATTAGAATCGATTTCTTTTTAGTTGTGAGTTTTTACTCAAATTTTTTTGTCCATGATAAAACTTAATTTTGTGTAAGACTTGGTTTTCTTAATTGAAACTAGTGGTTCTTTTTAAAATTTTATTTCAATTTTTGTTAGAAAAAAAATTGAACAAAAAGTAAAAATGGTAACACCTTATCTTAAGTGTATGGTCTAATTCGATGAAATTGAGAGTTTAAGATGAAAATGGATACATTCAAACAAATAGGTTGATTTTTATTTTTTTTAGTTCGCAAATAGGTTGAATTTTGTTTCCAAAGACTTGATTTTAAAATACTATACAATTACCGACCATATTACTATGTAGTTACTAAGATATGGACTCACAATTTGTTAACATATGAAAAGGAATTGCATATACTACATGCTACACCATTTGCTTTCATGTTTTGGATAACAATATAGTATGGTTAAAATATGAAAGAATTAAAATTTTAGACCAAAATATTATGTTCCTGAACAGTAAACAATCCTCAAGTTAATCCCATTACACATTTCTTGATAATCTAGTTCGGTTTACATAATCGTTATTTGTATGTCTCAAGTGTCGAGTCAGCTTGTATTCTCTTTCTCCTGAAAATAGTTGATTCACCTTGTCAATGAATGCCATCTTCGTTTCATGTTTTCCTTAAAGAATCTTCTTTGATTTCGTTGGAGCAGGTTACGAAGTGAGCATGAGAAGCCATTAGTTTCGAGAAAAGTAGGCATCACCAACGCAGTTGAACAACAAAAAATGGCAATTCCTCACAGTTACAGTCAAAATTTGTATGTTTCAAACAATATTTAACATACTCTCGTCTAGCTTACAAAGATGATTACATTACAGCAACGAGAGTAGTCTAATATACTCTACACTCCCCCATTTGGCACAAGATTGCGAGCAACCGTAATCAAACCCATTCGAAGTTTGTTTCTTTGGGAAGAACCAAGGCAATCAGGCTATCAGGTGGACCTGGTGGAATTGAGAGCAGAGAACACGAGTCCTGTGAATATGGAAGTATAAAGAGAAGCCTTGTCCACAGCGATTTAGTGGCCGGTATCTTTATTACTCCCGCACAGTCTCTCTGCTTCAAATATGATACAAAATCTTGAAACTGCCAAGATAACAGGGTATGATTGTTAAAATATGCTGCATTTCGCAATGAACAAACAGCCATGTCTGTTCCTCTAAACCATTCAAATGGCAAAGATCATAAGCCACAAGGAATACGATTAAATTTTTTCCAAAGAACTAAAGAAAATGAGACAAATTTAGAACACAAAGGTTCTTACTCCTTTAAGGTCTCCACCAGAAGATGGGATAAGCTGGCATATCTCCCTCTAAAGAAAAAAAAATTAAGAGGGGGAAATCGTTAAAAATGGCTATAGAAAAGCGAGAATTAATAAGAGGAGAAAAAACGGCTTTGCATCTTTCCCTTTTTTATTTTAAATTCTAATTTTCGAACTTTTTCCCTATGGAAGGATCTTCATCTTAAGAATGAGGTACTTACTTTATTTGGTGAAGTGCTAGAGAATGTCGACTTCACATGCCTAAAATCTGTGCGTTTGGTCATGTCTAGTTTTGCTGGCCACCTACACCAAGAATTAAGTAAAATACCAGCAGCAGTAGTAAGAAGAAGAAGAAACCAGATGCTGAAATCGAAGAGAAAAAAGAGGGACCAGAGGTTTTACTCTGCAGGTTCTGGACTAGCATTCAAGTATTTGCAAGCATGTGAATCCACTTTTTTTGCAAAAATTGTACAGTACTGAACCCCGCTTTTACATAGTGCTCCTTGCCATTGATACTGGACATGTTGGCTACAACTTTCCACTTCACTGGTTCCTGTGGCAGCTAGGGATGGAGGTGGAGGTGGAGGAGAACTGGGTGGAGGAGGAATATTAGGTGGTTGCGAGTGAGGCAAAGGTGGTGGAGATGGAGGCATGGGAGGAGGCATGTCGGGCTGGGCAGGTGGTAGAGATGATATTGATGGCGGAACAACAGGATGGGGAAAAACATGGTCTAGATGCTGCTGCATTGGAGTTCCTTGTATCTGAGCAAGAGGTGTCACTGAAGCAGGTAAGAAAGGAGGGCATGCAACAGAATTACCCGGAAAAGTGTTAGGCATAACATTTGGTGATATTGGATTTAAAGGCAAAGGATGGTTTAAACCCCTTGCATCCCAAGAACTATTTGGAGGGTATGGAGATCGAACAAACTGAGGTGGCTGAATCTGCGGTGGAGGTGGTGGAGCGGGCGGCCCCATTGTTGACATGGGCAAGCATGGAATACTTCCAGACACTACGTGACCACCTAAATAGAATATTAAACCATTAACTGAATACAATCGCAAGAAGCAGTAAATTTAAATAATTTCCATCTTTTTTTTTTGTACTTTAACAGAATGTAATGGGTGAAGAGGGGAGGAAAAAGAAAAGGCCACCATTTGAAGATGTCACCTTGAGGATGATCTATCAGCAGGTTTTTTTCGTAGGCATCAGTCTTTCTGACCCCTATCTCAGGCATCTCTGTATGACCAGATGGAGCCCAGTTTGACTGATATGAAAATCCACCTTGCTGAGGTATTGCATGATTCTCATGTAATACTCTAGGAGATGGATGCTCCATAGCACAACTATCGTGGTTCCTCAGAAAAGGTGTTGTATGGAACCTTCCTGGTTTACTGTTCAAATACACAATAAATACTTTAATGACAAGCCTAAATGCAACCTGAACAACAGATAACGTAGGAGCAAGAAAGAAGCAAAATAGAAGACAGCTGAGTGTAACTGAATTGAGGAAGTAACAGCTGACTAAACATGATAGAAAGATCTCAAATGCTTTAAGAATATGTCAAAGGTGAGAAAAGGTAGGGAAGGAAGGACCTGAATTCTATGCAAAGGAAAATTCCAGGACAGCCAGAAAGAATAGTAAATAAAACAAACAGCTCCTGAAACATGACGAGAATATCTTCTACAAAAATGAAACAACAAGAGAAAGTTCAGGTGGGAAAAACCTGAATTCTATTCGAAGGAAAATTCCAGGACAACCACGGAGGTTCTTCAAGACAGTGATTGCGGCATCTACACTACTGCACTCGACAAACCAACCACCACCCACCTGTACACTTGCTCGAGTCATCCTGACAACAGATCCAGTACTGGTGATGGCAAGATTACAGATCTGCATCAACTCCTCATCGGTGACAAAAGGAGAACTAAAATTTGGATAAGAAACCCAGAGAGTGCTGGTAGGAGTTCTGTCTTCTTCCCTCATGGAAGTGTGGTAACTTCCAGACATGTAGTTTTCAAAATAACTCGAGTTTTGATTGATGTTGTATTTTGCACGCAGCGTGTAGAGCAAGGACGATAGCTCGGACATTCTTGTCCTGAAGTTAGGACTCTCTGGGACAATTGGAGCACGAGGTGACCCAACCATACTACTGGGCAAGTTCGCAGGATTGTTACTTCTGATGCTACCACCAGTAGGGGCACAAGAAGATCTCCCACTATCTAAATAAGGCGCAGTGTGAATATTCCTTTCCCTTCGATGTTGTCTGAGATGTGCCATTACAACTGCAGCTTCTTCTGGAGTCTCAAATTCCATCAGCAATGCTCCCTCACCGCTAAGATCAGAGACCATGTATGGACCCTTGTTAAGCACTTTCCTTGTCTCATGCAGAATCTCATCCTTCACCCAGTGGCTCAAAGCATTTCCAACATAAACATGCAAACTGGAACCAATTGCAACCCCGTGGGTGGAACCCCTAGTCCCTAAACCAATATCCATGAATTTTACACACCATTGAAATTGTCCACGCATATAGTCACGAGCCCTTATGGCATCAATGATGTGACCATACTCCACTATTGCAAACCTTTTCAATGGAAAGAAGAAAAAATGTTCAATATAACCAAACCTCTCAAATTGATACCTTATGTGAGCTTCAGATGCATCAGGGCCTAAAAGACCCACCCATAACTGTTTAGAGGCAGAGAAGATATCCATGGCTGATGGATCTCCATCAGAAAACCACAAACTCTGAGAAGTTGTAGAACTACATGGCATTGATAGTTGATGTCTAGGAGGCACAGGATCATTATTGATATCTCCAGTAGACAATCTCTGAGCAGGAAAGTTGCGATCAACACTTGAAACTTGACTCCCATCAATTGAATGCTTTGTACATTCAAAAGAATTGCTCTGCTGGTCTAATGATGTTTTTGCATAAGACAAATGATCGTGCTTGCTCAAAGGATCTTGTGACTGGGGCAAACTGCCATGTAGCAAACCTCCAGGCTCCCGTACTGAGGCCATGGGTCTCAAGCCACCAGTATCAAAATCAGAACATGTGGTGTGCTTGCCTTCAAGAGGAATTGACAAACGATGTTGACCAGAAACTTTGTCATTGACACCATCTTCAAGGGAATCACAGTGTCTCAATTTTCTCTTTTTATCAGATAGTTCCATGGAAATTTCACACCTACTACGAGTAGAATGCTTCAAGGAATCAGAAATTTCCTCATCAATATTCACTTGACTATCTTCATCGTTCATTAACTCAGAAAATGATTCAAAAATTCCTTCCAGAGCAGATCTTACATCTGCTAGAGCTCTAAAGGACGGTAAGTCACAGAGCCTCTTATACTGTGTAAACATCCAGTTTCGAAATGATTGATCTTTTCCAAGGACCTGCATTGAAGAACCCCTAATACAATGATACATGAATGAGGAAGAAAAAAAAAAAAAAGAAAGAAGAAAGTCTTGCATTATGAACCATGTGTGAGTATGATCCTTCATTAGCTCAGGGAATGGACGGTGAGAAATAAGAAGTTAACGAGTAGTTAATCTGCCCATAAATAATGGTTTATTAATAATCCCAATTCTAACCAGTGATCATTAAACCAAACCAGGTGGTCTATTATGCATTAATGTGTAACAGCAATCAATCAATCAGAAGTTAAAGAGCTAAAAGTATAACATACATAATAGCCTGATCTTTGTCTGCCAATATGTTCGTTATATTTTTTTCAAGTTCCAATGCATAATTGAATTCGTTAGGTATGTCAGAATTTTGGAAGACGTCTATGATACAGCTCTCCTCTAACCCAACCTAAAGAATTGAGCATAAGAAGTCTATCGTTCTCTATTTTTATCAAGACATTAGATACTCAATGCTCATTCTCAACCAAGAAATTGGAGAAAGAAAAATGTAAATCATACTGCTGCAGATTTATTTCCATAAAATGTAATTATGGAACAAATCATTAGCTCAAACATAATTGTTCTCCCCCTCCAAAAATGCAGCGCATTGTCAAGTCAGTCCTTTGCTGCACTTATCAATCTACCACAACAGGAAAATGACAACAAAAAAAGAAGGCTATGAATTCTTTAACAACTGCCATTGCTTGACATCTCGAACTGATCTGAAGCATTACCCCACCCACCCCTCCCCAACACAGACATTGCACCCTTTGTTAATCAGCCAAATGAGGAAAAATCTGGGGACTGAGACCTGAAAGATAAATGCTTAAGGCAAAATACATTGTCCAATCCAGATCAACTATAGGAAAAAATACTCAATGTGGCCACCACATAGTACTACTCCCTTCTAAAACCTTGGATGCATGGTCAAACCATAATTTTTGTTCTCTCTCTTACATTCATGGTATAAAACTGTCAGTCACATTATTCCAATCCCCTCGAATAATTTCTCCAACTACTATTCCAACTACAGCATCCAGCATCTTTTTAAGAGACTGACTTGACAAATAAATAATTTACAGTGAAGGCAAAGATAGGCAGCCATGATAATGTAGTCTAAAAGATTATTGTCTGAATGCATAAGGGCACAATAATAATAATACTTTTACGGGAAAATATATATATATATATATATCATAGGCATTACCAAGCTCAACATACAGTTCCTTGAAACAGGTGACGCGTCCACAGAGATGTTGCTACTGACTGAATCTTGCTCCTTAACACCATCCTTGCAGCATTTGGGGCTTGTCCTGTTGTCATTTCTTTTATCCAAATGATGGGTGATGTCGTCGTCATGCCCAAGTATAATCTGAGTTAGAAAATACAGCCCATCCTTGTGAATTCCCTCAGCAGACATATTGAAAAGCTCAAAACAGGCTGCAGCTAAGTTTTTAGGGTAATGAAAAAATAGCCAGAGGAGACTGATAGCACGTAACTTGGATAGCTTGATCACAGGCAAACTATTTTCGTCAGTATATTTCTGCTTCAACTCAGTGAAAACATCTGCAGAATCTCGAATTTTAAGAGCTTCTTTATCTACAATCTGAAAAATATCTTTACCCTCAAAAGATGACACGAAGAAAGTGAAGACATTCTGAAAGACTGCAAAGCAAATGCCTCTGATGACAGATGACGTGGGTGCCTTAGATATTACAGCAGCACAAATATCAACTAAACCAATAATACAAGCCCTCGCTGTCTCAAATGCAACATTATCAACATCCTCCCCATTATTTATTATTTCCAAGCTCTGATTGTGCATATTGATGATAACTTTTGTTGCAGCTTCAAGAGCAGTTGGACAATGAGGTGCATATTGAGGAATAAAATCAGCCACAATACGCTTTACACTGGTGCACCCTGCAAATTAACATGCACATGGCTTGGTGAGAGAAAGCCCCAAGAGCCAGAAGTATTTTAACCAAGTACATTTTCGGGCTGGCTGTTGAGATTTGAGCTGAATACGGCTCATCATTCACAAAAAACTTTCTAGTCCGTTCATTTCCCAAACCGATTCAAATCCAACACTAGAAATGTAGTCGGTTGCTATACGGATCACATGATACTAATAGAAGTGTGAAGCAAAGTAAACGTAAGAGGTTAAACGGCCCCCATTATGCTTATACTCCCATTTTAATTCATTGTCGAGCAGACTCCATATTTTATTCTAATGGAAATTGACGGCAGAAATACTTTTAAAGAATAGAGAAGCATCACAAAGAAGTACTCCGCTGCATGTATATAGATTCAAGCGCGCCCGTTGTCCTTGCTAGTTGTTTGGGATTTCTTGTTAAACGAAACGCGAGTGTAAAATAGCACCAGCATCTAAGGTTTGGACGCGTAATTGGTTTCTAGTCTATTTTCCGTGGGTCGAATTCTACAAACAAGAACTATAAAATCTTCTGACAAAATTTGAGAGACTTCAAATACGTAAATTGCTTCAAGACGAAAAAGACTACCATAATCCGGCACACATGAGGAGCGTTTAAATAAATAAATATATATATATGTATGTATATATCATTCTCCACTTCGTAAAGGTGGAGAAAACCTCATTCGACACTTGAGAGATTGAAATTTGATCCTAGGATACAGGAAATGATATAAAGTGCCAAGAAGGAGGAAGAGAATCGAACACTGACCTCTGGAAGCAGTGATGAGAGAAAGATATGCCTGCTCAATATCAGGTGTGGGAACGCCCTTCTCTTTCTGGGAAAGGAAAAACCTAATTCGCTTAAAACATTCATAGACACTCCTAATTTCATCTCTGTTCCTCCGTCTGAGAAGGATTTCGGCTTGGGACAACTGAGGTGGAGTAGGAGGCGGTGGAGCGGCGGATGTCTGGTCCGGCGCTAGGGTCTGCGGTGGCGATGGGTGAGACAACTGGGGAAGTGGAGGCGGTGGTTCTGATGCGGGTGGTCCGTAGTTCCGGCGCTTCTTGAGAGGCTGCTCCGCCGAGGCCATAGCCCACTGCAAATGGAAAGAGGCGCGCGCGGTCTCAGATAATTTTGATGACAGTTAGGGTATGAATTCAAGTACTTTGTGGGCCACTCTGCCTTTCACTCACCGACCATGCTCATCAAAAGTACTTTTCACCGGTTTTCTATTTTTTTTCTTTTCTTTTTTTCCTGAAAAAAAAAATCAATTACATTTTTTAAGGTTAATAATTCGACTCTCCCCTCCATAATTATTAAACTGATAACAAAATATTAGTCAATTTCTTCATGAATATTTATAAAATAACAAACGAAAAATTAAATGAAGGATAGGTTGACAAGAAGAGTACAATACTGAAGAAATTAGCATCGTCTATGTTGAATTCTACTGGTATATGTTTGGAAGTGATTTTGGACCGATGAAAATCGGTTTTGTCATCTTCAAAATTACTAAAATATTTCTTTAATAATTCAAAATCAATTTTGATGATATAAAAGTGTAAAATCAAACATGAAATTAATTTAGAATAATTAAAGGTACGCTTCGAGATAATTTCGAACTTTACAAAAGTGATTTAGTCATTTCAAAATCACTTATGGTTAAAATCATTTTTGTCATATTCACAGTGATTTCGAAATATGTTTTTAATAATTCAAAATCAATTTTGATGATATAAAAATCATGTTTAAGAGTATAAAATCAAACATGAAATTGATTCTGAATAATTAAATATATATTTTGAGATTATTTCAAATACGATAAAAGTGATTTTGGTCATTTCAAAATCACTCCCAAACATACACTTAGTTGTGTTATATTAGTCAATATGTATTGAACAATACTGTTCAATGTTTATTTAAAATTACATTCTATATACATGTTTTTCTCAAAATATATATATATATATATATATATATATATATATATATATATATGCATGCTAATAGAATACATAAGCTCTCAATAATTTAGGCCCTTTGATTTGTTTTTCTTTTTATATTTCGAAAATGAAGTCCATAAACACTCCCTCAACCACTCCCACGTATATGTTACTTTGTTCTATCATAAACTTTTAAAAAAAATTAAAAATTAAAAAAAAATTAAAAATTAAAAAAAAATTAAAAAAATTAAAAAAATAAAATAATAATAATATTTTTTTTAATTTAGTTTTAAATTCAAATGTGTTTTCAATAATGAGAAGTGTAGCATAAAATTTGTGAGAAATAAAACATATATATCTTTTAAAAACACAAAACAAAAGACCAACTTCTTTCATAACTATTTGTTTGTTTTTTTAAAAAAAAATTAATTAAGCTTATAAATACTTCTACCTCTAAGGCTTCGTTTGATAACCATTATGTTTCTATTTTTTGTTTTTTAAAAGTAAGCTTATAAACACTCATTTCACACTTATACATTTTTTTTGGTTTGTTACCTACATACTTCTCTTGATTCCAAAAACAAGTCAATTTTTGAAGAAAAAAAAATGTAGTTTCCAAAAAACTTGTTTTTGTTTTCTAAATTTGGCTAATAACGCTAATGTCTCATTGACAAACATGAAAATTATGATAAGAAAATTGAGAGAAAACAGGTATAATTTTGAAAAACCAAAAACAATAAGTCAATTGACAAACGACAAATTAAATTATTCCATATATTATAATAGAAGTCAATGGATTCATCCAATTTTAGTTATTTACACAAGTTTTTTTTAAGAGTTAAAAATCATGTGGGACGAAAAGGGATATGGATATTAGGAGATTCATTAAAATTAAAGCTCTCATCAATGGGTCGAGGTATGGTAGGAACTGGAATCCAATAAACAATAAGTCAATGTGGGAACTAGAATATAGTTCTCCAACTTTAATTCTTCCAATATCATTCATATGGTAAGAGATTTGTAAATATATATAAGTTTGAAATTCATTCAACTCAATGGGTATCATATATATTTATAAATGAACAAGAAAAGGGATTTTTTTTTTTTTTTTTTTTTCCTCTCGATCCAATTTTTTGTATGTGGATTTTGCATTTACTAAGGTGGAAAGCCGGATATGAAAAATTACAAAAGGGTCATGATTTTCGTTTTGTCATAAAAATGAAGAAAGCTTCTGCTGCAGACCAATATCCATCCCATTGTAAGCAATTGGAGCATACATCCACAAGTCATCAGAGCTCAAAAGCTGCAAATTAGAAAAAATAAAACCAACAGAGAGATATCAGAAACTGGAAACAATTAGCCAAGTGCTCATAAATCAATAAGAGATCAATTTAATGAACAAAGTCTATATATATATACCTTTATCTGAAGCTGCAGAAATTTCACGTAATGAACTGCTTCCTCAAGCATTGTGCTAATGTCAACCTGAAAATGGTCCAATTTCACAACCATTATTATTAAAGCCTTCAATTTAGCTCATTCGAAAATGCATGTAATTTTTTTACCTTTGTTCCATTTGGGACTAGTTTCTGCAGAACTCTGAGGCGCTCATTGATTCTCTCTCTTCTCTTCTGCATTGGTTAAATCCAGACCAAAGTTTAATACTATTGCATCAAATTTGATGTAATTATATAGATAGCATTTTTTTTTTTGTTGTTGTTGCATACCCTTGCGTAAAGGCTTTGTGGATCAGTTGCTGAGCCTCTGGAGGCTCTGGTCTTGCCTTTTGCAGGGGAGGCGTCGGCTTCTAAAACTGTGGCTCCATTAGTATCTTGTGAAGCATTGTCATCCGTCTCTGATGAGTTATCGCTGCTGCAACTGTTCATATCAGACCCTCCATTAATTTCCTGTTCTTCTTCACATTTGCGCCGCCGAGTGCTCAATTTCTGGTTGGTCTTACCATTTGACTGTGTGCCCTTCCTAGTTTTCTGTACCCAATTCATAAAGCCATAAACACTTTATTTATTTAATGTAACACTTAACCCAAAAGCCTGTGTTTTCTAATCCGACACTTTGTGTGACTATTAATGTTAATGGAAGAGAAGATGATCATATTATAGAGATCAAAGATGTCATCCTAATCTTATATCATGTTAACATTGGAAAAACAAATAATGTTCTACCTAGTAATATTTCAATTATATGAAACTTGGAGTGAAATTAGCTTAGAGGGGACAATATCATAGAAGATCGAACTCGTTATTTTCGACACTTAAAATACTAATGAATTTAAAAATTTAAGTTGATGGGTTACGATAAATTTACTTACATTGTTTGAAGTACGAATTCTCTTATTGGGGTCGTTGTTGAGCTTGTTGTGATCAAGATCATCATCACCAGCGACAACAATGGATTTCCTTTTGTGGTGCAATACATTTGCAGGATTGCTAGCATTATCCCCTTGATGGGTTTCAACATCAACGTTTGAAAATCTATCTTCACCGCAAAATCCATTGATCTCTTGCAGCAAAATGTCATTACAAGCCGAGAAAATAGACTCCATCTTCGTCTCTTCAATCGCACCACCAGACATCGACATATGATAATCAGCAGCACCAACACAAGCAAATTGATCAACACCATTATTATCGTTATTTTCTTCTCTCCAATTAGCTCCAAAAACACAAGAATTCAAATTGGCAGTGAAAGAATCCAAAGAACAAAACCAAGCATCGGCAAGCCCCGCCGTGGCCTCGGGAATTGGCGTAAAATCAAGCTCTTCCAATGATAAAATTGAGCCGCACAGATCCCATTCCCCTTCAGTACTGAACCCTCCAAAAGAATCCATCCAAAACTATTGCTAAAAATGTGGTTCAAATTGTACGAGGAAGTTGCTGAACTAATTAATTTGTGGGTTGGTGATAGCAAAAGAGTTTCAAGCTGGGGTTTTTATACGCTAACCCTTTACAAGAATTTTAATGCAAGAATTGACTTGGATTTTTCTAAGATGGGTTTTAAATTAATACTTAAATCAATCATTGCTCATTAAATGGATATAGGCTGAATTCTAAACATGAGCGATTAATCGTACGATCGAGTTGGCCAAGTTCATGCAATCATAGGCTTAAAATATATAATAAAATTCGCGGGATGAAATACTAATAATCAAATACTCCTTAATTAATCACATTTTAGAAGAATAATACTAAAAAATCAGCTTAAGTAGAAATAAGGTAAATCGAACGCAATCATGGAGAAAGAAAACAGTTTGACGAGTGATTAAGGTGAACTAAGCATGGATGGGGTTTGTATTAATGATGGAAGAGTTGAAAATCGTAAGAACGTGGAGAGTTTTTATTTATTAATTTAATTAATTCTTTTGGAATATATGGAATGAAAAAATGATATAATAAGAAGATTAATTGTTTAATTAATACGGCTTAGGTGTCGGCTACGTCGTGGGGATGAGTCTGAAGTTCTTTTGAAAAGTACGATCAAAACCCAGACAATATCACCTTCAAACTCGTTCTGTGTCGCTAATTTCCAATTGATTAATTGATTAAAACCAGCCATGGCATGGTGTTCTTCATTATTGTTATCGCATGGTGAGATGTAACATCATGAATTCTAACCGTCAAACACTAATTTAATTAGCTAGCTTTTGCTTCCCAAATTTTTTCTGTCTCTAAATGACAAATCTTAATTTCTTTCTTCGAAATTTTGTGGTCCTATTTGATAACCATTTGACTTTTTTGTTTCTGGGTTTTTAAAATTAAGTTTGTTTTCTCTTAATTTTCTTAAAATGACTTTCATCTTTGTTAAAGATACATTTGCATTCCTAATCAAATTCCAAAAACAATAACAATTTTTTTAAAAAAAAATTTAAGGCTCCGTTTCATAACCATTTGGTTTTTAAAAATTATGTTTGTTTTCTCCTAAATTTCCTACCATGACTTTCATCCTAACTAAGGTTGCATTTGAATTCCTAACGAAATTTTAAAAACAAAAACAAGTTTTGAAAACTATTTTTTTTTTTTTTTGTTGTTTCCAAAATTGGACTTGGTTTTTTAAAAACAAAGTAGAATATTGATACTAAAACCAAGAAACTTACAGGTGGAAGTATGTGAGTATAAGTTTAATTTTCAAAAACCAAAAACAAGAAACTAAATGGGTTATCAAATGGGACCTTAGTTTTCAAAACTTGAGTTGATTTTTGAAAACATGAAAAGAATATTGATAACAAAAAAAAAAAAAAAAAAAAAAGAAAACTTATAGGTGGAAACAGTGTTTGTAGGCTTAATTTCAAAAACAAAAAACCAAATGGTCATAGAAAGACTCTAGATTTTAAGTTTTAAAAATAAGATTAAAATGCAAACATGAGCATAGTTCAATTGGCATGAAACTTATGAACTAATGGACCAAGAGGTTTGTGATTCTCGAATCTCTTGTAAATTATTTTATTTTAGTCCATAAACTTTGAAAATGTTCCTTAAATTCCTAGACTTTTAAATTAGTTTTATTTAGTATAGTTATTGTGATTTTCTAATAGATGTAGCCTGCTTGTGCATGCATGTTTTGGGGCCACATTAATGGGAAAGACAAAACCTCGTGAAGGAGAATATTAGGTGACATAATGAAATTGTAAGTACAAAAAAAAAAATGTAATGGTTAACAAACTAAGTTTCTTTATTTGCAAAGTATAATTTTTTTTTTTTTTTTTAAGTTTTGCAAACATTACAAAACTTTAAAATAAGAGATCATTGTTCATAGTTTATCCTCACAGCCTATTAATGATAGACTTATGCCACCGATAGATTGTGATAATAGTCTATCGGTGATATAAGTCTATCATTAATAGACTTTAATCAAAGTCAAAGTCTATCATTGACTTATATAACTGGTTGAGTTCAATCAGCGATAGATTAATCTCCTCTATCAATCTTGCATTTTTTTAATTATTGTTCATTGATCTGATATTATGCTCGTGATTTTTTACAATAAATTTGATTAATATTAAAGTCTAACTGATAGACTGGTATTTCTCTTTGATAAATCGTATATTGAAGTCCATTGTTGATAGACTTATATTCCTCTCTGACGATTAACGAATATTGAAACCTATATCGATGATATACTAATATGTTGAGACTTGAGATTTTTATTTTTATTTTTTGCAATAATTTCATGTTATGGTTATGAAGATCTGTCATAAATTAGGTTAACTTCAGCCGCACATCGAAGGATGTTGAAGGCAAGGGGAGGAGTGTGAGTGAGACGCTGAAAGATGTTGTTGAGATAATTAACAAATATTGAAGTCTATGTCATCGATTAGAGTGTTAATTCAGTTACATATTGAAGTCTATCATTGATAGACTGATGTTTTTCTTTTTATCATCGATAGAGATTTCACTCACAGTGGTAGCTCATCATAACTAAACATCAAAATAATACAACATTTTAAAAATACATTTTTTAATTTGTTTATTGAAGTCTATCACTAATATACTTCAATCACAATGCATGAGGTCTATTAGTGATAGACTTCTATTATTGATAGATTCTACCGATCACAATTGTAGTCTATCAACAATAGACTCAGGGGCTAAACCCTAAACTCTATCACTCAATTAAAATGGTAGGATTTTTTTGTCATTTTACCTGGGTTAATTTTATTCCATATTTATAAATAGTTTTAAGTTTTGTTATTTTTTTATTTTGCTATATTTGCAACCACTCCTACATTTTAACAATTGAGTTAACGCGATAATGGTTGACACTCCAACAAACTAAGTTCATTCTTTGTTATTGTAATTTTTTTTTTGTAAGACGACTTATTTTTCATTTTTCTAAAAAAAAATGAGTGCTCACATCTTTTTTTATTATTTAAACCATCAAATCAATAAATTATTTATCGATAATTAGATGCATAAGTAGTTATATTTGTGGAAATACAATAGAAAGTACATGAAACCCATTTTTTGTTTCTAGAGAAATAATAATTATTTTATAGTGAAGAAGACCTTGTTTAGTTGTTTCATTATTCAATGATGATCTTTCGCCATCATCCTCCTTTGATGATTATGCAATAATATAAACAACTAATATTTATTTAATATTACGAAATAATTAGTAAATAATAATAAAAAAGACCTTGTTTGGCATAAAATAATAAAGGATAACATTGAATTTTGGTACTAGTACTGCTACCTTATCAAACACTTAGCCCGTGAACTTCTGTACAACTCAAACCTAATGACTTTAGAGATAATCCCAATTACTAAGTCCTAACTACTCCCAAAAGTCGGCAACCTTTAATTCCTTCCATTTTTCAACCATAAATTCCTATATAATAATATTCCTTATTTGAAGCACGACTTTTTGGTGGTTTAAACTTGAACACGTGTCGTGACCCAACCTAACATCCGACAAAGAAGACAGTTTTGTATATATTTTTCTCCAAAAAAAAAAAGACAGTCTTGTATATATATAAATAATTCGAGAATTTTACATTCATTCAAAAGGAAACAAGCAATATAGTAATTAATTAACACGTGGCAATTTAAATAGTTTGTAAAATCATGGAGGACCCAAATGTAATTTTCTCTGTTAAATAGTATAATGTCAGTTTTTGTTATTTTTGTATTTTGTCTTTAATATTTTAAAAGGTCCGATCATGTTTTTTTATGCATTGAATTCTTTTAGCATTCTTAAATATATAATGTCGACATAATGATAGTATGTGAATGTTGAAAATGTGTATTTTTATGAGACTATAGAATTTCAGTTTATGAACCAATTCATGAATATTTTTTTTTTTATTATACCAATATACACACAAGAAAATGCTAACTCACCGATAAAATGTAATTAATTTGACACTTAATTGTTATCTTATCAATAGATTCAAACATTTCACGACAATAAAAATCTGATTGAACAAAATTCAATTCTTAGAAAAAACTTCTCTAAAAAATCCCTACTAACAATTAGCTAGCTATATTACTATCCAACATTTAATTATATGGAGATGGACAATAAGGAATTTCTTCCTATGCAATAAGCAAGAAGCAATTATATAGTCCTCTTAAACAAAAAGTTGAAATTTTTAGAGATTAAAGGACAAAATATAAGAAAATGCCACAGAAGATTTGAGACAAGATTATGTGTATTTAGACTTTTTTAGTTTCTAAATTTTCATACTTTTGGGGGTTGGAATAGGAATATGAGGAGCAGAAGAGAATGTCAAAGAAAGAGCACGAATCCAGCTGTAAGATTTGGAAGATTTATTACAGAACATGAGATTACCTGAACAAAGCCATAAACTCAAATCGGTATACGTTTAGTTAATTAGTTTGGTTTAGTTTAGGGTTCAATGGCCCCCTAAGATTCCGGCGGTTAAATCTCACGCCCTGGATGGAGACAAGTACCCACATTATTTTATTTTTAACAATAATGAACACGAACAGAACAAAACAAATGAGTTTAATTTGTTGCATAATTAGAACGTTAATAAGGTTTTATTTCGTTGGTTATTTCATTTGTCGCCTGAAAATCGCACCGCCCACTGCACGACCTCATCCGCCGTTGAGAAACACACAACCACCAAAAAAACACACACGGACACGGAGAATAAAATCTCAAAGAGAAATAAAGATTAAAGAGATCGCCAGAACGGGGAGGGGATTTTATTCCGGCAAACGTGTGAGCGTGAGCCCACGTGTCGACTTCTCAAAACTCGTACCTGCGGTGGCGTGTCTGTGGGGACACGTGTCCGGTTTGGAATTATGTGGAGCCATAAAGTGGGAGAAATGTTGAGATGTCAGTGTATGGTTGGTCGGGTTTGGCTTTTGCAGTGTTTCAAAAGCTGAAAGAATTACAATCAACCTCCTGCGACTCTAATTACTGTTGAAATTATTGGTACTGCAAGCCCCACTTTGCCCTTGGTTACACTAATTAATTATTTTGGATTATTAATTCCAAACTCTCGAGCTGTCTGTCTGCCTTCGCTTTCAGACACTTCATTTCAGACTTTATTGATTTTTATCTTATAATATGTAATAAAGAGACTGTGCAACTACTTCACAGATGGGTTGTATGTTTTTGGATAATCATCACCTATAGTATGATTGAGCTGTATTTGTTTCTTTTTTTAAGATACATGTCTATACATATTTCACCAGTAAAATGTCTACTGATTTTCTTTTGTACTTTATTTTTATTTATACGTTTCTATTGCATTCAATAAATGAGTGGACTTCACTAAAATGTACTACATTATAAAAAAGTGAGTAAATGTTCTTACAATTTGATATGCATGCAAATGTTTTTCTTCCTTCTTTACAAAAGTAGTTTTTGAGAAAAGAAACCTAAAAAGGAGGTTAGCTTTATGTATTTTATTTTTCTTTTTAATTCAATAGATGTGACAATAAAAGAGATGAAAAGTAATTTGTATCCAATTCAGATAATTTAGGTATTTTCCTTTCATTTTTAAGTTCAACAAGTGTGGAGTTTAGATGTTTGACCTTGAGGAAAGCAATATGTGCTTTTTTTTTTCCCACTAAACTATGTCCGAATTGACATTTATTGATAAATTTCTTCTTAAGAAAATAATTCGACCTGATATTAATAAAAATTGACCATTTCAAAATTAAATTTAAATACCCATAAAAATGGGATGACATGTGTGTGTATATATTTGTTAGAATGGATAGATCTCAGCATCAATCATTAATTTACTATATAGCTTGACATTTAAAAGATAAATTATTAATTGAAATTGAGTGGTTTTTATGCTAATACAAGTATAACTTACCAATTAATGCAGTTGAACTATACTCATGTTGGCTGTGATTTTGTTTTTAAAACACTACATTCATGTAAATACCAATATAATAGAAATTAAGAAATATATATAAGAATGTTTACAAATAACAAAATATGGTAAAGGAAAGATCAAACACAAAGTATTATGAATTACCATTAAATAATTTTGAATCATACGATAATAGTTTATGAAAAACTATTGAAAACTTTGGTTTCTTTATGGCAGAAGTAATGAAGCCCAACACAGGCGACACACTTAGACAAGCCCAAAGGTGGGCCCCAAACGATAATCAAAAGACAATACATCGTGGCCCAATCCACAAAGCCTAAGAAAAATAGGAACGTGGTTTTGTCTTTATGTGTTTATTATATAAAATTCAAATTTAATGGTATTGGTATATGCCCTTTAGCTTTACTTCAGCCATGAGAGTTGAAGCCTATCCTTTCAAATTTCAAACATTTGACGAAGCACAACAAGCACACAATTACGAAACTGAAACCCTGATTAACTGAAGTGGGTATTTAATTTAAAACATTTGAATTCAGAAATGAAGCAGTCAGCAGAGTTGGTACCTTTAAAAAAGAAAGCAAGCAGCTCATCAACATTCAACATTATCGGAACAAAACTTTGAAATTGTCCGTGGTGGTTATTATTTTTTCTTGGGAGTTTTCACGTTAGTTTGATGGAGTTACGTGTGAGGCTATGGGGAGGGAAGATATTAAAACCAATTGCGTGTAAAATTCAGATTAAAAAACCCACGTGTTACGTTGTGGAATTGAAATTCAGGCAGCGAGAATTGATGAGGCCATTGAACATGTAAGCAAAACCAAATTAACGCATGTGGCTGCGGCGGCCTTATCGTATCCACAAATTTTCATTTTTCCCCAATTCATTCATATTCCCACGCTTTTATTTTGCTTCTATTGGCATTAGCCGATGTGGGACTCAGGTGGCTTTCATTTTTTTTACTCAAAAAATTTGAAGATTCCCAATTCCCAAATTGTCCTCGGTTTGGATTTGTTTAGCACTTTTTGCTTTTGTTTACTACCAGTGAAACTGAAACTGAAACAAAAACAAAACAAGCCCACTGGATTGGATTATTAGTTTGGGGGAAAAAACACCGGTGATCGATGTTTATTATTAGTTGGGGATAAGAATGGAGTGATGAGTAGGCAGTGACAGCAGCGAAGCACTCATATAACACGTGTAAATCCTTATTCTGATTCACGAATACGAGCCCCACCCAGCTACGTCATCAACCCATCCTACTTGGAATTTTTTTTTTTCAAAATTTAATGTTATTCTTAGTTGTTGATTCCACAGAGGCTGCTGGTTTCAGATTTTAGTTTTTTTATAGTCGACTGTTACGACACGACGTTTTAGCTTCACGTACTTCTCCCCATCTCTCGCCCAACTTTCCCACCTTTTTTACCTTATTATAACAACGACTGTCCAAATCCAAAATCCACCTTATTCAACGTCTCTGCGTTGCTGTGGCTACTGGTGTGAGGTATGTAGTTGAAATTACACCAATACCCATAACCGAGTGACATTTTGAGAAATTGGGGGAGGGGTAAAGTGGGCAATTACAAGTGATTTGAAAAAGGTCGAAAAAAGAAGCAAAAGAAAAGGGAATTTCTGAGAACGTGGATGTGGTGTGAAATGGTGGTGGTGAGTGTTGTACCAAATGGCAGTGTTTTAAGGGAAGTGGAAGAGGGACGAAATGAAAAGGGATTGTACAAGTCAATTTGTAGACATATTAAAAGTAAGTGAACTCCCCCTCCCCCTCCCCCACAATTATTCCAATGTGCAAGGTTATGGTCTCTGGTCAATTACGGCATAAACCCAGTGGACAATTTTATTTCAATTTATGGACGGATAATATCCTAAAAACTCTATTAATTAATTAAGAAAAAAAAAAAGAAAGAAAAAGAAAAATAGAACCACCCCCACCCCCTCATCCACTTGTAGGGATTTGGCTACGATTATTAGACCGAATCCTCAAACAAATAGAGAGCCACAAAGGCAAGGCCAGATAAGCCCACAAATTAAAGCCTACCTTGGCTGCCTTCCACTCGTTTATAGATTGGTATTTCCCACTTTATGAAGCAAACGCAAACCCACCGTCTCACTCTCACTTGCTGGCAGTTACTTACAAAATAAAATAATTAAAGTTTTATTAAACAAGGAAGAATATATGGCGGTGTGGGTTATTAGATAATAAATATAAAGATTTAGATAGATTCATTGAATGATCATGAGGGGGCGAGGCCGCCTTGTGTGAGAAGTAATCTAGTTGAAGACGGAAATTAAACAAAGTGTGTTGCTTTGCTTAAGAGGATGAAAACGGTGCGTTTAATGATAGAGAGGAGACGCCGGCTGCTGGCAATGGCAAGGGCCAAGGGGGAAGCCCCTTGAACCGCGTTTGGGATTTGCGTTTTGACTTTGAACGTGGAATAATGGGGTTTTTTTAAGTGTAAAACTCACTCAGTCACTTACTTATTACAACCTCCTTCCACTCTTCTTCTTCTTCTTGTTTTTTTTTTTTTTTCTTCTAGTTTTGTGTTTGACCCAACTGGGTCCTCCTTCGCCACCAAGAAAAACCTCTAACCAAACGTGATGTCTTCGAATTTATATTCTTCCCCTTTCCTTCACTTTCTTAATTAAGTTTTTTTTTTGGAGAAGAAAATAAAAGAAAAAAATAAAAAAATAAAGTTGTCTTTTTTGTAATAACTTGGGCATCTCTCTTACTTTCTCACCACTTGTCACGCAACTTCCTTACTCTTGGTCTTTTTCCTTCCTTATAAACCCATCACCCCCTTCTCACACTCTTATCACTCTAAAACACTTTCACCGAATCCCCCACATCTCAAGTTTGCTCTCTCTTCTTCTTCTTCTTCTTCTTCTTCTTCTTTCTCTTTAGCTACCACTGTTTGATCATCTGAATCTCATCCATCCATCTCTAATGGCTCTTGAAGCTTTGAATTCTCCTACAACTCCATCGCCGGCGCTCCACTACGACGACCCCAGCCTCAACTCGTTGGAGTCTTGGTCCAAGAGAAAGAGGACCAAGCGTCCACGTGGGTTCGATAACCCTCCCACCGAGGAAGAGTATTTGGCGCTATGTCTCATCATGCTTGCTCGCGGTGGCGCCACCGCCCCCTCCTCTGCCGCCGACGCTGACCACCGACTTAGCTATGAAGTTCCGATTCCGGCTCAACCCATCTCGGTCGTTAAACTTAGCTACAAGTGCTCTGTTTGCGACAAGGCGTTTTCGTCTTACCAGGCTTTGGGCGGACACAAAGCCAGCCATAGGAAATCAGCTACAGGGGAAGACCAGTCCACTTCCTCCACCACCACCACTTCCGCCACCGCAACCACCACCGCCGCCTCCGTCGGTGGGGGTAAATCCCACGAGTGCTCTATTTGCCACAAGTCTTTTCCCACCGGCCAGGCCTTGGGCGGCCACAAACGCTGCCACTACGACGGCGGAATCGGTAACAACAACAACAACCACCACACACAGAGTCACAACAACAGCAACAACCACAACCACGGTGTGACTTCGTCGGAGGGAGTTGGCTCAACCCACACACAGAGCCACAGCCACAGCCACCGCGACTTTGACCTGAACCTCCCGGCCTTGCCGGAGCTATCACCGGGGTTCTTCATCTCTCCCGGCGACGACGAGGTCCAAAGCCCATTACCTCTGAAGAAGCCTCGTGTCTTGGCAATTCCCAAAGTCGAAATTTCTCAAAATTAATCTTTGAAACCCAGTTTCAAAATCTTAGGGAAAAGGAAGAACACAATTTGTTTGGATTTGTTTGTTTAGTACTTAGTAGGTGATTTGTTTTTGTGTAAATAGAAGGAAGTAGAAATTATAAGCCAACCCCCCCCACCATTATTCGCGCTTTGTTTGTCCAACTCGTATTGTACCTGTAGTCCATCCACATGATAAATTCAATTGATTATTTTTTTCACATTGGTTTACCAGCGCATTTAATTCCGTCTGCAAATTGATCATAAAACGAGAAATTAATCACATTGACATTAATATTGTCAAAAAAAAAGAAAAGAAAGAAAGAAAAGGGGCATCCAAATTCAAAGCACGCAAGGAATCGGCATCATGAATGTATGAAGATGGGGAGTTGGCGTGGGTGACGTGCGTGGGCGATGGATGATGGCACAGTTTGTTCAGTCCGTTGGTACTGTGGGAAGGTCGTTCTCACATGTTGAAGCCCAAGCCCACCCACCGAACCATGTGCCTCTGGCTCTGCTCTGCTTTTTGCCTTTTTAACCCTCCTGATTTCCTTTCTTTCCTTTCTTTTTTCTGGTGAATTTCGATGGCGGCGAGCGATTAATACTTCAACTTGTCTTTGGATTTTTCTCCAAATGGGTAACGCCATCGCCAACCAACGCCCAGTTTTATGAGGGGTATTAAATGTAATTAGTTGAGTTTGATTAGTTCAGTGGAGTCTCTGATCTCTTCTAATTCTTTTTTTTTTTTTTTTTTTTTTTTTTTTTTAAATATATGACGTGTGTTATTATGTGTTTTGTAACGCTATAGAAACGTGAAAAATAAAACATTTCTGTCTGTTCAACTCTGTTACTTGTTGGGGGTTGAACGCAGTTCCATTGGGCTGGCAAAGTCTGATTTTGCCACGTATCCAAGTAAAGGAAGGAACCCCATCAGAGATTTTTAAAACATATTTAAAAAAAAATTCCAAGTGGCAGCAAAATGTGGGGGAAAAATACCGACTTTTGTGGACTCTTTCCACAAGGGAACGATCTCAGCTGGTGCAAAGCAATTCCAAGCAAAGCCACCGCGTCCGGAATATTCTCGAAAGAAAACTTCCCAATCCCATCATTTGCGCCACATAGCAAGAAACTGCAACGCACCGTTTCAATCAAATTCCTTTAATCTACTAATTAGTTAGAGTTAGAGCATTAGAAGTAATTAACTGCAGATCAATTGCGCTGTACGCGTAAAAAAAGATAAGACTCATATGATATGATTAAGCAAAGGCCAGCTAATGGTATTGATTTTATTTTTGACGATGGAAGAATCCACAGAAGAACACAGGTGAGGACTTTTTCAGAGAGGCTGTGTGAAAGTTGAAATTTGAAAAGTAGGCTTAGCGTGTGGGGCGTTGAGTTTGAATGGTCAGATTTACATGAAATATAAAAAGGAAAGAGGAATGAAAAGTCAACTGGGCACTGGGGAGTAGCGAGTAGCGAGTGAGTTTATACTATGTGTTTAATTATGTGATGTATTGTGAGAAGTAGAAGGGAGAGAGGCCCCAGTGAAGACGTAGGAGTTGAGTTGGTGTTGGGTGGGGCAAATGGATATTTAAAATGGGGGTTGGGCCGACCAACTGGAGAAACAGGACATTCAAGTAGATGGAATTTGGGAGAATTTAGACTTGTCCACTTTCGGTATATGGGATTGGACTGCTGAGGTAATCAGTGATGATAAGCCACCGCCATCGCCACCGCCTCCGCCTCCGCACACGCCGGCCGGATGTGTGCTTCAGGATAATGGCCTTTGTCAATATCTTATTTTTATGTCATTTTTAAGTTTAACTACCATAATCCATACAAATATTATATTATAAAAGTAAAAAGAGGGGAAAGCAGAGAGTTTTTGTTTAAATATTATATAAAAATAAAAAGAGGAAAAGCATAGAGAGTGAGAGTGAAGTTTCTGTTTAAATTCAGACTGAGAATCATGGATAGTGGGTTCACAACTTCAGTCATCAAAAGGTGATTTCAGCCCTTTTCCCAATCTCGGATTTGTTTGGAAAATTTCTGTGGATGCGCCTTAAGTTTCACCCCACATTTTGTAAGTTACCAAAATTTGGTCAACCAATATTATAACATTCACACCATATATCTCAAACTTATTATATTATATTGACTTCCATCTCAAAACCAATTAGCAATGAGTGGAGTGACCCTGGTAGCTTATACATTGTGGGGTCTCCACTAATCTTTTCAATGTGGGATCCTCAACAAAACCCAGCATACTTCCGAATTCCCTTCCTCCAAACATCATTGAATTAAAAAATAAAATAAAATCTCAGCATTAGTCTCAAACAAACTAAGATATTATATTATATTGACTAAAAGATCAAAAGTTTGAATTCATGTTCCTACTCATTTTGTTGAACTAAACAATATAATAAAAACTACAGTAAAAGGACAATTTTTTTTTTTTTTTAGGATCACAATAAAAGGACAATTATGATAATCGTGTTATGATTTATTTTTCAACTTTCATCCATAAAGTAATCTTTCTTTTCTCCTATTCTACTTCTATATGAATATATATCCCTTGTAATTTTCTATGTCTACTAATATACATTCTAAATCCTTCAAATACAACTCATAATAGATGTCACCACTCACTTTCCACATGGCTAACATGTCAAAGCATCCACTTATTCTATATTTTGATCGATGATACTATTGGTTATGTATACGAACAATATGTGTATTACAAGCTGCTAATATATAAGCATATAACTTAATGATTAAGTCATCTACTCATTTTCTTGTGGTAAAAAATTCAAATCTCCTACTCTAAATTTGTTGGTATGAAAAAAAATACGTTTATCATAAGCTATTTATACACCAACAAAAGAATACTGTAAAACATGCATAGTAAAGGTATATTTACATTAAATAAAAAATAATCTAAAAAAACATTAAATAAAAATGAATCATTGATACACAAAGCATATAAATAATCAAATAACATCCACAAAAACTAATTTCTTCATTTTTTGAAAACAGTAATCTACACAACCGCCCGACATACTTATCTTCATTCGATTTAAATTTATATAAACAATAATGATGAATAATATAAGATATTGTAGAAAAAGAATCCACCATAATATCTATCTTACTAGAAAATGAATTGAAAATATCTTCAATAACCACGATCACTTAGATAATTGAAAATAAAAAAAGAACTTACATAGTTACATATTCCCTACAAAATAAAAACGCAAATTCAGTTACTAATATCTAAATAACTATTCGAATGAGTCAATTGCGAAGAAATAAACTACAGAAGGGCAAAACCGAAAATAACATTTCTGAATGGAGCAAACACGAAAATTTGAAATTTTGTTTGAAAATTGGGCCCAAATGATCACTCCTTCGAGTCGACACCATAGGCCTAATTGATTATTTGAGTGGATCCTGGGGGCCCAAATGATCAACTGGGCTTGTGTCTGAAGCCCAAATAGTAAAAAAAACATAGCCAGCATCTTTGATGGGTGACAGCAAGTTTCCTAAGAAACGCCAATCTGGAATATGCAGCTTTACTTTACAACCTAAAAGAACGAATCACCAAACAATCAATCTTTTGTCTCATGCTTCTTTCTATCTCTTTTCTTTTCATATTTAGAACACTCCCATATAACCAACGTTAATTTGGACAAAGTCAGTCCAGCTATCGGGTAGAATTTAAGCTAATATGAATATAGTTCAACGATTAAGACATTTAATAGACCTATATACTTTTAATTTTATGTCTAATAGATTCATTAATTTTGAAATTTCAGGAATCTATTAAATACAAAATTAAAAATTTGAAAATATATTAGACACTTTTTAAAGTTCAATAAACTAAATAGACACAAATGTAAAAGTTTGCAAGGAGTATCTGATAATTTAAGCTTAGATATGTTATCCCTATCATTTTGATGTTTGGAATAGTGATCTCGTTTCATTTTGTGTGCATTAATTGTGTAATAATTATGGCGAAAGACAAAGGAAATGGGCATGAAATGTAGGTCAATTGGAAGAAGGGATTGGGGTTTTTAGGCGTCCATTAAGTAGCCATACCTTTAAAGGTACACAAAACTCACCAATCTTTCTCTCTCTCTTTGCTTTGAATGATTTAGTGTGCATGTAATGAGTACAAATTCAATCGTTTTCTGCGTTCTGGGATTGTCACTCATCAAATCCAACCACTTTGATTGCTTTTGACAGTGACTCTTTTGGAGCTTAAATCTTAGAATCAAAAGCAAAAGCCTTTTCTACCGGAATGGGGCATTGTACTACAACTTCTGCTCGCTCCCTCCATATACTTTCATATTACTTTTCTCCACATTTCAAAAAGATAGCGCAATATCAAACAAAATAAATATATATATATATATATATAAAAAAAAAAAAAAAAGCCATTCACCATTCATTCCCATATGCGAAAATTTGTCAATTCTCGAGTCCAAACCAACAGAGGAGAAAAAATTTGGTGATGTCAACTCCATCTTTCAAATTCGACCTCCGAGATGCCTAAAGCCTCTCCTTATGGGCACGCTCCACAGGACCCTATACTTAAACATGGCACGATTTTTTTATCATGCGGTGGAGAAGAAAATTCTCTCAATCAAATAGACAACAAAAGAACTGTACAGTGTTTGATGTTGAGATGTAAACATAGTTTCACATCAATTAAAAGTGAATGAAACCCTTAAGTATATAAGTAAAGATCATCATATGGCTGTGAAGTATGAAAAGATATTGTCCCAACAACGTTTATAAACTAGTAGTCTTAAATAGGAATAATAAACTGGCATCCACTTGGATACCCCACACATTCGATAAAAGGACTCTAGGTGTAAAGCATAGGATCACTTTTAATTTGGCTCATATATACTAAATAATTTAATTTATTAACTATGTATGTATTTCTACTTTATCTATTTCTCATGAAATAAAAGTACTATCTTTGATATTTGTGGGGTAGACATAATATGGTTGGGGGATATGTTTAGCTAGCCTTTAATGGATGCCAAGTAATGATATGAATTGTAAAGCATCCAAGCTTTGAGCAATATTGTTATTAGAGACATATGATTGGTGGGAAGAGATTCCCCCTCTTTCTTTTCTTTTTTATGCATTTTTTGATTAGATAAGTGGTTTGGTTGGTCTAGTTGTTTCAAGTAAAGACCTTCCTTTAGCACCATTTTTATACATCATTCTCCTAAATTTTCCAACCCTAACCATCCTATCCTATGCTTCTCTTCTTGGAAATATTGAATAAAATTCAAACTTTCTAGATAAATATGAGTGTGAACCATTTTCACGAGTCAAATACTACAAAGTCAGATAAATTAGAACTTTCTCACATTATCGGTCATTATTATTGAGATCTTAATTAGCATCTCAAAGTTGAATATCTCTAAGTACTCCATACAATTTGATCTTGACTTATAAACTAGGGTAGACCTTTGGACATTCAAAGTATGCATCTTTGTCTCTTGTCCATTCAAGACCCATTGAGTCACCGTCTTCTTATCCACTGTAATGACATGTGACTTCAAATAATATTGCCAACCATTCCTCATGACATTTTCAACGAGCCTTATGAGGACCAAAGAAGATCCATTTATATTCCATACAACCACGATCATTAGACTTCTCGCATTGTGTTACCGTGGTTGGTCTCAACTTACTAATATATTAGGATCGCTAAACATTCGTGAGGAATGTAAGACCCATAATGTCCATGGCCATCAGTTAGTACTTGTTGAAGAAATAGAGATTTCCATTTTTTCCTTTTTATGAAAAACGTGAAAAAAATAAGAGAGATCCCTTTTGAAATAAAATTTAGTTATGTTACTTGTCCCCTTTCACAGGAAAGGAAGAGATGAATTGATGTATTCTTTTATTGGGATTTGGATCTATCAAGACTGACAGTGTTTAAACTCCCAACTTCTCTGCCTTGACAAAAAGTAGTGCTTTGACCAATTGAACTACAATTTTTAGAGAAATAAAGTGTACAACATATGTCGTCGATTTAATTTCCATGTCTATACTCTCGATTCCGACTTTCTTGAACCTTCTGTGCGCGCTTCAATTTTCATGTCTCTAACTTTAATTACCAAAATTCTTTAGGCAAGCACCACGCATCAGCCTTATAATTCTATATATATCCCATTCTTTTTGTAGATAGATCCAAGAATCACAGATTTTGTACCTCTACAACATTCCATACTCTCTCTATATAAAAACAAAGTCTCTTTTGATTTTATTTTTATGTTTGGAAATATTTGAGCTGATTTTGAACTCATTCAGTTTGGCGTAATTCAGGGTTTTTCTCTTTGGGACATATATTTCATTCTATAAAGTACACGTGTTCCAAGATGAATTCATTCTTCTTCATATTCAGACAAAACTTTAATGCTCTTCCTTTCCAATTTATTCAAACAGCCACGTGACTTGTTCCCATCTAAATATTGCCTCTCTCTAAATTTTTCAAAGCCCATATGTTTAATTTAGAATTCAGAAAATTTTCAATTTAAGTATACTTCAATAGATATTATTGAAATTATAAAATAGAACATTAAAAGTATTAAAAATAATGAGGGTAAACCTTGACCAAGAGATTAAAAGTTCGAATCTCCAATTTCTAAAATTCTTCAACTATATATAAAAAAAATGTTTAAAAAAGCTATATAAGTCAAATTAAAACCTAGCCTTTAAGGCAACATCTCATTGACATAATTGCAAGTTTCATAGTGGAATAATTGCAGGATGAGCTAATAGAACTTAGAGGTAGGCCTTTTAAGTGAGAAAGTTGGTAAGAATATTATTTTCGTCAAATTATATTCCTAGTGATTTTATTAGTATTGCTTTACATGTTTGACACTAATATTTTTATTTGCTCATTTTTAATTACTAATTTTAATGTTATTTAAAGTTAACTTTAATGGATAAGACATTCATTTTTTTTTTTCTTAAAAGTGGAGGATTGAATTTGATATTCTATCTCTATTGAATTAAAACAATAATAATCTTAATTTTTAAAACATTATTAAGTTTCAACTTGAAACAAATAATCCAGTTAAATTGTTATGGGTCCGTTTGAAATACATTTTAATTTAAATGTTTTTCAAGAATGCATTTTTTAAAAAACATTTTGTATAAAAATTGTTTAGAATTTAAACACTAATATGTTTGGTTGCATTTCCTCACAAATGTTTTTATATACAAGTTATTGTGTACTTAAGAAGTCTTTTTTAAAAAGTTGGTTTTAAGTGTTTCACTCAAAATAGTTTATTTATCAACAAGTTATTTTTAGTGATTGTCAAACACTAGAAAATTTTTCAAAATGATTTATTTTCAAAATTAAAGTTAAACCAAACACACCCTAAAAGAACCTCCAATCTTTTGACCATATGATATTTCAAAAAAAAAAAAAAATCTTTTGACCATATGATTTATAAAAGGCCACGTAAGCTTTTAGTCACAAACTAATAAAATAGTTATTTTGGAAAGATGGAATTAAAAATGGGAGTAAGAACCTGGGAAGTAGAAATAAATATAGTGTGGCCACGTGAGTAGCATGTGTCATGTGAAGAGTCCACGGCGGCGAAACCATTCGTAACTGCGGGTGGCGATGCCTCTGACCGGCTGACCGCTACCGACTCCTTCGGTTCCCAGTTCGTACTCCACTCCACTTGCGTCTTATTTGTTGTACTTCGGACAATCTTTATAATTTTTTTTTTATCATTAATCATTAAAATATAAAAAGTTGGAACTTGGAAGACAAATTTGCTGCTTCAACTCGGAGTGCCCAATTTAATATTTAATAATTAAATAGGTTTTTAAATTCTCAATTTTGTGTTGAATAACATTTTAAAAGTATTTTATAAATTAAAAATTTATAAAATAAAAATTTAAATTTTTTAATAAAATGTTATAAAACAGGGTCGAGATTAATTTGTAAAGAAAAATACTTGACTGGATACTGGTACGTAGTATCTTCTCATATACTTTTTAGTTTTTTTTTAGTTGTTAAAATTTTAATGAAATATGTATGTAGATTTGTACCTATGAATGTGTAGTCAAATATTATTGGTTTGAAACAGGAGGCTAAAAGAAGGAGAAGGAGTCGCGGAAACACGGAGCCGCTCTCGCCCAGAGTTTGGAAGATATTCCCTTGGAAACGGTAGTGCATTGGGCCCCACCACTGTGACAGTAGGGCCCACTTGTTTTACAAAAGTCCACCGTCAACACTCTGACATCAAACTTAACCACAGTTACTTTGCTAACCCCAACACCAAACAACACCGTTTCCAATTCTGCTCTCTTCTTTTTAACCCTGAGTTGCTCCAATTCCAACACTCCCCGCATCTTCTCGAACCAAACCACATTACTATTATTATTACCCATTAAAATTCTCTCTTCCTTTGCTTTGCTATTGCTATTGCTTCCATCTAAAGTAACCTTTTGTTCCTCAGAAAGAATTGTTCAAAACAGACCTTTGGATTGTGTAATCGAATCGGAGGATGAGTTGCAACGGTTGCAGAGTTCTCCGGAAGGGCTGCAGCGAAGGTTGCGTTTTAAGGTCAAGTCTCCACTGGATTGACTCACCCGAAGCCCAAGGCAACGCCACCTTATTTCTCGCCAAATTCTTCGGCCGTAGTGATCTCTTGTCCTTCATCTCCGCCGTCCCCCATCATCAAAGACCCGGTACATACATATCTTCTTCCTTTCTTTAATATTAATACCCACTTTTTTCTTTCCGCAATCCACTCTCAGATCATTTCCCCTTTTTCTTTCTTCAAGCTCTCTTTCAGTCTCTGTTATTTGAAGCTTGCGGCCGCACGGTCAACCCCGTCAGCGGCGCCGTGGGGTTGTTGTCCAGCGGAAACTGGCATATCTGTCAGGCGGCGGCCGAGACGGTTCTCAGCGGAGGAGTTCTCCGGCCGATACCCGGAATCGAGCTTTCTGGGAATCCCACGCCCAACGTCGATGAATCCTCCCTCACTTTCAATACGGATGTTTGGACCACCACCACACGGAATCTCCAATTTTACCCATCCATTCCGTCCGACTTCCGGCGGCTCTCCGATCTCGGCCTCGCCACTGGCAGAGGAAAGAATCATCCGTTGGAGAACCGGCGCTCTCTCGATTCAGAGGACTCGGTGATGACCAGCTTTGGAAGCGGCGATCACGGCGACGGCTACCGGCGGAAAGAGACGAAGCTTTTGAACTTATTCATCTGAAAAAACAAAAAAAATACAGAAAGAAAGAGAGAAGTGTTAGAATTTTGTTTGAGTTTAGAGGAGCGGTGGCGGTGTAGAAGTGACGACAGTGAATAATCCAATGAGATTTAATAATCAGTTCGTCGGAATCGAACCGTCGCAGTGAATTTTCTTTCGCCGGCCAAAACACCGGTGAGTTTTTGGGACTAATTTATCCCTCTCTTTTAAAATAAGCTTAAATTACTTTTTTCGAGGGGCTTTACGGTAATTTTAATAATGTAATGATGACGTGTAATTGTGGAGAGGGAGAGGTTGCATGGATAATCAATATTGTCCTCGCCGTACCGTACACCCTCAAGACTCTTCTCTGACTCTTTTTTTTTTTTTTTTTTTTTTTTTTAATTTTATTTTATTTTTCAATCAACGAAAAAAACAATAAAAAAAGAATAAAGAAAAAAACTCAGCCTTCCTTCCTTTCCTCCTCTCTTGTTGCAAAATAGATGTTTTATGTAATTTTAAATTAAATTCAATGTGTTATTTTTCCCCTTTGAGTTTAAATTCGTGTACGTGCAAGTTTCGTGAATATGACGTCGTGTAAAACAATGGACATCAATATAAGTATAGTTTTGATGATGAGATAAAAAAATAATTTCTTTGAAAAAAAAATGAACTTTAGTATTTTTATTTTTTTAAGTTCAACAACATTAATATTTTAAAAAATTAATTTTCTCTTAATTTTCATTGCATCGTTAAAATAGAGGCATAATTTAGTTTTACATGAACGAAATGTATAGAATAATTGTTTATTGCGTTAAAGATAATATTCCGAACTGTGAAGGCATTGGGAGTGTAAATACAAAACAAATAAAAACAAATAGAATGAAGTCGGTTTATATTGACTACGATCAAATTTATTTGTCACTATGGGTTTTTCTTTTTTCTTCTTTTTTAATTCAGTCACTCTGGGTTCTTATTTTAATAAAAGGTATACTATTTTGTATGTATATATTTTTTATTAACAAATAATCGATTTTGTCAAAAGATAAAAACAACTTAAATGATGTACTCCACAATCACAAAAATAAAAGTAAATGAAAGTTGGTCTATTCTAGAATTTCTATATTTAATGGTACAAATTATGTTAACCTCTGTCCTAAAGCATAATTGACTTGCTAATGATACTCAAATCCAAATTGTCTGTTAACAAGGTAATTGCTTATGATTTTTACTAAACAACAATAATTTTTTATTTTGAATGAAATCATCTATTGAATAGACAACTTTAACGTGTAATTCAATCTCTTATTCATGATTTCAATACTCTTCATAAAACAATCACACTTTTAATTACCAACTCTCAAGAACAAAATGCACCAAATATGTGTATGGTTGGGATTGATAAATTTTATTCTCAATTGGTTATGCTTTGGTAATTTAGTTTTTGTGATTGGATTGGAAGAAACAATTAAATTTGTTTGTGAGTGTGGATTTTTGTAGATCGACAAATTCAGCAAAAAGTAAAATAAATAGAAGTAGTTACATTTGATACAATGGGCATGAAGAATAAATTTCATGGAACTGTCTGTTGCTGGCATAAACTAATGTGCTTTAATTTGACAAAGTCTATCAATATAATCCACTGCGATGATGCCAAGTGGAGCATCATGCGGCTCATATCACAAGTGGATCATAATTATATGATTAAATAAATCTCGTAATGGAAGTTGGATAAATTTCCAAGATATTTCCAAATGCAAACAATTTACTCTGATTAGAGCAACTTCTTCCAACAGATCTCTTCAATTTTATATTTTCATCAACGTCACTCTTCTACCACACAAAGCTTGAATAATCATCAATTATTTCTTTATTTGACCTTCTATATATTAATTATTTGATTCCTTTCAGAAAAATTAGTTACTTAAACCAATGATACATCAAACAACATAAAAATTATGCAACTTGACGACCCACATTAGAGCCAAATTATAAAGTTGGGATCGAATCCACATCCATTGCATTTGACTAAAATGAATATCTCCTACTATTAAACCATCATTAAATAAAAAACTTAACTATCATCAACTTTTTATAAATACAACTATAGTTCGAGGAGGAAAGATTCGAGTTCAAAACCTCATACTTTTTTAATACCATATGCAAGTTGAAAGAACAAGTGCATTAAAAATATATTAAAGGGATGCGACGAGGCGAGATGGGGAAATTAAAGATAGTGTTGATGCCAAAATTTGGCCAAGCAATCCACCTGCCCTTCACGTGACATCAACAATGAATTTGTAGAAGCTGGAGAAGACGTGACCTGCAAGACCAGCAAGAATCGCTGGACACCGGTGTGGTGTAGGCCACACCGCCTCCGATGCCTAAGTCAGGAAACTGAGCAGCTAGCGAATAGAGAAATAAGTCCAGAATCGAGTTTTCGGCCCCCTTCTTCAATGGCGAAGAGGGGTATAAATACCTGCTCGGACTCCTAGGGTTTGGAGGCGTTCTGGGACGAAGCAGGCTGGACCGGGGCAGCTGGAAGCGGTAGGGGCCGAGCGGAGGCAAACGGACTCGGCCCGTGCAAACGGGCCGAGTGGTCAGCCTCGGCATTGGGCCGAGGCCGACCGTACGGGTCGGGCCACGTTGGCCCGGCCCGTCGGTATGGTCTCCCTCTGGGTCCCTTTCCTGGTCCTATCTCCTCCCGGTTGTCCTGTCAGCTCCTCGTACGCTGTGGTGGTCCAAAATTACCTATAACAGATAGAATTATTGAAGAGAAAGGAGTGAGGTTAGAATAGATGAAGTCAGCTGAGTGTGAAGAAGCTAAGCAATGTTGCTGTTGCATGCCGACTCAACCCCAACCCCTAATTCTAAACCCACTGCACTGCTAACTCTTTTTTTTTTCTTTTTCTTTTTTTCCTACTTAATTAAAAATAAAATAAAATAAAATAAAAATAAAAAGAAGAGTTGAGTTGAGTGTGTTGAGATGGGGATGGGTCCCATTATTTCTATAATATATATACACATCCATATTTAACAACAATGAAATTATTATTATTATTTTAAAAAAAGAAAAAAAAGAAAAGAAATGGGTGCGGTGCACGTCAGCATGGCCCACCAGACACTGGAAGTGGGTTCCACGGCATTATCACCACCAACACCCTATTCGGCGATTCCATTGTTTTTGTTTTTTCTTTTGACAAAAGCTAACCCAAAAACAAGATGATGACACCAAATACAATAATATTTTTTAAAAAATAATCATATACTACTTGTATTAATATATATATATATATATATATATATTTATTAAGATACCCATTCTGATCCATTCGCTTCGCCGCGTCTTTACCAAAATACCCAAAATGCTTACGTGGATCCCACAACACAACAGCAGTCAGCAGTTACAAATTACAGAGACCCACCGTTTGTATTTTATTTTTAAGGAGTGGGGAATTATCGTGTGTGTTGTATCAGACAAATTCACGAATACACCCGCTCTCTGGGGGAATAGAGCAGACCCCATGAGCTTTTCTACGAGCATCGAAAGGAAAAGGAAAGTGTACCTGACTCATCGATGTACTTGAATCAATCAATGGAATCTCCTTCAGATGGGGCCTCCAAATAAGCCCATCTCTTTGACTTTCTTGTCATATGCCGCATCCACCACACCATCTTTGTTTAACATCTTTCTTTTCTCGCTTCTCTTTTCCTAAATGCATAAGAAAAGCAGAGTTATGTGAATGTTGAGTGCAATGTTTCCATCATAAAAGCAGTTGCTGCGTTCTGTGGGGGTCGTCTTACTACACAGCACAAGCCATTGGGGGAAAACAGAGCAAAACATAAAACCATGGCGCAATCTTAAGATTCCATTCTAATCTTATGACATTTCCACTCCCAATCTCTAAATCCTTCCTTCTTAATATAGTAGCCAAATGTTATGTCCTTTTCCTTGATGGGTTTTCAAAAAGTTTTGAGGTTAAGTACTACCACAGACATTTCACCCTCTACACTCATGGGCATTGCACGAGGTCGGATCCTCTTTTTTGACCAACTAATGCAGATCTTATCATCATCATCAAATTCGATTCTTGATTCTCACTCTATCACATTTTTTTTTGATGGAGTGAGAGCGAGAGAGACAGAGAAGAAAGAGATGGCGTTTCGTTTTTGTAGGAATGAATTTCATTCAAAATTCCATTACAACATTGATGTGAAGTGTAGACGAAGTGAGCGGAGCAGATAGCCATATGAAGAAACCAGACTAGACAGCAAGAGAAAAAGAGCACGCCAATTCATATTTTATAAATGAAAACCTCTGGTCGGTCTGTAATGAATGGACCTGTACACAAATTAATTTGACATCAAGGACAATCCCTGCTACCTATACACGCAAATACACAAATACTTACAATTTCCCTGTAAACAAACAAAACCCAAATCAAATGTATGGACACTCTTCTGCTTCAGAAAACCACAAACATCCAGAATGTCCTTATTGCCTCCCAAAAAAGGAAAGGGTTTGATCTTCTGCTATAGTGTTAGATTTGAGACAGTCAACAGTCAACAGCTTTTAAGTGTAAGTTGTCAGGTCGAAGGTACATATCTCCGCTGTAAAATTTGCGTTCGCAGACTACACTCTTTCACCTGATTTCCCAAAAATTAAATCGATAACTTGAGAGGAATTAAGGAGAAAAGAGAAACAACAATACACAGAAATAGCAGATTGAAGACACGTTGTGTAAACAAAGAAGCACAACAGAAGCATTTACCTGTAGTACGGCAATTGCAGATAAGAGATATTTAACCCGCTCAAGCAAAGCACATTCCTTTGCACTCACATTCGCCAGCTCAGAAACAAGAGAGTTTACTTTCCCAACCTATCAAATGAAATATGCTTAGAAACACAGAAAAATACATGCCTAGTGGCAATATCCACCTACCTAAATCCAAGTTTCTCAATCCATTTACATCACAAGCATAAAAAAGCTGACTGCCAGCAAAAAATTAAATTTCTGAGAAGTAAATATTACACAAATCCCCGTTCCACAAATATGAGAAAATAAGAAGAAAATAAGTCCTTCTCTAGAAGTTCTACCTTATACATATAATGGTGAAATTGGACGTTTTCCCAGCGCTAGGAGCCCTAGTCAACAGACTAAAACAAGAAAATTCCTTCTGTGCACCGACAAAGACAGGCCATAAACCACATCTAACTAGGAAAAATCGACTTTTTAACAGCTGAGTTTTTTTTAATGAAAAAGTTAATAGCTGAGTTAATACTCTGTTAGACCTCCAATCAATACACATAGTAGGAGGGGTAAGAAGGGAATATGAGGCTGGGCTGTGGGGACCATTTGGATCGTGCCTCTGTGGTACGATCAGGAGAGTGCGTGCTTTTGTAGGTGTCGTGGGAGTGAGGGGGGGATTATGCTGTTTTTTTGGTTGTGAAATTCTGTTGTAATTGTGATCAATATCAATAGAATTGGCTTAATAATCCCACTGTTCCATTGAAAAACTCTCAATAGAACAGTGTTGGATCTATTCTACCAATGTTTGTATGCTGTTTGGTTGTGAATTGTGATTCTTAGTCCCGTTTGTTAGAAATCCTAACATACTCCTAGATATACAATACATTATACAACCCCGGTTAATACATGGACTCATAAAGGCAGTTGGAGAGCCAAACAAACCAAAGGTCTAAGAGTAGATATGAACTTGGTTTCTGGTAAGCAATTTATTGAGCTAGCGAGTCACTTCAAGTGCTTTTGCTGAAGCACGTTTTCCCCCCTCAAAACATGAGAAAGAATACTTGATTGGTTAAAATTTGTAGTCACACCAACTACGGTAAAGAAAATATGAAAAGTGAAAGGACAACCCTGCTTAGGAAAAGCAAAAGGTGTATACTCTTGAGAAAACTGGATTTTGTTCAACTGGAACAACAGCAGACAAAAAACAAATTCGGTCCTAACAACCCATTTTATTCACAGGATTCGTAGGACGACCATACAATGAACCAAATTAGGTATTTCTGTCTATGGGCAATGATTAAATTTCTTGTGGTTCTATTAATTCATCACTCTGTCATCTGGAAAATTATTTAGTTACCAAATCAATCCACTCTCTCTTATTTGCATCCCCCCCCCCCCCCATTTTCCTTCTCATGCAATGAGTTTGGTTGCTCAGGTTTTCAGTTATTCATATTTCACAAATCTCCAAATTAGTCACAAACAATGTTCAACTTTTCTTTTTGTTGATTTTTAGTTTTATTTTCAGTGATATTGGAGTTGGGTGATATTTTAGGGTGGGAGCAGTTAAAGGGGTGTGGGTGGTGCATCCTGGCAGGTTAGCATTAAAAGAACAGTTAATATCAGATGCCGGTTGAAGACCACTAAATTTGCATTCATAAGGTTATGGTGTGAGAATTATATATAAACCTTGTATACACAATAAGAATTGAGAAATCGTTACAATCATAGATTGATTTCATCTTTCCATGTAGGTTATGAATTGAGGATAGTGTTCTGGGCCATAGCTCTGCTCATGGCTGCCAAGTTCATATTCTTTCAACCTTTTCCTGCGACTCTATGCCCTTGAAATCAACTTATTGAGTGTGGAAGCTAGGAATTAAATTTAGGAAGAACTTTAACGTTTGTAAAGGAGAAGAATGGACTGAATTTCTGCTATGTGGTGCAAGGTTTCAGGACCAAATACTCTCAAGAACAGAATTTATAACCTTCATATGTAAGGGAAAATCTTTCATAAATCTCTTCTCGGTCACCTTACTCCCAATCAAGAAATCCTTCTGATGTGGTAAGAGTAATATATTAGATAATGTTTTTATTTAGTTAAGTACATAGTTTTGGGTTAATTAGCTATTCTACAATTTCTTATAAGGCTATAAATAGCCATTTTGGAAATGTAGTAGTTAGTTTTTGGAATATTATTTTAATAGAAGAGGTTCTAGAGAGGGCTTTTAATAATTACAAGAGAGGGAAAGAGATAGACAGTCTCTCGTACCACTGCTAAGAGGGGAATAATAAAAGGGGCTGTACAATATTAGCAATACACGATGCATTCAGAACTTCCTTAACAAATTTTGAAGAAGTATAGATATGCCAAGGAAATTTTGAAGTTGGCTTGTTTTTAGTTTCTTATTGCTGTTCCTTGGGCAAACTCTTCTTATTTATACTTTTTTAGAGAATCTTCTATCGTCTCCTTTGGGCAAACATTCTGGTCGATTTCTTATCTTCCTCTTTCTTTCTAGTGTAACCTTTTCTTGTCTAATGAATTATTTCTTCACAAAATAATAATAATAATAATAATAATAAATCATATCCCATACAGATGGATAAATTTTTAAATAACAACATAAACTTGTCAGTTTTTTTCACTGAATTCTTCTTATTCTAATCAAACATGACTATCTTAGGATTTCAAAGTATCAAATGTGCAAGCACCATAATCCCATAGACACTCTAGAATACCTTGAACCATGCTTGTCAAAATGGACCATGGGAATAAATTTAACATATAACTAGCAAAATTTTACAGCTCCAAAATCTTTTGAAAATGGAAATAATAGAAAAGAATATGACCATCACCTTTGATAATAGAAAGCAAATTGATGATGCCATTGTCTGCAGCACATCAACGGCAGAAGAAATTGCATCCTTAATACCTTGGACATCCGCCTGTTGCAGAAAGGAAGGAGAATTTCAAGTAAGACAGCTTATTAAAACAATAAATCAATGGAACGGTGAACTGCATAGCCGAAGATCTCTGGCTCTCACAGACAACAGCATACAATCATGTAGTCTACCTTTGCTGCCCCAACAACTGGCAGGCGAAGGGTACTGGCCCTCAGAGCTTCGGTAACACCTGATAAAGAGTTGGAGAAGTCTTGATCCAGTTCATCCCACTCATCCAAATGCAACATCTATTCTCAACAAACAGTGGTAAATCAGAAGAGAGGAAGACAGAAAGAAGAAAAAACCAATATCATTTGCATAATTGACAGTCACTGTTTAATGGAAATTCAAGCACAGGACCAGTAAATTTCAACTCTAGTCCAGGAAATGAAATAATAATAGTCACAGTGCAGGATAATTTTAAAATAACTTCAGAGCCATTTCCTAACAATCCAGTTCCAATAAACGTAGGTGAGGAAGCTTCCCCTTGCTTCAGAATTGTCAAAAGCAATTGTAAAATAGCTTAAGTAGCCTAAAATGAACTTCCAAAATCATCTTTCATTAAAAAGAAGAAAGAAAGAGATAGTAACAAGAGAGAGCTCAAAACAAAAATTTTAAAAAATTACAGATTACATCAAATGATCGCTGACTGAAATTAAGAAGGGAAAATAGAATATTAATCTTACTTGCCAGCCGAGGATGGACGTTAATGTTAGTTTTTGCTTCAGTAACTGTAACTCCGATCTTTTTGTTCTAACAGATTCACGTAGCTTTGAGGCACTTAACCATGCGTTATAGAGGCTTCTCTGAGGCAAATAAAACAATGTAAGTAACATTCCTCGAACTATTCAACAATTAAACCCCACCATTCTTGAACGGTCAACTTACCGCCGTCCACAGATTTGCGACCAAAAGAAGATGGAACAGAAGATAAAATAAAATAATATATCTTTAAAACAGAGCACCTCAAAAGACCAAAGGATAATAGGGTTTTAGAACAAAAGAGAAATTTATCGCACGAGGGATAGTACCCGAAGCGTACCTCTGCATTCAACCTGAGGCCGGATTGGGCAGCATCTGCTCGGGCATTGATAAAACGCCATTGCAATAGCCGATTATGTAAGAGCCTCAATAAATGTGCATCTACGATCCGGGTCTCTGCAATCTTCCCCCTCCGAGCATCAGCAACAAAACTTGTCATTGATAATGGCATGTTGCTCAAACTATTAAGAGGTGTACTTCCCACACCATTCCTCAATCGAGGTCCTGTGGACGATGCTAAAAGCCTACTTGGTGACATAGGCCTAAGTGACCCGCGAATGGGAGATAATCGACCTCTGGTATTTGCAACTTCGCGTGGAGATGATGTGGGACTGTCCATTGCAAACTTCTTGGGCACGGTGACCTTGGAAGGAGCTAAAGTTCTTACTCCGACATTTTTGGACAAGGGCGAGCCATTTTCGGGTTGGCGCCGCAACCGGTTGTTAGTCTCCTGCCAAAATCTTGCCGGCACTACAATCCCGCGAGGCCCCCGCTGCCCCTGTCCTTCGCCAGGACTATACTCTTGAGCTCCACAATTGCTACCTGAAGAGACGCTATCAGAATCAGACGAGACTACATTAGAATTATCAGATACATTTGCTGAATTTGCGTCCATAACAAGTTCATCCGCCTTCTCCAATCCTCCGTTTACAGAATCTGAGCTCAAAACCCCATCAAAGGAAGCCCTGCCCTCAGTCATAGAATCCTGCAACTGCCTAACAACATTCACAGATCCACCGCTAACCCTCTTCCTCTCGGCTATGTCCTCACAATCCAAACTCCTGCTCATCAAATTAGCCTGCCGCAGCCTCCCAGGCCATCTATGCTGATCTATAATGAGCTTCGGGTTCTCTGCTTTGTCCGCAACACCGCCTCCTCTCGTTGGCGTCGTCGGCTTCCTGCGTTCAGGCGTACCTTTCCTCACACCTGGTGAAGGAACTGGTTTCGCCTTACTAACTTGCAGAGAGAAGGACTCGCCCTGGAAGGAAACAGATAAGCTCCTCGTAGAAGTAAGCAATAACTTCTGAGAGGCAGACATCTCGCTCAAGCCACCATTATCATTCCCAGCCCTGAAATCAAGAGAATAAGGCCTAGGAGTCCCAGCTCTTCTCCGGTCCACCGATTGCGAACGCTTATTAACCGGCGCACCAGTCTGCGTGGGCGTAGCAGCTAAACTGGGAGTTCTAGAGACTGAAGGAGAAGGAGACCGTTTGGTAACCAAGGCCGAGGAAGACGAGTTGGATGGAGGCATAAATCGAGAGGTAACCTCGCGGGACTTCGGCTTACGCGGATCGATTGCATTGTCGGAGTCGGAGGGAAACAAAGGAATTCTGTTGGAATTCTGGCGCGTAGGATGAAGATGAGGCCCTTTCTGAGCAGCAGTCTTGGGGTTTAGCGTGGTTGATACAGCAGCCACCATTGCTCGCATTCCATTCCACAAACCCTAACAATCAGTGAAAGATTCCGCCGTAAAGAAGCGCGAATGATCTTGGAGGCCAGCTATGAGAATGAGAAGAGAAAGAAAGAGAATGGGGAAGAAAAAGAGAGAGAGAGAGAGATTTGCAGAGAGAGTGGGTTTAGAGGAGAATTTATTATGGCGGTAATTAGGAGAGAATTTAAGGAATGGGGTGAGTGAGGCATAAGAGTAACAGTCGGCCGGCGACGGAGAATTCAGAATTGGGAGTTGGTGTAGGCGAGATTTAGGACCATAACCGTTTCTTTTAGTTTCTGTCAATTCGTTAAAACAGAATCCTGTACTCGCGGCGTTCCTGTGGATTATCACTACTCGCCTTAAACGACAGCAACGTATTCCAACAAGGGTACTGTGGGAATTTGAGAACTGATTTAATTGGGGCGTGTTGTGCACGTGAGGCGCGTGTGGGAAGATGGACAGTACTAGAGTGATGGTGAGGTCATTGAAGCTCCGAAGAGACGTTACATTTACATAAAATTCTGACAATCCATTCACGAATATCCCGTCTTTGTTTTTCAAGTAACTTGCTAATTCACATACTCTATGTTTCGCTAAAAAGGAAAATCAACCCTACTTATTTTACTTTCACAAAATTTTTGGGGAAAACAAAACAATCATTTCTTTGCATTCAATTCAGTGTATCAATTTTTATTTTACTTATAATCAATATAGGGCCGGTTGCAAAAGTAGCAAACCGGCCCAAAATAATTACAAAAATAGCAGCCATTGAAACTATTTGCAAAAATGGCAAAATATTGCCATCTAAAAGGTAAAATTACTAAAATGCCCTTTCTATTTTCTTCTCTACTTTTCCGGTGGATGGATCGGAAGCCGAGGGTGGGGAGTTGGATGATCTCGAGAAGGTCGTCGTCGACGTGGGAGTGGTGGTCGTCGAGGTCGAGGTTGTGCATGTGGGCGGCCTTGGCGGCGGCGGCTTGGACGTCGCGAGGGGCGAGGGAGACGGGGCGGGGGAGGAGGTGGAGGAGGTCGGGGAAATTGAGGGTGGCGGAGGAGCCTTTGATGCTGAAGGTGGCGACGTCGTGGGCACGGGCGGCCATTTCCGGGGTGGGGAAAGTAAATCTAAATACCCCACCTTCCTTCCCCCTTTTATGCTAAAAAAATGCCATTGATTTGAGAAAGGAGTGTGCAATGTGAAATTAGAGAAAATAGATTATTGGGAGATTCTGATAAAAACAGGATGTGGGTGCAGGAGGAGGAGGAAACGTTGGCGAAATGCTTCAGAGCAGTGCAGGAGATAGTAATAAATGGGTACGAGAGGGGAATGGAGACGGAACAGACGGCGGCGAATGTGCTAGACCACCATTTTTCAAGCTCGGAAAGTGAAAACACGTCGAGGCTGATGAACAGAGCAGATAAGGATGGGAAGAAGAGAAAGGTAGTTGCTGGGTACTGCGAGAATCAGAGGGTCCAGATGTCTTCGATCCAGCAATGTTGATGAGATGAAGAAGAGGGAAAGTGATAGAAATTTTTTCTATCACTGATAGAATCTATCAGTGATAGAAAAGTTTCTATCAGTGATAGAATTAACTTTCTATCAGTGATAGAAAATTTTTCTATCACTGATAGAATCTATCAGTGATAGAAACGTTTCTATCAGTGATAGAAAAGTTTTCTATCACTGATAGAAAAATTTTCTATCAGTGATAGAAGATTTCTATCACTGATAGAATCTATCAGTGATAGAAACATTTCTATCATAGAAACATTTCTATCACTGATAGAAAGTTAATTCTCTCAGTGTTTTTTTCTATCACTGATAGATTCTATCAATGATAGAAAAGCGTTCTATCAGTGATAGAAAGATAGATAGAAATAATTCTATCAGTGATAGAAGTTTCTATCACTGATTTCTATCACTGATAGATTCTATCAGTGATAGAAAAACTTCTATCACTGATACTTTCTATTAGCCTGCCGCAGTGATACTTTCTATCACTGATAGAAAAATTTTCTATCAGATAGAAAGTTCTCAACTTTCTATCTGATAGAAGAACTTTCTATCAGATAGAAAGTTCTCAACTTTCTATCTGATAGAAAGTTTTTCTATCACCGATAGAATCTATCAGTGATAGAAAAATTTTCTATCAGATAGAAAGTTCTAAACTTTCTATCTGATAGAAAGTTCTTTCTATCAGATAGCTCAACTTTCTATCAGATAGAAAGTTCTTTCTATCAGATAGAAAGTTCTCAACTTTCTATCAGATAGAAACCTACCAAAACAAAAATTGAGGAGACCACCGCGCGCGCAAGGGCAAAATAGGGATATAAAAAATTAATTCAAAAATTTTGCCATATTTGCAAATATTTTAAAAAATTGCTAAAATTGCAATTATTTACCCTAATTTTGCCACCCATTACAATTATCCATCAATATATATATATATATTTCTATAACTCTTCAACTACGTGTTTGTAACAATTTTTCTTCAAATATTCAACAATTGTGTCTGATATAACAATTTAGTTTATGTATTTTAAATTTTGTAACAATTTAATTGCAATGTGAAATATCCTATTAAAATTAAGTATCTAATGAAGTCTTTATAATTTATAAACACATTTTGTTCTTAATTAATTTATTGATCTATATACATAAGAAATCTCATTAAATCTTAACATATTTTTCAGATTATGGAATAAATTGTTACAAAATTAAAGTACAAGAACTGAAATGTTACGCCAAACATGGTTTAACTGTCATAAAGCTTCTATTTTGATCAAAATGTTAGGGGTTCAATGCCCCACCCCTATATGTTGTCAAAAAAAGAACTTTTTTTTTTTTTCTTTTGTGAACTTTTTGGAAATGAATCATATGTTTATATGAATGTAGTTTTTTTAAAAAAAAAATTATTTTGAAAATATAAATGTAGTTAAAATTACGTTTTGTAGGGGAAAAAACATTTGTAGAAGCCTAAATAAAGAGTTGAAAAGTGTTGGACATTTTCACAACATCATTGTCTAGTTGGTCATAGGCCATAATTAGGTTTAAATTGTTGAGATGTTCCTAAATTAAACGCTATATAGTACCCTGCATTTAACTACCTTCTTCTTTCTTGGTGGTGTGTGGTCGAATCATCCCAATTAATTTCCATACCACAAAGAAAAAAAATTAATAACACAAATGATTTAATTTAATTTTGGTGCAATATTTTGTTGAGGTTGAAAGCATGTCGGTCATATGTAACAAAAAGATTTTGAATAAAAAATATAATAAGAGATAAACTGAAGAATAGAGTAAGGACAAAAAGGAAATATACTCTCCTTGTTTAGGATGAAACTTTTATTATGACGATTGTTAGGTTAAGTTATTTCATTCCGTGTTAATTGACAATACTTGAAATTACAAACATCTTTATGTAAAATATTCATAGTTGCTGCAAGTTTTTGATGTGGAAATTTAACTTTATGAAATGATTAAAATCAACTTCCAATTTTCGAAGATCACTTAAATTCAAGATATTCCACAAAGACTAATAGGATTCTCTAATTAAATAGCGTGATATTGAACATTAAAATTTTCCTAGAATTATTATAACCAAAATTCTAACTTCTGTTTTTAAAAAATTAATGAAAGATCCATAGTTATGATATTGAGTTTTTATATATATATATATAAAGAGATGTAAATTATTGTCAATATTGATATCTAAACTAATGATAATATTAAAAAAAAAAAAAAAACGATTCAATATATTCGAAATTAAGAAACAATTGATATATAACATCACAGATTCACACATATAATATCTTTATAATTCTTCAAGTTTAAGCAACAAGAAAGGGAAAATAGAAAAGAAAGCATTTAGGATAGGGTTTCCGGCACTTTGAGTTTGAGCAGTGCAAACTAAGAAACTATTCGATTAAATTTATTTTTAAAAAACAATCATTCATGAATGAGATATTCACTCGAGAAAGAATTATTCAAATTAAAAGTATTTTTTTTATAACAATTAAAAGCATAATATCTTTAAATGGGCTCCAAAAGAAAAAAGAAAAAAGAAAAAAGGAAGGGCTTCTTCAATAATAATGATAATAATAATAACATATGCTTAGTGTAAGATTGAGTTTGCTTGAGAAGTGAGTCCTTTTAGCCTTTTTATTTTTTCCCTTTTACTTTTACCCAAATATTACATTTACAAATGATTAAGGCACACGATTGGGGAAAGCAAAAGGAATGTGATTTAAGAAATTGGTTAATTAATTAATAATCAATTTATGGTTAACTTAGCAAATTAGTCATATTAACATTAATATGCTAAACCAAACATTCCACCTTTTCATAAAAGCAATCAACCTTCTTCCCTTTGAGTTTTACAAACTCAACTAAAATCTCCTCAAAAGTCTGTTTAATTCTAAATGAATCTTAATTTATTACCTCTTTTATTTTATTTTTTTCTTATAAAGTCTTCAGCTAATCGTCCAATTATAATTGAAGAATATTTTTGTGTCTAATTTTAGTCTTTGTTTAAAAAATTCATCCGAATTCCAAATTTTTTCCAACAATTTATCTAATATCTAAATCTAAATATTATTGACAAATCAATTGGAGATTTTCTCTTTTATCAAGAACATAGTGACAAAAACTCAAATAATAAAATATAGAGAGTATGCTTGTCACACTTGTAATGAATCAATTATTTGACTAATTAAAGTCTTGGTTGCAAAATGTGATAAATTGATGAGGTTTAAGATTAATTAATTGTTCTAACTTCCTTGAATGGCTTCTTATTCCAACTTCTATATGATCATGAAGGTTTGCTTAATTGTGAAAGAACTGTTGGTGGTTAATGTGATTATTAATGAGAAAATCCATTAGTAACTAACTTATTAAAATGGGAAAGGGGGGAATGGAGTGTTTCAATATATTATGAAAGCTAAAGGTGTCAATGCTTAAAGCTAGGGAAACTTATAACTTACAATTACTAAAGATGATGAAAGATTTTGAATCTCAATGGATTGAATCTGTGGTCTCTTTCCATTAATTTTTTTTTTTTTTTACTTTGTTTGAAGTTCATGAATGATTGTTTCTTTTAAAGATGTGATTTTTTCATGATGTAAGTAGGAGAAAAGGAAAATATATGTTCAATAGTGTGATAGGACCAAGTTTTTTTTTTTTTTTTTTAATTACAATTTTACACACAAACCTATCGTTAGTACAACTTTATGTCAGTTGAACTATACTTTTATTGGCTACAATTTTACACACATATAAAATGCTCCCAATTTAGATGCATCTTCCCCCACAAATATCATACAAGAAAGTGAAGGGTGAGATGGGAAACATCCATAATTGTTCAACATCATGAATAATTATTATGATCTAATTAACCTTCATTTCTAATACTAAAATTACAAAATAACATGGAATGATGACCATGACCTATATAACCACTCAAATGCATATACAAAAATGTAAGAGAAACAACTACGGTTAGAACAATCGTATTTAAAGAGGATGACACATGTTTTTTAAAATATATCAATTTTTCAGGTCTCGTATGATAACCGTTTTTTCAAAATTATGTTTGTTTTCACCTAATTTCCTTACCATAGTTTTTATTTTTGTTAAGGATAAGTATGGATTCTTAACCAAATTCAAAAAACAAAATCTAGTTTTTGAAAACTTTTTTTTTATTTTTTTTTTATTTTTAGTTTTCAGGACTTAGATTTGATTTTTGAAAACATGGAAAAAAAAAAGTAGATAATAAAACAAATAAACTTATAGGTGAAAAGTAGGATTTATAAGCTTAATTTTTCAAAACAAAAAATTAAATAATGAGACGAGAATTTGATTTGACTTCTTGGTCGAGAGTACAAACTTTATACTAGTTGAGATAAACTCTCGTTGACATTAATAATATACCTAATAAAAACAATATATCATTTTGGTTTGACAAAGTATAGTACTAATAGACCAATATAAAATATACTATCAATATATCATTCTTTATTTGAGTTCATATAAAAGTTGTAATTCAAATCTCTTATTTTTTTGATATATAATATGATGTTTTGATTAGTTAAACGAAGTTGGTATTGACTATCTAATATATTATTTTTGTATCATTGATAATATGTGTTGATGCCAAAATCCGGACAGAAGACTCACCCGACCTTCACGTGACACCAACAGTGAATTTGTAGGAACTGGGGAAGACGTGACCTGCAAGACCAGCAAAAACCGCTGCACACCGGCGTGGTGTAGGCCACACCGCCTCCGATGCCTAAGTCAGAAAACTGAGGAGAAGCTTCAGATAGTAAAGGGGAGAGTCAAGAATCGAGTTTTCGAACCCTTCTTCCGTGGTGAAGAGGGGGTTTTATACCTGTTTGTCCTCCTAGGGTTTTTCAGGAATCCGGTGGCGTTTCGGGGCGAACCAGGCGAAACCGGGGCGATTCGGGGCATTAGGGACCGAAGAGAGGTGACCGAGCTCGGCCCGTGCAAACGGGCCGAATGGTCGGCCTCGGCCTTTTGCCGAGGCCGACCATATGGGTCGGGCCATTTTGGCCCGACCCTTTGGTCCGGTCTTCCTCTGGGTCGGTCTCTTGATCCTACCTCCGCCCGATTGTCCTCGTCAGCTCCTTGTCCATCTGTGTGGTCCAAAATCACCTATAACATTAAGCCCCCACTCTTGAATTGAGATTCAGGTGCGACTTTAATGCTATAGGCCGAGCTCCTTAAGCCAAATTTAAGAGTACAACTCTCGTCTCGTGCTGACTTTTGTATGACTTCTTTGTTATCCTGCAAGAGAGGGCGAGCTATGCAAAGTAAAAACTCCCAGGGGTTAGGTGAAACGGAAATGAGAAGAGTGATAAGTTACAGAAGTGGCCGGAGGGCCTCTTTGGTCGGCCTCGGCCTCGGGAAGAGGCCGAGCACAACATTTTTCATTTTAGCTTAGGGGGCGTTGCCCCCAGCGAGACCCCCGTACTGGGTCGTTCGGAGTGCTTCATTCCATAATTAACAATAGGAAAAACAGAAAATTTCACAACCCTGCATTGAAAAGTTAATTCCTGCAAAAGGAAAACAAGGGAGGAGGCCCGGATCGGTCTGGGCCTCTAGCTCCTGTTAGCTCAGTGCTTAGCCCCCTGCATTCATATGTCAGTCCTTACTGGAAAATAGTGGGAAAGTTGCATGATGATTACAACAAAGGAACGGAATAGCCTTAACCTACCCCTTATTCCCAGCCCCCACTCGACATGGGCATTTATTACCTCAAGCGTTGCATTTTTCGAGCGAGAAGGACTAGTTCCATACCTGGCCTTTTCGAAGGGGGATGGTCGGCCTCGGCCTTGGCATGAGGCTGACCAGCAGCTCTGTACTACTTGCTCTCAGACGTCCAGGCTTATGTGCAGATTTGCCCGATTCTACCTTAAGCATCTCCCGGCGGCCTTGAGCGCCTCGACTGCGCCAAAAAGTAAAGTGACTGTGCTAAAGTCACGCTGCCTTGAATGTGTGCTTGATGGTTGGCCTTGGAGTTGGGATGTTTGGCCTTGGCATGGCGATGCGTACACTCTCCTGGGGAAAAGGCTTGGGGAGGCCCAAGAAATTTCCGAGCATCTCTTCAAGCTGTCACGGTCATCCCAGGGGTGCGTACACTCTTCTGGGGAAAAGCTTGGGGAGGCCTAGGAAATTCCCGAGCCTCTCTTCAAGCTGTCATGGTCATCCCAGGGGTGCGTACACTCTTCTGGGGAAAGGCTTGGGGAGGCCAAGGAAATTCCCGAGCCTCTCTTCAAGCGTCATGGTCATCCCAGGGGTGCGTACACTCTTCTGGGGAAAAGCTTGGGGAGGCCTAGGAAATTCCCGAGCCTCTCTTCAAGCTGTTGTAGTCATCCCAGGGGTGCGTACACTCTTCTGGGGAAAAGCTTGGGGAGGCCTAGGAAATTCCCGGGCCTCTCTTCAAGCGTCATGGTCATCCCAGGGGTGCGTACACTCTTCTGGGGAAAGGCTTGGGGAGGCCTAGGAAATTCCCGAGCCTCTCTTCAAGCTGTTGTAGTCATCCCAGGGGTGCGTACACTCTTCTGGGGAAAAGCTTGGGGAGGCCTAGGAAATTCCCGAGCCTCTCTTCAAGCTGTTGTAGTCATCCCAGGGGTGCGTACACTCTTCTGGGGAAAAGCTTGGGGAGGCCTAGGAAATTCCCGGGCCTCTCTTCAAGCGTCATGGTCATCCCAGGGGTGCGTACACTCTTCTGGGGAAAGGCTTGGGGAGGCCTAGGAAATTCCCGAGCCTCTCTTCAAGCTGTTGTAGTCATCCCAGGGGTGCGTACACTCTTCTGGGGAAAGGCTTGGGGAGGCCTAGGAAATTCCCGAGCCTCTCTTCAAGCTGTTGTAGTCATCCCAGGGGTGCGTACACTCTTCTGGGGAAAGGCTTGGGGAGGCCAAGGAAATTCCCGAGCCTCTCTTCAAGCTGCTGTATTCATCCCAGGGGTGCGTACACTCTTCTGGGGAAAGGCTTGGGGAGGCCAAGGAAATTCCCGAGCCTCTCTTCAAGCTGCTGTATTCATCCCGAGGGTGCATACACTCAGTCGGGGGAAGTGCGGAAGTCTGGCCACACGCGTTACCTCCTATGGAAAAAGCACTTTATGCGAAACACAATGCAAAAAACTTCATTAAATTCGCAAGTGTCGACATCGTACCACGAAGAAGCGCCATGGACATGTGTTATACAAAACGGAAGGAAAATCAAAATTGTCGCCACGTGACCGTGGACTCGACTTGTCCTTATCCCTACTCCCCACTCAAAATATGCACTCAATATCTTGGACATGAATTTTTTGAGTAAGGAAAAACTAACTTCGTACCTGGGCCTCTAAGGGTGGAGCTCGGCCTTGGCCTCTGGATGGTCGGCCTCGGCCTTGGCATGAGGCCGACCAGCTCCTCTGTGCTGTTCATTTGCTTGTTTCCCATCCCAAGGGTGCATGCTCTTAGTCGGAGAAAACTTGGGGAGGTCGAGGAAATTTCCGAGCCTCTCTTCAAGCTGTTGTACTCATCCCAGGAGGTGCATACATTCTTTTGGGGACCCTGGGAGGTTGAGGGCATGCGTCAACCTCTCTGCAAGAATTTTGTCTCTGCAAGAATCATTCTTATGCAAAACACAATATAATAGTTTTTATTGAGTTTGCAAATGTTGTGTGTTTTACAATGAGATAAATGACAGACAGTTTCTATGTAAAGTAAACATAAAGAAAGTCATTGTTCCTGGTCGGCCTCGGCCTCCTCTGGTCGGCCTCGGCCTTCCTGTAGTGGTGGCGTTGCCTGCCACTTTTTCCTGCTATTGCTACTGATAGTAAATCTTCAAGTGTTCTGCATTCCATGGGTGTGGAGTTGGTTTCCCGTTTTCATCAACCAAGGCATAGGTGCCGGGGCGGACCACTTTGCTAACTTGATAAGGTCCTTCCCATGCTGGTCCCAACGCACCTGCATTAGGATCTCTGGTGTTTTGCATGACTTTCCTCAGTACTAGGTCTCCTTCTTTGAAGGTGCGCCTTTTCACTCTTGCGTTATAATATCTGGCAACTCTGTTTTTATACTCTGCGACCCGGAGTTGAGCCATTTCACGATGCTCGTCTAGGAGGTCCAGGTTCAACCTCATTGCTTCATCGTTCCCTTGCACACTAAACTGTTCTGTCCTGGGGGAGGGAATGCCGACCTCCACCGGGACTACCGCCTCTGCCCCGAATGAAAGGGAAAATGGTGTTTCTCCTGTTGAGGTTCGTGCTGTTGTCCGATACGCCCACAGTACACGTGGGAGCTCTTCGGCCCATGCCCCTTTTAGTCCTTCAAGCTTCGTTTTAAGATTCTGCTTGATTATTTTATTCACAGCCTCCACCTGGCCGTTAGCTTGCGGATGGGCTGGGGATGAACAACGATGTGCTATGCCCAAATCTGAGCAGAACTTCCTGAAAGCGGCATTGTCGAACTGCCTACCATTATCTGATATAATAGTGTTTGGAATCCCAAAACGGCACACAATATTCTTCCATACAAAGTCAGTGACCTTCTTTTCAGTTATAGTTGCTAGTGGTTCTGCCTCTGCCCATTTTGTGAAGTAATCCACAGCCACAACTGCATACTTGGTCTGCCCTTTACCTTGGGGGAGAGGTCCGATCAGATCGATTCCCCATTGCGCAAACGGCCACGGGCTGATAATGCTCGTTAAAGGCTCAGGTGGTTGCCTTGGAGTGGGTGCAAACCTTTGGCATTGATCGCAAGATCTAGTGAAGTGCCTAGCGTCTTGCAACATGGTTGGCCAATAGTAACCTTGCCTGACTATCTTGTGACACAACGACCTTGCTCCTGAGTGATTTCCACACACCCCCTCATGTATCTCTCTCATAACGTAGTTAGCATCACTAGGGGGAAGGCACCTCAACAACGGCATCGAGTAGCCTCTTTTATACAGTCTCCCTTCCCTTAACACAAAATGCGATGCTCGCCTCTGAACCTTTTTAGCCTCTGTCCTCTCTGTTGGCAGCTCGCCTTTCCCTAAGTAATCAAGGATCGGATCCATCCATGAAGCTTCCCCTACTTCTGGGGAGGGCTTAGTTTCAATTGATGGGATACCCTCCCCATCTGCAGGATCACCGACCTCAAGCCTCGGATCTTCCGCCTCGGCCTCGGACTTATCCTCAGGCTCGGCCTCGGCCCCGGACTTGTCCTTAGGCTCGGCCTCGGACTTATCCTCAGGCTCGGCCTCGGCCCCGGACTTGTCCTTAGGCTCGGCCTCAGCCTCTGCTCGACCATCTGTCTCGAGAATCTCCTCTGCACATACTGCAGGCTCTGACAAAACCTCAACTGGCACTGTCCTGCTCAACTCTGTATCATAGGCAGCCGCCAAGCGAGCCAGTGAATCTGCGTTGGCGTTCTGAGACCTCGGGATTTGTTTGATCTCCCACTTCTCAAAGTGGGATAGCAGTTGCCTGGCCTTGGATAAGTACCTGCTCATTCTCTGTTCCCTAGCCTGGTATTCTGCCAACACCTGCTTCACGATTAGCTGTGAATCGCTTTGAACCATGATGTCTGAAACTCCGATCTCCCTTGCCAACTTCAATCCTGCCAGGAGGGCCTCGTATTCAGCCTCATTATTCGAGGCCTTGAAATTGAATCTCAGGGCATACTCAAATCTTCCTCCATCAGGGGATTCCAGCAAAATTCCTGCTCCACAACCCCTGGTGTTAGAAGACCCGTCTACAAAGAGTGTCCAAGTCTGCTTCACCTCCCTTACACTCAGCATATTGACCTCTGTGCCTGACTTGCTCTGCTCGGCCTCGGACCTCTGAGGGTCGGCCTTTTCCCCAGCAGTCGTTAATTCTGCCAGGAAATCTGCCACAGCTTGCCCTTTCATGGCAGTTCGAGGTTTGTAATGGATGTCGTACTCACTCAGCTCAACTGCCCACTTCATGAGGCGACCCGAGGCTTCTGGCCTCTGCAACACCTGTTTTAGAGGAAAGTTTGTCAAAACTGTTACCTTATGGGCTTGGAAATACGGACGCAACCTTCTGGCCGACGTAACTAGGGCCAGAGCGAGCTTCTCCACTTGGGGGTATCTAGTTTCTGCTCCAACCATCGACTTGCTGGTGTAATACACAGGTCGTTGGAGCTTCTCTTCTTCTTTGATCAGTGCAGAACTTACAGCCGTGTCCGAGGCCGCGACATAGAGCAACAGCTCGTCGCCAGGAAGCGGCTTGGCCAAGAGCGGGGCCGAGCTCAAATAGCCCTTCAGCTCCTGGAAAGCCTTTTCGCATTCTCCAGTCCATTCGAAACGTGATCCCTGTCTCAAAATTTTAAAGAAGGGTAAACACCTGTCAGTTGATCTACTAACAAACCTGTTCAAGGCGGCGATCCTCCCGTTCAAGCTTTGAAGTTGCTTGAGATTGGCCGGGGAGGACATTTGCATGATGGCCCTGATCTTGTCTGGGTTTGCTTCTATCCCCCTCTGATGCACCATGAACCCTAGGAATTTTCCTGATGTCACCCCAAAAGCGCACTTACTCGGGTTTAGTTTCATTCGATACTTCCGGAGGATCTGGAAAGCTTCATTAAGGTCAGACTCATGGCATTGAGACTTCAAGCTCTTTACCAGCATATCATCCACGTACACCTCCATGTTCTTTCCCAGTAATGGAGCAAACATGCGGTTTACCATTCGCTGGTATGTCGCCCCAGCGTTCTTCAAACCGAATGGCATGACCTTATAGCAATACAACCCTCGACTAGTGATGAACGAAGTCTTTTCCTGATCGGGCTCGTGCATTCTAATCTGGTTGTACCCTGAATATGCATCCATAAAACTCAGCATCTCGTGCCCTGCTGTTGCGTCAACCAACTGGTCGATCATGGGCAAAGGATAGCTGTCCTTTGGGCACGCCTTATTCAGGTCGGTGAAGTCGATGCACATCCGCCACTTCCCGTTAGCCTTCTTTACTAGTACCACATTGGACAACCATTGGGGATAATGAACTTCTCTGATGAACCCTGCTTTAAGCAGCTCATCTACTTGGCCGGCAACAATCTCATTCCTCTCAGAGTTAAATGCCCTTCGCCTCTGCTTTACTGGCTTGAAATCCCTATCCACATTCAACTGGTGAACCATCACTCCCGGGTCAATTCCTGGCATATCCTCGTGCGACCACGCAAACAGATCCGCGTTAGCCCTCAAGAAACCAACCAGTCTGCCCCTCTGCTCAGCCCCCAATTTGGTGCCGATGTTCACTCTCCTTTCCTCAGACGTTAGTGGTACAGATTCCAGTTCCTCTGCGGGCTGTCCCCTTGGGTCAAGTCCAGCAGCATCTCTGACATACGGAACCTCGCTACAGCCTCCGGGGTTAGGGTCGGCCTTTTCCATACCGAGGCCGACCTCAATCTGATTCGGCGCTTTCTGCTCGCAACAGCCTTCGGGGTTAGGGTCGGCCTTTTCCATACCGAGGCCGACCTCAATCTGATTCGACGTTTTCTGCTCGCAACAGCCTTCGGGGTTAGGGTCGGCCTTTTCCATACCGAGGCCGACCTCAATCTGATTCGACGTTTTCTGCTCGCAACAGCCTTCGGGGTTAGGGTCGGCCTTTTCCGTACCGAGACCGACCTCACCCTGATTCGGCGCTTTCTGCTCATACCTGAGGTTTCCTTCTAGTTTCTGAACTCGATTCATCCTACAGAACACCACCGATGCGCGATCTGAACTGGCAAGCACTCTTCCCCACAGACGGCGCCAACTGTTGATGCCAAAATCCGGACAGAAGACTCACCCGACCTTCACGTGACACCAACAGTGAATTTGTAGGAACTGGGGAAGACGTGACCTGCAAGACCAGCAAAAACCGCTGCACACCGGCGTGGTGTAGGCCACACCGCCTCCGATGCCTAAGTCAGAAAACTGAGGAGAAGCTTCAGATAGTAAAGGGGAGAGTCAAGAATCGAGTTTTCGAACCCTTCTTCCGTGGTGAAGAGGGGGTTTTATACCTGTTTGTCCTCCTAGGGTTTTTCAGGAATCCGGTGGCGTTTCGGGGCGAACCAGGCAAAACCGGGGCGATTCGGGGCATTAGGGACCGAAGAGAGGTGACCGAGCTCGGCCCGTGCAAACGGGCCGAATGGTCGGCCTCGGCCTTTTGCCGAGGCCGACCATATGGGTCGGGCCATTTTGGCCCGACCCTTTGGTCCGGTCTTCCTCTGGGTCGGTCTCTTGATCCTACCTCCGCCCGATTGTCCTCGTCAGCTCCTTGTCCATCTGTGTGGTCCAAAATCACCTATAACAATATGTATGGAGTATCGGTGATAAATATCATATAAAAGTATATCATGAATATACAAATTCTTACCTTTGTGTTATTTTTATAAAATATCTTATGAGGTGACAAATGTATTATTATTTAGACAAAATACGCCATTTATCAGAAAATCATCCACCGAAAAATTTGTAAACTGAGGGCGAGCAGCATGGCACATGTTTACGCGGAGAAGGACCACTTTCAAAAGGTGTAAGCTTTCCTTCTTCAACACTCAATTTCTAAAGACCCCAAAAAAAAAGGACAAGTTCCTGCCTTTTCTTTTCTTTTCTTTTCTTCTCTTCGTAAATATCCTCTGAGTATAAATTCTCTTTTCCCATAATCCCACTCTGTAAAGTGGTTTATTTTTCAAATTTTACTTATATCCATTTCCATACCACCATTACAATGGATCAAGTGCGAAAATACCATATTGTTTTTAGTCAATTTGAGGAACTATATTCCGCACATCCTGTCAATTCATCTTTAATATAAGATTTATGATTTTATTTCAATTGTTTAGAATCAAATTACAACTGTCTTTAGAAACAAATGTTTACGACAGTTTGAAGATAATTCATCGATAAAATTAAGCTAATCCATCGACTACTATAAAGTAAATTCTGACAAAGACCACACTAGTCAAATTTGACCATGGGTCCCTTGCTTCGCTTTATTTAATTTCCATTTTATTTCACAATCATAATTTCTGACAAGTACTATAACAAATAATAAATTTTCATATTTCTTCAACATTAGACATTTGATTTTCAACAGCATTACCAGCGAAGAATAAAGTCGCATTCAAAATATTTGGGTATGATAAAATCATTTAATATGAAAAAGAGTTCACCTCTTTCAATAAATGGTAACATGAACAGAAGTAGCCAGTTAAAGCAAGGGAATAAACCTGTTTAATATGAAGGGAAAGTTGGTTCTTTTGTTGATCGGTTGATTAATTTATATAATCTCTAAAAAGTAGCTGAAAATCATGTTCAACTACAAAAGCTTAATTGGTGTTTATTTGTAATGGTAGTTTAAATAACATTCTCAGCATAAAGATGGAGGCCCAACAGCACAGTTTGGTAATGGTTTTTGAGTCCAAAGTAGAAAAGGCATCACTGTCCCAAGTTGTCTGCTTCTTTCCCTTGCTTTCTTCTTTAGACCTCTTTTGTTAAGGACATGGGTCCTATTTCTTTCCTTAATAATCACTTTCACCTAAAATGTATTTCGTCATAATCCTTTGTTTACATCATCTAAAACTCGACCCGAGAGCGCGCTCTTCGACGTCGTGCCATTTCGGCCTATCTCTTTGCTATGATCTATGTAAGATTTGAAGGCTCTATGAAATCTTAGATTCTTCTTTCTAGGAGTGCAAGTAACAATAATAACAAAAATCAAAAGGATAAAAGAGATAAGAATTATAGGTTCTATCATCCTTAATTGAACTACCGTTTGTTTTTTTGCACATTATATGTAGTGAACAGTTTAGGGGAACACAACAATAGGTCTCTATTATTTCTCAACTTAAGCCCTATCAACTTCACAAGTTGCTTTTAACTTGCCTAACCTAAAACCTTTCTTATCCTCCACGAGGATGATCTAAACTGATGGGGTACATCCCCGTATGTAGGCTAAAAAGTGTACTTAGCCCCATAAAGCCCCAGGGTTAAAAATATCACGTTCCTAATTGGCCTTGTGTTACAGTATAGAATCAGTCTCATTAATTTTCTGTCGTGTCAGCATCATTTAAAAATGACGTGGGAATAGGTATATAGGAGTACTAGAATTTTTTCCATGTCCAAGAGGCATGGATTAAAGTAAAATTCATTAGGGTAGTGCCAGCATGTTTTGATGTCATATACCTTCAAGTGACCCTTCACTTGACTCTAACCAAACTTCTCTTGGACTATAATTCAAACTCTAACCTAATCTTCTTAACCAAAGCTGTTTGATAATTAAGCTTCACAGTCCTAACATAAGCCCAAATTTAAAAAATGTTCTTTCTTTTTCTTCCTGATTCTCGACAACCAAACAAGAGACATGCACCAAACATCCATACGAACAGCAATGAATTGATTTATAGCCAAGGGGTCATTACCACAATCAAGATGTTGCATTAGTTAAACTTCAAACATTAATTACTTAATAAATGACACCGCCTAGTAGTTTGAAGACATCACTGTTTGAGAACCACCTTGCATCCTAATCATTAACCGCAAAATTTGATTTAGAAAGCGCTTTCAGAACCTGGAAAAAGAAAAAGCAGAAAATGACCCCTCAGCCTTAAGGATAAAAATGACTGATTGCTTTGGAGGCCCCAGTGGCCAGTGCTTTATTGGCAATGAATATGATATCCCCTTTCACTAGTAGCATTAAACTAGAAAAAGTAGGATGAAGTAAAGGGCAAAATAATTAAGCTTTGCTCATTTCTGAGCTCGGCCTTCATGATGTTGTATTGAAGGATGCAGGAAAAAGACTGAAGTGGAAGGAAAGCACACTGGTTTAGATGTTGATTGATGGGATCTTAATCCCCAAAGTTGGTGGCTATTATGTTAGCTTGAGGAAGAAGAAAATATTTCCCTTTGATCTTCTGTCTGTTTCAATGGAGTTGGTGCTCTGGTTGATTACCACAGCACTTCAACTCTTCTGCTCTCAATAGATATTTCAACAGAAGGGGGATTAAATACATGGGACAAATTGATCAAGCTCCAACCATATCAAAGACAATAACATATTTATAATGCCTCTAATTTTGTGAAGCAGGTGAGAAGGACATTTCATCAAAGGACATTGGTTCTCTAAATATATCATTCTAGCACACTGTCTTGTTTCCGTAGATAACAGAAGAGATAGTTTAAAGGATACGTAAGAGGAATGACAATACTCAAGACAACTTTTTACACAATATAAAAGAGACAGGATAACGTAGTTGGTTTGGTTCTATGAGAAACAAACTTAGATTATTTATGACAATTAGTAGAGGAGATGAAAATGTTTCTGCTCTCTAAGCGTAATCGCCCGGCTGATCGGGGGGTGGAGGATTTGGCATATGAGGGAGGAGAGGAGCGCCATGCTCTATCGGCCCGGGTTTTACTGATGTCTTTGAACTTGGAACTGGATCGATGGGATGGTAGTCATCAAGATTTAGATCACCAGGGAGAACCTTCTTTTTCCTCGGGCTATTATGTTCATCATTTTGGAACTGAGGACCAAAAGAGGATTTCAATGCCATTCACTATACAGTTGTAACCAATCTCATCAATCATGAACCTATTAATTTGGAAGAAACTATGTTCTTCTCTAAGTAAGGGTGTACCATGAAGATGGTGACAAAAGTGAAAATGACTTGTCTGATTTAAAGGCTTTAAAAAGCAAGTACCTTCAGCTTCCTGTTTAATGGCATGTCAGACAAGCATTCATTTGGCTTAACATGCTGGTGGTTCAGAACCATATCTGCAATTGCAGTCGAGAAAAGCACAGCAAAATCAACATGCAAAGTTACAGCAGAACAGCATGTAAAAGTTACAACTCAGATAAGCAAAACAACACAATCTCTAGCTATATACTTCAAGCTGTAACTACGAATTTCAATACTTGGGGAGGAAAATGTTTAAACTGGACTTGAAAATGGCTGAACCAGGTGGAAAGTTGAGGCTAGTTCTGCTTAAATATGTAATTCAACCAGCAGACATTCTTTAATATGAGCATACCAACATTGTTAGAGATAAATTGATATGCAGATTGATTAATGAAACATGACTTAGTAGCTAGAGAAAGTGCAAGAAGAACATAGTGTTACAGAACAGAAGCATTAAAAGAACGACAGTATAGTTCTAAATTAGCTTGAGTAATCCAGGAGAAAGAAGGTTACAATTAATTTAGCATAAAACGCCAAAGAATCCCACTAACCTTAGTATGAAAAAGAACACATTATAATCAGTAATCAAATCGAACACATTTTGAAAGCTGCCAATACAAATGCAGTAAGATTCAAGTAACAGTGAGAAGGCCATCAGATGAAACAAAGCAGAGAGGAACAGGGGCCAGTAACATTTTAAACAACAAGCAAGTAAAGAACTAAAAATGTGCTTAAACTAAACAAACATTAAGTTCAAAATTACCCGAGCTGGAGGAGGCAGCATTAATATAGCTGGGAAAGAAAAGCAGCAATAAAGTAGTTTGGAGCACCAAAAACAAAACCCAAAACCCAGAAAGCTTCATAATGAGATATGTCGAAATGACCCCAAAAAAAAAGGGAATGTACCCAGAAAAAGAAGAAGAAAAACAGACCCTGTTCCAAGAAGTCTTAGCGGGAGAAGGCCTTGAAAGGGGCTCGTCCATGAGGGGTTTAAAACAACAGTGGAAATGAGTGATGGCATTTAATTGGATCAGAAGAGGAACAATAAAAGAAATCAGGAGAACGTCAATGCTTGTTTATCATCGCATCATCTGCATTGGGTACAGGCTGTGGAGGAGTAAATGTCTGCTTTGCGTTTGCAGAAACAGTGTGAAATTTGCAAATTTAAAATGGCATGGCAGAGAGTTGGAATGCGAGCCATCGGGAAAGAACAGGTTCATAATAAATTAAGCAGTAAGAACAAGCAAGGGGGTGTAGCTCATATGGTAGAGCGCTCGCTTCGCATGCGAGAGGCACGGGGTTCGATTCCCCGCACCTCCACTTTTTGTTTTTTTTTTCTCTTTTTTCGTTTTTTCCTATTTTCTTCGCATTTTGTTTTCTCAAGAAAGATGGCCAGAATTCTGTGCAAATTAAAGACCAAATTAGTTTATTATTTAAACTGTCTCGTTTCTCCTCGAAGACTGAATTTTCATGTGTTTCAAATATATATATTCAAAATCAATTAATGAAATCTGATTTGATAACTATTTTGTTTTTTATTTTTTATTTTTATTTTTTAAAATTAAGTTTAAAAACACGACTTCCACCTATGAGTTTTTTAGTTTTGTTATTTACATTCTTTCCATATTTTCAAAAATAAAATCAAGTTTTGAAAACAAACAAACAAACAAACAAAACAAAAAAAAAACTAGTTTTTGGAATTTTGCTAGAACTCAAATGTGTCATTAGCAAAAATGAAAACAATGAGAAAATGTGAAGAAAACAAACTTAATTTTTAAGAAACATAAAACCAAATGGTTATCAAACGATGCATGTCTAGTTTAAGACTAAAGTCCTCTTTGATAACCATTTTGATTTTAGTTTTGGTTTTTGAAAATTAAGGTTATAAATATTACTTTCATTAATAAGTTTCTTTGTTTTGTTATCTAACTTCTTCCCGTTTTTCAAAAACTAACTTAAGTTTTTAAAACTAAAAAAGTAGTTTTCAAAAAATTGTTTTTGTTTTTGGAAATTGACTTAGAATTCAAATATACCCTTACCAAAAATGAAAATCATGATAAGAAATTTAGGAGAAAACAAGCTTAATTTTTAGAAACCAAAAACTAAAAATCAAATGGTTATCCAACGGAGTCTAAACTTTCCATATAATAACATTTGGAGAAAGAAAAATCAATTTGAACTCGATGATGTGTATCAATTTTTTGCCATAAATTTTAATTTCATCAAATAAAACCTGTTAGTGTTTAAATCTTTATCTTAAACTTCAATAAACATTACAATATTTACCTTATTGAGACTTTTGTTTGAAGGATTTATTAGAAAAATTATTTGAATTACAAAACACATTCATTCAAAAAAAAAAATCACAAAACATATATTTGATATGAAATTAATGAAAGTTCAACACTAAAGTTGAATTTTTGTTGACAATTGGACTTAATATTATGTAAGAGAGACTTAATTTTTGTAGAAATGTTAAAATTGTAGATAATATAGAGAGATATATTTTAATTTTGGGTCGGTTGCAACAATAGCAATATGGGCCAAAATAATTGCAAATCTAGCAACCCACAAAAAAAATTGCAAAAATGGCAAAATCTAATAGTTTGTGTGTTGCATTTACTAAAATACCCCTCCAGATTTTCTTTCACAGATAGAAAGTTTTTCTATACTGATAGATTCTATCAGTGATAGAAAGATTTTCTATCAGTGATAGAAATTTTCTATCACTGATAGATTCTATCAGTGATAGAAATTTTCTTTCACTGATAGATTCTATCGGCGATAGATATTTTTCTATCACTTGTTCGGTGTTCTATCAGTGTTTGGTTGTTGTTATTTGGTTTTCTATCAGTGTTTGGTTTTTGCTTTTCAGTGTTTGATTTCTATAATCGTTCGTTTTTGCTTTATTTTTCAATGCTCGATTTCACCATGTATCACCATCCCTGATAGAAACAAAAGATCTTCTATCACGGATAGAAAAGTATCAGTGATAGAAAGATTTTCTATAACTCACAAAAAGTTTTTCTATCAGTCTCAGTGATATAGATAGAAAGTTTTTCTATCACTCATAGAAAGATTTTCTATGAATGATAGAAATTTTTTCTATCACTCATAGAAAAAATTTCTATAAGTGATAGAAGATTTCTATCACTGATAGGTTCTATCAGGGATTGAAAGATTTTCTATCAAGAGTTTTCTATCATTGATAGAATATCTTTCTATCACTGATAGAATAGTAAAAATTTCTATCAGTGATAGAAATCTTTTATCACTGATAGAAAGCTTTTCTATCGGTGATAGAAAGTTTTTCTATCACTTATAGATTATATCGGTGATAGAAAGATTTTTATGGGTGGTCAGAGATTGAAAGATATTTTATCAAAAGTTTTTCTATGATTTTCTATAAAAAAAAATTTTATCACTGATAGAACCTATCTCAGTGATAGAAATCTTTTATCACTGATAGAAAAAGTTTCTATTAGTGATAGAAATCTTCTATTCTATCAGTGATAGAAACTTTCTATCAGAAAATTTTTCTACCACTGATAGAATCTATCAGTCATAGAAATATTAGTGATAGAAACTTTGTATCGCCGATAGAAAATTTTTCTACCACTGATAGAATCTATTAGTGATAGAAATATCACTGATAGAAACTTTATTCTATCAGTGATAGAAACTTTCTATCACTGATAGAAAATTTTTCTACCACTGATAGAATCTATCAGTAATAAAAAGACTTTCTATCAAAAAAAAAAAAAAAAAAAAAACTGACGAGTAAGAAGAAGATGGGCACACAGGGGCAATTTAGGAATATAAAAAATTAATTAAAAATTTTTGTCATATTTACAAATATTTTTAAAAATTGCTATATTTGTAATTATTTACCTTGATGTTGCCACCCATTACAATTATCCTTTAATTTATAACAAATGATATATTTTTTTCAACAATTGTAAGGATGACAAAGGATACATCTAAAAGCTATGGTTACAAAACTAGAAACCAGTTTAATGAACAAAAGGGCTGGCCCTGGCCCATATAGATTTATTAAACAAGTAAAACAACTATTAAGTACATAAACAAATCACTCATAGACTCTTCAACTGTCTGTAGTATTAGTTGACAAGATCTACAAATACATTCATCTCCTAATACATCATTCTACTACTTCATTTTACTACCGTGGATGATAGATACGAGTCACGACTATTTACGTTGTAGACGAGAGACGATGACGGTTAACGTAGTCGGTTCGATGATAAACAATTTCAGGTTATTCAAGACAAGTAGTAGAGAGAAAGGTCTGTGCTCTCTACACAAAACCACCCCGCTGAGGTTGATCAGGAGGAGAAGGATTTGGCATATGAGGTATAAGAGGAGAGCCATGCTCTATTGGTCCATGTTTTAAGGATCTCTTTGAGCTTGGAACTGGATCGATGGGACTGTAGTCGTAAAGATTTACGTTGCCGACATGAACGTTCTTCCTTCTCAGGTTACTGTGCTCGCTATCCAGCAACTGAGAACCAAAAACAGATTTCAATCATGAACAATTGGATCTAATCTCATTACTAATAAAGCTGTTAGTTAAGAAGAAACCATGTTCTTCTCTAAGTAAAATGTATGTTGCTAGGATTTGAAGCCTTCACAAAGCAAGTGCATACGTTAAGCTTTCTGTTTGATGGTGTGGCTGACAAATATTCATTTGACTCTACATGGCGGATGTTTGGAGCCATATCTGCAACTGCAGTCATGGAAGGCATATCAACAACATATTTTGAAAATGTATACAACTCGCGCTCGGTAATTGATCCGATTTCTAGTTATATAATTTATGCTGTGACTTCAAAGTTCAATACTTGCATGGGAAAGAAAGAGCTAAAAACTTCTGAACTCTTAGGAAGAGCTTAAAAATGGTAGTGGTCAGTGGCAAAACAAATGAAAGACAAGGCTGAATTCAACTTAAACAAATAATTGAAACCTGTGGAAAGTTTGATAGAAGGTTAAAAAATAAGTAGTAAGCAAATTTGTTATTGAAACATGGCTTGCACAGCTAGTGAAATGGCAACAAGAGAAGAGGATAAACACCAAAATTATATGGATTCATCTTATGGAGGTGATACATACAGAGGAAGGCCATTGGAAGAGATTTTCATGTTTGATGACAGTCAATTAAACTGGAAGGCCTCATTGTAACAGATTGTTGCGTAGTCCACAACAAAATGCAGAATTCATAGCAGCTATGGAGGCAGCCAAAGAAACACTCTAACTAAAAGGACTGGCAAAGGAGTGAGGCCTTGATCAAGGCAAAGTAAAAACTTGCTGTGATGATCAGCCAGCTACTTGTCTGAGCCAAAATTCTCAGTTACATGAAAGGACCAAGCATAAAAACATCAAAATCAGACTAAGATAAGTCCAATTTGTGTTTGGACGTAGTTTAGTAATCTCATATACTGTCCCTTTAATATGTTCAATATGCTCAAAGCAGCAATGATCCACATAATTAGCACAATGCATATAGGCTTAGCTAATTTCATGGCTGAAGCTACTTCAACTTTCTGTGTTCTTCTGTCTATTCTCTTTAAGCTATCCTCTACTTGGTCTAAAATATACTCTGCTAGGTGTTTGTAGATTGTCCCATCTGTTTTATTAGACCATTTCCCCTGTTCTTTACAATACATGAAGGTTCTCAGTATAAGAAAAAAGTAAACCCATATTCATGAACATCAAAAATACTAATTTTTCCCACCGAAATTCAATTTTGTTCAAGTAGTTGCAGTGAAAAAATCCCCCTTTGTTAATCAGTGAGATGCTCATTCAGGAGAGAAAAATAATAATAATATTTTGAATCAACTTCTATCAAATGCAGACATAGTGAAGTCAACATAAACATCATCGGATAGAACAGATAAGGGCAGGCAAACACAAACCCAGCAGCCAAGAACACTTATAACGACAAGCAAACAAGGAACAGGATGTGATTCAAAGTTGAAACAACAGAAAGAGGCAAAAATTACCAGAACTTAAGGAGGCATTGATATTGCTGGAAAAGAAAAGCACCAATAGAGAAGTGTGGAGCACAAAAGGCATAACCGAAAACCTACAAAGCTTCATAATGTCCTCCAAACGCCCAGAAATGAAGGTACCAAGAAGATGACTCCAAATTGAGAAAATGGCCAAAAATGAAAAGAAGAATCCAAAGAGTCTTTGTGGGAGAAGCCCTGCAAAATCAAAAGTGCTTGTGCTTGTGGATGAGGTTGTCGGAAGAAGAATGGAGATGTTTAGACATTTAATATTATCGTCGGGAAGTGAGTAAATGAAACTAAAGCAGGAGAGTTTTAATGTGATGTTTTATAGTAATGTCATGTGGCATGGGTGGTCGGTCGGATCCAGAATGTGGAGTTAATGTCAGTGCGGTGTGGAACAAACCAATTTAAATCAAGTTGGAATTTGAGCCGTCGCCACGTTTTATTTTCATATGACAAATATTTAAACTGGGAGACAGTGAAACATCAACGGGGGTGTAGCTCATATGGTAGAGCGCTCGCTTCGCATGCGAGAGGCACGGGGTTCGATTCCCCGCACCTCCAAATTGAGTTTTGCTATTTTTTTTTTTTTTCAATTTTCCGTCATAAGTCCGATTAATTTGCCATTAAAGCAGTATTTGTTTCCTTCGTGCGACTCTTCGTTTTGCGAATTTCAATTTCACTTGTCATAACTTTTTTCTGCTGTTTTCGAGTTCAACACAGCCGTATTTCCCTGTCTCTCCCTCTCGATTAAAAAAAATATATAATTTAACTAATTAGCTGTTCACGAATTATTAATATGACCTCGTCAATTCATTTCCTTTAAAATTATTTGTAAAAAGTTTTTTTATTTTACAACACTTTATTTGTAAAATGTTATTTGTGATAAGCATTAAACAAATAACAGTTTCAAAATTTTAATCATTGCTTGGAAGAGTAATTGGAAATTTCTTTTCGCAAGCACAACTATGTGGATTCATGACTATATTCATAGTGCATAAAAGGCAGAGCAAAAAAAGAATACAAGGAGAAGGGAGGAACATTGCCCAGTTGGTTATGCGTTGAGAAAATTATGTAAAACTATTAAGATTACATTGAATATTGAATAAAAGTTTAAGTGGTTATTTGCCCCACTTATTATTTACCCTGTACAATAATATCTTTAATTTTGGTGTGTGCCCAAACTCATGAACTTACTTTCATGGCAACAAATAGTATTCCAAAAAAAAAAATTAATATATTTGTCAACAAACTTCCAAAATATTCATTTATAAAAAGAATTAAAATAATAAAACAAACTTCCAATTCAATAAGCACCTTCATATACCCAATATCAAGTGATACCAAATAAACCGATTATGAAAGCCAATTTCAAGAAACAACTTCATTTAATAAGCATACCTACAGTCATCAAGTGCATTAAAAAAAAAACATAACCACAACTACACTCAATAAGAAAGAAAGAAATAAATAATTAGCACCGCCCTCTTTGACTCCCACAATTCTATTGCAGATGCTCTTTGGCCGCAAAGAACAACAGATAATTCTTTTGATAATGGTTGATTGGACATTAATTTAAATATAAATAGCCTACACCAAGAAAAAGCAGGTAACTACTAAAGTACTAAACTAACTAGCATGCTTATGTCCGCAGCCTCTGTAGACCAGAGCTCCATTTTCAGCGGTACTGCAAGACAGAATACAAAGACATCATCATAAATATAAGCAGCCAAAGAATTGATATGTATGTATCCTAATCCTAATTGCACTGATTGTTGTAAGGTATATAACATTTTGTTTTCTGTAACCATAGGCAACAATCAGCATCATCGGAGAATTATAACCAATATGTTACAGAAGGGCAAATGCAAAGGTTTCAAGAAGAAAGAGAAATTGTAAGTGGATGGTGGAGAAGAAATTATTTTTACCTTAATGAAGCCAATTTCTTTGGCATTACTACGAAAACACTGCCTGCAGCACATCAGGCCATACTTGCGGATCAATCCATGGGGGTTACCGCAGACTCGGCTGGAAAATAACAAGCACCCAAATATTAAGATGAAGATAGTAGATGTTTTGTGCAAACGAGGGTTGTGGTCAAATTCAAGAATCAGCTTATTTTTCCGATTTAGTTTATGCTCGCGAGAACAGTGCAATCTAATTGGTCAAAGTCTATAACAGTCGAATGCAAAATCCGAGCCAACAAGATTGAATTATACAAACAGTTTGAAGGGCAGAGTTCGTGATCAAAATCCAATCTCAAGAAATTAAGAATGGCAAATTTGAGTGAAGAAGCGGAAAATTGAGATAGGAGGAGGAGGCATACCAAGTACGAGAACCAGGTCCATAGTTCTTTGGATGTGAATTCCACACGTTTGAATGTCCCATCGTCTTCTTCGTAGGAACCCTTTTCAACTCTGACAGCCGCTTCTCTAAATTGGAAGAATCTTTAAACCCTAGACGGCTGTGACGTTTATATACAGCAGCTTCCGGATACCAACACCACCGCAAGATAAAACCGCCTCTTCAAACGCACCGTTTTGTCTTTGATTAAAACACAGTCAACCTTCGGGAAATTGTCAAATTTAACCCAAATGAGTTTTGGGTTTTCAAAATTGACCCACCCCCTAAAAATTTGTTTTTTTTAACCTGATGATGTCACTTCACTATGTACAATTACAAACACACCCTTGAAGCTAAAAAAAAAAAAAAAAAAAAACGTCTATATCCCTTCGTTTCTCTCTCTTTGCTCTCTGTTTCGTTTCTTCTCTCTTGTAATCTCCAACTATGCGTGGATTGGGTAGCATTTTTCGGTTGGTAAATTTTGTTCCAACCGTTTATGTGTTGTTTTCGAAGATGAGATGGGGTTTTGGAGTTTAAGTTTAAGAGAGGGAAAGGGGTTTTGAGAAAGGAAGGTATTTTTGGGGTGAAGAGTGGTTTCCTATGGCGTTTGATTGAAAAAAAAAAATGAAAAAAAACTCTCTAGTTGCCGGCGGGAAATTTGTGGTTTTCTCGTGAAAGAAGAAGGAAAAAAGGATCTGGAAAATTTCTTGGTCAGGATCCCGGTTGGGATTCATAATTTCCCGGTCAGGATTCATAATTTCCCGGTCAGGATTCATATATTTTCCAGATTTTCAAAAAAAAAAAAATTGTTTAGTTGAGATTTTTGTGGGTCAAATTGAGTGGTTATGGTTATGTTAGGTCTACCTTTGCACTTTTGTTTCCTTAGTTCCTTATTTAAATCATTATATTCATTTTTTTTTCCCTCGTTGGATAATAGTACGGTTGAGATTTTTGTGGGTTTGTTTTGATGTTTGAAATTAGATAGTCGAGTTAGTTTGTTGAGATTTTTTTTTTAATATGGTTGGTTGAGAAATTTAAAATTGAAGAAGGGTAAGGATGGCTTTTCACCTTGTGGGTCCCATAAAAAAATAGCAACTTTATATAAAATAGGTTAAAAAAAACAAATTTTTAGAGAGTAGTCAATTTTGAAAACCCAAAACTCATTTGGGTTAAATTTGACAATTTCCCTCAACCTTCCCTTTTCTCGAGCTCTTTTCGAGTTTTTTTTTTTTCCTTTTTATTTTTCATCTTTTCAAAATGACATTTTGAGTGGAGAGACTTCTTGATCGACGGTTGCTCGCTTTAGTTTTTTTTTCTTGGTTAATTAAACATTTTTAGTGAAAAGTAACAAATTTGTCTTTAAAACTTTAATTTGTATCAAGTTAATTCACCCAATTTGAAATCTATAATAATTTAGCCTCTAAAATATAGTATGTAACAATCTAATAAAAAGTATAAACAATTTAGATGAGTACAAATTGATATTGTTACACATTAAAGCTTTTTTTATAGTTTAATAAAATTGTATTATTATTATATTACAAAGTTGAAAGTTTGAGAATCAAGTTAAACTAAGTGAATGTCAACATAAACACAGCTCAACTGGCATAACTCGGAAGTTTGTGATTCGGGTCTCCCACCCTCACATGTAAAAAGAAAAAAAAAATAAACTAAGGAAATGTTTTCAATTACTCGTTATAAATTGGTTGATGATTGAGAATGAATTAGTAAAAAAAATCTTTTATAAAATTTAAGGATTTTTTTTCAAATTAAAAATGATATGATTTTCTTATAACTTACTTTTATTAATAATTTTATAGTGGTCTAGAAATATTAGTAAAATTAATGTACATAAATGATTATTATGTTCTAAATTATATGGACAAAATTAACTATTATTCTTTCGGCGTTTAGCAAAAGTGTTGTTTTCCCGCGAATTTGATTTCGGCCTTTTTTTAGAAAGATTTTGGCTATTGAATCCCATTCCACAGCATAGAAGACGTCAACGAATGTCTGCCACGCGAGACGACAAATATTATTATAACCGTGTGATTGAAATTCTGGCTATTATTTGTTTCAGAAAAGAGAGGAAAATAAAAAATAAATAAATACAAATTCGCCATTATCACGTCTTAATCAAGAGAAATTATTCGATGAAGATGAACGGTGGACTGACAGTTTTGCAATCTCTCAATAGATCGGTCCAAAGTTCAACACTCCCCCTTAAAAAAAAAATCATACCTTATATTTCAATTAGAACAAGTTTTGAATTAAGCTACAAAACAGTTTTTTTTTTCTTTTTTGAGTGAGAGAATAGGTGGGAAAGTAGATGATTTGGGATCAAAGATCAAAGGCTGTACCTTACTTGGTTGTCTATGCTTAGGTTCAGCTACAGAACACAATATCCAAAAATACTGTAACTAACATCACTTACTCATCCAACACAATTTTGAGTTTGAAAACAAAACGTGGCTCCGTATTCAATTTAAACAGGGTTGGGACATATTGATGTTTAGCCAAATTTTCTTTTCACTTTCAAGTAATGCTTGCATGTATATGAAGAAGACGTAGACCCATTCCAACCCAGAAGAACACATGATCAATTGTCAATGTCAGCTCTAGTCAGGAGTAGAGAGAAGAAGAAATGGACTAAATAAATAAATCATAAGATGAAATTATATAGGAGACATACATCCAAATCTGGTTTAGTTTATTATTTCATAGATAACGAAGCAAGGAGAGAAGAGAGGGGGTCATAAAGATCGGATTAAACTAGGTAATCAGTTCATATCTATATAGTGCTAGATTCTAACAAAGAAGTGACATCTTAGCTGATATATCGATGCCTCTTTTTTTTTTTTTTTTTTCTTTTTCATTTCAATAATAATCTCTTCTTAATTACCTGGTTAAAATATGACCCAAATTCATGGTGTTGGATTTACCAGGTGGATTTCTCAGAATTTGCAGCCAGATCGAGCCCAAAAAAATATATTCCACAAGGATCTCCTCTTTCGACGCCCTTCCGAGGATCCAACTTGCTCTGTTTCGTTTTTCTTCAGCATCTCCCACATCACGTGCACGTCCTCGTACTCACAAGCCTTCACATCTCGCCCTAGTTTCAATAGCCCTGCTCCATTTCAACATCCCCAACCATTCATTCTCTATTCAATTTCTCAAGTTTTGAAAAAGTTAAACATCAACAAACTCACAACAAACTCCGATCCGTCGTTCTAAATTTCTAATTCGACTCATCACCAATTTCAATTCCACAGAATCAGTCCTACACCGAAAGAATTTGCAATTCACTAAAGAAATCACGCACCGCGTTTGCGAAATCCGAAACGTGAGGCGACGTTGGTGGTGAATCTTCGCAAGGGAGAAGTCATCTTGCTCCACCATACCATTTTCGAGTGCTCTGCTTCTACTCCAGCGAGAGAAGAGAGAAAAGAGAGAAAAGACGCAAAGATCTCAAATCTGAATGGCCAGAAAGTTCACCTGAAACACAAACGAAAACCACACAGATTGCTTCAAATCAAAATTTTGAACAGCGGAAACAAAATCAAGAGAAATATCAAAATGAAAACAGATTATGAGATTCGGAGGAAGTAGAAGCCAACTTTGGCGAAACTCTCTCTCTTGTCTCCCTCCTCTAAAGAAGCTTCTTCGCAGCAGTGGAACGTTATTCGAAATATTAACCGCTTTCCGGGCAATCTCATCAACGACTGCCACGTGTCGTTCTCGAGATCGGACTCTCACCGATTCCAATGCGACCGTTGCATTGATCATGACGGCCTCTCGCCACGTGGGATTTTCTCATTGGTTATTCAAATTTTTTGAAAGTTACATAGCCTCTATCGCTTCGTGGACCACACGTACTCTTTGTACCGTTACAGTACTTCGTGAATTCAGGCTTTTAGCATTCAAAATGGAGCGCGCGTGATTCTCACGCTCTTTGTTGTAATAGAGTGGGCCCGGACTGGTCCTCGTGTACTCAGGAAAATACAACTACGTGGCACTCACTCTGCAGCCTAATGAAAAGATATTTTTGTTTTTATTTGCTTCTTTTTATTTTTTCCTTTAATATATACTCCATGAATATACGGATTGAGTTTAGAAGATTTATTGTTCATTTTAAAATTTAGGAGAGCTTAAAATAATTCAAAATAAAGTTTTTTTTTTTTTTTTTTTGGGAGGACTGATTACTTATATTTAATGATTATAGTATGGTACAAAAATATCTTGGCCTAATTTTACAATCTACATGTGGGACCCGTTGTACTAATAATTTGTACTCGATCTTATCAATATATGATCCCAAGATTATTTAAATAGCTTTGATGTTTACTTTAATTTCTCAATCCGAATCGTTCATGATTTGATTTCTCTGTAACTTGTAGCCATCTTTAATCTTTAGCGTCAATCCATTATTTTTTAAAAAATTAAATCTTATATGTTTGGAAATTTTATTGAAAGAAAAACAGGTGTTTCACGAATAGAATGAAAATGATGTTTATCAAAAAGAAAAAAAAAAAAATTGATGCAACATATAAGCAAAGATAAATAGATATTTCTGGAAATTGATTGGTACATTTTCAACAAAATATAATACTTGTCTAATATCTAACATATTGTTATGTAGAATCTAAAATTTAACGTGAAATTAATAAATTTCTCAACATCAAAATAGCCAACAGCCAGATTCCAATAAGAAAAGTATCCTCTTTTTACCAAAAGATTAGAAATATTCAATCATTTCCATTATGTTCTTGAGCACAAGCATTATGTTATTACACTGAAAGGCGTGTAGCCTATAGGCTATAGGAGCATTTGAGAAGCTTTAATATTGCAAAGAGAGAAGAGAAGAGAAGAGAGGATAAAGTTAAGTTGATTGATGTGTAGTGTTAAAGTTTAGGAATCATTTCTTAAGATGGGGAAAACACGCATATACATCAGATTTTGGGTGCCTTGCTTCTGCATGTTCCCTGCACTTCACCTCTGTCGTTGTACATATGAATGTCTGCATGCATACCTTGCACTGCAACAATCCACAATAACCCACTTTCAAAACACACTCATAACAATTTTCAATCAATTCTATCTCCTATGCTTATGGATGTTGTGTTTATCTCTAAGTTTCAAGAAACAAGATAAATGACTAATGGTAATGACCAACAAAAATTTAGACAATACTTCTTTTGATTCAATCTTTGTCCCTCTCGAGTAGAATTACAAAAGATTCTCTCCCGTGGGAGCTTAATTTCAGCTCATAGTATGGTTGAATCTTTCAAGTTACGAACAATACAAAAGAAATTAGGTACATAAGACTCGGATTTTTACCTGTATGGTCATGGCTTTCTTGTTTGTTTCCAGCTGACTTCCTGTGGAAATTATTATGATCATAATTAACTCTAATCTTTATACAGGGAAATCATCATCTTCCTCCCACCGCACGAAAAACTCACAAAGAAAAAAGAAAAACAATGACGATTACAGTAATAGTCTTTTCAGTTATTATACTTGATAACTAAATTAGCAAGCAGCTAGATTTGGTCGATGTGGTCATTTATGCATAGAGTTTTCTAATATTGGCCTTCCAACTATACTTTCCATTACTCAAGCTAAAGGCTGAAGGACAAGGAGTACAGAAAGAGGAATCAAGAGCAATCGCATGGGCTCAGCAAATCATTTTCTCAGAAACCAAACAGAAAGAATTAGGTGGCAGGTTAATTACCTCTTGCGGATTTTTGTTTCTCCAGGTTTCTCTCCCGAGCCATTCTAGACTTCTGGCCATTGCCTCCACCCATTTTTCAAAGGAAAGGTTCCAAAATCAGAATCAATCACGTCGCCCCAAAGCAAAGCCCTTTGCATATATATAGGAGTTTCTTCGCCGTCGGCTAAAATGGGAGCCAGTGATGATAGCACAAACAAAAGTGGAAAAACACTGTTCGGCAATTATTCTATTAATGATAAACGATGGGAAACGGCAACGTATGGTGGATGCAATCAATTAATGGAGTAGTTGGGGAGAGTTCTGGTATTGAAAACAAGCCACCTTGTTCACACATGGAAGTTGGAAAAGGAAATATTCATAATTGTCTCATCCTCTGCCTTTGAAGTGAGCACATGTGGCGAGTCAGCGGTACAGTTTTCTCATGCCGTGACACCTCTCAACAACACATGGCGCGAGGGCAAAATAGAAGGCTTCGAAGAGTGGACTATTATAGTGAGACATTTTATCAAACACTTTGTCTGCAAAGTGGAAATATGCGGTGACTCAGAGTCAGAGGAGAGGCAATCTTTGCTTCATGATGTGGATAAATAGTGGAGTTAAATAGGTAATACAAATACAGCTGTAGGCCACTCCAATTTGTGGTGGGCGTGGAGGCTGGCTGATGGCAAAGTAATGTAATGGATGGTGGAGCCACGCAGGCTCAGCCAGTGTCCGGTGAATCGGCAATTATTGGTTTTTTATGAAACCAAAAGAAGTAAGATAATTTATCATATTCTTCCCATACCCATTTAAGATTGGACAGTGATATTTCGTACCAGATATAGGATTGTGTTAAGGCAGTGAAATTCTGAAGGTAGAGTTTAAATCAGTGAACACAGACTCTTTAATTCATAAAGTCTTAGTGAAGAATTGGGCAAGACGTCCTTTATAAGTTGGCATACACAATTACATTAGATTCCATATTTTTTTTAATGTTGAAATAGTTTTACTCTCAAGGGGAAATTCGTACTGACTGAGGATAGTAGTGTTCTTTTTCTCTTTTGCATTAATTATAAAAATATAAGAGGAGGAACACGTATCTTTATTTTTCTATTTAATCTAAGAAGAAACTCGTCTCATTAGTCATCCTAGCAATTAATTAAGCACCAGAGTTGCCGTTGCCCAATGCCCACGTACCCCTTCACTCATCGATCAAGGATTTTTATAAGCACCACCACCCCCACCCCCGATGCCACCTGAACCGCCTAGTCCTCCTCCGCCGCCGCCGCCCACAATGCCACCGCCACCCCCAATGCCACCGCCACGGCCCCCACCTAATCCTCCACCGCCACCATTACCTATTCCGCCACCGCCAAAGCCTGAACCTGAGCCATAACCAATTCCAGGTCCAAAGCCCGAACCTGAGCCATACCCAATTCCAGGTCTAAAGCCACCGCCCGATCCATAACCAATGCCTGGTCCGAATCCACCACCTCCAGTTCCACCAGATCCAAAACCACCATAACCTGAGCCAAAGCCTCCCCCAGTTCCAATGCCAGAGCCGCCACCAGCTGATATTCCCCCATAACCTCCGACCGTGAGCTCTAAAAGGCGAACTTCCTTTTTAACGTTTGTGTCGTCTGGAAGGCCATTTCCCATTCCACGACCACTCATGTCACTCCCAAGCTTCCATTTTCTTGTATTTGCAGCGTCAAGAACATTATTGAAGAGGACAAGACAGAAAAGGAGGAGGCCCCGCGAAACCAAATAGTTTCTTGTCATGTCTATTCGCCAACTAAATGCAACTGCACGCCTGGAAGAAAGAATAACGCTTCATATATATATAAGAAAGCAATAAAATTAACATAGAAACCGCCAAGGAACACATGACAAGCTTTTGAAACCATGATGTGTGCGAGGTGATTCTGGTTGTAAGCACGATCTGCATGATAATTCGTGCAGAGATCGTGAGTGACCTTCTTACTGTTAACAGGCCCTTCTGAAGTTTTGTAATTTTTATACAATCAGATGTAACTGGGGGTACAATTACACAATCAGATGTTGTCTCGAATCCATCCAAAAAGAGTTCAAAAAAAATTAAAGAACTCTTGCAATGCTAAAGGCTTAAACTAGCGAATAATTAGAGGAGAGATTAAGCTCAAACTTCTCTGGAATTTCTGGATACTTCTTTTGAGTCCTTGCTATCATAAATTCGATTTTGATCCTTGCTGTCAAATTCCATTCCTTGAAATATCATCCTCGAGGACCGATACTTACTCCCGAAAGCTGTGCCAAAGCCCCATCCAAGTCCCAATCCAACACCACACCCACCACCTATAGAAAAGGGATTACAAAATAAATAACCCAGTGCAATCAGATGAATGTGTTGAAGGAAAAATATTTGTGTAGAGTATTCTAGTTGGTTACCCGCACCAAGGCCCAAGAAGTTCAAAGGCATTCCTGTAGAATAAACATCTCTATTCAGGTGAGGCACGAAATGGCAGAAAAGCTACTTCTTCCACGTTAAAGAATAATATGTGCCTGGAGAGTTTAAAGGGAAATAATGGAAAATACAATTTGATCTAGAAGTTATATTCAGGCCCATAACTTTTAAGGTTCCTGCGCATAAATCAAAACCCAGTTCTTTGCAGAAATCATAACTTCTGAGGTCTCTAAACAGAAATCTAATCATCTAAACGTGAAAATGTAACCTTCCATTGCAATTTGTGAACTAGATGGAATTACATTTGCCTCAGGTATGAAATACAAACCTTCCAATAAAGGAGGAGGAGAGATGACTAAATGCATACCAACCTAAAGTTCCAGACTCTTCTAATATCCTAAACAGCAAAAATGATAGTCACAACAGAGGCACAAAACTTGGTTTCTAGCCCGTCAAGATTCTTGTCTATACGTTTCCAATGCAACATACACCCTTTGAATTAACCTATGGAACAACTGTTTGATTTCTTCCAACATTTGACTTTAAAAAACTCATAAGATGCAAAACACCCAAATTAGGTGGGTGGTGGGTGCTATAGTTTAAATCCATGACTTCAAAAATATGTGGACTTACAGCGGGCTCTTTTGTTTTGACTATTAGGCCAACCTAGCTAGCTATAAGCCAATCCTTTCACTAGTCAAGACAAGACATTTCATAACTTCTGATCTATAAGCTGTCATTGAACAAAACTATTAACCAATATGTTCGTTTACTTCTTTCAGTGTAATATAACTAGTAGATTTCCCAAACAAATACACGCACGATACAAATATAATACATGGGGCATTCAAGAACTACTCGTTGTAGAGAGTTCGACTGGAATTGGAAGTGTTGTTTGTGGCTAAATGTACTTGTGGACATTTTAAGGTTAGTGTCAGTGCAGTGTACACGTATAGGTAACTTCCAGCCTTACATTTCCTTGTTCTGAACTCTACTATCACAAAGGCACTCCACCACCTTCACCATACTTGCTAAAAGAGAAGGCTCTATTTATTCCAAGTGAATAAACTGTTAAATTGGTATACATCGGGTCTGCAAGCCATTTCAAAACAATAGAGATAGAGACATCACCAAGACATCACCAAGGCTCTATTTATTCCAAGTGAATAAACTCTAATCATTTCAAAGGATAAACTAATCATCAAACCCCCTTTCTAATCTCCGTTGATTACAAAAGAAAATTTCAATTCATAACTCGAAAGGCTCTCAGGGTTCAGTGGTATTTGTTTCATAATATTCCCGAAATTCTTTTCAGCTAGCTTCACCCAGCTAATATATTAAATCCAACCTAATTAAAAAACCGATGCAGTGTTTTTTTTTTCTTCTTTTTTTCTTTTTGGAGAAGAAAAACAATGCAGTATTTGATAAACAGAATACCTGAAATCATCTTAGAAACTCAGGAACAAGCTCACGACGTATAACAGACAAACGAAATATACTAAGCCAGAGAGAAAAACAATCGATGATAACTGGGGTCAGATATTAATACCTCCGAAACCCCATCCTACGCCGAACCCACAACCGATGCCAAAACCTCCATAGGAAGAAAATAGCAGCAAGAATCAGTTAAAAAGACCAAGTGTATAAGCAAAATATCTTATAACGAATTCAAGATTATTGAATCAACTGTACCGAATCCGACGCCAGCTCCATTGAAGTTCGTGAGTACCATTGCTCGCAGCTGAGGCGCCACAAATGGAGAAGCAGATAACGAATGGAATTAAGAAAAAATTGGATAAAGGGTTCGAAAATTCATATCAAAGTTAAAAAGAATTAAAACAACAATTACCTCGAGCGGAAAGAGATGTTGAGATCGATCGATTTAGGTATAAAGAATACCTTGTTTCCTATTCGGTCGCGAATTGAGCTCAGTCGGAAGACTCTGAACTCGCCGGCAGCCGGAAGGGATTTTGCCTTCGTTTAAGATGGCCCAACACTATCAAAACGAAGGCTTTTGGCCCATTTGTATTTTAGAATTAGTTTTAGAAGAAATTGAAATTCTACAAATTTTAGAATAAAAATAAGAGAGAGATTAAAGTTTAGGGACAAAGAGTTTATTTAAGAGTTAAGCTAGGCTTAAGTTTGAGATCCATAATTTATTGACACGTAGAAAATAGTTTAATGTACTTTAATATATGATAGGTCTATTGACCCTTTTTTTTCTCTAATTTATCGTTGTGTTGATTGGTTTATTTAATAAATACCTACTTGTTTGAAATTACATTAAGTAAGTCTAACATAATAAAACAACTACCATAAAAAAACATGATTTGGTTAATAAAATATAAAATTTGTTCATGATCACATATTTTTTCGTCTAATAAAATTTAGCTATATCCAAGAGGGTCAAGAGCCTCCTTAAAGTACTAAAAGAACATTTGGAATCGAGGCCTAATTTTGTTTTCCCTATAAAATTACCTTTTTTAGTTCAATAATAATGAAAGTGGAGAGTTCGAATCTTAATATGTTGGTGGAGGATAACACATACTTCATTCCGATTGAATTATGTTTAGTTTGACAAGTACTTTCTTTTTCACACTATCAAAAAAAGACTTGGTTTGAATTTTTCTTTTAGTTCAACATAGGTAGAGGGCAAGATTGATTTCAACCTTAAAATAGACGTCCTCAATCTGATAAATCCCATCTTAGTTCATCATAGTCTTGTCTTTTTGGTTAAAGTTCATCTAAAATCTCTGGCATTTGTGAGATAAAATGGAAATCCAACTTACAAATTCATAAATGTGACGCTGTAACTGTTTATCCATGCATCTCCTTTTAAAGACAGGAGCAGCCACTAATTCTAAACAATATTCTAAAGCATCATTATGTTATTAGATTGATAATGGTCGTTGAATTTCCCATTTACTTTTATAGACTTCAATCACAAATAACTCGTCACTTTAAAGATACCAAGAAAGTATATAAACCAACACTTTCTTATGTTCAATCTTATTGCAAAACCAGGAAAAGGGATCGAATAGCAGGTAACCCAAACGAAACAGTTCCAGAGATAAAAAATCAATACAAGGAAGATTACATATTTTGAAGTTTGAACACAGAGAAGGAATTACTCGTCGATCAAGGCACGATTTTGAAAGCTTTAATCTTGTCAATCCAAGAAATGAAGGAGTTCTTGGAGTTCCTGAAGCCCAAGAATCCATGCTCCTTACTCTTGTTCATACTATCTATGTTGCCTGAGACGCTCAATATTACATCTGCAAACCACCAATTGCCAATCTCCTCCAATTTGGTTTCTTGCAACTGATTCTCCTTTATAATTTCTTCCCAGACTTTACTTTTGCCCTTCATCGATTCCACCAACGTCAATCTCTCACCCTCCTCTTCGAACCCATAATTCTCAATGTTAAACTGCTCTGCCAACACCTTCCAGAAGTGCTTCCACTTGAAGACATCGCCATTGTTGCAGTTAAACGCCTCGTTCTTTGCGTACGGATCCACCGAAGTCCATATGTGCTGCTCCGCTATTAGATCTGCGTCGGAGGCCACCGTGAAACCCTCCCAAGCCAATTTCGTGCCGGGGAATTTCAACGGACGTCCCTCGTGCTTGCATATGGCGGCGTACACGCATAGAGTTCCGATGATGTTCATCAAGCTGAAAGGAGAAAACCCGAAGATCGTGTTTGGTCGGATCACCGCCCATGTCAGATCCTTCTTCTGAGCCTGCGCAATCTCTTCGAATAACAAATCTTCTTGTGTGTAATAGAAATTTGGGGATTCCAATCGAGGCAAATCCTCCGTGTAAGGCGGATCGTGCCGCTGCATCGATTTATTGGAGCTGCCCTCGAACGATCCGATGTAGTGCTTCGTACCGGTTTGAAGGCAGATATGGCGGAGATTCGGCGCGTTCGGAATCACTGATCGCAACACGTTGCGAAGCATTTTTCCATTGATCTCACAGTTCTCGATTTCAGTGGATCGATTGTTCCATGTGACATAGAAGACATGAGTCACATCAGTGAGCTGCGAGAGTTTGGCTTCGGCGTCTTCCGGATTGGAGACATCGCATTGAATGTATTCGATGGGATGGTCGGCGTTCCAGTTCGGCCTGGGCCTCCGAGCGACGCCGTAGACCTTCCATGGACCGCCGGGGGTATCGGAAAGAGGGAGAATCTCGGCGAGGCTGTTGCCAACGATACCTGTAACGCCGATCACCAGTGCGACGCTCTCAAAGCTCCTCGGAGCATCATCTTCTTCAAATTTCTTCTGCAAAATCGGAAAGAGAAATGTCGATTAGAGAAAGATGGAGAGATTTCAGAGATAGAAAGAGGGGAATGGATGGAGATGGAGATTTGGGGTTTTTAGTTACCTTAGCAGCGCCGATTGCTCCGGCCCACCACCAGCTCATTTTCCGTCGCGAAATCGGAGGTAGGATTGGGAATTAGGGAAAAGGGAGAAGATAAGAAACAGAGATTGAATTGGAATTGGAATTGGATCGGAGGTTGAAAGGGTTTATAAGCGTACGATTTTACAGATTCTTGTTGTCTTGTCGAATGTCGATTACAAAGGAAACGTGAACCGTGATGCGAGCTGTGAAAGGATAATCATTGAACTTGAACCACCGTCCTACAAGGGTGATCTTTTAAGGGAAAAAAAAAAAAAAAAACACATTATTTTCCACTACTTATGAAAAATGAATGTTTTATCTTAAATCTTCTAAAAAAAAATGTTAATATAGTTCAACATGTATAAAGTCTGTAAATCAAAAGTTTTATTATTCAAATCACTCTATTCCACAGGTAAACAAAAATGAACACTTTCTAAAATTTAGAAATTTACGAGACAAAAAGTTTGAAAAAAAAAAAAAGGGCCGGTTGCAAAAGTAGCAAACCGGCCCAAAATAATTACAAAAATAGCAGCCATTGAAACTATTTGCAAAAATGGCAAAATATTGCCATCTAAAAGGTAAAATTACTAAAATGCCCTTTCTATTTTCTTCTCTACTTTTCCGGTCATCTCCATCGACATTACACCACGATTGACGATGAGCTCACCGATCATGGAGGCTTCGAGAAGGCGATGAGCCAAGAGAATCTCGTCGGTCTGGTTGAGGACGCCGGCCTCCGCCGCTCGCCGGCGGATTTCCGTGGCATTGTAGAGAGTGGAGGCGAAGAGCACAAGCATCGTGGTGGCGACGGTCTTGACCACCAAAGGTCCTCTCCCCTGCTTCAATCTGTCCAATCCCTTAATCATCAGCTTTCTCAGTGGAGTTCTGAACAATAAAGCAAAATCATGGCCATCTCGCTCAATACAAGGTTCAACACAACTCGAATCATCTCTAATGTGCTTTAATTTTTCTTTCTTCGTTTCGTTTTTGATCTCTGATAGCTTCAATTTTAGACGATAACTTGGATTCGCTTTTAAATTAGGGCTTCGAAGTTCGATCCCAGCCTTTTGGGTGCGGTTTGGTTTAAGAATTTGTACTTCTACCCATACTCTATGCCGACTCATCGCATCCTATCACGTTTCCTTTATTTAATTTAATCGACATGTCGTTTCCGGAAATCATGGTTAGTATATGAAAGATGACGTGTCCAATTGAAGAAGCTGAATCCGTTTATCTCTCTTTGAATGGGAGGTTTGACGATAAGGAGAGAGAAAGGGAGTGATCAATAAATAGAAGGAATGGAGAGGTTAGGTAGAAGAAATGGTGGGGCAAAATGTAACCATTGATTTTCAAGGGGTAGGTTTAATGTAAGGTGGAGATAGAAAAGTTTTCTATCACTGATAGAAAATTTTTCTATCAGTGATAGAAGAGTGATAGAAAAGTTTTCTGAGAAAGACAAGTGAAAGAGTCGGATATACAAAATCACTGATAGATTTTTCTATCAGTGATAGAAAGTTATTTCTATCACTGATAGAAAATTTTTCTATCACTGATAGAATCTATCAGTGATAGAAACGTTTCTATCAGTGATAGAAAATTTTTCTATCACTACTTTCTATCACTGATAGAAAATTTTTCTATCACTGATAGAATCTATCAGTGATAGAAACGTTTCTATCAGTGATAGAAAAGTTTTCTATCACTGATAGAAAAATTTTCTATCACTGATAGAAAGTTAATTCTATCATGTGCATGTGGGCGGCCTTGGCGGCGGCGGCTTGGACGTCGCGAGGGGCGAGGGAGACGGGGCGGGGGAGGAGGTGGAGGAGGTCGGGGAAATTGAGGGTGGCGGAGGAGCCTTTGATGCTGAAGGCGGCGACGTCGTGGGCACGGGCGGCCATTTCCGGGGTGGGGAAAGTGCCTAACCACATTTCGGCTTCCACCCTCGATCTGTATATAAAATGGTCATCTCCTTCATACGACTCTCAGCAGCAAAGCAAAAACTTTTCTTCTCTTCTTTGCACTTTATCAATTTTTAGTCTCTTAAAATACAGTCCATTGTCAACCCTTTTTCTAAGAACTGTGCAATTAAGTGTGTGAAAATGGGAAGAGCTCCATCGTTACCTATATCCAGATTCATGGGCCTGGAAATTGGCGTAATCTTCCTAAACATTCTGGTATTTTTCTAATTCTTCTGTGTGTTTTCTTTATGGGGTTGTTGAAATTCAAGAGCAAAAATGAAAAGTTGGGGTTTTTTTTTCTATCACTGATAGAATCTATCAGTGATAGAAAAGTTTCTATCAGTGATAGAATTAACTTTCTATCACTGATAGAAAATTTTTCTATCACTGATAGAATCTATCAGTGATAGAAACGTTTCTATCAGTGATAGAAAAGTTTTCTATCAGTGATAGAAGATTTCTATCACTGATAGAAAATTTTTCTATCACTGATAGAATCTATCAATGATAGAAACGTTTCTATCAGTGATAGAAGATTTCTATCACTGATAGATCTATCAGTGATAGATTCTATCAGTGATAGAAAAATTACTGATAGAAAAACGTTTCTATCACTGATAGAAACGTTTCTATCACTGATAGAATCTATCAGTGATAGAAACGTTTCTATTACTGATAGAAAGTTAATTCTATCAGTGTTTTTTTCTATCACCGATAGATTCTATCAATGATAGAAAAGCGTTCTATCAGTGATAGAAAATTTCTATCACTGATAGAAAGTTTTCTATCACTGATAGAAATAATTCTATCAGTGATAGAAGTTTCTATCACTGATTTCTATCACTGATAGATTCTATCAGTGATAGAAAAACTTCTATCACTGATAGAAAGTGATAGAAAAACTTCTATCAGTGATAGAAAAACTTCCATCACTGATAGATTCTATCAGTGATAGAAAAATTTTCTATCAGATAGAAAGTTCTCAACTTTCTATCTGATAGAAACCTACCAAAACAAAAATGGAGGAGACCACCAGATGCGCGCGCAAGGGCAAAATAGGGATATAAAAAATTAATTCAAAAATTTTGCCATATTTGTAAATATTTTAAAAAATTGCTAAAATTGCAATTATTTACCCTAATTTTGCCACCCATTACAATTATCCAAAAAAAAGTAATTTGTATATATATATAAATATATATATATATATATAAATTAACTAAGTGTGGGAACAAAATTAGGGAAGGTTTAGATCGACATTTCTTTTATTGAAAATTATGCATAATTAAAAGAAATAATTTCGTTTACATTTGTCTACTCCCAAGTTACAACTACGATATCAATTTATTGATATTTGTATTGAAAATAATGCAGATTCTGAAGAAGATATCTTTTATCTGATGAGGTCATGAGGATATGATAGGATAGTCCTGGAAAATATTGAAAAGAATATTCTGATTATGTCCTTTTTATTCTTTTAAGAATTATCTTGTTACGTCTTTAATGTGCTTGATTTGAGCATCCGTTTGATAGTTATTGGATAAATTTGTCTTCGATGATTACATCTCTTCTACAAAATGCAAAGTTTTCAGTAAATTTTGAGGAACCATCACATCCATAGTTGTGCCAACATGAACATAGTTTGATTTACCTAAAGTTTATCCTGATAACCAAAAGGTCTAATGTTTGAATCCTCCACTGGCACAATTGAATCTCTCACTCCACATGTTGTCAAAAAAAAAAAAAAAAAAAAAATTGTGGTGGATGGAAAATTGGACCAAATTAATAGCAAATATAGCACATGTAACAAAAATTAACAAATATAGCAAAATCTATCTGAGACTCTGATTAATCAGATCTATCAGTCTACTATAGACTTCGATTATGGACTTTCATGGTCAATGATAGTCACTGATAGATTTTGATTAATCGAAGTATATCAGCGATAGACACTAATATACTTTTAGACACTAATATACTTTGAATAATGAGTCTGATAGACAATGATAGAATTTGACAACAACTTTTTGGTCTTGTAAAATTAATTTTGCTATATTTACAATTAGTTTGCCTATATTTGCTATTAATTTGGTCCAATTTGTCATCTATGCAAGTGGCCAAAAACAAAATCAATCACGTTCATAGTTGTTCACAAGTGGTAAAACAACCACTATCATCTTTATAAACATAAATTCCTTAAAATCAAGAAAAATTGGGCACAAATAAGACCCTAAATTTTGATAATTGTATTTATTTCTGATCTTTTATTTTTGGAACCTAAATTATAAATTTAGACCATAAATTTTGTATTTATTTATTTATGTTTTTTGAATTCAATATTTGGTGTTGAGGGGATTGCATTTATTTATTTAATCCTTTATTATATTAACATTATTATATCTTAGGCTAATAGTACTATCACAAACTATTAATGTAACAAATCTATTAAATAAATGACAATGGATCTGATATAAGATGACGTATAAATTATGATCCATTTCTAATACTAAAAAAACGATTTCTAGTACTTTATTTTTCAAATCATGGAAGAAAATAAAGAAATAAATGACATTTCCTTATGAAAGAAGATAAAGAAATAAAATTATTATTAGAAATTGTGGACACCCAATATCCAGTCATAGAAATGCGTTTATCAGGAGGTACACGTCCCTTAATCATTTTTAATATCATCATTAATAATTATATATTGTTCATCATTATTATGTTTCAGAAGTCCACTACAATCTAAAATAAAATAAAACCTTCTATTTTTTTCTTCTTTTCATTTTTCTAAACTTTGTATTGCATCTTATTAAAATAAACCAGATGGCGACGTTTCATATAATGAGATTTCTTTTGAAACATCACAATCCTTCATGGCAAAAGAAAAGAAACGAAAAGAAAATGGGTAATGTTTCAAGTTGTCACTTGTAGCTTGATCTTCATAAACAAAATACTCCCATTATTTGAAGTTGAAACTTAGACAAAATGCTCCTTCTGTAAGGCTTTACTTTCAGTACAGACCTTAAAAAAACAAGAGCACAAAGACCATTTACATTCACTGATACTTGATACCCTTCACATTGCAAGAGCAAGAACAATGATGATGATTGATAGAGATCTTTCTGTTGGGTTTAAAAACATGAAGGCTGAATATAAAACCCAATTCGGGAGAGAGCGAGTCGCTCAGTTACCCGACAAAATGTGTGAGAATGACTATTGATCTATTTACAATTTGCCGCGTAAAATAGACCACAAGTTTCTACTACATTGGATTTGGATCCTCTTCTAAATAGTTAGTACTGTTAATAATGCACTTACCTTGCAAAGCGGTGTAGATGCTTGCTTGCTAGGAGTTGGCTGCTGATTCAGATATCTGGTTTCCAGATAACTTTGACCTTACTGTCGTGATTCTTCTCCAGCGCTGCAACTTTGGCTCGATGAGCTGCTGCTGCCATGGCGTTCTTAAAGCCATGACCTCGAGGGAAATCGCAGGCCTCGCTCATGGAAGCATATCTAAGTTCAGCTGGAGGAATGAAACAATCAATAGACAGGCCAGGGACATTAAATGCTACTTCCTCGATAGTCCAAGCTTCTTCCATCCTGGTTTTTGTGTGGCTCATGGCTGTTTCCCCAAATCTGAAAAGGGTTACTACAGATCGACCGGAGTGGGCAATCATGATCCCCTCTACTGGTCGGTAGTCGTCGAGAAATGAATTGATAGTTGTTTCCCAATAGACAGCATCGCCTCCATTGTTTTGGATGCGAGTTAAATGTGAATCTTCTAAATGTATAAGGAGCCCTGATTTCTGGCTGAAGTATCCAAACATAGTGTGTCTGATGATCTCTGCAGGTCCTTCACTTCTTGCCTTCAATGTTGAAGGATCTGTACAGAGCTTGAGGATGAAACAATCTTCACCATTGACACTCTTCTCTCCAATGCATCTAGCATTAGCAAACATGCTTGCTGTAGTTTTTGGATCAAGTCCCTGCACATAATGAACTTAGTTAACAAATCTTCAATGAGAAAGCAAATTGGTAGTATAAAATGAGATCAACAAAGATGAGATGTGTCACCTGAAGGGCACGGCGAAGGGGTCTAACGGGCCCTTTGGCAGCATGAGCGCCGAGCCAAGGTGTGTGCCTCCAGACCAGCTTCCCATTGCAGCCAGCATGAACCTTGCTACCTCCAAGAGCAAGCTCCACATACCACATATCTGGCTTCATCTGCCACAAAACAAACCCACCCGACTCTGCATCTTTGGAGGAATTCCGGGTCCTCACCACTTTGTTAGCTGTTTCAAACTCACATGCTATCATTTTCACCTTTCCCATGGCATAGGCATTGCCAACAGAGTTTTGAAGCTTTTGCCCTCCCGAGGCCGCTGTGTACTGCTGCAATATATACTGAGCAGATGAATTTTCCTGCAGAAAGACCCCTTGAAATGTTATTATCCAAGACTCATCCTCAAAACCCAGTATCAAGAAAACAACCATACATCTCATCTTGTATAAACAACACGAAACATCAGAACTGAGATCTCTCTCAGCTACGACAAGGTTTTCTTGAAGAAATAGAAGATACAGAGATCTTATTAATTAAAGAGTAAAGTTGGAGACACGAGAAGATCAACAGAACATAAAGGAAGCCAATACTTCACAGTGGAAAAAGTTAGCTGAGAGAGTAAAAAATTAGGACTAACAATGGGGATGTCTTTAATGGCGAGGTGGGGTAGAGGCTCGGCGGAGCTAACATGAACAGGAGCTAACGGAGCACCTAGAACCCCAAGCAGCAGCCTCAGATCAGATCGTTTCTGGGCAGAACACGAAACAGCCGAAGGTGCCCTACAAAGCTGACCCCTCATCCAGTTTCCCCACTTCCCCTCCTTCGAATCTCTGCCGTCGTTCCCGTCGGGCCCTTCCTTCAACGGCGACAATGCCTCCGCCGGCCTCAAGCTCCCGGATCTCTCAATCAACAAGTCCGGTTGCGGCATTTGGTGGCTCTTCCTCCGCCGTAGTAAACTCGACATGGGGGACGCACTTCTCGCCGGACTTTTCGCTCTCGACCTTCCAGGTGAAAGCCCTCTCACTATTTCCCCCTTTAGCGCCGAGAAGAAGCCTTGCTTTCTCTCCATTTCAAACTATTATCCAAAACTACTGACACAGAAGAATGAAACACAAGCAAGAAGCGTACTAGAACTATATGATGGAAGGACTATCGTAATCAGCAGCTGGAACGGTTCAACAAAAGCAGTACAAAGCTCACTATTAAACAGCTACAAATCCACAGGGGGAGGGCGCAGAAGGAAACAAGGGGATTCAAAGGCTAATAATGATAAAGAATTGGGGTTATAGTGCAGCTAGACAAGCAAAACTGTGACCAGCTTCAGGGTATTTTATATAATTACGATCTGGGTCGTCCTCTTTTATCTTCAATTGTTCCCCACTAGGGCTGTTTTCTATCCTGCTATAGCCTTTGGAAGTGGGGTTGGGCCTGAAAAATGGGAAGGATCTAACTGTGGCGGAAACTTGCAGGAAGAAAAGCGGCTACACTGCAGCGATCTCCGGGCGGCGAAATCCAACAGCGGAATCTTGGGAAATGGCCAACAAGAAGAAACCCAAACGGTAGATAGGGTTGGAGGAGCGCTATAAGCAACGGTTAAGCCACTACGAGGTCGTCAATGGTCAACTCTACACCAAATTTTTGAAGGAAAATTTAAAAAGTAAAATGAGAGAACAAAAAAGAAAAGAAAAAAAAAAGGTCATAGACTCATAGGGCAGTGTGCAGATTAATGCTGGGTCCACCCGCGGACATTAGCGTGCCATGCGCTTGCGCGGGGCAATTTTTATCAACATTTTCTGTTCATCAATTTTTTTTCTTTTTTAATTGGAAAACCACATTATAATTGTGATATTCGGAATTTTTACCCTAATGTAAAAAGGTTATATTAAAGTGTAATATGGGTAGTCTTATGAATTTTCTTTGTGTACGTAGGGATATTTGAATCTCTGGCCTTAAAAAAATGAGTCATTTGCACACAGGATCCTTATTTATACTCACACATGAGAACCAAGAAGTTATCACGTCAAATCATCCTTATACCTTAATTTGATTTATCATAAAAATGGTAAGAAATTTTAAAATAAACAAACTTTGTTATACTCGTAGATTTGGTTTGTAATTAAAAAAAGAGAGAGATTAGTTTGGAGCTTTCTTTTTAAAATGTGTGGGCGTTGGTTCCATATCTGCGTTGAAAAGTAGGTGTTTGGCGATGCTTTAACTAAGAGCAGTCGTTTCCGGAAACAAAATCGCCAATCACGGAAAAGACAAAGAGGGTAGCGGTCCAGTTTAGCGGTTTATTCTCCACCCACTAGAAATAGAATCACACCACACCACTATTCCTGCAAAATTTGTCAATTGTAGTTGGGAGTTTTCGTTTGGAATCACAGTGTTTGGCTGCCACCCAACACTTGACTTATCCCTGGATTACACAATCCTTCTTCAACTTCATATTATATATCTAATATATATATCTATGTTTCTGCCGCTAATTAGAGAGATCAAAAAAGTCCATATCAGCGCAAGTCTCGCTGAGTAGTGAGTATTAGGTAAAGAGGAAGGTGGTGGGAACTGGGAGCTAGGATCTGGGTAGGGGTTTTTTCGTCCAACTATACAAAGCAAAGCACTTTACAGCAGCTCTGGAATCTCCCTGACCTGTATTTTTTTTTTTTTTTTTGTTTAAAGAAAAACAAGGAGATCGTAACGAATCCATCTGCCTGCAACTGCCACCCACCTTCCTCTTCTGCTATGGTTTGGCTTTTGCAATTTCTATCTGAGTTTTTATTGTATCGGCCATGTGATCTTAGCCGTCTGATTTCATAGCCACACCACAACAAAGCTGCTCAAAAGACGATGAGGACGAAGCCTCTCAGATGTCTTACCCTTTATCATTGGGAAGGAGATGAGACAACACAATTTGCCCTCCCCCAAAAATACCATTTCATATGATTCTTTCTTCTTTTTCCTTTCCCTTTTTTTTTTTTTCCTTCCTTTGAAACCATGGAAAAAGACAGAAATGGTATTTAGTTTATTCAAATAAAATTGGGTTGTGTTGTGTAAAGTTAAATCTTATTCGCAAGAATAGGCCATGGGGAGGGGTCATGGGACATGTGACATGTGCCCTCCTATTTTTACAGGCTAGTAGGGGTAGGGGTAAAAATGTGAAATGAAGAATTGAATACATTATATTGTTTGATATGATTTGATTTTTAAAAAAACTTACAATGGGGGCCGCTTCACACTGGATCTGAGGACATACATGGATTGGCATTGTCACTGAAGCCCCAACGTGGTCCAAGTTCTGGATTGGGGGAGTCCTCTTCCATGGGTGAAAACTACAGAATTTAACGTTGAAACCTGTAAGCAATCTTTCACTTTTGACTGCGGAATGTACAACCTTAAAAAAATGACACGTCAAAATGTCTTCTTTTTACATTATAAAAGATCCATGTAATATTAGTTTATGGTCAATAAATCAAATCTACCTCATGAGTCAAATGAATATTCTGAAACAAGATAACCCAACCTGTAATAATGGGCACTGGGTACAGGTCAGGGCTGAACAACTTTGTCCCTGGTTCAATTTCTCAAAAAATACAGAGGCCATTTAAATAAAAATTCATGTTTCCTAACACATGTTTTTGTTTGGTGTGGTTTCTTTTCCTTCTTCCTGTGGTTTTACTACAACTCTTTATCAGTGTACAAGGTTTTATCCCTAGTCCTTAAACCTTTCATGGTATAAGTGACTACCATATGCAGTCAGTTTTAAAAGCTATTTAGAATTCAAGTTTCTCTCCCTAACCAAATCACATCTTTTCTTTAAATCAAAACTATACACCTGATAAACAGAATCGTATTTCCAACCAAAAAAAATAAAAAATTGGGATCTATAGTGGCTGAAGCTCTTGCTCAGGTCCGGCTACACCGACAGGCTCATAAGAACTCAGCTCCCTCCGTCTGTATCTCCAAATCAACCATGTGCTTACGGCTGCCAATCCAACAACTAAGGTAACTGCTACTACAATAGTCATCATAGACCAGAAGGGCTGTTCCATCCATGTCCTGTAAAAATCCAGACATGGGAAAAAAAATTACATGGTCGAGCAATATAGAAGGGAAAACTAGTCCAAGTTGTGGGCAGAAATAAGTAGAGAATAAGAATGTGAACATGACATCATATACATACACACAAATGTGATCAATACAACTGATCAATAGCATTTTAAAGACTATCTAAACTGTTTAATTATTATCTCCAAATGCCCATGAACCAGTGATGGTATATTCGAAAAAAAACAAACAAGATGCTGGTGGAACCCCATGTGCTCTAAATGCAGTATGAAGTAAAAGTAAAACATTCGGGAAGAGATCTCACTGCTTTAATGGAGGTTCAACATTCAATTCAACCAGCTGATAACTTCCGAATTTTTCAGGAAGTTGCAAGTGATGTTCCTTTAAGCGAGAAATTATGTCCTGCAAAAATCATCATTTTATAGTCACAAAATAGTTAATTGATGATACTCCAATTATTTTACTTCTATAAATAACCTAGGCGCTGTATGACTGAGAACTTTTACCATTGCCGTGGAATTAGATATATAACCAGCAGAATCAGCAGGGAAGATGGCCCATCTAATGAAGAAATCAGCTTCCCCCGATGTAAAGTTCAGCACATGAACCTAAGATCAGACAATTGGCATTATAAGCAAAACTTGTATCAGCAGGAACTAAAAAGAATGAAGCATACAGATATAGCAACAGCTGTTGAGGTCTTTGTGATCCTGTGAATAAAGTCAAGTATATGCTTTTACAATCTTCCCCCTTTCTTTTTTAAAAAGTTACACTTCAAGAGGTCTTTGTGAATAAAGTCAAGTAAATGCTGTTGAGGTCATGCTAACTGGGGTTTTAGGGGGGTCAACAAGTGTGAAAATGAATGGTGAAAAATTGAACTCTAAATTCATTAGTACCTGTGAGACATTAACTTCAAGCTCATTGGCAATAAATTCAGCAAGCTCGCTGATATTAAGCTTCACGGAGGATTTGTTGACATGAAGCATCATATTAAATGTTATGACTCCAACCTGAAATTCACCTATACATTTGAACACAGAAATTCATAAAACACAAGAAAATATAGCAGAGATAGTTCAGAAATACTGCAATAAATAAAAGTCATCTGGTAATATAATCTTGAAACCATTACAGAATAAATGTCATTTACTTGAGAAAGAAAGTAAATTACTAATTAACTTCAATACAAAAAATTCATAACTAATAAACAACACCAGAAGTTCACACAAATTGATGGTTAAACCTTACCAGAAAGAAATGGCCCAGTTGGAGAACCAGGTGGTGGACTTTCTTTACTTGTATTCTGACCGTAGGAAGGTAAAGGTGCTGGAGGAGGAGCAGGAGAAAGATAATGTAGATTCTTCCAAAGTTCAGAACAGTTAGTCTTCCAAAACCCAATTGTGGTGTTCTCTCGATCATATGTGACAAGAGTATTACGAACAACAATTCCTGCCAATGAAAAGAAACCATGCAGCTTTACTCTAAAGAAGTGCTATTTCGTTTTATTAATTATGAGGAATGTGATTATTGAACATCTAAGTTTTCTAAAAGTATGCAATATAAAACTGTAATGCATATACAACCACAACAAGCTCAAGAGACAGACAATGTGTACAGCACAAAAGAGAAATATCAACAATCCGGGAAACTTCACCATACCTCCCAAAAGTGTAGTCTGATCATTCCCATTTTTAAAGATTCCCAGACAATATGCACCACTAACCTTAGTATGCTGCAGAGATGGTTGATGAGAAGAAAAACGAAGAAAGGATATACCATTAATGTTAAATTTACTAAAAATAATGGACAATAACATATATCTGTGGGAGGAAAAGAAACTCAAAGATAAATACCCGGAACAAGTAATTCTCCGGAGAAAGTGAAATTTTTTGTCCATTGGCAAAAACCATATCAACTTCTGGAAAAACTTTTGAAAGTTCGTTGACATCCCTAGCACAAAAAAGCCATGCTCAACAATCAACCCAGAAGGGAAACACCAAAAATATCAGTGCTCCTAGCAAGAAATAGAAATACCTTCCAGCACCAGAAAAACAAATATCGTTAAAATTCGGATCAGGACCATTAATCCGTTTCAGGAAACTAATTTTCTTCATTATCTGCAAATAAAACATACAACTAAAATTCACCATGCTTTTGAAATAAAAAGCTGCTGAATGGGACAGTGGAGCAAAATAGGAGATGGAGTTTAGTATAAAAAATGTATCAAGTCAAGAAACCAAAACTAGTCAATCACATGAATGGAGAAGGTAAAGACAATAATATCCCTCATGCAACACTTATGGAAAACGTTGGAAAGGGCATTTCTATTTTTTGCTGAAAACAAAAGCTTGTGATGAAGTTGGTAGTATTGATTACAAAAATAGACCAGTAGTACAGGGTAAATAGTTTTAGCGTCACATCTTTTCATCCAAAATAAATTACAATAGTACATTTCAAGGAACAAGAACAGCAGCCAACTCTTACATGTTTTTTCCAGCATGAAACAGTCCCTAAACTGGGAGTCAATAGCATAAGCTAAGAATCAAATCTATTAAATCAACTTCTAGAACATAACCATCAGAAGGGGAAACATCAATTGCAGAAACGTTTTATTTGGTAATAAAATAACAAATAGAAAAGGTTTCCACAATATGTTTTGAAATTCAGATCTGATTATAAAGTAAGAGTTCAAAGATAGTTGTGTCAGCGAAATATGATTATGAAGAACTGATTAAAGAAATCTTCTTTGGAAGATCAAATATAAAGGTAAAGGAAACAGACAAAGCAATGAGAAAGGTAAAAGATGAGATATTGACACGCATGAATGAAATATTGGAACTGGATAAATTCCAAACACTCGATCAATCTGAGTTACATGTTGAAGATCCAAATATCCTATATGGTAACTTTCTCAACAAGCATTTATAAAATTTCAATGGCTTTGAAGTGTTCCAAAATTCCATATCATAATGCAGAATGAATGAGATACTGAATGTTATTGGTAACACAATATATTGAGTAAGAGATGTTTGTCATAGGCCCCTGGCACTGATAGTAAATATGTATGTGAGGAGGGGTAGAAAGGAAAAAAGCACTGAGAGTTAGTAAGAACGTTGTGATAGGCATAAGGGTGCTTTTGAAGCAGATGGAATAATATAAGTAACAATGTTGATGTGCTTTTGGTGATGATAATACCAGTTAAGCTTGGAAAACAAGAGATTGATGTAGAAGTTGAAAAACTTACAGCGTCCTTAAATGCATAGTAGGCTTTTTCTGGAAAATAAGCATATGTAGTTCCACTGTCCAAGACAGTACCATACTTCCCATCAAAAGTGGTCGGATTCAACTTCAATGGCTTCCCAGCAACGTGTATTTCCTTCAACTCTATATTATAATATGGGCTGTTTCCATCCCAAAGCTAGACTGTATCTATGAGATGTACACAAATATAATCCAGTGAAAATGAATCTAGAAAGGTAGATTCAAAACAACCATACCTTCGAGATGGGTTGGAGTGGGTAAATACCATACCAGGGGGTGAAGAGATCCCACCTAGAACCATTGCACCCCCACCAACATCCATTCCACCATAACATAATGAAAATGAATTGCTCACAACACCCTTGTCAACAAGCTGGTCCATCACACTGAGTGTACCGCGGCCCAAACCCATAATCCCATCGGCACGTTGGGTATAAAGATCACCAGTTTCCATGGTTTCACAGCCAAAGACAGCACGCTGGGGTACAAGTTCACTTTCTTTTCCAAATGACATGATGTCCTCAGCAAGCACACCGCTACTAGTACTCATCTCTGCATACCGTCTCTCATATGTACACTGGACTCCATTGTCATCACAGTTACAATCGATTTTGCACTTAACAGGTTGATATGTGCTAGACAACTCTGGTTGGAACCTTGGATCCTAAAAATAGCATGGTCTAAAAATAAATCAAGTGAAAACTAGTTTTAAGAACTCATAAATCCGGCATAAATAGAGTACTCAGTAGTTCAAACTATCTGGACTTCCTATTACAATTACTCCAAAGCACCTTATCTAATGGAACATGGATAAGCCTCGCTTGGAGTTTTATTCATCTTCACCAATATATTCATAATGAATAATCCAACATGATCTTACAATGAGCACCTCACAACTACTATCATGAAAAACATATTTATAACGTTACAAGAAAATTGAATGACATTTGAGTTTTCACATGAAAGAAGGAAATGAAGGCTTCCTAGCTCCTTAGATGACAAGTTTTGACAGGAAATTTTCAATAACGTTTTATCTTTGGGAACACATACACAGAAAGTTATTTCAGAAGAAAAACATGTACGAAGCCATGATCCCAGAATGAGTGATCTCTAATTTCTAGGTTTTCCTTCATCAAGACCGCACTCAGTTCTAAGATTCCATGCTACATTGTGATCAGTAGTTATAGACTTCAAGACAAAAAGCCATATAACAGTATCAGTATCTGTAAGTCCAAATCACCCACAAAAAATGACTTGCAGATATTTAGCTATAGACAGCAGAACTGAAAAACAACACAGATCAGCAATCAACCGAAAGAAACCTGATGATTCCCACACTCCACGCAGTTAGAGCACGGAACGTATGTCACGGTACTTCCTGTGTCCACGATAAGAGCGAATTCTTGAGGAGGAGTCCCAATCCATAGACGCGTCGTGTAATACCTATATGAACGCCCAGAGCCTCCAATTCTCAGTGAACATGTAAACAATCCAAAAACAGAAACAGAAGCCGAAAAATTCTGAAAGACGAACCCGTTTGTAAGGAGATCATCGTGGAGCCTCATTCGAGCATTTGACGAGAGGGGCTTGTCGAAGTTCTGCAAGTGCCGAAGACGATGATCACGGTCCAAAACACGCTGATGAGTGGAATTCGTAGACGAGATATAGAGAGGAAGAATCACAGGCCGCTGCTGATAATCGAAATCTCTCGAGTCCAAAGATGAGGAAAAAATCGTGGCCAGCAAATTGAAACCAACTAGGCAATAGACGACGATAGCAGAAGGTGAATTGGCGCGCGGCGGAGACATGGTGCGCCGGTGGGCCGTACGCGACGATGGAGTCGGAAGAGAAATGACAGAGATTTGACGCAGAGAGGACCCGGTAAAATGCCCTCTGCGCCCCCAAATTACAGAGTCCGAAATTAAGTCGTTGCAATTTTCCAGATTAAAAAAAAAAAAAAATCAGATAATTATATATAATAATAAGGTATGACTTCAAGCAGTCGCTAGCTAATTGGCTAATCAGATGAAGCCACGATAACGACAGAATGGAAATATACGGCGACGAAGAATACAGTCAACGGCAAGTTGCAAATTCAACCTCAAGCCTGATGCCATTTCGAAAACTAAAATAATTGTTGTATCTTTTATATTTTTTTTAAATTGGAAGTTCGAATTTGCATATTTTAATTATAAACAAATCATAATTCATATTTCATGAATTCATACTTGTACGTAAAAGTTCCAATATCTTGTATTTCTATAGCCTTTGTGGAGATGCTGATAAGGACGGTGGATAGATTTGTAGAAAAAAAAGGGATAGAAAAAAGAATGCTCAAATGAACAATGCTGGAAGCTGGAACTGGAAAAAAAAACGTTATGTATTATTGTTAGTAGTATTAGCACTAAAAAACTTGATCCTGGGTCATACATAGTCAATGGGCTGGGATGAGCTGGGCTGGATTTGGTTTGTGAGAGTGAGAGAAGATTAACAAAAATGGGCCTGGGCCTATATTTAGCATGTAAGTTTTGGGCTCTGGGCAAAGTGACAGGGGAAATTGTACTGAATAGCTAGAAAAAAAAAAAAAAAAAAAAAAAAAATCTTATTGTTTTTTCCTCTTAATAAAGGTATTGATTCTTGAGTTCGTCTCATGTATTTTTTCCATAAAACAGTTCTTTAGTACTAAGAATATGCACATCTAGATTTTCAAATTAGGTTGGTTTCTTGGATTTTTTTTAATTTCAAACCTACAAGTGACTGCTGCTAACATGAGTTGTCCAGGTAGACGGTGAAACTCTTTTTTTTTTTTTACGATGTGCAGAGGGGGATTCGAATCACATACCTTGTGATTATCCGTACAACTTTATGCTAATTGAGCTAAACTATTGTTGGCGTACATGATGAAACATTAAACATGTGAGCAACCGTGGAATTAATAGGTACATGTTTCATATGCATATTTATACACATGTATAATCCATTAAAATTGTGACATGAAAATGATAGATCAAACTATCAATTGTTAGGAATGGTCACTCGACAACTTATCTATCATCCAACAAAAGCATAACATGAAGCTTGTATTATTGACCAATAGATCATAGGTTTCACTCATTTGTTTTTTTTTTTTTTAAAAAAAAAAAACTTATTTATTCAATCATGTTTGAATTGGCAAATCATATCATAATATACATTTAAAAAGAGTATGGGATGACAATCATAATATACTGACCTCTCATTGATCTAGTGGTCAAGTGACCTCTTGATGAGAAACTAATATTCAATAAGATCATCACAATGTGTATGATAGTTTTGCACCATTTGACATGTAAGAGAGAAAAAATGTAAAAGTGATTCGAAATTGTATCCACTGGTTATTAAGAGACGTGCAAAATTTTAAATTCACATCCAACAATTTTCTAGTGCACATTCAATTAGTCGTCATTTCATTTTCTTTTTTTACGTCAACTATAAAATAAAAAGGGAAAGTTAGAGAAATAAAAGACTTCTCAATTTAAAATATAGTATAAATACATAATTTTTGTCTAAATCAATTTAACCAAATTTCAAATTGATTGAACAATTAAAAACCATCTATATTCTTGAACCTCACCAGCTTACAATAGTATAGGAAGTTGACTTTGTTTGCATTTTACTTTTTTTTTTTTTGTTTTTTTTGTTTTTTTTTTTTTTTGTTTTTTGTTCTTTCATTATTAATTCATATTTTGAAAAGCATGGTAAATGTATCGATGAACTATCTCTAATCTAAAAATGGACAGATGTATACTGTCTTGGGATAACTTCATTCAACTAACATGAACTACAAAAACAAAAACAAAAACAACAAAAAAACAACAAAAAGCTTCAACTAAGTTAAGTTACTAACAGAATATGGACTGGTTTGAGAAAGATGAAGATGTCGAACTATGGGTCGAGGTCTACATTTAGCGAGCAAGCGTTGGGCCTTGGGCATAGAGACTGCAATGGCTTCTGTCATATCCACCAACTCGTCGCCAGGACGCTCCCATTCAAAGCACTGGATCAGTGAGCCCATTACAAGCCCAATCACGCGAAGCCCCAATCCCTCTCCTGGACAGCCCCTTCTACCCGCCCCGAACGGCATCAGATTGAACCCGTACTTGTCACTTTCCACCCTCTCAAACCTCTCCGGATCAAACTTTCTCGGCTCACCCCAATTCTTCGGGTCGTTATGAATCGCCCATAAATTCACGTACAGCATAGTGCCACGTGGGATATGGTATCCTCCAACGCTACACTCTTTTGATGACTCATGGGGTACCATCAGTGGACCTGGAGGGTACATTCGTAAGGTTTCGTTGATGATGCCACGTAGGTAGGGAAGGTTTGCCACGTCAGATTCGTCAATCAGACGGTCTTGCCCAACTTGATCGTCAATTTCGACCTGCGCTTTCTTTAAAACTTCTGGTTGGTTCAACATAAGAGATAGGGCCCATTCCATCGTGTTCACTGATGTTTCCGTACCTGCAGCCAACAGAACCTGTCCATGTACACACTAAATATTAAATATTCAAACAGCTACGGAATTAATATAAACACTATAAATACATTATTTCGAATAAATAAATAAACAATATAAATACATATACCGTACATAGCTTTAAAAATAGTTTAATTAAAGTGTAATATTTGAATTTATAAGTCCGTGTTTGTTTGATACCTACATTCAAAGAGTTTCTAGTTTGTGGAGTTTCAATTTTATGAGGATTACAAAACTCTAAAAATATCTAATAAATCTCTAAATTTTTTATTTTGTATTTATGTCTAGTAGAACCTTAAAAATTTTCAATTTTGTGTCTAGTAGATACATGAATTTTAAAATTAAAACATTGAATAGCTCAATGACTTATTAGACGTAAAATTGGAAATTCAAAGACTTATTCGACACAAAGTTGGAAGTTTAATAATTTATTAGATGTTTTTTAATGTTTTTAAACCAAATAAACAAAATGAAAGTTGAGAGACCTATTAAATACTTTTAAAAGTTCAAGTACTAAATAGTCACAAACCTAAAAGTTTAGAGATTAAATATGTAATTCTAACTTTTTAAAATAATAATAGTTATTTTTTCCAAAAAAAACAAAAGTTTAAGCTTTTTAAAGATAAAAATAAATTATTGGAATAAGTTGACTACGTGGCCAAAGCTGAAAGATATTAAGCTTTTTAATAGGAGAGATTAGTTAGTTTAGGGTCGGTTGCAAGAATAGCAATATGGACAAAAATAATTGCAAATCTAGCAACCCACAAAAAAAAAATTGCAAAAATGGCAAAATCTAATAGTTTGTGTGTTGCATTTACTAAAATACCCCTCCAAATTTTCTATCAGTGTTTGGTTGTTGTTATTTGGTTTTCTGTCAGTGTTTGGTTTTTGCTTTTCAGTGTTTGATTTCTATTGTTGATGCCAAAATCCGGACAGAAGACTCACCTGACCTTCACGTGACACCAACAGTGAATTTGTAGGAACTGGGGAAGACGTGACCTGCAAGACCAGCAAAAATCGCTGCACACCGGCGTGGTGTAGGCCACACCGCCTCCGATGCCTAAGTCAGAAAACTGAGGAGAAGCTTCAGATAGTATAGGGGAGAGTCAAGAATCGAGTTTTCGAACCCTTCTTCCGTGGTGAAGAGGGGGTTTTATACCTGTTTGCCCTCCTAGGGTTTTTTAGGAATTCGGTGGCGTTTCGGGGCGAACCAGGCGAAACCGGGGCGATTCGGGGCTTTAGGGACCGAAGAGAGGTCACCGGGCTCGGCCCGTGCAAACGGGCCGAATGGGTCGGGCCATTTTGGCCCGACCCTTTGGTCCGGTCTTCCTCTGGGTCGGTCTCTTGATCCTACCTCTGCCCGATTGTCCTCGTCAGCTCTTTGTCCATCTGTGTGGTCCAAAATCACCTATAACACCTATAATCGTTCGTTTTTGCTTTATTTTTCAATGCTCCATTTCACCATGTATCATCATCGCTAAAGATCTTCTATCACTGATAGAAAAGTATCAGTGATAGAAAGATTTTCTAGAACTCACGAAAAGTTTTTCTATCAGTCTCAGTGATAGAGATAGAAAGTTTTTCTATCACTCATAGAAAGATTTTCTATGAATGATAGAAATTTTTTCTATCACTCGTAGAAAAAATTTCTATAAGTGATAGAAGATTTCTATCACTGATAGGTTCTATCAGGGATTGAAAGATTTTCTATCAAGAGTTTTCTATCATTGATAGAATATCTTTCTATCACTGATAGAACAGTAAAAATTTCTATCAGTGATAGAAATCTTTTATCACTGATAGAAAGCTTTTCTATCGGTGATAGAAAGTTTTTCTATCAGTTATAGATTATATCGGTGATAGAAAGATTTCTATTGGAGATAGAAAGATTTTTATGGGTGGTCAGAGATTGAAATATTTTTTATCAAAAGTTTTTCTATGATTTTCTATAAAAAGTTTTTTTTATCACTGATAGAACCTATCTCAGTGATAGAAAGCTTTTATCACTGATAGAAAAAGTTTCTATTAGTGATATAAATCTTCTATTCTATCAGTGATAGAAACTTTCTATCACTGATAGAAAATTTTTCAACCACTGATAGAATCTATCAATCATAGAAATATTAGTGATAGAAACTTTCTATCGCCGATAGAAAATTTTTCTACCACTGATAGAATCTATCAGTGATAGAAATATCACTGATAGAAACTTTATTCTATCAGTGATAGAAACTTTCTATCACTGATAGAAAAATTTTATACCACTGATAGAAACTATCAGTAATAAAAAGACTTTCTATCAGTAAAATAAAAAATAAAAATAAATAAAAAAAACTGACGAGGAAGAAGAGATGGGCACACAGGGGCAATTTAGGAATATAAAAATTTAATTAAAAAATTTTGCCATATTTACAAATATTTTTAAAAATTGCTATATTTGTAATTATTTACCTTCATGTTGCCACCCATTACAATTATCCAAATGGGTTTCTTATCCACCGCAGATGGGTGGATATTTAATTTCATTTTCTTTTTGAAAAGAATGAATAGTTAGTTTTTCTCATTAAAAAAAAAAATGAATAGTTATTCAAATACATAGCATTTTTCTAAAAAAAAAAAAAAATCAAATGCATATCAAATCAATATTCTTATCTAGACAAAATAATAATAATAATAAATGCTTTACAACTGGATACCATGTAAAGTTCGACCACTCATGTAAAAAAATCGGTGATATAGTCGTATAAAATAACATTCTCTTCTTAAAAAAACACACATTTCTCTTCTGTACTGAAAATAAAAATATTTTTCTTTTTTCTTTTTTGGAATCACCCATCTCCATTCACGACAAAAACTTTCAAGTCACCCAAATATTAATTATATAATTTAAACCCGGAGTGGCCTCTACGAGACAAATTAACCATTGAAACTCATCACCAATCACATTCACATCTTCATAATTTCGTATTATTTTAATTGCTTTTGTCTTTTCTCCGAATCGATGCTTTAATCTAAGTTGAGTGACACCAGAACTTATGTGATAAACGGAAACTAAAATAATTAAATAAAGACTAACTATTGAGTCTTAAACTAAATCACATAATGAACACGAGTACAATTCAACTCACATGAAACATGTATTGTTGATAAAAAAGAAAAAGTTAGATATTCAAATTTTTTACGTAGGATAAAGAAGAGAAAGAAAATCACATGCATTATAAACATTTACCTATATTTTAAGAAGTCTCTAATATGTCCTACTTTAAATTATTTGAACTAAAATAATAATAAAAAAACCAATTATTTAAAGATGGTGTACAAAAAAAATAATTAAAATTTCAGAAATTCAAATTGTGATTCATGCATATCCTTGAACAAAATATGTACAGACTATTTTTAATATATGAGGTAGACTTATTATATTCAAAAACCATGTTATAGTGTGTGATTCAACATAAACATTCTCATAAATTATCATGTCCAACGTCAATTTTTAATGTTGGTTTAAATATATTCTCAAATTTTGAATTTTGCATATGTGAGCTAGTTGAATAACACAACCAAAGCAATCAAGGTTAAATTGAACACTAAATAAAGAAGAAAAATGATTACCAGCATCAAGGCTTTGATAGTTTCGTCATTGTACTGCTCAGGTTGAGATTCTTGTAGCTCTAACAGTACTTCAATCATCGTCTTCTTCCTTCCATCGCGAAACGAATCTCCAGTTTCAGTTTCAACAACCATTCTTTTCCTTTGCTGGTCAATCAAAATCTGCATGAAAGCGTCTCTTCTTTTGTGACATTCCATAATCTCATTCTCCACAGCCGATCCAAATCCCAGCCACGACATCAACGGGATAAAATCTCCTATATTTGACTTACCACTCAATCGAGTTGACTCAGCCTGTAACTCTCTATAACGTCTTGCCTCGTCAGCATCGTCCACGTCATCACCGTAAAACCGCTTTCCGACAATCATCCTCAACATGATGTTATAAGTCAGATCGAAAAACGCATTCTTCATGTTATGCACCTGGGTTTCGCTTCTCGCGAGCCTCCGAATCAGAGACTTGACCTCTTCGAGACGGACGGTCGAGAGCATCTGAAGGCGATGAGTGGACAAGACTTCAACGGTGGAGATTCGGCGGAGGTTGCGCCAGTGGTCTCCATACGATGACCAGACGAGGTTGGTGTTGTTGTATCCGAACCACTTGGATAGGAGGAGGCGAGGCCGGTTCGCAAACACGACGTCGTTCTTGGTCAGACATTCTTCGGCCGCGGAAGGAGACGACACCACGAGAACTTGGCGTGATCCGAACCGGAGAAAGACAACCGGGCCGTACCGGTTCGAGATCTTGGCCAAAGTCCGGTAGAGGGGCTTGTTCAGAAGGTGGAGATGGCCGATGACTGGAAGTGACGGGAAAGGGGTCGGCGGGAGGTTTCGAATTTTGTGAAGAAACTGCTCTGTTAATGTGTACAACACTAAAAACAGTGGAATGTATAAAAATATAGCTCCTAAAACTCCCATGGCTTCACTACTATCACCCACTCTTCCTCCCAACACTGCATCCTTCGAAACTTTGCTGCTTACTTAAATAATCAACCTTCTACTGATACTGACACTGGTTTTTTGTTATAAAATATAAGTTAAATTACAAATTAATTTAAAATTTACAGACTAAATATGTATTAATCTAAAAGTAATTTAGAAACTAAACTTGCAATTTTGAACTAAACTAAAAATGGATTAAAGTGTGTGTGTGATGTTGGTTAATTGGTTGCGTATAATAAATTATTCTATCCAAATTTTGATTTTCTTGCCTGTTGTTAACTACAAATGAAAGGTTAACCAAAATGACTAAACAACGATTTTTTTTTAAATAAAATAAATGCGGATTACGACTTTTTTTTTTGACTAGTCGGATTACGACATTATGGTGGTTGTTATGTGACTTTATATCTTGTCTCGTTTATTTTTTTAAGCGGTGGCTTGTTGTTTCTATGCGGTTAAAAAGCTTGTAATTTGTGTTAAAAAATTCATTGAATTCGGGACTTGCGGGCCAGGAAAAAAAGAAAACTTGGTTGTTTTTTTGCAAAGAAAGAAGGCAGAGTTTCTAATGCTGTAAGATATTCAATGAGGAGGGAAAAAATAATGGGGCGGTGCAGAGTACGGTCGGGGGAACATTGTCGCGATGCGACGGAGACGGCGGGATCTTGCCGGAATTTTGTCATTTTCCGACTCAGTTGAGCAGAGCATCAACTGAGGTATGATGCCTCGTCTTTCAACATCAATACAAACTTTTAAATATATCATTATGGGCTCTTTGGCTTGATGAATGAGCTGTTTGTTTTTTCACTTTTTTTTAAATGTATTTATTTTATCACAATAAAACAGGGGAGCCGAATGAGAATCAGTCTCAACGTTGGTGAACAAAAGGCAGATAAACTAAAACAAAATTTCTTGACTTGGGTTAGTGACAATGCCAGTATATACATTTTTTTTTTCAATATATTATACCATGAATTCACAAATTGAGATTCAATCTACGAACTCCTTTAAAGATATGTATACATGTTAGATTATTATTATATTGGATATGTTTTTTTTTTTTTTTTTTTTTTCCTTTCTTTCTTTCTTTTAAGAAGTTGTATGTTGGACGTATGCTTTATATTCCATGTTCATATGTGTGTTTTTCTAGATTTGATCCGTAAGGTTTAAAAAAAATGATTTATTCTCCTATATCTTAATTAACAGTTTTGTATTATATAGTTTTATATGGGTGGATATTGTAAGTAGCTGGTGGCGAATATAAATCGAAAGAAGAAATTAAAAGAACTAAAGAAATGAATTCCGAGGAAGAATTAGAAAGAAGGCTACTCAATTTTTGGTCGATATAAGTGAATATTTGTTGGGATCCCATATTGAAAATATAATTGGAGATCTCACAATTTATAAGATGTATGAATTACTATTTTTATTATCAATTAGTTTTGAGATGAAACCTTAATATGATATCAAATCTATGAAACTCAATTCTTATACTATTGACTAAGAAGTCTGACTGAGTACTTATTGTGATTGAGCCTTATGTCCCTTATCTCATAAGATCTGAGGAAGTAAATGTGCGACATTTGAACGAGGTCGACAAAGGGCGTGGAGGGGCAGAGCTTTAGGCAAGGTGAGTCCAACACCTTCGGTCATATCAATAGCTTTTCCACCTACTGCCTCCCACTCAAAGCACTGAACCAGCGATCCGACGGCCGATCCAACCACGCGCAGCCCCAAGCCCTCGCCGGGACACCCCCTCCTCCCGGCCCCAAATGGCATCCACTTGAACCCCTCTCCCTCGCTTCCAAATCGGTCCGGGTTGAATTTCTCCGGCTCCACCCACACGCTGGGGTCGTTTTGGATGGCCCACACGTTTACGAACAGCGTCGTCCCAGCTGGGACCTGGAACCCTCCCACGTGGCAGTCCTCTGATGATTCGTGTGGGATCAGTAATGGGCCGGGCGGGTACATTCTCAGAGTCTCGTGGATCAGGCTACGCAGGTAAGGAAGATGGGCCAGGTCCGATTCCTCCACCATCCGATTGGATCTTCCCACCACGTCGTCGATTTCCTTTTGGGCCCTTCGAAGACTCTCAGGGTGGTTGAGTAATAGTGACAGCAGCCACTCCATTGTATTGATGGAACCCTCTGTTCCTGCTAACAGCAACACCTACAAGCTTCCAAATCAAGAGTTATATAAGTGTTGAATTGAATCAAGCCAAAAATGATGTTGAGAGTCCAGCAATCTAACTCACGAGCATGAGGCCTCGGATAACATCGTCCTTATAATACTCAGGTTCCGTTTCTTGCAACGACAGGAGAACTTCGATCATGGTCTTTTTACCATCCTTTTCGTTAGAACAACAACTACTATCTTTCATATGTTTCCGATGTTCGTCGATCAAACTCTGCATCCAAACATCCCTTTTGATTTGCAACTCCCTCATACTATTTTCGAGTCCTTTAGAGAATCCAACCCACCTCACAACCCGCAAAAAGTCCCCCAAATTAGTTTTGCTACTCAACCGAAACGTTTCCTCTTGAAGCTCGCGAAATCTCCCTGCCTCCTCCGAGTCCGCCACGTAATCCCCATAATACCGTTTTCCTGCAATCATTCTCATCATGATATTGAACATCAGCTCGAAAAACTCTGTTCTCAGGTCCACGACGTCGTTTTTGGCGCTGTACAACCTCCGAATCAGCATGCGGACTTCGTCGAGGCGAATGCTGGAGAGCGTCTGGAGGCGGTGGGTGGAGAAGATTTCTAACGATGAGATTCGGCGGAGGTTTCGCCAGTGCTCGCCATAGGGCGCCCAGAGGAGGCTCGTGTAATTGTACCCGAGGTATTTGCCGCCTATCAGTCGAGGGCGGTTGGCGAACACGACGTCATTTTTTGAGAGGCACTCCTCGGCGGCTGACGGGGATGAGACGACCAAGACTGGTCGGAATCCGAACCGGAAGAAGAGAATTGGGCCATGCTGGCGGGAGATTTCCGATAGGGTCCGGTGAAGAGGGCGTTTGAGGAGGTAGAGTTGGCCTATTATGGGTAGAGAAAGAAATGGGCTCGGGGGGAGGTTTCGGATTCTGTGAAGGAAGTGATTTGTGAAGATGTGAAGTGTTAATAAGATCAAAAGGTATAAAAATGGGATCGCCATGGACCACGGTGAATTGATGAACTGAAGTTTTACATGTGAGAATGATAAGTTTTATTGTAACTTCAGATGGAATCATCGATGGAGATAGTAAATAGAATTATAAGTTTATAACCTGAAGGTTCTGAATTTGTGGTGGTGGATAAGTGGAATTGTGTGTAAATCAAACAGAAGAATCCACTGATAATAAAAAATGGGAAATTATGTAAAGGCACAATGGGGCATGGGCAAATGATGTGATGGCAATGTGGAGGGCATGATCATGATGATCCCTTGGGTCATTCGCCGCCATCTCTTCATGGGCCCTGCCCACTCAGCGCCCACTTGGGCCCATCACGATGCCTCGTGCCCATTGCTAAACGGATCGCAATTCGCAATTCGCAATGGACGGATCAGATATCCTCCGTCTGTCTAAATTACAGGTGAAATCAATGGCTTAACAGTTCATTCACCTGCTGTTCTTTTACTTGAGAAATTTCACATAAACAATTTCGTTCAAATAAGAAATTCTAATTTAACTTAAATTTTATATATATATATATATATATATATATATATATATATATATTTTTTTTAAAAAAAAAAGAACTTTTAAGAAAGTGTCTATACTTTAAAAGTTTTTTAATAGCCCTAGATTTTTAGAATTGTGACTTTTTAATATGGGTAGTTTTTTTAAAAAACTTTTGGAAAATATCTTGAAACATTTAGGGTTGCATGTATTTAATGTATGTTTAGATATGTATTTAAACTGAGAAAAAAAAAACAACAACAAATAAGGACATAACTCAACTGACATAAAATTCTGTTATGAGAGTGTCCATTTTAGTTGAGATGTACTTAAAAAAAACTTCTAATAGATCTGTGAACTTTTAACTTTGTATGATGGGTCACTTCGGTAAGTTAATTTGATTAGTTTAACACTTGGTCGACAAAATGTTTGAATATGCTTCAAAACGTTAATTAAAGGTGAGATGCAAAAAAACATAATTGTTTATATGTTGTTTTTAATAGCCACTCCAATCTTTTCTATCTCTATAGTTTTTTCAATGGGGGATAGATTTTCCACACCCTCTATTATAATTTCAATTTTGTTTCAAACATACATTCATCTGAAAAGTTTTCACATTGGTTTTTTTTATCATCCACATAGTTAGCCCCAAGTCTCATTGTTTTTGTCCGTGGAACCATCTGTTTGAGTTAACTTAATAATTTTTTTTTTTTTTTTTTGAGGGAAGTTAACTTAATAATTGATCTATATATGGGTAATAAAATAAATCACAATTGTATTTGGACTATTTAACGAGTCTCATAATAGTTTGTTAGGCTAAGAAGAAACCAACCCATTGATCTCAAATAATTATGAAAAATCCTAAAATCAACATATATATCTATGATTGTGGTACTTAATACACAATCTACTTTAGCCTTCTATTCCTCATTTGATAGTGAGTATTGTACATCTTTTATCGAAGTTGCACAATTAAAGAAAATCACACACAGTATAGATCCACTATTATTGCATATCATTTAAATTTTCCTTACTTATTCATATGATCACATGTATATTGAGTTTATAATAACACATGAGAGTGAAAGATTCGAACCAATTAACCTTTTGATTGATGTTATATATCTCATTAGCCAGTTGAGTTATACAAGTTAACACGTGATTCTAATGTCCTTAATTTGGGTAATTTTAGATTCATTGAGCCATGCAGGTAGAATAAATATGAATTATTAAAGTCGTGTCAATTTGAATTGCCTACATCGATTCATAGCGAAGTGTTGTACTGATACATGGGTAATCATTGTTTTCGGACTTCAATAACATTTCTTATTGTTCTGTTGTTTCCTTTGAAGTTTGAATGCAATGATTTATTTTCTTCACATAAAATATGTTTGCTTCAAATTTCTCTCACAACAAAAAACATCTGCAAACAAAAATAATAGATAATCATAAGATTCATTCAATTCAGCTGCCAATTTGAAGACTAAAACACGAAAGAAATTCAAAATACATTTTGCCACATGAATTGGACTACAATTGTAAACTCCCATTAGTTTTATTATTGGAGTTTAACTTTCACATGAGTTTAATTGAATATATATTTATTTATTTTCTTAATTCAAAGACGGTTGAAGGTGAGAAATTTGAACCACTGATTTCGGTTGAGAGTACATGTCAATTTCTAGTGATGGATAAATTATTAAATGCTCTCAGTAATGCTTCGGTACAAAAGTGTCATGCTTCTCCAAGGAGCGCGAACCTTGTTTTTTAAAATAGTTTCAATACTACCTTCTTTTTTTTTAATATATATATTCTTTTTTCTACTTTTCTAAAGAACCCTTCAGATTAATGTGGAATAATCATGTATTCTGATTTTAAAATTTGTGCATATTAAGTTAATATTAACAGCTGAACAGAACAGAACAGAGCAGCCTGATATTGTCAAAGCTGCGCTTTGAGTTCCAATTTATTTTAGTTGAAAACTCCCATAACGTCATCGGAATCAGAAATTTCACCGTCGGTTGTAAGTTGTAAGAAGAGTTGAAAACGAGATTTAAGGTTACAGTGAAGAAAAATGGGGAGAGTGAAGCTTCCAATCAAGAAGATTGAGGACGTTTCCAGACGTGGAGTCACTTTCTGCAAAAGGAAAAAGAGACTCATCAAGAATGCTTACGAATTATCTGTTCTCTGTGACATTGATATTGCTCTCATCATTCTCTCTCCCACCGGAGAACTCAGCTTTTTCTCTGCAAATCCAAGGTATTGCCGTTTCTTCAACTTTTAAATTGTTTCAATTTATTAAAACAAGAAAAAGAACCAAAGATAATCTATATCCACGATTAAAAAACACACACACACACACACTTCTTTTTCTTTTTAAAAAGTTGTTTTTTGTATGTCCAAGAATCGATGATGTGTTGGATCGACTCGTCAATCTCAGTGTAGATGAACGAGAAAGGTCAGCAGATTTTTGGCCTTTTCTTTCTTTCTTTCTTTATCTTGGTATTTTTGCAACATATTTTGGGCTAAATTAGCTTTCTTGTATCTATTTTGGACGGTTTTCAAAAGACTGCGGAATAAAGAGGTAAATATTTGCTCCTGTGTCAACCGCGAAAATGCAATTAAACAGTCAGTATACATTAAAAATGAACTGACACGTTTTATTGAGCAGTTTCTCATTATGTGCAAGGACAAGTCGATGCAAGAAAGCAATCCACCACAACAACACACGTCCAGGTTCTAATTTTTCATTAATCAATTTAATGATTTGGTACTTTCTTCTAATGAACAAATAACAAACAATAATGACAACAATCATATTTATAAACTTAGCTATAGAGTAGTCAATAAAATTATAATGTAATATGCAATATTGTCGACAGAGTGAATCATATTAGTGAAATAGCTTATATTCTTATGTGTTCTATCTATTATAAGTAAATGATATATTTATTTTGTAAAGATATTTTATTTTACAAAAAGAATAATTCTTCATGTCGAGTTATTGGATGATTATTAATTAAATAATCGCTTTAATGGGTTCATGTGAAGCAGCGGTGGTAGCAATGACTACGAGCAACGCATAAAGGTACACATGAAATCCACTTTCGGCGGTGAGATCGAGAGAGTAGAACTATTTGCTTTCCGATTTTGAGGGTTTTTGTTTTTCTAATTATAATTACTGTTGAACACGACCACAGAATATTCAGCATGAAGTTCTCACCAGCAAATCTCAGTTACGGGAGCTAAGAAAAGGGCTTGGGTAACGTGTAAAGCAGCAATTGTACTTCAATGTTATCTGTTCAATCTGAAGAAAAATTTGAAGTTATTTTGATTGTAAAATTTGTTCTGGATGGTTCAATTCTAGGGCATTTGAAGGCGTTTTGTCCAAGATCAGAACGATCGGCGAGGCGGAAAATGTGGAGAAAATTCTCGAGGAAACCTTGAGGAAATTGCTTGCGCACAAGGTTAGTGGTTCTGTTTTTGACTGATTGATCGATCGATTCTACTGCTGTTCTGAATTTTGGATAGATGGCTGAATTTTACAGTTTGAGTGATAAATTCTGCAGCGAGTGCTCCAGCAGCAGTGCAATTCCTCTGAACCGTCGGCGGAACTTTTACGCGTACGTAACCCTAACCATCCACAGTTTACGTTTTCAGTCGGTGAAAGATAGGGAAACAATCGGCGTGGTTCTGTGATTCAGCAGGTTAATCAGCCACTGCAACCGCCTTTGCTTTCTCCGGCGAGCTCTGAACATTTAGGAGCGACGTTGTTCTCCATTTTGTATCCGCAGGAAATCCGCTCGCAGCTTGAGGCCGGTCCGAGTTCTTTGCAGGGATACCGACTTCCTCTGCTTTCGCCGGCGAGCTCTGCGCATTTAGGGGCGACGTTTCACCCCAGTTTGTGTCCACAAGCAATCCGCTCGCATGTTGAGCCCGGTCCGAGTTATTTGCAGGAAAACCGACTGCCTCTACTTTCTCCAGCGAGCTACGAACGTTTAGCAGCGACATTTCTCCACAATTTGTCTCAACAGCCACAGGCAATCCGCTCGCAGATTGAGACCGGTCCGAGTTATTTGGAGGAAAACCAACTGCCTCGACTTTCTCCAGCGAGCTATGAACGTTTAGGAGCGACGTTTCTCCCCAATTTGTCTCCACAGCCACAGGCAATACACTCGCAGATTGAGGCCGGTCCGAGTTCTTTGGAGGAAAACCGTGTAATCGGGTACGTGAATTCATCTTGGAATCGATAATGGATCGTCTCTGTTAATAACTTGATTGTTTCGTCCTTCCCTGACCGACCTTCTTCTCGTTGAGAGATTAGATCGGGTCACTCGCGACGTGAGGATGGCACCACAGCGTCGTCTTCCAATCTTCTTCCGGAACATAATACGATCACTGAAAATCTCGACATTTTCCAGTGGAGCGACCTCTTTCCCACCGATCCCTAGAAATCTCGTCGATTGTTCCCGACGGAGATAACGGCGGTCCTGGAATCCGGTCGGAGTTCCCGGGTAAAAATCGATTATAATTTTAAATCGTTGTAAAAGAAAAAGATAATACATTTTAAAATCCAACCCAATATAGAAAGAAAACAGAAAGCTTACCCATTACAAATTTGAACGATTCTTGGCCACACACAGAGTCTGCCAGAGCTCTCAATGACTTTGTTTTTTTCTTTTATATGAGTTACTTCTAGTAGTTTGTTAGTATTAGTAGAATCCGTTTACATGTTTAATACAATAGAAACATTCCATCATCAAGTGAATAGAAATGTGTAAGCCAAGGCAAGAATTGTTGTGCAAAAATTCACCACAAACGCCTTACCATAAGAAAAGAATTCCCCTTTGTCTCATTAGGCTAAATTTTGGGGCATCCAATTGTGTGGGGTCGTAGCCACCCGAAAAGCCGCTCTCTTTTAGCTTTACACTGTGTCATTGGAATACAATTAACATTTGTCATTGCTGAAACAGGTTAAGATCTCTAGCTACAAAGTGGTGTCCCATTCATATTTGACTTCCTGTCATAAAACGCGTGGAATTTTTCAGCCCCCAAAGTACATACAAATTTTATAAAATATAGAATCAATATAGTCTAATTACAATTATGTGAATTTAGAATTCACCTTTTCAATTTTTTGCTGTTTCAGGCCTGCATGGTCAAGATACTAATCTTCTTCACACTTTTTTCTTTTGCATTTTAATATAATAGATAGCCCTTATTATCCATGTTTGGTTTTGATTGTGAGTTTATAACCAATCCTGCTTAAGGTTCAAGCTTCACTAATTTTAGATATGATAGAAACCAAATGTTTGTTGCAAAAAAAAAAAAAAAAAAAAATGACAACGTTGTACAACTATAAGGATCTAAGATTTTTACTTACTATAACCTAAAGTTTGCTTTTAATTAGTTCAAGCCATTGGTGAGAATGGGGAACTATAAAATGATGAAAAGTTATCATTGATATTATTATTTTATTACTTCCTTTTTCACAAATATTTTCAACCGTACATTTTTTCTGACTCCTAAATTTGACTCACTTTTCTGATTGGATTTGGGGAATTTTGACTCTTAATTGCTTGGTTTTGTTTAGGGTTAGACCTTTTTATTTAACTGAACTTTGGGTGCCTTGTTCATTGTGAAGTACAAGAAATTCATTAATAAACTGATGGGTAAATATGTAATTAAATTTGATAAATTAGAAAATTAATCCAGATTGATTCAATGATTGAAAAATAGTTTTTTTTTTTAAATTTATATAAAGATAAAGAAATAAAATAATTAGATTTGGACATTTGGTAGAGGAGGGGCGGGCGACCCCGTCAAATATTGGGATCCTTCACAAAATAAGAAAACGCTGGCGTTTCACTTTAAAACCCGGGAAGTACCAAAATGGGCAAAGTCTGAAAAATTTCAAAATTGAGGCTAAAATCTCAAAGCTTGTTCCGAATGGAAGAGCGCGCAACCTTAATGTTTCTGCGGATTTACTTTATTTCGTTTCGTTCTTTTGAAATCGAAAACTGGCGCTTTCCGTTTTGCCAAAATGAATTCCCAATTTCTTTCTTAATCTTAGTACATATTCTACCCGCGCCAACGCCCAAATCTCACTTAAACGAACCTTGCCCTTCTCCTTCTCAGTTGCTTTTTCCAGCCCTTTTCAGATCCGAGGTCGACTCAAAGTATGGCGGATAAGGAGAATATATTTCGAGTCACTCGGGGTTCTAAGAGGAGGGCGGCGGAGGCCGCTACCCCCGACGACCGCTCCGCTAACAAGAGGAGAGTTGTACTCGGAGAGCTTCCTATTTTACAGAATGCAAGTTCTTCCGTCGATCGGAAGTCCAAGCCCAGAGCCACCAGGCAGAGACGGAGAGTAAAATCGAGGGATACAGCGGGGACCAGTGCTGCTGCTGAAACCAATACACTTCCGGAACCTGACTTGAACTTATCGAATGAGGGGAATTCGGACGACCCGCAAATGTGCAGGGTTTACGCCTCTGATATTTATGAGTATCTTCGCGCAATGGAGGTCTGAGTTTTTTCCCCTTTATCATACTTCTGCTTGTTTAATGAGATTTGTAGAACCCATTTCTACTTAATTGTAGATTACTTGCTCTGCTATTGATGCGAATATTCACGGTCTTCCAGTTTAATTGCTCCTAGTTTAAAATCAAAATTAGACTTAGTTACGGGGTTTTATTTCGGAATGAATTGTATTGGTCCAATTTTCACGAACACTGATGCAAGAAGATTGGTTGCCCCCTTTGTGTTTATTTGTGTGATTGGGGGGGGGGGGGGGTGGAGGGCATCAATTTCGTCAATTGGTTGGTGGTTTATGATCCATGATCGTTATTTCCTATCTTAATTTGAATCTGATTAATGTGGAAGTTCGTGTGTTGGGGGTTTCTGCTTTCCTGGATCTTTTCCTATCCTGATTCTTTTTGAACATTCAGACTGATCCGAGAAGAAGACCCTTACCAGATTACATCGGGAGGGTACAAAGGGATATAAGTGCCAATATGAGGGGAATTCTAGTGGATTGGTTGGTTGAAGTTGCAGAAGAATACAAACTTGTTTCAGACACCCTCTACCTCTCTATTTCATATGTTGACAGATACTTATCTCTAAATGCAATCAGCAGGCAAAAACTTCAATTGCTAGGCGTTTCTGCCATGCTCATTGCCTCGTAAGCCTGTCAATACTCCTCACTGTTCTTTTGCCCTCTGGCTCATTCTTGCTTCAAATAAAATCCCCAATTAACTAGTTTCTTATTGTATGTTTGGTACATAGAAAGTATGAAGAAATCAGTCCTCCACAAGTTGAAGAATTTGTTTACATCACAGACAATACCTACAATAGAGAAGAGGTAATTCTCTACTCATCTATTGTTTAATTTTCTGTCAATCCTCTGAAAGGTTTCTTCATAATTAAAAGTGGTTGGATCATAGTGCTCTGTATTTATTTTGATTCTGAAGGTGGTTGAGATGGAGGCTGAAATATTGAAGTCGCTAGAATTTGAACTTGGAAGTCCAACAATAAAGACATTTTTAAGGCAAGTGCAGTCCTCTATCTGTTTTTGCTTGTAATTGTGCAAATTGTGCAGCACTTGCGTGGTTCAGTAACTTATGGAGCATTATTTTGATGTGCAGGAGATTCACAATGATTGCTCAAGAGAGTTATGAAGTAGCGACCTAATTCTCTGTTGATTGTAAGGATGTCTAACATGAATTTCAGTTACTTATTTCTTATTGTTTTTTGCAGTTTAATACTTTACAATTTGAATTCTTGGGCTACTATCTTGCTGAGTTAAGCCTACTAGACTACAACTGTGTCAAATTCTTACCGTCTCTCATTGCTGCATCTGTTATATTTCTAGCACGATTTATGATCCAACCAAAGAAGCATCCTTGGGTAAGTTTTTTGGAACAGGGTTAATATGTTTCATATTATTTATGGGTAGGGATTGAGCATGTGTAACATATGTATATCATGTAGACCTCCAGGTTGGAGCATTTTACTGGATACAAGCCAGCTGATATGAAAGATTGCGTTCTACTGATACATGATTTATACCTTAGTAGAAGAGGAGGCGCTTTGGCAGCTATAAGGGAGAAATACAAACAACATAAGGTATTTTCATGTTTAAATGTCCACTTTTTTGTTGGATAGAAAGGTTCTTATCATATTATGAAGTTAGAAAGTTTTATCTTTTGAGAGGTCTTGGACTTGAGCACTGTTATTAATATTTATTTCATCCGTCCCTGTTTTATTGCAGTTCAAATTTGTGTCTGTCATGCCTTCACCTCCAGAGATCCCTATTCCATATTTTGAAGATGTTAGAATATGACTGTACAAGATGTCAATAGTAGATAGGAACTTACGATATGGGAGTGAATAGAAATTTATATTAGATAGGAATCAGAATTCCAGAGGCACGGTTCAGTTTCGATCTGCACAAGCTCTATGAGGCATTAGCTGATGGGCGAGTGTCCACTTGGAATGGAACATTTTTGTGCACTGGAACGCAAGCCAAAGCATGAAGGCAAAGCTGGAATATTTTCCCACAACATTTATTGCATTTTCTTCCCTTGTAAAGATTTCTTTTGAAAAAACAGATAACCCAATGTGGCTCACATCTTAGATTTTAGGGCGTGTTTAGTACTGTACAAAATTCAGCAATGCACATCATGCATTGGGCCAGAAGCCCAGTTCAAGCATATAGTTGTCAATTTTTTTTTTTGGTTTATACTCTATTTTTGTCCATATATCTAGTTCAGTAGATTTTTTTTTCAAAAATAAAAACTGGGTTAATTTTAGTTTGTGTTGTTAATTAGCTGTTAAAAAAACTAATAAATTGACAATGTAACATTTGAGATGAGTAAGCACCCTGCGATTATTTTAGGTTGAATTAAGGATTTGGAATGATTTTTTAAGTGCTTAAACAAATGTTTTTAAGTGCAAGAAAATGTTTTTAAATACTTAGAAAGTCATTTCAAACAAGCACTAAATCCAATATTTCTTGTGGTTGTGTTTTTTTTAAAGGTTTCTTTAAATGGAATTGGGGCTTGTACAAACACTATCTGTTTTTTTTCTTTTTTTTTTTTTCCTTCTTCCTTTGGTTTGGTGCATAAATCATGGACCTATGGAAATCGAACAAAGGCCAAGAAGAAATTGATTGAGAATGCACCATGAAAAGAAACCTTGGAAGAAATATTGGGATTTAATCAACTGCCTCGACTTGAACTGATTTGGCCTAGCAACTAAAATGAGTAAATGACCACGGGACGCTTGTTCATCTAAAGTGAGGTATTATCAAAAGTTAGAAAAATATCTCAAAGAGTAGAGAATTAAAAAATTTTAAAAATAGGTAGGTAGAGAATTACCTATTCTCTATTATAGGCATTGTCTGTGATAAAAATTAGAAACAAATTCTTCAACTTGTGGAGGACTGATTTCTTCATACAAACGTATAAAGAGAAACAATGTTAATTGGGATGATATATTGAAGTCACTAGAGTTTGAACTTGGAGATCCCACAATAAAGACATGTTTGAGACTAAAATTTTGAAGTAGATAGACTAAAAACATTATTTAGAATGTACATAAATCACATGTGTAATAATTGCAAGAACTAAAGAGAGTGCCTTGAAAAGCATCAAACATATAGCATATTGTCTTGTTAAAAATTTTGTGAAGAGGAAAATGGGGTAACTTGGACAAGGATTGGTGGAAGGAAGAGGGAAAAGACAGAAAGATGAAAGAGAAAGGCAAAATGGACATGGTACAAAGGGTTTACGTAGCCTTAAAAGTGAGGCTCTGTCTTGAGAGGTTGAAGGGACTGAAAGCTAGAAAGAAAAGCAGAATGGAAGAAAGAATATTAAAAAGGCTTCTGCTGAAAAGGAAAAGGAAAAGTGGCATCAGGCCTCGTCTCGTCTGCTGTGTTGCAGGTTGTCTACTCGATTGCATTGCATTGCATTTTAACCTTACACTTTTCTTTATCCTTCTTCTACACTGCCATACAAAGCCATATCACTTTTCCCTCTGACCCAAGCTGAGTTTTGAGAAGACCATTCTTAACAAGTAAGCAGCTGGGTTGGTTTTGTCCTCTGTCTCTCCATTCTCTCTCGCTAACCACTCCGTTTCAACTCTCAATATGCCATTTCCACTGTCCTTGGAGGCTCGCCTGCTTCTCTTTATCGCGCTTTTCTCTCTTCTCCTCTCCGGGGAAAACAGAGCGACAATGGGGGTCGTCGTCGATCAACAACCACCGTCGAAATTGCAGGAGAACCACCGGAAGCATCTGCCGCCCCCGCCCCCGCCGTCACGACACTCATTCAGTGCGCTCTTTGCGAGCAAGAGGAAGGTTCCAAACACTTCGGATCCACTCCATAATCGTTGAAGCTCTGTGGTTTGAATCCTTGGGATACATTTTGGTCAAAATGGAGGTGTTGACTCTATTGGGAGGCGTGGCCACGTGGACTTGTGGTTTGGTTGGGTTCCTTCGGACACCACACACACGCTCTCAGCTTTTTCCTTCCTGGTGGCCACCTTTATGGGGAAATGCGTACCTTGTTTACTTTTTCAATTCATTTTTGTAAAATTATTCAATTAAATATAAACTCTTCAACACATATCTTTTCTCAAATTCTCCAGAATCTCTGTGTGGCCATAGTTTTTCTGATGTCCGAATTTCTCTTTAAACCTCAATAATCTTTCAATTTTATATTGTTTTAAACATATCAATACATTCGTGAAGTAAAATTAATTCTTAGAGATTTAGTATTGTATAATTTGAAATGAACATTTTGAAGGATCTTGCTTTTGACAAGTTTATTAACATTTCGTAGTATATAAAATATTGTGATAAAACAGAGTAAAACATTATAAATGAGGAAATCAGGAAATAACTAACTCATACAAATGGGGTTCTAAGGCTGATACAATATTTTTTTACTAATTTCTTTCTTTTTAAACACTTTTAGTATAATTTTTCTTTAACTTTCACTATCTGTTACGTTTTTTTTTCCATTAATTTATTGATTTTTTTTTTTTTTTTTTTTTTTTTTTTTTTTTTACAATATGTGGGGAGGAGGATTCGATATAAAGTTATGCGAGTGGTGGAGTCCTCGTCCGATGGCGTCAATGACGTTTTTGAGCAGCTCCCACCTTCTACACTAGAAGATTTCGTTTTTTATGGGTAGCTGTTTGGCCTCTTTGGCTTTCTTCCGTAATTAAAGAAGATGGTGTTGGTGTAACAAACTTTTCGTTCTAATTAGTGAAGTCTTCTTTATAAAAAAAAAAAAAGTTGCACTATCTACGAACAAATATACAAAGTTGATATTATTAATAGTTGACATTTGTTTTCTAGACGTTTCCCAATTTTAAAATGTCTAATAGGTTATTAAATTTTTAATTCTATGTTCAATATCTTTCCATTTTAAAGAAGATCTTTGACTTATTTGATTTTTTTTTAATAAAAATTTATGGATCTACTTGAAACAAAATTGAAATTTTAATGTCTCATTAAACATAAAATTCAAATTTATATCTAATAGATCATTTAAAATATATCAAGAATCTATTATACAATAAAAAAAATCTCAAAAAGAGAAAAAATAGAGAGCAATGGGACGTGGGCCTACATGATTGACAGAAAGTTGCCGACAAGACCAACAACGTCCAGAGGCCCAAAGAAAATGGCTATCATTTCATGCAATAGCAATGGGACAAAGCCTCGCCCGCTCTACGTGTCATTTTTTTTCCCATTTTTCTTTTTGGCTTACCAACTTTGTCAAATTTAATTTTGACTGTGGGTAAGTAAAAATTGTGATAAAATTTTAGGTTAAAATACCATTTCGATCATTTTTCTTAAAAATCTTTTAAGATTGAACACTGTTCTAATTGACCAACATGTACCTCTTAGCATGTTTTGTCTTTACTTACATTTTTCTAAGAAAATTTTTAGGAGGTCACTTGACATAGACTTTATCAAGCAAAAACACTTTGGAGTTTCTATGTTTGAGTCACCAAAAAAAAGTACACCCTATGTTTATAGGTAGTTATTCTCAATTCATTTAAACTCATTTTGATAGTATATTTTCATATCTTTAGGATCCCTCTCATTTAGATGAGTTTCAATTCATTCATGTACCAACAAATATATGAGTTGAAAATAAACATTAAACAACATAACCTAGAACCAACACATATCTCCACAATGGTATGATATTGTCCACTTTGGACATAAGCCCTCATGGTTTTGCTTTTGGTTCACCCCAAAAGGCTTTCATACTAGTGGAGATAGCTATCCTCCCTTATAAACCCATGGTCATCCCCTTATCTAGCCGATGTGGGACTTTGGTCGCACTCCCAACATAGAAAGTCCTAATTGAAGACACATCCAGAAAAGGGTTCGAAAGTTTAGCTACCAAAAAACACTCTTACTATTTTGATCTGACTTAAGCATCGGAGTGGAGGTGGCCTACACCTGTACAGTGGTTTTGACTGATCTTGCAGGTCACGTATTCTCCGTCTTCAACAAATTCACTGCTAGTGTCACATGAATGTCATGTGAGTTACTTTCGCCAAATTTTGGCATCAACAAGTATCTTTTGAAATAGTGTTGAAAGGAGAATTTGGAAACAAAAGAGTAATTGCAATCCTAGGAAAGATACTCACAAAATAAGTATTGAAATCGAGGAGCGGAAAGATGCCCGCGCCCATGCAATTACTATTAGGTAGAGTAACATAAATTTGTAAAATATTTAGTAAAAATTGTAAATTTAGTGAAAACCTTCAAACGATTACTTCTATTAATACGCCAATGTTTGGAGGCAATAATTCACCACTAGGGTGGTGCCCCATGCGAGTTCCACGGCTAAAAGTCATTTTGAAAAAATTTCTAGTGTTTGACAACCACTAAAAATGACTTATTACAAAATCATTTTGAGAGAAAATTTGAAACCAACATTTTTTTAAAAAGAGTCTTTAGTATACAATAACTTTCATATAAAAACAGCTATGAAGAAATGTAACCAAAAATTCTAAACAATTTTTATACAAAATGTTTTTTAAAAAATGCATTCTTGAAAAACATTTAAATTAAAATGTATTCCAAACGGATTCTTAATCTAGCCGTAGATAAAATAGTTAAAAAAAAGCCAAGTCAGATAGTTCACATGGAAGGGAAGATTGAGAATTTTTCCAGAAGAAAGAAAGAGGATGGCTCTGACTGGGAGGGTTCGAGAGTTTACTCTGTTTTCTTTTTTAATCTGTCAATTTATCTCGTCAATGCATGACTCTCATATGAACGGAAATCTCAATATTAATTCAACCACTATACTGCGTGACAAATTCATAATCTTAGGATCAAAAGTCAAACATAGTCTAGCAGTAGATATACTCTCGATAAAGATATTAGAGGTTTGAATCCGCTATCTAAATGTTGTTAAATTTAAAAAAAAAAAAAAAAAAATCATGATTTTAGGTCAAATGATAAATTTGTATAAAGATAATTTTGACTATGAACCTTTTGTTATTCCATATCAGAAAAATAACAAAACTCCTTGTTTTTTCGTCTTTCTTAGAAAAAAGGCGTTAATCTTCTTCAACACGTTGTACGTTATTTGGCCATGCTATCTCTCTTTGTTTTTCTAGTATAAAATAGTATGGTCTTTTTAAATAGAAAATAATTACATTTCTTTACACGTGAGGTCCAATTTTACTAAAAATTGAAGGTAACATAGAAGTGTAGTGTTGAAGATCCCATATTAAAAAGATAAATATAGAACTCACCATTTATAAGATGTATGAGTTATTTCTTTCATTACCAATTGTTTTTTAGATGGAACCTCATGTTATCTAATATGATATCAGAGTCTATAAAATCTGAAAAATTGAATAAGAGTTATTCCTCCTTTCCTACAGTGGACATAGGTCGTCATTGCCGAACCATTTTACATCGAGTGTTCATCATCTTCGTAGAGAGAGAACTTGGTGAGAAATTTGCCGGTGTGTTACTCCATTTGTATGTCTTGAGTGATAGTGCTTTACACACGGAAACCTGAGAGTAAAATACGTGTCAGCTTAACAAAGTTTAACAAAGTTCAAACGGGTATTTGGTCCAATTACTCTTCTCATTGTCAATTGGGAGATGAAATCCTATGATGTGTAATATATAGATTGATATACTTATAATTAATGTTCCATGTTTAAATTAATATAGAATTATTAATTTTGAATTTTAATCGATAAAAACTGAATTTTGTTTTTAAACGAAAGAAATAACGAAAAACGTGAAGAACATGGGAGCAAAGGTTTGGAGTGGTGAGGGCAAGTTGCATCTAAATTTTGGTCTTATCGGTATGCTGAAACAAAGATTCCCAACTTGCATTTAAAATAGAACGTCCAATGTGTTATTTCTGTAACAACACTGTTCTCCAACTTTTTTCTTTATTCCTACACAGTATTCCCCACTCTTATGTGCCTGATATTTTTATTATCCTTGATAACAATCTATCAATTTTTGTTCGCTCCTACCAGTACTCATCTCTGCACTTTAGGAGACCGGGCATATAATATATACAATAATATATTAAGATTCACGTTTATTTTCTCTAGCTACTTTATATTTTTAGGGTTATGCCTAAGTTTGTGATAGTTCGTTCAATCCTAATTAAAAGTTTAAAAAGAGGGTTTAAAATTGGCGTTGCCATTGAGACTGAGAGGTTTAAAATGGTGGACAGATGAAGAACTCAAAGTAATTGCAAGAGAGTTTCTCCGTCCAAAAGCAGATAACAGCGCACTAGAATTGTTAGACCTACAAACCCATTATTAACAGGAGATGTGGGATTGAAGTGGAATCAAATCGTTATTGCAAGTCCAAGTCCTAATTAAGAGTTTGAAAACGAAAGCTTACCGTTATAAGTCTTCCAATTAATCATCTCACATGTCCCAACTTGTAATGCAAACTGTTCACTTTTTGGCGAGTTCTTTTTTCTTTTTTTAGCAAAAAATATCCATTCATTAAAAACATTGCAAATACAATTGAAATTACATCAACAATAGGAATTAACTCCCATTGACACAAACATGGTAGAAAATTTGACAACCACAACATGGACCTTCTAAGAACTATAAAGCTTCTTTAGCTAGAGAATCAGCTCTTTGATTTCTAGTCTTAGAAATATGAGAGAAAGTTACCGAATCAAAATTCTTACAAGTATCTTGAATTTGCACAATTCAATGATAAACTTCTGGCAAAATTTGATGCACCTCGTTAGTCATGTTGATCACATTTAGGGAGTGTGGTGGCCTCCGGTCGCCGGACTTAGGAAGAAGAAGAAGGAGGAGGGAGAAGATGGAGAAGAAGAAGATGAGAGAGAAAGAGAGAAAGAATAAAAATAATAATTAAATATTAATATTTTAATATTTTTTATTTAAAAAATAAAAAAATAATAATTTTTTATATTAAAATAATAGTGCCACGTCCGTTAAAAGTTAACAAAAAAATTTGACGGCAGGGACCAAAGTGCTCCTTAACCCAAACCTCATGGACCAAAAGTGTATTTTTCCCAAAGAAAAATATTAAATGGGACCATCACAACGTGATTGTCCCTTTTTTCAAATTGTTTGATGTAGGTTCGTTTGCTTCCTAACACAATTGCAGGATACAAAATTGAGATACTTTTAGAATTTATTTTTTGCACATGTGCAAAATTACCAGCTGTAATGGTCAAGATAATTAAATCATGTTTGGATGGTTGGATGCGATATTTTTAGTCCATGTGAATTTTGAAAAGTTAATATGGTTGAAAGAAAAAGATGTGTTTTCTATGCTAAAAAATCCCATCTCTCTCTCTCTTGATAAAATTGAAAAATCTTATCTCTAAATTTGAAATCTGTCAAACAAACAATGATGAGCTTATTGAATATTTTAAGCCAAAAGATTATTCATCCTTTTGTCGTCACATTTGATTTCCATCTATAAAAGCATGCAAACGAAACCATTTTCATCGCACCACCCAGAAATTCAAACAAAACATAATGCATTCATCCATGGAAGACATATTCTTCTTCTCTAATTTTCAGATGATCCCTCTCTTCTGGCTTCTTCTAGCTCTCGTTCTCGTTTTCAAATTCAGAAAAACAGAGCACAAAAATCTCCCACCGGGCCCACCTTCCCTTCCGATAATCGGCCACCTTCATCTTCTAAAAGAGCCATTCCACCAAATGTTGCAGGATCTCTCTCAAAAATACGGTCCAATCGCATCGCTTTCACTGGGTTTCCGCCCGGTGGTGGTCGTATCCTCCCCCTCCGCCGCCCAAGAGTGCTTTAGTAAAAACGACATCATATTTGCCAGCCGCCCTCGCATGATCTCCGGGAAGATCCTCAACTACGATTACACTGCGGTTGGCGCCACCGCCTACGGCCAGCACTGGCGCATCATGCGCCGCATAGCTACGACCGAACTACTCTCCACCCACCGTCTCAACTCCTTGGTTAACATCCGACAGCAGGAGGTTAAAGTATGGCTCAAAAGCTTGTTCCGAATTACGGGCGAAAGGAACGTTCGAGTGGCGATAAGGTCGAAATTGACGGAGCTGTCCTTCAACATAGCGTTGATGTTGATGGTTGGGAAGCGGTACTTTGGGGCTGATGTGGAGGATACTGAGGAGGCAAGGGAGTTGAAGAACACGATGATGCAAGTTCCTCTACTGAGTGGAGCATCGTATCCAGCTGACTTTTTGTCGGTTTTGAAACTGATTGATTATCAAGGATTCAGAAAGAGGTTGGCGAAGGTGAGGGTGGACGGAGACGCTTTTGCACAAAGTCTTATTGATGAACGTCGGGAAAAGAAAGCTTCATGTTCACCGGAGGATGACAAAGAACGAAAGACCATGATTGACAGTTTGCTGTCGTTGCAACAGTCGGAACCTGAGTATTACAAGGATGATATTATCAAGGGTCAATTCTTGGTAAGCAAAATTCTAAATCCGGGTAACAAGTATTATTTTGATAACGTTCACTAAACTATAACAAATTCAAAAGTATGCCGTCAACTTTTATTCAAAAACTAATTTCTCATTTTTACATTTTAAAGACCAACACTTTGATACGTTGTCAAATATTTCTACCAAGTTTAAATTGTTGAGGATAGCACATTGAAAAGATAAGTGAAGAACTCACAATTTATAAGATATATGAGTTACTCAACTCATTGTCAATTGGTTTTGAGATGAAATCTCATGTTATCTAATATCAATGTTATGTCTAATAAGAATTAAAACCTACTAAAAGGGTGTTTGAAAAACATGGACCAAACTAATTATAATTTAACCTCTGAGGTGAAAATTTGAAGCTCTAAACTTTTGGTTGAAATAAATAATATGTTAATGAAGGAAGTAAATTTAATTTGAGAATGGTAATAAATGAATGATACGTGTAGACTTTGCTGGCTGCGGGAACTGATACAACTGCGGGAACATTAGAGTGGGCGATGTCACTACTCCTGAACCATCCAACAGCGATGAAAAAGGCATGGACTGAGATAAACGAGGTGGTTGGGGAGCAACGACTGGTAGAAGAAGGTGATCTTAACAAGCTGCACTACCTTGAAGCCATAATCAACGAGACGTATCGATTATTTCCAGCACTTCCTATACTGGTCCCACGTGAATCATCTGAAGACTGCACAATTGGAGGGTTCGACATTCCGAAAGGAACCATGTTAGTGGTGAATGCATGGGCCATCCATCGAGACCCCAAAGTGTGGGAAGATCCCAATTGTTTCCGACCGGAGAGGTTTAAAGAGGGGGAAAGTGTGGAAGTTAGTAAATTGTTGCCATTTGGAATGGGGAGAAGGGCATGTCCAGGGGCTGGCCTCGCCCACAGGGTCATTGGATTGGCGTTAGCGACTCTGATTCAGTGCTTTGAGTGGGAGAGTCTTGGCCAACAGAAAGTAGACTTGTCTCAAGGAATTGGACTCACCATGCCCAAAGCCACTCCTTTGGAAGCAATGTGCAAACCACGCACTTCCATCATTCATTTACTCTCACAGCTTTGATGTCATTAATTATTTCTAATTATGCATGTTAAAATATACTATGTGCTTGCTTCTCGCATAATTATGGGGCGCCAAAAATTCTAGTCCCGCTGCAGCTCATAAGGAGAGATGTCTGATTGTACTCAAAATTGGCTATTGTGTGTTGTATCTAAAGTTTGTATATGCTTGTATGATTTCAAGTTTGCGTCCTAGTATGAATCTGGAAAAGGAATGTCATCCAGTAATAAAGTTTGCCAACTCTTCAATTTTTATTTATATATTATATATATATATATATATATATTTTAATAAGTTAATCAATATTAAATTATATTTCTCCGTGGTATTTTTTATATATACATTTTTTTTTTTTAAATAACATATAGGCTATGAGAAAAAACTGCAAATGCTCCAAAAGAGAAATAAAAAGATGATACCTATTAAGTATTTGTTATTGCTTAGTCAACAACTTGTGAATATGATTAAATTGGTTAAAATATATATTCTAAATTAAAAAGTTCAAAGTTCAAATCTCTATGCGTGTCAGTATTGAACGGAACCGAGAAACAACATAAGAAGACGACAACCTATTCTTCGTACAGTAGTGTAGAACTCAAAGCTTCCATTATTGTGCTATAAACTGTTGATTTTTATTTATGCCAACCCTATTTGAAAGAAATTATTATTTGCTAATCACACGTCTTTGCTAATGGACAATCTTTTTTCTTTTTTCCCTTTTTCATAAAAATAAATCGTTCGCGGATGATGATGATTATTATTATAATAAAACATTAAATTATCGGGATGAGAAAATTTGAATAACCTTCAACACAAAGTTAGACTTCTGACCTAATTTAGGGGTTAGAAGTTAGTCTTTCAATTTTCAATTTTGTAGATTGTATTTAATATATATATCAAATTTAAAACATGTCTAATAGATTTTAAACTTCAATTTTATATCTAATAAGTTTGTAAACCTTAAAAAAAAATTTAAACATATTCCAACATTATTTTTAACAAAAGGTTCACGGATTTATTAAACATAAAATTGAAATTTGTAATATTTAATAGAATCTTAAACTTTTAAGCTTGTATCTAAAGATATGTGAATTTTTCAAAATATTTTAAATAGATCAAATACATATTAAACACAAAATAGAAACTTCAACGTGTTAGACCTAATTGAGAGTTTAAAAACATATTAGACTTACAATTAGAAATCTAAAAATTTATTATTAGACAACACAAATTTGAAAGTTCATAAATGAAATTAATTTAATCTTAATTATATATAAGCATATTGGTACTGTTCCCCATTTGTCGACAATTGGTAAGTTTTGTTCATTATGTAAGTTCACTGGATTCAATTTTCAACCTACCCAATTAGTAGACTTTTGTGAGTTTACCGACAAGAGCATAATTGAATGTTTGTTGATTCGAATTCTTCCACTCCACATATTGTTTAAAAAAAAACGACCATCTTTACAAGTTGATCCAACCATTTCAATTAAGGACAAATTTTCCTGCTATTTGGCAGCAGAAAGTTCCTATTGCTGGACACATGTGTGATTTATTTCTAAAAAAATTTAATCTGGTCATTGTATCAATTCATATATTAACAAACAAATCCAAAATCCATCGGTCTGTTCCCACCGCTTTTTCTTGTATAAAAGCATGGAATCGAGGCCATTTCTATTTGCACCTCCAAAATCCATACTCATCCATGGAAGCTGACACACCTTGGTTCTCTCCTTTTCTCATCTCTCTCTCGCTTCTCTTCACTCTCATTCTAATCTCAAAGCTCAGAAGAATAAACCACAAAAAACTTCCACCCAGCCCACCTTCCCTTCCGGTCATCGGTCACCTCCTTCTTCTCAAAGACCCTTCCCCTTTCCACCGACTGCTGCAGAATCTCTCTAACAAATATGGTCCCATTTTATTCCTTTCAATCGGTTCCCGTCCGGTGCTGGTCGTATCCTCCCCCACCGCCGTCCAAGACTGCTTTACCAAGAACGACATCGTTTTCGCCAACCGCCCTCGCCTGCTTTCTGGCAAGCACGTCAACTACAACTACACCGCAATGGGTTTCGCCCCCTACGGCCACCACTGGCGCAACATGCGCCGCATAGCCACGACGGAGCTCCTCTCCAACCACCGCCTCAACGCGTATCTCAACATTCGAGTGCAAGAGCTCAAGCTATGGCTTAAAAATTTGTACGGCGCGACGGGGAAAAGTGGCGATTTTGTTCGCGTGGAAATGAAGTCCAGACTGAACGAGCTGTCTTTCAACACTGTGATGAGGATGATTAGTGGGAAACGCTACTTCGGCGCCGAAGTGGAAGATGCAGAGGAGGCCAGGGAATTCAGGGAGATTATGAAGGAGCTTTTTGGGCTAAGTGGGGCGACGAATCCGGCGGATTTTTTCCCAATTTTGAGACTGATTGATTTTCAAGGGCTTGAAAAGAGGATGTTGAAAGGGAGTGCGCGAGCTGATGCGTTCCTGCAAAATCTGATCGATGAACTACGAGAAAACAGAGCTTCACGTTGGCCGGAGGAAAAACAGGGGAAGACCATGATCGAAAGCCTGCTTTCGTTGCAAGAATCACAACCTGAATATTACTCCGATGATATTATCAAGGGTCATGTTCTGGTAAGTCCAATCAAATAGTAGCTTTGACTTTAGGATTTTCTAAAGATTTAGTACATGTAGTTTCAATCTTGTAAATAATTTGTTTGTATATAACAATATAGCCTTGGTACAAATGTATTGTGTACAATTTTGAAAGTAGATCATTGCTATTATTTTTATGAAAGCTAACCAAAAGTATTGTGTAAGCTTAAATGAATGATATTTGTAACAGACCATGTTGGCTGCGGGTACTGATACAACTACGGGAACGATAGAATGGGCGATGTCGCTACTTCTCAATCATCCGACGGTAATGAAGAAGGCTTGTACCGAGATAAGTGAGTGCATTGGTGACAATCGGATGGTGGAGGAAGCCGATGTTAGCAAGCTACAATATCTTCAAGCCATAATCTACGAGACTCTTCGGATGTTTCCAATAGCTCCATTGTTGGTGCCACACGAATCATCTCAAGACTGTAGAATCGAAGGATTTGACGTACCCAAAGGAACGATGTTGGTGGTGAATGCATGGGCCATTCATAGGGACCCCAAAGTGTGGGAGGATCCCACAAGCTTTCGACCCGAGAGGTTTGTGAATTGGGAAGGTGTTGAATCGTACAAATGGATACCATTTGGAATGGGGAGGAGGGCATGTCCAGGCGCCACCCTCGCCCACCGACTGGTGGGATTGACATTGGCAACTTTAATTCAATGCTTCGAGTGGGGGAGAGTTGACGAAGAACAAGTAGACTTATCTGAAGGAACTGGAATCACTATGCCCAAAGCAGAGCCTTTGGAGGCCATGTGTAGAGCTCGCAGCTCCATGCTTCATTTACTCTCTCACCTTTGATTTCACTAGGTTGCTATTAGAGAGACAGAATTTAGTTCTCATCCTTTTAAAAATTAATATTTAATTTCATTTCTATAATTTAATAAAACCTTTTAAAGAGTCTCTATGGTTACTAATTGAATAGTGACTAATAGAAATGTTAATGGCGTGAGTATATTGAATAGTGACTAATAGAAATGTTAATGGGCTGGGGACATGACATACTCAATTTATTAGCTACTTCTAATGGTAGCAACTAGCAACTATTGATGAGGTTTTATTAAACTAAAGAGATGAAATTCTAATTCTTAAAACCATATAGGAACTAAATTTTTACTTTCGTGAAATCATACATGCTAAATATGTAACTTAATTGATTTTTTCTTAACACCATACCTTTAGAAGTCTACCAACATGATCATAGCTGACATAACTCGTTGTACTAATGATCAAGTGGTCTGTGATTTGAGTCCCACACCTCAAATGTTTTTGGAAAAAAAAAAAAACTTCAACAGCTCTGTTCTAAAATATAAACTCTATGCTAACACATACTTATATGTCATGTCTATTACGTCCCACAAAATTTAAAGTTGGATTTTCTACCAAGATAATCAAACGAGACAAATAGAGACAAATATGGAACGTTGGCCTATAATGTTATGTACATAAATCTCGGATTATGATCAAATGTTTCTTTTCAAAAAAAAAAAAAAAAAAAAATCTCGGATTATGACAATTTTAGGACTCTTCTAACATTATCGCTTTAGAAACTCATTTAAGAATATGAGTTGTTTTAGTTGGTTATTCTTAAAAAAAAAAAAAAAAACATTTTTAGTTGGTATGGGTAGATCTAAATTTTAGGACTAGTTGCAAGGATAGTAATATGAGCCAAAAAATTTGCAAAAATGACAAAATCTGATGGTCTGCATGTTGCATTTACTAAAATACCCCTCTAGATTTTCTATAAGTGATAGAAAGAATTTCTATCACCGATAGTCTATCAATGATAGAAAAGATTTCTATCAATGATAGACAAATTTTCTACCATTGATAGAAGATTTCTATCAATGATAGAAAGATTTTTTTTTATCACTTCTATCAGTGATAGAAATCTTCTAACAATGATATAAAAGTTTCTATCACTGATAGAATGTTCTATCAGCAATATAAAGTTTCTATCACGGATAGAAAAATCCAATATATAATAACGAAACAACTAGCTTCTATTAGTGATAGAAAAGTCATAATAGAACACAACAACTACAAAAACATATAGGATGACAACAATAACCTAACAACTAGCAAAACAATATGATATCAGAACACCAACACTTATAGAAACTTTCTATCACTGATAAATTCTATCAGTAATGGAAAGAAATTCAATCGGTGATAGAGGATGAAAATTATAAACCAAATAAAGAAATTTACTTAAAAAAAGGTTTTCAATCGTGTTGTTTAGTTTTCAATCTTCTATCAATAACATGTGATAGAAAGATGAGCATTATGAACTGAGAAAAAAAATATACTTGAACAAGATTTTCAATCGTGTTGTTTGGTTTTTGGTAGAAAAGTTTCAATAGTGATAGAAAATTTCTGTCACTGATAGACAATTTTTCTACCACTGATAGAATCTATCATTATATATATATATATAAAAAAGAACAGACAGACGAGGATGAAGAAGATGAATGCTAGGGACAATTTGAGAATATAAAAAATTCATTTAAAAATTTTGCCATATTTACAATTATTTTAAAACATTGCTAAATTTGCAATTATTTACCCTAATTTTGTCCCCTGTTACAATTATCCGCAACTAGCCCTAAAATACATATGTATCAAAGTAAAAAAAAAAAAGGCAAAAGAAAGAAAATGAGAACTGACAGCCATACGACGCGCTCGATGGACCGTGGAGTTTCAACTTCCAAATTCAAACTCCCAACGAAACCATTGATGAGTTGTCGGCTTTACAACTTTCACAACCCACAGCGAATCATTTCAACCGTCGGATTCTCGGGGATTTATCATTTCCGATCATTTCTTCACGGTGCTCCGTTGTTTAATATCCACCGCCATCCCTTCCCTTTCTTCTTAAGTTAACCTTCCTAATTCAAATCCCAAATCTCAACCTCAACCTCCTCCACCCTTTTCCTTTTCTAGTCTTCCCCTTTCCGCACAATGTCTGAGCCTGAGATCGCCGCCGTCTCTCCCACCGAACACGATTCTACCTCCCCGCCGACGAAACCGGCAACCGACTCCCAAGGAGATCAGGCCAAGGAGTCAACCAAATCATCCAAATCGTTCAACGCCTCCTTCAGCATTTGGCCCCCTTCGCAACGCACTCGCGACGCTGTCATCAAACGTCTGATCGAGACTCTCTCGAACCCCTCTGTTCTCTCCAAGCGCTATGGCACTGTACCCCACGAAGAGGCCGCTGAAGCAGCGCGTCTTATAGAGGAGGAAGCATATTCTTTCGCCGCCGCTAAAGCCAGCGCTGACGACGACGGGATCGAGATCCTTCAGCTATATTCTAGGGAGATCAGCAAGCGCACGCTCGAGACTGTCAAGGCTAGAGCCGCGTCCGATTCTCCTGCTGAAAACGGTTCGTCTCCTGTTGCATCGACGACCACTAACGAGGAAACCCCATCTGTTGAAGAATCCTGATTTCTTTAGGATTTCGTGCTCGTAGACTGTGAATTAGGTTTTCCGGATGCTTCATGAGGATCTCTTCTACGGAGATCTGTTTGTATTGCTTATAAATTTCTGATGCTTACATGAGAATCATTACCCTTTACTTCAATGTCTTGGTCCCCCGCCCCATATCTCGACTCATTTTGTGCTTTTACATTTATTTTCTGTGCTTTACTATCTAAAGTCGTGGTTTCCTAACATAAGATTATTCATGATCTTCTTTTCCTAAGCATGTTTTGAATTAGAATGTGGCTAACTCTTCGTCCCTGTCTTTGGTTTAATGTCTAATTTTATTTGTTGCTCCGGCTCAGGTTGTATTGTGGGCGACTAGAAATAGGGTTTTAGTTAGTACATTGGTATTATAATAGGATGTGAGGCGCTGTGAAGCTAGAGAGATTCACGTGGCTTAGTTTTAGGTGCCGGTGGAAAATATACCTGCATGTAATCAAGAGTTCCCTTTTGTGATATATTTAAAGTCATTAAATTGATGTATGAACCTTGTAGTTCATAGCAGTAGAATGCGAGTTCCCTGATCTTTTTGTGTAGGCATTTATGGGTTTTGAACCTGCGCCTATTGATTGAAGTAACTTCTAACCTCATGTCGAACCCCTGGTGAAAAATGCATGCTTTGAGTTGTTTGGCAAGGTTCTATTGCCATTTTTTGTCTCATAATCCCAAGTCGACAGGCTTTGTCATTTTGGTCAGCTAGATATCATGAGTATTCCTATGATGTTCTACAATGATCTCTCTCTCTGTATATACCTGTGTTTGGTGTTGTATGATCAAATTGACATGATGCATACGTCTATATGGTTTCCATTTTTCCCGTCTTTTTTTTTTTCATTTTTTAATCTAGAGAGAATCATGCATGCTCTGCAAGATTCTGGTGGCTGGAATGAGTAATCAAATTGTGGCAAGATTCTCTCACCATTCGGAACATAACCACAAGTTGGTTGTTTGTTTTCGGTAAGATTTTGTTCAGCAATTTGTATTTCTGATTGGTGTTATCAAATGCCTTCCTTTTCTCCTGTATGGCGTATCATTTTATTATGTGAAAGTTGTATCTTCAGCTTTGCAGAATTACTGCCATTAACAAATTGTGCTAATGTTTTTGGAACATTACTCAATGTTCAAGATTTGCTAGTTTTACACGATGATCTGTTTGATACGTTGTACTTATTTTCTGATTTGTTTTTCTTTTGTGAATTTTCATTCTGTTTCCAGACTTTCATCCTATTGCGTTTTCCCCTTATTTAATGTTACGATTTTCCTTTCTCTATATGGATGTCAATATTACTCATGAATTTTCTTTGTGCTTTTTTTCCCATTCAAGAATTTGTTGATCATGAATTGTTCCCCGTGCTGTAAGACTTGTGTTTAGTCATGCTTCACCAGATTTTGTAGATTAGTTTACTTCAATTTGGTGTATAGACCAGTATCTGCGTTCTTGGGGAAGTATTAGATTTATGATGGGGTATTGTGCTTTGTCAGTTTATATTTTGTATTTCTGAAGTTTTTTAGATTTGTATCAGTATAGTGATGTACTGGAAGACATATAGTCTCTTGTTCCAAATTCCTTAAGCTCTATACATTCAACAGATTTCATAATTAGATTACATAGTCCTTTACAGAAGAGGAATAGTGAGAAACCTTGAATACTGATATGATCTGAGTTCTTGGAGCTCCAATGAGTTTCGAATCCATAAAGTCAAGTTATCAATGAATTGGGCTGGATCTGGATGGGTGACTTATGAGAATGATATACGGAATGAATTGGGTTTGAGAAGTGACATGGGGCGATGAGAGTGTATGGTTTCTGTTTGAGAATCTATTGTCTGTTGAATGAACTCGATGCTTTATATGTATGAACTTGATGCACTTTGAGACTTCATGAGCACCTCAAGAATCAGGTAGGACATGCTTTGCCTTTGATTGGCGGAGGTACACAAAACAGTTGTAGATTTATACTATATGATGCACCTGTTTGATGGATTGAGATGAGTGGTAGAGCAACAAGTTTGGAAACCACGAGATATCCCAAGTTTCGATACCCTTAGTCCTTACTCCTTACAAACCAGTTAGAAACATCACGTTATTGAACGACCCACTTCTGTTCATTTAAGATCATTGTGAATTATATTCTATGTACAGGTGAAAAGATTTCCCTGGAGAATTGATTCTTTACAATGTAGTACAAATTCCAGCAGAGAAGCCGTGTTCCTACGAAACCCCCATTTTACATGAAAGGGTGGAGGAGATAGGGATAGGTACATGGAAGTGTGATCCGCGTTCTCGCCTCATTTGATTGACGCTGATATTTCCTACACAAATCTTAGAAATCACACATGGCCATTCTAAAATTTTCAGGTAATCTTACGAGATTTTCGTAAGAAATAAACATTGCTATCTAAGAACTTGTCGGTCGGTACCAAGATTCTCGTGCGTGTCTGTTTCCAAGCTTTCTAGGATACCCCCGTCCCCCCCATCTTTGGGTATTTGCAGTAGAATGTAAAGACTAAAAGCACAGGAAAATCCATTCATGCTTACTTTTATTTTGTTATTGCTAAGTGTACCTTTTTCTTTTTTCTGAAAAGAACACCACGATGCGATTGTGGGGATCAGGTTTTGAACCTTCACCCTTCTTCGATGTAGTTACGCTCTTTGAGTTTGATTTGTACTTCCATCTATCTTCATTTCTATTTTTTTTGTAATTGAGATGAAAAATGGATAATTTTTGTGTTGAAAGCATATTTAAAATGCTATCCTTATAATGAGTCATTGATCACCAATATTTTCTTTCGTTACATCTCATCAACCATTAAAAGAAATTATTTAAGAAAATTATTAGCAATCAACTAATTAATTAAGACAAGTATGTTCAACTTCTTGAACTCAAATATATATAAAAAATAATAGTAATATAAAAAACTGAAGCTTTAAAATCAAGAGACTGAATTTGAAGTCATCGAACAATAACACATAAAACACGGTACTCCAATATTAATTTTAAGCCAAAAACGAATATAAACGAAAGCACGGTCAAACAAAACCTCGATTTCCACATTCGATTCCACTTTGATTCCATGTTGAAGCAAAGCAACTCTCTGTTTTTTACCCCTCGATCGACGAGGCCGCCGTATGCATTACAACCCTAATCTCTCCACAAAAGTAAAAATATTCCTTTTTTACCTTTTTCAAATGCCAAAAAGAGAGACAAATTCCCGCAATTCCTCGCTTTTCTTCTAGTCCTTGCTGTCGAATTCCAATGGTAATCTCTCAAGTTTTGTCAGTTAGCTCAATGCTATTGGATTCATGTTCTATTCAGTCCCTCTGTTTTTGCTCGTAGAAAAAAAAGGGGAAGAAAATGTACTTCTTCATGGACATAAAAGCAGAAAAACAAAAGAGCCCAACTTCAGAATAAAACTCTGTTATTCGAATATGAAGAAACAAAATCTCCCTCGCTAAAACTAATACAAAAGTTCCAATTTTTGTGCAGAATTATACAAAACAATGAAGAAGAAATGCGCAAAAATGGTCAATGCCCGGGACCTTTTTTACTAGGCCCAGAAGCCAACACGAAACTCAAGCTTCTAAATGCACTGCGACTACTGCTACTTAAAGAATTAACTTTTTCCATATAAGCTGCCACTCCAATTGGCTTCAAAGCTTCAACTTTCTCCTCCCCAACTGCTAACTTCTCTGCAACTGATTTTAAAACTCTGCCCTCAACTGCTAGAAAATGCGTTGAAGCCACCATTAACAGAACACCCACAACAAAACATAGACGTTTCGCTGATGCTGCGGCGCTCAATCCCATTGCCATCGATCTCCCTTTTGCTTCTGCTTCTGCTTCTTGTTCTTGTTCTTGTGTTGAGCTGCTAAGTTGGTGAGTCTCTCAAAGGACAATTTGGGATATATATAAGATGGAGGGGGTCAGTTGATTTTGGATTCTGAAGAATTAGGACGGTGGTTCAATACCAATAACGTGTGATTATTTGACTCTGCAGCCTTCCACTACTCAACGTTTTCAAATGCTCGTGAAAATATTGGTTTTGTATAACGATTGGGGGCAAAGGGTTTTACGGCCAAAGTTTCTTTTTTATTATCATTATTTCTTTTTCCTTTCTTGTTGTTGACGATTGACTTTTGTTAAATTAAACGATACGCCTTACGTTAAATTGAGGAACAATTTCATGCGCTTTTATTATTATTTTTTTCCACATTTGGCATGGACAAATTTCACGTGCATACCGACGGGAAGTTTTGACTTTGTGAAATTGTGGATTCTGCGGCTACGTGTTGGAATTTGATTGGTGGTTATATTCAAAGTTGTCCTTAGAAAATAGAAATACCCTCGGGTGAGGATTGGGATAGGGACAGAAATTCCAGCGAATGCCAGATATTAGGGATGGTTGAGTTATGAAGGAGAAAATTCCGACGGTTTCATTATTGGTATTAAGAAATTGAATTGGTTTTATTTGATTGGATTCACCAAATTCAAATGTAACTTTCCACCTAAAATTCAGAGGGTAATGTCTTCCATTTGGGCTTGGTCGATTTGACAACCACCTTACCCTTCACCATTGTCCCTACCACGTTCTGTTTTTTCCAGACACAAAAAAACATACTTTCCGGATACTTTTCCCTTTCACTAATCACTCTCACCTATGTTTTTTCAGTTGCCATTCTCAAATTATCACCATATAAACATATCTTAATTCTTTATACTTAAGTCTTGCTTCGACCATTAGAATAAGTTTAATTGTTGTGATTTCTCTTTTTATTCATTCATGTACTAGAAAGTTTTATAGTTTGGTGAGACAAATAAGTCATCACTTCCAATGTTTCTTATGACGAGTTCATATTATGTCAAACCTCTTAAAGCTTTTAAATAAATTTTTGGAAACTTCACGAATTAAACACACACACACATATATATATATACAAGTGGTGGATCTCCTTATTGATAATTAATAGGTAGATGTTATAATCACAAACATAAAAAGCGAAAGAGATTGTCCAATAACACTTGGCAAAATCAAAATACACATTTTAGATGTAAATGCAGTAACTTGTTTCAATGAAAAGGAGCTCCATATGTCAAAGCAACCAACACCCTTTTTAATATTTTCAACTGTCAAAGATTTCAACATTTAACTTTGAACATGTAGTGTAAATCAAAAGCTGCACGCTTCCTTTGTCACTTCACAAGAGACAAGTGCCCATAAATCAATCCCTCATCATTCCATCATCCATGTTAATCAAGTTAAAACTTAGGCCATAATTTACGTAACTTTTGTTTTTAATTAAAGCCATAACTTTTCAACACACAATCATAAATCATAATGATCTAAGGTTGTCTTGGCTATTGATTACGAAAGCGTTTGACCCATTTCGTACTTGGTATATTATCTAAAATTAAAATCCTATACAAGCCAGCAGATATGATGCTTGGCGCTCGTGATCAGCCAATAGCTTCTTCAAAGATATCATTAGAAATTTAATTAGTGCCACCATGTATAATTTAATTATAACCCAAATAATGGGGAAAATGAACTTTTTGCAAGTCTCGTGATCGGATTACCTTGATTAGAACGATGAAAAAAGCACATCGGCCACCGCCGCAGCCGGCGGTTGCGACGGTGGCCACCAAATTTCAGTTCATACAGTGGTGCAGAAATGCAAGAGCCGATTCTTCATTTATCCTGTGGCTCACGGGTTCAGATTCTCCCAAAATTCCGTATCGTTGACTTTCAAACACTATTCAACAGAGGCAATTTTCAATTTGGTGAGTTTTTTTGCAGCTCACCCACTTGTCACTTTTCAAATATAATTTAATTTCCGTCCAAGAAAATTTACAAACACATAGCAATGAATTTTCATTTTTTCTAATGCTTGTCTTGTTTGTAAAGTCGGTTGTTGGAGTGCTGTTAAATCACATCGAACGAGAGAATCGAAGATGGAGATATCCAATATCTTTCACAAAATTAAAGGGGCACTCACAATTTTCCCTTTCCCTTTCCCTATATATATTTATATGCTGATTACTGAATGATAATACATATGTTTGTTTCTTTCAAACGACATTTTGAGGCACGGGACGACACGTCGGAAATCTACTTCGTCCAGCCTAAAATGAAGTCCATCGTCATCATTATTCTGATCATTGGAATCGTGTGGTTAGTTAACGGGACCAATGGGTCTCGGCCATTTCCCGTTGGGCATTTTTCTACTGCTTCAGCCGATGCCTTGAAGATAATATCCGAAGCTTATTCAGGCCCAAGTAATCGAGGCATCGGTCATCGGAATTGACTCTTTTTCGCATTCTTTTTCAAGCTTATGTTTCCTTCATTTTGTTGTAATTTCATTTGTAGCCATGTCTGTAATTCTTAATTATTATAAATTCCTATCTTTCTTGAGGTAATTTTTCTCTCTGAAATTAAGTTGTTGATGAGTGTGGACTAGTAATTTTTGGGTTCAATTACAACTTCTCACCCATAATATTATGATTATGTTTTATAACTCTTAAACTTTAAACATAAGTCAATATGACCCTTAAAAAAAAACATGCTTAATACGTTTTTCAACTTAAAATTAATTGTGTCTAACAAATCTTTTGGACTTTAATGATACACCTAATAAGTCATTCACTTATTCAATATTTTTTTAAATTCATTCAAATTTATAGTTTTTAAAAAATGTTGAATATGTCAAAAACTTACTAAATACATTTAAAAATTTGTTAGAAACATAGATTTATAAAAGAAATGGTTTTTAAAAATCTTGTTTTTGTTTTTAGAATTTAATCATGAATTCAAATCTTTCTTTACAAAGAGTGAAAACTATACTAAAGAAATTGTGAGGAAACAAACATAAATTTCAAGAATAGAAAACTAAATCAAAATCGTTATTTAAAGGGCTAAGTAGTTTTTAAATTTTAGAAACCTACTAAACATGATCTACTATCACGAACAAAGCTCGTAATGTATGTAGATTTGAAATGGAGCGTTAGAATTGAAGTGGAATATTTGATGGTTATTGTGTTGATTAAAATGGACGCCAGTTGATTCTTTTTGTTTGTTTGGTGTTATAAAAGCAACGGATTGCTTCAAAACCTTTCGAAGTTGGGACCTAATTTATTGGTATAAATAGTTTGGGTCTAAAGTTGAGGGAAATTCAAGTGCCACTATTACTTTCAATATTAGCACCTTTTGTAGGTGGTTTCCGAGAACAAAGCAAAAAAGATACATATAGTGCAAAGAATATTTGTGTTATTTAATGTTATTATGAAAAATATGTCCATCCAATTACTTTAAATTTACATTTTACATGTTTTTTTAATACATCAATATTTTGGACGGGGGATTCGAATCTCTCACCTCTTAATCAAGAGTGTAAGTCAATTACCATTGAGCTAAGCTCACTTTGGCTACATTTTACATGCTTTTAATTCAAAGAATTTTAATCTTATGATAAGTCTACATGTTTCATATCATTTTTAAGTAAGGTTTTTTTTTTTTAAAATAATAATAAAATACTTAGAAACTAAGTTTTAAAACGTAGAAAATAATTTTAAAAGTTAAAAAAACAATGCATTTTACAGGTGCGGTTTCCACATATTATATTAAAAAAAAAAAAAAAAGAAAAAGAAAAAAATTAATGCCACCTTCGTTCATGTTGTCCTGTATTTTTTTTTTTTTTTTTACTTTTTCTATATGAATAAATTAATTCCAATTTAGTACAATTCCAAACTTTTATATCAAAATATAATGAATGGGATAAATATCTCTTTAAACAAAAGAAATATAGAAAATGACTCTTTTTTGAAAAATAGTCTCATTATAACTTTTAAACCATTGTTTCAGGAAAAAAAAAATTTTAAAAAAAAAAACTTTTAAACAACTTTTTACAGATATCTTATATTCTTTTGAAACTTCTCTATCTATAAAAAGATCATCATCCACATTTTTCATTTGCTCTTTCGATCTCTTTTTCTTATCTCTCTCTAAGTAGTTTCCAATGTGATGTATTCAATTTAATATTATTTAACGTTTTAGTAAATTGGCAGTGTGAAAAATCGTTGTATGGTAAGAGGACAATATTAGTTTGATTCTCTCAAACAAAGGTGGGATTTGTAATTGATTCTTACACATTTATTGCAATATTTTACTTGCTATGAGATATAATTCAATAATAATTGAAAATTTATTTTAGACGATATTTTAAAAGTGCCGCCTTTTTTTATTACGTATAATTGAATTTTTCTATTTATTTATTTTTAGTTCAGATTTTTTCTATTTATTTTAGGTAAATTATTGAATCATATATTCATATTAATGATCAAACATAATTTGTATTTTGAATCACTATGACGTCAAATATCTAGTGGGCCATTCATCCATTGAGCCCAATAATTAAATGAAACTCTAAACTAGGGTTAATCGAAGGTCGATCCACGTAAGCTCAATTAATAGTCTAATTTAATAATAAGATTAGCGAAATATTCCGTTAAACAAAGCAATCATTCCATAAAGATGAAATATATAAATAAAAGGATATTAATTTGTTTTCTTTTTTGTGAAAAAGGGGAAAGGATAAAATAGGAAAACAGAAATGCAAAAAAAGAAAAAAAAAGTGAAATAGAGAAAGAATTGTATGATAATGCCAAAAACATCGTTTTCGGGAACGATTCTCGAAAATATTGCTTGGAATCTTTGTGGCAAAAAACAAAAAACCGCACAATAGAATTATGAATGGGTAGCTGTAATATAAAGCAATGATAAAGTTACTTTGCTCCCAACTCCCAACTACTTCACCTTTCCCTTTTTTTAACATTTTCACTCTTTTTCTTTTTCTTTTCTTTTTTTGACTGAGTTTTATAGATTAAATAAATTATACATAATATCAATTATGTCTTTACAACTTTCAAAAGTTTCATTTTTACTTTTAGAGATTTTCTTTTTGTTAGAATAAGATGGAAATTGATGTGACGATTAAAAAGTAAAAATTGAAAGGTACACATGATATCCTTGCAATATCTTTCACGTAAACTTAATGTATAAAAATTAATCATGTAAATGTTTTTAACAATAGTTTTTATTTCAAAAAAAAAAAAAAAGAAACAATAGTTTTTTAGACGAAATAACTGGTAAAAAATATTTTAATCTTTGAGATAATTGTAAATAATATTACATGTTTTTAAATTTTTACTCGTTAGCAAACTTTTCAAGTTAAGATCATACTTGAAACGGTCCAGGAGTATTATGTATTACTTAATCATTTTTATATATCATTTTTGTGGTATTTTCTTTTAAATAAAAATGGGGTTTCTGTTTTTCTTTTCCCCAATGACCAACCAACCAAACCCACTTGTAATTTTCTTGCAAAGTCAAATCCACATGAACCAACCTCAAAATAAGGTTACATTACACTTCATCCAATTCTTTTGACTTTATGTTTTCATCGATTTCTTTTTTTTTTTTTCTTTCAAAAGTTTTAATGTCATCTCCTTGCTTCAACTTAAATAGATATAAGTTATGTGATATATTTTGTTATAGGCAATTTTGGACCACCCCGATATACAAGGAGCTGACGAGGACAACCGGAGAGAAATCGAGCTGAAAGATGGACCAAGGAGGCAAAACCGGCAAGTGGGACGGGCCAAGACCGAAGGGGTCGGGTTTTTGGCCCGACCCCCTGCTCGGCCCGCTCACGCGGGCCCACCGCCTTTGGCCGTCTTGGTTTCGCCTGGTTTGACCGAAAACGCCTCCGAATCCCTAAAAACCCTAGGAGGATGAGCAGATATTTATATCCCTCTGCACGGGACTCCGAATTCTATCCCTAAACACTATTCTATATTCTCTACTCTCTCCTCTTGCTCTTACTTTTCCACTCCCTACCGTTCTGTTTGCTGACTTAAGCATCGGAGCCGGTGTGGCGAGCACCACACCGGTGTGTAGGTTTACTGTTTTGCAGGCCACGTCTTCCCCCCTCTACAAATTTACCGTTGGTGGCACGTGAAGGTCAGGTGAGTTCCCCTGACCAAATTTGACCATCAACATATTTAATCTCACATATAATTTAATTTCATTTCTTATATGTAAGCGTTTAAATACTGATTTGATTCCTGAGAGAACTATTAATATTAATTGAAAAGGGAAGACATTGAAATGATTTCAATTCAAATCTCCTTTCTTGACACCAAAATGAAAGTAAACAAAATGAGAATGATAAATTGGTCCATTTAGTTGGTGATATGAAAATATAAATTTGAAAACAAGGGATTCAATGAAAATAAAGTTGTATTTCATGTTTTCAGATATGCGTTTGGTAGCAGATTCAAAAATTAGATCTCAATTTAAACAATTATTCAAACTATGTTTGATAATATATTTATAAACCATAAATTATTTGTAGTTATCCACCTAATACTAAGTTGAATATAAACTATTATTATACAATTTATACACATGTTATGTGCCATAAATTTTTCATAATTATTATTTTACAATATCATATAATTTATAATAAATTTTATTATACAAATTTTAATTTCACAAACATAAATTGAGTTTATAATGTGAAATATTATATTTATTAAAGTTTTTATATTTTTTAATTTAATTTGGTATTTAAAATTTTCAAATTCAAAATTTGGATACACTAGAAACATAAAAAAGTTGTTTTCAGAACATTAACTATTTGAATCAAAGAATCCGAAAATAGTTTTCAAAAACACATATGTGAAACGCATATTCATTGAATTCAGTGAATCTGAAAACATAAAATAAAATCCGTATCGCCTACCAAACATGCCCTTAATGATCAGTTTCATAAATGAGGAACTATAGTAAAAGTATAAATGGCCATTTAGGGGTGGCAAAGGTCTATACAATTGTACAAGTACATCCAACTTCTAGCAAATAATGCAACTAGCTAACTAATTAGCTAACTACATTTGGTTAGTCTTCAACTTAAATCTTTTTTTTTTTCTTTTTTGAGTTCAACAACATTTGAGAATAGTAGATTTGAATCTTTCACTTTTTAATTAATGATAAATGTTGAGGATCCCTAGTTAAAAAATAAGGGGAGACCTCACAAATTTATAAGATACATGAATTACCCCACTCATTATCAATTTGTTTTGAGATGGAACCTTACGTTATCTACTAATAGATGTCAATTACCATTGAATTATGTGGAATTTTGACTCTTCACCTTTAAATCTCTCAGAGATGAATTTTGTATAACACCCAACCCTATATTGGACGAAAGAGAAGACAAAGAGGCAATTGAAAGAGGCTGGATGTGCATCGGTTAATTGATGAGCATACCAAATAGAATAATATCATTATCTATCTCATGCTTGTTCCGTTCACAAAACATAGAATTTGTGGCAAGATATAATATATAGCAGTATTCAATGATCTATGTAATTCAGCATATTAATTTTTATTATCCTATTCATCGACTCGTGTAATTAGTAATTGTTTGTCACATTATCACTGCATTGGATCACCAGATCTGCATTGTTATGGGTAATTTTGGACCACCCAGATGCACAAGGAGCTGACAAGGTCAATCGAGCAGAAATCAGACGGGAAGATGGACCCAAGAGGCGAAACCGGCGAGCGGGACTGGCCAAGACCGAAGGAGTCGGGCTTTTGGCCCGACCCCCTACTCGGCCTCGGCCCAAGGCCGAGGCCGAGCCCGTCAGGCCCCGTTTGGTTCCTGTAGCCTCCAGCCGCCCCGGATCCGCCTGGTTTGTCCCGAAACACCTCCGAACTCCTAAAAAACCCTAGGAGCATGATCAGGTATTTATACCCCTCTTCACCACTGAAGAAGGGGACCCGAACTGAATGATCACTTTCTTCTCTTACTTTCCTGCTTTCTTTCCGTTTTCTGACTTAAGCATCGGAGGCGGTGTGGCCTACACCACGCCAATGTGCAGTGGTTTTTGTTGGTCTTGCAGGTCATGTCTTCCCCAGTCTCTACAAATTCACCGTTGATGTCACGTCAGGTGAGTCTCTTGGCCAAATTTTGGCATCAACATGCATCACACTAATTTTTTAGCTAGAGTTTTTTTATATGCAAATGTAATATATAAATATAGTGAATTGAATTGAGTTTTTTTCTTTATTAGGGATTAAATAAAATTATTTATTTTAATTATAAAATTTAGAAAAAATGAAAATTTAATGAAATTGAAAAATGAAAATATACATAAGAAAAGAATGAAAGTTAAAAATGTCAAGTGAAAATACCTCTTCAACATGAAAATCTTAAAAACCTATGAATCAAGATGACATAAGAAGTTCTTTAGATACTTCCGTTGTGAGTACTTAGGATGTCATAGCTAATATATCCGGATATCCTACATTGGAATAACCTAAATATTCATTCCATATGTGAATCTTAAATTTCCATCGAAGACAAATCACTCATCTTTTTATTAATCAAACACTGAATTTAAATTAATAGTAAACTAGGGTCATTCATAGTTTTTAAATATTTTGTATGTTAGTTAAAAATTAAAGTTTATATTAAATAACTAAAATAAACATAGTTTAGTAAATAAAATACATTTTATTAAAATTCAACTTCCTACCTTGTATTTGTTAGGGGAAAAAATCATATTTGATAATAAGTTGTATAAGCTAATTGTACAACTCATTAGCTACAAGACCTTCAAAACATACACCATGATATTTAGGGACAATTGCATATATGATAATCTAACATAAAATGATGGCAAATCTAGTACAAGCTAAAAGTATTGGCAAATATGACACAATTTTAAGTCCAACAAGATTAGAGAACATGAAAAGTAAAAAATATCTATCAACATGCTTATTATTGATTAAGGTCTATCGATGATAGAATTATCGATGACTGAGATCTATCGACGATATACCTCTCACTACCTGAGGTTTGTCAACAATAATATGTGTATACCATTGATTGTGTTACATGCTTGTTTGCTATTATGTTTATTATTAAGTCTATCAGTGATAGTCATTTGTCACTAATTAAGGTATATTAGTGATAATTCTAAAAAAAAAAAGGTATATTAGTGATAGACCTATCAATGACCGAGGTCTATCACTTGGTAACTCCAAAGTAGAGGCAAAGATGATATTTATTCTTTCTTTTAGTCTTCTTCTTAATCCTGAATTTAGCTACACTCATAATCTCCCAACTGACTTAGTATCGGAGTTAGTGTGACAAACACCACATTGGTGTACAGTTTGTGTTTGTACATCGGTATACAACTTTATGCCAGTTAAGTTATGCTCTTCTTGGCATATTTGATTGTTATTCTACTCAGTGAATCTTTGCATGCTCAATTGGTTTATTATCTATAAAAATAGTATATTAGTGATACAAAAGAGAAGGGTAAAAAAGAAATAATGAAAAAAATATTTAAAAGAAGCACACGAAAAATTTAAAAATTGTTGTGTACACATGACAACTAATTTTGACATCCACTAAAATTTTTCTAATATTTGAATGTTTATTAGTGAGTGAAGTGGGTGAGGGTAAATGGGTAATTATACGGGTAGGATTTGTTGATGAAATAATAATGAAGAATTAATTTTAGAAACCATTAGAATTTAATATTATTGTTATTATTTAAAAAAACCAAAAACAGAAGAGGAAGAAAAAACAATGGGTGTGAAAAGAAAAGAAAAGAAAAGAAAAGAAAAGAGGAGACATTGATGAGATGAGAAGTGAGAAGTGAGAAGAGTGGGTTGCACCTGTATCCAAACAGGGGTTTAGGAATAGGAAGGAAGAAGAAGCGTTATAGCACGCGGGTTAAGGTGTTAAGTGTCCGTGAAAACAAACAGGGGGGAAAATGGAAATGAAAATTGTGATAATGAGAAGAAGACGCAAGGCGAAGACACAGTTGGTCAATTTGGAGAAAAAAGCATCGAACTGCATTCAATTCTCATCTTGTCGTCTTCGTAAATCTTCAAAACTTATGCTTTAAGTCTTAACCACTCTTCCCCCAATTCCAAACCCAACTATCGTTATTTCCTCATCTTCCCATTCAATTTCAATTCTCTCTCCCTTCTCCTTCTCCTTCTCCCCAATTTTTCATTTTTCTTTTCTAAAGCTAAACCCCAATCCCCTCCCTGTTTTTCCTTTAATTTCCCTCATTATTAGCTTTTATGCTCACAATAAAAGCTGACCCACAATGGTTTCTGGCAATCCTCTAAAGTAGTTTGTCAATTTCACGATTTCTTTTAATTAGAGATAAGGGGGAGAGGGAATCTGCCGTTTGCAATTTGTCGGATATTTGGAGATGAAGCGAGTTGTTCCAGATGTGGATGGGGATCGCCAGATGGGGAAGAAACTCAGGGCCGACACCCAAGATTGTGGAGGAGGAGGAGCCGCCTCCGACAAGACTGGCTTTGTCAATTTGGATGATAATTTGCTCTTTGAGGTTTTCAAGCATGTGGATGCCAGGACTCTGGCTATGGCGGCCTGTGTGAGCAAGCAATGGCACAAAACGGCCGAAGACGAGCGCCTTTGGGAGCTGATCTGCACCAGGCACTGGGCCAACACCGGCTGCGGCAACCAACAACTCCGATCTGTAGTTCTAGCCCTCGGCGGCTTCCGTCGCCTCCACTCGCTCTTCATCTGGCCGCTTACCAAGCCCCAATCGTCATCGTCCACGTCTTCATCGGCTTCGTCCTCTTCGCCGTCGTCGTCGTCTTGGTCTCCGTTTCCGGCGATGATTGGGTCGAAACCGCCGGCCCGGTGGGGGAAGGATGAGGTCCATCTGTCGCTGTCGCTTCTGTCAATTCGTTACTACGAGAAGATGAATTTCAGCAACAGAGGCAGATGAGTGGTGTGGCGTGGATATTCAGTCCATTTAACCATTTTGCTTAAGTTTGGCAATTTGAAATTTCCCTTTCAATGTGTTTTGGATTTGATCTGGGGTTGTTTTGTTTCTTTTTTTGGTTAATTAGATCTGTATCCGGTTCTTGTGTGTACTTTATAAGATGACATAAATTTCTAACTTGTGTATCATCTCTGATTTGTATGATATATATATATATGAAGAAGCAGCAAAAATTAAGTGAAAAATCCATGGGGTTTAATTTGTGTTGAAATTGATGGGAGGGGAAAGGAGAAGAGAAGAGAAGAGAAGAAGATAGGCCAATAAATGGAAAAGCTGTGATTGAGTAAATGAAAAAAGGAAAGAGAAGAGAAGACAGATGTAGAATTGGGGGATTTGAGAATTGAGAGATGGAAATGGAAAATGCCCCATAAACTCGCAGACAAATAGCATAAGACAAAGAGCCGAGTTTGGCTTTTGGAAATAAGAGAATAGTCTCTGAGATTTGTGAAAAAGCCAAAGGGCCAACAGCCAAGGCTATGAAAATGCCGTATGGGTATGGGTTTTTTTTCTCTGTTACATTTACAGCTATGTGTTCATTTCTCATAGTTGGCTTCCTTTTCTTGCCCTGACTTCCTTTTTATGGAATCTACATAATATTATTATTATTATTATTATTATCTCTTTCTCTTTCTCTCTCTCTCTCATTGACTTCTGAGTTTGTTACTTGTCTCTTTCTTTTAATGATATTTTAACATCTAATCTTATTATTATTAATTCTGGTTTTGGGCTATTTGTTAGGGTAATTAATTCTGATTTCTTCTCATCAAGGTTCTTACTTAATTACTTCCTCTTATGGTAGTTCTCACAAAAATACTAAAAACAAAAAAAACTTTTATTTTATACAAGTATCTATTTTCTTTTTCCCTTTAGTTTAACAATTAACAAATATTGGGGAGCCATTATTAAACCTTCCACCCTCAAAAATGTATCATATAAATGCTTTGATCATTGAGTTAACTTTCTGTTTACAAAATGTTTTTACACACACTTAAAGTTGTGGTCCAAGTCTAGTGCTTGCATCGATGTGAGGAAACAATTAAGTATTTACTTTCCACTTATACAGAATGAAAAAGTCATTTTTAAGTTGAGGTAATAGATGAAAAGAAGAATATCAAATAAGAAGGGTGAACGTGGTAGGGAGGAAGCAAAAATGTCATTTTTTCTTTAAGAAATTAATCGAAACTCTTTTTTTTTTTATTTGAGGAAGATAATGTTGGGTTTGGTGTTTGATCATTTAACACTAATCTCAAGTAACATGTAGATCCATTACAAAATGGATTGGTCATTAAAATTACAATTTTCTGTAATAGTAATGAAATTTTGATTGGAAGTGTTTTAGGACAATAGTGAAATTGAAATGATGTTTTAAGTTTATTGATTTTATATGAATTCTTTTTCCTTATGCATTAGTTCTTTGTATTTGTTTGGAAAAAAGAAAGAAAGAAAGAGCCAATAAGTAAAACACAATTAAAAGAGAAATCTAAAAGGCTACATGATAGGACATATTCAATTAAATTTATATTAATGTCTCTAAATGGAAGAGTGATTCCAAATTTCCAAAGACATCCAAATCCATGTATCTGAGGAAATGATTGGACCGGAGTTAATTCTCACCTAGATGAACTTGATGATCCATTTCGTTTCAGGCCCGGCCCATGTATCTGAGGAAACTTTTTTTTCTTTTTCTTTTTTTAAATAATTTTATTTTTCTTCGCAATCGGTTTTTTTTTTCTTTTTTAATAAGTTTCACATATCCTTATGTAGCATTTGTTGAAGAATATCAAAAAATATTTTGTTCGTGTATGTCCTTGTTTTATATTAACGGTTGATGGTCAAATTTGATCGGTGAACTCACCTGACCTTCACATATCACATAAATTTGTTTGAGAGGAGAGAAGACACGACCGACAGAAAAACCTGCATACCGGTGTGGTGTTTGCCACACCGTCTGATGCTTAAGTCAGAAAACGGAATGAGGAGAGCAAGAGAGTAAGAGAATAAAGTGTGGGATCCTTTTTTTAGTGATGAATAATGGTTTAAATACATATTCTCTTCTTAGGGTTTTTAGGAATTAAGAGGTGTTTCGAGTTAAACCAGGTGAAACCGGGGCCGCACAAGCGGGCCAAATGGTCGGTCTCGACCTCGGGCTGAGGTCGACCATAATGCTTGGCCTCGGCCCAAGGCCGAGGCCGACATATGGGTCGGGCCAAGTTGGCCCGACCCTCTGATATGTTCTTCCTCTAGGGTCGGTCTTCCGAACCTATCTCTGGCCTCATGTCGGGTTGTCCACGTCAGCTCCTTGTACATCAGTGTGGACCAAAATTACCTATAACATTAATAATAAATTAGAAAAATAAAATAAAAAAATTCATCTTAGGGTTTTGTGCCTATACCAATTATGGTATAGTTTTCATTTAAATTTAACAATCCAGTCTTCTCTTTTTTAGACACAAATTGTGCCAACTTTAGTTAAGACTTAAAAGACACGATATATTTGTCTTGAAGATTAAATGCACAAATTTCGATCTCTACGATTTTAACCCAAAAAAAAGTTATAAAAATGTGTTGATATAGTTTAGTAGTTGATGTGTCTATAGTTTTTCTAAAATGTTGAGATTGATGGTCTAAGTACTAATAGTTGTTATTTAGTTGTCTAGCTTAGTAAATTAAATTAACTCATATTTTTTTATATGTACTTCTCTATAGTGATCATTGATGTATAGTCTACCTATTTTTATGTAGACTTAGCTGAAATTTGATAAATTTATTTATCATACATACATCTCATGACATATTTGGGAATTTTATTTTATCCTTCTAATTTAACTTCTATTTAAACCATTAAAAAAGGATCAAAATCTTTAAATATCTATGTGCTTTACAAACAAAGAATAAGGTTTTCTAACAGTTTGGATACAACTTTAGAGATGCTTGGTTGATTGCACTTTCGCTTAGACTTAGGTTCAATTCATGACATTTTTAATCACATAAAATTCAATAACGAAAAGAAACTCTAGAATTGGTGAACAAAGTGCTACAAAGTAGTCAAAACGAGCATAGATAATTGACATGTACTCTAGACCAAAAGGTCAAACGTTCAAATCCTCCATCCTCAAATATTGATATATTAAAAAAAAATATATACAATATGAATAAAGGTTTTTAATTGACGTTCTTTGTGTAGAGATGGTATTGGTCACTTAAAATCTAAAGAAACGAACTTTAATTAAATTTGTAATGTAGATGAAGTTGGCGTGGAGGTAAAATGATGATCTATCTCCGAGTCCAGTCCCAAATCCAATTCCAGACGAGTCTCCATTATTTTAAAACCAAAAAATAGGGAAATGGGACTGGATTGTCGATGGTTTACTGTTGGTTCAGTAAAGTTTTCGCACTACGTCGTCACTTTGTCAGATATGTATTATTACAGACGCTAGAGGCCGTCCAATTTCCATTTCCAAGAGCTTTTCTTTTCCAATTTACATATGCTACCAATTTTCACAGACGATAGAGAAAGCCCCAATCCAATTTACTGCGATTAAAGCCCCAGTACTTGTGGGAAGGAGTCTTTGTTTGTTGTCTCTCGCAGTTCGAGAGACGAAGGCGATTCTCAACTACCATTGTTCAAGCTATTCGTCCAAATGGGAAGCCCTGAGAATCGGGTTGCCTCCGATTCCGCCGATGATACCACAACCAAGAATGATTCCGAAGACGATGGTGAAAATGGAGTCCAGAGCTCGCCTTCCCATCCTTGTTCTTTCTCAGAAGGAGAGAAGGTCCTTGCTTTCCATAGCTCTCTCATATATGAAGCAAAGGTTCAACCTCTTTTCCCTGTTCTCTTTGACCACTCACGTTTTGCCCAGCTAAAGTAGAAGAAATTTGTGAGAATTGATTTCGAACCACTTAATTCACACTCGTGTAATAATCAGCCCTCAGTTTTGTTTTAAGAATGGATCTCTGCAAGTTATGGCATTTGCATTAACCTCGAATACTTGAACTTGTAACCTCTCTGATGAAGCCCCTGAACAATTAACAAATTATAAGATGAAGTCTCCACAAAGTCATGGAAAGACCTCAGGGTTGAAAACCTGTGAGGGTCAAAGTGTGTGGAAATGTAATGCTGTTGCTTGGATGAAGAATTGAATTCAGAATACTTCTAATGACTTTCATTGGGGGCTCATAGTGTGATCCAAATTTGGATTGGGATGTAATAAAGCGTTTATAAGTGCATAAAATTAATTGATTGTTACTGTGAAACTCGTAGATTTTAGCTTCTTTTGTCTTCTTACTTTCTGGTTGCTATTCTTTTGATTGCTAGGTACTGAAAACAGAATATCAGTTGAAAGAATGGAGATTTTATGTTCATTACCTTGTAAGTAGAATATGCTTGTGTCTGTGTCTGGCTGTCTGTCTCTCTTTCTCTCTTCTCTCTCTTGTTGGGAGGTGTTGTGCATAAGGGAGGTTGACTCGAATTTGAGGATCTTGAAACCATGTTCTTTGTTTTGCAGGGGTGGAGCAAAACGTGAGTGAGTCCTCCTTTTAACTTAACCAATGATAGAGACAGTTCCCATATCTCATATGATGGTTTATGAAACAGAATGTTGCTTCTAGGCATATTGTTTGAGCAACCACTCTCCTCAGTCCTAATCTATTGCTTAAATACTTGTTAGATTTATCTTTACATGGAAACTGTGTAGATACTTAAATTTATTTCCTTTTCGGTTTATATATTTCCTATTTTTTTTATGTGTTTTCTTGCTTCTTGTTGCTAGGCCCCCGACTTAATACACTTCAGGCTTTTGGTTTGTTGGCTCTACTTTAGAAATAGATTGGAGGATGACTCAATCTTGCTTGCAGGATATCATATATTCAGTGCTGAAACTTCTTTGAAGTTTGTATAGAGATCAATGTGAATGCAGATGAGCAAACGATTCTGCATAATTGTTTTGTTTATCTTTTGACCTTGGAAAATATGAATACTTGAAGAGGAAAAAGGCATCAGAACTTTCAATTATTCACATAAATTGTCAGCATGCACTTTTGTAGTTCCCAGGGTTTTGATAAACAAACTTGTTTTGTTCATTCATTCATTGCTTTTGTATAGGAAACTAGAAACCTTTTATTGAGAGAGCAAAACTACCATGGTTGATGAGAAATCAACTCAAAGAAGTCTAGGAGATTGTGAAAGTTCCTCGAATTGCCTATAATTAAGGAAAAAAGAGTAGTATCATGACAAAAAAAAAAAAAAAAAGGAACTTGAAGGAGAAACGTTATTGAATGAGATCCCAAATAACACAAAAGCTCAGCTTTTGGCTTATAACAATGGCTGTTAGGAGTTGATGGAATTGTGTGTGAGTAACTCAAGAAAGATCCATTCCACATTAATCTCCCCAAGACAAATACTTGAGTTTCCAGGTGAAGGGGCTATGAAATAATAAGTGGATTTGGTATAAAATATTTTAGGAGCACATCTGGGATCATTACTCATTGAATCGTCTTAAAAGCTAGGGAACATGGATCTAGCTTTTAAGAAGGAACATTAGACTTGTCAAACAGCCAGATAAGCTTTGTCCCTTTGTTGGTTCGGCCTGTTTTCATCACTAGCAAACAATTCATATTCCAAAGTTTTCTCTATTCTGTGCGGTCTAGCTAAAGCCATCTTCAAACTACCATTAAGGCTACAACATCATAACATTCAACAAGTGTGACATTTTTAAAGCTTACTACATTGAAGATTCTTGGAATGATCAAATCTTGATGGCCTTTTGATGGCCGATGAATCATTCCAGAAACTGATATTAAGATCACTGGTCATTCTGATTGAAAGGGACTGGTCACAAAGTGTTTTACAATAAACCACAAACTTCCTGGCACAAGTACCTTCTATCCTATGACTGTTAGAAGTAAACAACCCCCTCTTCCACCCCATATTTGCTTGAGATACTATGTAACACTGAGATTCGCTTTCATGGATAAAGCACCAAGCATAATTGGGGATCGATATTCAGTCTCTCTCCCTAAGGTTGTGATGTCTAGGCCACCATCTTCTTTGTGATTCAGTGAAATAGATTTGCTCCACCCTCCCAAATGGCTCACAAAATTATTACCTTCTCCAACTCAGAGAAAGTTTCTCATTTTTTTATCAATCTCATGTTGGTCATAAGCACCAAAAACAAGTTTCATCTGCAAGTTGAAGATGATTAAGATTGATTTTTTTACCGCTTGCATTGATACCTTTGAGGGCATTACTTGAAGACGTCCTGGCCTTCTTAAGAGAAGAGAAATTTGATTGGCTTATCTTAATCCTTATGATTTATTTTTGTTTGTGGTGTTACTCCAATAGTTAGTGTTTTGCAATCTTTAATTTGAAGCTTTGTTATTTTTACTCATCAATTAGATTTCTTTCTGCAAGGAAGATAGGGAACTTCTTTTGGTATAAGCATATCCAAATGCTGGGTTTCTTTGGTCTCTGCATGCCTTTACTTTACTTCGACTTCTAACAGATCTTCTATTTCCTCGTTTACTTTATGTAACAGTTGGGATGAGTGGGTAAGACTTGATCGCTTACTGAAGTTTACTGAAGAGAATGTGCAGAAACAGCTGGAACTCAATGAAAAGCGGGGCACTGACAAGAAGGCAGCTCGAGCATCCCAGATTAAACCCAAGAATGGTAATCATTGGTTTGTTTAATAAGATACATTGCTGCATAGTTTAGGTTTGCTTTCAATTTAGGATTTGCTCAGAGAGAGAGAGAGTATCATCAGTATTAGTGATGCGGGGTTAGTTCAAAGGTATAAATTCAACCAGGGTGAAGCTATAGCTATTGATGATTGTGAATTGTGATGAGCTAGAAGGGACATTTATACAATGAGTGGTTAAGCGTTTAGGATCCTAACTGGCAAAGTTCAGTTTATAAATTTTCGATACTATTAAAGGTATTCTAGATTTCTAGTTCTTTATCTTTTGCTGTAGAGAGTTCATGCAAATTATAAATTTATGTGCAGTAATAAAAGGGAGGAAGCGAAAGAATGATGCTAGTAAGGTATGCCAAAGTTAAATGTTGCCAATGGCCTTTTAAAGTTAATGAACACACTCACCATTCCACTGTCCCCCACCTCGAATTATTTCTTACATGCTAATAATTTATAAATGTACTATGTACAGTATTTTTCTGGTCCTTGGCATCAGCCTTTTGCAGTACGTTTCTTTTAAAAGATTTAGCACCTTCGTTTGTTTACTGGTAGGAAAAAAATGCCGTGAATGTTGAAAAGCTTGTGAACATACAGATTCCAGTCAAACTAAAGAAGCAACTAGTTGATGACAGTGAGTTTGTTACGCATCTTGGGAAGGTGATGATATCTGCCTTAGTTTTGTCGAACGATCTGGTTATTTTGGGGTTTGTTCATTTTATTTTGTTCTACAGCTGGTAAGGCTCCCACGTACGCCTAATGTGGAAGATATAATGAAGAAATATCTTGAATACAGGCTGAAGAAGGATGGAACGTAAGTGTGTTGTTTTGGTACACCTTGTTCTTCATCTACTTAACAATGCTGTGCCTGTACGATAACAGGAAAGACGAATCGGTTGGAGAAATAGTGAAGGGGCTGATTTGTTACTTCGACAAAGCACTACCCGCGATGCTTCTATACAAAAGCGAGCGTCAACAATTTGAGGAACTGACTGTCAATGATGTGTCTCCTTCTACCATATATGGTGCGGAACACCTTCTACGTCTCTTTGGTAATACCGATTCCCGTGTTGTTAGTTGCGTAGAATGTAATGTGTGGGTAGTGGTAAAGTTCTGAAGATTGTATGCCGCGTTTTGATAAAATGCAGTTAGGTTGCCTGAGTTGTTGTCTCAAGCCAATATTGAAGAGGAGACATTGATGGAACTGCAACAGAAGTTAGTTGACTTGCTCAAGTATTTATTCCTCTTTCTTACTGTTCTTCGAGACATTATCGTGGGTTTCCGTGTTGAAAATTTCAACGAGGATAAGTGTGGTGACGAGGCTTGTTTGTTGCAGGTTTTTAAGGAAGAATCAGAATGCATTTTTCTTGTCATCGTACCATGTGCCTGAGAATATGGAAACAAGCACCAATAATGCGGATGACTAAAAACATGCAATGCAATCTCACAAAATCAATTTAGCTATTGAAAAACCCTGCACTGGCTTTTCATATCACTGTATATATTTTTGCGTGCACAACGCTATGTCGTCCAACTTCAATGCGAATGATAAAAACGTTATCCCCTTAAAGTTCTCTCATCACTGTGTTTCTGAAAAAGCCTTGTATGAAATTCCAGCACTTTTTATTGCCATTTCAAGTCCGTTTCTTTGGATCTATCTCTATCCTTTCCTTTTGCTTTAATAATTTAGTGTATTACAAAAACCGACATCAGAGTTTGTGTCTTGATTTGATCTCAAAACTGTGCTCCACATGTTATTAATTTCCAATCACACTTCCAACTTCCCAAGTGGTAGCTTTCTAGTACTATTTTGTTTTGCTTTTTCAACCATTTATCTCAAAGCCTTTTAATTTTTCCATTCTTGTCCACCACAAATTCCCACTTGTGTCTTTTCTTGGATTTTCGTCATCCCGATATGCATCTCATCTCTTGTACTCACTCTCGTATCAGAAAAGATCCAAATCCAAAAATTTCCAAGAACTTGCTCCTTTTTTTTTTCGGGTTCTTTTGGTTATTATTCTTACATATATCTAATAAAAACGATCGGGGATTTTGCCCAAATTTCCTAAAAGATCACCCTCTTGAACCGATGATCTAATCCTATCATATACGATATATTTGAAGTTGTCTACCTTGTTCAACCCCCCCAATTTTCTTGTTCTTCCTTCTGTACACTACCAAAATTTATTGCCATCTATGAATTTAGGGGAGGGGAAAGGAAAAAAAAAAAAAAGAAGAAGAAGAAAATAAACACAAAAGAAGATCTTTTGAGGGTTGGCCGAGCCCTAAACGCGATGACTTCTTTGTCATCTCATATGATGGCTAATCGAGCTTGCTTATGCCAATCCGTTTTACGACTGCGTTTCTGATCGCCTCCGTGTGCAAACACAGACCATTTTGCTCGATCCCGGACATGTAGCTGTGCACTTCCTTTCTTATCATTTCCTGCATCACAGCCAAGAACTCGGCGCTGAACTTGTTCGCAGTCTGAAAAACCGGCTGGTGTGGTATCTGATTGGGTTCCGATACGAGTTTTGGTAGCTCAGAGGAGTTGGATCCAGGCAAACAGAGGCTGAGAGAGGTGGGGGGATCGGCAGTGGAGGCGGGCATGGGCGGCAGAGGGTTGCAGAGGTGCGAAGAAGACATTCCGGGTAGGCTAGAATCGCTCAAGTCGGAGGCAGATGGGCTACTGGGATTGAAGTAGAGAGCGGAAGCACCAAGACTGGCGGATCTCTTGAGAGGGTGGTGGGCGTGTGGGTGGTGTTTGAAATCATGAGGGAGGGAGGAGGAGCATTTGCGCTTGAGAGTAGAGTTCCAGTGGTTTTTGATGGCGTTGTCGGTGCGACCATTGAGTAGACGGGCAATGGTGGCCCACTTGTTTCCAAATGTGGAGTGGGCCTGGATAATGGTGTCGTCTTCATGGGGAGTGAAGGGGCGGTGCTCGACCTCAGGCGAAAGCTGGTTGCACCAGCGAAGACGGCAGGACTTGCCAGATCTTCCAGGGATGGACTTGCTTATAAGAGACCAATTCCTAGGGCCGTAGTTGTGCACGAGGCGGCGTAACAAGTCGTCCTCGTCGGGACTCCAAGGACCCTTTATCCGGTCGACAACATTATTAGTAGTGTTGGTAGCCATGAATGGAAGGAAGGGGAAGAGAAAGAGCAGAGGCGGAGGCTGGGCTTGTTATGATGTATGAGAGAGAAGAGGGGAAGAAAGAAGGAAGATAGAATTTATAAGAGAGTGACTGGTTGGGGAGGAAGTGGTGACCGGTGATAGCCGTTTGTAGTTTGAACTTGAAGGAGAGAAGCAGTTAGAAGGGAAATACGAATACAGCTGTCAAAGGGACACGCGTCATGCAACGGTGGCGAGAAGATACACGTATAATGAGGGTTTTTGGGTAAACCGCCTTGGCTAATGGCTAATGGCTAATGGCTAATGGCTAATGGTTAGTGTCCTCCAAAACGGAATTATCAGAAAGAAAGAATTTCTGTAATGGATGATCGGACGGGCATCACCCACTCTGTGGGCCTAAACCCTATCCCAATAACTAACCAATGTACCAGATAACAACATACAACACAAAGTCAATAATTCCTGTTTTCCTTTTTTTTGTTTCTTAACATTTTTATTTTCTAAAAGCAAAACGGAATTAGTTGAAAAATCAGATGCGATAAGAGAAAGAGTAATGCAATGGAGGAAATTAATTAATTCTAAAAAAAAAATTGTCTAGAAGAAGGAAGAAAGGATACGGTTGGGAGTTGGATGGGAGCGGACGACTTTGACTCAGCCAGCCTGTATAGCATTTACCAAACCGAACCCAAAGAAAAAAAAAAAAAAAAAAAAAAAAAGGAAAAGTAGGGATATTTTACATCCGAAAAGGACGCACGGAAGTGGTGAGCTGGTTGAGAAAACGACAAAAAAGAGAGTAGCAGAATCCGGGAAGGAACGGTACTGCAATCATGTCAGTCCAGCCTGTAAACCGCTGCCTTTCCTTACTCACCATCATCCTTAACCTTAACGCCCACCCACACGTGCCCCTCACGCTCCCTTCCCCAAACACTGCCCTATTTTCATTTTCACCTTTTTATTTTCTTCTTGCCACATTTACCTCACTCCACCCCCCCCAAAACAAAATAAAATTCGTATTCATGTTCATTTTTTAAATGAAAATAATACCTTCTCACTTGTCACTCTAGATATTTTCATCTATTTTAAAACTACATTTAATTTTTTTTTTTTTTTTTTAATTCTCTCTCTCCAACCTCAAAGGCAAACAAGTAACATTCATAATAGGATAATTTCCGAGAAAATTTTGTCTTCCATAGCTTCACCATATTTCCATTTCTGATATGATCCGAAGATTCGAGAATTCTTCAAAATAGGGGTATCATGCTGGTTTGTTTATTTCTAAGTACAAAATTCAATAAAGTGTTATTGATAAGTTTTAGAAACAGTATACATAAATGAGCCAAACAAATTTGATAAATACGAACATCACTGCTTTTGTGACTTTGTAAATAAAATCGGTTTCATTTGCCTAATACCAAAAAGAGGAAGCTTTTGATTCTATTTTGGAGTACCTGAGGAAGATAATACTCAGTTTTATTTCAAAGTTCAAACACAAGGCCTTTCTCCCTGGCTATTCATTACTTTTGTTGCCTCAAACATTTTAGATATTTTGAGTTCACCTGATTTTTCAACTTTTTAAATTTCTTACCCACGTATAAACTATTTTTTAATCTAAATAATTTTTTATATGAATCCATGTTTATGTCGAGCTTTTTTTTTTTTTTTTTTTGATCATTTAGTTGACATGGTGAAATTTTTTATTATTCTAAGTGTTCTTTCAAAAGGACAAAAAGAAAAAAATCTAACCGTCGTTAAATAAACATTTGTTAATTGCCCTCTTTGATAAACTTTGTTTGATTATCATTGATTTTTCTTTTAAAAAAAATTAAACTTAACACTATTTTTACCTATGAGTTTCTTCATTTTCTTGTCTAATTTTTACTAATGTTATAGGTAATTTTGGACCACTTCGATGTACAAGGAGCTGACGAGGACAACCCGACACGAGCCCAAGAATAGGACCAAAAAATGGACTCCGAAGACGAAACGGGCCAAAAGGTTGGGCCAAGGTTGGAGGGACGGCCGAGGTCGAGGTCTTCCGTCTCCATTTGGTCAGAGGTGCCCTGATTCCACGTGATTCAACCCTGGAACACCTCTGAACGCTTGAAAACCTAGAGCAGGAGCAAGTATTTCTCATCTTCATTACTGAATAATGGATCCCGAAACTCATTCCCAACTCTTTCCTCTTGTTCTTGCCCTTTTCCTTCAACTTTCTGACTTAAGCATCGGAAGCAGTGTAACAAGCACCACATCGGTGTGAAAATTTACTATTTTGCCGGTCACGTCTTCCCCCTTCCAAACAAATTTACTATTGCTGGCACGTGAGGTTAGGTGAATTTTGCTTGTCCAAATTTGACCATCTACAACTAATGTTTTCAAAAATCAAACCAAGTTTTTGAAAACTAAAAAATAGTTGTTACAAACTTGTTTTCTTTTTGAAATTTAGTTAAAAATTCAAATGATTCCTTATGAAAGATGAAAATCATTGTAAAGATAATGTGAGAAAACAAACACAAATTTAAGGAAAAAAAAAACAAATACTTAACCAACAGGATGTTAGTTAACACTACTACCCCAGTTATTTACTTTCTAAAATCTAAAATCTAAACAAAATTTTGAAGATTAAAGAAAAAATCAAAAATTATTATTGTTTTTAAAATTTGACCGAAAAACCAAATGTTTCTTTTTTTAAATGAAAAAATCATAATAAAGAAATGGTGAGAAAACAAAATTCAGACATTTGATTGTAAAAAAAGAAAAAGATATTTGTGGTTTAAATTAAATCTTACACCCATATGTTGTGAAAAGAAAAAAAAAAAAGTTTGTATCAAATAGATTTAATTTTGTTGAAAAGAAAGAAGAAAATAAAAGTTGGAAATACAAATGAACCTAATATTCAGCCAGTGAAGATCACTTATCATCTAAAAACGAAATGAAAAAAATAAATTTTGTAATCCCCAGAAGATAACGATAAACAGATAATGGTTGGGGCAAATCTAGAAATAGGTAAGGGAAAAAAAAAAAAAGAAAATAGGGAGGGGATTGTGTGACATAAAAGCCCAATCTCATATGAAGTGCCACGTGCAAACATCTCCGAACGCCAAACCATGTCCTTTTACCGTACCAACTACCAACAGCACGTTTTTATCTTCATCCTCGTCACGTGACATAGTCCATGACCCCAACTGCACCTCACGTGACTTCCATACCCCACCCGGTCCCGGTTTGATTCATATCCATCAAATTCAAAAACCAGTCTCCAACTCCCAGTTTTGAATTGGTCCATCTGCCACCGCTCCCACACTTTAACCCACTATGCCAACTGCCCCTTTTTAATTCTAACTTTTCAACTTTGGATATATGTTTTTTTCCTCCCACCGTCATCCACATTTCAGTTCCATTTCTAAAAAAACAATCCAAATTCTTTTATATGTGTAAATCATATATTATGATTTTTTTTTCACATTCAATGTCCCATTGGAAATATATCTACATTCATGAATGGAAAGGAAAAGAAAACCATCATTCACTGCACATTCACTCAAAACAAAAATTTGAAGTACAAGATTCTAGTTAATTACTCTCATGAGTCATGACACAAAATCAGGGTCGTTGAGATAAATCCACGAGCCAGAGATAACACTAATTTCCCTCAAGGATTTAATATGTTAAAGAAATTATAATTTCTAGTTATTTAATTTAAACAAAACCTTAACCCATTGCTTACCGTTTGCGACTATCTAAACGTCCCACACCCACGTGACGTAGAAGATGTTAAATGAGTTCGTACGTGTGTTGGGTATTCAATTTTTTTTTTTTTTTTTTTTTTTTTGGGGTATAGTAGAAACAATATTATAATCTTCACTATAGAGATAAAAATATTACAAGTGTTTCTTTAGTACCATATTAACTCAAATCCAAAGCCCAATTCATAAGCTTATCTAATCGCACTCACTTTTTTGGAGCAATAATATTAATATTTGATCACACGTGAACAGATCTTACCAGTGACCAACTAAAACAGTTTACAGGTAATAATTCAAAGGGGATGAAGTTAGATACATAAGCCTAGACCAAATGCTCAATAAATCTACCACTAAATTAAAAGATTTAGGTCAATGAGTTATAAAAGTTTTAATATTTTATCAATTGCTTGAAATTCTTTCTCGCGTGTAAGCTTGAAATTTGTAAAACATCCGACAAGTAATTATTAATATTAATTCGAATACAATAATAAAATGAAAGTCGAATACTCAAAGTTTGTTGGATAACTATTTGGTTTTTTGTTTCGGTTTTTAAAAATTAAATTTGTTTTCTCTCAATTTCTCTTTACCATGGTTTACATTTTTGTTAAGGGTACACTTGAATTCCTAATCAAATTTCAAAAACAAAAACAAGTTTTTGAAATATTATTTTGTTTGGTTTTCAAAACGTGGCTTGATTTTTGAAAACATAGGAAGAAGGTAGAAAACAAAATAAAAAAAATTATAAGTAGGAGTAGTGTTTTTAAATTTAATTTTAAAAAATCAAATAGTTATAAACTTACAATAAATTAAATAATTTATGGATGTTATAATAATGTAAATGTAAAATTAATTTCGTTGAGAAAACTGTGTAGAGCATATATATAATATGAGGGTAAGAGCGATGGTTCAAAAACAGGCGCGTTGGTGTGAGGAGGAGAGAAAAGAGAAGAGAATGGTCCAAACGTTGGGAATGTAGTGGGGGGCGTGACTTTTCTCAACAACCGATTAATTTATAGGGTAGCAATGGTTTTGTTTGATGCTCTTTTCTTTTTAACTGTACTGTGGCTGGCTGGGCCAGAAGTGACACACACTGTTTTCTTTTATTTTTCTTGGTTTACGTCAACATTGATCTTGTACTCAAATCCTTGCTCTTTTCCTTGTGAATTTAATGCATCAATCAAGCACATGCCAAAATACGTAAATCGGCCCATGAGCCAACCATTTAAGTCTCACTCTCACACACCCATGGCAGGCACATTATCCATTAACCCTCAAAAGCCTGTGCGCCAACTTGCAACCATGTTATCATAGTCAATACACATTAGGAGAGAATGTTTCAATGTGGGGCATGGGCATGGTCTCAAATCCAAGTATTAAGGATAAAATTGTTGAAATTTAATTTCTGAAAAAGGGGAAGTAGTTGTTAAATGTTGTGGGATGAATGATGTTAGAATGAAAAGGAACGAATTTGGAGATAATATGAATAATGCAAAAAGACAAAAAAGAGGTGGTGGTTATGATTTCATTTCAAATCAGTCTTATTGAGTTTTAGTTTTAGTTTTAGTTTTGATAGGAGTGAATAGGGAAGTAGATTTTGTTAGAGATTGAATCGATTTAGATATAAAGTCAAAATTAATATGTTCTCATCTCAATAAATATTTCTCTTTTATATACTCAATGGTATAAAATGATCGATTATATTGTTGCGGTTACTTTGAATTATTAATTGATTTGTGGAAGGAGAAAAATGAGTGGGAAAGAATTGAGATTTGTGATTGTGTGTGAAGGTTTTTAATTTTAACTAACCTAACCGAACCGCAGCGTTTTGTGGGGAAATGAAAATGCCAATTGCCAATGCCAGCTATATGCCACTTTCAGGTTTCCCAGAGAATCACACCATCTGGATCCGCAACATGGGACCCACACTCCATCATTTTCCTCTCATCGTACGGCTGCCTGCCCTCTTTCCTTATTTTCCTCAATTATCGTATCCATCCCAATTTACCAAAATCTCCCCAACATTCCAAACATTCAAATTATAATTTTTTTTTTTTTTTAAATAAAGACATTATAATGAGTTAAAATATCATTTTTGCTTCCTATATTTTAGATTTTATTTTTCTTTCAAATGTTCAATTTCAATTTTATACTTTTAATAAAGCATTATTTTGGTCTCTATAATAAGTCCATGTTAAAATAAAAGCAACACTAATCATATATCGAAAAGGTTCTTGAAGTATCAACATAAATGACTCAAGTGTATAGATTAGTCATTTTTAGATTTATCTTGAGTATTGCAAATAAATATCTAAAAGAAGCTCTAGAATTATCTTACTCTTTACACTTCAAAGGAATTTCATTTTATCTCAAAAAAAAAAAAAAAAAAGAATTTCAATAACATATAAACATATAGGATATCTTTAGATTTAAGAAGAGCTCAGAAAAAATCTCTAAAAGTGTCTATCTTTGTACTTTTCAAATAAAAATTTCATTCTTCCAAAGTGTTTGTCTCTTCTCATTTGAGCTAATTTCTTCAACTTTAAGAATATGTTTACCTTGTCTTTTCTTATATGATAATTATTATTATCATTTAACCATTTTCGATAAAAAAAATTAACTCTAAACTTGTATTAGAGATCAATTTCAAGCTTTATTGCAAGTACATATATTAAAATTGAACATTTGAAAGTACAATAGTTGCAAGGTTGTAATCTAAAATATAGGAATTTTTGTCTTCCACACTTTTCTTTTTATTTCTCCACTACTCTTCGTTTCTTCATGAAAGTACAATAGTTGTAAGGTTGTAATACACTTTTCTATTTCATCTTTTTTTCCCTTATTTTTAGTATGGTTAATTTTCTATTTTAATATGAGGGGTTGGAGGTTTAAACTTTTGACCTGTTAGTTCATGTACATAGTTTATATCAGTTGAACTATATTCACATTGGTAGTATGAAATTTCTTTTATTCAATGTAAGTTTGTGCTTAAAAAATATACGAATTGGGTATTTAGAGAATATTCGGGAGTTAAAAAGAAATATATGCAACTCTTCATACTTTTGTAGGTAGTTAGTAAAAGAGATGACGAGTTTTCCTTTTTTTAATGTAATTACTTTTGGAAATGTGTCTACTAAAATAATAATAACAATAATAATTTTGGAAATATGAATGAAGGAAGCATTCCTTGCACTTGTTGCGTACGTCCATATCTAAAACTATTGAAAATCTTGATTTATTGCGTGGGGTCCTTAAATAAAGAAGAAACAAACTAATTGATGGATTTCACAAATCAATGAGATCAGTCGAACCACGAACACACAACTCATGTCATGAGAGATTGAGAGGTTACAAAGGAGCTTAGGATCCACAAAAAAAAAAAAAAAAACTTGAGCTTGACTTGATTTGACTTATGAACAGGAGGTAACGCATGCAAAATAATATCGTATTTATTATTTAAAAGTGAATCTCACAACAAAAAATTAAAATTTGAAATTAGATACCTGTTTGTAATACAGTCGCTTGAATCCCTCGTTCGAGCAATGCAGTCGCTCATAGCATAGCTAGATAGTCAGGTTCAATCTCCCAATTCGAAAGAAATTTGTGATTTTTGAGATTCTGACTAGGCTCCTCTCCTCTGTTGTAAATGAAGAGAGATGTTTTGTTGGTTAGTTGGTTGCTCCCAATAAATTTTTCTTTAAAAAAAAAATTAGAAACCTGTTTGTGTGTGGTGAATATGAAAAATACAAAATATGCTTGAATCCAAAATAAACATCCTCTTCGACTCTTCGTTAGAAACAAATTATCCATTAAACATCCAAAAAAGAACATGTCGAAATAAAAGTAATCCACTTGTTGACTATAGTTAAATAGCACAAATTGCATTTCTTTTTTCTGAAAAATGAGGAAAAACACAGTGATGGGGGAATAAAATAAACAAAAGGAAACCCACCACTTAGATATTCTTATAATATAATTAATGTGAGATTGTTAGAGAAACCAATCTATGTGAAGCGTACTTGTAATTGTACATAAAGTGGTGGGTGGATTACAACTAACAAAGATTATTAGATAATTAGTATAATAATTAAAGTGCTTATTGCATTCATGAAATGATTGGGTGACATGGGAATTATTTCTTTGACCAAAACTAAATTTTACATAGATTCACCTTAATCATATTTTTTTCTTTTCTTTTCTTCTCTTCTGGTTAGTGGTTTTACACTATTGTTTGGTTATTCGGTAGTTAGATCCATTTTTATATATTATTTAGGATCAAATCTAAATATTTGCATTCTTTATTCTCATTTTAGTTATAGCTCCTGTGTTCATACACATATCTAACATATCTAATTAATTTGTCTACCCAACTCCAAAAAAAGGCCAACCACATGTTCAACTGATACCCTTCATCGAAAATACTTCACATAATTGGAGAAGGGGTGGGTCCAATTATTGTATTTGATGGTTAATATCGAATTAGACTTTATAAGGAAGTTGATTAGTTAATAACTTTTGATATCCTTCACTCTTTTAAGTTACTTTGCTCAAATCAATATCTATGTTAGACTTTCTATTTATCTTCCAAACAAAGAATCACTTCTCTAAATTAAAAAAAAAAAAAAATGTTTAGTTTCTTCACTATTCTGTGTTTCTTTCTAAAAGTGCCTTTCATTCACTATTTGCGTAAAGTTTATGCTTGTTACTAAATTTTATTAGGTCGGGAAGAAAAAAAATCAAACAAGTGGAGGAAAGCTAATGACATCAGAAGATGTAAACTTTGAGAAAAAAAAAATAGAAAAAACTAAATTAGTCCAAAGAAGACCAACTTAAGAAGATAAAAGAATAAAATGAAACATATAAAAAAGAAGAATATTAAATAGAGAGAATAATAGAGACGAGCAAAAGCAGGCAATGAAGACTAAAAATACGAGGAAAAAGAAAGTAGAGAATTAAAAAGACAAAGCAAGGAAGAAGACAGATAAATAAATTGAATATTTATATTTGGTTATTCAAGTGCGAAGTAGAGACAGAAGAGAATTTGAGGAGAAAGACAGCAATAGACCAAAACGATAGAGTTGAGTTGACTGTGAAATTCTTTAATTCCACAATGTTTGTTCGCCTCAATACTTCAAATAACTCAATAAATGCATAAAATTAAATTAATTACTTGCCCCAAACTCAAATATTGCAACATAGGGTTTAATGATATCTTATTTTAATAAAATTTGTATTATTCATTGTTCGATGGAAATATGAGAAATTCCTAGCTCCTGGATTCATGGGCCGGGCTTGTCTGGGCTCAGTTTTGTCCTTAAAGGCTGTATTGCAGACATAGGCTGAGCCCACATTCTGTTGAAAGGCCCATATCGGCGGTTGTAGGTTATGGACCAAGCTGCCGTTCCCATATCCGAGTTTTTATTATTTTTTTTTTTATTTTTTTCTTCTTCTTCTTCTTCTTCTTCTTCTTCTTCTTCTTCTTCTTTCTTTCTTTCTTTCTTTCTTTCTTTCTTTCTTTCTTTCTTTTCTTTTCTTTTTTCGGTGGAAAATTAGTGTAAATGCCTTGATTTGCACTGTCAAAATGAAAAGAGATATACCAATTATGACTATCCGAATTTTAAGGAGTAGACTTTGCCTCTTTTCCATTTTTTTCTCATGTTTGAAATTATTATTATTTTTTTTTTAAGATCCAACTCTTGGTCGAGAGTATGTTCATGTTTGGCAGAAAATTTAAACAGTAATTTTAGCTTTTATTTTATTATTATTATTATTATTTTTTCTGATTCTTTTCAGTTTTAGATTTGAACCTGATTTTCTGTTTTATACCTTCTATTTTTTGAGTTCAAAATTAATGGAGTGCTACTTTTTTTTTTTTTTTTGAACAACAAACATATTATTAAACTGCCACATGGGCAAAATGGGAACGGTCATCCTCGACCAAGACATACAACCAATCCGGGACATAATCAATCCAAGTCCCGCTAAGATTATTCACTCTCGCACGGTTAGCTAAGCTATCAGCAACTGTATTACAACTCCTTGAAATATGGAAGAAATGAATATCACTAAAACTAGCTAATTTGGCCCAAATATCTTCAACCAGGGCTTCCACGCTGCTCCAGACTACTGATTTTTTCAAGACAAAATTGATTGCTAAGGCACAGTCAGATTCTACAACAATCTTTTTGTAGCCCAAGGTGATTGCTAGATTTAGGCCCAAATTGATGGCTTTTAATTCAGCCAGAAGTCCATCCTGAAAACCATTTAAGAATTGGGTCGATCCTCCACGAAATGATCCAGCATAGTCTCTACAAACAGCGCCTAATCCACTCGACATCTGATCTGAGGACCACGAAGCATCCGTATTTATTTTCATAAAACCCTCGTTTGGAGGAGACCATGAAGCTCTTGAGACTGATGGTTGCGATCTAGGGCAAATCTCCACAGAGCTATTTTGCTTGGAATTCGCCCGCCGAAATGCTTCCAGGTACTCAATAATCCATTTGCTTCTGATTGGTGATGAAGGAATAGGCTCTTCATGAATGAGCTTATTCCTATCTAGCCAAATCACCCAGCATGCAACCGCGGCTAACTCAATTTCTTTTGATGACAGATTTGCAGAGATCTTCCACCATCGATCGATGAAGCTGTTGTTGAAGTAAGGTACTTCTCCATATTTCCTTTGCTCTTTGACATGTAAATAGTATATGATCTGTGAATTCATGATGGTTAGAACAGATAGGACATAAGCTAGATAAAGAAACGCCTCTGTTAATTAAGTTTGTCTTTGTGGGGAGGGTATTGTTTAAAGCTTTCCATAAAAAAATGCTTATTTTTTGTTGGGATTTTAAGATTCCAAACTTTTTTCCAAATATCCGACATATGGTTTGAGCTAGAAGAAATACCATTGATTTTAGAATTTATAAAAACTTGGTACCCACTTTTAACTGAGTACTTTCCGGTTTTGTCAAAGTGCCAAACAATTTTATCTTCTAGATTTCTATTGATTGGAATCTGTTTAATCATGTCAACATCAGAGCTTAACATAATCTCACCTAATTTTCCAGTATCCCATTCCCCAGAAGGGGTAATAAAGTCAGCCACTTTCTTATTCCTATTATTCCAATCAGTACAGGTAGGTCTAAAAGAATTACCTCTAGGAAGCCAGGGGTCATTAAAAATGGAAATATTCCTCCCATTACCTACCCTGAACCTAATACCCTTCCAAAGAAGATCTCTACCCCAAAGTAGGCTCTTCCACAGATATGATGGCTTTCTACCTAGGCTAGCCTCCCAAATGTTAGAATTTTCATAATAAATGCCTTTAAGAAATCTAGAAGCCAGGGAATTTGGGTTATAGAAAAGCCTCCAAACTTGTTTAGCTATAAGGGCTTGGTTAAAACCACTTATATCTCTAAAATTCAAGCCCCCTAGGCTCTTAGGGAGACACATCTTATCCCAACTACACCAATGCATCTTCCTGTTATTTCCATTAGACCCCCACCAAAATCTAGCAAAGTTCCTTGTGATACCATCACAAACTTTCCTTGGGATCTTAAAGACACTCATCACATGGGTTGGAATAGCCTGCCCAACACTTTTAATAAGAATTTCTTTACCAGCTTTGGAGAAAAATTTACTTTTCCAACCTTGGACAACTTTCCAAACCTTGTCTAAAAGGAAACTAAAATCCTTGGTTTTCTTATTAGTCAAGACTGAAGGAACTCCCAAGTAATTTCCAAAATCTTCTACCACTTTAACACCTAATAAACTACTGAGATATCCCTGTCTATCTTTGTTGACTTTATTAGAGAAGATGATAGCTGATTTTGTAAAATTAATACACTCCCCAGAGGCAAGTTCATACATCTTTAACAGATTCTTAATATTAATAAGCTCGATTTCATTGGCCTTACAAAAAATCAGACTATCGTCTGCAAACAAAAGGTGAGAAATGGAAGGATTGTTTGCTATCCTAAGCCCAGTAAGATTTCCAATATTATTAGCCCTAGATATGAGATGGGAGAGACCCTCCGCCACTAAAAGAAAAAGGTAGGGGGATAATGGGTCCCCTTGTCTAAGACCCCTAGTAGACCTAAAATTACCTCTTTTTTCACCATTAATAAGGATAGAAAATTCAGCCGAAGAGATACATTTAGAGATTAGGTTAATCCATATAGACCTTAATGGGTCCTGGACAGAAAGCCCTCTAGCTATTGAAGAGACCTTAGTAATTTATGGGTTATTTTCTGTATTTTTTTTGTGGTTTATTTTCTGTTATTGTTGGACCTATTATAGCTGAACACGTGGTCCCTTTCTTTCGTTTATATTCTGATATTCTGCTGTAGTGCTGTAATGAAAAACATTCTCTCTGAATACAATCCATTTTTATTCTCCCCTCTATAATTTGTCAAAAATTTTAATTACATTCTAAATTTGATGGGTAACATCATAAACTTCCTAGATCTTGATTCATTCAGTTAAACTATCGATTTTCCTTCATAATTCTGACTTTTTAACATGTATGTTGCTGTCTTTGGCCTAATGGGTGCCTTGTAAGCCATTGAACTGTGAGAAAAATTCACCCAGATGAGAAATCATAAGGGCACCATGCTTTGGTTAATGCCTACTAATTCTTTAACGGTGATTAAAAAAATTGATACAATAATTGAGAAAAAGGTATGGGGTTTTTGTTTGCAGAAACAGAGAGTTTTAAGGAGCCCACTGCTGCGTAGGCTAAAGCTGAAGAAGATTGTCCATATTATACTATCCTCGTAACAAACACACCCACCGGCAGCTAGCTACCAGTTTTAAATTTTGTTCAAGGTAAGGCTTTCACTTCTTCAAGTAATGACAAAGCCCAAAAGTCAGTCTCAAAATAACAGCAGCAAGGATCACCTCAGTGGGCAAAACGCTACTCTTTTGTAGCTCTGTCATTCTGTTATTTTATTCCATTTTTTTGTATTCGTGGCTCTTTTGTAATGGCTGAGAATCTTTGTCTGTAGCTCATTCCTTCTATTTATTCAGTGTTGTGTATGATTGTAATAATCAAGCTGAGGAAATTTATTCTATACAAATTTTCTCTCTACCTCTGCTCTCTGTGATTTTCGTAACTTGGTATCAGAGCGTCTTAGGCAAACGCCATGGGAGGTGAAGGATCGTTGTTGTCCTCATCCACAGCTGTTTCTGTCGTTGCTGCTGTTATTAGCTCTTCGTTTGGTCATCCTTTGAGCACAGTGCTAACGGTGAAGCTCGATGACAAAAACTACTTGTTACGGAGAGGAATGGTGTTGGCCATCCTCCGTGGGCAAAAAGTAGATGGCTACGTTCTTGGAACGAAAGCTCAACCAACTGAAGTTGTTGAAGTTACGACTGAAACGAGTAAGAAAACTGAACCTAATCCTCAGTATGAAGAGTGGGTCACCGTCGATCAGGCTTTGTGCGGCTGGTTATTTGGGTCCATGACGCCGGCAATTGCTGCTGATGTAGTAAGTTTCAGTACCTCTCGAGAAGTTTGGAAGGCGCTTGAGAAGGTTTATGGGTCTACGAGTAAGGCAAGGATAAATCAGCTCAGAGGAGTTCTTTAGAACACCAAGAAAAGGGTCGACTAAGATGGTAGAGTACCTGGCTACCATGAAACAAGCCTCAGAAAATCTTCAATTGGCTGGTAACCCTATTTCCTTGAGTGACTTAATCTCTTACGTACTGGCTGGGCTCGACTCAGATTATGTTCCCATTATGTGTTCTATCGAGGACAAGGATATTACAACCTGCCAGGAATTTGCTTCGATTTTGATTCAATTCGAAGGCACCCTTGCGCGATATACAGTGCCTACTAACACAAAGGAGCTGCCAGACCTAGCTGTTCATTTAGTGTACAATCAGTTCAATCAACAACCTGGGCAAAAGTCGTTCAGTTATTCCTTCAGCCCTAATCGTGGAGGTTTTTCACAAGGGAATTCTCAGCAGCAATACTCGAACAACAGAGGTTCCAACAGAGGTCGCGGGCGTGGTCGTAACAATTTTCAGAGGAATAACAGTAAACTCACTTGTCAATTATGTGGCAAATACGATCATTCGGCGCTCCATTGCTATATGCGCTTTGAAGAACAGTTCAACAACCCTCACGCAGCTATTAACTCAAGCTCTCAGGGTAATCATGGTTCAACATCCTCGGCTTATATTGCGACTCCGGAGATTCTGACTGACCCCAAGTGGCTTGCTGACAGTGGCGCCACAAATCACGTCACCTCATATGTGGGTAATATTACAGAGAATATCACCTATAACGGTAAAGAATCTCTGGTTGTAGGGAATGGTAGTCGATTGAATGTTCATCATGTTGGTAATAGCTTAGTTCCATGTGATCCAAAGGCTATCAAACTAAATAATATACTTCATGTGCCACAAATTAGAAGAAATCTTGTTAGTATTGCTCGATTAACAGCTGACAATGACGTTTTTGTTGAATTTCATTCTTGTTTTTGTCTTGTGAAGGACACGGTTTCAAAGAGGGTGATGCTGCATGGAACTCTTAGGAATGGCCTTTATCAACTTGAGCTGCCTTCAACTCCAAATCATTTGCCTCTACTTGGGTCCCAGTCTTCTTGTGTTAGTCCTCTGCACGTTTTTGAGTCGAATAAACCTTATGTTACTCCTGCAAAATTTGCTGGATCGAGTCTTGCTTTGAATTCTGGTTCTATTTTCCATGTTGTTGGTCCTAAATCTAAGTCCTCTGTTGTTCCAAGCTTTTGTTGCATCGTTGGTTAGGTCATGCCTCTGAGAAGGTGGTCAATAGTGTGATTAAATCTTGTAATCTTCATGTCTCTAGTAATGAAAAACTATGCTTCGGTGATGCTTGTCAATTGGGTAAATCTCACTTACTGCCTTTTGCTTCATCTTCTTTTCATACTCAACAGCCACTTGAACTAATTTTCTGTGATCTTTGGGGACCCTCTCCGGTTGAATCATCCCTAGGCTATCGTTATTACATTAGCTTTGTAGATAACTTCACTCGGTTAACATATATCTATCTTTTAAAAGCAAAGAGTGAGGCCTTGGGGATATTTAAACAGTTCAAGGCCCTTGTAGAAAATCGTTTTGACAAGAAAATCAAAATCCTCCAAACGGACTGGGGTGGTGAGTTTAGATCGTTTGTTCCCCTTCTTCAAGCCTCGGGCATTGAGTTTCGTCACTCTTGCCCCCATACCAGTCAACAAAATGGAATAGTAGAAAGGAAGCATAGGCACATAGTTGAAATGAGACTATCAATGCTTGCTCAATCCTCTTTGTCCTTACGCTATTGGTGAAATGCCTTCTCTTCAGCCACATATATTATTAACCGCTTACCTACACCCATCCTAAACAACCTGTCCCCTTGGCAAAAGGCCTTTAATCGTTTTCCTGACTATGATTTTCTGAAGGTCTTTGGTTGTACTTGTTTCCCGTTCCTTCGTCCATACCAATCTCACAAGTTTCAGTTTCATAGCACCAAATGTGTATTTCTTGGCTCTAGCTTTTCTCACAAAGGTTACAAGTGCCTTAGTTCAAGTGGCAGAATATACATATCTCGACATGTCGTTTTTAATGAAGATGAATTCCCATTTAAATCTAGTTTTCTTCATTCTCAGCCTGAGTCTTTGTCTAGTGAAGTCATTGTTCATTGGTTGCCTTTTCCAAATTCATCGAGCTCTTTTGTTTCTTCTTTCGCATCCCTTGAGTCTTGCCCTGTGTCTACCATTTCGGCCACTTCAGACCATGCTTCGGAGTTCCCTGCTAGCACATCTTCTTTGTCTCCTCTAGTTCCTGCTACAATTACATCTCTGAATGATATTCAACTACCTATTTCGTCTGCTGCTCCTCTGTCTCCTGCATCTCAGCCACCTACAACTGTTTGTACACCTGTTGAGGCTGCAACTCATGTATTGCATATCAGTCTAGGCCTTCCACACGATTGTGGTGTGTTAGCTTCAGCTGATGTTGCTCCAACTGTTAATCCTCTTGCTCAGAACACTCATCATATGCAGACTCGTGCCAAGAGTGGCATTTTTCGACCAAAGACATGGGACTCCTTCCTGGTCTCTTCCTCCACAGAATCTGATACGGTGTTTGAGCCCTTATCTATGAAAGAAGCCTTGTTGTCTCCTCGTTGGCAAAAGGCGATGGAAGATGAAATGACTGCCTTAAACCGGAATAAAACTTGGCATTTAGTTCCACCCCTACCTAATGTGAACCTTGTTGGATGCAAGTGGGTTTTCAAAGTTAAGCGCCACTCTAATGGTTCAGTTGAACGGTGCAAGGCTCGCCTGGTTGCAAAGGGCTTTCATCAAGTACCCGACGTTGATTTTCATGAAACATTTAGTCCAGTGGTCAAAGCTCCCACCATTCGGATTATTCTTGCACTCGTCGTAGCAAAAGGTTGGTCTGTCAGACAATTGGACGTAAATAACGCCTTTCTCAATGGTCGTCTCACTGAGGATGTGTTCATGAAGCAACCTGAGGGCTTTATTGATCCTTCTCAACCGTCTTTTGTGTGTAAACTTGATAAGGCACTGTATGGTTTACGTCAAGCTCCTCGAGCATGGTATGATCGTCTTCGGACTACATTACTTGATTGGGGTTTTTCTAACTCAAGAGCGGATAATTCTGTCTTTTTCTTCTCAAATTCCAGCATGGTGGTTCTGATCCTCATCTATGTCGATGACATCCTCGTGACTGGTGATTGCCCTCATTTCATCAACACCTTTGTTGCTCGCCTGCATACTGTATTTGCTCTAAAGGACATTGGTCCGTTGAGCTATTATCTCGGGGTAGAGATTTTTCGCACAAATGAGGGCATATTTTTGCTTCAATCCAAGTATATATGTGATCTTCTCACTAGAGTTGGCATGTTTCATCTAAAGCCATGCCCAACACCTGCTATTACAAGTAAAAAATTCTCAGCCTCTGATGGTTCTCCTATGACTGATCCAACTCTGTATCGAAGTGTCCTTGGTGCTCTACAATATCTCACTCATACGCGTCCCGACATATCCTTCATAGTGAACAAGCTAAGTCAGTTTTTGCAACAACCAACTATGGCTCATTGGCAGGGTATCAAGCGGGTTTTACGTTACTTAAAAGGTACTCTAAACTATGGTTTGTTTCTTCCTAAGTTCCGATCACCTCTGTCTCTTGTTGCATACACGGATGCTGATTGGGCTTGCTGCGTTGATGATCGCCGATCTATTGCTGCTCATTGCATTTTCTTGGGTAACTCTCTTATCTCTTGGTCTTCTAAGAAACAAAGTGTGGTAGCCCGATCGAGTGTCGGAGTCTGAATATCGCTCTCTTGCCCAAACTACCGCTGAACTGTCTTGGATTCAATCATTCCTTCAGGAAATTCGTCTTACTCCGAATTCTACTCCCATTATCTGGTGTGATAATACCAGTGCCATTTCTCTTGCTCAGAACCCCCGTCTTTCATTCTAGGAGCAAGCATGTAGAACTTGACGTACACTTTGTTCGTGAAAAGGTTCTTTCCAAGACTATTGATGTTCGTTATATCCCTTCTACTGAGCAGCTTGCAGATGCCCTCACAAAACCGCTGTCGGAGGCTACTTTCACCAATCTTCGTGCCAAACTCGGTGTGACATTGCCACCCTCTCGTTTGAGGGGGGATGATAAGGCCCAAAATCAGTCTCAAAATAACAGCAGCAAGGATCACCTCAGTGGGCAAAACGCTACCGTTTTGTAGCTCTATCATTCTATTATTTTATTCCATTTTTATGTATTCGTGACTCTTTTCTAATGGCTGAGAATCTTTCTCTGTTGCTCATTCCTTCTATTTATTCATTGTTGTGTATGATTGTAATAATCAAGCTGAGGAAATTTATTCTATACAAAATTTCTCTCTACCTCTGCTCTCTGTGATTTTCGTAACTAGTAAATATCAATAATCAATCATCTTTCTTTTACAAAACTAAATAAATACCCAATTTTACCTTGAACAAAATTTAATGATAAAAGATATATACTTCTCTAAAAGGTTGGTTAAGATATCTTTTCCAGTTTATAATTGATATTCTAAACATATATAAAGACACACTTGAAACGTGTATACTCAATTTTTGTATTTAAACTTCCACGAAGAATAATAATTTTCAAACTATGTTCATTATTGAAATGACAGCCCATTTGAGGCCCACCTTCACGGGTTAAATAGCCATCAACGAGTGGAATGGGACATACAATCTTACTTTAATTAAATAAAAAATTAAATGCTATTTCATGGTTATATTTTCCTTCCTAAGTTTAGCCAAAAATAAATAAATGAATAATAGTCCCTAAAACAGAGGAAATAGTCCAAGTGAGATTTAAATTTTAAATACTCGAAGAGGACGAAAAACTGAGTTGTAAGTGTAACGCTGGGTTGGAGAGGAACAAGATCGTCTCATCAGTGGAGAGATGGGATAATAGGACGCGAGAACTCAAGATAAAGGAAAAATTACTTTCTTTTTTATTATATATTCTTTCGGTTTCCGCTGGCTAGATTCAGCCACACTCCATATCAAAATGCTTTACCTCTGCCTCCTTTTTCTCACGGCCGCTCAGATTCCGGCTACGTCTCAACAACCACAACCACCCACCGCCATTTTCCTCCTCGCCGGGCAGAGCAACATGGCGGGTCGCGGCGGCGTCACCAACAGCACCATCACCCACCGCCCCAAGTGGGACGGCGTTGTGCCACCCCAGTGCTCCTCCACCCCTTCCATCCTCCGCCTCGCCGCCGATCTCACCTGGGTCGAAGCACGCGAGCCACTCCACGCCGACATTGATTATCTCAAGACCAATGGAATCGGGCCCGGCATGCCATTTGCCAACACCATTCTCATGGATAAACCGGCCGGTCCGACGGTGATCGGTCTGGTCCCGTGTGCGATCGGCGGGACTTCGATCAAGGAGTGGCAACAGGGGTCCAATCTGTACAACCATTTATTGACACGAGCCGAAGCATCGGTACTCAGCGGGGGCACAATTAAAGCGCTTCTGTGGTATCAGGGTGAAAGGGACACACACAATGCTGAAGATTCCGAGTTGTATGGTGGCAGATTGAAGAAGTTTTTCACTGACATTCGCTCCGATCTAAAGATTCCATTGCTCCCAATTATTCAGGTTTGGTTCTGTTCTGTTCTGTTCTCTCTGTTTCTCATTCAAAATTTACCCATTTTCTATTTTAAAATCACTACTTGCGAGGGGTTACGTACGAGAAGGCAATTAAAAGCGTCTGATCAGTGAAAAACGAGGGATAAAAAAAAAGAGAAATAAAAACGAGGGATGAAGTAAAGACGAAGTTAATGAGTTTGGTGAAACGTCAACGTTTTTGTGTAGGTGGGAATTGCATCGGGAGAGGGGCCGTATAAGGAGGGAGTTCGAAGAGGGCAATTGGGAATGGAGATGGTGAACGTGATGACTGTTGACGCATTGGGCCTGTCACTGGAACCTGATGGGCTTCACTTAAACACCCCTTCCCAAGTTAAACTGGGCGGCCTTTTGGCTGATGCATATCGTCGATTCCCATCTCACCCACTGGCCAGCCCATTAAGAAGCGCTGCTCCCACCCCACCAATTTTTGGTTTCTTTCTTCTTCCCATGTTCAAGATTATGACATTTGTGTTGCTACATCTATTTCATTTCTCATGACAACAAAGTCTACGGCTTTGCAAGTAATGTAATTATTACAACCTGTCCCAGTCCCACCCATTTCTCTAACAATATACTTTCAAAACGGCTGCTTTGCTTTCTTCCCTTCCCTGTGTTCCTGAATCTAAACATTCCTTTTTCGGAACTTATGACCATCAACTATTTTATTTTCTCATTCTTTTATCATTTCATTTTTGGAATTCCCACTAACATTGCACTGAAATTATTAAAAAGTAGTTTTCCAATTACATATATTCTTTTTTTTTTTTTTTTTTTTTTTTTTTACTGTATGAGGCATGATTGATTGAATTTTACTTGGCAAGTTTTTGTTGTGTTTTCGACTTTGACAATGTCAAAAGTTGTGGAGAAAAAGAAAAAGAATTCGTAAACTATGAAATAATCGATGTTTGAAAAGGAAAAAAAAAAACGAAAAAGAGGCATACTAGTGAACTTTCATCGAGTTGTAACTTGTAAGATGAAATGAATTTAAAATAAGTATAAATGATTTTTTTAAGATAAGTTTTTAATATAATATATTTTCCTTTTATTGTTCATCCAAATAATCTGAAACTATTTTTTAAAAAAGTTGCAACCTAAAACAAAAGTAACCATTTCTTAGATGTAATTTTTTTAAATGTATGTTAAAACAAACGAGACTGTTCAGAAACAACATTTTATTTTATTTTTTAGAGAAATAAAGAAACTACATGTTTATGCTTAGAGATGCTCAAGCAGTAAATCCAATCCAGTTATTAACCATTGGATTTCAAAATAACACAATTAATTCCAAAATAAACAAGGAGTAGAATCAAGAATGGATTCGAGGAAGAGAAATCAGACACTGAAAAGAAAACTTAGAACAACTTAATTGTCGGACACTAAAAAGAAAACTTACAACAACTTTGTCATACACTGAAAAGAAAATTTAGAACAGCTTAATTGTCAGACACTGAATAGAAAACTTAGAACAACTTTATAATTAACAAAGTTAGGGCTAAGGGCTCTTTTATTTGCTAACAGATCGAGTTCAGAAAAATCCAGAAGAAGAGATTGACACAGTTTCAGTAACACAGCACTAAAAATATTAAAACCCACACATAAAACTTGATTCCAAACTTAATTTATCTAACTATTCAGTTCATTTCCAAATTCCAACCTCCATAAACCCATCCTCCGTCGCACATCCCCTGAACATCCCGGTGGTGTTGAATCCAAACGCCACTTCTCCATTGCTGGACACTGCAATCAGTCCGGCCTTGCCTTCATCCAGCCTCTCTTCTATCACGTAATTCACTGCCTCTTGAAGTCCCAATCCCTTGTACTCCATCACCGCCGCCACTTCTCTAGCAAGAGTTCCTCTTATGATCGCCTCCCCTTCTCCGGTGCACGAAACCCCGCACACACCGCACGCGTACGTCCCCGATCCAATCAGCGGCGAGTCTCCGATACGACCGATCTTTTTGTTAATCAGGCCGCCGGTGGACGTGGCGGCGGCGCACCTCCCTTCGCTGTCAACCACCACGCACCCCACCGTCTCTGGCGCGTACACGCTTATCGGGAGGCCGTTCATTTGCAACGGTGTCTCCACGCTCGCGCTACACGTCTCGTTTGGGACCCTATAATCCAACTGTTCCAAACCAAAACCAAAAATATAAGTCCGCTTCGAACAGTTATTTTGAATTATATTTGATTAACATATTTGAATTGCGGGCGTACCCAAATACTGTTGGCTTCTTTGGCTTGTTCAAGCATTCCGACGTTTTCTTCGGTGATGAAATAGTCATTGCACACAAGCTCCACACCCTAATACAATTCCGGTTCCAAAGAGTCAGAAAAGCCGACCTTACGAATCGGGAATGAATAGAATAGGAAAAGGAACCTGTTGCCTAGCGAATTTCTCAGCGCCGGAGAAGGCGAGATAGGAATGGGGAGATTTGTCCATGACAAGACGGGCGAGGGAGATCGGGTTTTTGACGGTTGTGAGTCCAGAAACAGCCCCGCATCTCCGTTTTGGGCCGTCCATGATGCTGGCCTCCATCTCTACAGTCCCATCCTCTGTCAGCGCAGATCCACGCCCGGAATTGAACAGGGGATCGGTTTCCAGTTCTCTAACCTTGAAATTTCGTAATGGGTCATCATTATAAGTATAAACATGTAAAATTATATGAAGGGAAAGAATGAGAAGAGAAATAGATAAAGAGGGGCGTACGACGAGTTCGACGACATCAATGGCCGACTGATTGGAACGAAGAGCATGGATGCCAAGATCAAGGCAGCGAGTTAGAAGATTTTTGGCATCTTCTTGACGATACAGTGGGAGATTAGGATCCACGCCAGCCCCACCATGAAGCGCAATGGCCCAACCTCCCATCTCTCCTCTCTCTGCCTTGTTCACTCTGTTTTCTAACGACACTTACAAATGGACGGGGAAAGCCTTTTTATAGCCTTTTTCCGGAACCCAAATTCCTCCTAACCATCTTTTTTCCTTATTCGCTTCCGAATATATATATTAAATTTGGATTCCGGGGTGTTGCGATTGCGATTGCGAGGATCCTACTCAGACCGCCACTTCCGGGTCTCATTCGCATTCCCAAATCCCAACTTATATTTTTAACTTTTACTACACTGTTATTTTACGCTTTTTTTTTTTTTTTTATCTCAAACTAATCTTAAGTTTTGTTTGTTAGGATTAGGATATGCAACAACTTCATTGATTTTAGTTTTGATAAATAGTTACCTATAGTAATTTGTAAAAAGAAATCCAGTTAATAAATTATATACAAAACCGAATATGAAGACTCCATTTATTGATCTGATTAAAAGATAGCACACTCAGAAAATTGTAAAAACCTCGTTGTTACAATCACACCTTCAAAATTTCAATTTCATCGATCAATTCCGACTGAATAAATGCACCAAGCACCTTTGAAGAATTATAAGGGTTGTTCTAATTAAACCTTGAATAGTAAGACTGTTACAATTAAATCCAAATTATTTAGACAAAACTTTGTTTATAAAGTCGTGATGACACTCCAACGTTGTTATGAAAAACAAAAAATTTGAATGATTAATTTTATAGTATTAATTTTGTAATCAAGTTGTAATAACTTTGTAAATGGAAAATTTGATTGTTATAACCATCTCCCTAATAACCAATTTGTGCATTTTGCAATATATAGATTAACTAAAATAATTTGTAAGTTTTGAGAGATGATTGGTGAAATTGAAAGTTTGAAGGTGTCGTTGTAATAGTTATGGTAGTTTTTGTAATTCTTTATAATATATCTTATAAATTTTCAAACTTTAAAAATAATGTATATATATACACACACTTACTTTTGAGCAAAATGAGACATTATAGAATTATAGAACATTAGACAATTGTCTTACTTGACTATGCCTTCAATATACTTTGATTTTTCTTTTTAGTCCATGAAAAGTTGCCCATGATTTGTGCCTTTCGTAGTTAAATAATTGCAAGGCGAGAGATTCAACTATCGATTTTTGGCATGATAATAGTTACTTTATCGACTAAACTATGTATTGATTAATTGTTTTAAATTTATTCAAAATTATTGTTTTTATTTAATATAGATATAGTCAAATCGAGTTTAGCTCAGCGGTAATTGACATATACCTTCGACCATGAGGTTAGAGGTTCGAATCCCCCTTACCCCCAAATGTTGATCTACTAAAAATATATATATATATATATAGCTACCATAATTGTTGCATATCTGGTTTAAAATATTCTTAAATAAATGATTTGATAATATAATCTATTAGAGGGTTACCAATTATGATTCAATATTTTTTTTTTTTTTTTTAAGACCATGATTCAAGAAATTTATTCAAGAGGATTTATTTTAATTTAATATAGAGCTACCATATAATTGACATATAAATGATTTAAAATATCCTTTAAATTTCTCCTTCATCGAGAATATAATTTACATGTCAATTACGTCAACGAGAACATAGCTCAACTGACATAAAATTGTATTGGTAATCACGAGAGATGTGGTTCAAATCTCTTCACTCACATATTATCAAAAAATAAAAAATTTTACATGTCAATTACCATATATATGTCAAAGTGAGTATAGCTCAACTGTAATTGACACGTATCGGTTACAAATATTAGAAAGGATAAATTTATTCAAGATGATTACTTTAATTTAACATAGAGAGGAGGGATTTGAATCTCTGACTTCATGGTCGAGGACACATGCTAATTACCAGCGAGTATAGCTCGCTTTGGCATAATATTTGTATATATACTTTTTGAAACCACGATATTTGTATAAATGGTTTATAATATTCTTAAATAAATTTATTTAACAAAATAATTTGTCAGGTTCGCCAATCACGGCTACAAATATTAAAACGCATCAAGAAATTTATTGAAGATTATTATTTTAATTAAATATAGAGATTTTTTTTTTAGATCAAATTAAATACAGAGATAGCTACCTTAATAATTGGATAAATGGTGTAAAATATTCTTAAATAAAATTATTTAACGATGTAATCTGCTAGGTTAAATTTATTCAAGATGATTGTTTTAATCTAGGATAGAGATAGCTACCATGATTGCGTAAAAAAAAAAAAAGGAAATAAAAAATCAATTTTTACTCTTAAACTTGTCCAATTGTATCGATTTTTACCACTTTCAATTTTATCATATTACTCTCTAAACATATATAAGTATTGCAATCTCAACCTTAAAAAAATGTCAGCAATTTAAACTCTCCAGCAAAATTCCTTCAAAATAACGTTAAAAAGTAATCTCTCACGTGTTTAATGAATTATAAAACATATACGTGATACAAAATTGATAATATTAAAAAAAAAACGACATAAGAACTAAATTATTGCTAATACTTGTGAATTTTGACAAGATCAAAAGGCTCGATTTTATTGAAATTCATGAAGTTATCAAGGCGAATACATTATCTTGTGTTAAAATTAATGGATGATAAGCAGCAAATTGATTACAGGATAAAAATTACTATAATAATCAGAATTTAAGATCTAATTTAATTAAATTAAAAATTTAGGTTTAAAATTGATATAACTTGATCATTCCTAGTTTCTTTCATGGTAAAAAATCGTTGTACACATGGTTTAAACGAATTTATTTAGGGGCCGTTTGTTTTTTAAGAATCTAGATAACCAGAATATTAAGATGCCTGAAATTATAAATACCCGGAAATATAAATGCCGGGTATTTTAGATAACCGTGTTTGTTTTGAAGGAATAATTTTTAAGAATATATGAGAATATTCAGATAACTATGTTTGTTTTGCAGGATTTTTGTACGAGAAAGTTCTTACATTATGCATAATACCAATAATGCTCTTACTAATTTTTAGCTAATTTACCTATTAGTTTAATATAATTTAAATTTATATAACGTTTTGGTCTTTGTTAATCTAATGTTTTATTTTTATATCAATTTAATTTATACTAATTTAATTGGTTATTTTTTTTAGAACAAATTCATTTATATTAGTTTAATTTTAAAAATTAGTTTCAACTTTAATTTTTTTTAAAAAAAAACATGACAATTATTATAATTTACGGTGTACTTGTAATGAATTTATCTGTGTGTTTTTTGAAATGTAAAATTAACATTATTATTAAGAGAATAAATCAAAAATAAATTAAAATATTATTCAATGTAACTATCATTTATTTTATATATAAATGTAAAATTGAAAAAATAAATGGTTATTTCTTAGTTATGAATAAATTAATTTATTTTTAAATAAAAATGCAGATGATAAAATGGAGAGATAAAAATGTCATTCGAAGATGCCCTCAACATGGAAATCTTTGAAACCCATCTCTCATGAGGGCATCAAAAACTCCTTGGATGCCTCCCGTATGGGCATCCCGAAATTCCTAGATATCCAACATTACCACAAAACAAACGTGGTAATCTAGATGTCCATTTTATGAGAATTGCTCCTTAAGGGTGTCCAGCCAGAAAAAAGTTAGGAGCAAAAATGTGTACTGGAAAAGGGAGTGGGTCCCATCACATTCCAAGGACACCGGAAGATTCGAAATTGTAGTTGGCATTACAGGGAAATGACATGACACACCATGATAAGAACGCTTGTCGGATGCATTTTGCTTTGGTTGATGACTAAGAGATGACATACCTTTTCAGATTCTCATTAATAACTCTAATTCGTGTTTCGAAAAAAAAAAAAAAAACTCTAATTCGTACTAAAAAAGAAAAAGAAAAAGAAAAAAACTCTCATTCTAAATTAACTAAATTAAAATATATATCTCAGCCACTAAGTTTGAAATGTTCTAATCAATTTCAAATTTTATTTTAATTGTCAGTTAGATAGAATTAGGATCCGTTTGGTAACGTTCTCGTTTATTGTTTTTTTTTTCTAATTTTATTAAGAAATCTAAGCATTTAATAACTATATATGTTTCTTGTTTCTCATTTTTTAGAAACACTCCAAAAATTTGTATAGAACTTTTGGAAACAACTAAAACTAGTTTCTCATTTTTTTGTTATTGTTTCCACTTTTTTCCAAACATAAATAAGAATATAGGTTTATTATTATTGAATGTATCGTTGTTAGAGTCATGAAATTCTATTTTTCTTTATTAAAAATAAAGAAACAGAAACAAGAAACGAGAATGTTGCCAAACGGTAGTGGCGTAGCCACGATTGGATTGGTGTTTACCTTTTTCTTTTTTTTCTTTTTTTTTAAAAAAAAATCTCCTGAAAATATTATTTGTTTATTTATTTGTCACTTTTTTTTTTCTTTTATCTTTTAAATGATTTGATTTTATTGTTATATATATTTCACACTAATGCAATTAAAGAAACAAACAATTTGAGCCTCTCAAACATAAAATTCAATATTTGCCCTTAATTAGAAGCTATCATAAATAAACAATGTTTAGTGTTGATTAAGATATGATCAATTAGGATTTCCTACATCAGCCCTCATTATTATATTGAAAAAAATTATAAGATAAGTTGGACATTCTTCATACACCAAGCAAAATAAGTGGTTTATCTTGTTTTAAAGCGGGGGACAAAAAAAAAAAAAAAAAAAAAAAAAAATCTAGAGCCTTCAAGACAACATTAAAGCATATTATTATAGTTCATAACATGAATATGACGATATGAATATCTTATATTGAGGTATTATCATATATATTAAACAATAAAAAGAACCACCATATTACTTTTTCATAAGGTAATGTTTGTTTGGTCAGAATCCAATATTTTCATGGAATAGATATATCTATAGATTGTTCTCAAGATGTTTGGTATCTAAGAAAATTTTGATGTCCTCCTCATACATGAGTTTTCAAGATTTCCATGTTGAACGAATCAACTATTAACTTGTTTCTCCTTCATTTTTTTTACTATATTTTTCTTATTTCTCAAGATTTTTATTTCATAATTAAAACAAACCAGTATATTCATTCACTAATAAAAAATTCCATGAATTTATCTATATTCATATGTTTCATTTACATCTAAAATAAACTCCATTTAAATTATATAATATATAGTTGAATTTACTTCGGATTGAAATCTGAAATGATAAAAGTTTTATTTATTTTACTTTTTCAACAACAATGATCCAAAATATATATATTATTTCTCTAAAAAATTTCTAATATAATCCACCAGAAAAAATAGTATCAATTAGGTAATTTGTCTTATTTTACAATAAGTTCAAGTATTTAAAATTAATATTTAAATCTGAATCGTTTATAAAATCTTAAAACAATAATATAAATTAATTTGTTTTAGAAAATAACATATAAAATAAATTGATAAAAATAAAAGATTAAATTATTAAAGATAAAAATGTTATATTACAAACAAATTATATTAAATTAATATATAATTTATTTGAAAATAAGTAAGAGATGTTGTTTGAATAATACATCATACATCATTTAAAAACATTTCCATACAAAAAACATGTAGAACGAACTTAATTGTCTAATTATTCTTAGACATCCTTATAAAGATATTGAACATATCTATATTTTCAAGCATATTAAAATTTCAAGTATTCGAAGATGCAATTTTTTTTTTATTCCCCTGGAAAATAAACAACCCTTTTAATGATAAAGACTAAATCGATAATATGTTATATAATCGGAAGCTTTTGTTTTTTGTTTTTTTTAGATAAAGGATCAATATAGAGTGTTTTAGATTTTTTTTTTTTTTTTTTTTTTTTTTTTTTTTGGTGAAAATAAGAGTGTTTTAGACTTTAGGAAGATGTCATGCTTTTAAACTCCCTAGAAACAAATAACCTTTTATACAACTTTATACCAATTGAGCTAAGTTCTTATTGGCAGAAACAAACAACCTTAAAGGTTTTGATGATAAAAAATAAATCGACAATATGTTATATAATGGGAAGATTTTTTTTTTTTTTTGGAGACAAATACCGAAAGGATTAATATAGAGTGTTTAGACTTCTCTCTCTCCCTCTTTTTTTTTAAAAAAAAAAAGAAAGAAAAAGAAGAGTGTTTTAGACTTTAGTGGCCAAAATTAAGAATAAATGTAACTTACACTTTGGAAAAAAAATATATATATTTTTACCTAAACATAGTTTTCATAGAATTTTTAATTAAATTAATGACAATCTGTCAAAATGATTTAAAACGCCTTGGACGCCTTCACACTAGGGCAAGAGGCGAGGATAGAGACTAGACAATTTGGCCAATAGAGAATGGAGCTAATTGTAATTAAGATAGCGCAACAGACAATGACAGAGAGATATGGGTGATAAAAGGATATGCATAGGAACCTTTGAGTTTGCGTTAGTATTTAAAACAAGTTACGTTTTTTAATATTTAATCAAGGATTATTAAATAAGAGTTTATATTATATTATCAATCAAAAATAGTGTTATAGGTAATTTTGGACCACCACAGCGTACGAGGAGCTGACGAGGACAACCGGGAGGAGATGGGACCAGGAAAGGGACCCAGAGGGAGACCATACCGACTGGCCGGGCCAACGTGGCCCGACCCATACGGTCGGCCTCGGCCCTAGGCCGAGGCCGCCCACTCGGCCCGTTTGTGCGGGCCGAGTTCGTTTGCCTCCGCTCGGCCCCTACCACTTCCAGCTGCCTCGGTCCAGCCTGCTTCGTCCCAGAACGCCTCCAAACCCTAGGAGTCCAAGCAGGTATTTATACCCCTCTTCGCCATCGAAGAAGGGGGCCGAAAACTCTATTCTCAACTTTTTTCTCTACTCTCTAGCTGCTCAGTTTCCTGACTTAGGCATCGGAGGCGGTGTGGCCTACACCACACCGGTGTCCAGCGATTCTTGCTGGTCTTGCAGGTCACGTCTTCCCCAGCTTCTACAAATTCACTGTTGGTGTCACGTGAAGGGCAGGTGGGTCGCTTGGTCAAATTTTGGCATCAACAAATAGTTTCCTTGATGAAAGCGGTATAACTCAATGGTGATTGACAGATGCATGAATGTTCCATTTCAATGATGAACTAAACAAAAAACAAAAAAAACAAAACTTAATAGTTAATAGATAAGACCATTTCAAAGTTGATATTTCAATCTTCCTAACGGTTGAATTCAAAAATATTAAATAATAATTTATTTATAATGAATAACTTACCTAATGGAAAGATATAAAGTATAAACATTATATAAAATATCAAACCCTACCATTGTTGAAAAGAAGAATGGTATAAAATATATAAATTAATTTTTGAATAAACACTAAATTATGTCACAAATTGATCAAAATAACATAAAATAATCAGTTTTTTTAATCATATTAAAAAAAATAATATTTAATAAGCCAACATTATTATTATATGTGATAAGATATATACACACATCAAATGTTTTTTTTTTTTTTTTTTTTTTACCATACGTAGGATAGAGAATTTGAATCTTTAATTTTATTATTATTTTTTTAATCAAAAGTACATGTTTTATGTCTTTTCTTTTGAGAAAAAAAAATTTATGCCAATTGAATTATGCTTTTATTTACTTGACGAGATGCACATGAATATATATAGGTTATTGGTTATTATTTTGTCATGTAATTTATGGGTTAAATTCTTACGAATTTTCAATATCTTCATCCTATTTTGTTTTATTGCACAGAAAGCAAATGGCAGTTGCAAAGTTAACCCCACTCAGATTTAACGCGAGTGTTTTTCATCGTCATCCCGACTCATCCCGACTCACCCCTTTTTGGACAAAGCAATGAACCACTCTGAAAAAGTACATTTACGACGTTACCTTCGTTTCACTTGCTCACATCTTAATTGGAGATTGTTTTCTTAAATTCGACGTAATTTTTTTTTTTTTTTAATGTTTTTCCAATCTATTTCTTAAGGAAAAAAAGAAAAAGACGGTACTTTTAATTTATAACAAAAATTGCATTAGTTATCCCTTCTTTAGATATAGGTCGATTTGGAATATGGAATACTTTTTATTTAAGAATGCATTTTATTTTAAATATTTTGTATAAAAATTGTTTAAAATTTAAACGTATGTTTGGTTACATTTCTTTATAAGTGTTTTTATACACAAATTATTACATACTCAAAAACTCTGTTTAAAAATTTTGTTTTCAAGTGTTTCTCTCAAAATAATTTATTTCTCAATTTCATTTTTTAACAAGTCATTTTTAATGGTGGTCAAACACTATAAATTTTTTTCAAAATGAAACACTTGAAAAGTTGATCCAAACATACTTTTATTATTTGAATTTAATTGAGAAATATCAATATAAAAAACATATAAATTTAAATAGCGATACTATAACGTAATGTAGATAATTTTTTCTTATTGAACGAGGTTAAGATGAAGATTTGAACTCGTGATTTTTTTTTTATCGATATTATAATGTTTTAACTAGTTGAATTATATAGATTAACACTATATTATAATGTTTGAACTATTGAATTGATGAAAGAAAAGAGAAAAAAGATTGTTGTTAAATTGAGTAGCCGTCAAATTTTCAAAAATAAAAAATATAAAAAAAAATTGAGTAGCCGTCAATATCCAAGTGGGCGTCTGTCATGGTCCCAAATTCAAAGATTCCGAAAGAGAAATACCATATCTTCTGGTCTCTTTCGTTTTCTTCGTTTGAATTTACGACCACCCAAAGATTCTGCACTCTAATGGAGAATCTTTATGGAGGTGTTTTTTTTAAAAAAAAATTATTATGATTATTATTTTTATATAATTTACATTTTATATTTATGAAATAGTGTAGACTATGAATAATATTAGTAGATTTGGTAAAAAAAAGGTTAATAGGGTTTTAAAATATATGTTTAAAAATACTTCTTATCCTTGAATTTTCGTGGACGAAGTAACCATTTTATTTTTTAACTTTTGTTTCTAGCAATTTAGTCTCTGTAATGCTGTAAGAATTTGGTTTTTTTTTTTTTTTTTTTTTTTGAAAGAAGTAAGAATTTGGTTTTTAAACTTTAATATGTAATAGTTTAGTTCATATACTTTAAAATTTGTAACAATTTAATTCATATCATAAAAAATTAAGTGTCTACTTTTATTATATAATGATTTAGTATTTATAATTTATAAACGGATAATTGTAATGGGTGGCAACATGAAGGTAAATAATTACAAATATAGCAATTTTTAAAAATATTTGCAAATATGGCAAAATTTTTTAATTAATTTTTTATATTCCTAAATTGCCCCTGCGTGCCCATCTTCTTATTCCTCGTCATTTTTTTTTTTACCGATAGAAAGTCTTTTTATTACTGATAGATTCTATCAGTGATAGAATAAAGTTTCTATCAGTGATAGAATAAAGTTTCTATTAGTGATAGAAAATTTCTATCACTGATAGAATAAAGTTTCTATCAGTGGTAGAAAAATTTTCTATCGGCGATAGAAAGTTTCTATCACTAATATTTCTATGACTGATAGATTCTATCAGTGGTAGAAAAATTTTCTATCAGTGATAGAAAGTTTCTATCACTGATAGAATAGAAGATTTCTATCACTAATAGAAACTTTTTCTATCAGTGATAAAAGATTTCTATCACTGATAGGTTCTATCAGTGATAAAAAAAACTTTTTATAGAAAATCATAGAAAAACTTTTGATAAAAAATCTTTCAATCCCTGATCACCCATAAAAATCTTTCTATCTCCGATAGAAATCTTTCTATCACCGATATAATCTATAAGTGATAGAAGGCTTTTCTATCACCGATAGAAAAGCTTTCTATCAGTGATAAAAGATTTCTATCACTGATAGAAAATTTTACTATTCTATCAATGATAGAAAGATATTCTATCAATTATAGAAAACTCTTGATAGAAAATCTTTCAATCCCTGATAGAACCTATCAGTGATAGAAATCTTCTATCACTTATAGAAATTTTTTCTATGAGTGATAGAAAAGATTTCTATCATTCATAGAAAATCTTTCTATGAGTGTTTTCTATGAATGATAGAAAAACTTTTCGTGAGTTATAGAAAATCTTTCTATCACTGATATTTTTCTATCAGTGATAGAAGATCTTTTGTTTCTATCAGCGATGGTGATACATGGTGAAATCGAACATTGAAAAATAAAGCAAAAACGAACGATTATAGAAATCAAACACTGAAAAGCAAAAACCAAACACTGATAGAAAACCAAATAACAACAACCAAACACTGATAGACACCGAACAAGTGATAGAAAAATATCTATCGCCGATAGAATCTATCAGTAGTAGAAAAATTTTCTATCATATGATAGAATCTATCAGTGAAAGAAAATTTCTATCAGTGATAGAAAGATTTTCTATCAGTGATAGAAATTGCAATTTCTATCACTGATAGAAAATCTTTCTATCACTGATAGAATCTATCAGTGATAGAAAAACTTTCTATGAGTGAAAGAAAATCTGGAGGGGTATTTTAGTAAATGCAACACACAAACTATTAGATTTTGCCATTTTTGCAATTTTTTTTGTGGGTTGCTAGATTTGCAATTATTTTGGCTCATATTGCTATCCTTGCAACCGGCCCTTTATAAACACATTTATTATTACAAATTTTAAAGTACAAACTTATAACATAAAATTTAAAGACTAAATTGTTATAATATTAGAAGTATATACACTAAATTGTTACTTACAAAAAAGTTCAACGACCAAATGTCTTTTTTTTTTTTTTTCTTCTTTTTTTTTTAACTTAAAATATATATAAACACATGCTTATTTTAAGAATATTTTTAAAAAATTTAAATAAGTTAACTTCATTTTGTATATATAGGTCAAATTACAAGACTAATACTTCAACAAAGTTTTGTTTAATAAGTTCTTGAATTTTAAAAAGTTTTTAATATATCTCTAAATTTTTAATGTCATGTCTAATAGATAATTAAATTTTAAAAATGTCTATAATATCAATTTTAAAATCTTGTGTCAAAACTGAGCTATTCAAAATTCTTTAAAATTCATGTTTTCTAATAACACACTGTTATTTCATATATATGATAAGACTGTCTTTTCAATTTTGTATCTAATTAATGAGACCGTAAAGTAGTTTAAAAAGTTCTAATAGGATAATGACTTATTTGAAAGGAAAAAAAAAATTGAAAGTTAAAAAATTTATGGGACACTTTAAAATTTAGAGACCTACTAGATACCATCCTGATTTAGAGACTAAACTTCCCGTTTAACCTTTAATATATTCATAAATATGTGATGAAGTAATTACAAGTATGACATATTTTACAAAATAATTGAGAATATATATAAAAAAGAATTTACAAGTCATTAAGTAACTTCAACAAAATATAATTTTATGATATGTTTTTTTTTTTTTTCTTTTGAGAAATTTATGATATATATATATAAATTTTACCAATGAAGTTGCAACTTCAACAATACAGAATCAAATTCAATTACAACTTGCCTTCAACCAATACTCATTGCTAAAGAAACTCCATAAAAAAATGTTGCAGCATCAATACAACCATTTGAATCACGGATATAATAGGCCTAAGATCAAAGTTTGAACGATGCAAGGATTTTGGAGATAGTGTAGCGGACCGATGGTTCCTTATCAGCTCTCAAGCATCTATGGAGTCTCTTGGTCTTGTAGCAGTGACATGTTGGGCCATTTGGAACGACAGAAACAACCAAATTCAAGGCAAAAATATTCCATCGAGTCAAAATAAAAGCAAATGGATTATCGATTTCCTCGAATCCTTCCGAAATGCTAATGAAAGAAGACAGAGAGAGCATCTTGGTAGCCAAAGAAGTTCATTGGTGAATCCAGAAAGAACTTGGAAACCGCCTAATAGAGGGGTTTAATTTGGAAGCTGAATACAGATGTTGCATGCATTTCTTCTCCTCCTAGATCGAGTTTTGGTATGATCTGTCGAGACTTCAAGGGGGACATCATGGTGGCTTCTGGCAAAAGTGTCATCATCAGTATGAAAGTTCATGTTGGTGAACTCTGGGCTATTTTTGAGGGCCTTAAAATGGCAAAGCTTATGGGCTGTTCAAGGATTGATGTAGAGTCTGATAGTAAGATGGCTATCCAATTCCTTAGAAAAGAGGCCCAGCCTTGGTGGGATTCGGAAGCCCTAATTCAATCTATTTGGAGTATAGTCCCAACTTTTAGACATATCTCCTTCAATTATATTCCTAGAACTTGCAATTATGTAGCTCATATGATTGCTCAATTTGGTAAATCTTGTTTCAATGAAACTTGGGTTAGGAATTACCCGAGTTGGCTTTGTAAATGGGTCGAGTATGACCAATCTTATCTTGCCCAAGTGGCGCAACAAAGTTTTTTGAGGTATTTTTCAAAAAAGAAAAAAAAAAGTTTGAAGGATGCAAATTTTGATAAAGTAGTATTATTATATACAAACTTAACACTCTTACATATATGGCTATGCAAATGGTAAACTATCTCGTGCACATCCCTATTACCAATCAATTTCATTGTATTTTCCCTATAAACTATTTTCTGATCTTAAAAATGGCCCATTTTCTCGTGTTTTGTCAAACCGTTTCACGTGCATGTTCTTCCATTTCCTCCAACATCCCGGCCCATCACTTCAAAATTGGGCCTTTTATCTAAAACAGCAAGGGCCATCGTTTGGGCCTTAATCTCAGCCCAAACATGCAGCGCAGACCGAACAGTACTACACTCCATTTACATCGCTGTCGAGCAGGCGCGCATTCATTTTCCAGCCCCTTATCCTTTGTTTTTTTTTTTTTTGGAAGCAAATAATTTTGAAAAAACAGAAATAAAATATTTTTCTTAAAAAAAGAGGAGTAAGAATAAGAAAAACCCGTGAGCGAAACGACAAAGGCACTTTTTAGTTTTTACCGGAGGGACCACATGTACTGTACTATCTGCGGCGACATGAATGGGACTCTAATTTTTTTTTTTTTTTTACAGAAAGGGGCAGTTTCGTAACGACAAGGCGATATTATTTATTTTGAAAAGTATTGAAGGAAGGCGGGAAGTGGAAGGCATAGTATTAGTATAGTACATGGAATATTATTTTTGCAGTTAGAGAAATGTAATTTTGAATATTATTTTTGGAATTACGTTGGGGTGGGCAAGACATTCACAACTCATACAGAAAGGGAAGCGGAAGCAGTGAAAAGAGAGCGGGCCGCCACCCTCCATTCCAATTTCCATTGGATTCTTTCACTCAGAACTCAGAACTCAGAAGTGGGGCCCTTTCCTTTTCTTCTCTGCTTCTCTGCTTCTCTGCTCTGAAATTAAGCGAGTAAAAATCTGGGGATGAGATGAGAGGAGCAGAGGGTTGCTGAATTATGAGACTCACGCGAGGAATGTGGGTTTCTTTGAAGGCGAGGGCCCAGCCCATGTCCATATGATATATTGATATTGTCAGGTCAGGGCAGCCAAAGAAACTTCAACTTCCATTCTTTATGAGAGATACATATATCAGAGCAGAGGCAGAGAGTTAAAGAGGCTTTTATTTTATGGAGACATTCGGGATTGCCTAACAACTACAAGTACACACAAAATATTACTAAAGGCGATGCCTTTCTCTTTGGCAATGCCAGATTTTGTGAGTTTTAATTATTGTGCTGTGTGCCGCCAACCATTTCAGAATTCAGAATTACACTTACCTTTTACTTTTGTACACTGATTGAGTTTTCGGAGTAGCTAGGCAATACCATGCAGTAAATGGGGAGTTCGCCTTCTTTTCTTCTCAAAATCATACCATATTTTCCTCCACCTTTAATTCAACCTACATTTAAACTCTCTTTATGATATGCTACCTCCCTACCTAGTACCTTCCAATTATCAATTTTGTTTCATCTCATTCAAACATTCAGAATTGTAAAAGTCTATTTACTAAAATAAAGGCTTAAATCTCACTTTAGTCTTCCAACTTTCAACCTTGTCATATTTTGGTCCTTAAACTTTCAAAATGTGTCCATTTTGGTCCTTATATTTTCAAATTTTGTTCTATTTTAGTTCCTAAACTTTCAAAATGTCCATTTAATCCATAAACTAATCATTTTGGTCCTTGAGTATATTACTTTTCTACCTTAAATCTGTTTTGCCCAAGTTTATCTCTAATTTATTTGGCTTGAAATCATGCTCATATTAACATGCTAATACACATATATACCTAAAACTATGTCTTTAATTTGTTAAAAATTGAAATAAAAGTGAGAACCAAAATAATTATTGTTTGAAAGTTATTCGGAGATTAAAATATACATTTTAAAAGTTCAGGGGCTAAAATATAATAAATTTAAAAGTTAAGAAACTAAATTAGATATTTTAAAAGGAATAAACTTGAAAGTTTAAAGACTAAAATAGGATTTAAGTCTAAAATAAATTAAAAAAAGTACGATGAAACAATTGGTTAGAGAATAAATTTATCATTCATCATTCATCATGATTTATGATATATAGAATATAATGACTAGTGATGCATGAGAGAATAAAAGTGATATGCTAGCTTTTCTAATTCCACCATTTATAAAAAAGTTCCGATAAATGATCTTTTATTAAACTACAAATAAAAAGGACAGATTCCAACTTAGCTGCTGCTTGAAACTTGAAAGAGACGCTGATATTTAATTAAGCCTTTTGGATGTATATTATCTAAGGAAGTTGTTTTGGGTACTGTTAAGAAGAATCTAATATGTTTTAACATTTAATTAACACACAATTTAATGATGTGTTAAACTTGTGGTTGTCTGTTTGCGATCGTAATCTTACCAACTTTCTGTTGGTTTGCTTTTTATCTTTTGTTGCCACTAACTTTTATTTAATATTGGAAACATAGTTGTTGGGTAGGTCAAAAGGCAGAGCATTGACGAGCTTAAAAGAGAGAGCTATGTCCAAAAAAGAAGACAACATATTGTTGGAACCCTATTATATATATATATATATATATACACTCACTTTTATATTATGTATATATGTTGGCAAGAAATTGAATTGAATTATGTCTATCTTTTCTTTCTTTCTTTTCCTTCAGGGGTTGAAACTCTAAAAGCAAAAAGACGTTTGACCAACCAAAGAAAATTTCAGACAAAATCAGAACACCCCATTTTCATTTTTCTTCTTTATTTTACATCCTCCTTTTTGTGGCTTCTTTTACCTTTTTCTTTTTTTTTTTTTTTAATTGAGTTTAAATTTGAGTAGTGAATCTAAATTATCTAATAATTGCGTTTGATTAGTCGTCTATTAGTTTATTGGATAGCATATAATGACAAATAATGATGAGGCCGCCAGTCACGGGCCATACAAAGGAGTAGGAGAAGATTTCAGTATTTGTTCGTTGTTACTTTGAACAAAATAATAATTGGAAACTTGATTACACACTGTGAAGAGAGAGACTAGAGAGAGAGAGAGCTGTGTGCTTCACAAAAAAAGGTAACCTCTTTCAACCTAGTCAAACATTAGCCCCCTCCTTTGTCGGATCTATTTCATGAAAACAAATTTATTGGTATACAACCTATCAAGATTAAATATGGTAGGATATATCATATTGTCTAATGACAGAGAAAATATTATGACTATTATATATTTGTGTTTTTAAACATCCGCACAATAAAAGATAAAATGCTAAATGAGAAGACACTAACTGTAAGACTGTAAGAGAAAAAGGATTTGTGAATTATTGTCCTTTGGTCATTTTCAATTTTGTTCTAAACACTTCTATTGACAAAAAAGGGGGAAAAAACTCAAATTTTTAGGTTTAAAAACTTTTATTTATAGTGGTATTTGATACACATTCGTGCATGTGATATGTATATTATCTTATATTAAAATCGGTTCAGAATAGGATTAAATATATTTTTATAAAAGGTCAATTCAAACACAATTCAATTAATTAAAATATATATCTCAATTGTTAAAGGTCCAAATCTCTACCTCAAGTTTTTGTTAAAGATAAAGAAAAGAGAAAAATGGAAGTCACTTTGTAAAGCAATAAATAGACGGTTGAACTATAATAAATTGAAAGAGATGTTAGTTATTAAATAATCTATTTGATGGTCCAACCTTGAATAGACGCGTAAAATTTCGAAAGAATCCGAGAGCAATATATCTCTTGTCAGAAAAATTCAACTATCATGTATCTTTTTTCTGGTTGTGGGGGCATGAAATTAATTGCATATCGGTAGTTAGGGATCTCTCTATATATCATTATTAAAATGTTGATAACTAAAAGAAATAAAATAGTTTTTTCAATAGAGTATGTAGGGACCTCTACTTAAAGTGTTGGTTTTTTTTAGTACAACAATCTTTGAAGTAGGGATTCGAACCTCTAACCTCTTGGTCGAGTATTTATGCCAATTATCGCTAAACTATGCTCACTTTGACACCTAAAGTATTGGATAACCTCAGGAGTAAAAACGTGGCAGTAATGTAGATTTTCTTGTTCCTATTACTCTCTCTCTCTCTTTTTTTTTACATAAAATAACATCAATGTAGAGAGAGAGAGTAAATATTCCGGAAGTATTAAAACCTTTTCCTGCTTCTTGCAGAGAGCATATGTTCCCTTTGTTTGGTTTTTTACTTTTATCTGATTGACTTTTACTTTTGATTTTTCAACTTTTATTTATTTATTTATTTTGCCGACAGCGGGTTCCTCTTCTCTCACATGCAAACGCAAACCCAAAACTGAAAACACAATGTTTCTATTAATATCTCCCTCCAATTACGTACCCCCACTGTTCTCTCTCCTCAAATTTTATCAATCAATTAATTCCAACGTAACGTTTTCCTCGATATAACAGGAAAGAACCTAAAATTAATGCGACAATTTGACTTGATAATATAAGAAATTATATATTAATTATTGAACGTACGCTTTTGGTGTACGAGAGAAACAAAAAGGTACAAGCTGTAACTATAAGCCTAATTAAATGAAGCCAAGGATGAAGTAATGCTACAGAAACATCTGCTCTGCTGCTGTCGTAAAATTCGGCCTCTACGGAGGCTGTTCATCAATTTTCCTCTTCTTACTTGCTGTCTCCGGCGAGGACACACCACAATCCACATTCCGATTCCGACCATTCGAGCTGCACGACATCTCGATTAAACCAAATCTTCCTTCATTCTTACATTCGCTTCTTCGTCCTCTCGATGATGCTTCTAAGATGAACCTCGAGCAGTCCTCTACCTTATCCTACACCAACAAACAGAGCAAGACAAAAACATTATAGCGAAAGGCAAACTACTGAGAAAAAACACAAGACAACAAGAACAAAAAAGAAACCTTGTCGATTTGAAGAAAACCCAGAAGCTGATCGTGGTATTTTGCGGCGACATGGGGTTCTATGTCGTTGATAACTTGAAAAATAATGGCGCTTGCTATTACTGATGGAAGAAAACACACGAATCTAGAATCTGGAAATTAAGGGTGGGAGAATATTAATAGATTGAAAGAAAAGGGTAAAGATTGAAGTCAATTTTGGTATACATTATGTTGGGGCTCACCTAAAATGACAGAGAGAAGCAAACGTTCACATCTACAGAGGAATTCAGAACAGAGCTGGTCCTTGAAGCCGAGGCGTCTTACGATATAGTCCAGAAAGGAAAGTGGGTTCACCGGATTCATTCTCCAAACGAGCGTTGTGAGAACAAGAATCTCCATTCTTTTAATGGTTTTAGCTTCAAAATAGTACTCATTTTCCTCCACCTAGTTCAAAATAATATCAAGCAACCCAATTTTAAATTGAGGAATCGTAAATGTTTGGAGATTTGAATGTGATGTGGCATTTACCTGGAGGTCTAAAAGAAGAGGCACCTGGGTTTCCTCCACTTTAGCAGCGAGAGACAAACAAGCAATGGCGGTGAGATGGGTCATCCAGGGCTTGTCAACTTGAAAATGGGGGCTGGAGAGAAACCTATCCACATAATCAACGGCCAGAACGGCGGTGAGGGCAGTGAAAGAGTAATGGGCAGAGACCTTGAGAATCCAGTCCACAGCCTTGGAACGAGCCGCTGCTAGAGAGGGGCTGTGCGAGAGAGTGTTATGAAGCATATTTTTGTTCTCCTTGGAGAAGAGAGACACCAATTCCTCGTCTTCCCAGAGAAAGTCCCTCTCCGAGAAGAAGACAGAATTTGGGGAATTGACGTTAACATTTATTGAGAAAGCTTCGTCCTTTGGTTGGATATGGGCATCCCCAATCTCTTCTTCCAAGCAGTAGAGGGAATCAAGAAGAAATGAAGCGTTCTGGTGACCTGAAATTGAATGTGCAATTGATATTGGGTAACAATGCCGTTTCGCCATTCTATAGTTTCTCATCTTCTCTCATATTGTGTTTGGTGAGTTTTGGAGGAAAGAAGTGAAAGGGGTGAGGTTTTATTTGCGGGGTTTGGGGATGATATGCTTCTGCATTGGGAGCCTCTCGTGCTTATAATCAGCAGACATAAATCATGGGCCATGCAATATAATCAATCGACACGTGACACTCGTACAATGTCCCTCGTGGGCCATATACACAGCCAAGCCAGTCCATAAACTAACCCCTGCGTATCACCAATCCTTAACCGTCCGATCTACTCCCTAATCTGATGATCATCGTGAGAGCAAAATTTTGAACTGAAATGAACGGGCTGTGTACGAATTATTTAACGCTAATTAATGTTCATCATTGGGGGAAAAAGCATTGATTAAGCACACAAGTTTACGAGGCTTAATTTGACAATGGTCCCTATTTGGTTATAGGTAAATGGCTTGGACTTGTTAGCATGACCTTTTTCCCTTTTCTTTTGTCTCTTTTAATTTTCCTCTCCCCCTTCAAATTCAGCTTTGGATTTCTGCTTAAGCCGAAGCATATCTAAAGCGAAAAAGGAGTTAAAATCACGGGTCCTTCGTTTTTTCCCCCTCTTTTGTGCTTGAGAGTACAAAAATGGTTGAAATTTGAATGGACCGCTTTAAAAACCCGACAGGTTCCCTTTGCAGAATTTATAGCATAGAACTTGGGCTCCCCACACACCCTATCCAGCACTTTTCATACCCACATTTTGAGGTAATGAACAACAAATTTTGTTTTAGTCAAACTCGATTCTAAAAGCTAATCGCCTTCCTTCGTTTACTTTTTGCACTCAACATATTTTTGGGAATTGGGATTAGCAAAATTTTGTGGTATTAAATACGGGCAATGTCAGCGGAGGGCCATCTCCATTTTTGCTCAAAATGCTGTATCTGTGTTTTCTTTTAGCCCATTAGAGAGAGAGAAAGAGAGAGAGACATAAAGGTTAGTGAGCGGACAAAAAGGGAAGTGTGAGCAGGTAGGACATCATCAATGAAGGCGGAGGTGCGAAGGGAAAGGGCAGTCCCACCAAAAAAACGACTTCCAGAAGTCAGAAATCAGAAGTCAGAAACCCAATTCCGAAACCCCAACAGGGAATTTTGCCATTGTTTTCTGTACAGCCAACCTTCAAAACCTCTGCCATGGCTATGCTATACTCCTTTATTGCCTTTTTATTCCCACCATTATCTTTCAACTTCACAGTTCACACACCCCACCAACAAAAAGACTGAGAGACAGACAGATTCGGTTTCATCACTATGGTTAAAGCTAAAGATTAGCTCTTTCAAAAGGGGTTAATAAGAAAAAGAAAAAGTCTCCAAGTTTTAGATTTGGGCCGGAATTGAACCGCCATACTGTTGATCTGATTAGACCTGTCTAAATAATGGAAGACATTTATGAGGGTTGGTGTTTTGGCAAAGACATGGCTTCATTATAATTCACGAGGCTTCTCTAAGGGCTGAGATGTGCTCAAATCATACAGCCACCATCACTGATGATGGTGCAAGTGTGGAGGATCCCACATGGATATTTCTTCTTCCAGTTGGCGCTGTGTGGGGTCGAGTAAAAAATTTGAACAGTACACACGTAATCATCATGTTTGCACGACCTAATCTGATGGTGAATTGCCTAACACAAGACAATTTTGATTTCCTTCAACAGTGCGAGCAGCGGAAGGATGGCTGTACTGCCCCTGCCATTTGTGATTCTGATGCCACCAACGTTGGACTTTTCAGTTAGATGTTTCCCATTCACCACTTTGTATGAATTTTAAAAAGAATTCATTTTTGTACAAACTAATAGAGACTAAAATCAGCCGGCTAAAAATGTATGACACCCACATGTCAAATTCTAGAAATAGAAATTTAGATTTGCATAATCTATTAACTTCGAATACAAACCATGATGACCATCTAGATAAGATTTAACATCTTAAGAATTCTTTTCAACACCCGACTATTTAAACTTGTAAGTGGAATGCCTAAAAAGAATTCGCCGATCACCCAGTCTAGCAGAAAGAAAATGCCGTTTCTGAAAATGGGTTGTTTCAGATTGTAGTTATCCCTCACCACATTGTGGTCGTTCCGGAATGATACAGTTTTGGTCTTTGCTAGCAACTTGTAAAGAGCGTGTTAATGCCAAAAAGCCTATGTAATGCAAACTTGGATATTGGTTTAGCTTCCAGGCACAAAAGCAAGAGAATAAAGAAAAAGGCTTTAGGTGAAATGGCGGTGCATGCTTTTGACTGTAGGATTGGAAAAAAAAAAAAAGGAACGAAACAGAAGAATTTACCCATCTTCTAAAACAAGCACATGCAGGAGAGATAGAGAGATACCCACACCAAACCGCTGCTTTACCACCGTTTTGACAAATGAAAGGCTTCAAAGAGCTCAGTGATTCATTAGGCCGCTCGACTCTTTTGACTTGACCTGTTCCAATTATCAGCTTGACTGTGGCAGGGACCCACCCTGCTTTCCTCAGATCCAAATCCAATCACTAACGTAACATGACACCATTAAACTAAATCATACTCTTCAATCCTTTTCCTTTGAACCTTCTTCATTGGCCAAACCCCACGAGGCTGCTTTATGCCTTCATTTTCCCACCGCCAACATCATCCCCATATGCTTACAAATGTATCTCTTTTACCCATCACAGTTCCTGCCATTACAGCTGCAATCATCAACCCTTCAACCTGCTCATGCGCCTGAGGCTTGTTTGATTATTTCTCATCTCTTGGATGGTTCATCATGAACCTTATAACATGCGCAAGATCTGGATCTACTCTAGCACATGGTAGCAAAGTGTAGAGAATGGATTTCAAAAATCAGTTTTAACTTTTCAAACATTATCAATAATCTCGTTTTACATTCCCGGTTTGATTGGATAAAAGAAATGTTCCGGAGACCCAATTATCCATTAACCTTAACCACAAACATAACAGAGCTGCAAGTCAATAAAGTGAAGGTTTGCTTGAATGATTATCAATTCTTCTCATTTTCAAAAATTGTGCAGTGCCTGTCCAGGATGTGATATCTACTGCATTGACAATCTGTACATCTTGCCTTCATGCAGGTCAACGAACCATGAAGAACTCATCTAATCATTCATAAACACATCCACGTTTCAGCAACAAGGCTAGCACAAGTTCATCAACTACTGCGTTTGAAATGTTTTCGAATAAACCGCTCTGCATAAGATGGGTACTTATTTCGGATATATCCCCGAAGACATTTTTGATAGGAGAAGTCAATCCATCCACCATCAGTCCTTATAACAAAGAGGCATCTTGAGTGCCGAAATTGGGGGTGCCGATCAACCTTCAACAGCAGAAAATAGCTTAAATAATTTTTTAAAATAAAAAACAAATAACTCTAATAGACATGAGTAAGCTTCGTTGATATGAAAAGTGATGTGCACAACATCTTAAAATGAGAAGTGGGCGGGACAGGGAAAAAAGAACATGATGATTTCTAGACAATGGTCATAGAAAACAGAAAATTAGGTCACTTGCAATTTTCAACTTTTTTTTTTTTACTGAAAGGGAATATATATTAAACCGGGGAGCCTGGCCAACAGACATAAAAATATCCTGAATCCAAAGGAAAGAAGACAACCAACAAAAAGAGCCAAAGTAGGAGAGGGCTGTCAAAGCAAGGCCATGAGCCACAGAGTTACTCTATCTTAGCAAGGTGCCGTCCTCATGTAGCAACCTATTTCAAATGTGGTCCAAGATTAAAATTGAGCAACACAAAAACACAGCCACAGAGTCCAGTAAGCTACTTTCGCAACACCAGCAGATAAGTCCCATTTTATAACCGTGCTATATCTCTTCAGTACAAACAGAAGCGGAAGAGCATGATAGCCCACAAAGATCTTCAATGTATAAGCAAGCATCATATAACATATATCAAAAGTCTTAATCAGAGAATCTTCAGTATTATTATAGTATGAGCTGCTCTTAATACGAAATTGCTTGCTGACTTCAAGTGCAGTTGAAATGTGACCCTTATTGACAAAGAGTTGGGTGTCAATTGGAGGCCATTACTTGACCACATGTTATTAGGGTACAATTAAGCCATTAGCTAGGAAGTTAGTAAGACAGGCCGTTATTAAGGGAGTTGGAGGATAGGGGTGGGCAAATATTTTGGTAAAGATGAGATGTGGAGCCAGAAACTTCTACCAATCTCTACCATTTATCTTCGTCATTTTACATGGTGTCTCCTGCACTTATTGTACAATTCCAACCTTTTATCTTTACGCTACGTTAAGCTAACAATTGGTAGGACAGCCTTTTAACATTTTATTCCAGAAGTTATTGACTTTCACGCCACATTCAACGTAGCTTTGAATTGAAAGAGTTAGGGGAGGGATCTCAAATTTCTTGCCCAAATTGAGAGAGTTGAGGGAGAGATCAATTGACTTCTATTGATAATTTTTGTAGCCTTGTAAAAAATACAGCATTTCTTTTGTAATTACAGTTTGCTTATGATTATTAGCGACTGACATGCTCTCATGAATTAGTGTTTGGGAGGGGTTTTCTCTACCCGGCGCTTAGGTTGTTCCCTTTTTGTGGTATTCTATATATATATATATACCCTTTGATGTTTCTTATAAAAAAAAAGAGATCAATTTTCTTGCCCAACTTTGTAACCCTTTCATATCTCAAGGCTATATCAGCATGGTTCCCATCATCCCAATCTCTTTTAAGGGCTAGAGTTGTCCAATTCATTTCACAAGGTTCCTGGAGCTCACAAGCATGAAGTCCATGCAACTGCACTTGAGAATGTCTTGTTAGTTCTGAGGTCCTATCACATATGGCCTAATGGGTGAATTTATTAGAGATTAATTCTTGTACGGGCTATGTAGTATAGGTAAGAGGTCAAATTTTGTATTTTGAGCTTTTGGAAATATCCATATACCTAATGTCATCTGTGTTCTTTTCTTTTGCTTCTATACGACCTGACAAAAAAAGCATGCAAACTGCATATTTGAAACAATTTAAGAACTCTAAACCATTTAGTGCCGACCAAAGCATACCATAATGGATTCAAGTCCACATCCAATTTTATCTTCAGCATGTGGATGATGAGCCAGAAGCCTGTCAACCACAATTCTCTCGACCTCAGATGTCAACCGCTCCCCATCTACATACCTAGTATAAAAAATAGAAGTCCTTAAGAGAAGGGAACTTATTGTAGGAGCAAAGTTTGTTTGTAAAACAGAATCATGGGCAATATATTATATGGAAACATGCCTAATGAAACCAGCTCCTGAACATGCCAACCTGGCAACCTACCCTACATTGAGGAAATGACCGCTGACTGCTTTTACCAGTTAAAAGCTTCATGGACATCCACTAGTTCTCAATGAGCATAACTTTTGGTCTTAATTTTCATAATAATATGCATTGAATACTATTCAAAATGGAAAAGATCAAAGAGGAGCATAAAGATTACAATCATGACTCCAGTAAGCAACCAAGTGGAAGAGAACGTAACAAATATTGTGTGTCAAGAAATAATGTAAATATTTTCAACGGAAATCTGAGTTTGCTAATAATAAAGAGCACAAAATAAAAGGAAAAAGAAGCGAGTCTTAGACAATTTGAGAGGCTTGAATCTCTCCCAAAATGAAACTACCAAACACGCAATAATATTCCCTCCCCCCAGCTGTGCATCTGGTTACTCGCATAAAGATGAAAGATGAGCTCATTATTTAAGAAGACAATTCATGTTCGAGAGAGTTCTATATATTAGACCAATACTTTAATAAGGTCACAACCACAGTTTTGATATTGCAAGTTTTTTCTTTCTAACTGGGTTCTAATTGTTAAATTCATTGACTGAATGAAAATAACAGCAAAATTTCAGCTACGAGCACACAGCTGACAAACGACACATAATGGAGAAGTATGTCCCTCTGATGGTATAAAGTAAAGTCAAAGGCACACTCGTTCTTTGAAGAGGCCATAGACAGTTGATCCCAAATCCATAAGAAAATTAAGAAATGATTCATAAAGCACACTGACATTAAACCTAATTCCAGTATTCATTTTTCTTTCTACTATAATATATTTGAAAGCTTATCCGTAGTTGCTATTGTTGTTGGAAGGTATCAACATCCGGGATCACGCAGGTAAATGTCAAATGCTATTTATCAAGTGATTCAAATAAAATGATCTAGATGGGAGTTGACTTACGAATGTAGTTATCATATTACCATGAAACAACATACTAGATACCATTTCAGAATGAGTCAAATTAGAAGTAAAGAAAACCTAATAACTTGAGGTCAATTACTAAGAAGTTATTCGCTTCATATTAACTTTTCTCCTTACTTTACCATTCCCATCTACCCGCTAATCAACTTCTAAAGATAGATTCAGGTACATTTGCGCTTTACAATCTTTCATGCTCATGAGTTTATCGTGAGTAAAAAGGTGGTTCTTGGACGGAAAATTTATGGTTTATTTAAAAATGAAAATTTCTTACTACGTTCTGACTCAAAACATGTTCTATATGTCTGTCTTTGAATTTTACAAAAATTGCTTTTCCAATCTACGCTTTGATATAATATATTGTTCGAAACTAAAGAGGTTTCTTTTCTAGCAGCCCATAAAGAAAAACACAATTTTCCAACATTCTTTTCTCAAACAGTTTCTCAGCAACTAAAACGAAAAGACATAGTGCCTGTAACATAGAGAATAAACCTTCGGGGCGAAATTGCGGAAACCGGACAAACCTATTAGAGTGGAGGATCTCTTTTGTGAGGGATATGATAGGCTCGATGTCGCTGAGAATTTCCTTTTCCTGGTTCTTCCACTTTCGATAATCAGGCTCGTCCCACCTTTGGTACTTGGGTGGGTCACTGGCACTCAACACTGAGGTAGTATTTTCAGCAGATGTTAAGTTGCCGTCCGGTGGAGTAGACGCCGCCGTGGCAGTGCAGCAAGACCGGCGAGCCACCTGCACGATCCCTGTACATAGCCCGCACTGCCTGAGCGCAAGCCGGAGGAGAGGATGCCCCCTGATTAGCAAAGAAGTAGCCATGAGGATCAAATTTTCATGTGGAGAGCAGCTCAGTTCTGAGCATGAAGTGACTACACGAAGCTGCCTTGGTTTCTTGGGATGATGATGGTACAGCTCTGCTTCCCGATTGGGTTATTGGGCTTATGGGCCGATTGTATTGGGCTCTATGGGACTATAGCAGCAATTCCTCATGATTTTGACGAGCCCAACGTTAAGAGGCCCATTTCCACATTACAAACGAAACGAATAGATAATTGATAGTCTTTTTTTTTTTTTTTAAATTATAAATTTAATAAACTTACCTGTCTAATCCGCTAGCTATAAATATTTTCAAAATTATTGTCAAAAAATATATATATATATATATATTTTCAAAATTATCTAAGAATTTAAAATATTTGTCTCAAATAATTTAGATGACCAAATCAAGATCTGAGAAAACGTGGTTTACAAAATTTGCTTAAATTGATGAAAATCTTGTTTTCAAATTAAAATCCTAAATTCGAGGAAAGAATTTGAAATAGTAAAAGATAAATGTACAAGTAAAATAATTTTGCCAATATTTTACGTCAATGTATATTATTAGAAAATTTCTATAGATGGTTTTGATGAAGAAGGTGGAATGGAATTGGAAAGTTATTACTTTTCATGCTCAATCTTTATCTTTTCTACGTGGATCTTTTTTTTCTTTTGAAAACGCGAAATTGCTGGGTAGCTTAGCTTAATGGATTGTGTTTTTAAAAAGAAAAGGAAATAATTTACATAATGATTATTTGAATAAAATGGGAGAACCGGAGAAAAGAAAGAAAAAGAAAAAGAAAAAGAAAAAAAGAAATGGAGAAAGATTCAAAGATTGGTTAAATAGGGAGTGGGCAGTGGAGGGATCTGAGTCCACGAAGACCACGTGAGGTCGCCCGCTCCTCATTTTCTCTCACAGTGGAGGTGACTATTCTATTCTATTCAAATAAAAAGTTGTAAAAGAAACAAAAGAAAAGAGAAACTTTTCCAAAAGCCCAATTGGAATTCATTTTCAAGTCCGTCATCTTGTTCCTCTCTCTCTCTCTCTCTCTCTCTCTCTCTCTCTCTCTGCAGAACGGAAATCAACGGAGCAACAACGTTCGAGACCCTCAACCTAACTCCGTCTCCGGCCTCCGGCCTGCGTATGATCCGTATTATTCCAAGGCCTCAAACCGAGACTGTTCCTTCTTCAACTTGCCCTGAATGGGCCAATCAGCTTCGTCGGCTGCGATTCTTAGCCGCCGCGATAGCAATCACAGCCATCGATCTAAGATCAAATCGACGGCCCTGATCTCCCCGATGCACCTGGATGAAACCGATGACTTTCAGGAACTCGTTAACGGAGCCTCCGACTTTATTTCCGATCTTCCGGATGAGTGCTTGGCTTGTATTTTCCAATCCCTCAGCTCCGTCGACCGGAAGGGCTGCTCTCTCGTATGCCGCCGCTGGCTCAAAGTTGAGGGACAAAGTCGTCACCGTCTTTCCCTTAAAGCAGAAGCGGATCTTTCCTCCATGATACCTTCTCTCTTTACTCGATTCGATGCGGTTACTAAGCTTGCTTTGAAGTGTGACCGTAGATCCGCCAGCATAGGAGATGACGCTCTTATTCTCATCTCCCTTCGATGCCGTAATTTGACTCGTCTTAAGCTTCGTGCGTGCCGTGAATTGACCGATGTTGGCATGGCTGCTTTTGCCAAGAACTGCAAGGGTTTGAAAAAACTCTCCTGTGGATCTTGCACATTTGGAGCCAAAGGAATGAACGCTGTTCTTGATAATTGTTCCGCCCTCGAAGAATTATCGGTGAAGAGACTTCGTGGTATCACTGATTCGACTACTGAGCCGATTGGGCCTGGCGTAGCTGGGTCGTCTCTCAAAACTATTTGCCTAAAAGATCTTTATAATGCACAGTGTTTCGGACCGCTAGTAATCGGTGCGAAAAATCTAAGAACTTTGAAACTCTTCCGATGCTCTGGAGATTGGGATACGTTGCTCAGATTTATAGCTGACCGAGTGACTGGTCTTGTTGAAGTCCATCTCGAAAGGCTTCAGGTAAGTGATGTAGGCCTCTCTGCGATCTCGAATTGCTTGGATCTGGAAATTCTGCACCTCGTTAAGACCCCGGAATGTACCAACCTGGGCATTGTAGCGGTAGCAGAACGATGTAAGCTCTTGAGGAAGCTGCACATTGATGGATGGAAGGCGAATAGGATTGGTGACGAAGGTTTAGTAGCGGTTGCCAAAAATTGCTCCAACCTTCAAGAATTGGTTCTCATTGGAGTGAATCCCACAAAGGTAAGTCTGGAAATATTGGCCTCTAATTGCCGAAATTTAGAGCGGTTGGCATTGTGTGGAAGCGATACTGTTGGTGATAACGAAATCTCATGCATTGCCGCAAAATGCATAGCACTGAAAAAGCTCTGCATTAAGAGTTGTCCTGTTTCGGATCAAGGTATGGAAGCCCTTGCTGAAGGATGCCCAAATTTAGTGAAAGTGAAGGTCAAAAAATGTCGAGGAGTGACTCCTGAGGGTGCAGATTCGTTGAGGTTGAGTAGGGGATCGCTTGCCGTGAATTTAGACAGTGGTGAACCTGAACATCCAGATGCAAGTGCAAGTGATGGCGGGATACAGGATAATGTTGTTGATTTTCATCCGATTCAAAGTCAAGTTGCGCCTCCTATGATTGCATCTAGTAGTGCTGGGCGATCTTCGTCATTAAAGTCAAGGTTAGGCCTTTTGGCGGGGAGGGGTTTAGTCGCTTGTACACTGAGAAGGTGGTCAGGCGGCAATAGCAGTTCTCGAATTAATAATTAGACATCAGGAACGAAGCAAGTTGCAAAACGTAAACGCTTCTGGTCTTGTTCTTCTGCATTGTTTTGTGGTTGTATTGCCTTCATTCCGTGTTTAGTGTACTTAATTTCATGCTGTGTGCTCTGCCTATTGCTCGTCTTGGAATTAAATATTCATGCTCCTCGCTTTCTTCTTATACTGTCGGAATTTTTTCAATTGACTGATGTTTAGTGCATCGTAGAGTCTACTAATTCCACGACCACTACTTAACAACTGTTTAAATTTTTCTGCTGTAATTGGTAGAGACTCTTGTAGCTATGTATCTGACTCCAAATCCTTGCAGGCACATCCTAGAAGCTGCAAATTGTTTTGAAAGATGTTCAATGCCATATTGCACCTTGAAAACTTAGTTCTGTTTGCATTCCTTATCACCTAGAAACCTTTCTTTGATAACCATTTTACAATGAACATAATTTTTTTTTTTTTTTTATGAATACAATGAACATAATTTTCATCACTTTGACTGACTATTTTGGTTATGTGCACGGTATTCAATATCTTTCTCACCGTGCTGCCTTGACCATGTCCAGTTATTCTCATGTGGATGTGAAAACCTTCGATGTGCTTGTTTCAGTATAATATTAGATATGGCACAACCATTTTCCTACTAGTGAAACGATCACTCCACTGGATGTTTCAGTTGGTATTGGAAAGAACGACCTGCTTTATCATCCTCTACGAACAGATCACTTGGCTCATGAACGATCCATAAGTGGAGGCTTGTATATTGTCTTTGCGAAGTGATGTAGTGAGTTAGTTTTAACAATTTTAGTTTTTTACCTAGTTTGTTGTCAGCTCTTCTATCTTAGAGGGTTAATCTCTTGTACTGAATACTTTTGATTCATAATAAACTTCCTTCATTAGAGTTCTTGGAAAACGCTCTCCTTTATTGTTTAGGCTACACCACGAAGGCTGGCAACATGTTGATGATGGCCCATATCATGATCGGCTATTTACCATGGAGAAACAAAAGAACATTGCCTTTTTCTTGATCCATGTATTGATCTCCTTACGATTCTGGTCATCATTAACCCTTGTCAAAATTACCACTGAAGTTTTTTGACAAGACTCTATTTACAGGAGACAAAGGTAAGCTTGCAGCTTGCTTTGCTTTGCTTTATGTTTCATAGAGATTTGTTATCGTTTTCAGCGGAAGTGTGATAGGATGGGGGACCTCATTTGTTCACTGGAAGATCGAGGGTTCCTCACTTCTGTTGGTGAGGTATAGTTGACTTGAAGCATGTATTTACTTTACCTGGATGCATACAAAGTTGTACCAAACAGAAAGTTACGATCTGTTAATGGAATCTGCACCGGAATACCTGGTGGGAAGTTTACATATCATTCTGATTTTGTTGGTGCTGCCTCACTGTTAATTGCATTGCCGATACACGATATCTGTTCGCTTCATCAGCAATACAACATTAATAATGCCGTTCTCCCGCATTTATGGGAGTATATTAATTCATTTGACCAGTATAGAGTTGTAGTATGCTGACCTACAAGTTTTTTTTTAGCTGTGGTCAAACAAATATTCCAGCTTGCGTTTGCTTGTTTATCAAAATAATGTAAGTTGCAACATTAATATAAGAGAGACGGGGTAAGGCCGTCAAGCGACTGCAGTCCATTAATATTTGCTTGAATTGAAACTGGTGCTTGTCCCCCACAGAAGGAGCAAATTTATATGAGGTGGTTGGATTAGATCTCATAGGTGCAGTAATTCTTGGGGGAGATCTTAGTCTGATTATTGTATAAATCTTTCACAGTACAATGTCGTTGTAGTTTCAAGAAATGCTTGAGATATTTAGGACGCTTTTGTTCGTGAAATTATGATTTCGTTTCACAGAAGGAGCACCTCAATGTAAACTGTAGAATTCACTTTTGTCTTTGTATTAATATTTTGTACTGAAGACTGTTTGTTTGGCAGTTTACATTGTCAGTTTAACAATTAACACTACAATGTCTATACAACAACTAACATTTGTGCCAGCTGCATAGGAAAGTATCATGTGCAAGGGAGGGAGTGTAGACATGACACGACAGGAAACAAGTGAAAACCACATATTAGATACCCTTATCATCCCTGGTTTGTGGTTCCACCAGAAAGTAAATCTTTGTAAGTGATGTGAGAATTGAGAAATGTTCATCAACTGGTTCCCTAAAAGATCCTAGCATGTCATATGCATACAACTTGGCCATGATCTAGGATTGAACGTTGCTATGATCTAGATTATAGAGTGGGTTTTTTTAAAATTTATTATTTAGTATGACGTAGAGCTGAGAAGATTAGAATTATGTTTATTTTTTTGGATAAAAAGGCCCAGTTATTCCAAATTGAGCATCTTTTTAGTTCTTTTTTTCAAGCATTTATTTTGTTATACACTATTTTGGTTGGAAGCTAATATGGCAAGCCGACGTTCTATAGGAATGTAGAATGGATACCAACCAGTTAATTCATGATTTGGGATTTCTGCAAATTTTACACTCCTAATTTGTTTCCTTTTTCTTCAATTAGGAACTATTGTAAGATTATTTCAAAAAAAAAAAAAACTATTGTAAGATTGGGGAAAGTATGTTATTTTGAGGATGAACTTTAGATAGTAAATTTTGATTTGATTTTTTTAGTTCAACCATTGTAGAACTAGGAAATGAATCAACTACCTTTGGGATAATAACAAGTGGGTTTTTCACACATTTGAGTATTTATGATTTTTTGTTTAAAAAATGATTTTTTTTTTAACAAATTGCTAGGGCCCAATACAGGTCTATTAATCAGACTCGGCCCGATTCGCTTTTCTCCAGTTTGAATGTAGACTAAACAAATTAGATTCATAAAAAAATTTTAAATATAGAAGTTTAACAAGTTCTATTAATTGAAGGCTGCCTTTTTGAACTCTTTATGTCCGATACGTCAAACTCAATTAAACAACATTTAACAAAACGATTATAATCAAGCTGAAGATCAAGTATAAACTTAACTTGAATGATGATGTCCATACATTAGTGGCCTACCCTCTCATCCTGGAAAGCCATATTGCCAAATGTAATATGTTCATCATCTGGAATTTGTAGTAAATCTTATCTTGGAGAAGAAAAATAAATGGGGGCGAAGGAGAGAAGTGGAAGATGAAAAAGAAATGAAAAGAAAAGAAAAAGGTGTTCCTTTGCAAATTGGCTTTCAAATCTCAACTAATCCACCTTCATATGAATCACTTTATAATAGCTGGTGATGGGACAACTTGGAAACTATTTTTAATCATTTGGTAAGAACACAATCAACTTATCAATGAAAGGCATTAATGAGAGACATTCTTCTCAAAATCATAAATACAACAGCTAAAAACCATCACTTTCGAGTTTTACATCACATTCAAACTTCATATGAAAATTTCCAGTATTATGGTTACTACCTTTGATAGTTTGATTGCCCTTCACACTATTTTAAGAATGATGATGGGGAAATCCATCAACATTAGAAAACAATTCGTAAAAGAAAATTCACAGTAGGTAGCAGTAACAAAATACTAGAAAATTTTCTCACACTGAATCTGCAACACTGTATAAATCTGTATGTAACAAAAGCATGGTGAGGTCAGAGGTGAGTGGTCAGCGCGGTGGAGGCGGGTAAATATCAGACGAGGGGCTCAAACCTAAAATTGATGGAAGTTCAGTCAGCCAATTAATTAGTGGTTTGAATAATTGGACAGTGCAACAGAGAATTAAACACTGAAGAAATGAAAATGTACCTGGTGGAGTGGAAGTATAAATTGGGTATTGTGGCAGAGGGTAGCCCACAGGTGGGCTAATGGTTGGATTGTAGGCACAGGCAGGTGCAGCCGGCGGAGGAGAACCATACGGTAGGAGTTGGGACCATAGAGCGGCGGGTCCTGTGGCATTTGGCTGAGCTGAATTGGGAGGATATGGAGCACTTGGCTGAACTGAATTGGGAGGATATGGAGCACTTGGCTGAGCTGAATTGGGAGGATTTGGAGCACTTGGCTGAGCTGAATTGGGAGGATATGGAGCATTTGGCCTCGGCGGCGGAAGGGCATCATACGGTAGGAGTTGATACAATATTGGACGTTGGGTTGCACCTACAGGAGCTGTAGAATCCAGCGTTGGCGCTGTGTAATTTGAGTCTTGTCCTTGAAACTGAGCCAAATCAACATTAAAAGAAGTAAATAACTATTGTGCTTGTCGTTGGTAAATAGAGAGATATAAGATGTGGAGATTACTCTAGAACTGGAGGAAAACTGCAATGTGAGTCGAATATTGCCTGCGGGCCTGCCATCAAAGCAAACTCAATTTAGAAGAAAAGCGTAATCCAGAATCAAGTGATTTTATTGTTGGTTCGTACCTGCCATCTGTCCTCTGCAGAGTCCAGGTCGAGTCAACATAACCATTAGAAAGTAGTGGTTGGAGATGAACTCTAAAGGCGAAAAAAGTCTGTTATCGATACCACAAAATGAAATCTTGGAAACATATAGATAGAGAGGGTAGTTTCAGGCTGAGTTTTACCTCAGAAAACCAATAACTTGATCGTTTCCAGATTGCTGATTGGCTAATACCCAAATATTCAATTCTGCGTCTCCTTCAGTGAATTCGAAAACGAATTTCTCCTCAAATACTGTGTGTGTGCCTCTACCAAAGCATGGTTGGCTCCTCCTCGTCGAACCACCATATGTAAGGACGCACCAGTATTGACTCGCAAATGGCCCTCTGTCCTCCAAGTTGCAGCATCGATCAACTGTACAACCAATCAAAAAATCAAATCGACCAAAGGATGAAGATAAAGAAAGCCTTGATAATAATTTCTAAAGCAACGTGCCTGTCACCTCAAGCAGCTGTCTCATTGGCATTGGCGTTCCTCCCCAGAATGCCATGATCTTCTAACAACTGCACTTTGAAGTTTGGTACTGGGTGAAACTAGTATTGGAAATTGAAGAAAAACTTTTGGATTTGTCGATATTTTTCAGGCGGCTTTGAATTGCTTATGAGAGGAAATGTGAAAGAAGGTGGAAGGAAATCGAATAGGCCTCTTTGACTTATCTCAAGCTAATTAAATAATCCAAATTTGTTAAGTCAACTTGTAAGAAGGATTCTCTAAGATGTGTTATGACATAATTAATTCATTCGTTTTGTAGATTGTTTAATATTGGAGGAAGGTTTCAACGCGGAATTTGTCTAAACTCCAAAATTCCACTCTGATGTTGGCTGGCAATCTCTGATTAAGGATCCCACCTATGATTGCTGCTTTGCTCATCTATCATTTTTTTTATTTTAGTTTAGTTTTAAAATTTAAAAGTATGGTTTAACATTTGCATTTTGTTAACATGGCAATCTCTGACTTGTGCTTTGTGTAACCATTATATACAAGGTCGCATAGGTATTGAGTCTGAAGCAGCCCTCTGTTCTCCAAGTTGCAGCATTCAACAACTGCAGAATCAATGAAAAAGAAAAGGTCAAATATGAAGAAGAAGCTGAGGTCTGAGTGTGACATGAATTTCTCTTCTCCCTACATTGGGAAGCTAAAAGTAACGTGGCTGTGACCTCAAGCAGCCGCGTTGTTGGTGTTGGCCATTGAGTTCCTCCCGGGAATTCCATGATCTACTCGAATACTTAGCAATCTATTAGGAAATAGGAATATTGAAATGAAAACAACACCGTATTAGCAGTTTGGTACTCTCTTTCACTAACTTAGCCTCAGGTTTGTGTTCATCCACTCCCATTTTTATATCTCCAAACATAAGTGTATGAGTATGAGAGGAAATGTGAACGAAGGTGGGGGAAAATAATATAAAAAGTATAGATTTCATGTTCAAATTATAAAAACTAATGACCATTTCATTTTTAATAAGAATACAAAGGAAAAAAGGGAAAATAATTCAAACTAAACGTAGTCCAGAGCTTGTGAAGGTCAAGGTGTTATTTTATTTTATTTGAAATTCTCAGAGGATGAGAGGCGGCTTGGGATAGTTGGGGCTATGCAAAAATTTTGGTAAGAGAGGCCTTAATATCTTGTATCATCCAAATTTCATTTTTCTTACTTTCTGAGAGGCCTTAATATCTTGTATCTTTTGATTAACCCTGGATGAAGCTGTCGGCTATATTTGGTCAAAGTGCACCAATCCCAAGATTCCACTCTAATTTGGCTGGCAAATTCAACTGCCAATTTGCCAATTTCTTGAGGATAATATGGTATTGGTCTTGGATGGGGCGGCTGAGGCCAATGCCATAGACAAAGACAAGTCACAAGAGTTCATTTTACAATTTTTCTAAAGGCAAATTTAGTACATAAACATTTGGATATTCTTATCATGTTGTTTTATTTTACTACCAAAAAACGGGTGGGATGGAAATTCAAGAGACAAGTTGATTATGACTGAAATAAGACAATGATAAGAAGCTACTACAAATAAGAAGATTGAGGTAATCTTCTCACTTACCTATAGTTTAAACGGGTATTTTTTAGTGGATTTGTTCTTGCCTCTTTATCAAGATGCAACTTCTTACCTATTTTTGTTTATGAATTCTATTTGAAAATGTTATCACTAGTGTCTCTTTTCATCTAAATTTTTTTGTTCTTTACTTAAAATAATCAAAATATTACAAAATTAGTCTAAATTCTACTATTTAGCATTCTTAACTTTAATTTTCTTTTTCTATTTTTGGATATATAAGTGAGGAGAAAACTAAAATTTTATATCATTTTAAGAAAAAAACATAGTTGGATTGATTTTGACAGAAAAATAAAGCACAAACACTAAAAATGACTAGATTTGTAACTTCTTTTTTCAAATTACAAGTCTCAAAATTTTTGGTGTAGGGTCTTCACTTAGGACCATTTCTGTTTATGTTTATGTTGACAGGGGATCTTATTTGGAAGATGTTGACTTCCTTTCATTTGGGTCAGACAATGAGCTTGGGCCTAGGTTTAAAAATACCATCTCCCCTTTGAGGTACGTTACGGATCCAAGTTTGGGTCGATACCCAATACAGCCAATCTCGCGTATTATTTCGCCAATAACTCAACGATAATTCACATGTACCCTCGACATGAAGTTAGAGGTTAGAATCGCCCACTCCAAAGTTGTTGAACTCAAAAAAAAAAAAAAAAATCTCGCGTATTATTTCCCAACAAAGGCAGATTTTTCTCCTAATTCTTTGTGTTAAAGACTCTAAACCGTATTATCTTTTAAAAATACTATTAGCTACAAGGAGTAAATCCATTGATTTTTCCAACTACCAACTGTGAGATATAGTATACCTATTTTATTCTCATTAAAAAAAAAAGATAATCTATTTTATTTAATTAAAACTAAGTTAACATTCCATTTATATGTGCTTTTTTTTTTTTTTTTTTTTCTATTTGTTGCTTAAGCTTTTACTCCAAATTTTGATTCTATCTTAAAATATGTTAACTACTTTCCCGAGTGTGATTCTTAATTTTTAGGAAGCCAAAAGCTTCGACGAAACTTCAGCCGCGTTTGATTGGGGAAGATGTGGATTAAGGGCATTGGAGTTGCCATCTGCGGCTGGGCTGAACCAACATGCACGGAAGGTGGTTGTTATAATGTCAAATCCAAAGAGGTGGAGAATGGTGGTAGAGGGCTAAGCCACGGGTCTAGATTAGTATGATTCGAGAAATGTAGACTGCTTTTTTTGGCCCAAATTACTGTAGCTGTCGACGTATATTTACCTGCTTCAGTAATGGGAGGCATCTTCCCAACATTGTGTTTCTTTCGCCAGAACCAGTAGCCCCATCTAATGCCTATTATGCACGCCTTGAAAGTGATAATAAAGGTGCAATAAGACACTATCCTTTATTATATAGGGTACTGTTAGCTTGGCATTTATGTGGCTACTTTCAGGTTCAGCGATTGCAAGTGTGAAAGACCTCAAGGATGCCAATTTATTGCAGCTCTCGATAATGGGTGGGTGAGATTGTCTTTGTCTACTCCCAGTGAATGGACAAAAGATTTTTTCCCCATCCCCATTTGGCTGGTCCATGTTCTTTACACTGTTGTAGCATCTTTGAAACCCATTAGATTGAGATTAGTTATAGATTACTCATTTCAGCTATCTTCGTTTGTACAGTGCAGGATAGGGTGTCTGCAAAAAGGTGGAGGGGACACACTGTGGAAGTGCATGGTGCTCCTTCCCCCTCATAAATTCGTGGTGGACCAGTATTTTCTCATTTCTTTATGTCCTTCTTTGGTATTTCCTGTGCTAGATGTCTAAACTCTCAGCATGCTTAATTGGCTGTCTGATAATCAGCTATCACTAACTTTTGAAGTTTGAAAGACTGCATGTATCAGTTTGAACAACACTTAATTGGGTATTTGATTACTTGCTGCCAAATAATTGGGATGGATGAAGTGGGCATTTGACTACTTGCTGCCAAATAACTAGGATGGATGAAGTATAATTATTGGTTTAGTTAAGTCCTTTTTTAGCATAATTAGCCTTAAACATAGTGATGGACTAACAAATTTTCTTGAAAAGTTGTTATTTTCCCATTCATCTATTTCTATACTGGGAAGAAAAGGGTACTTGACCAGACACTTGTAGCGTTAGTAGACGCAGCCAACTTAGAAAAGAACAATAATTGTTGCACGGCTAAGGTTGCCGATGGATATATATTATGCCAGCTAAGCGACGTTGACAAGAGAAGAAGATTTACCTCTCCAAAAGGATCCTTCTATAATAATTTTCGAAACTCAATATTTTTGGAAAAGTTTTCTCCGACTTTATGCTATTCGTATATGTCTCCTTCAAGATCTACCGAGTGTTTATGAAATTTTATCAAATATTTAAGAACTCCCTCCCTTCTTGCAGAAAATTTAGCAGGCGGGTTCTCTGCAAAGCAATTGATACCATGGATTGCTTCTGTCAAAGTAAATGAAGCATAAAACTTGAGAGAGTGAGAAGATCAGAGCTTTCCTGTGTCTTGTATGGTGGGCCGACATAAGGACGAAGTTTGGTGCAATTTGAATCCAATGGAGCTTTCAAACTTTTTGCGGACCACATCACATACAATAGACAAATTGTTATGAAGACATTTGCCGGTAATGAGTGTTAAATGATGTATTTTTTGGGAAACAGAACCTTGGATTATCTATATTCCTTAACACTTGCATGTTTGGCTTTCCTGCCCCTTAAATTATATCAGGAAGTTGCATTGGAAAGATCCTCCAACGTTTATTAATGTGCAAAATATGTATTGGGGAAAAATTGAGGTCATGAGTTGATAATGAATTTTTCTACAGTTACAAAATTTTGATGATATTTTTAAGTAGAGATCACGGTAATCTCAAATGAATAGTTGTAAGAGGATCACTGGATTTTTTGTTTTTTGTTTTTTAATTTCTTTTTTGTGGCAAAATCACTACCACAGCATAAATAATATGTATAGCCAGGACTAGGAGGAGGTTGAAGCGTGTTTCCCACACTAAATGCCAGCGAGTAGGTGTGGTAAGTACCATGATTGCTCTTTCCCATTTAATTGTGAAGAGAAAGACGAGTACAGAGCCAGTCGGTTTTCTTTCAGTAAAATGGAAAGTGGCCTTCCCATGCTTAACTGTCTGTTGCAACACACTTTAAGGAGTCTATGTTTGTCTTCAGACTCTTGTAGCTCTTCCTCTTCCAAGTGGGTTTACGCCATTTTCTGGAGGATCCTCCCTAGAAACTTTCCTCCTCCCAAGTAAGAGAACTAAAAACTCAAGTGCCCAAGGAAGTGATGACTGATGGATGGCTTGTATTCTGATTCATGAGATATTTTTCCCACATATTTTGCTTTGTTGCAGGTGGGAGTTCGGTGGGAGTGCCCTTGATCGCTCTAAAGGAAACAAGAGGAACTGGTATGTATGGACAAAGTTGATACTTTTGTTAGAATTCTTGACTGCTTATGGAGTTCATGAGTTGGTTTTATTTCAGGATTCTTGTTTGGGAAGATGGATTTTGTGATTTCCATGAATGTGAAAGAGCAACCAGTGGATGTATTACGGGGGGGTTTGGAGTTGATCTCTTCTTCAAAATGTCTCATGAGGTTTACAGTTATGGAGAAGGGTGAGAGAACTCATACATTTTATTTAGATTCTTTGGACAGTTCTAAAGTTTTGTTTGATGAACCTGTTGGATACGTTCATCAGAGAATCTGTATGTCCCTGGTTACAGATTAGTAGGAAAAGTTGGAGCAGATAATAGTCATAAATGGATTTTCAGAGATAGCGCAGCTGAAAGTGATCCGAACCTCATCTCCTCGTGGAACTCATCCATTGAGCCTGTAAGAAAACTTTTTCCTTGTTGAGTGAAAAGAATGTCTGTTCAAATCTATGCATACCAGATTTCTTGACATTTCCACTTTATTCATGTGCAGCAACCTCGAGCATGGGAATCTCAATTTAAATCAGGAATTCAGGTTACCTTTCTACAAACTTAGCTTGGTGTAAGCAAATACTGCAGTATAAGTGATCGCTTCCAGCTTATCAGATACTTGTTTTTGTAGACGATTGCAGTCGTTGCTGTACGAGAAGGCGTAGTTCAACTGGGCTCTTTTGATAAGGTTTTGCTTTACTTTTCCTTCTCTTAGGTAGCTTTTTGCCCAGCTACACAGATTGATGGCTTCTTTTGCAGGTTCCGGAAGATCTCAATTTAGTCATTAATGTACAGAGGAAATTCAGCTACCTGCATAGCATGCCAGGTATTTTTGCGGTCCAAAGGCCCTACCTTCCAAGCCAACATCCATATGTTTTAAAGCCAGATGTCCAGATGATCGAAAACCAATCAACTGGGTTGAAGAGATTGTTCAGCTCCATGCTTGATGAATCTCCTATCAAATCCATCAACTTAGGCTGGAACACCCCACAACATTCCTTGGCTTCTGGATCGCCAGTGTGGCCAATCCCCCCTCTTCTTCCTTCCACTTCATGCAGTCTTGGAACTTTTAAATCAAAGTTGCCTTCTAATAGCACCCCTCCTTGTGAAGCCAACGATCGTCCCAACGCAGTTCAACTCATGTCCATCAACCACCCGAACCCGAAAACAATGAAGGCTACCAACTCAGAAGTAAAGATAGAAACTTCCAGCCAGTCAGATGCAGGTCAAGAAACAGAAGAGAAACCGAGTTGCATAAACCCTAGTCTGGGGTTTGAAGATGGATTCAGGCTTGGAGAGACAAGCCAGAATAGTCTAAATCTCAATTAATTAGGAAAAGTAGGCTTGTAAAGCATTAATTGTCAGAAAAAGGATGACTTTGGTACTTGCATGGATTTGGATGGTTGGTTGGCATGCACCCAAATTGTATAATCACTTTTTTGAGCATCTGTTAATAAAAATATCTGGGTGCTAAAGTAGTTTAATTATGAAACAAAGATTGGTATGGCTTTATCTTTCAGTTTCATGAGTGTCTGTGAAGTCATTGGTGGGAAATGGGTGTGAGCCGTAGTACTTGAAATTGAAAGCAGAAGGGAATTGGATTGTGGCATTGGTTACTCTGCATTATCTGCACTGTTAACTTAACAGTGTTAAGAGTTGTTATTTGAGGATCAAAGTGAATATATGTGATAGTGATGATAAAGGGATCCATCCACTCATTGAAAGCAGAGTGGGGTTCCACTCCGGTGGTCTATCCCAATCCTTCCTGCAGGTAGTAGTAGTGCACCACAGGCAATGGTCCCCGGAAACAAATTGGAAGAGAGAAACATGACAAGAGAGTGTTAGAATTTGGATCAAGTTGTCTTTGACATATGAATACCATCACCCGACACAATGGATGGTCCCAGCTTTAAGTTTTTTTTTTTTTTATTTTCTAATTTTCTTTTTCATCTTTAGGGGAAAGTTGATGATAAATTGATATGAATACGAGTTGCTTGTGGGGTTGCTTCCGATTTAATTGAAAGTTGATGATAAGTCCCGTTGCCTTTGCTGAGATCTTTGGAAAATGATTTTCTTTCTCTAAAGTCTTGTGGGAATTTATTTAGTTGCTACTTTTGTTGCCGAGATATTTCAATGTTTGAATGACTGTTTGATGTGCTGTGGAGAGAGTTATGAAACACTCTTCTTTTTGTCTTCCCTTTTTATCAAATTGTCTTTTGATTTAAGCTTATCTGAAGGAAGACTCTTGAGCAATTTGATTGTAGTGATTGAACTGTTGCAGCAGTGACAAATGTTGTTTATGAGTAAGTTTAAGTAGGCAATCACTTATCCCTTTTATTTATTTATTTATTTATTTGTGGACAAGACATGACTTTTGGTGGATTTTTTCTATTAAAGGGGAGATTGTTTCCATTATTTTATATTCTTGAATCACCTATTAATTATGTGCATTGATATTACAAATTATCTTGTAGATCTAATGGCACCACATCCCTAACTTCATCATTTTCTTGTAGTTTCCCCAACCCTTTCTTTTTCTCTATTATTTATTTTTTTTGGGGGTGGGTGAACTCTTTTATGGTCTCTATTATTGTTATTATTATTATTTTGAATTTTTAGCCATCAACAATATCCTTTTATGCTCTCAAATTATTATTTATTATACGTCAAATTTAGTTATTCCTCAGGAGAGTCTCAATATTATATTAAATGAGTTTAAATACTATACTATGTTATTTTTACTTTCAAATCATCCATTTTTTGATTTATATACTTTCAACTTCTGTCCATATGCTTTTGAAACGATTGTTGTCCCCGTATTTTTTTAAGGGATAGATTTGGTTTCTTCATTTTCTTTTTTATTTCATGTTTTGCTTCCTTCATTTTCTTTTTTCTTTTTTTAATTTCATTTCTTAAAATTACAATTTCAACATGACATCACTCATAAAATTCTTGAAATATAGTCATAATTTTATATCATAAGATTTTTGTTGTGTATAGAATTTGTGTTAAAACTTTGCGAACTTTAGACATTTCAAAACTTTTTATAAGTATAAGGATCACAACAGGCGTTTCAAAAGTACATAAACCAAAGTGGATCTTTTAAAAGCACAAGGACCAAAGTTGAAACTACATTGATCAAAATAGTATTTAAACCAATTAAATTAAATCACTATTAGATTAAAAACTTGAAATAAATTATCTTTTTGACATATATTCTTAAGTTCAAAAATCATTTTTAGTCCTACTTTCAATGAAATGACGATTTAATCTCTAAACTTTAGTAGGTGACGACATAGTGCCTGTATTTTTAAATTAGTAACAATTTAGTTCTTAAACTTTAATATGTAACAATTTAGTCGTTGTGTTCTTAAATTTGATGATTTAGACTCTATAGTGAAAAATCTCTTCAAAATGAAATGTCAATTTTTTTGGTGTAAGGTTATAGTCTAAATTTGATGATTTAGACTCTTTGTGTGATTTAGTCTTATTTCACACAAACATATGATCATATAACATGCGGTATTAAAAAGAGCTCCAATTTCTCACCATTAAGGCTTCACCACCAACCCTTTTCAAAAAAAAAAAAAAAAAAAAAGGCTTCACCACCAACCATAATTTAATTTTTCCGGGAAGGTAAATTATAACTTGGCCACAACCCCTTTGCTTTGGTCCAGCCAAAACCAGAATTCTATAGCATGTTTAAGCTTCCACAAACCAACCGCCCACAACTTGGGACGATCTGAAGTTGTGTAACAGCATGCAATGCATCCATATTTCTATCCGATTACTGGGTCTGCTTTCAGAGACAACGATCATCCTCAAACAAACAGGACCTTAAAATTATTGCAGCTCAAGACAGATTAAAAGCTAAAAACAGTTTAAAAATACCATTGAAATGATACAGCAGATCATAATTAATGCACAGCCGCAGTGGGCCTGAATTCAGAATTATACACAGAACAGAGTGCTAATTTAACTTGACAACAATTGGTCTCTGTTCTAAGTGTTCATATTCAAATACGTCCTATATACAGTCGTCGTGTGATAACTTGAACGACCATTGAACTGAAATGTGCGAAACCAGGAGGCTGACAATATGAGAAATACAGGCCTTGGAGAGTATCGATTCAACAGTAACAGGCCTGTCTTCCATCCTTGGCCCCCACAAAGCTGCAACCTTTCTAAGCACTGCTCTTTCCAACAGTCACACCTCCTCCAAGTGCCCACGATGGTTTGGCAGCAGCAGCAGTGCGCCTCATCGCCTTCACTCCGAAAAGATCATTCTTGCCCTGCACAACAAAATATGATATAAGCTCAGTCTTCAGACATTCACAACTAGCATTAAGACAAGATGTATACCAAAATGGAAATTGAAGGCACGTACCTTCAAGCAGGTTCCAGCACGGACGTTGCAGATGGGGTAGTCATGGGGGCAGCAGCTGTAATGGTCATCACAGCAGGTGGCACTTTCAAGTGGGCAGCATCCCCATTCAAGGCACAAGTTTGAGAACTCGAAGATGCAGCAGCAAGTTTCAGCGGCGGGACAGGTGTAATATTCATCACATACAGATGGGGGTTTCACCGGACTTGGAGGAGTTGGGCCTGGATTTGGTGGGTTTGGTCCGTTTTTAATGGGGTAGGAAGCCTCCATTGCAATCCCACATAGACCTTTTGAGGAAGCGACGTTACGTTGCATCTTGATGTAGCCACTTTCACCCCAGCTAGCACCCCATGAGTTTCTCACAATCCAGTAATCCAGGCCTCCTTCAGACCCATATCCAACAACATTAACACCATGGTCCAAATTTGTTCCACATCTTCCAGTGAATATACCCTAAACACATACACAGGCAATAAATTAGACTCTTTCTCCAAGTGTAAATAAAAAAGAAAAAGAAACCAAGATTTCGTAGAAATGGAGGTTACCGATTGATATAGCTGGAAACTTCTACCGCCTCCTTCAATGGCAACGGCTACAACCTGTTTAGCTACCGCTTTTTTCAATGCTTTCTCATCGTTTACGGGGACATCTTCATAACTATCAATTGAAACAACCTTGGCATTTTTCTAAGGAAGACAAACACAACACAGAGATCATCAGATATTAAAAAATATGTTTCTGGTACCCAAAAAGGAAATTAATAGCTGAGTGGCAATAATGACCTTGTATTGGATGCAAGAGCTATCAAAGGCAAGGTAAGGATAATCTGTATCAGTGTCAATGCCGCCATTGTTGATGATGAATTCAAAAGCATAGTCCATCAAGCCTCCATTGCAACCTTCATTATAAGAAGTGTCACAGTCCACCAGCTCCTGTTCTGATAATGTTAACAATTCGCCTGTAACAATCTGGTTTATGCCTTCCACGGCAGCTATAGTTGAGAACGCCCAGCAACTCCCTTCATATCAACTTCAACAATTAGCATTCTTGAAGTGACCAATGACCAACTCTCGTCAAGAGTATAATTTAGAAAATAATAAGGGTGAATATAAGTTTTGATTTGTCCCACTTTTTGAAAAGTTATATTTTAGTCTTTTAAAAAAATTTGAAAGTTTTTGTTCTTTCTCTAAAATTTGAAAGTTATAACTCTTTTTTTCTCAGGTTAATTCCTCTTCTACATTTTTAAAATTCCACTAATCATGCTCATAAATTTATTGGGGCCAATTCTAGTATTCACGTACATAAAATGTATAATTAAAGAAAAGTTAAAACATCAAAAGTTCAAGTCGAAAATTTATAAACAATCATGACAGAATTAATAAACATTCTAATGATGCCAATATGTATTTAGAATACCAAAGGACTGTTAAGGTTGTCAACATGAGTATAATTCAACTAGCATAAAGTTTGTACCGATGATTGAGAGAGTTGTGGTTCAAATCTCCGCCACACATGTCGTAAAAAAAAAAGAAAAGAAGAGAAAGGACTGTCAAGGTTGAAAACGGAAAGTAAACAAGCGAGCGACCCAACAAGCCCAAGGCCCCACCTTGTGGCATGGCCAATAGCATCAGAAAAGTATTCTATATAGAATTAAGATGAATTTTTATTATCATTTACTTAGGAGGAAGGTAGTAAACGTTTCTCTTTGAACAGTTACTTTGCTTATCTTCAAAAAAATCTATTCAAGTCTTTGAAGTTCTATTTCATGTAAAGCAAAATGTTGAATTACTATTTTTAGCATGAATATAACTATTTTTTTCAAGTTAACTTTAACTAATTAAAACATATATCTTCAATCAAATTATTAGAAGTTGGAGTATCCACCCACGTATTTTTAACTAAAAAATCTAAAAAATTGTCTTTAAAATACTATAATATTTTCTCTAATCAATTTTGAATACAAGAGGATTTAAAACCAACGCCTTATATGTGATAATTTTAATTGAAAAAATATAATAATTAGGATGAATGTAAACAATACCGGCCATAGACCAGTCAACAATTACAGACAAGAATCAAAATCGAATCAGGCAAAAGAAGATGCTGCTATTGAAATGATCAAGTATTTTAAAAATAATAATTATGAAATAATTGTAAATGTGGCATTTTGTCCGTTTAGGTCTCATTACATTTGAAAATTAGTCCATTTTAATCCAACATATTCAACTTTTGTCTATTTTCATCCTTACTTTCAAAATGTCGATTTTAGTCCTTATACTTAAAAAGGAGTTTGTTTTATTTATTTAGTTTTCGTTTTTATCTTTTTTTATCACAATTTCCATACAACCTTACCTTCAATCAATTTCTTGAAATATTGTCATATTTTTGTATTAAAGTATTTTTGTTGTGCATATAATGTCTTAAAAAATTGCAGACAGAGACTAAATGATAATTTAATATACACACATATAAGGGCCAAAAAAGATTCTTAGAAAATAACTAAGACCAATAAAAACTGAAATTAGATAACCAAAATAGAATTTAAACTCAATAACTAAAACATATATCAATCTAAGCAATCAATTAATCTGTCAATTGCCTAAAATAAAAACAAACTGGTTCTCAGCATCAAAATTCAAGCAGTAAGTTATAATTTTTAAACATAGATATACAACACATATAATTTCTATAAAGATTGGATGTTCATAGATATTTGAAAAAATAAAAGTAGCCATTCAAAAATCTCATGATTGAAGGTAGATGAACCAAAAAGTCATTGGGCGGGGCCAGTACGAGTTGAAGATAAAGCGCTCCACTAAAAGCTAATTCTAGTGAAAGCACACCACACCAAACAGACAATCCCGAATTCTCCAAGATCAATCTCTTTATAATTATACATTTTCAATGTTTGAATTCCAGTTTATTTAATTAAATCATTGCAACTGGGTTGTATGTATGGATGTATTATTATGATTAGTATTGGGAAGATTCGATTTTCTCCAAAAAAAAAAAAAAAAAAAATGAGGATTCCCAATAATTGGTTAAATGTTTACATATTTCAGAAGTTATGTTGTTAAGATCTAAATTAAAGAAACAAATAGTGAATCCTCTTTAAATGATTGATAATCGATGGACCTTTTTAAAAACCATCATACCAATTACTATTACTAATTAAGCTAAATAATTCTAATCCATTGCAATTCATACCAATTACTGAAAAAAGTAAATATGAGCGCGCTGGGTGTGTACGTGCCAAATACATCCTCGTGTGAAAGGCAAAAAAGAAGAGAAAAATAGCGAAAAGAAAAAGACAAAAAAATTCAGAGTAAAAATAGAAAAGGTATCGATTGAAGAAAATGGAAGAAGCCGAGAAAAGAGGAACTTACCACAACTTCCCTGGTCTTTAATGGGAGCGACGGCTCCTTTCTCCCTCCAATCGATAGAGTCGGGCACATCATCCCCAAGGCGAGGCTGACGGCGGCTGCTAGTCCTGTTCCGCCTTGACCCGACGGCGAATTTGGTTCCCAAGTACATGGATCGGTACTCCTCGTTGGTCAGATCTGCGAAGACGTTCAAGCCTAATCGGTAGGGAAAATTTTGGGCGTTGATTTGGTCGATGTACTTGAGATTGTCCTTGAAGATCTCGAATCGATTCTCCCGCTGTCCTCCCAAGTTGTTGTGCAACTTCCCGTGCTTGGCACGCCACTGGTCGTAGAGCGCCATCACCTCGTCGTCCGTCCTCTCGGGGATGATCGCCGATGATAAAGTTATGATGGCGAAGAAGAGGAGAGCCATAATCGGCGAGGATGGGTAGGCCCCCATTTCTGTATTCGGTCTTTGTTTCTCCGATAGTGTTTTTCAGTACAAGGAAAGTGTTGAAGAAAGTGGAAGGGGAGGCGACTTTAAATACAGCAATTAGTGTTCATCGACGTATTAGAAAAATAAAAATGAAAGAAAAAAAAACGATGAGGTAATAGAAGTAAAAAGATTAGTTAGGAAAAGATAGGCGAATAGGACGAAAAGAAAACAATTGGGTAGCTAGGCACGGAAGGTGGAGTTCGGGTCAACCCGTAACCGGCCCGTTTGTGTAGATATTTAGACTGAAGTGAAGAATGAAGATGTCCCTCTGGTTGAGGTTGATTTAGAGGACCATCTGAGCGGTGAGGTGAGAAGTGAGAAGTGAGATGGTGTTGCAGTCATTTTAGCATCGTGAGTCACGTGTAAATACCATTCCTTACTCCTTAAGCAAATAAGAATTCCTACCCTCGTGGGCGGGAGAACGATAGATGGATAACGTTTTTAATGAACTGCTACATTACCAGTTAAGCCATAAAATTATTTAAAAGGCTTAATACTAATGTTTCCATGACTATAACTTAATTATTGGTCAACATCCACATGGTTTTATCACCCTCTTATTGAATTAATAGATTGGATGTGTGTGATTTTTTTACTTGTAAATTTTAACTAGGTAACATTCCTATCTATATAACCAAACATATCTTTCTTTTTCTCTTTTCAAAAGGGCTATCAAATAATATCAAATATCAATGACCACCAATTAGAGCTTCAAGGTGGGATTATCAATTGTGTAATTGTTAATTATAAATAGAAAATTCAATAACTATGCATTAAATGCGAGCCAAAATAAGAGAAGTGGATAAATTGGATTTTGAGCGAGTCAGGACTGGCCACGTAGTCATATGATTGAATGGTTTGAATCGAGACAGAAAGCACTCAATTACTCGTTAGTGGGCCCCGCACGCTGCATTACTATTGGGCAATGAAAATTTTAGTCTATCACGCTCTTTATTATAATTTATATTATATTATTTCAGTTTTCTTATAAATTAAATTATGTTTCGTCCCCTTTTGCTTTTGCCATCACACTGACTGCTCTTGCATCTTCTCGTTACCCATTTCTGTAATTTACTCCCTCTTCTATTTTAATTAATCTATTGTTGAGATTCCCTTCCAATTCTCCCATTCTTAATTTTATTAATTAATAATCAAATTGTCGTGCTTTCCACATGGTCGTGGGGATTCCAGTAAAGTAAGGATCAAGACATTGTACCTTAATTATTTTACTGGTTTCTACGCATTTCGATACAACATCATGGTTTTATCTTATTGCTTCGTTGAATCATTATAAAAAAAAATAATAATAATAATAGTTTTTGTTCGTAGTCCTGAAAATTCAATTAAATATCAAGCTTCATTTCACATCCACCTAATTGGCAAAAAAAGATATTGCACAGAAGAGAAGACTTATAATTATCAATTAATGATGTTGAAGATGATGTGATGGATATTAAGATAGAAGGTTATTGTCCCGTCCCATGGGCCCGGGTTTTGAGAGTTATTGTCTTCATCTCATATTATTATCTTCACCTATTAAGGAGCACTCAACATAAATTATGTCTTTGATATTTTAATATAAAGTCCAAAATTTCCAATTCTATGACCCTGAAACAAAAACCCCAACTCTCATAATACCCATGGGTTCAAGTGATTTAGTGGGATGTTTGTCTTTCAGGACATGATACACGAAAAGGGATCCCTTTTAATTTTATCTTCTGGCAAAACAAAAAGGTTAGATTTTAATTAGTATGTTTTCAAACTGAAATTGTATTGTTATTTGATTTAATAATTTGCAATATAGCGAAACTGTCCTTATCAAATTACAAAGATCCAGCTCTTCTTGACTGCACGATTAGGTTTTTATCAAGTGGGCTGCTAAAATCATAAAGATATTTGGTTCAGACAGACAAGTCTTGTTATTTAACCTATCAATTCAATATAACATGTCTTGTTCTCAAACTATGAGATTTCTTCTTTCTTTCTTTTTTTCCCCAAAAGTGAATGTGCAAAATTTTATTTTCAATTAATTATTTTTGGATGATCATCTACTTTCTTTCGTTCAAAATGTTCTCTTTTAAGAAAGTTATTGTAAAGTTGGGAAGTGGGGACGTTGATTTTAAAGAGTGAGAAAGTAAAATTGTGGATAAGATTGTTTTGAAGAGAAGAGTTGAAAATGAAGAGTGGAGGAAGTTTGCACGCAACTAATCCGGGATAGATCAAGATGATCAGATTTAGACCGTTTGAATAAAAAATAAATAAATAAATAGAAACGAATAACTTGGTGAATAAAATATAATGAAAAGTGGAAGAAGATGGGAGAGAGTGAAAAGAAATAAGATTGAAAAAGATGGGAGAGACTGGAAGAAGATGCAGATTGCAGATTGCAGATATGAAGGAGAGTGGATGTGGTTTGTGAGATAAAGATTGATTTATCACGTGGGAAGATTGAGAAGAAGCATGGGCAATGGGCTTTGGGCCCATACACAATAATCCAGTTATCAGCCAACTTGAAAACTGGCGTTTTATTTGGGCTTTTTCTGTTGAGATCTTCTACCCACTTGCCTTTCCACTCTCCTATTCTCTCTCTTCTAATTTCCACTCAATCCCTTTTTATCACTTTCAATCCAAATTTCCAATACAAACCCAGGTCTAAGAACCAGCTTACTAAATTCAGACTTAACAAATCTCTCAAATCTGTCAACCAAACCACTTTGAATGACCAATAATTAATGTTGACGACAAAATAAACCTATATAAAAATAAATATATTAGTCCCTTTCATATATAGCATAGATTTATATATGGACAATACTTACTTGCATAGTGTACAAATCTCCCCATACACCATCATTAAAATGTTGATAATTATGAGAGATAAAAAAATTGTTTTCGTTTTCTACTCTTTTTTCTCTCTCTCTTAGTTTTAATTGGGTGTGTAAAGTGATCTATACACATCACATGTATTATTCTTTATATTGTATAAATTTTCTTTAATTTTCTTTGTGTCCTGGTCTTGGCAACTTGAAATGTCCATTGTCCTAGTTTAATAAATTTGGAAACCATAACTATTTCATTTTCTAGCTCAAACATTGTTTATTCTTTCCAATAAAAAACTTTACTAGATTTTTTTTTATAAAAATTGTACTAATTAATTATACAATCCTGTTGGGTTTTAGTTAAATAACACTTGCTATTAATTATGCAATTGATCATTGTGCTAAAATGTTAAGTATAACTAGAATTAAATTATTTTTATATGATTATTACTTAATTAATTAACTATATTTTGATATAAATTAATCCATTAAAATAAAATATTAAATAAAATTAATTCAATAGGTTGTTGATTTTAAATTAATTAAATAAAAATAATTTAAATCACATTGTTTAAAATAAATTTAATGATTAACTCGATGTAAATTAATTTTCACTGAGAAATGAAAACTAAAAAAGTGTAAAAATTAATTAGGTTGAACTGAATGTAATCAAATTAAATTATGAATAACTAATTCAATAATTAGACATGGTTAATATAGAATAATATTTTTAGAATTTAAAAATAAAATAACTAATAATTTGGGGGAAAACCTAATTACATAAAATAAGTTAATATATATTATTTATTTGGATTAATTTTGATTTATTCTTAATCAATATTTATAATGAAAAAAAAAAATGTAATCACACAAAACAAACACACATATCATTTATTTTCATAAAAATCTAATGACATTCTTATCCATAACTAAATATGGTAATCTCTTATTCTGAAGCACGACTATTATTCATGGACATCCAACAAAACCTTAAACCAAACAATTCCTAGGAGGCTTGCTTGAAAGCATGAGATTACATATTTTGTAACATTTATTTATTTTCTATTTATTGAGACAATTATTGTATTGGTATCTTCATAGAAATTATATCACATTCGGTAACAAGCCCTGCCTTTCATCCTTAACACCCACAAAGCTGCAACCTTTCTAATTAAGCAGTAGCACAACGACTCTTTCCAACTCCCCCAAGCTGTGCCCACAGAGGTTTGGCTACAGCTGTAGTGCGCCTCATGGCCTTCACTTCAAAAAGGTCATTCTTGCCCTGTCCCTGCACAACACAATATAATTAATTAGTTGAGTCTTCAAACATTATTTACCACTGGCGTCGAGGCAAAGATGTATGCCAAAATGGAAATTGAAAGCCACATGCATATACCGTCCAACAGAGTCTATGAGGGCCGTCGCAGATGGGGTAGCCATAGGGGCAGCATCCCCATTCAAGGCACGAGTTTGAGGACGAGACCAAGCAGCAACAAGTATCACCGGCGTCACAACTGTTATATTCATCGCATACAGTTGGTGGGTTTGGTCCGTTTTTAATGGGGTAGGAAGGCCACATTGCAATCCCACAGAGACCTTCTGGCCGGAAAGCGATGTTACGTTGCATCCTGATGTACCCACTATCACCCCAACTCACACCCCATGAATTTCTCACAATCCAGTAGTCCATGCCCCCTTCAGACCCATATCCAACAACATTAACAGCATGGTTCAAATTTGTTCCACACTCTCCAGTGAGTATACCCTAATTAAACACATACACACATACAACAAATCAGACCCTCTCTCCAACTCCAAGTGTAAATAAAAAATAAAAAACCAAAACTTCATAGAAATGGAGTTAATATTATACCGACTGATATAGCTGCAAACTTCTACCACTTGCGTCAATGTAAACGGAGACAACCTGTTTGGCTGCTGCTTCTTTTAGTGCATTCTCATTGTTATGAAGGACGTCTACATAACCATCAATTGTAACAACCCTAGTATTTTTCTGAAGAAGACAGACACAAACACAAAGATATAATTATCAGATATATTAAAATATCTATCTATATATATATATGCTTCTCGATCGCACCCAAAAAGGAAAGTTAATATAGTTGAGTGTGGCAATAGAGAGACCTTGGACTCGATGCAGGGGTCATCAGAGGCGGTGTAACGATAATCTGTATCAGTGTCAACGCCGCGGTTGTTGATGATGAATAGGAAGGCTCTATTAAGATTGCCTCCATTGCAACCATGGTTAGAAGTGTCACAACTCACCAGCTCCTGTTCTGATAAGGTCATCAATTTGCCTGTAACAATCTGGCTTATGCTTTCCACGGCAGCTATAGTTGAGAACGCCCAGCAACTCCCTTCATATCAATTTCAACAATAATTTACCCTTCAATTCCTTCACACTATAATTTAGGAATTACTAACAAGGCTAACCCTAAATAATATATGTTTTCATTACCCTTTGTGCACAGTATAATCCGCCCAACAACTGATCCCTTCATTTATTTTAGTCTTAAAAATAGTTAATTTATATATATCCATCTTTTTATTTCTCTAACGTTAAAATTGACTTTATGATACACTTTTTTTTTTTTTTTTTTAGTTTTCAAAACTTGGTCTCACCTTGTTACATGGACAATGGCATCATAAAAATACTTACTCATAGAATATTATGAATTTCTTGAACTAGTGCCAGTCTGTCATATTGTCAATGGTCATATCTTTGTATTATTGTGTATGTGACATGTGTAATATTGTCTTAGAAAATGGAAGAAGCAGAGAAGAGAGGGTCTCTTACCACATGGTCCCTGGTCTTTAATGCCAGCCACGGCTCCTTTCGCCCTCCAGTCGATAGAGTCGGGCACATTAACCCCTAGGCGAGGCTGATGGCTGCTGCTCGTCTCGTTCCGCCTTGAACCGACGGCCAAGTTGGCTCTCAAGTACATGGATTGGTACTCCTCGTTCGTCACATCTGCGAAGGCGTTCAAACCTAAGCGGTAGGGCAAATTTTGGGCGTTGATTTGGTCGATGTACTTGAGATTGTCCTTGAAGATCTCGAATCGATTCTCACGCTCTCCTCTCAACTTCCCGTGCTTGGCACGCCACTCGTCGTACACCGCCCTCACCTCCTCGTCTGTCCTCTCGGGGATCATCGCCGATGATAGAGTTATCATCACCAACAACAGGAGACCCATAACCGGCCAGAATCGGTAGGTGTAGGTCCCCATTATTTCTCTATATTGGATATTGGTTATTGTTTCTCCGATGATGTTTCAGTACAAGGAAAGTGTTGAAGAGAGGGTGACTTTAAATAAACAAAATTAGTGTTCATCGGCGCATTACAAAATTGGAACAAAACAATTGGCTACTTAGCCACCGATTAACGGAAGCTGGAGTTCCGGCCGAAGTTCCAAAACTGGTAACCTTACGTTGCCAACTTATTTTCATTTTTTAATTCTGCAACGTGCAATATAACTCTATATATAATTTCCATTTTTAATTCGCTTGAAACCAGATAGAATTTTATTCATTCCATATGCATAAAAACACACCAATATACAAATATCTTTTCTAAATCATTTTAGAAAAATTAATTGAAACAAAAAAAAAAACTTATTTCTATTTTAAAACATATTTTATAAATATTTCAAATTTCGTTATTTGCTTGTATATTTAGGTAGATAATTCTATAATTTTGGAATTAATATTACTCATTTTAAATATTATATCCATATGAATATGAACAATATCAATATTATATTACTTATTTTAAAGGGTTGATCTACCTACTGTAAAGGACAATATCAATATGAGCCATATGAGCGGAGGGGTGGAATCTTGAAGGATTAAAATTCTCCTCATTACTATAAAGAGAAAAAAAAAAAAAAAAAAACCTTTTTCCTCTTAAGATTTAGAATGAGATGTATTTACGTTTATGAGTTTTCAAACTCAATATTTTAGTAAGAGGTTTGGTTTTAGTAGTATTACAAACTTTGCTTTCAGTTTTCAGCTAAGGAAATATTGACTAGATTTTTTTATGCAAATGGGACATTTCTTTATTAAAAATATATTTTTAAATTTTTCAAAATAAAATAAAACAAAATTATATATATATATATACACATATATATAAATATATTCTTTTTCTTCCCTCCTGACCTTCATCTCCATTTCCACCACAACACCACCTTCATTGCTGCCCATTTTTTTAAAAAAAAAAAAAATTCTTTTTTTCTTCCTCTCTCTCTTCAATTTCTCTTTTTTTTTATTCTTTCTTTCTTTTTCCTTCATTCATCGATTACGACGAACTTTGAATATGAAACAAGGGAAAAGAAGGATCTCCTCCCTTGTTTCAAATTTGAAACAGAGGGAGATCTAAAACAAAGGAAAATCGTCCTTTGCTTTAGATTTGAAACGAGGGACGACCTCTTCGGCCGTTTTAGGTGTGAAAAAAAAATATAGAAGGAAATCTCCCTTTGTTTCAAATTTAAAACGAGGGAACTCTTCTCTTGTTTCAAAGCTGAAAGTTAAATCTCAAATAATGATGGGTCTCTATTGAAGATTCCACGTTGAAAAAATAAGTGAAAAACTCACCGTCCATAAGACGTATGGGTTACTCTTCTCATTATCAATTGATTTTGAGATAGAATCTCATGTTAATTTAATAGTCTCTTCCCTTGTTTTCAGATATGAGATGGTTGTGAAGATGGAAGAAAGGAGAATGATAAATGAAAAGAAAGAAGGAAGAGAAAATGGTTAAAAGAAAATGAAATGTGGATGGTGGGTGAAAGGCGGAGTTGTGGTGGAGGTGAAGGTCTGGCCTAGAGAGACAATTTTTTTTTAATATTAAAAAATAATAAAAATAATTTTTTTTTTTTAGAAATAAAAATAATATTTTTATGTCTCGGTTGCCTCACAAATATAAAATTTAATTCAACAGGCTTAATACTACTATCCACATGAGCATAACATCTGGTCAAGATCAACTTCATCCTATCATCCCTTATTGAACTAACAAAAGCTCCATTACACTAGAGATAACATATATACCCTATATGATTTTTCTACTTACAAGTTCTAACTATATAAAACATTGTCAAAGCGGGTATAGCTCAACGGTAATTGGTATGTACCCTCGACCATGAAGTCAGAGGTTCAAATCCCCCCACCCCAAATGTTGATGTAGTAAAAAAAAAAACTATATAAGACATTCCTAATTGTATTAATCATTAATGTCAATCTGAGCACAAACACAACTTAGTAAATCAAACTGCCAAAGTGAGCTTAGCTCAAGCGGTAATTGACATGTACCTCGATCATGAGGTTAGAGGTTCGAATCCCCCTACCCACAAATGTTGATGTACTAAAAAAAAAAACAAAAAAAAAAACAAAAAAAACTTAGTGTGAATCAAACACTTTTTTCTCTCCTAAATTGTCATAAATGAATCATTTTAGGCTCTCAATTTGAAGATTGTTCATGCATCAATTCTCATACGCGAGTAGGCTTCTTAAAAATCTAGAACCTCTATTTGAAAATCATCCATTCAAAAATCATGCATTATTTGAACGGAAGAGTTCAAATTAATTAACTTATGAAAATTCAGAAATTTAATTGATATAATTATAAGTTTTCAATACGGGTAAACTAACATTTTTCAAATGAAATATGATAAAGAGTGTCAATTGATAAACTTATGAAAGTCTAAGGTTTAGTTGATATACTTTTTAGTTTAGAGTTTTTTTTTTATTAATACCGCTCCAAAGTTTATAACATGTAAATTAGTTTGCCCTAATTTATATTATTTCAATTTTCTTATGAACTGTGTTTTGCTTTTGCTCTGGCCTGTTGACTTTTTTTTTTTTCCTCTCAAAGAGAGAGAACAATATTGCCTATTGACATTGTCATCTTCCTCTCTGCCCATTTCTGTAATTTATTCCCTCTTATTTTTAAATGATCTATTATTAAGATTCCCTTTCAATTCTCCAGGCTTAATTGTATTTAATTAATAATCAAATTGTCGTGGGGATTATCCAGTAAGGATCAAGACATTGTTCCTTAAATTTTTTTTTATGTTTTTTACGGATTTCGATATCTTATTTCTTCTTTAAGAAAATGGTTTTTGTTCGTAGTACTGAAAATTCGATTAGATTTTAAGATTCGTTTCACACTCACCTAATTGGGAAAAAATGATCAATTATCAATGACGATGTAATGATATTCATGGTTGTCCCATCCCATCTTCAGATTAATTGTCTCCTCAAGTGAATGCTTCAAAATTTTATTTTCAATTAAATATTTTTGCATCATCATCTACTTTCTTTATAAATATTGGTTATCCTTACACTTTTCAAAAGAAAAAAAGAAAAGAAAAAGTTTGTTGATAACTTTTTTTTTTCTTTCTTTTTTGAGTTAGAATAGCAATTAAATTACTTTCTAAAAAATGTTGTTAAGATTTAATAAGAATTTTTATATAGGTAGATTAATAAACTAATAAGGTTTTTACAACCTACAAAAGCTAATTAAATTGTAATATAATGAAAATTAATACTTAATTTGGTTGAATTTTTTTTTGGTAGGAATTAAACTGTTACAAATTGAAAACAAGAGAGACTAAATTGTTCCAATTTAAAAGGACGACATAGATCACTAAATCATTATAAACTAATGTTTAAAAAAAATGCTACATTAACAAAAGTATCATTACAAAAAAAAAAAAAAAAGGTGAAAAGGAACAAATACCATATATTTAAGATTGGTTGACAAATTTATTTATCGATAATGTACTCTTAAGAAATGCTTTCAATTTTTTTTTTTTTTTTTTTTTTAAAAAAGTGTTTCTTTTTCTTTAAGTAAATGATTGTTAAAGTTGGGACGTTGATTTTAAAGAGCGAGAAGGCAAAATTGTGGATATCATGATCGACTTGAAGAGATCAAGACTTGAAAATGAAGAGAGGAGGAAGTTTGCATGCAACTAATCTCACATTATTAAAGATGCAAATTGCAAATAGATCTGGTCTTGAGTGGGGGGCATCAGTTTAGAAAATTTTTATAGTATTCTCCTAATACATATTCCTCGGTTCATATATAAGTTTTGCTTGATTAACGGATACTTTAATGTTGTTGAATCTCACATTGTTTTTAGACAAATCTGACGTGATTAATAATAAATGGAAATAGTATCCATGTTATCGTGGTATAGAGATTTTTTTGGTTGAAAATTACTTTTGGTCTCTAGACTTTAAGTAACAGTTTTGATTTGTAACGATTTAGTTCTTGTACTTTCAGCTTTGTAACAATTTAGTCTCTAGACTTTCATGTGTAACAATTTGGTCTCTATACTTTAAAATTTGTAAGGATTTAGTTCCTATTGTAAAAATTAATGTTAAGATTTAATGAAATTTCTTTCATAGATAGATTAATAAATTAATTTGGAACTCAATATGTTTATAAGGTACAAAGATTAATGATTAAATATTCTTTTTGTGATAAGGATTAAATTGTTAAGAATTTGAAAGTACTAGAACTAAATTGTTACGAAATTGAAAGCACGTAAACTAAATCGCTACAAATCAAAGTTGAGAGACTAAACGGTTACTTGTGCAAAAAGTGTATGAACCAAAAATGATTTTTAAGCAATTTTTGTCGTTAGTAAGTTTCATCCACAAGGATGGATTGAGAAGAAGAGGAAAAGACAGAAGCATGGAGAATGGGCTTGCGGCCCATATATAATAGGGTCATTCCAGTTATGGGCCACAAGCACGCTATCTCGCCATCTGGAAAACAGGCGTTTGATTTGGGCTTTTCTGTGGATCTTCTGTCCACTCCACACATGCACCACCACTTGCCTTTCCACAGTCGTTTTGGATTTTTTTTTTTTTTTAATTTATTTTTAACAACATGTGGGAGTGAGTGATTTGAAACACAGACAATTTTATATCGATTGAGCTATGCTCTTGTTGTAAAAATAAAATCATATAAATTTATATCTTTGAAAGTTTGAGGACTAAAATGAAATTTATACCAACTATATCAATAATATTTGATATAATATTACAAATATGGATGTAGAAGAAATTTTAACTTTTAGTTTATGAAAGATATTGCTATAATGACTCCATTAGTTGAACTACATTTGACTATATAGACGTAAATAATTAATATCAGTTGAAAAGAATCAATAATATACTTGGATTTAATAAATCAATTATAAACATGGATAGATATTAAATTAGCCTTGAGTCAAAATTAGAATTATCTTTGATTGACTAATTAATATTTCCAAACTAATAATAGGCGTTGATAAGTTATTTCCAAGTGTACTTGTCTATCTTAAAAAATCTCATGTCATTCAACTTTGATGAATTTAGATTAGTTTTCTTAAAGGAAGAAAAATGGTGTTTCCAGAAAATAGGGTAAGAGAATTGATTTGATGACAAGAAATTGCAAGAAGGTATGATGGACATCATCAAAGGAAATGCAGTTCAAATACGTCCCAATTATGGAAATGTGAGCTAAGACTTACGAGGAGAAAAGTGTTTAGAGCTAAAGAACAAAAGCTGATGATTCTTCCGACTTTATTTTGATGTCTTAAAACTATATGAAATGAAATGAAATGAAATGAAGGAGTATTAGGACTTTAGTTGTAACTAATTGGATTGGGCATTTGCCTAATTTCCCATGTCATATATGAGTTGAATGATTCATCAAGATGGGAATGCTTAACTAGCAAATTTGCAGATTCTCTTCTGCTTATGCCAAAGTTTTGGTTTTGGCCTGCTTGTTTCTCCACCGTAGCTAAAATTTGATTGGGGGTCTTTCTTTCTCTTCATTTGTATCTTTGTTAAAAAGTTTAGCAAATCCTTTATTCTTTATTTATATAATTTTCTAAATGAGTTAAATTTAACATTAAAAATATTATTTCTATCAAATTAAATCCTATATTTAAATAAGTGCATACCCAATTCAACATCAAGATAGAAAATTGTCTAAAAATTAACTTTAAATCGTCCCATTTTAACTAGAAAAATATCAAAGTTTCATCCGAAAATATTCCGACCCAGTCACAAAATCAATAGGCTAAAAAAATCCTACCTAACATTAAATCTAACACCCAAAAAAAAACCCGTCTAATCATTAGAATTACCGAGACCTAATCATAAACTTCTAAAAATAATGTCAATATGAGCATAGTAAATTTGTATTAACATGATCAAAAGATTTGTTTTATGGAGAACAAAACAATTTGATTTTTTTTATGGTATGGAAACTATTATTATTATTTACCTAGTTTTGATAAAAATTAACTTTGAAGAACTAATTTTAAGATTTATTGAGAGTACAACTACTAAAATGGAATGAAATTCAAAGTATTTGAACCAAAATAGTATTTTAACCATCAATATTCTAGAGTTAAATTTGAATAATTGAACTAAATTTAGAGGGAATAAAATGAACTTCTCTATGGAAAAAGATTAACTTAAAATTGATTTCAGTTTTCAATCTTTCTACTAAAAGAGACAAGGGCCAACTCCAAAAAAAAAATGTTGTCATGATGTTGATTTTGTCATTGTAAAGTTAGAAGAGAATGGGGAATGATTCTCTTTAAGATTTGTTTTATGGAGAACAAAACAATTTGATTTTTTTTTTTTTCTTTTTTAACGGGAGCCATCGGCCATGATATAAAATTCAAGGAGAAATTTGTATTTCTTTAATTTTTTTTATCATTTATTTTTCCATAGTCTTGATTCGAGGTTGATCCAATTTTTACTTTATTTTGCTTGTGTTCGTAGCCTTGGCAACTTGAAATCTCCTTGTCAAAAAGGGTCCTCCATAGCTTCAGAATAAACTTCTCTATTCTATGCCAACCATATTCCAATTACCAAAGCCCAAGGGAAAATGAAACGCCCTATTAATTCGTCTTAAATTTTAAATATTGTAACATATAAAATAAGTTGGTGCACTTTACTTTATTTTGCTCTAATTTTATATATAATGTAACTCAAAAATAATCGATTTACAATAAACTATGAAGGTTGTATCAATTAGGTTCCTAAACTTTAGTCAATAATCAATATAAAACAAAATATGAATTTCTTGCAAATTACATATGAGTGTGTCTATCTTTCTCAAAAAGAAAAAGAAAAAAAAAAAACATATGAGTGTGTCTACGTCTGAAGAACAAATTTCTAAAACTATTAGTTGACATTTTCAACCATATATGATTTTTACTTTATAAAAAGAACATTAGCATAACTTTAGTTTATATTAGTTTTTATTTATATATTTAATCTATTTTTTTTAATATCTTTAGTAAGATCATATATATATTTTTGTCGGATAAAAACATCGAGAAGAGATAAAATTATGATGATACAAAAGTTATTCAAACTTAGTTTGGAAAGTCAAGTATACCAACTTATTCTTATCACCAATAAATTAAATGGTGATTAAAAGTTTATATCTGTCGTAAAATGAGAGCACAAGAAGATTAGAAGAACACTAAAGAGAATATAGAAAAAGAAATAGAGAGTAACGTGTCTTTTTTATTCAATTTTGAGTTGTTTGTTTGTCTCTACACATGTTCTATATATCCTCAACAATATTTACAAAATCTAACATAAATAAGGGACATGATATGGGGATTAATGAGAGGAATTAATAGAGATGCGTAACCTATTAAAGTCATGGATCTCTAATTAGAATATTCATAATATTATAGTATTTATATAACACATAATATGTCAGCCTTTCAAATCAAATCATATCGATCCTTGATAATAGTGGTAAATAAATGGTCTATAATTTTATTACAAATTACAATCAATGCAATTTAACATCTTGGACCATATCTTATTAAAAACAAGAATCTTATAACCAAAATATATATGGGTTAAATTATAGCTATATTTGGCGTTGCATTTGAAGGAATGTACAATGCTCACATCGAGTTGCAGCTATATGAGGAAATGGACCACCAAATGGGCCAATAATGGTCCCTTAGCTTTTACAAAATCTCAATTGGATTTTGAATCTTTCTCTTTCAGAACCAAACTAATTCAATTTCAAATGTAAAGATATTTTTCAAAACATTTCTCTTTCATCTTTTAGAAATACCATTTATGGTTTTCTGACTTTCCTTCTCTTTTGTGAAAGTTATCATCAAACCTAACTACATTAGAAGTGTAATCATGTTGGTTCACTTAATTTTTGAATGATGTGAAAGATGAAAATAATGAAATTGTTACCTTGCTTTCAATCATAAAACACAAACAATTACATGGATTATGACCAAATTCATGATTTTTCCCATGACAAAAACCAAAAGTATGCATCATAACATAATCCACATTGTCAAAATTAAATTATATAGTTTTAATCTTCACTCCTAAATGATCTTTTTCTCTACGTGAATACTTTTTCTTTGGTATGTAAATGGAGAGAACCTACTTGAAACAATCCTAATTGGGGATGAGAATCATAACCCCTAATGGTGAACCAACTTTTTAGTACTTATATATAGATGAACTAAAAGTTCTTGTGTTAAAAAGTTGATAGTGTTTGGTAATTTTTTTTTTTTTTTTTTTTTTTTGAGAGGGTATGAACTGTTTTTTTTTTTTTAAATCTTCCACAATTATTATGTAAAAGAGCTCGCTCTATTAACTAATCATAGAGTACAAAATGAATTTAAATAAACTAGACTAACATAAGACAAGTTGATTTATATTAGGGAGAGTAAGTAATATGATCTAACTAAGAGTTTAGTGAAAAGGTAACTAATGTTACTAACTAATGTTACAGAGTACTTTTTACCGATTAAAAGCACTTTGTAAAATTTTCAATGATAAAAATTTTTATGAATTATAAAAATAGAAAAAAAAAACACTTAGTGATTTTTAAAGAATCATTTACTGATTTTATTTGAACATGCTTTGTATAATAAGTAATTCCTTTTAATTTTTTTTTTTTAATTTAGAAAAAGAAAAAAAATGTTAAATACATTACTTTTTTTTCATAACAAATGTAGGAACGAGAATTTAAGCTTCCAACTTCAAGAAAAGAAACACATCTCTCAATCACTTAAATATATTCATGCTAAAATATTAAACACCTATTTTTTTTTAAGTCCAACACACACTTTATTGTTAAGTTATTTTTTATTATTATTATTATCACTATTATTATTATTATTATTAGTTACAACATGTGAGGGTGAGAGGATTTGAACCACATACCTCTTAGTCGTTAGTACGAGTTTTAAACTATACTCATTTTGGAATACAAAAATAGGAATATATAATAATATATATGCATATTTAATTATTTGCGAAAAAAAATAATTACACTTCATAATTTCACATTTTTTAGTTCAATTATAACAACCTAACATATTTAATAATCATATACATGACCCTATATGTTGAAATTCCAATAAAGAAATAGAAATGTCAAAATAATACTACTAATGTGAGAAAGTCGATGGATCAAACTAAGAAAAACTCTATACTAATCAAAACTAATCTTCAAAAAATTTATAATAACCTCTCGCCAAATACATCCAATTATTTTTGTTTTCGATTAAAAAAATACTTTCCTGATTAATATTTGTCAACACATAGGTATAAAATAATGGATAATTGTAATGGGTGGCAACATGAAGGTAAATAATTACAAATATAGCAATTTTAAAAAATATTTGTAAATATGGCAAAATTTTTGAATTAATTTTTTATATTCCTAAATTGCCCCTGTGTGCCCATCTTCTTCTTCCTCGTCAGTTTTTTTTTTTTTTTTTTTTTTTTTTTACTGATAGAAAGTCTTTTTATTACTGATAGATTCTATCAGTGGTAGAAAAATTTTCTATCAGTGATAGAAAGTTTCTATCACTGATAGAATAGAAGATTTCTATCACTAATTGAAACTTTTTCTATCAGTGATAAAAGATTTCTATCACTGAGATAAGTTCTATCAATGATAAAAAAAACTTTTTTATAGAAAATCATAGAAAAACTTTTGATAAAAAAATCTTTCAATCTCTGATCACCCATAAAAATCTTTCTATCTCCGATAGAAATCTTTCTATCACCGATATAATCTATAAGTGATAGAAAAACTTTCTATCACCGATAGAAATTTTTACTATTCTATCAGTGATAGAAAGATATTCTATAAATGATAGAAAACTCTTGATAGAAAATCTTTCAATCCCTGATAGAACCTATCAGTGATAGAAATCTTCTATCACTTATAGAAATTTTTTCTATGAGTGATAGAAAAAATTTCTATCATTCATAGAAAATCTTTCTTTGAGTGATAAAAAAACTTTCTATCTCTATCACTGAGACTGATAGAAAAACTTTTCGTGAGTTATAGAAAATCTTTCTATCACTGATACTTTTCTATCAGTGATAGAAGATCCTTTGTTTCTATCAGCGATGGTGATACATGGTGAAATCAAGCATTGAAAAATAAAGCAAAAACGAACGATTATAGAAATCAAACACTGAAAAGCAAAAACCAAACACTGATAGAAAACCAAATAACAACAACAAAACACGGATAGAACACCGAACAAGTGATAGAAAAATATCTATCGCCGATAGAATCTATCAGTGAAAGAAAAATATCTATCGCCGATAGAATCTATCAGTGAAAGAAAATTTCTATCACTGATAGAATCTATCAGTATAGAAAAACTTTCTATCAGTGAAAGAAAATCTGGAGGGGTATTTTAGTAAATGCAACACACAAACTATTAGATTTTGCCATTTTTGCAATTTTTTTTGTGGGTGGCTAAATTTGCAATTATTTTGGCTCATATTGCTATCCTTGCAACCGGCCCTAAAATAATTGGCATACAAATCAACAATAGTATTTGTATAAAATATATATAAATTTAAACCGGATTGACGTTACTTAAAAAAAAATATATAGAAGAAGAAGAATATAGATCATGTTAATGTAACGATTAATCCACTTTCTTTTTAGTTCAACAATTGAGAGTCTTCTCAAAAAATAAAATAAAAAAACAACATTTGAGAGTGAGATGTTTCAAACCTTTGACAACTTTTTGGTGAAGGATATGAGTTATATTAACCTTAGACAACAATTAGTTAACCTTTACCCATGTAATAAAAGCAATAAATTTCTTATATTAGAAACAAGTCAACTATAAACGGGCATGACAATATAGGTTATTAGATAATATTTTTTTTTAGATAAAAGTTATTAGATAAATTTGATATTTAAAATTTCACGGTTAGTTATGTTATAGGTAATTTTGGACCACTCTCATGCACAAGAAGCAAACGAGACAACCGAACAGAGATAGGACTAGGAAACTGACCCAGAGGAAGACCAGACCAGAGGGTCGAGCCAAATTGGCTCAACCCATATGGTCGGCCTCGGCCCGCTTGTGCGGGCCAAACTCGTTCGCCTCCGCTCGGTCCCTACTGCCTCTGGCTGCCCTGGTTCGTCCCGAATCCCTAAAAACCTTACAAGCATAAACATGTATTTAAACCCCTCTTCGTCACTGAAGAAGAGATTCCGAACTCTATTCTCTACTCTCTTGCTCTCCTTCTTCCGTTTTCTGACTTAAGCATTGGAGGCGGTGTGACAAACACCACACCGGTGTGCAGGTTTTCTGTCTTGCAGGCCACCGTTGGTGGCACGTGAAGGTCAGGTGAGTTCCTCTGACTAAATTTGACCATCAATGTTGCACCGTTGAATAAATAAGATGATAACCCTAATTAATTTCACAAATCAACATGGAAAATATGTAATTAAAGTTTGTGTTATGAAAAAGTGGCCCAAAAAAGGGGAGAAAATGGGGGAGTTCAAGAATCTAGGCGGCAGGTAAATAATTGTATGTGAATAGGAAGGTGGGTATTTAAAATTTAAACAGTCCCCCATTCAAGGGATTTGAAAAGAAAAAGAAAGTCAACAATTTAGTCGCAAATTGGCCTCGAATTTCGCATTTGTAATGGAATTTGAACTTAATTAATAACCATTAATGGAATCTTGAAATTTCTGCCAATACGTAACGTTTCTTTAAACAAGAGTCAACATTTGAAAAATTGGATGCGAAGTGAACACGGTTTTGTCAATTTTTACATTTGTTCGAGTTTCAAATTAATTGCTTTGTGAAAACTTATGGTCAGTCAAATTTGAACACAACTTATTCCAGACTTACCTATTCTTTTTCTTTTCTCAGCTTCGTTTTTCACTATCACTAGTACGTTTCTAGAGGATTTTTTTTTTTTTTTTTTTTTTTTTTTTTTTTTTTTGAGAATAACGTTTTTAGAGGAACTAGATGCCTGCTCAGCAATATTTACATATTTACAAAATACAGTAAAATTTAATCCAATTAAAGTAATATAGTAGGTTTTCATCCAATTGGGACAATTTTTATTAATATTATAATTTTTAAAACTTATTATTAAAATATAATTAGTTTGAAACTTATTATTTAAATATTGCAGTTTTAAATTTTCGGTCAAAGGTTATAATTACTTAAATTACAAAAATGGTTTTTTTTATTTATAAGCAATATCGTGACTAGACAATTATTTATTTATTTTTTTTGAGAAGTATTATTTATTTATTATTATTATTTATTTATTTTTGTTGATAAGTTCTTCCTATTCATGTTGATACTTTTTAGTATGGTTTTGACATTTGCCATCGAGTTGTGTGTTTAATTTTGTAAGTATCTCATAGTTGAGATTGAGATTTATGATTTTTTTTAAAAAAACTTAATTGGTAGGAAATTTTCATATTAATGTATTGATTTTCTCACTTATTCTAGTTTAAAACAGTGGCGGATCCAGACTTTTTGTCTAGGGGGGCTTCCCTTAAATTATGAAAAAGTAATTTATAAGTAAGCAATTTAAAAAATTCGTAAATGAAAACTTAAAAACTAATCTAATTCATTGCAATTGTCGTAGGTAAATTTTAATATTATGAAGTTAATTTTTAAAAAATAACGAAACAAACTTTTTAAAATATTTCTATCCATTTCCATTTATATTTGACGTAAAAATTTTAAAGAATATTTAAATAAAAATTATAATATTATATATTTATTAAGGTAAATTACTAGTTTAGGTATCATGAACTTTCATTTTTGTGTCTAATAGGCCCTAGAACTTTCAATTTTGTTAAAATAGGTCTTCGAACTTTAAAATGTCGAATAGATTTCTAAATTTTCAATTTTGTCTCTGACAAGTCCTTGACATGTCCAACATTAAAAAAAAAAAAAAAAAAAGTTAACAGTCATATTAGACATAAAATTGAATTTTTTGTCTAACATAATATTAAACTTTCAATTTTATGTTCAATAAATTCATGAGTTTTAAAAAACGTTGAATACGTCAAAAACTTAATAAATATGAAATCCAAAGTTGATGATTTTTTTTTTTTTTGTGTGGAAGTTCATAAATTTATTAGGCATAAAAATTGAACATAACACCACGTTTAAAGGTTCAAGGATGGATTAACGCATAAAATTGAAAGTTAAACTTATTTGATACTATTTAGGTCTAGGGACGAAATTTGTAATTTAATCTATTTTTTATCGTTTCATATTTGTAAATACTTTATGCCTAGAATTTTTTTAAAGGAAATATAGCTTACATTTTAAATTTATAAAATACAACTTTTTTGAATTACAAAAGTCAATTTTAGAAAAATAGTTTTTTATATATTTTTAAATAAATAAAATAATTACACTATTTTAATTTTTTTTTGTGTGCATATATATGTTGAAGAAATTCAAGAAGAAGTTGTCAAAGAAAAAAAAGGAAGAAATTCAAGAAGAAGATTAAAAACACGCTTAATGGTGAAAAAAAAAGGGAATTAAATAGCTATTTTTCATATGATTTTAAATAATTAAAATAAAGAAAAATATTAAAAACACGCTGAATGGTGAAAAAAAATATAGAAAAAGGTTAAAAACACGCTGAAATGGTGAAAAAACAAGAAATTATAGGAATCTCGCGTCCATTGAGATTCGAACCTCGGTTGCAAGCTAAATTCAGGAGGGGCTGAGACACCCATGCCAACGCGGCAATGCTGCAGTTTTGGCATTATATACGAATAAATATATACTAATAATAAAATCTCTATAATTCAGGAGGGGCTCGAGCCCCCCTGGGCCCAAGGTAAATCCGCCTCTGGTTTAAAATTCAATTGGATTACATTAAAAGTTTAATGTTAAATGACTCATTAAACTATTATTATCTTGTTTTTGTCCAGTTTAATTTCATGAACTCATATCAAACTCTTCCATAGACGAGTCAATTAAGGGTTCGTTTGGAATACATTTTAATTTAAATGTTTTTTAATGCATTTTTTAAAAAAACGTTTTGTATAAAAATTGTTTAGAATTTAAACACTCATATGTTTGGTTGCATTTCCTCACCAATGTTTTTATACACAAATTATTGTTTACGTAGAAATCTTTTTTAAAAAGTTGGTTTCAAGTGTTTTTCTCAAAATGATTGATTTATCAATCTTATTTTCTAATAAAATCATTTTTTGTGGTTGCCAAACACTAGATTTTTTTTTTTTTTCAAAATGATTTATTTTCAAAATTAAACACTTGAAAAGTTAAACCAAACACACCCTAAATTGCACATGGACTCAATTTTTCAATAAACAAATTTTAACATGGACAAAATATATCTTAATGTTTCATTTTTTTTTTTTTAATTTCTACTATATTTTCCCAATTTGTTTTAAAAACAACTGTATTGACAAAGGTTTGTTCGTAAACTATGATGTTGGCAAAGCCAGAACAATTTGTTTTAAAAAAAGCATCATATATCACTGAGAAAATTTCACCTTATTATTATTTTTTTCTAGTTCAATCGGTGTAGGGATGAAGATTGAATTATTGACCTTTACTATAGTAATTGATGTCCCACTCGGTGATATGCTCAAATTGATAAGTAAACTTCACCTTAATTGTATGAAATTTTCGAGAAAAATCCCTGATTTGTTTCCTTTAAGAGGTAAAGAAAGAAATAATAATTTGGCAAAGATTTGATGAAAATAATTGGAAAAAAATAATTTGTTATTAAGTGGATTTTAATAACAGATCAAATCTAGCAGCACTTGATTGGGCTGTCTCAATTAATGCTAATTCTGCACTCACTACAAAAATCTTATGAATGAATCTCATTTCCAACCTTAATTGCTTCACTTAATAATACTAAATCTTTCTCTTCATCATTCTCTCCACTCGATGAGCTTGCTATGCCATTTCCCTATTTTTAGCAACCTATTCATCCACAGCCACCCACTGATTTTTCTTGATATTTGCATCAATATAATCCACACTCAACTGCACCCTTATATAAAATTATTTTAATTTATTAAGAACCAAATTTCATTTTTTTTTTCTAAAAAAAAAAAAAAAGCAGTTCTAGGAAGTCTTAAAATCTGTGTGTAAGCTGCAACTGCATGATTAACACTCATTCGATGATTGTGGACTTGGTAAAGGGTAAAAATGGATTAGGTGAAAATCAAGTAATAATCATCCTTTTACACAGCTTGTTTGTGCCAAAAGCTATGAGCTACAGTAGCATTCAACGCTTTGTTTAAGGGAAAAAATTAATGGCACTAGATGTTTGCACCAAACGAAGCCTCCTTGTTTTAATCAAATCGTCTTGCTTTAATTAATATAATAAATCAAGAGTATTCTTTTTTCGGATTGGACCTCCAATAGAGCATCTCAATTTTAAAATCCTGAAAAGTCAATTCAAATTCCTGTGTTGGGTTCGTCCAATTATTAAAAAGGGTAAAAGAAAAAAAGAAAACTTGGGATCCAATTCACTCCAAAACAGTACACTGTACTACTACACATAACATATGGAAAATGTTCAATGTTTGTCAAACCCAAAAGGAGATTCTAAAATTTCAGTTCACACATTTTTCTTTTCTTTTTTCCAAATTGCAGAAATGCGCTTCCTTTTCTTTTCCTTGTTGAAGGAAATGAAATCTTTTAGAAGAAAAAGAGAGAGCTTTTTTAGTGTTTTTTCATTCTTTGAACGTTGTTCTCCTCAGGAAGACTTCGTGGGCCCGGAAAAGCAAAGCCCAATGAGAAACCGAAAGGAAAGAAATTGAAATTTGAAAAATAAATAAATTGTCGAAGGAAGAAAGGAATCCAAGGTGAGTCGTTGGTGGAGAGTATGATGGAGGTTCCGGTATCCGGTAAAAAAGATGGGAAACCGTATGGGACCCACTAAACCCCACCTCCTCACTCAATGACTTTTGCATTAAAAGCTGTTAAAGGTCAACTCTATCCCACTGTCTCCAACTAATATCTTGTCCTTTTTTCCTCTCTCTCTCGTCCTCAATCTAACGGCTATTCTCAACCTTTTGACCTTATCTATCCCATCTCATCTCTAATCTCTAATCTCTTTACTTCCCACAAATTTAAAACCCCTTCCCAACCGGTTCACCCTCTAAATGGCCCTTTCCTAAACAGGAGGGTCAATGTGCTGACAATCCCTCCTTACGTGGACCTTTCTCATTGGTTTCACTCTTTGACGGCAGATGGACCAGAATCGACAGCTCAGTTGCCCAATGCCTTGCACAGAGAGGGCATCAGTTTGACTCCAATCCTTTCCCCCAATTCTTTTATCATCTTTCCTCTTCTCTTTTTCCCACTTTTGCTTTCCTCGTCACCATTTTCTTCTTCCCAATCCCCCCCTCTCCTCTCCTTTTTCTTTTTTTCTTTACGAATTCTCATCTTTTCTTTCTCCATATAAATACTCTCCTCCTTCTGCCCCCCTTCTGTTTTCATATGCTCCTTCTTGACAATAATATGGCTGTGGAGCTTATGGTGGGTTTTGGGGATGCTGCTACTAATTTCACGCCCAAGATGGAGGAAAATGCCGCTGTCTCTGCTGTTCAAGAAGCCGCTTCTGCTGGGATTCAGAGCGTCGAGAATTTCCTCCGATTGATGTCTCATACTCCTAATCAACATCACTCCGAACACCATTCTTCCACTTCCACTGCTCCCAATGCTACTGCTGGATACGAAGCCGTCGCCGATTCCGTCGTCAACAAATTCAAGAAGGTCATTTCTTTGCTCGACCGGAACAGAACCGGCCATGCCCGCTTCAGAAGGGCTCCCGTTGTTACTACTACTTCCCCTCCGCCGCCGCCGCCTCCGCCCAAGGTCAAGCCGCAGCACCAAGATCCGAGTTCTTCGTCTCCGATTTCGACCCCGCAGATTCAAGTAAAGAAACAGGAATCAGTCTCTGCTTTTAAGGTTTATTGCCCCACGCCTTCCTCTGTTGTGCGTTTGCCTCCTCTGCCTCACAACAATCCCCATCAGCCTTCTAATCCGCCAAATACCTTCCAAGCCCAGCAAAATTCTTCGTCGGTGGTCCTAAAAAATGGGTCTGCAGATAGAAAAGATTCGACTACCACCATCAATTTCGCAGCCTCGCCCCCGATTTCCGCTGCAAATTCGTATATTTCATCGTTAACCGGAGACACCGAAAGCTTACAGCCATCTCTGTCATCTGGATTTCAGTTCACCCACATGTCCCAGGTCTCATCCGCCGGAAAGCCCCCTCTTTCATCCTCCTCGCTAAAGAGAAAATGCAATTCCATGGACGATTCCGCCATGAAGTGCGGCTCGTCGTCCGGCCGGTGTCACTGCTCCAAGAAGAGGTTGGTCCTTGCAGCAGATTAGAAAAAACCCCCATAAAATTTTCTAAATTGGGTTTGGAATATATTTGATTCGTTATTGAACTGCGAAATTTCTATGGTTTAGCAGGAAAAACAGGATAAAGAGAGTCATCAGAGTTCCCGCCGTCAGTTCGAAACTTGCCGATATCCCACCGGACGATTATTCATGGAGAAAGTACGGCCAGAAACCCATCAAAGGCTCTCCTCATCCAAGGTGTGTAATTTTTACTTGGGATTATCTTTGTTTCAGAGTTCTGGGTTGGTTTGTTTGTGTGTGTGGTGAAGTTAACTCGTTCAATGAACTCGGTCATTCAGTGGGGCAGAACAGAACAAGTCGTTGACCTGTGTAGTCCGTTCTTTTCCAAGCATAATAATATATTCGAGAAAAGAGTGTATGATTTGATTAGGGCGTTAGCTTGTTTGTGTTTAAAATTTTTTTAAATGTCAAAAAGCAAATAAATAAAAGTAAAAGTAAAGTGGGGACTGACAAAGGTGATTTTGGTAAATGAACAGGGGATATTACAAGTGTAGCAGTCTGAGAGGGTGCCCAGCACGGAAACACGTAGAACGTGCCTTAGACGATCCAACAATGCTGATTGTAACTTACGAAAACGATCACAATCACGCCCACTCCACCGAAACACCTGCAGCGCTTGTTCTGGAATCATCATAGTCAACTCATCCAACGGCCACAAATCTCCACCAATATTTATATAAATATAATTTGGAAAGCTACAGGTTAAAATTATAGGGACCAATAGTCAACGCTGCGGCTTGGGCACCGTCTCCAAGAAGATTAGTGGGTCTGTCTATAGAAAATTAGGATGCCCCAACCCCTTTTTGTTTCTCTCTCTCTCTCTTTCTCTTCTGAAGGTTTTTGTTTTTTGGGATTTGGAAATTTTGAACGAAGGGCTTGACCTTGAGAGTGGGAGAGTGGGAGAGGGGAAAGGAATGGGACGGTGGGATTTGGTGGGTGTTGAGTCACGCTACTTACTAGTGGGGCTTTTGTTTTTATAAACTTTCTTATGCTCTCGAATATTAATATTCCTTGAGGAATTTTTTTCATCTTTAATATCATATTGGATTAGATGGTGGATTTATTTTATATGTATAAACAAACAACAAACAACAAACAACAAACCCCATCTTTATTCCTTCCCATTTCCCTTTCCACCCAATTTTTATTCTTCGTTGTAAATTTCCCCGTTTCTTAAAAATTACCAAACTTTTCCATCCGTAGAGGGTTTTGGATTGTACAGCACCGCTTTGTCGTTTGCGGAGAAGTTCGATGGTCAGATCTAACTAGAGAAAGGCAGAGATTCTCTGGCCGTCTTGAGTTTTTCACATTTTGGAATTGTAATTCTCTCTTCGCCCCTTCATTTTGTGAATAATATGGGATGGTTTTCTTTTTCTTCTTTCTTTTGGCATCAGTGAAATTATTGAATTGCTTTTTAAATAACAAAATAAAATGACTGTTCTTGTTCCTCCCTCTCCCTGAGTTTCACTTCACTTGGGCTCGTTGTTGCTGCCCCAGAGTTTGTTAAACTTTGGATTTTTCCGATGTGGGTCGAGGGAATTATCCATTTCGTTCTCTGTGGGCTTCTTTGGGCTTTTACTCATCATTCATTTCATTATCCTGTTTTGATTTTTGGAGTCTAGTTTTGCATAGATTGGTTGCAACCTTTCCATAATTTTAATTTACGGTGATTGGTTCATCAATCAAGATTCAGCGTAATTCAGTCCACTCATGTCTATACCTTTTCAAAAAGATGAGAAAAAAGGATGTGTTTTTAATGTGTACAAAGACATTGAGTTCTTGTTCCACTAAGGCCGATGCCTAGCTGTATCCAATAATGCAATCATATTTATCATCTTAAGATAATGGATTCCAATGGGCAAAAAGGTCACTTTAAAATAAAGAAAAATGGTTGACTTCCATAACACCTATCCAATCCTTCGATATAAGACTGCTGTTCTTTACAACTCACAGAGAATAATGTATGATCTTACAATTATAACGAGGTTATACTCGTCATAAGTCATGGTTCGAATGCAAATTAAAAATTATTAATTATTCATATCCGTACAAGTTCACTTTATAAAGCTAAAGTGGGAGATCAACATATATGAAGGATGATTAAAAGATGAAGTTGTCATATACTAATGAACCATATCTCAACCTGACGAGCAACTTATGGGACGGTGGTCTTTGGACATCCGCACGCTTCATTATAGTTTTTTTTTTTTTTTATCATTACCATTTGGCTTCTGTTTTCAGTGTTGGGATTTGAAGTACTGGACCCATTTCTTGTAAAGTTGGGATCCTTGGTTTCCACTTCTGTACTGTAACATAATTTTTTGGTTTTTTTTTTTTGTTTTATGTTTTATAAACTTGCCACAAAAATCCACCTACTAATTTACAGAGCCATGCCTACTTGATCCCAAAGAGGTTTACAGCATTCCCTCTTCCTTTTGCCAACTTTCACTTTCTTATATATAAGATATAACAGGCTGTTTTATGAAACTTGGTCTGATTTTGCCACTTCTATGCCTATAAAATCCTGAATAAACTACAGAGCAAGCAATTTGTTGGGAAGATAACAATGAGTAGAATACCTCCCAGAGTTTTGCTGTTTCTGTTCTACAACCTGCTTGCTTCTTTCTTCGTCCAAGCCAACGGTACCAACAACAAAACGCAAGATTTCAACGTGGGGAGTGCCAGAAGTTCGGGAAAAGGCTGTGATCACGGCTGGTCACACTGTAAGCAACCGATCACTCCTCAGCCATCATCTCTTTTGCCTGTTGAAGCAGAGGTTCTGATATTTGAAGACTTGAGGCTTTCAGTGGTATACCCTGTGATTCAAAAATTCAAGTCAATTATCACCTCGGATCCTCTAGGAATCACTAAAACATGGGTTGGATCGGATATATGCAACTACAAAGGCTTTTACTGTGACAACCCACCGGACAACAAGTCTGCCACGGCGGTTGCATCCATCGACTTCAATGGCTTCCAACTCAGTGCACCATCCCTCGATGGCTTCCTCGATCAGCTCCCTGACATTGCTGTGTTTCATGCCAATTCCAACAATTTCGCAGGCACCATCTCCCCGAACATTGCCAAGCTCCCTTACTTATACGAGCTCGATGTGAGCAACAACCGATTATCCGGTCCTTTTCCTACTGCTGTTGTTGGTTTGAACAGCCTAACCTTCTTGGACCTTCGGTTCAATTTCTTCAGTGGGTCAGTCCCACCTCAAGTCTTCGTGCAGGACCTTGATTTTCTCCTCATCAACAACAACAATTTCATGCAGAGCCTCCCAGACAGTCTTTCCAACACCCATATTCTCTATCTCACCTTAGCCAACAACAAATTCAGCGGCCCAATTCCAGGCGGTATTGTGAAAGCTTTGTCTTCTCTAACAGAGGTTCTGCTCTTAAACAACTCATTATCGGGGTGTTTGCCTTATGAGTTAGGATCACTCGACGAAGCAATTGTGTTTGATGCCGGAAACAACCGATTGACAGGACCATTGCCCTTCTCGCTGGGTTGCCTAAAGAACGTGGAGCAGCTGAATTTCGCAGGAAATCTACTGTATGGTATGGTGCCAGAAATGGTTTGCGCGCTCGGAAATCTGGTAAATCTATCTTTGTCGGACAATTATTTCACGGTTGTTGGGCCTCTGTGTCGGATTTTGATAGGGAGAGGAGTATTAAATGTTAGGAACAATTGCATTCCAGATCTGCCTTTCCAGAGACCAATTATTGAGTGTGCAAAATTCTTAGCATTCCCTAGAGTTTGCCCTCGCATGTGGTCTTATACTTTAATACCCTGCATGTTCCCCTCTTTTAATCCCCCAATGTCTTCCATTCCCAAATATTGGCCACATTTTCCCTGAACTTTATGAACTCCGAGTCTCATCTCGGAAGGGCATTGTCTGTGTTTTCAATTTTCTGCATGTCAATTGTAATTCCATCCCTCACCGAGGGGAAACAAGTACGTACATTATGATTTAGAAGCCATTAAGAACATTCTGCATCGGGAAATATATGGCATTTGTATTGTAGTTTAGACCTGATTAAGCAGATATTTAGAGATACCTGTTTCGGAAACTGAATATCACCAGAGGGAAAAGAGGCGGCGGATGGCGTGGACCACCATAGGAGAATGGTGAATGCTGGTTGAATAAAGCTAATTAGTGAGAGCTGCGGCTCTCTTCCGACGAGGACGCGACCGCCATAAGATAAGAAATTTCTGCATGGGCGGTGGCTGTGCGCCACCAGCCAGCCCAACCTCTGTTGTTGCCCACTATATTGGGAATTGGGATCAGTGCTTGGGGTTAGGTATCAATTATCAAATACCTATTACCTACCCACAAAGTCTTTTTCGTTTTTTTTTTTTTTTTTTTTTTTTTTTTTTTTTTTTTTTTTTTTTTTTTTTCATTTCTCTTCTTGTATGCCCCTCTTCAAATTTATTTATCAAAATTGGCCTAATAATATCATTAATTTTATTTTCATATTTGCCCATCTTGCCTCTTTAAAATATCAGTAAGGTTTTTTTAGTCAACAAATTCTTTTGAAAATAAAGTTATTTAGAACAATTAGCGGATAGGATACTATGAATTATGTACTAAACGAAAGAAAATAAATTACTTACCCAGTATTTTAATACTTATTGACTCGTCATATGCCAATCTGAACCTAGTTTAATTGTGTTAAAAGTTTGAACTTTTTTGTTATTGAAAAGGATAATAGATATTGAAGAAATTGATGAAGGGAGAGAGTATAATGGAATAAGGATGTTCATGATGGGGTTGGGATGGGGATGACTTCTCCATCCCAACTTCCATTTAATTTTTGTCCTATGAAATTTACCATTTAAGTTCATAAGGAATAAGTGGAGATCGTTATATTCTTAATCTTAATTATATAAAATATATATATTTTTTTTTTTGAAAAATTTCTATTTAAATAGGTTAATTTTTAATGAAAAATTCCTTTTTAAAAAGAAACTTTTAATTTTCTAATAAAAACACAATAATATTTCATAAAAATTTTAATTTATGGTTTATACATATATAAAGAAATCAAGACGGGAACTTATTTAAAATATTTGTCCTTATTCCCTCTCCATTCCTTGTCTAAACGGATTTTAGTTCCAAGCAAAAATGGACATCCCTATCATTTACTATAATTTTGGACCAAGTAGGCCACAAGAGTGGAAGAAAACATAGATGTACTGTCGCTCTTCAATCATATTCATATCCAAATCCATATCCAAGTTCTAACTCATGAGACTAGTGCACATTTTCTTGTCTGTCGTTTTTTATATCAAGAAAATCAGATTTTATAAAAATATTTTAAAAAATCTAATTACATGACCAAGCACAATTTTGACATAAAAACTTAAAAGAAGAAGTGACTTTTTTTTAGTACAACAATTGTGGAATGGAAGATTGAACACCATTAACGAATGGTAATTATCGTCGAACTAAGTTCCAATTGACATATTGTCAATTGCTTATAATATTGTATATCCATTTTTATTAAATAAAAACATGTGATAAATGTTTAATTCAATAAATAAATTTAAATTATTCATATTTATTTAAGTATTTTAATTGAAATGAATGAAATATTAATTATTATATTAAAAAAGACAGAAGAGCACTTTTTTTATTTCAAAAGGCACGGTCAGAAGAATAAAGGAAAAAATAAAATCAAATTTTGCTCTAAATTTGATTGGGTGTGTTAATTTTTACCTTAAGTTTTCGATTTTATCCAACTGAACTCTAGAATTAAACACATGTGTTCAACTTTCAAATTATATTCAAATTTGCTTAAATGTACCCATAAATTTTAATAAAAGGTTTGTTAAAAAAATAATAATAAAATAATAAAAGGTAAAGTAAAAATCTTTTAAAATTCTCTAATTTCAATAAAATTTAATTTTTGTACAAAGTTAAACTCAATTAATGGACGAGATTGATAATTTAGTAAATCTTTCAAAATTCATAATATTTGTTTAAAAAATAATTCTCTAATGCTTTAAAAATTTTCATTAGTTGTATACCAAAACATATGTTTTTTTTTTTTTTGAAAAAACCAAAACATATGTTTTATATTCATTAAAAAACATTTTTATTCATGATTTTTCAAATGAAAGTCTATTAGAAGACAAATTTTGTAACAAATATTCAAGTTTAAAGTAAAGATCGAAACAATTATTAGAGTTTATTTGAATATATTTCATAGAATAAACCATCAATTATCATTCCAAAGGTTGATGATTCGATCTCTATGCATAATTGTTGAATTCAAAAAAATTATTCATTTTAGAGTAAAATTTTCTGATGAAGTTTAGTATAAAAATTGATATTTTTTTTTGGGAATAATAAAAATTGATATTTTCTAGAGAAAAAACAGCATTCTTGAAATAATTTTGAAAATATGATTTAAATAAAATTCCAATTTCGATTCCTCTACGACATATCGACTGAGAGAGAGCCCTGCAGGTGCTTATCAGAATCTGCTAGAACCATCTGGCGATGCTGTAATTTAGAAGCATATTCGTTAAAAAGCCGATAATCAAAAAGCAAGACGAAAGCCAAAGGGAAAATAAAATCTGTGCCCTGGATTTCTCATGTATAAAGCAAGACCTCAAGGTCAATTTCCCGATGATCCCATGGACTGTACAAAGTCGGACATGATGGAGGCTGAATTTGCGTCGAACAGAGCCGTCGAAGGCGATTCTGTCCGCGAATTACTCACATTGGCTCGTCAATTCATCAATCAACGAAAGCCTTCCCAAGCCCTCCAAGCGGTATGTTTAACAAAAAGTTCATCTATCTTGGATCTTGTTCTCATCGCTCATAACCTTTCTTGGTCAATTTTCGTTCTTTCAAAACCTTTCCGTGATTGCTTATTTATATTTAGCTTCTGGGTTTTCTTTCAACTATAGATTGTCGAGTTTCTTTAAATTAAATTACTTCAGTTTAGGTCCGGTTGCCCAATGGGATAGAACATTCACCAGTAGGGCTTTCCTCCTCGCTTGACACATTGGGAAAAGACTTCAATTTCTTGTAGAGCCGAAAATTCTGTTGATAATCGTCATATGTACATTTCTAGTAATTGGGCTATGCTGTTATTTTTTTAATAAATTCCTAAAATACCTGCTCAAGAGTCCCCTTTTCGACATCCCAATTTTCTTTGAAGCAAGATAAGAAAATTCCATCACTTCGTGGAGTTTTTTTTTTTTTTTTTGAAGTACTTCTTGGAGCTTCTTATTCTCAGTGTTAAGTACAGTTTGCTTGATTTCCATCTTTGAGAATAGAAACCTGAAGTTAGAGTGATACATCTTTCATAGTAATAATAACACAGAGGAATATCTGAAGCTTAAAAAGAGGGCAATTTGTAAAATACAAACCCATTCACACACACAAGAAGGAAAAAAGAAAAGGGGAGAAGCATCAGAATGGAGAGCACAAGTGCCTGAAAGAAGAGGAAACATTTTAAAATGCTCCATTTAGTGGTCGTACTTGAAATAAATAAATTGAAAAAAGAAACTAGTTCCCAATTATATATATAACAAGTCTAGCGGCCAATAACTTTGCTGTTATTTCGTACAGCACTGACAAAAATAATACCGCTACAGACCCCAGTGAGGAGTAGACTTTTTGGGAATCAAAGTAGTAATAGCCTCGATAGTGATTCTCACAGAATTCTTAGAATTCCTCCTTAAGAGTCCCCTTTCATACATTTCTATTTTCTTTCAAGCAAGCCTATAAGAAACAAGCTACTAAGTCCTGCCGATCTTATGAGAGTTTGAAATGCCGCCACTTCCTTCTTTCGATGTTTGTCATTGATATTTTGTGTGCTTGAATGATTGTATTAATCAAGTTGTAGTTAAATTTCATTCGGCATTCTGAACAATTGCATCATAAATCTGTCAGCACGAGCAGATTGCAGTGGTCTACATATTTGACATTCAATCCATGACTACTGAATCTTTCTCAGGAATAAAAACCTACACTTGGGTTATATTTGTCATCGTTGTTTCAATGAACATACACAGAATTCTATTATAGAATTTGAAATGTTTTAGAACTTTCTACCCATTGACTTGTACATATATTTATCAATTGTATTACTTTCCTTTTTGTTAGTACCAATTGTGTATTAATTATTATATACCATAAGCTCTCTACCCCTTGCTGAGTGAGCCAGATATTGATAAATGTTTTATAGGTTTAAGAGGAAAGGATAATACACATGCACGTAGTTGTAGTAGTCAGTTCAGATGCCTCAATCAACATGGCTAAATCATGGATGAAGCGAATGAGCAAATGAAAACAACAAATTTTGTTAATAGCTTTCAGCACCTTGTTTTTCATGTATGAACAGGTTGTAATGGCAATGAGAACCCAAGGTGGGGATGCAGCAGTCTTTCAATCTTTGCACCGTGCCCGTGAGCTGTACAGAACTCGATTACAGGAGACTGCTGATGTTGATCAACTAGCTTCTTTATTTGCAGAGTGTGCTTTAGCTGAAGCCCAGCCTCTGAACCCTGAACCTGCAGGAAGTAACATATCTGGTTCAGCAGTTGTCGAGGCTCACGGTAATTCTATACTGGCAGAAACTGGTAGGATGCAAGTTGTTATGGACGCCTTCTCAGATGGGAGCAGTTTTATTTGTTTGCAATGTGGGGGTCTTGTTAGTAACCATCGCAAAGATGAGCATTATGCATATTGGTGTGCCCAGATCTAACTTATATTCGGGAATCAATGCTCACTCTTAAATCTTACTTGGCGGAAAAAAATCCTTCAAAACTTGCATTTGTGTCTTTCGATTTGTACATGGCATAGCTGCTGTTATGTTGGCACACGGCCAATTGTTGCCGATGCTAGCAAGCTAAGGTTTTAAACGGTGTAGCCAATTGTTGTAAGTGGTTCCTCCCTTGAGTACCTGGCAATATCTTCCTTTGTACAAGAGAGAGAGATGAAAAAGTATAAACATGATCAATATGGTATGCCAAGATCATTTTCATATTTCAGCTTTCATTTGTGAAGGGCCAATGACCAGCCCCTTATCTGGGCAGTAAATGCTTGTATTGAGGTAACATTTTTTTTCCCTTTCCTACCGTATTTTAAGGCCTACCTTGTTTTTCAGATAACATTGACTGGTGATCAATACTTGCCATTTTCTTATTGTTTAATTCTCATGTGGATAGTATCGGCCATACTTGATCAATTATTCACTCGGATTTTGGTTATATTCAATCTAGGAAGACACCAAGAAGTAGTTCTAGCAACTTGCATTTTAGCACCCTATCTAAATACATGTTTTATTTACGAACTGCCAGACAGGGTCACTGTCGTTTGATTGTTACATATTGAAATGCACTACCACATTGATAAAAAGATTTGGGCTAAAAAATATATCACCTTGTGTGGGTGATGAAACAGACCCACTGATCGTAGGAGTATAAAATGGGTTCATATTTCGATTTTTGCTTTCTTTAAAAGATCAATAAAGTACTTAGATTTGAATAAGGAACAACTTCATTGGATAAAAATAGGCCTCCGTCTCAAGAAAGTAGCTCTGTAAACCAAGATCAAACAAAGAAACTTGTTTAAAGTTGTAATAGGTTAGCAACTGTGTTGCACTTGCACTTCAGCTCTTAGTGTTGATAACACCATCAAGACAAACCAGAATATCTATGCAAGTAGTACGAGATTTTGTAAACAGAGGTTATTTTGCTCCTGAACTATTTAAACCAAGTGAATGAAGAAAACCACTCAACCATTCGAACCATACTCTTAGAGCTTGTTTCGAGCCCATGTACTGTTGTTTTTGTGCAATTTTAAACCAAAGGCATCCATAACTCACTTGAAAACCTGTCGGTGGCTCCTAAGTTCCTTTTCCTGCAATTACCATGAAAGAAAGCATTGTCACTATCAAGTTGAAGCTCCAATGCCAAACAAGAGAAAGTGGCAGTAAAACTCCAATAGATGGTTTGACAATTTGGCTGAAAGTAAGTATGGATCATTTAAATCATTATGTTGATGAAAGTTCTTAAAAAGCAGCCTTGCTTTGTATCATGATACAGTCCCATCAGAGTGCCTTTTAAAATTTGTACCTATTTGCAAGAGCATTGGATTCATCTTGTATCGCCTTTTTCAAGTTTGACAAAAAGGGACAAAGAAGCTATATCCTTGTTTACTGATAATGGAGAATTTCATTCAAACACTATTCTTCTACAGGTGACATTGGATGCCCCAAATTCCTGTCATTCATCAAGAACAATGCCTTTTGAGAGGAAGTGATATATTAATGACAAGGGGCTAAGAATTTTTCGAGAAGACTGTAGGAGTGATACGATCCTTCTCTTTCCCGACATAGTTTCCATCATTGTCGTTTCCTTTTTTTCTTTGAATGAATCTTGAAGATTGAGATTTACTAATGGCAAGATTTCATTCATACCATTCTATTCGTCTGGAAGAAAAACTAGAAACAGAATCTAAAAACAAAGATAGCAAACTTTGTGTACATTTTATAAAGTTTGATTCAACGATTCTTCTTTTGTTTCAATACAAATACATTTACAAAGCTTCAGTTCTCACGTAATAAGATTAGTGTCACACAAGAAGACATAAAACATATTAGAAAGAATTCTGTTTTTTTTTTCCTCCAACCTACTAGTTTCTTTCAACAAATCAATAATGTACTCAAAACGAAGAAAAACCAAATGACTAAAAAAAATCCGTACGTATTCCTACATTCCTTTTCTTGTTATTGACAAGATATACAAAGGAGGGGGAAAAAAGAACATTAGAAAACTTTCTTGAGCGAGTTCTCTATCCATTGTATCTATGCTCGCCCCATTACCGCACTTGCGGCCTTCTTAGCTAGTCGGGTGACCCCATTTCATAGCATCCACACAAGCTTTACAAGATGCTTCAAATGCGATAACCACAACGAAAAAGAATCCAAAATCACAAATCTACCAAAATGGTTTTCCATTGAAGAAATATGCAGAGATCAATATAAGTCTGGCTTCAGCTGCTGCCATTGGAGAAAGATCATGTCAGGTTCAAGTAGATACAAATGGATGAGTTAGAAGTCGTTAAATAAATAGTCAGTCTCGCATTCAATGGGTCAAAACTATAAATGCACTTTACCGATGAAATCTATGGAATATGAGCATGATTCTAACTGTATCCAATTGATTCTGAGTACATGGTTTAACAAGAATGAATTAGAAAATCAAGATGAGTACCTGCACTTATTGCAAATTGTTCCTGTGACATGAGGTGGAATCATATAGTTGAAAGTCAAAATGCTATCTGGTGGACAATAAACCCGAAACCACCAAATATCACATCCCAGCAGGCAGAGCATGCGGTCGAGGCCTGGATCTCATTATCGTTTCATCACTATGCCTGATCCATTCTGAAAGTCTCCATGGTTTCTGCCACTTCCATTTAAACTGTAACAGCCATTGATGATGACTTCTCTTCCATCTCCATAGTTTTCCAGCTTGTCCTACAGTTGCTAACTTCTTCATCGATAAGTTTCCAATTGGTACCATCTGCATTAATAGCACCATTCTTAGAAAAATGTGAGCTCAACTCCTATGCCAGTAAAGGAATGGGGAAAACGAAACCTTTCGTGTTTGATCTACAAATGCTGCAGAATCTCTGACAGCGCCATTGGCAATTCCTGCTGTATACTTGAGTTGTTTCGGGGCTGGTACTGACATTGGGGACAACGGACCGCTCAATTCATCAGCAAAGTGTTTCAATGAAGGTGGTGTGCTCTCATGCTCACGATGAACCTGAAAAGAAGCAAAATTGCCGATAAGACAGATTTCTAAACTTTTTTAGAACAAATGTTGAGGGATGGAAATGGTAAGGTCAAGCAAAACTATTAAGGAACTGGACATACGCAGTCTCCAATCCATCACTAATCGAATATGCTCAAGCTACCACTGATTGGAAAGTTTCAAGTTTTATAGCATGATATTATACAAAATGATCATAGGTTCTATGTCATTTCTAAACTGTCCATGCACCTTTTTATGAGATCTCATTAAATATTTTACAGCATTGGTCTTGCCGTAATAAGGTCCTAAAAGAGATTTTGATTTGGTCCTATAACTTCAGTATCTACAGATTAAGTCCGGCGTTTTTTCATATTCCAGTTTGAACAGTTCGAATTTCTGCCAAATTAACCACTCAGCAGAAATAGAGACCTTCAGTGACAAGCCAAAGTAGGACTTCATGACTTCATAGATGCAGCATGAAAAAGCCAAACCTAATTATCATAAATCTCACCGGTGCAGCTGAAGCCAATGCAATTGCAGCAGCCTTCTCTCTTGATTTTAGCTCCTTCTCCACTTCCTTTCTCCGTGTCTCACTCTGCCGCAACAGTCCCACAAGTTCTTTCAATTGCTCCTTCATTTCCCTAGTTTCTAGTTCCTTTTCCCATAATTGGCACCTGTAAAAAAGGAGGAAAGTGATACCTAAAAAATTAAGTAGAGGCAGTGGATATTCTGATTTAATAAGGATTATATTTATGGAAAAAGTTGAATTAATTCTTGTTAAATGCCAATTTCAACTTTCAGGTCTTGAGAGGAAAAAGTGGCTGCAGCATAGCTCCAAAATTTCCTTATTTTTCTTTTGAATAGTCTTTTTGGGCATCGATTGGACCCTTAAGATGTATACTAATTCCGATTTTGCATCTGTTTTAGTTCTAAGGAGATGAACACATGCAGAAAGTTTTTTTTTTTTTTTTTTTTTTTGAGATGAATACATGCAGAAAGTTAAAGCTGCTTGTTCAGGTTTCTTGTATCAGTTATGAATACCCATTTTTGGATTATTCAAGCACCGAGTACTCACAATCCAAGAAATTAAAGAGTCTCTAATCCCAGTAAAAATATCGGCAACAGGAACAGAAAAATTACCGTGCATCTGCAAGAGAATTGAACATGTATTGAAGCAAATTCTTAGCATCTCCCATGGAGCGCAACTGGTTCCAACGTCCGCGGTTAGTGAAGGCACGCTCTCGTTCCTCTGCCTCTGAAAGTTGTGAAGCCATCGCCACAAGGGAATTTGAGGATATGCTTAGCATGTTCTCAAGTGATGTTATTCTGGCCATTCTTGCGGTTGGTGACATAGAGGACACTCTGATTTTGCAAAAGAAAAATTAGATACTATCCACTTCTTTATGTCACAACCTAGAAGGTGAATTATTTTGTTTGAAAACAATTCTTACCTAGCAAAACCATTTTTGCCTCTTGGAGGGCTGAGACCCTTTGAAGCAAATTCATCCACTTGCCTTAGCATGGATAACTCTTCTGCAAGTGCAGCTCGCCTGCATTGCAGAATAATCAAATATATATTGGACTTTTATTATGCTCAAAATACAATCTAATGTCTAGTATAACACATACACTTGGCTTTGTTTTTCATATTCAAAACGAACTTCATGCACGTTCACCATCACTTCCAATTCATGGTCAAGCCAGCGTTGTAGAGATTTCTCATTGCTCTAGAAAGAGAAATTTCCATTAGAAACGGGATTGAGCTGACACAAAAGGGAGGGAGGCAATGAAACAGATCAGAAAATACCTGCCCATTCATTCCATTTCCATTTGTAATACCTGAAAAAATCAACAGAAAGGAATTGAATTTTAATCAATTGAATAGTATAAGCAGAAAACCTGTTTTCCTTATGAACAAGGCATTGTCAAGTTAGACAAACCTTGCATTGTCTTTACAAGAGTTACTCGTCAAAAAGAATAAAGTTTAGCAAAATCATAATACACTCTAAACAAGAAAATACCTGAAGTTTCACGACCATTAGATTTACGAGCTTCCAGTAGTTCTTTCAGCCTCTTGGTGGCCATCGCAGCCTCCTCTGTTTTTCTTTGAAGAACCTGAAACAAATAAGTGCATATTGATGATAGATGGCAAGAAAAGAACATTTACCCAATCTAAAAGGTGGCCCAAATTTTACATGCAGAACCCAATTGCTATTCATTAAAAGAAAAGTAACAAATATTTTTAAAATCTCTTATATGGAACCCTTAAGGAAAGCTACGAGATGATATTCATAACCAAGCATCCAAAGCATTTGAGCCTTGTTATCAAAGGAACGACCATTTCAATCTAACCCCTACTGAATCCTACTTTTAGCATGATATCCTACAATTTAACCATGAGGATAAACGTACTTGGCCAGGAAATAGGACAGATGATGAAAAAGGAAGCAAGTACCAATGAAGTACTGACCATTTTCTGCCGCTGATTTAGAGCTTGCAGTTTGTGCCTTTCATATTCATTTCTCCTGCCCTCCTTTCTTAGCTGTTTTACAAAGTTGTCAACAAAAACAATGAATAACAGGTATAAAGAATCATATTTGATCAACTCACTAGAATGCATAATGAGATGAAATACACTTCATAGTATTGCAGCCAAAAACTATAACAGCATAATACCATGAAGCCAACACATTACAATCTGTCTGTATAGAATATAGGGACACTATGAGGGGCATATCAAACCAATCCTTTAACCTAATATGGATACCATCAATTTAAACACTATGATCTTTCATGGAGGCATTTCATGCGGCTAGGAGAAAATTGATTTTTTCCTACTTCTTTCCCTAAAAATATGGATGATGAATTAGATTAATTTAGGATATGCTTCCATTTTTCTATGCTGGAAAGCTAGTTTCACATTTTAACATATATGGAATAAAATTATGATAGGTATCCTTTATTTACCTAGAGATTCTCCAAGAGAATGACCAATTCGAGGGTCATCAATCTCTCCACCACTCAATCTTCATACAAACCTACGTACCCCAACACATAAACTACTTTCCATATAAGTAAAACAGAAGCATAACTGACCAAGGAGTTATAACTTCGTCCTTAAAACATTAAACTAACTAAAACTACTTGTAGAAGTTACCAGGCTGACGCACTATCTTTTCTACCCTTCCTTGAGTAAACGTTCATAAAGGGGTCTAAAAAATTACTACAGTACAAGTTTTTTAAATAACATGGATTTGTATTTAAAACTACAGGGGAGACTTAGTATGCTTCCAATACTTTTTTGCGTCTAAAAGAAAATGCCCAGAATCCAATATTTTGTTTGAAGAATTTCTTTCAAGGATCTTGTCATTCTCTCAACTCATATTGTTGAGTTTTACTCATTTACTGACTAGGTTCAGAGGTCAGATGACCTCTGACTATCAAATGTTAGATAATAGTTTTATAATCAGAAATAAATAATAAAAGAAAAGTAGAATTTTAACAAATACTAAATTCTTCTGACGTAAAACTAACATGAGGGGAATAATTGAAAAGTTAAGGCCCCATTTGATAACCATTTGGTTTTTGGATTTTAAAAATTAAACTTATAAACACCACTTACTTCCACCTACAAGTTTCTTTCCACCTACAAGTTTCTTTGTTACCTTCTTTCCATGTTTTCAAAAGTCAGGCCAATTTTTTAAAACTAAAAAAAGTCATTTTCAAAAACTTGTTTCTGTTTTTGGAATTTGGCTAAGAATTCAAATGTGTCCTTGACAAAGATGAAAACCATGGTAGGGAAATTTTCAGAAAACAAGCATAATTTTCAGAAACCAAACGGGGCCTAAATTATAGTACTCTTTCTTTCTTTTTTATCATCTGGTGGTAGTTAAATTACCTGGAGGAGCTCTTTCTCACGAGATGCTTTCCACTGTCGAAACTGTTCTGCCTCTTGTTTCATCCTTTGTTGTAATTGAACCTTCAAGTTACACGACTCAGCAAATGGAGAGAAAATAATAGAAGTGAATATACGCAAGAAATAAAGAATTTACCTTCTGAGCCTTTATGAATTGAATCTCGTCCTGCAATTTTTTGGCTGCCTCATCACTTTTTTGTTTTTGCTTTAGTAGCTGAACCTGGTTTTCCTGTTTCTTCTTGAGTTCTAGAATCTGTAAATAAATAATTATTTTTTAAAAAAATTAACACTTACAACTTATATTTTGAGGAACTTCTTTCTAATACAAAAACAAGGGAGTTCTAAAAGGAGAAGAATTTAATCACCTGAGCCTCAAGTGTTTTGAGTTTTTGGGAATGTATGTCATGCAATTTCTGTGTTTGACCATCAGAACAAGCAGCCAAGTTTTCAACTTCAGCTAACAAGCGATCCCTCTCTTGCTGCAGGAATGTAAAAAATGAACAAAACTTTGCCACAAAAATGATATAGATTCTATAGAACTAGAGGCTAACCTGGACAGCCCTTTTCTCATCTTCCAGTTCCACAATTTTCTTCCCAAAATGCTGCTTGAGAGCTGCTGTGTCAAATCCTCCAAAAAGTTTCATTTCCGACTACAAATTCATTAACATGTAAATTAAAACGAGAAGGATTTTTAAAAAATGCTTAATGTATTTTTAAAAAAAAAATAAAAAAAGAAAAGAAAAAGAAGATCTCCATATTCTAAAATATAATAAATAAATCATCTTCACAAGTTCTGTTAGCCTCATAAAATTGATGGTTTAAATTCGCTACTTTTGTTATCTATCAAAATTTACCTCTTTTTGCTCTAGGCGTTTATTTAGTTCATGTAATTCTTTGTCCATGCTATTCTGTAAAAGTGTATGCTCCCATTCTTTTGCCACCTCTTCATCAATTTCACGCGAATCCCCTGCCAACTTGGAAACTATAATTAATAAAAGCTATTTAAACAAAACATCGAAAGGAAAACGACATATTACTAGTAAACCTAATGTCAGAAAAGCATAATCAAGACTCAGTCATTAGGCTTCCAAAATTGATGAAAAGAGAAGTTATTAGGAAGTCTGAATTAGATAAGGCCATACCCGACATGGTTTCACCCATTTGAAAATCAGGTGATTCTATACTTTGCAATCCCCTTTTGAGCCCATCACTTTTGACCGAACAATTTATAACCCCATCATTTTTGACAGAGCAATTTACACCATCCTGAAAAATAGGGTTCAAGGTTCACATACAAACTTGGTGAGAGATAAACATAGCCAGCATACATTATACATACTCGTGAAAGCAAAGGAAAAGGTTGAGGGTGCACATACCTGGGCACAAACTTGGGCATCTGTTTCACATGGCTCCACAATGCTACATCGACTACGGTATTCATGAAGCTCACGACAGAGGTCTTGATTGGCTGCTTCAAGCCAGGTAATCCTTTCCTTGAGAACCTATTGCAACGTTTCACAAATTACACCATATTCTAAAAGAAATGTGTAACTATAAAGTGTTTCATAATCATGTACCTGAATTTCATCAGATGAAGACCCTCCACGAGCAAAAAGTTCTGCCTGAAGATATTCTAGTTGTTGTCGCATCTTTAACATTTCATTGGACATGGGATCCCTGTTGACCTGGTCAGCAATGAAGAAGAGAAATATATACCCAGATATTCATTATAGAAAGGATATAGTATTCATCAACCCAAAAGACAACTAAGGGACTTTCCATATGATATACTTACAACTGGCTTATTTTGGATATTGCGAGCTCGATTTGCATATTTCAAAGTGTTGAGGGTTTCTTCAGCATTAATATCAGCGGGGCTGATGCAGGCTAAAATAGTAAAACAATTTTATTATAGGAAGAACTTAATATTAATAACTTTTAACAAATAACAATAGCTAAGAACATGCAACTTTCAGACATTGAAGAAGGAAAGAAGGAAAGGGAAACTATTGGAATGGTAATGAAAATAAAGCTCAGCAACTGCGAAGGAAAAAATCCATGGTAAGGCTAGTGCCTTCTATTTAATCCAATCAAAATGCTCTGACAATGAGCTTTACTGCCAATCAAGCAAAAGATTCTGGCTTTACCACCAAGGGCAAACCTTTGGAAAGCTGAAAGAGAAGCAAAGGTCTTTGAGAAAATAATTTGGCTTGCATAGACGGAAGAGCGATGCATGAAATGGCTAAGATCTTCTCCATGTCTTTTACAGTTCAAATGTAAGTTCTAGAAGAAATCAATGTGTGCATTCTTTCTGTGAGATACACAAGTGGCAGGAGAGAGGAAAGATCAAACTTATGTGAAGATTACAGACTATAAGATGCACTCATTTCAAATATTGACCAACAAATGCCCTAATAATTCAGCTTTTAATGGAGGGAAGGCGTGAGTGGGGGTGGGAAGACATGGAGAAGCAGAACTGATCTGACAAAGAATAAAGAGATACATTATTTATGCTACGCATCAGACTGTAACAAAGATTACATGTTTACCTATCATAACAGTTCTGCTGTTACCACCAAGAGAGTCCTGCAAAACGGAGAAATTTTATCAGACGAAATGGGGGGAGGGGGGATGCAGAGAAACAAGTTTGTTGAGGATCTGATGATTCTCTCTCTGGGCTAAATGCCTAAAACAATTTTCTTGGGTGCATCTTTCAATGGGATTCTTTTATCAAGTAATTCATTCCACCTTTAGACTTAAAATAGAAGAGGATGGCTAATCGTAATAGTATTCACGTTAAAAAGACTATCTGCACTGAAACCAAACCTGTAAGAGTCGAGTCAATTTACTGTCCCTATATGGAACATGAACCCCTTCTTTCCGCTTCTTCTCATCACCAAGAGCACTGATGACGTTACCAAGTGCAAGAAGACCTTTGTTTATATGAACTCCTGTTATTAAAAAATAAAATTAGATGAGTGAATGAACACATGCATAAAAGAACACCAATGAACAATAAACAATTCCACCTACCTTCCTTGAAACGTAAACCATCAGAACCCGTTCTCTTGGCTCGTTCAGACCCAGCTAGATCTACCAAGTGCAACTTTGCACACAAATACTCTTCACTCATACTGTCAGTATTGGATTCTCCAGGAAAAGCTGGATTTAGTTTATGCATTTGCTCTAATGTGATGGTGAAGATGGCATGCGAGCGACTAAAGACAGATCATAAAATTCAACAACAGAGTTAGTATCTCATCAGATTCTCATTTAATTTATCACCGTACAGTTATACTTTTAGAACGTTTACTATCGTAATTCATCATTGGCAAGCCCTTTTGAGATAGCTATTGGGAGGGTGTCCTCCACTCCGGCCCCTAGGTGGTTCTTTTTTTTTTTTTTTTTTGAAACAGGCCCCTAGGTGGTTCTATTCTCCTTTTGAGTGATATATATTCCTTCTAGTGTTTATTATAAAAAAAAAAAAAAAGGTAACTCATCATTGGTGTTTGCAGTAATTTATCATTTGAACAATCAAAAAAACATTTGCAGATGTATTACAACATCGATGAAATCTTATATCAGCCACAAAATTAGGTTGACAGAATCTACAAGTTTTACAGGAATAGTGAGCATACTTTTACTTAACATACAGAAGATCAGGCATGCAAACTTATCCTGAATTAGGTTTATTCTACTCAGAACATCATTAATTGAAGACACATCCGAGAAGATTATACAACAGGTTCTAAAATTTCCCTCAAAGTCTACCCAGAAATTTCCTTGGTGGCTAGCTGAAATTTCAAGAGCCACATAGACTCTTTCCTAGACATTAAATTCCTGAGAGAAATAACTTTGAATGTACATTTGGAAGTTTTACCTTGACTGATTATTCATATTCGTACTTCCGGTTGCCCTACTCAGTGATCCTTGCTCCAGACACGAAGCCATTTCTTTCAGTGTGTTTACACTAACTTCTGTAGATCCTGCTAGCGTGATGACACCATTTGATGATTCACGAATTTGTATTGGTGGTTTCCCAGGTAGATTAACTTTCCCTGCATTTCCATTGGCACCCTCCACTTTGCTAAAAGAAGTAGAATCTAGCAGGTCTCGTACCTCCTCCTTGAGAATCTTTTCCATAAAAAATTTTAGTAAGAGCTTTGCACTTAGGACTTAAAATGTTTGGAAGAATAAATAAATAAAAAGTCATCAAGGAAAGGATCATGACAACAACCTCGATAAAAGAAACATGTAATTGAAATTCCATTTGATTCTTTAGAGTTTCAATCTTTCGGAACAAGACATTCATGACTTGAGGGATGATTCCTGTCGAACAACCATCCTTAAAACCTGTGCCCATGGTATAAGTTTTACCAGATCCAGTCTGCATCAATCAAAGCTATTAACTAAGAGGAGAAACTCTATGACACGACACTTCATATGAATAGCAGTGCTCTGAAGTTACTATACCTGGCCATAGGCTAGAACGGTAGCATTATAGCCTTGGAATAGACCATCTACAAGCGGAGAAACACACTCTTCAAACATCGAGGATGAGGGTGAACCAGTGCTTCCATAGACATGATCAAATGTAAATGAATGGGATCCAATTTGTACCTGCCCCATAGTTAAAATGACATGTAATCCCACTAATTAAAAAAAATTCAAATACACGTACAAGCACATTCGTGAGTGTACTCGTATTTGCAATATCTTTTGACAGAGAGTAACCGAAGAAAGATGCTGCAAAGCTCGAGTTTTGGTACATAGTTGCCAAGTAAAACAAGCTAGCATGGTTTAAAACTAGTTATACGCACTCTTCCATGCCATACGAATTCCAACTATTTGCGTACAACTCATTAAGTTTAGGGGCAGCAATCGCAGTTCTACCCAACAAATTGCAAAAACTGTTTACCAAGCCGAAGGAAACCAGTTTGAAACTTCATTCACATAAGAATCATTTTACAGTAGATGAAATACCCCCAAAAAAAAAACACGCACACATATGTGACAGAGATATTATAAAGTTATGATCTTAAATTGACACACAAAAGAAATAGGGCTAGTAAATTTTATTAAAGTAGTTTTGGCTGCTTCTTCGTTAGGTGAATGGACAAAGGAAGCAAGTAAATTTCTTTAAGTTGAAAAATAAAGTTAATTGACTAAAAAGAAGAAAGAAGGAACCCATCAGACTCGCAGAACTCCCACTGCCGGCCAATTAGTATGATGCCGACGGGGGGATGATTTCAGTTCCCTGATTGGGAAAATTGCCAAAGGAACCTAAAAGACCGATTCGGTCGTTCAAGTACTATTTGAATACAATGTCGTCATCAGCCACCCTATTGCCATAGTAATTGTTCATAAGAATCCTGAAAATTCAAAATACTCTCGAGTCACTCCTCCTCCCCCCAATTACAATCGGAAGCTGCCGAAGTGGAAATCACTGGTGAAATCTGAGAGAAGGTTCAATCAACAAAATACACCCAAAAAACCCACGTAGCCTATTACGGCATGCACAACTAGATCTAGATCTCTCAGGACCTGGAAATTAAAGAACTCCATAGTACGGAAAGAAATAAATCTCCGTGAAGAAAGTACAGGCATTGAGAAGAACAAGTCCAGAATCCCCATCCCCGCGTCTCCTCACAATCAAATCCAAAGCTCAGAGCTACCCACATCGACATTGCGAGAGAGTGAAAAGTACCTGAGGCTTCCCGGAGATGACGGTGACGCAATCCTTACACCCTTGAAGGCGCTCATCGCCGATGAGCGGGCGGATGTGGACGGCGACCTTGACGCAACAATCCTCCCCAGCTTCCATAAGAAGCAGCCAGAGGGAGAGTAGAAGAAAAAAGACAATGTTGGGAAAGAAAATTCCAGAAAGAGGAGAAAGAAGAAGAAGAAGACGAGATGCAGGTAGTGTACGTCAGAGTCTAGCAGTGAAAGATGAATTTTTTTTGGAAAACCGTTCGCATTGTCTGAAAATTGCGGAGGAGGGGTAGGATGAGAAAGTGATACAGCAACCACAAGAGCCCAAAAGAAGCTAAAAAAAAATCCCGAGCTTCAGACAATGTAAGAAAAAAAAAATGAAAGAAAGAAAGTGAAATAGTTTAAAGGGGTTTGGGGAAGCTAAGAAGAAGAGAAGAGAAGAGAAGGGGTAGTTGAGGAATTAGAAGGGGTATGGGTTATAACAGAACTGTAGAGAGTAACTGCTAGGACAACAACCACTATCATTTTCCTTAGTCTTCACTACACACCAGCACAGACGGTTGCGTCTGTGAAACTTTTATTGCCCTCTTCCCCGAAATGCCCTTCTTCTCCTTCTCCCCTTCCTGACAGGTCACAACGGCTCCTCCTCCTCCCGCTTTCTCGGATATTACCATATTGCCCCCTACGGGGATAATACACGTAGACTTTATGAGAGAGGTTTGGTTTTGGTTATGTTTTCTTGAATACCACGTATCCGTATATAGAATCGCAATCGTGTACGCTAGGAATTCACACACGATGTAGAGGATTGTCGAATGCATACAAAGCATAGCTTAATGAGTCCAGTCCAGAGAAGAAGCTTTGGATTGGAGCCAAGTGGCGGAAGTTGGGATGGAAAAGGGCTTATTTGACAAAAATAGATAAATCAATTTCCGGGTGGGATTAAATATTAATTAAGTGAAAACTGGAAGAGGGGTTGGGTTAGTTTGGGGAAAATGGTGGCTGCGTGGCGCCTAACCGATAGGGACAGGGCGGAGGAGGAGGTGGTGGTGGTGGCTGGTGGGGGAAGGAAGTAAAAGCCAAGGGATGGAAAAATAAAATAAAAGAAAATAGGCCCCACTAAAAATGAGACAGAGCCAGCTGGTGGTCTCCCACACTCACATGGCGTTTGATTGTTTATAACCAGATGGGCCCCACCTTCCCTCGGTCAGACTCCTGTGGGCCCCTACCTCTTTCACACTTCTATTTTCTTTTCTTTTTTCCTTTTTTTCTTTCTTCGCGCTTAGTTTCTTATTCCCAAGCGTACCGCCCTCTTGCTCTGGGCTTGACCGACGACTCTAACCAGCTCACACTCACAAGTCATAAGCATAACCCCTCCGCCTCAAATTACTCTTTTGCCCCCTCTTCCAAAAATTTTATTCAACGTTTTCTTTTTCGCTTTTATAGAACGAAAGAATGAGGACGAAGATTCAAATATTTAACTTCCAGCAGCGAATGTTATAATACTGAATAATACTACTTGGTTGTATACCAATGTGTATGAATTTTTCTCCACACCCCTTTAAAATATTGATAACTAAGAGAGGAAGATAGCTTTATTTTATCTCTTCTAATTGTCAATGGTGATGTGTAGGGAGATCACTGATATGCAAAAAGTATTTTTCTATAACACCTTAGTCATTGTTGATATGAACATAACTCAACGACTAAGGCAATGATTCCTTGTTTTGGAGGTTGAAAATCTCTTTGTGCTCTTTAAACTTCTATGGTTGTGTTTACTTATCTCTATATTTTAAAAAGTCTTTAATAAGTCCTTGAATTTTTAATTTTATATTAGTAGGTCTTTGTCCTTGTCGTTGATTTCATCATTTTAATGCTTGTGTAGTATATTCATTGTATTATTTAAGTCACACTTGAAATCAATTAGATGTATGATCCATGAATTAGGAGTTGGGTGAATATAATAACTTTATCCAACTCTTTGTTTGGTTCAAGAACATACAACATCCAATTATGGGACCTACAAATTTATTAACTAATTACAACACTCTATTATGAGTCCCACAAACTTATTAACCCCCAGAACAAACACAACTCTAGATTTCATAACTCTAACTTTTTTTTCCCAAACACATTTGTTTAGCATATCATATATATAAGTGTTAAACTAATTAATAATTAATAATAATTAAAAAAAAGATTTATCACACTTAAAAAAATGGAATTCCTTGAACAAAAATATTAAATTACAAGGATTGATTGAACATACATCTAAAAACTCAATGGCTTGCTGATTTTTTTTTTTTTTTTATATAGTACAATAAATTAAATAGACACATATTGTTCAAAGTTGAAAAATAAAATTTGTAATTCCGTGCTAATTGAATGGCCACATTTGATGATAAGCTGAAGATATTAAAGAAAGATAATACTAATTATTGTTCTATGCCCACATGACCATTCATGTCCAATTAGATCCAAAAACATTCCAAATAATGAAAATGGATCCAAATAGATTAGATTTATAATACACAGAGAAGAGATGGTAAATGAGAGAGTGCTTAATTATGAGCGTGGCAATTGTGTGTTTGTCCCATTGACAAGACGCGGGGTTGGGGCAGGTCCGTTTGGAGACTAAATAACAACATTTTTGTGATGTAGAAATGTTAGTGGTGGTTGGGGCAATTGTTGTATCGCTAAGCATTTTCAAGAAAAGAAAGATAAGCAAGCCCCATCATAAAGTGTGAGTGACTAGACTTTTGTTTTTCTCCAAGCAACATCAAAGTTTACGTTTCAATATATCCCATTTCTTTGCCATGTACGCGCTCAGGCTCAGCTCATGAGTATCGTATCTTGACTCCTCAATCACACCCAAAGGGCCTCGATTCCATTTTCAGGCGCATGTTATTAACTTTACAGTAAGTTTCTCTCTTAAAGTTATATGCTTCCAGCTATTTTCTTCATTTCCAAAGCTTTATAATTATATAATATTCTATTATTCCATTCAACAATTTGTCTAAAAACATACTTACTTACCCACGGAGAAGCACATATACCATCTCTCTCTCTCACTCTCACTCTCACTCTCACATGCATAGCGCATACCCCTTTCCTTAATTTCAAATAATAATCTGCCAAATGAATATCATTTTAAAGCGTTCAAAAGTAAATATCCCACATGCAAATTAGGCCCATTTGGTGAATGAGAATGCAAGTTGCTAATTTGCCACATTGAGGTTGGTTTGCTCGTTTTTTAAGATAGAGATAATAAATTTCCTTTATTTATATATTTTGGTGAATTTTCTTTGGTTGGGTAGGGTTGGTGGCCGTATTATTAAAAGAGGGAAATGAGAAAAGAAAAGGCATTCCTATGTTTTTAAGAAGAGATGTGGACTGTAAGTTAAGCAATCAGTTTTCAGACATCAAATCCTTGAGAGACAGGAGGTTCTCCATCTCTTTTATTTGAGATGGAAGAAACACAAAGAAGAGCCTACAGATGCGAAGATCCGATCTTACCCTCTCCATTAAAAAAAAAAGTTATTATAATGAAAAAGCCTCTCATTTTCTCAACCTAACTCTCCATTCATTCCTTTTTTTTTTTCCTTTTCTCTTATAAAAATCCGACCGTTACCCTGTTTGCAGCTGAAGCAAAACTTCAAAAACCCTACCCATTTGCCCCACTTCAACAAGCAATTACGATATGCCTTTGTCTTGCCATTTAGTCAAATAAATAATTCTTTATCTCTCTCTTAACATCTCAACCCACTTCCACCTTCTCTTCATCTTCTTCTTCATTAATGCATATAACTCAAAATTTCACTTTTTACCATATTCCACTTATATCAAACCTATACTTATCCCAACTAATCTTAATTATCACCTCTTAAAATGGATTTAATTGATCTTGATTGCCAATTAATCAACTTCTAGATGAGACCATAATATCCTTTCCTTTTGGCATTATCCTAAATTCCCTTGATCCCCGCGCTTTGAATGTTCTTAAAGGCATCCCATTTAATCGCAATTAGCATAAAACAAATTAGAAAAAGACCCTTTAATTTATTTCGTCTGTACTTCAATTATATTTAAATTAAAACACAATACAAAAAGGGGACTATTAATTAGTTTTCTTCATTAATAATAATGTCGATTTAATTATTACTAATTTTACCCTCTTGATTCTTATAAAATTTAATATATAGTACTGATAAAGTAGTTAACTTTATGCTATTAACTGTTACTCCAACGCAACGTTCTCATTAGAGCACAAGCACACCCACATGACAAGGGTAGAGAGATGTCAATTTTGCTTCTGGGGTACGTAGGGGCTTTGGTTTCTTTATTCACATTCCTTCACAAACCCTTTTTTTTTTGTTGCTTTTTATTCTGAACATGTAAAGCTTTTTGCATCACATGCTCCCGCCTCCTTTACATTACACCATTATTCTGAAATACTCTCTTTTTATTTTGTATGCAAGGTAAGGTAAGGCACTCCTCCACGTCCACTCATCTTTCTGTCTCTCGCCCTTTAATTATATGATTGCTTTTGAAGAAGAATATATAATGAGTTCGTTCCCATAATTCAACACTTAACATGACGATCCTCCCTGGGGTCCAAATTTAACGATTAAACCAAAAGGAGGAGTTTCAAGATAGCGGCACTTAAGTACATTTTTATTAATTACACATTTTCATGGGATAAGATATGATTCCAATTGGGATTTTAATTTGATATACATCATGATTATGATTTATTAAGGCTGGCCCCCCTAGAGAGAGCACTGGGGACTCTAATATTTGATTTTTCTGTTCTCCATCATGTCTTGTCTTTGTTATGAACCAAGAAATCAAGCGGGTTTGGGATTGGGGGATTATTTGAGCTTTTAAAGTAAATATATTTGGGCATTTGGGACAGGACATGTGCTAATAGTGTAACAGTGTAAGTGTTCCATCATCATCACTTTGCTTAATTAGCTTCTTCAAGTGTTTTGAGTGTTGTGGCTTTGTGGGCTTTACATTTTGGAAACTGGAGTACGCTCTCTAACCTCTATTTTCATAGATTTTTGGCCTAGTTTTTACCACTTTCACCTATGGAAAAAGGTTTGGGAACTCTTTTTATCACATGCTGCTTTGGGTTTGGGTTCCTTCCAATGGAGTTAATGATTGAAAGGAGGAGATAAGGGTGGTGTTTGGTCATCAATATCTAGATAAAAAGTGAATCCACACAGCCAACATATATCTTTTATAATGTGTCTATCTCTGTGTTATATATTCATCACCATCACATATACTTTGGTTAATGATATTAAAACATAAATTTGATGACCATGGATTCAATCAAAAATAGGGTTGTCTTTTTTTTTGGACAACATGTGAAGGTGAAAGATTCGAGAACCATAGATTCTGGGTCATTGGTACGAACTTTATGTCAGTTGATCAGCCATGCTCGTGTTGAAAATAAAAAAAAAATAGAGTTTTGTTATATAATTTAGTTATGATCAATATTATTGTATACCATTTTAGTTCTAAAAAATAAGATAATTGTATAGTATGAAATAATGTATGTGTTATCAAGATTTCTATCTTTTTCAGTGTATTGTTGTGTTTTCGATTTGCATACTTAAAATTTAGATAAAATAAAGGGAAAAATACACTTTTGGTCCTTGAGGTTTGGGTTAAGTGACAGTTGAGTCCCTGAGTTTTCAAACTCAACAAAAATACCCCTGAGGTTTGAGATAAGTAGCATTTTAGTCCCTGCCGTCAATTTTTCCGTTAAATCTTAATAGTTGCTGACGTGACACTATTATTTTAATTAAAAAAAAATCATTTTTCTAATTTTTTAAATAAAATAGTAATAAATTAAATAAAAAAATATTTTTAATTATTATTTTTATTTCTTTTTCCCTCTCTCTCTCCCTCCTCTTCTTCTTCCTCTTATAATCCATCATCTTCCTCTCCTACTTCTTCTACCACCGGCCGCCGCCCGTCGCCAGCACCGGAGACAGCCTACTTCTCCATCATCTTCCTCTCCTACTACTTCTCCTACTTTTTGCTTTTTTTTTTTTAAATATTTTCTTCTCTTTCTCTTCTCTTTCCCTTCTCTTCTTCCTTCCTTCCTTCTTCTGTTTTTTTTTTTTTTTTTAAAACGGAGAATGTAACGGAGAGGGAGGGAGGGAGCCTCCCTCCCCATTACATTCTTCGTTTATAAAAAAAAAACAGAAGAAGGAAGGAAGAAGACAAGGGAAAGGGAAGAGAAAGAGAAGAAAAGATTAAAAAAAAAAAAGTCGCCGGTCGCTGGCGCCGGCCGGCTGTCTCCGGTGCCGGCGACGGGCGGCGGCCGGTGGTAGAAGAAGTAGGAGAGGAAGATGATGGATTAGAAGAGGAAGAAGAAGAGGAGGAAGAGGGAGGGAAAAAGAAATAAAAATAATAATTAAAAATATTTTTTTATTTAATTTATTACTATTTTATTTAAAAAATTAGAAAAACAATTTTTTATTAAAATAATAGTGCCACGTCAGCAACTGTTAAGATTTAACAGAAAAATTGACGACAGGGACTAAAATGCTACTTATTTCAAACTTCAGTATTTTTGTTGAGTTTGAAAACTCAGGGACCCAACTGTCACTTAACCCAAACCTCAGGGACCAAAAGTGTATTTTTCCCTAAAATAAAATTATTATTTAAAGGATTTTCATATTTGGATTATCGCACATAATCCAAAAACTGTTTTAAAAAATAAAATATGGAGTGTGTACAAAATCCAACTCAATTGGGGCAAGTGCCCCATTTTTTCTTCTTTTTTTTTTCAATCCTATTCATACGTAAGTTTTGTTTGATAATAATTTTGACTTTTGTTTGGACCCAATAATTTAAACTTTTGAAAATGACTAATATCTTAAGTTTAATAGAAAGCTAATGCTACCAAAAATGTTGTCCATAGGCTACTTCACTTTTTTCTCCCCCTTAAAATATAGCATTATAAATATGGAAGTAGGGATCCAATTCTCGGTGTATAGAAATGAATTGACCGTGCAATTATTCTACAAGCCAAGGAAACTTTTATCACGATTACCTCTCCCATGTATAATTGATTCTCATGCATATAAACTAACTTGATATCCCTATCTAAGTTCATTAACATGCAAGACATTATTTCGATTGGTCCTTGTTATACTTCTAAAGTAATTCCAAATCCCGTCACAAATTTAGAATTTCTACTCTAGTCATGCAATTAAACAAGGTAAGTCATAGGCCAAATCCCCTCTCCCGAGTTAGATTCAACACTTAAATCATTCAATTAGTGATCAAGTAATTGAAAGCATTAAACAAAATTGCATGAATAAAATAACAACACATTCATACCTAAAATCAATCCAACAACTTAAACAATTACATCAAACCCTAAGACAAACAACTAGCAATTCATAGTCTTTAAACCACAAACACTAATTGCAAGAAAAACCATAAAAACTACAAGAGTTAAGGGAAAGAGAAAGGAAAACTCGAATCCGCCGACACCGCACGTCCCCGTCACGATCTCCACATCTTCTCGCTTGATTCCCGCTCCTTGGCCTTGCCTTTAGCTCCCACAAAAGGTTTCTAGTCGAAATTATGGCTAAAATCTCACCAATTGGACTCCCCTAATCCGTAGCTGAAAAGAGGAATTTATAGAAAATCTGTTGATAGCGTCGCGACGCTATTTTTTATTTTTTTTTATTTTTTTTTAGGATTGAACTCCATTTGACTCCAATTGCTGAATTAAGCTTCAAACACATACTTCCTACAAATAAAACATAAAAATACATAAATTTGGGCAAATAATTGTAAAAGACTAACTTAATTAATCAGAGAAAAATAGCTAGATATGCTCGCTATCAGTTGGCTAGCTAAATCCTTCTTATTGGAATTACCTTCTTGATTATTCTCCTTAATATCTCCCCTCAAACGAAGGGGTGGAGCAGTTACACCGAGTTTGGATCTTAGGAAGGAGAATTGAGAATGTGTCAACGGCTTTGTCAAACAATCAGCAACCTGGTCTGTAGTCGGAACATATCTGACCTCAAGTGATCCTTTGAGTACCTGATCTCTAACGAAGTGCACATCTATCTCGATGTGCTTGGTCCGGGCATGAAACACGGGATTGGCCGCAAGTGCACCTGCACTAAGATTGTCACACCATAATATAGGTTTGGACAAAGATTTACACCCAATTTCAGTCCGTAGTTGTTGTAGCCACATTACTTCAGCCGTAGTATGTGCTAAAGCCCTATATTCTGACTCGGTACTTGACCGGGCTATAGCATTTTGCTTCTTTGATGACCAAGAAACTAAGTTTTCACCTAAAAACACACAATAAGCAGCAACAGACTTGCGATCATCAATATTCGAGGCCCAATCAACATCCAAGAAGGCAGAGATGTTGAGGTCAGAACATGGTTGAATTAATAACCCAAGATGCTTAGTACCACTAATGTAGCGAAGAACACGTTTCATGGGCCTTCCAATGGATGTCAGTTGGCTGTTTTAGAAACTGGCTAAGATGATTCACTATATATGCGTTATCTGGGCGAGTGTGAGTGAGATACTGGAGAGCCCCAATGGTGCTACGGTAAATGAAAGGGTCATCCAGAGGTTGGCCTTCATTGATTGAGAGGTGTTTACCAATGATACAAGGTGATGGAGCTGGTTTAAGGTCCTCAAGGTTAAGCTTATGCAGCAGATCGCTGACATATTTATCTTGTGTCAACATTAAACCAGCTGAAAGTCTGTTTACTTGTATTCCTAAGAAGTAACTCAACAACCCCAGACCTTTTAAGGCAAATTTGTTGTCCAGTGTGTCAATTAATTGACTAATCAAAAGATTATTGCTACCCGTAACTATCACATCATCAACATACACCAGTAAAAGGAGGATATCAGACTCATTTGTAAAGATGTAGAGTGAAGAGTCAGACCTGAAATTTTTAAAACCCCATGATAACAGTGCTGATTTTAATGTATTAGTCCACGCTCGGGGGCTTGCTCTTCAGCCCATATATCGCCTTGTTTAACTTGCATACATAAGTTGGAAAAGATTGATCCACATACCCGAGAGGCTGGCACATATAAACTACTTCATCCAATGTGCCATTCAAGAAGGCATTATTGAAATCCAGCTGACGTAAAGGCCACCCCTGGAAACAGCAAGGCTCAAGACAACTCTGATTGTAGAAGATTTAACGACGAGGCTGAAGGTCTCAAAGAAGTCCACTCCAGGACTTTGGTGAAATCCTTTGGCTACGAGGCGCGCCTTGTGACGTTGAACTGTGCCATCTGCATTCCTTTTAATCCGGAATATCCATTTGTTTCCCACTATATTCATGTTTGAGGAAGGAGGAACTAAGGACCACGTGTTGTTTCTCATAAGGGCAGAGTATTCAAGGTCCATTGCACGCTTCCATTGAGGAGTAGATAACGCATCTTTCACTCTTGTCAGCTCTGTAAGAGACCAATCCACTGATGGTTTAGCTAGCCACGCCTTTGGCTTAAAAATTCCAGCCTTAGCACGAGTTGTCATAGGATGAGAACGTTGGGTAGGTAAGGCAGTGGGCTGAGTGGTGACAACAGGTGAATTTGACGTAACTGTGGGAGGTTGATGTGAAGCAGATTGTAAGGACGAGCGACTGGGAGAGTTTGGACTGATGATGCGCTAAGGTGAGGGTGAGTTGGCTAAGGGAGAAGATGTATTTGGAGAATTAGGTGTGGGATTTGATTGAGTAAGGTTTGGACACATTTCGGGTGTGGGGGACGGATTTAGAGACTGGCAAGAGGTTGGATGAGTGGTTTCAGGACTCATAGGTAACGGAAACTAGGAGGTGATGGGTGGACAAATTGAAGTTGGTTGATCAACTGAAGCCATGTTTTGAAGACCAAATCCCGAAGCAAACAGGAACTCTTGTTCATTAAACTGAACATTGCGTGATAGATATATCCTCCCCGAGGCTGTGAGACACCTATGTCCTTTGTGATGAGAGCCGAAACCAAGGTAAACACATTTCTCCGAATGAAATTGAAATTTGTGTCCCTGATACGGTCGTAAGCATGGATAACATGCGCTGCCAAATACACGCACAACAGAAAAGTCAAATTTTTTATGAAACAATAGTTCAATCGGAGATTTACCATGGAGTACAGGTGTGGGAAGGCCATTTATCAATCTCACTGCAGTTAAAAAAGCATCCCACCAGTAAATCTTGGGCCAGCAAAGTAAGCCCAATCTCAATTACATGTCGATGTTTCCGCTCTGCCCTGCCATTCTGCACTGAGGTATAAGGACAAGAATATCTAGATTTAATACCATGTTTGTAACATTCTTGATGAACATGAACAAACTCTCCCTCATTATCAGACTGAAACTCTTTAACATGACTGTTAAACTGAGTTTTTACTACTTGAAGGAAGTGTTTAAATGCAGCTACAGTATCATTTTTACGCTTGAGAGGATATAGCCAAACAAATCTGCCATAGTCGTCTAGGAACAAAACATAGTAACGAAAGCCATCAGTAGAAGCCACGGGTGCTGGTCCCCACAAATCAGAGTGTATTAGATCAAATGGTCTATGAGCTCGACTAGTGGACAGAGGAAAGGGTAGGCTATGGGCCTTACCAAATTGACACGATTCACAAAATTGCAAAACTTCATTCATTTTCACTGGAAGATTATAGTCATTGATAACAGACTCTAGGACTTTGGACGCTGGATGACCAAGACGTCGATGCCAGATGTTCTTAGACACAACAGTCATAACATTCAAAAAAGAACTTGTAACAACATAAACGGAAGAACTATTATTTATAGACTTTTGGCAGCTGGGAATAGAGGACTTAACATCTTCCACGGGCAGCTTTGTAACGCTTTCTAACTGATATAAACCATCTTTAAGCGTTCCTTTCAGCACCACTCGACCCGACTCCTTGTCCTTAATGAGACAAAAATCACCATGAAATTCAAAATAGATGTTATTATCTTGAGCTAACTTGGATACACTCACCAGATTCTTAGCAATTTCAGGAACAAATAGAAGATTCTCAAGATTAATAACATTGAATCCATCAATTAAGTAAGAACTTCCAGTGAAAGAAATTGGTAATCTATTGTCATTACCTATAACCACTTGTTCATTACCTCCGTATTCCCTTGGATTGACTAGGTTGTTGTAATCTCCCGTCACGTGATTCGAAGCACCGCTGTCAACATACCAGTTCGGATCAACAACAATTTCAACATTAGCTAAGAAATGATTTCCAGCATTGGCTACAAAAGTAGATGATGAGGAGTTCCCAGTAGCCGGAGTCCCATTAGTGGTATTATTTCCACCATTCCTGTTCTGATTTGGTGTGAATTCTTTATCAAACTTGTGGAAGCAAACGAGGGCAGAGTGACCTGTTCTACCACAAACCTGACACACTGATCGATTGTTAGAGTTACCATAGTTGTTGTAGCCGCGACCACGTCCACCACGACCTCTTCCTCCACTGAAATAGTTCCCTCCTCCTCTTTGATTATAGTTTGTCATTTGTCCTCTCTGATTATTGTTGTGATTGTAATTCCAGCCACAGTTGTTTCCTTGATTCGACACATTCTTGCTATTTGCCATGTTGACAGACGTGGTTTGATTGAACGTAACAGTTGATTTCTGGGTAGTCTGTAACTCCAGTCTCTTCTCAAAGACTAGGAGTTCGGCTTGCATCTCAGACCAGGTTATATCACCACGTCCTTGAATCATGGAAACTACTGGGTTGTATTCTTCATCTAAGCCAAGTAACACTTGGGAAATAAGATTCCTCGATGTCACTGTGCTCCCAGCTTGCCCTAGATTATCAGCATGAGACTTCATTAGACGTAAATAATCAGCCATCTTAGAATTACCTTTTCGTGTTTGTTGAAACACTTGGCGAAGATAATCTTCTTCTGCGCGCGACTGAATACCAAACAAGTTTTGAATAGCGGCCCAGAGATCTTTCGCACTTTTGAACCCCATGACTTGAGTGGCTACCTCTGGTGTCATGGAGTTGTAGAGCCATCCTAACAGTAGCTGGTCAGTGGTCAGCCATGCCTCATAGAGTGGATTAATCGAAATAGTGGTCATTGAGCTTGAAGCTCCACTTCCAGGTGTTTCAGAGCTTGACGCTTCGACACCTGCAACTGTTGCTGAGGCAGCATTGTTGATAGCATCGCCTGTGGTCTGAGTGATAGTCGCCGGAGGACATGGTTTGGTACCAAGAAGGTGCCCTTCTAGTTTGTAGCTATGCAAGATTGGAAGAGCTAGGTTTTTCCACAACAAGTAATTACCTCTATCTAGCTTGATTGTTGTAATTTGATTCAACAATTGATTAAGTGGTGGAGTACTGAAGGCTGCTGTACTGCTTATCCCACCAGGTGTTGATCCAGGAGTTGAGGCGTTGGCCATTAGACTCTCTGATACCAAGACAAAGTTTAAAATAGAGGAGTATTCTGAGAGATAATTGCTCTTTGTATTTTCTTGTGTATTGTATTGTGGCAAAATACCAAATTTATACACTTGAGCCCATTTAGGGCAAAATAATTGATACGGACAAAATAATACAAATGAGGACAGATAAGGACACATATCCTAATCACACTGGATGCTCCAATCATTGCTCAATGGAGGAATAACAGAATTCGTTTGGTGGAAGCTTCTGGATTTCCAATTGAGTAGGTTGGCTAGCTAAATCCTTCTTACTGGAATTACCTTCTTGATTATTCTCCTTAATAGCATCTAGCTAATGAGTTCAAATTCTACCATTTTTATTAAAATGATTTGAGAGAGTGATTTACAAAGAAGTCTATATGCTTGTTTCAATGGGCAAAAGTTTATTAAAACTGACCTGCAGTTCATGTAAAAGCCCACAAAAAGCGCAAAAGAAAGTAGCAGAATTAAGAATTAAAGTAAAGAAACCCAAATACAATAGATTAGACCACCTAAAAAGGAAAAAGGAATATATATTATTGGATCCATATAGGTTTAGACATTGAAGTAGATATTTTTCTCAACTTCATGTTACAAACTATAATGCCAACAAGAGCATAGCTCAACCGGCATAAAGATGTATTGATAATCACGAAGTCTGTGGTTCGAGTCTCCCACCTCCCATATTGTCAAAAAAATGTTACAAACTATAATTCAGACTTGCATCATGATCATGAGATCAGAGGTTCGAATCCCCCATCCCAAATGTTGATGTACCAAAAAAAAAAAAAAAAAAAAAAAAAAAAAAAAAAAAAAAAAAAAAAAAACTTTTCCATCCTAAGGCTGCCAGACCCAGGGCCTTTGGGCCTGCTTGTTCTTTTCAACTACACTTTTGGGCTACACTCTCTTCCAAGTCTGCTGGTTCATGGTTTTCCTTTCATGATTTCAAATACAGCTTTTCTTCTCAAGCACATGGACAATGGAATTATAGTAGATTTAGGATAATATCAAGCTAAAATAATCTTTAATAGCTCTAAATAATGGTTGTACATATGGTAAGAAAGATAAACACATGCAAAAAATATATAGGTTAATAAGACATTCTTGTGTTAAACTTAAAAACTAGAGATAGTCAATTAATATATAAGTTAATTAATGGTTAAATCATAATTATACCCGACTTATATACCTATCAAATAACATAGGCTTTTATCTCAAAACCAATTGACAATGAGTATGGTGACGCTTGTAGCTTATATATTGTGAAGTCTCCACTAATATTTTCAATATGAGATTCTCAACCATACCAATCATTCTATCAATTACTATGACTTAAATTTGCTTTTTTCACCTTAAGTGAGGTTACATGCACTATTTATTCATATATCAAAAGTTTGTTGCATCAGACCTATTGACGTCATCCTTTGCTAGCTATTTGATTACAAATTTGTAATTTCTCCATTCATTCTAGATATACATTCTTTTGAATTTATTCTAACATTTCAATCTCCACAACTTTAAATAGAATTATTCAAACATAAAAAGTTAATGCTAATTTTCAAACGATTATAGTCCAAAATAAATTATAAATAATGTTACTAAAGCCATGTGCAACGCTCATGCAAAAAAAAAAACTAGTTTTTTTTTAAAAAAGAACAAATATAAGAATATATAGATTCTTAGTGTAAAACTTAACAAATGATTTTTTTTTTCGCCTTTTATTTTGCAATCAACAACATTTGAAAGAGAATGAATTCGAATATCTAACCTCTTAGTCGAACGTATACGCCAATTACGCTAGGTTCACTTTGGCCACTCATTGTTATAATATGCTAAATCATTACTTATTTATTACATGTGGATGTTCTTTACAGTTTTTGTTTTTAAATTGAACAAATACAACACAATCATCCCTCAATTATAATCAACCCTTTTATTTTTCCACTCAACGTCACTCTTTTTCCACTTTCAATACATTAGATGCCTTTTTAAAATATATATATGTATATATATTATTTTTGACTACTTGAAATATTTCTCAAACCATAAACCTCCTTGGATTTACAAGGAAAGAATTGTGAATGCAAGTCCGCTGACATAAATATAACTAATTATTCAAAACCTTACTTAAAAAAAAAAAAGCACATTTCCATGTCGTTCGACTGAAGACTCAAGGCCCAACTCCGGATCCGGACTTCGTCTTCCCGCGCGATTTAAGCTCTGAAATCAAGCCCATAAGATCCGAATACGCTGACCCTCCTTCTTCCACCGCCAAATTTGCCATCCTTTTCAGTTCCTTCGCTCGCCGTCTCATTTCCTCCGCCTCTCCCGAACCGTTCATGAATCGGCACACCGCCTTTTCGATCTTCTCCTTTCTCACCGTCGGCGTCGTTATACTAAACCCTTCATTCCAATACTCCGATCCCACTTCAATCCCTGTCTTCAACACATCCACAATCAGCTTCTCGTTGTAGAAATGCTCCGCAAACAGTGGCCACGTGATCAACGCCACACCGGCCGCTACAGCCTCAACAACAGAATTCCATCCACAATGATTCATAAATCCAGCAATTGAAGGATGCTCCAAAATCAGGACCTGTGGTGCCCATCCTTTAATTAACAACCCAATGTTTCGTTCCCTTATCCTCTTCTCAAACCCCTCCGGCAGCCATTCTTCACCTTCCGAAATATTTTCCGGCGGCCTGCAAACCCAGAGAAATAGCTTCCCGGAGGCCTCCAACGCCATGGCTATCTCCTTCAGCTGCTCTGCCGAGAATCTCACCATGCTCCCAAAACAAACATACAACACCGAATTGGGTTGCTGAGAATCAAGCCATTCAAAGAATTCATATTGGTCTCTGTTCATTTTAGAATTTGTAGCATTGTTTCTAATTGATTTGTTGCAGAACAGCGACTTGGGTGCGATGGCCCAAAATTTCCCACCTTTAACCTCTTTCAAGTGGTTAACGTAGGCTAGCTCAAGTTCCAAGAAGCTATTCATAATAGTCCCTTAACTTCTAGTCTCAGCCTCTTCCATTTTCTCTTTTAACAATGCATACCCTGTTTTCTTTTTTACCTCCCCTGATAACTGGGACCTCTTCATCTGAATCGGATCTGGGAGACCAGGGACATTAAAATTTTCCGTCTCGGACTCGACCTTCTCGTGGGGGGTGTAAGTTTTGAGGTTGTGTAAAACGCAGCGAGCAAAATAACCAGTTGGATTGAAATGGATTCTCGGAATGCCGAGATCCTCTGCCACATCCACCGTCCAGGGGAAGAACATGTCTGAGACTATGCAATCGGGGCGGGAATCATAAAGCAATTGCTCCATGGGCTGACGGAGAAGCCCAGAGCCCATGAAAACTTTGTCGTTCATTTCAGGGGAAGTGGTGGAGTTGAGATTTTCTACACCTTCTGGAAGACCGACTTGTTTGCAGGGGAAATCGAGCTTATGAACGATGATTTGGGAGCCATGTTGGTTGTCAAGATTGACGGTGTTTTCGAAGAGAAGGGCATTGCGGTGGGTGGTTACTATGTTGGCGATTACACCGCCGTGAGCTGCGAATAGCCGGGCTGTGTCGACCATTGGAAGCATGTGGCTGGGTGTGTAAAAGGGGAAGAAGAAGATGTTTAGTTTTGGAGCTTGAGCTTCCATGGCGATGAGTAACGTTCAATTTCCCTGAACTAAATGAATGTGAAATAAGGCAGAATTTTAGCCATCTTCAATCATAATGAAGAGATCTTTTCTGATGTTTTCAAGGGTTGAAGCAGGGTCGCCAGTTTTCAATATGTATATTTTTTTGACACAATTTTTAATATTTAGAAACGTGAAATGTTTTTTTCAGAAGAATCGTGAAATGTGTGCGCCATGCAAGGAAAGAAAAAACCATTTTTTTCTTGGACTAACTGTATTGTATAATATAGCTAGTGTCTAATCTTTTATTTATTTATTTTTCCTTTCTAATTATCTATTTTGTCTTTAATATTTTAAGAATAAAACATGTCATTTGAATGTATTTGGACTCGTAAAATTTACATACTTGTGCAAATTAAGATATCAAATCGCTTAAGTTCAATCGCTTGAGTGTTGGAGAGACAATATAGCAAAAGGGAAGAAACCGTTGAGAGAATATCAGAATTGCTGCTTATATTATTCCTTCTTACAAGGCTCATTTAAATAGAGAGCATACACCAGAGAAGATTATTCTAGAACAATAAGCATCAGCCACGTATATGGAAGAATAACAGAATGATACAGACCTAAAAACATACAGAATCAAAATGGGCCTAATCCCAAACTTTCTGATATGGGCTAATGTTGGGCTTGTATCCTAACATCCCCCCTCAAACGAGAGGGTGGTAAAACCACACCAAGTTTGGCACGGATGGAGGAGAAAGACGCTTCAGACAATGGTTTTGTCAAGGCATCAGCTAGTTGCTCAGCAGAGGGAACATACCGTATGTCCAAAGTTTTAGCAAGCACCTTATCCCGAACAAAGTGGAGATCCAATTCAATATGCTTGCTCCTTGAATGAAAAACAGGATTCTGAGCCAAGGAAATGGCACTCACATTATCACACCATATAATTGGAGCTGAAGGATGACAAAGTTGAAGTTCCTGAAGAAGGGACTGAACCCAAGAAATATCTGCAGCAGTGTGAGCTAAAGATCTGTATTCAGACTCGGTACTTGACCGAGCAACCACATGTTGCTTCTTAGAAGACCACGAGACCAGAGAATGACCAAGAAACAAGCAATGAGCAGCAATTGAACGACGATCATCGATGTTACATGCCCAATCCGCATCAGTAAAAGCTGTGAGACTAAGAGAGGTAGATTTAGGAAGAAACAAACCAAACTCCATTGTACCTTTTAAGTAACGCAATACTCTTTTCGCAGCATGCCAGTGAACATCCGTGGGGCTTTGCAAGAACTGGCTGAGTGTATTAACAATATAAGAGATATCGGGCCTAGTGTGGGACAAATATTGTAAAGCTCCAAGAACGCTGCGATATAAAGAAGGGTTGGTCATCAACACACCATCAGAGGCAGAAAAACGTTTCCCAGTTGCAGCAGGTGTAGAACATGTTTTAGCCTGAGTCATACCCACTCTCTCCAACAAATCCTTTATATATTTTGCTTGAAGTAGGTACATACCAGTAGAAGTGCGAAGGACCTCAACTCCAAGGTAAAAATTCAGCTGACCAATGTCCTTCAAAGCAAAGACAGAGTCCAACCGAGCAACAAACCTGTCAATAAACTCAGAGCAACTCCCAGTAACAAGTATATCATCAACATAAATGAGAACTAGGATCTTTAGCTGAGAAGTAGCCATAAAGAAAACAGAGTTATCTGCTCTAGAGTTAGAAAAGCCCCATGCCAACAAAGTAGTCCTTAACTTATCGTACCAGGCCCGAGGAGCTTGTCGAAGACCATAGAGAGCCTTAGATAATTTACAGACATGAGTGGGAAAACGAGGATCAACATACCCATCGGGTTGTTTCATGAAGACATCTTCAGTGAGCTTACCATTCAAGAAAGCGTTGTTAACATCCAGCTGACGGATAGGCCAATCAAACGCAACAGCAAGAGCTAGTATAATTCGTATTGTTGGAGCCTTGACAACCGGGCTGAACGTCTCATGAAAATCCACACCGGGCACTTGATTAAATCCCTTCGCAACAAGCCGAGCTTTGCAACGATCAAAGGACCCATCAGACTTTTGCTTCACCTTGAACACCCATTTGCTACCAATAAGATTTACATTTAGGGGTGGAGGTACTAACGTCCAGGTTGAATTTTGAGCAAGAGCCTGCATTTCAGCATCCATAGCCATCTTCCAATGATTATTCATAAGTGCATCCTTAATTGAGGTGGGCTCAGTGATCTCTGTAGAAGAACAGGAAGAAGTGGCAAGAAAAGAGTCCCAAACCTTCGGTTTAAAGATGCCACTCTTGGCTCTTGTCTGCATTGGATGACCAGTGGAGGGTTCTGTGGAAGATTCAACTAATGGAGCATGAGCAGACGATGATGAATCAGCAGCAAGAGTATCATTCGCTAAATGATCATCAACAGGAGCAGCCATCTCAGAAATTTGTGGAGAATCATTCAAGAAATCCATAGCATTATCCTCAAAAGGAGCCACAGATGGGATGGATGCAGGGAGCGTAGAGGAATGGTCTATACTCGGCACAGAGGGAGAAGGACTAGACACAACAGGAGGAGAGGATAAGGCATTCGAAGAGGCAGAAGAGTTGGAGGGAAAAGGTAACCACGAAACAACAGACTCTGAACCAGACAATGAAGACTTAGGGGACAAAAAACCAGACTTAAAAGGAAACTCTTGCTCATTGAAGACAACATGGCGAGAGATATAGACACGACCACTCGAGCTTAAGCATTTATATCCTTTGTGAGCTGGACTGTAACCAAGAAATACACACTTGGTACTATGAAATTGAAATTTGTGAGACTGATAGGGACGAAGACACGGGAAGCACGTACAACCAAAAACTCGAAGAAAACGAAAATCTGGGGCTTGACCAAAAGCCTTTTCCCAAGGTGAAATAGACCCAAGAACAGGAGTCGGAAGGCGATTAATTATAAAAACTGCAGAGGAGAAGGCTTCCCACCAATATTTTAAAGGGAGAGATGACTGGGCTAGAAGAGTTAATCCCATTTCTACAATATGGCGATGTTTCCTCTCTACGATTCCATTTTGTTGACTAGTATGAGGGCAAGGATGGCGAAATTCAATACCAGCTTGCTGAAGAAAGAGAGAAAACGATCTAAATTCACCCCCCCAATCGGATTGAAGAATTTTAATCTTTTTCTCAAAACGATTTTCAACAACAGCTTTATATATTCGAAAGGAAGCAAAGGCATCACTTTTCGATTTAAGGGGATAGATGTAGGTCAGACGTGAAAAGTTATCAACAAAGCTAATATAGTACTTATACCCAGAAGATGATAAAATAGGTGCTGGCCCCCAGAGATCACAATGAACAAGCTCGAGTGGTTGTGTAGTTTTAGACAAGGATAAATGAAATGGCAGTCTATGAGATTTACCTTGCTGACAAGCATCACAGAAAGATAAGTTTTCATTGAACAAAGATTTCAGATTACAAGACCGTAGGACTGAATTAACAACTTTAGCAGACGCATGTCCAAGGCGATAATGCCAAATTTTTAAGGACTCAGAACACAATTTTGAGGAAACAGAGGACTCAACTTGCAAGACAGTAGATGACTCAACGACAGACTTATTTGACTTAAAAACTGCATCACTGGACGACGAAGACCCAACAGCAGAAGAAGACCTTTGAATCGAAGGGAGTTCTAGTTGGTATAGACCATTCCTAAGCGTTCCGTGCAGCATCACCCTCCTTGTAGCCTTGTCCTTCACAAGACAAACATTAGAATGGAACTCAACAAAGACATCATTATCAGCAGTTAATTTAGCTATGCTAATCAGATTCCTTTTAATGCCAGGTACATGCAACATATCTTTCAACACAATAGATGAGTTTCCCATCGAAGAATGAGGAATTGAACTGCAGCCAACATGTGAAATAGCAAGTTTAGTACCATCTCCTACAGATAAGGAGTTATTACCATTGTAATCATGTTTTACGGCCAGATTGTTGACATCGGTTGTCACATGTGTGGTCGCTCCACTGTCGGCTAACCACTTAGGGTCATTGACAACCTCAGGAGTAGCAAGATACGCAGAGGAACCTGGATTTCCTTGTGAAGTATTACCCCCTGAAGCATGAGGGTTGTTGAACTCCTCTTCAAAACGAAGATAACAGTATGGGGCAGAATGCCCATACTTCCCACAAAGCTGGCAGGTTGGCTTACTTGACCTCTGATTTCCATATCGTCCTCGACCACGTCCCCTGTTGCCGTTTCCTCCTCGAGAAAAATTGTTTTGATTATTCCCAGAAGTTCCCTGAGAATGAGGTGCACCACGATTTGGACTAAACGGCTTCTGAGAGCTCTGATTTGGGAATCGATTTTGACGATTATATGCAGCCAAATGCGCCGCTAGGTCAGGTAACTCAACATTTGTATTAGATACACTATAACGAGCTAGAGTTCCTTCAAAGTTAATAAGAATTGAGGCTAACTCCTGCCAGGTGTGTATATCTTTATCTTCTATAGTGCAAACAATCGGAATGTAATCTGGGTCTAAGCCGGCTAAAACGTAAGATATTAAATCACCAAGAGAAACTGGATTACCGGCTAGCTGTAGATTCTCTGAAGCTTGCTTCATAATAGCTAAATAGTCTATCATTTTCATTGTTCCTTTCTTCGTGTTCTGCAAAATACCGCGCAGCTGATTGATCCGAGCTTTGCTGGTTGCTCCATAAACTTCCTCGAGCGCTTTCCAAACTTCCCTTGAGGTCTTGAAGTTGACGACATCAGCTGCAATTGCTGGTGTCATGGACCCGAATAACCAACCGGACAACGCTTGGTCTACTGTTACCCATTCTTCATGAGCAGGATTTGGTTCCGTTCTTTTACCAGAATCGGTGGAGACTTCAACCATTTCAGACGGCTTGGCCTTAGTTCCAAGCACATATCCATCCACTTTCTGTCCTCGGAGAATTGCTAGGACCATACCTCTCCAAAGGAGGTAATTCTTCTCATCAAGCTTGACGGTGAGCACAGTGCTCAAAGGATGCCCAAATGAGCTGCTGATTATATTAGCAGCAGGTAAGACGGAGGCTGAAGCTGTTGTTGTAGCAGCAGCGGAAGACGATGAAGAATTTTCATCAGCCATGGTAAAGATCGCTAGTGCTCTGATACCAAGAGACAATATAGCAAAAGGGAAGAAACCGTTGAGAGAATATCAGAATTGCTGCTTATATTATTCCTTCTTACAAGGCTCATTTAAATAGAGAGCATACACCAGAGAAGATTATTCTAGAACAATAAGCATCAGCCACGTATATGGAAGAATAACAGAATGATACAGACCTAAAAACATACAGAATCAAAATGGGCCTAATCCCAAACTTTCTGATATGGGCTAATGTTGGGCTTGTATCCTAACAGTTGGTCTTGTAGTTTTTAAGGGGCATTTGCATTTTATGTGTTTTGTGGTTAAATTATATAGAATACCTTCAAACTTCAACAATGGGAATACTTTTTACATTCAAACAATGGACAAATTGATATCACCCAATATGAAAATTAAAAGACATTTATAGATGAATTGTGATATCGATTTAGGTTCATTATTTTAGCGAAAATATTTTCTACATGTATTTTTTTTAACCGTTTAATAGTTATGAATAGAATTGAAAATTATCGTAAATCAAACATAGTTTAATGTTTAAGACATGAAGTAAATCGAACATAACTTAGTAGGGGATAAAACACAAATTATACCTAATGTGGATGATTCAATCTCATCTGATTACTCGTAAGTGTTGAACTAAAACAACTTATCATCCATATTTGGTTTAATTTAACAAAAATAATTAGTTGATTAATAAAAACGATACTGTGCAACCTGGGGAATGAGATACACCTGCCCTCCGCAGTTCTGTATTGTGATACACGTGCTGGGTGTGGAAATTAAGTCCAGTTTCACCGTTATTCTCATTGCATGTACGCAAGAAAAAAGAAAAGAAAGTTGTAAGGACATGTTTCTCAATTTGGTATTTCTTTAAAAAGAAAAGTGAAAGTAAAAAGAAAAAGAAAACAAAACTAAGAAATACTGAGTTTTTATGTTGGCACCTGTATGGTGGTGGTGGTGATGTTGTGGGAGTGTTAAATTTAGACAAGTGGTTTCTTGAGAGTGCGCGGCCAAAATCTCACATTGACTCGACAAAAGGATGATCATAGATAAATAAGAAAGAACAAGTATCTCTATTAATATAAGATTTTTTTGGGTGGAACTAAAAGCAAAACCATAAGACTTATACACAAAGTGAAACAATAAAACTAATCAAAGTTTATGCATACATTTGAAAATCATCATAAATCGAACACACTTTAGTGGATAAGACACAAATTATTATTGTGAAAGATTGATGGTTCAATCTTATCGGTTAAATATTGAAAGTGTTGAACTAGAAAAACTTATCATCCATATTTGGTTTAATTTGACAAAAATAATTAGTTAATTTTCTTTTTTTTTAATAGAAACAAAAATTTAAATAAATTTGAGTTTTGTTCTATTTTAATTCATATACTCTCAAATGTCCAATGTTAATTATGTATGACCTTAAAGTTGGTCCTTACAATGAGTTTCTTGTTAATTTTTCTTTAAAAAAATAGTCACTATTAGTCCTTTTTCATAAACTTTAGAAATATGTTCACATTGTGTTCTTTCTTGTATAAAATTTATTATTATTATTAAATCAATTTTGATTAAAAAAAAATTTAACTTATCGTAGGAACAAATATTGAGCTGAGCCTACTTTAACTCCGTGTTTTCCCGAGTTAAAACCACTTATTTAAAACTTTATCTCCTTTACAATTACCTCATAGTCGAGGGTACATGCCAATTACCGCTGAGCTAAGCTCGTTTTGACAATGCATTTCCCTACTTTGTATAGATATTTGATAGAAATATCATTGAGACAAGTTGGCATGAGAAAGGTAAGTATGAAATACAAACTTTAAGCCTCAATAAATAGCATTTATGTAACCATCATTTATACACATTACTTCTTTTTTTTTTTTTTTTTTATCTCAAATATTCTTTCATTAAACATGGCAACAACGGTACATAATGCATTTACAAGGGGCTTTTTGTCCCATTGATATCATCCATTGTGGAAAGTTGGATAACCATAACATGGATTATGTGCTTCGAAGAGCATCCTTGGCTAGAGCATTAGCCCTTCCATTCAGATCCCTACCAATATGGGTAACAGAGGTTGATAGGTGTTCATGACACATTTCTTGAATTTGTAACACCCAATGATATACCTCAGAATCTGTTTCCTGATCGTTATTAATCATTCGGATTGCATTCAAAGAATCAGAGTATAAATCAACCTCTTTGATTTGCAATCGAATGACCAATCTTACCGCTTGGTAAATAGCTTGCACCTCTGCCGCCAATGGAGAGAGGGCTTTCTGATCAAACATCTTCATAACACCACGCAACTTATCATCACCATCTACAATGACCACCCCAACTCCAATCCCCGCCTTATGAGGTTGAACTGCAGCATCTGTAAAAAATTTCAGCTTTGTAGAAAAAGCTACATGACTAGGAGACGATCCCCCCTCATTAAATCTCAGTCTAACATTTGACCCTCAACATTCCTCTCAATACCTCTGAATCCAATCAGCCCGATCATACCATTCCATAACCGGTTTTTTCAAAATGAATTTATTCCTATCATTCCATATTGCCCAAAATGAAATACATGCTCGCTCAAAATCCTCAGTACTAAGATGTTTCGCTAAATATAGAATTTTGTCAGCAAAATTATCATCAACTGCTATATCCACATCAACCTTTGGGAAAATTAAATCACCAATTTGTTTGGCACGCTTGCACCCACATAATGCATGATCTATACTTTCAATACTACACCCACAACACCTGCATAAATATGATACATTTATTCCTCTTTTCTACAAGCAGAAATTTGTTGGCAAACACCCATGGTAAGCCTTCCATATAAATAATTTAATTTTTGAAGGAATCTTAGTTTTCCATAAATTTTTCCACCAATAACAAAGTTCACGAGAATTCGATGATACCTCCGTAATCTTCAAACTCACCTCCAATTTGTAGTCACTCTTAGTAGAGTACTCACCATTTCGTGAATTCATATCCAGCTATTGTCATGGCTCGGTCCACCAATCGTAATGGACTGAATCATCATCGCATCCTCCTCCATAACTACCTTTCTTAATTTTTCCATATCCCACCCATTTGACTCAGTAATAAAATCAGCAACCAACAAATCTTCTTGTACCTCAGCGGTGGGATTTTTCATAGGTTTGAAATGCATCTCCTTTAGAATCCATGGGTCTTCAAAGAACCGAATTGATCTTCCATTTCCCACCCGTTTTTGAACACCTCGATGAATCAACTCACGTGCCCAAACAAAGCCTTTCCAAAAAGTGGAGTTACTTGGTTTGGGAGGGGCCATCATTAGAGTTGAATGGTGTGCATACCTCCCTGCTACAACTCGAGCTGCCAGAGAAGTTGGATTTTTAGTAAGCCTCCACACCTGTTTTGTCAACAAAGAGCGATTAAAGCAAATTAGATCTCTAAAGCTCAACCCTCCCAACTCCTTAGGGAGACATAGAAACTCCCACTTTTTCCAATGCAACTTTTTTCGCCTGTCAGTTGCCCCCCACCAAAATCTTGCCATCATCCTATGAAGATCCATGCACAATGTTTGTGGTAACCGGAAGCAACTCATCAAATAAGTTGGTATAGCCTGGGCTACACTTTTAATAAGAACTTCATTTCCCCCAATTGAAAATAAATCGTCTTTCTATTCTTGAAACGTCTGCCACACACGCTGTTTAATTGATCTAAAATCATCACTTTTCCTGCGAGAGAAAGACGAAGGAACTCCCAAATAGAATCTCAACGTATCAACCACATTCACCTGAATGATACCTGATAACACAATGCGAAACTCATTCATCACATTAGGAGAAAACAACATAGAAGATTTATTATAGTTTATCCTCTGGCCCGATGCTTGCTCATATTTCTCCAAAACCTTCTTTAAAGCCCACACCTCTTCAATCTTTGCCTTACAGAACAAAAGACTATCATCAACAAAAAACAAGTGGGAGATGTCAGGACAATTTTTACCTGGCCTGTGACCCGTCAACTGCCCCTGATTCACAGCCCCTGTAATCATGTTAGAAAGAGATTCGGAGCATAACAAAAATAGATATGGAGACAGTGGATCACCCTATCTCAGGCCTCGTTGTGGAATGATCCTACCAGTGGGGCTACCATTAATTAAAATGGAATAGGATGTTGTACTAATGCAATCCATAGTAATCTCCACCCACCGATGATGAAATCCAATCTTTAATAATAATTTCTCTAGGAAACACCACTCAACTCTATCATACGCCTTACTCATATCGAGTTTCATTGTCAGCCACCCTTTTCTTCCCACTCTTTTGGATTTCATAGCGTTGAGGCATTCGTGTCCCACAATAATATTATCAAATATCAACCGATCCGGAACTAACGCAGACTGATTTTCAGATATACTCTCCTGAAGGATCCCTTTCATTTTATTGACCAGAACTTTAGAGACAATTTTATACGCTACATTACATAAACTAATGGGTCTAAATTCAAACACCAATTTTGGTTGGTGAACTTTTGGAATAAGAGCAATGAAAGTATTGTTCCAATCTTTAACGGATCTTCTTTTGTTCAAAAATTGAACAATTAAAAAAAAAAATACCATAGATATTCTAAAAATTAAAAAAAAAAAAAAAAAAAAAAAACTAATACCATATATGTCACATCTTGACTATGCATAGTTTTTACATCATTAAATGTACACAAAAAAAAAAATTAAAAAAGAGTAGGAAAAACAAAATTTAACAAAGATATTTTTAATTTCTAACCGTTATGAAATTGACAACTAGATTGTGATGGCTACATTAAATATAGTTTGGTAATTTATTAAAAAAAAAAAAAACTCTATAAAATTGATTTATTTTATGAAGGACTTGATATGTTTTATCGTTGCTAAAATTGAATCCCATATTATTTTTTTAGACGCATGAATAAAATAAAAATAATTTTTTTTTTAACATGGAAAAGAGCACTGCAAATTGACAATGGTGCTTCCTAATCATGTATAGATTAATTATATTTCTCTCACTTAGTTATATATAAATTGAAATTGACAATTAGGAAATGATATTTTTTATGTTGAGATTGATTTTTATTTCAATAAATACTTAAAAGAAAGGAATATACTTTAAACATGCAGATCATATAAAGACCAAGAACTCAATTTTTGCCAGTAAAAATAAATAGAATTTAACAAAAAATACTGGGTCATAAATCATAATTAAAGAACTAAAAGAAATGGTTGAGCGTGGACTACATTTGTATATTTATCAAAATAAAAGCCTTTTGCATCAGAAAATAAAGGGAAAAAGTAAACGAACAGATAAAGAGAGGGGTAATGAATAAATTAAATGGTGTGAAGCCGTTTTATATCAAATTCAATTGATTGACTTTTATAATATGAAAAAGGTCTGACGCTGAATTTAGGTTTGGTTGGGATTTAATTAATAAGAAAGGAAGAAAAAAAAAAAAAAGAGTAAAAGTACAATAATTAATGTTTGAATATTTTGTTGAGTTATATAAAATTTGGAAATAGAGCAGATGCATTGAATTTCCTTGTAGTTGTTTTTCAAGCCACCCAATTTCATAAAACATGCAAGCATCAAATAAAAGAGGTTTTTTTTTTTTTTTTTTTTTTTTTTTTTTTTTTTTTTTTTTTTTAATATGTAAGGTGAAGAGATTCGAACTAAAACTCATAGTCATTAGTACAACTTTAGCATAATTGAACTATACTCTTGTTTATGTTTATATTTTGATTTCTTTGTTAACTATATATTTCTAATCTCTTCTTAACTTTTAATTACATTGTCTTATTCATTATCACAATTAATTAGAATCATTTTTTCTAGGTCCCTTTTCATCGTGGATGTTTACTCGAGTACAAAGAAATCATTTGTATGAAAAATCACAAACTACAATTATGAACAAGGTTATTGAGACCAAGAAATCTCATTGCTTAGAGATTAGGAAATAGTCGAGGTTGGGTTCCTTTCTTATCATATATTTTAACAAATTAATCATGATAAAATTGTTTCTAATTACTACTTCCAAACACTAATTTTAATTTATTCAAAAGTTGTGTTTTTAAACTTTTTTTTTTTGTCTTTTAGGATAAATATTTATTTAAAAAAAACATGTTTAATTGCCCAAGTGATCTCTTTTTTAAAATCCTTAAAAATAACTTCGAGTCTTTTTTTTTAAATATTATTATTATTTGAGTTTCAACCAGATGGGCATAGATCGATTGTACGTATCATCAATCAATAAGTTAAAAATTTAAATCTTCTATCCACATTATTAAAAAAAAAAAAAGTTAAGCATAGTTCAACGGTAATTGACAAATACCCTCGACCAAGAAGTCATAAGTTCAAATTCCCTACTCCCAATTATTGTCGAACTAAAAAAAAAAAAATGAAAGAGTGAAATTGAGCCATTTTTTTAACCCAAGAAATTGAGCAATATTTATGGTATTTAAAGTGGTATCTATTCTTTAATTTTACCCTTAATACACGTTATTAATTTTTATATATTAATTTATAATTTATTTTATGTATCTTACCTTATTTTACCCTTAATACACGTTATTATTTTTTATATATTAATTTATAATTTATTTTATGTATCTTACCTTATTCTTTAAGGTTGTTGATTTTCTTTTTCTTTTTTCTTGATACCACAAATGTGAGGTACGAGAATTTGAAGTTCGATCTCAATAGAAAAAGTACATGTCTGACGCTCACTTTGACTTAAATGAAAATTTTGTGCACATGACCCATTTAAAAAAGCCTAAATGAAAAATGACCTACATTTTCAATTTAAGATTATATGCCCTTTTACTTACGCCGTTATCCTAGCAAAATGACCATTTTACTCTCTATAATGAAAACATACATTTTTTTCAATATAGTACCCCTTACTTTTGTGGTTAGGCTTACTTTTTCTATTTCATCTCCTTTACCACATATTTCTCATTCTCGACCAAGGGGTGGTGTGGATTAACTTTCTTTCTTCTTTTTTTTTTTTCACAATAAATGGGTGGAGTGACCCTGCCCCTCAAGATGGTGCATCAGATCAAATCCGAGTTTAATGGGCTCTGATACCATATTAGGCTTCCATCTCAAAACCAATTGGCAATGAGTGGGGGACCCTTGTAGCTTATATGTTGTGAGGTCTCTACCAATCTTTCCGATGTGGGATCCTCAACACGCCCCGAATACCCCGTTTGGGTTTAATGGGCTCTGATACCATATTATATTATATGGGATTCTATCTCAAAACCAATTGGGAATGGGTGGAGTGACCCTTGTAGGGTATATATTGTGAGGTATCCACCAATCTTTTCAATGTGGGATCCTCAACATGCCCCCTCAAGATGGTGCTTCTTTGGGTTCACCATTCTTGGATCGGATCCCGATTTCTTTTTATTAAACCGAATACCCGTTTGGGTTTAATGGCCTCTTCTCAACAATACGATGGTGGAGAGATTTGAACTACAAACTTCTTGATTGGTGTGGTGTGGATTAACTTTGTAAGTAATTACAAAGAGTCGAAAATATTTTTTAAAAATCCAAAGTTTTTGGCCAAAAAAAACTCACTTTTGTAATAATTAGTGTGGTTAATAATTATTTTCTATCATCTTTTAAGTTAAAAGGTACCTCGCACTCTCTGAAAAAATTATTTATTTATTTTATCACCCGTTTAACTCACTACATAAGGTTTCTATAAAATAACAAAAAAATTTATACCAACATTTCTATTTTCAAATGCTTTGTCCGTTGATTCTCATATGAACATATAAATAGTACTTTTACATTGGGCAACGGTTGGATTTATGTTAACTTACAATAAATAAAAGCAAAGCTTACTTAAAAATTGTACAAGTGATGTTTTTTTTTTTTTTTTGATCTAAGGTGATGTTCATTTAACAAATATATATATATATATATATATAACAACAAATTGTCAAATACACAAAACAAAAGATTCAAACAATTTCAGTTATTCATAATTAGAAAATTGTATCTCACAGACGCCGGCAGTGTCATGCTCTAAAGCCCAACTCTTCGGCCTGAATTCAACCCAACGCCTTGTTGGAGAAAAACAGGAGAAAAAAAAAAAAAAAACAAAAAAACAAAGACAAGCCATGTCATTTCATTTTCTTTAACTACATTTTTCTGTTCTTCTTTTTGGGTAATTCAATCTCAGTGTGCTCATATTAACAATCCCCGTCGCCGGAATAAAAAGCAAGATACCCATTAGAAACAGAAAATATTTTCACCGTTTACTTTTTACTTGCTCATCTTCGACGAAAATTTCAAAAAGTTCAATTTCATCGGAAATTTCCATTTCATCGGAAAACTCATCATCCTCTCGATGATCAACAACAAGATTGTTGGTGGGTTTTGGAGTGGACCGATTAAACCACTGGGAATCGATCATTCCCATGGAAAAAAGCTCTCTGCTGTCTTCGTAGCCATTGCCATGGGAACCACCGGCGGCATTCACAAGAGGACTTAAAAAGCAAGGATTTGGAGTTCTTTGTGCTGGTATGTATTTGAACACGCTTTGCCCCAAGTTTACCAAAACTGTAACTTCGGCGTTGGCCGCTAGAGTCGGATACAACGGGCTTCCAAATTCCTCTGACTTGCAATTGATCACGTGCACCAGTTCTGAATCCACCGTGAAGAACACCTTCTTCTGTTTCGGATCGAACCCACATCCGATCACCTTCTCGGGCCTTCCCCAATCTTCTTTCTCAGATTCAAACACTAATTTTATTCCTGAAACCAAGCCCGGAATTAGAAACACAGAACAAAAGTTCTGATTTGGTAGTACTATTAGCCACGGCCTACCTAATAATGAGCGAAGAGAACATTTATTTTGGGGAAGGTTGGTTGGTATTAAACAAATTGATCGGATTCTTTAGGATATGTTGTTATTGTTATTATTTTTATATGTTATGTTATTTTACATTTTAATTGCTAAACACTAAAGCAGAGTGTCCGAAAGTAAAGAAAAAAAAATGTTCTTCTTCTGATTTCCCTTTACAGAAAAGAAAAAATGGGTGTTTCGATTTGTATTTGAGAATTGTGAACTGAAATTCAATGTTGTTTTTTGGGATTTTACCATCGAGATAGACTGAGCCATTGGAGTTGAATCCGATGCTACCGGAATAGCTGCCGGGAAGTTTAGAAGGGGCGGTGCCGCCGGAAGTGAGCCCAATGGACAGCACTACATCATCAACCGCTTCATTTTCCTCCTCTTTCCCATTGAGTTTCGTTTCCTCAACGTTGCTAACTTTGTTATTAGATGTAAAATAAGCCAGAGACTCCGAGCTCGCTTTCGAGCTATGATTCTCGGGTATCAATTTAATCCTCTCCCCTTCTTTCGCCGCTCCGGTGGATTCAATATCATCGCCGGAAATATTCAAAATCGTGATCTCAAAATACGCTTCTTGCGGGAAAGATGCCAGAGGAGGACCCGGTAATGGCAGAGCAGTTCTGATAACAGAGGAAGCAGGGGAAGAAGGAGAGATTGGGTTGTTAACAACTTTTTTAAACCCAGAATTAAGCCTAATCTTCTGCATAAAATCAGCCGATCCTTGGCTCACTTCCCAGCTAATCTCCGCCGCGGCAACCTCCTTCTCAATCTCGCCGGCCGTACACAAACCCAACAATCGGGATCTTGAAGATGGAGAAGAAGACACGTAGCCCGTAAAAGCGAATTGAGTCCATCCATTTTCGACCGCGTCGTTGACAAGCGAAGGGTTGTCATCCCAACTAAACAAAGGCTTTTGAGAAACCCCACGAGAGTAAAAGTTACTGAGTCGCCTTTTGCCGTCCGATTCAGATTGGTGATGAAGCTTCACAGTCCCAGAACCAGATTGCTGTTGTGAATTTTCAACACCCTGTAACGTCTGAACAGTTTCTGATTCAATTAGACGCCGCCGCCGCCACCTCCAAAAGTACAATCCAGTCAGCAACGATGTAACAACTGCGATCGACACGGCAGCTGCAGCAGGAACAACTGAGGATCCGGCCATTTCCAATACCTCAAAAATTTCAGGTTCTTCCTTCCCCTGTTGATGATTTTACGTTGAATCGACAAAAGGAAGAATCTTTTAAGAAGAAAACGAGTTAAGAGAGGGAATGGCGGAGGAAGTCATTATAAGAAACAAGCAATTGGGGCGGCAAAAATTGGGAATGCGTGGACTAAAGACTTTTTCTAATGAGGGATGAAGAAGAAGCAAACCAAATAGTCGTCTCGTCTCGTCTTATGGCTTGAAGGCCTTCAACCCGAAAGGCAGAGCTTCACATTTATTTAATAGAAATTAGCCGACAGACTTTTTTGATAGAAAATGGAATGTGCTGATTCATCTTGTTTTAGAAGGGTGGAGAGAGATGCCTGGACTGGATGGATAGTGTTTGATTACATGGAATTGGAATTAGCACCTTTAGAAAGTAAAAACCTACGTGGTTCAAATGAAAACGAGGCTTCTTTTTTCCCCCTTCGTTTTTTCCTATATTTTGTGTCTCTCAACATTTGTGTTTTAACAGGGGACAGATGGTGGGATTTTGGGCCACTCCGCCGTACACGGCGACTGTTAAAAAGCAAGTAAAAGAACCAACCAACAGACCCAAACACAAACACAAAACACCACAGACATTTGTACATGTTACCTCAGACAGTTTTGTTATTCTCTTAAAATTTCTTACCTTTTAAAAGCCGTTGGTCACCTTAGCTAGAAAAAGAAAAAAAAAAAAAAATCCATTTACAGGAAAGTCTTTTGGGTAAAAGTTAAAACCAAAAGAAAGTCATGTGTATTTCTATTTTGGTCCAAAGTAGATAATATTATATCATTCTAAAAAGATGAGAAAATTTATTTCAATCAACCCAGTAATTTCAATTATTAATCTACAGTCACCTCAAGAGATTAAAGATAGAGTGGGAGAATCTTGAAGTATTAAGAAAATGACTCAGGACCTCCACAAAAAGCTGAGCTGAAAATCCACTTTGTGTTTGTGATATGGAGGAAAAGGATAGTGACTTCCATTCTCTGGCAAAATAAGATTATAAATTGGTGCATACATTTTCCCATTTCATCACTGATTTTCTTCTTTCCTTCCTATTTTCATTTGTTTAATGGGATGGAAAAGCACAATTATAAATTTATTGATAGTCGGCAATGACTCTTAATCTTTTTGATCCGTAAATAATTAGTGGAGATCTTCAACTTTAATGGGACGCTAAAATCAAGCCAACACACTTGCAACCCACTTCTTCTATACTTCCAATAATCCTCTATCTCTCCTTATTCAGTAATTCAAAGTTCTTACAAAAGTGCTATTTTTTAACATAATTTTGTGGTTGAGAATAATGTAGAGAGAAATGTGTTGGGATAGAAAGTAATTAATGTTCTTTTTGGATATGATTGAGGTGGTAGTCTTTTTAAGGAGTGGGGATGTCTGATACTATAATTTCATATGGGCAGGGGGAGGGTAGCTCCATTATTAATGATAATATATATCAACACTGTGCAAAGTTAATATTTTGGCTTTCCAAGAAGGCAATGGTTGAGACTTGAGACTTGAGAGTGAGCAACATTATTGTTTTGGGTTAATAATACGCCATCATAATTTCCTTTGAGAATATGGATCCATGATTTCTGATCCCATCTAAATCTATATTCATTTATAACTCATCATCTAGTTTTGTTCTATTCCTAATGGAATCTGTGAAATTTTTCCCACATTGGAAACCAAACAAACTGATTGATCTTTTCTCTCTAAAACTAAATTATCTACTGTATTATTCAAAATGGCAGTGAGCTTTTTGAAAAAGTAAAAAGAAAAAAGTGAAAGCAAACATTTTGAGGATTATGACTGCAAATGGCGAAGGCTTTTTGATTTCAGAAAAATGGGAAAAAGGGAAAATACAATCGATGTATAAGGAAGCAAAACCATGCAAGTAAGAGGCAGTCCAATTTGTATTGTCTGTCTTCCAGCGGACAGGTTCCTCTTAAGCAATGATTGGCTGCTTAATTCTGAAACCTCTCTGTTAAATAAACCATGAAAGATCGATGAAATTAAGGAACCGCGACGCGAAAATGTCAGAATTTCCATTTCCCTAAGAAAAAAGGACGCAGCTTTTGTCATGAAAATGATAATATATTTTGAAATGGGTTTCTTTTCAAAAAGAAAAGGTTTAAAATTTATGAGATGGGAACTGGGAAGCACGTTCTTCTCCCTCCATCGGTGACTCGCTGCATCTTGCCGCCATACATATATGCTTTTGCATAATATCTTTTTACGAATCTTTAATTTGGCTGAGAAACCCACCTTCATCTTCTTCCTGCCCCTTAGCTGGCAATCTCACTCAATCATTTTTCTGTCAAATGGGACAACGTTTCATTTGCTTACTCTTTGTATCAACCAATAACATATTATAAACACACATAATTGAAAAGATATAATTAGCCACATTTTCTACACAATATCATAAGATTCTGTGTTTCATTTTAATATGTAGATGTACCCTACCCTACCATTTATTCCCTTTAATTTTATTCCATGTTTGTTATGTATGGGGGGAATTTAAGACACGTGTTGATTTTAGAGGATCGGGCCCGATCTGGATTGTCCGAGACCATGGGCCGGAATTATTGGACTATGGCCCATAAAGGGATAACGGCCTACGGATCCAAATATCAGAGTTAGGGCCCAAAGAAGACTTTCGGATTTGCCCGAGAATGAGACGGTGAGAGGAGACTCCTTCTGCGTTGTGGATAAGCAATGAATAACACGAATTTCGTCTGCAATCCTATGGACGTTCTGCCATTATTACCCTCTTCTCAATTGCTGTTTTCTAATAATTCTATCAATTTCAGGCACAGGGTCTCCATTGCTGTAAAACCCAGTTTTCAGACTTCGTGTAGATGGCGAATTCGAGCCACCGCCGAAAATGGACCTTCATCGGCGTCGACCTCCGAGATCGACATGGTGAGGAACAGAGAGGGGGTTTTTACCGCCAAACAAAGCAAGGTCGTCGTGCTTTGGGATCTCGATAATAAACCCCCTCGTGGGCCGCCGTACGAGGCGGCTATGGCGCTGAAACGAGTGGCGCAGCGATTCGGGCAAGTGGTCGACATGTCGGCATACGCCAATCGCCACGCCTTTATCCATTTGCCACAATGGGTTGTCGAGGAACGCCGCGAGCGTCGGCAATTGGACGTTCTTGAACGCAAAGGGTTAAGCACGCCGTCCGAATCGTACGTCTGTGGGGTTTGCGGTCGCAAGTGCAAAACAAATCTAGACCTCAAGAAGCATTTCAAGCAACTTCACGAACGCGAGCGCCAGAAGAAATTGAACAGAATGAGGTGCCTCAAGGGCAAAAAGCGGCAGCGGTATAAGGAAAGGTTCATATCTGGGAACCATAAGTACAATGAAGCAGCAAGGTCTCTGATTACTCCGAAAGTTGGGTATGGGTTGGCCTCGGAATTGAGACGTGCTGGGGTTTTTGTGAAGACGGTGGAGGATAAGCCACAGGCGGCTGATTGGGCTTTGAAGAGGCAGATGCAACACTCGATGAGTCGTGGTATTGATTGGATGTTTCTGGTTTCGGATGATTCTGATTTCTCAGAGATGTTAAGGAAGGCTAAGGAGGCTAATTTGGGGACTGTGGTGGTTGGTGATCGTGATAGGGCATTGGGTAGGCACGCGGATTTGTGGGTTCCGTGGATGGGAGTTGAAAATGGGGATGTTACAGAGGAGGATTTGGTGCCCAAAAGATGGAGGATGCGGAGAAGCGAGGAGGACTTGGATGAAGATGATGGTTTTTCTGTTTCTCGTTTTTATGGAGACATTGAAAGTGGCAGTGATTTGGAGAGTGTAGTGCAAGAGCTTGCTTCCCCAAGTACAGGGTTCAATGGCTTTAGAATTTCTGCATTTTCAGAAGGGGAAGATGATGAAGAAGAAGATGACGACGAATGGGTTGAAGAAGAAGAAGATGTGGCATCTGACTATCTGCTAGAGATGAGTGACGAGGAAGATGCGTATTTCTGATATGTCAGCATGATGATCATACATTTCATTTGTATATTGGACACTTTACTAAATTTCATTCATTGTGGAGGATGTTCTTTTTATTAATGGATGAAGTTGATGATGTCCTGATTGCTCGCCTAAGACGTGTGAGAATGGCATTTGGGAAGGTGTGCGGTGTCATCTGTTCATTATCCAACACCCCAATCTTCCAACTTCTGCTGTGGCAACTTGGCTTCCACATTTGAAGGTTCAGATTTTCCATTACCAACATTTACCTTTTCTCCAATATCTGTCTAATATACAATCGATAGACATGCTCTCTTTGTCCAAGATGATTTGATATTTGATCTGCTCATCCATCTAATATAAAAATCCTATTCTCCCTTTTGAGTTGGGGGCCGCTTCATAAGCTCCAAATTTAGCTTTCCATTCAAGTTTTGTTATCTGTTTGGCACTTGCGGTGTGGTACTGCGTACTTTACAATGGACCTAATCGACTTTTTGACTAGAAGAGTTGCTCTTTCAATTTTCAACTGGTTTGGTTTAGGCTTTAGGCGATAGATTTAATAAAAAGCAGATACAGATGTATTAAGGCAGCGGTCGCCATTTGACATGGGGCTCGCTGAAAAAGAAAGGATCTTTTATGTGGTGAAACCCTTTTAGACATTGATTGATCTCGCTGGTTGGCAGCGCATTTGTCACACACTAGCATCACACATTTGGAATTTACAATAGAGACAGAACACAGAAGCATTGCTTATAGCATAAGAATTGTTTATTTTTGCTAACAAATGGAAAGCACTAGCTCCTTGAATTTTGATTGGGGAAGACAAGTCAAACGTGAAAGGGCCATGAATCCAAATTCACATGGAACATAGAAAACGTTTCGTTTGATTCGAGTCTCATTTGATCACACTGTTGAGCAATAGTATGTATATGGGGGGTTGGTTGTGTACTTGGTTTGAAATGTGAGTGGTTGGACTTGGAAGTAGTGATGGATAGTTATCCAAACTTTTTGAATGGGTGGGTGTAATATTCAAAATTCAAAGGGAGACTGGACGAAGAGGGAAGATTGACGAGAAAGAAAGAATGAACATTGTGGCGTCGGTCCAAAAAGTCTGCCTTTTCTTTTCTTTACAGAGTGTGGAGTGAATTTGTACGGCGCCGTTTGATTGGATTGGATGAGAAGGGGAAGTGGGTGTCGGCATAGAGAATTAGAGAAGGGATTTGGAATTGAAATTGGTATTGGTATTTTGTATTGGTATTGGAAGCAGCTAGAGTGGTTGTGTTGTGGAGTGGAGTTAAGAGTGACGTGGGAAGTTGTAAGATTGTGTTGGAAGTCACCGTCGTCCACGTCAGGTCAAGAGGTCCAATGATTAAGTTGGCCTAATTGCCGTCCTTCATCTTTCTGAATTCTGCTTCTCGTGTGGTGCCATCACATCTCCCCCATTATTTTACTCCTTTTTCAGCTTTTCTTCTTTTTCATAATTTTAATGCTATACTATACCATGTGTTTGTTTCTCCATATTTGCTTTACATGTTTACTTTATTTACTCCCACTCTATGTTATGTATGAGTATGGTTAAAAGAATGTTTCAATTTAGTATTGTGTTTTAACATTTTTTTAGTTTTACTAAATTCGTTAGTGGAGGTTAAATGTGGCTTATAGTAAGTTTTTATGATATGATGTTTGACAATTGACAAAAACTTGAATGAGATTAAGTCCTAAGATTAGAAAAAAATGTTTGTTTTAAAAAAGAAAAAAGTCAAGAAAAAATGTAAAAAAAAAAAAGACTTTGCAACCAATGCTAATCTCCATTGTTCAAAATGCCTCCACTTACTCTATGTCTTGACTTATTTTTTAAACTTAAATTACAAGTTTAATTCATAAACGGTAATTGTCTCTGGATCTTTGAATTTTAGAAAGTGTTTGCTATGTCTTAGAAATTTTCACATATAAGCATAAGATTAAAAGGTTGTGGTCTTATTAAGCATAGATTTTTTAGTTCAACAAAACATTTGAGGGTGGAGGGACTTAAACCTCTAACTTTTTGATCGAAAGTACATATTAGTTATTGCTAAGTTATGCTTAACTTTGATACACAGCTTTGAAATTAACTCTAACATTTTTTTATTTTACCCATATTATAAGTGGATATTGAGTGTGACTTGTAGTAAGGTCTTATAATATGATATTTAGTAAGTTACAAATTTTGATAAAAAAAAATTTAAAGCTAAGATTAAAAAATTATTTCGCAGATGACAGCTTGGTGTTCTTAAAAGCTGACAACAAGGAGCTTCAGACCTTCAAGTCAGTGCTCGGGTGGTATGAGAAAGCATCGGGGCAGACTATAAATCTTGAAAAGTCTACTTTCATGACAAGCAGGAACATAAGCAACCAAACAATGGAAGAATTCGAAAGCATCCTTGGTATAAGGCGATCAGAGTCTCTCGACCACTACTTAGGAATGCCTTCTCAAATTGGGAAGAACAAGGGAGCAGTCTTCTCAAAAATCAAGGACAAAGTGGAAAGAATTCTTCAAGGATGGAAGGAGAATCTGTTCTCGCTAGGGGGAAAAGAAGTGCTCATCAAATCGGTGGCACAAGCTATTCCCACCTAAACAATGAATTGCTTCCGGCTTCCTAACTATATCTGTTGTGACATTGACAGGCTCTGTGCTAAATTTTGGTGGGGAGCGGCGGGGGATAAAGGAAAGCACCACTGGATGAGCTGGAGCAGGATGTGCAAGAACAAAGATCAAGGAGGGATGGGGTTCAGACAAATCTCCGCTTTCAACCAAGCTATGCTAGCAAAACAAAGCTGGCGTCTGACGAGGAACCCCAACAGCATTCTCTTCAAGGTCCTAAGGGGTAGATACTTTCAAGATGGGAACTTCTTGGATGCCCCTATTGGGCCTAGCCCTTCGGCAACTTGGAGAGGGATATGTTGGGGGAGGGATTTGTTCGCGAAGGGAGCTAGATGGCGAGTTGGGAACGGAAACAGAATTCAAATCGATAAAGACCCGTGGATCAAAAGAGAAGGGAACCCAAGACCTTCTCCAATCTCGGTCCATGTTAGAAACAAAAGGGTGAACTGTCTTCTGGATGATAATAATAAGTGGAAGGAGGATCTTATCTACCAATGGTTTAGCCCGCAAGACGCTGAAGACATTATTGTTATGCCTACAGGGGAGAAAAGATCGAGGGACGAAATCATATGGCATTATGACAAAAAAGGATGTTTCTCAGTCAAGAGTGCCTATCGGTTGGCGATGAACCTAAAAGCTAACCAAGAAGCCTCCCAATCAGATCAAAGTAGATCCAAGAATGAATGGAAGAAGCTTTGGTCTACGGGAGTGCAACCTCGGATAAAAATCTGTGCTTGGAAAATTGTGAACAATATTATCCCGAGCAAGGCAAACATCCAAAAAAAGGGGATTGACATTACCCCCTGGTGCTCCATATGCCATAAGAGATTAGAAACGACTGCTCACCTAATTTGGGAATGCAAGCTGTCTAAGGATATGTGGTTGAGGTTTATTCCTAATTCCCTAAATCTTTTCTCTGTGTGCAGGAAGGGCTGGACGGAAAGAGATTTTTGGAGCTGGATGGTGGATAATTTCAGCTTGGAAGAGCTTGGGAGAGGATCGATTATTATGTGGAATTTATGGACTTTCAGGAATAAATCCAAAGACTCAACTAGCAACTCAACAGACAGGCATCTCAGCAGAACCATCGAGGAAAGCTTAAAGGAATGGGAAGGCTTTTACCTTAAGAGTGATCTGCCGGAGAAACCGAGGAGCCAGGCGAGTCATGCGACCTGGAAAAAGCCGAATCCCAGCGCTTGGAAGATAAATACGGACGCGACCTGGTTTGAAGACTTAGGCGAAGGAGGGATTGGTTGGGTGGTGCGTGACTCGAACGGATCCTTGATCAGTCTCGGTCTGCAGAGAATTTCACGAAAATGGGAAATTAAACTCCTGGAAGCAAAAGCAATATTGGAAGGCATCAAATCGATTGCCAATACCTGTGAGCAAAATCAAATCTCGCTAGAGATTGAATCAGACTCCATGGAAGCAGTGAATGTTTTGACCGGAAAAGTTGAAGATCTATCGGAGATGAAGCTTTTTTCGGATGAGATTCTATCACTGTCTTCTCATTTCAAGTTCGTCGTCTTCCTCCACTGCAAAAGAGAGGAAAATTTGTTAGCTCATTTTGTGGCTAGAAGTGCCATCTCTTTCGAGTTTGCATGTAATGAGGGATCTTCCCTGGGCAACGATTTGGGGCGTGTTTTTTGGGCCCCTGAACTTCCGTCTTTTGTTCTCCCTCCTCTTTATGAGGGTTGTTGTGATGGTGGTTAGTTGGTTTTAAATGAAGCTGATTATTTCAAAAAAAAAAAAAAATTATTGATAGATAAACCACTTAATTTATATATGTTTGTCTAATATATATTAACGCAACTCAAATACATTCATAGTTTATCTTAGTTTTCTTCAAATAAAAGAGGGTGAATCATTCCGTTTTTTCAAAGATAGTTGAACTAAGTTAGTTCCTGTTACTTCTCTTTAGGAAGGCATCTAAAAAAACCACTAAAGTCGGCAGAATTTAAATTGGCTCTGTTGAACTTTTATATACAATTAAAAAAAAAAAGTGCCATTATTTATTTATATATATAATTCAATACTTCGATCGAAAAAATAATCTCTTTAATAACAGCCGACTTTTATTTATGTGACTACAACATTAAAATTTAGCTACTCGTTAAGAATATTCCAGATGTCTTAAATTAGAATTGTTTAAAAAAGAAAAAGAAAAAGAAAAATATTTGGAAGTGCCTTGTGGGAGTGTAAAGATATTTATTATATTTTCGATGGGACCCCTTAAAGAAATAAATCCAAAACTAAATGTCAACTACAATTATTTATATATATCATTGAATCCATGGTTTTCACACCTTTGCATGTTTATCCAAACACGTTCCTTGCTACATGTTTTTGTTAAATAATGTCTAAATTAATAATTACAATTTATATAATATGATTACTCGAAAACTTGTTGCATAATTTTGGATCTAATGTGTGTGGCGGCAACTGCGGAGGTTCACTAATTGAGAGATAATGACATTTAATTTGTATGTGTTAAGTTGATATAATTGAAGTGTTCGCTCTTTGAAAATGAAAGTGACCAAGATGGATTGAGCTAGAATATCATATAATTTATGACACGTTATTTCTTTAATCTTTCAATCTTCTTTTAAAAATTAAAGCTCACTAACTGCCTTTTAATTTTGTAATATTTTCCTTGCTTAACTAAATTTAAACGTAGTTCTTTTTTTATGGTTTAGATAACATTTCAAAAAGTATTTTTAAAGAGGAAAAAAATGATTAGATAATCTTACTTTATTACGTAGATGGAGCTAAAGATACGAGTTTATCATCAAATGAAATAATTTTAATTTAGGACATGTTTTGAAGTGATTTTGGAATTGAATGATCGAAATTATTTTTATCATGCTAGACATATTTTGAATGACTAAAATCACTTTCAAGCATGTCCTGAATATAAATGATATTAAGCAGTGAAATAAAAAAAAAAAAACAATAATTATACTCCTATTGTAATATACTATTACTTTTTAATTAAATAAGAGAATTTGAACATTTCACTTTTTTAATTAATAAAGTTATGTGGACAAATTAAGAAGTTATAGGTAATTTTGGACCACCTCGAAATATTAGGAATTGGCCAGGACAACACAACACCAGCCCAAAGACACGACCAAGAAACGAAACCCGAAGGAGAGATAAGCCAGAGAGTTGGGCCAAGGCCAAAGGGATTGGGCCTTGGGCCAACCCCATGCTCGGCCAAGGTCGACCCTTGACCCACTTGTGTGGGTCGAGTTTCCTCTCCCTCCATTCGGTTCCTAGTGTCATGGGTCAGCCCAAGTTCAACTTGGTTTAGTCCCGAATCGTCTCCAAACGCCTAGAAACCCTAAAACATAAACTCTCCTTTGACCTTGAAGAAGGAGCTCTCGAAACTATTCTCTAAACTCTCTCTTCTCTTCCTCTAGCTCTCTAGTTTGCTTGTCTTCCTTTCCTTTGGCGCTGATTTAAGCATTGGAGGCGGTGTGGCAAGCACCGCACTGGTGTGCATGTTTCTTTTGTCTTGCAGGCCACGTCTTTCCCCTCTTAAACAAATTTACCGTTGGTGTCACGTGAAAGTTAGGTGGGTTCTCCCTACCTAGATTTTAACGTTAACACACACATAAAAATCTAAATAGATATACTTCATTAGTAATTCGACATGATAATTATTGAAGACTGAATAGTAAGTGCAATTCATAAGTGATTCAATTTTAACTGTATGGGAAAATCAGAAAAATGTGCTTTCCGATCAAAAGGAAAAGTTTGTGGCTTGGAAAATTATTGTTATGAGAGTGGGGCAGGAACTATAATGTAATTGGATTTGGTACACAGAATTTTACTATGTTTGTGGTTTAGAAAATGGGCACTTCAAATCATATCTCTTTAACAACAACCAAAAAAAAAACTATAATGTAAAGGAAAAGAAAGGAAAAGATAGAAGGTAACATTTCACCATAGTCGCCAATGCTGCCGACTTGCCTCTCCCAAGTTGTCCACTTCGGCATTTCCCCAAAATTATTATTTTATTGGCCCTTTCCCTCCATCAAAATTTCCTTTTTTGAATATTCAATCTTTCCACCATTTTCCCTCACTTCTTTACTTTTACATTTTTTTACATATTCAAGATATTGATGAACCTTCTATTTTTCAATCACACATCTGAATTTTCCTCAATCAAAGTTGATTGCTAATATATATATATATATATATATATATATATATATATATATATATATATTTGTTGTTTCAGATCTGAACGTAATTCTATGTCAATTGAAAATTATGTTTCAGTCTAATATTAAGGGGCTTAAATATATTAATGATTAAAATAACTTTTAAAAAATATTTTTAACTTGTTTTTTTTTCTTACCACATGAAGGGGTTGGGATTGACCCTCTGACCTTTTGGTTGAAGTATAAATTTTATGTCGATTGAACTATACTTTTCTTAGCAAAAAAATATTTTTAATTTGATAACTAAAATAAACCTTTAAAAAGATTTATGGATTACATTTTATAGACAGTTGATAGATTGAATCACCGAAATGAGATCTAAATTCAAAAAGATAAAACTCTACATGGTTGTGATATTTTCCATTAGAATAAAAAAGTAAACTTATCTAAACCATGATGGTGGTGGTGATCTTCTTCTTCTACATTTTCTTTTTCTTCCTTTTTCTTATCTTTAATCTTAAATTTAAGAATAGTATAAAACGTTTTTGTTAATAGCATCCCAACAGGAGAATGAATATTTCACTAGCCCTTTATACTTTTGTAAAAGAGAATTGGCAGTGGAAAAAAATGAGAATTATATAATTGTAAATATAGGACAATGTAAAAAGAATGAGAAATATAATACAATCTATTAGAGTAAATTACTAATAGACACTGATACATGCACTATTAGAATGAATCAAAGAACTATATAATGATAAGTAATATTTTAAGGAGGTGAGAATTTGGATCTCCCACCTCTTGAATAAAAGTTTCTACCAAACTATACTTCAATTGACAGTTGTTTTTGTTGTTAATTGAAACACGTGTAGGCATTATTCCGTTTGGACTTAACTTTTTTGTTTTTTTTGGGATAAAAATTCCGTTTGGAATTAAATCCAAGTCCGGAGCCTATAGCTAATATGAATCTACATGTACCAATACCAAAGGCAATGCCCATACACCCTTTTCCACTTCCTAATTGCCATTACTTGCTTTAATAATGATATTAGACGGTGAATAAAGCATTAATTAAATATAATTATCATAGAGTTTTGAAAAGTCAAAATGCTTAATCAAACCGACCGTCCCCCTTCTCATTAGATATTGCCGAACAAACGAGTTCTTACACGTAATACGTCGTGTGTTAGGCACCCGAATTCGCATAATACTAAACAATCAATTAGGAAAATTAATTACACCCTCACCAAATAAAACCTTTCTTTTCCTCTCTTTTTTCTCACACTCCTCCGAATTTGAAAATTTTGTAATACAACGAAAATACTATACTCCTTTTATTCATATTACAATCTTCTCTTTTAAGAGATTTTTTTTTTTTTTTTTTTTTTTTTTTTTTTTTGTGAGGGTATTAGAATTCTTTTGCAGTGCCTTTGCTGTTGAACTAAAAAAAAGAAAAGAAGAACCCGCTTTGTCTTCTAATTAAACCGCCAACCAGCTTTACTATTTTGCCGCGTTGAATTCATGCCTTCACTTTTTCGCATTTTCAAATTTATTTATTTTTTACACCGTACTTGAAAATAAAAAAGAATTAACTTTTTATTTATAATAGTATGGCCGTTTGAGCTTTTTTTTTCTTTTTTATTCTATTTTGTGTGATAACATAGCATTTGATTTTGAGGTTTTTCTTCCTTAAATTACAGAGTCATAATTGTGTTGCTAACAAAAGCATAGATTAATCGACGTAAAATTGTATAAATGATCAAGAGGTATGTAGTTCGAACTTTCACTTCGATATTTTGTAAAAAAAAAAAAAAATCATGAATAAAATATCATATTTTAAAAAATTTGAACATATCATTAAAATTGAAAGATTTTATCTATTTAATTTATATTATTTTAAAAGATTTTTAATAGACATCTAAATTTTGAAATTTTATATCTTTATAAGTCAACCCCATAATTGTAATGCTTACTCTAAATTTCTTTGAAATTGGACGATCACATATCTTAATATAACAAAATTGATATGTCATAAGGAGTTAAAAACGTAAATTTATCGAACAAAAAATTAAAGGTCGAAAGAGAAATTAAAAATATTCCGAAATGATAAACTTGGTAAGTGCAAAATTAAATATATACTGTACTGTTCTGTAACTTGAGGGCCAAACATAAATTGATTTATTATTAATTTTATAAGTTTATTGCGTGGACGGAAAGTTTTGGGCGGACACAGAGTCCACCGCCACCGACTTTTCTCTCAGCTGCTTCGCTCCCACGCTCTCGCATCATCATCCACCTGTCCACCATCTAAGCTATCAATTTTCGACGTCATCTTTTCTTATTAATATATACAATTTTTTTTCTTTCTGTTATTTCAGTTTGGCCTAGAAAAAGAAAAAGAAAAAAAGAAATATCACATCATTTGAATTAAATTAGGTGTGCGAATCCACGTCGGCTCTCGCATGCCCACAAACTGCTACGTGGATTTATATTTTCGGTACTTGTCTCCCCGCCGTTCGGTGAATGTTACTTCTCACCACATACCTATTTATGTTTATATTTTTATCAATTCCAATCATCCAATCTTAACCTTTCAAATCAACTTCACCCCCTTCACCTCACTCCTTTTCTTTTCATTTATCTCACCAAAATCTTATATATATATATATATATATATATATATATATATGCTTATATATAAAAAAAAAAGCTGTATTTTTTTTTTTCTTTCAATAAAATAACTACCAAGTAAGTAAGAGTAAATAATTACGGCGATCGATAAGCATTAAGAAGAAAAAGAAAAAGAAAAATGAATAGATAAATATAAAGAAAGCGAGAAGAGAGAAATATAAGAGGGATGTTTTTGTTTATGACCGGTGATAAAATATGTCGGCCAAAGTTGGATTTGTCTTGAAGGAAGATCAACGTGGCGGCCGTGCCCATTCGACAGAGAAGCAGCCAAGTAGGAAACAATTTCGGCCCCTCTTTTTTATCTCCTTATTCTTTTTTATATATAAATATATCTCAATCCCAAACCCATGTATTTAAGTACATCCATACAGCGCCACCATCTTTTTGTTCAAACGGCCCAGGATTTTTTGTTTTTATATACCCAATTCAGAAGATCAGATGCGAAAAATTGATACACTCGGAGTCGGGGACGGGGTCTTCAATTAGGTAACCGGTTTTCTTTTCATACCCTTCCTCGGCGTTTTTCTCATGGGCCTTGCCTCTCAAGTTTGAATTTTCATATAAATACTCACAATCGCCAAAAGGGTTTGTGGCGTACGTGTTTGGATCAATAATTCTGAACATGGAAGGAGAAGTTTGCTCGGCTGTAAGTTCATCGCCAACCGGGTCAGAGAAGAGGAAGCAAAGGCATCAGAGTCATCATCTTCAGCAAGAAAAGCCTTACAGAGGAATACGGATGAGGAAGTGGGGGAAGTGGGTCGCTGAAATCAGAGAACCCAACAAGCGCTCCAGGATTTGGCTTGGTTCTTACACAACTCCGGTGGCCGCCGCCAGGGCTTACGACACCGCGGTTTTCTACCTCCGAGGCCCCACCGCCCGCCTGAACTTCCCGGATTTGGTGTTCGAAGAGGACCAGCTTCACGACATGTCGGCTGCCTCCATACGCAAAAGAGCCACCGAAGTCGGCGCTAGGGTTGACGCCATCCAGACCTCGCTCCACGCCTCTAACTCCAACTCTCAAATTTCCGAGAAGCCTGATTTGAACGAGTATCCCAACCCCGAAAGCTCAGACGACGATTAATCTTATATAGCTTCACTTCATATCCGCCTATTTCACCCCTTCTCGCCAAGCCCCCAAACTAAATTATGAAAAGGGTATACGAAGAACAAAGAAAGAAAAAAAAAGGGCAAAGCATATTACAGATAATTATCATGAAATTAACGGAATCAAAATGATTCCGTTTCATCAGTTATAGTTCTGCGATTGTAACCGCCCAAAACGGCATATAGAAATGGTTGATCTCGGCTAATTTTGGATGTTACCTTTTTCTTTTTGTTGAATTAATCATCTCTTGTTATTTGTTCTTAATTTTATTAATTAGTAGCTATTGTTTTTTTTTTTTTTCTTTTGATGCTTGGAGTAATATAAAGAGAGAAATTGGGAGCGGCGCCACCGCCGCGTGGACGAGTGGATCCGGTAACGCCCACCGGCGGAGAAGTTTGGGATAAGGATATAAAAAAAAAAAAAAAAAAAAGTTTGGAGAGGGGACAACAACTGGTGCACATGACATGCTTGTGGAGTCCACAACAAGGCACAATGAAAAGAGAAGGCCAATATATGTGAGAGCGAGAGAAAGTGATAGTGGCCCTCATATTAGGTTTTAAATTGTCACTTGCAGTTGAAGCTTTACCGGACATTTGTTTTTATTTCCTCATCTTCTTATACTAGCTACTACCCAACGTGGAGACGGCAACCGCCGCAACCACCGCCGGCCGTCGCTCCATGCCTAAATCATATCATATCATATCTTCTTTCCGTCAGTTATGGTTGGCCAAAAAAATTAAGGCTGGTAGTGCCGCCGTTGTCAATTAGTTGGTTTTAGTCTTCTCGTATTTAATGAAAAATCTTTTATTATCTCATCTGTGTAGTAAGTAAACAAGTGATCCACACGGGGATATAACTCACTTTTGACTTTTCTTCCCTCTCCCTTTAAAATTCCTGCTGTGGATGTGGGTCGAGCCTGAAACTCCATTAAATTTTTGCATTATTATAACACACCGCTTTTCATGGATCTTGTACACGTTTTATTTTCATAATCTTATTTCATTTCATTCATCTTCCTCTCCATCGCCTTCCATGCACGACCCATATCCATATACCATAAATAGTAGAGTGTGTTACTACGGTAGCAGCTGAAAACTTTTTAATTAATACGTAGTCCCAACAGAAACATTATCATCGGTCTTAATAATTAGCGGAATCCCATCACTAGATTTGGCATATAAAGAGAAGGTCGGTGCCGGGTGCAGTCAAGTCAACACACCACCGCTAATCTACAGTTAACTTAGAGATTAGATGTTTAATTAATGAATAAGCTTTTTTTTTTTAAAAAAGGTGGTGTTGGAATGGATTCCAAAATATGTGATTGAGATTAAGAGTTCTAACTTGAGAGAGAGAATCATAATATAATGCATCTCTGGAATGGGAAAATTCCCCCTTCTTTATTCCATCTCGTAAAAATTACACCAACCCATCTGTAAACTATATATATGAGTTTTATAAGATATATACTCAAATTTTTTTCTCTCTCGATGTACTGATTCAAACTACGACCTCTAAAAGAAGTTACTAAGGCGTTGGCCAAACGTGGTATAATATTATTAAGACAATACTCTATTTATTATAATTTCAATAATAATAAGTTAGAGTAATTTGGATAAAATTGTAGGAATTAAAATTTTGGAGGGCGGGGAGTGGAATAAGTATGGTAGTGGTGGATATATTAACCCAATTGGTAATGTATAATGTTACTGGGTGGTGACTCACCGTCATGGAGGTGTCACTTTCGTACCGAACCGTCTCCCAATGCGGAGAGGGATTTGTTGGGATATGATTCAGTAACGTGTCAAGCAGTTATTTACAACACAAGTCCGTCCCCACCGCTAAAAATCTTTTATTCGAGAAATTGAATAAATCCATAATTCGACGGCCACTGCCAATTTTTATAATGCTTCACGGATGGCTCCAAAGAGGAAAAAAGAAAATCAAACAAACAATAATGAGACAAAAATGTATTATATTCAATATGAATGATCGATTTAAACTCCGTACAGAGCATACACAATTATATGGAAATAATATATTACATGAATATTAGAAGCAGAGAGAGAGTGGAGAAATGATGTGGGCATGGTGATTGGTCACAACTCATATAGTCATATTCATAACTCAAACTCAAGAGTGGGTTCGTAATTATAAAAATAAAATAAAAGTATATGAGGATGGTCGGCCAAATATTAATTGAGAATTTACGAGGGACAGGGAAACCATATAAAAACCAAAACGAAACCCACAGTACAGCACCAAAAGTGCAAGTGCTTAACAATAATTGCTAGGCGCAGTGAAGCTAGGGCGGCGATTCACGCCATTCTATGCCACCCTCTTCTATGGCACCATGCGAAATTTTCCTTCACGCCAGAATAGAGATACAGATGAACAGTAAGAGTTGGGTCTGTGTTGGTGGGCTGGAGAAGAGGGGAAAAGGAGGCCCATAGTGGCACACTAAGAAGTGGCCCGAATACAACGGAAAAGAAGAGTGGGCAAAAAAAAATATATGGCTAAAAATAAATAGGTGGCTTGAAATTAAATAGATGCTAAACGATTTAATGATTAATAAATCCATATTTGAAAAAGACAAACATGTCCCCAACAAACTGACTAACGTATTCTTAACGTTTAAAATCAAAATCAGAGTTTAGGAGAGATAAAATATACCCCTAAAAAAAGTTTGAGACATTTTAGGAAGTTTGAAAAATAAAAAATCCAAGAAACAAAACTAGTAGTAGGTGTTACTACTAACAAAATTTGCACCCCAGAAAAAGTTGCTATCGGAAAAAAGGAGTCAATACTTTTATTGGGGAAGGATAACAAAGTTCAATCTCCCTCAGTAGAGAGAAATACCTTCAGAATGCATCAATTGGAAAAAATGTCCTCTCAATCCGAAGACATACTACCTGCACCCAAGATCATCAGCAATTAAAAACAAAAAAAAAAAATAAGAACACCAGCAATCCGAAGACATACTGATTTCCCCCCAAAAATGAATAAGCTAAAAAGAAGATACCGCCCACCCTCACCACCAGAATGAATAATTGCAATTAAATGCTGCAATTATGGAACGTCATGTCACCGCCCACCCTCACCACCAGAATAGCCTTCATGCAGCAGTCCACTCGTCCATCTTCTTCCTCCAAAAGTAGAAACCCTTGAGAGCATTCCACACCCCCGAACCCTCCATTCCACACCATTTCCCACCGCCAAACAAAGTGAAATATCACTACCTACCTCTCATACCACGCCGACGAACCATCTCCACCGTGCCAACGACCTCCATCCACCGCGTCGACAACCATCTCTTGTATGCTCGGTCGTTTCTCCCCCTACGCGACGACTGTACCAAAAAAATTGAAATAGGTAACGGTTTCGTTTCCCTCCCCTTATATTTGCAACAAACAGATACTAAAATCCTGAGATTTTAGGGATTTAGTTTACTCCCTTTGAAACTGTCCCCACGGGGTGTATACCAGTATTGACACTCGGGATGTCAACGACTACACAACACTCCCTATATGTACCATTTTGAAATCCGTTGACCATCCAAAACACATCTCTATCCTCGAAAATGACTATATTAATTGGGTTATTCAACCAGCTCCTGAAGAGTGTTAGCTGAGTAATCATATTATCGTCCTGGAGTTGGAGGTATTTTGCCAGACATACTTTAAACTCTTGGAGATTCGAATCACTTCTAACATCCACACTTCCGAACTTGAATTCACTGTAAATACCCTCAGCACTCCAGACACCACCAAACAATATCGTGACTTTTTGAAACTGTCCCCACGGGGTGTATACAAGTATTGACACTCGGGATGTCAACGACTACACAGCACCCCCTGTATGTACCGTTTTGAAATTCGTTGACCATCCAAAACACATCTCTATCCTCGGAAGTGACTATATTAATTGGGTTATTCGACCAGCTCCTGAAGAGTGTTAGCTGAGTAATCATATTATCGTCCTAGAGTTGGAGGTATTTCGCCAGACATACTTTAAACTCTTGGAGATTCGAATCACTTCTAACATCCACACTTCCGGACTTGAATTCATTGTTAATACCCTCAGCACTCCAGACACCACCAAACAATATCGTGACCTGTTGAACTGTCGCCATGCTAGATTATGAAAGAAATTACAATGGCAATGTGATTGTGATATGAAACAAATAGATAATAAACTATGACATATATATGAGGGGCAAAAATGCGGAGGAATAAAAAAAATCGTTGGAAACTACCTAGGCCTGAACAATAGGATCAAAACAGACCGCCCACCAAATCCCGTGTAAATCGGAATACATCCAGCGCGCAAAAAACGCCCCGCTGACCCTGCGTGGAAACAACGGACGTAAACAGCTTCTGTAAATAACCGTAAATAAAGGGGTAAAAACGTCCAAAATAATCCAGTAAACAGTTCTCTAAAATGTCGGTAGCCATGCCTGCAAAATCCAAACTTCCGTAGCCAAAAATCAAGAATGTTTTTTTTTAGTCATTTATCACAATTTCCCAGGGACAAGTAGTCACAGGTACAAATCTGAATTTATTTGTTGAATCGCTTTTACTACAATTATGCAACCCAACCCACTTCGGCTTATCTTTTCAGCATCCACCACGCTCCCACATTGTCTCTTTCTCGCGTTCCATTATTTTTTACGACAACATTACAAAAGGAAAAGGAAGGGACTACACCATCAAAAGCGCTAGTCTTGTCTGATGGCGTTGGGAATTGGAGAGTGGAACCAAAGCCTCACATTGACTAGATAAAGGAATGATCATGGGTTTACAAGGAATGACAAGTATCTTCATTGATATGAAGCATTTTGAAACTTGTGAGCTTATGTCTGACAAATCATACCATTGTGGAGAATGCAATTTGAAACTTGTGTACAAGTTGTTTGTTGGTTGAATTTCTACCTTTTTGTAAAAAGAAAAAAAATAATAAAAGATTCTGTCCTTGTTTTCCATTATAATATTTTCTAATAAAAATTTTATTAGATAGCATATCCAAAAAGTAAAATTTGAAATTTAAAAATGGATAAAATTATTGTAAAGGAAAAAAACAAATTAAAATTGACGTTTAGCTGAATGAAGAACATGGCAAGAGTGGCATCCAGCAGGATTCTTTCGTCCCAGACTCCCAACTTGGTTATAGTTATTATAGGTTATACTTGTTAATTGTTAATTTTCTTTTTCTTTTCCTGTGGCAACAAAGATGAAGAAGAAGAAGAAGAAGAAGAGTGTTGATATTGATAAAGTGGAGTTGTCGCTTTTGGTTAGTTTTTCTGTGTCCTTTTTGAGTGTCTCATCCTCAGAAATTCTTGGACGTGATTTTTTTTGACAATAATTTTGTGGTTCTGCTTCCATGTCGCTGACAGGACTCTTCACAAAGTAATTAAAAGGAGAGTACTGATAATACCAGAAAAAGGGAAGAAGCCAAGAGTCTACACTACAATAGCATCTTCCGACGATGAATCCCCAACATCCTTCAGTCCGACGGGTCTCCGACTGTTTTGTCAAACCAAAAGGCCTTCCCCAAGAATCGAACCAGCCCTTTTATTTGACCCATTGGGATCTCTCCATGCTTTCCGTCCAATATATTCAGAAAGGTCTTCTCTTTCGCAAACCTTCCGAGCCCTCTTTTACTCCCACTCTTCTTCACCGCCTCAAATACTCTCTCTCCGCCGCTCTCTTCCATTTCTACCCACTTACCGGCCGCCTTGCTTCCGTCACAAATGACCATCCACCTTCCATCTCCGTTTACGTCGACTGCGTCAACAGCCCTGGAGCTAAGTTCACCCACGCCACCCTCGACCTCACAGTCTCTGATATTCTGTCCCCAACTCACGTGCCGTCACTGGTTCACTCTCTGTTTGACCCTGATCTCGCCACAGCTGTCAACTACGATGGCCATACCCTGCCATTATTGTCCATTCAAGTAACTGAATTATTGGACGGCATCTTCATTGGTTCTTCCCTCAACCATTCTATCGGCGATGGAACCTCCCACTGGAATTTCTTCAACATGTGGTCTGAGATTTTTCAATCACCTTCCTCGAATGGAGATGATGTCATTTCAATTTCCCGGCCACCCGTTTTGAAGCGGTGGTTTCCTGATGGGTATGGTCCGATTATCAACCTCCCCTTCACCCACTCCGATCAGTTTATGAAGAGATTCAAAGCACCCGAACTCAGGGAGAGAATCTTCCACTTCTCAAAAGAATCCATTGCAGAGCTCAAAGACAAAGCCAACGCAGAGTGCGGCACAAAAGAAATTTCATCCTTCCAGTCGATGTGTGCAGTTATATGGCGGGCTATAACACGAGCTCGCCGCCTGCCACAGGATCAAATGACTGTCTGCAACATGGTGGCCAATAACAGAGCAAGATTAGAACCACCCATATCTGAAGACTACGTCGGCAACGTGATTACAATGCTCGGTGCGAATGCAAAAGCAGGGGAATTAGTTGAAGGAGGGCTGGGTTGGGCGGCGTGGAAATTGCACGAAGCTGTGGAGAAGAACACAAACGAAAAGTTAAGAGAGGCAGTTGAAAAATGGTTTGAGTGTCCGTCTGGTCACCGACTGGATCGTGTTTCTCTACCGTACAGCATCGTGATGACGAGCTCGCCGAGGTTCAACATATATGGAAATGAATTTGGAATGGGAAAAGCGGTGGGGGTTCGGAGTGGATGTGCAAACAAGTTTGATGGCAAAGTGACATCGTATCCAGGATACGAAGGAGGAGGAAGCGTAGATATAGAGATGGCTTTGCTCCCATGTAATATGGCTAATTTGGAGTCCGATTCTGAGTTTATGGATGTGGTCTCTTAATTCCCCGCTGTAGTTTAGTTGGGCCATGAGTAATGTATTTTCAACATCAACGTCTGTGTTTGAATGGTTCTATTTCAATCTGTAACCTCACTTTCTCTCCTCCGTATTGAATAATTTAATATATGATTAACATAACTTATTCTACTTCTACTATGCTTTGAAACATTGGTGAAGTATAAAAAATGTCTATGAATTATGAGAGGTTGGTTTCGAAAATATCCTTGAAGTTTAAAAGGCGTTAAAAATACCCTTGAGCTTTAAAGAAATATTAAAAAATACCTGATTAAATTTTGGATTGAGAACGTTAAAATTTTAGTTTTATATTAATATCTCTAGAACTTTCAAAAATTTTCAAAAGTACCCTTATAGGAAAAATACACTTTTGGTCCCTGAGTTTTCAAACTCAACAAAAATACCCCTAAGGTTTGAGATATGTAGCACTTTGGTCCCTGCCGTCAAATTTTCTGTTAAATTTTAACGGTTGCTGATGTGGCACTATTATTTTAATAAAAAAATTATTTTTTCAATTTTTTTAAAATAAAAATAAATTAAATAAATAAATTATTATTATTTTTTTCATTTTTATTTCTCTTTCTTTCTTCATCTTCTTCAACCTCTCTCTTCTTCTTCAACCTACCCACCAACACACTTGCCGTCGTCGGCCGGCTGCCGGCGACGGTCACCAGAACTTTTTTTTTTTGCTTTCTTCCCCATCTTCGTCTTCTCTCTCTTTCTCCTTCTCTTTCTTGGCTTTCCACACCAGAACAAGGATTGCTGCAACCCACAACCACCAACGAATACCCCATCTGCAGTGGCGGTGACCTCACAAGGTGAAATCGGGCTGAACGTGACTGATTTGCAGTGGGTTTTTCTCACCGGTGACCTCTTTACTCTGTTCGTGTGTGGGTTTTTCTCAAACGGCGTGGAGGAGATAGTGAGGGGGAGAGAGATGGTGGCGGAGATATGGGTGGGTTTTTCTCAGCAAGCACGGGGCCCGCGAACTGTTCGTGCCTGGGTTTTTCTTCAGATCTGGGCGCTTTGCCAAGTGGGTCTCGACGAGGGAGACGACGACGAGATTTGAACACTCGCGAGCTTCGACGTGCGTGGGTTTTTCTTCAGAACACTCGCGGCGGATCTGGGCAAACGACGGCGAGCTTCGACGGATCTGGGCGAACGACGGCGAGATCTTACTATCGCCGGAGGAGAAACGAAAGGGAAAGAGACGAGGAGATCTTGCTGTCGCCGGCGAACTCAAAATTGAAGGAGGGGGGCCACGTGAGAGAGAGGAAAGGGAGAGAAGAGAAAGAAAAAGAAAAAAAAAACGCCGGCGCCCGCTGTCGCCGGCAGCCAGCCAACGGCCGCCGGTGAAGAAAAAGAAGAAAGCTCGCCGGTTATGAAGAGGATGAAAGGAGGCTGGTAATTGAGCTTCTTGTTGAAGAAGAAGAAACAAAAAACAAATAAAAATATATTAAAAAATTAATACTTTTATTATTTTTATTGATTTTTATTTATAAAAATAAAACATATAATTTTTTAATTAAAAAATATTGCCAGATCAGCATTCCGCTAGTATATAACGGTAAAATGGATGACAGGGACCAAAGTGCTCCTTATCTCAAACCTCACGAGTATTTTTGTTGAGTTTGAAAACTCAGGGACCAAAGTGTTACTTAATCCAAACCTCAGGGACCAAAAATGTATTTTTCCCTTTATATTAATATCCCTAGAACTTTCAAAAATTTTCAAAAGTACCCTTATAGGAAAACATTTCTTTTTTTTTTTTTCCTCTCTTTGTAAATTCTTCATCCATAAAAAGTAATGCAAAACTTTGCTTATAAAGGCTATGTTCAACAAAACATTAAAACAAAGTTTAAAATCAAGTTTTCTCTTTTTAAAAAGTGTAAAGAATATAAGTGGGAGAAAAAAACATATATTAATATATATATATATATATATATATTTTGTTTATCTATGTTTGTGTATGTTAGTGATAAGTATAATAAGTGTAAGAAGACTACATGACAACATGAGCATAACTCAACCGACATAATTGTTGTGTTAACGACCAAAAGATCTATGGTTCGAGTCCCCCCACCCCACATGTTGTTAAAAAAAAAAAAAAAAAGTGTAAGAAGACTACTTGCATGGTTCAATTTGCAAGATAAATTAATCAAAAGTTTTATATATGATTTATTTTTACTAATATTTAAGAAGTATAACAATATTTTCATTTATTTTTCGTAAAATGAATATATGGAAAGTTAATGAGTAGTGACTAATGAGGAAATAACATTGAAAAAACTATCAACAAAATAAAAATAAAAATAATATATATATATATATATATATATATATATATATATATTTTTGATAATAAATAAAATTAATATTTATTTGCCAACTCATTAAAAAATGCCACATCAACAAAGTCTCATCACTAATAAAATGTCACATCATTATTCCGTTAAGTCAACTAACGGTCAATTATCACTAAGGCCATTTGAAAATATTTTTCAAACTTTAAGGACTAAAATGTTATTTTTGAAACTTCAGGAATCAAATAGATATTAAACCTAAACTTAGGGACTAATTTACCAACCACCAAAAAAAAAAAAAAAAAAAAAAAGCTCATCCATGAAAATTCATAAATATGATTATAATAAAACTTATTATTAAGTTGTCTTGTCAACAACTTGTGAAAAGTGCCAACATAAATATCGTGGTAGTCTTTTTCTTCTTACTTTTGAACATGGGACTGGTTTTATTATCATTATTATTAACTTTTTTTTTTTGGGAGACATAAGGACTGGTTCTTTAATTTGATGAGACTGGTTTTTTTGAATCGATGAGACTTTGACAGGATTTTGAATAAATATCTTCAGTAACATATATTTTTTTTTTTAATAAAAATATGCATCAAATGGAAGAAAAGTTTGGTATATCAACTAAACCATCTAATAAAGAGAAATAATCCAAAACGAGCATAGCTCATAAGTAAATGATATGTACCTTAGTCACGAGGTTAAGGTTTCAAATCTCTCCGCCAACAAGAGCATAGCTCAACTGACATAAAGATGTACTGATAACCACGAGGTCTGTGGTTCGAATCTCCCATCCCATATTGTCAAAAAAAAAAAAAAAAGTTTCAAATCTCTCCATACCAAATGTTATTGAATTCAATAAAAAAAAAAGTAATAACAATAAAAATAAGGGCCGGTTGCAAGAATAGCAATATGGACCAAAATAATTGCAAATCTAGCAACCCACAAAAAAAATTGCAAAAATGGCAAAATCTAATAGTTTGTGTGTTGCATTTACTAAAATACCCCTCCAACTGATAGAAAGTTTTTCTATCACTGATAGAATCTATCAGTGATAGAAATTTTCTTTCACTGATAGATTCTATCGGCGATAGATATTTTTCTATCACTTGTTCGGTGTTCTATCAGTGTTTGGTTGTTGTTATTTGGTTTTCTATCAGTGTTTGGTTTTTGCTTTTCAGTGTTTGATTTCTATAATCGTTCGTTTTTGCTTTATTTTTCAATGCTCGATTTCACCATGTATCATCATCGCTGATAGAAACAAAAGATCTTCTATCACTGATAGAAAAGTATCAGTGATAGAAAGATTTTCTATAACTCACGAAAAGTTTTTCTATCAGTCTCAGTGATAGAGATAGAAAGTTTTTCTATCACTCATAGAAAGATTTTCTATGAATGATAGAAATTTTTTCTATCACTCATAGAAAAAATTTCTATAAGTGATAGAAGATTTCTATCACTGATAGGTTCTATCAGGGATTGAAAGATTTTCTATCAAGAGTTTTCTATCATTGATAGAATATCTTTCTATCACTGATAGAATAGTAAAAATTTCTATCAGTGATAGAAATCTTTTATCACTGATAGAAAACTTTTCTATCGGTGATAGAAAGTTTTTCTATCACTTATAGATTATATCGGTGATAGAAAGATTTTTATGGGTGGTCAGAGATTGAAAGATTTTTTATCAAAAGTTTTTCTATGATTTTCTATAAAAAGTTTTTTTATCACTGATAGAACCTATCTCAGTGATAGAAATCTTTTATCACTGATAGACAAAGTTTCTATTGGTGATAGAAATCTTCTATTCTATAGAAAAATTTTCTACCACTGATAGAATCTATCAGTCATAGAAATATTAGTGATAGAAACTTTCTATCGCCGATAGAAAATTTTTCTACCACTGATAGAATCTATCAGTGATAGAAATATCACTGATAGAAACTTTATTCTATCAGTGATAGAAACTTTCTATCACTGATAGAAAATTTTTCTACCACTGATAGAATCTATCAGTAATAAAAAGACTTTCTATCAGTTAAAAAAAAAAAAAAAAAAACTGACGAGGAAGAAGATGGACACACAGGGGCAATTTAGGAATATAAAAAATTAATTCAAAAATTTTGCCATATTTGCAAATATTTTTAAAAATTGCTATATTTGTAATTATTTACACAATTATCCTAAAAATAAAGAGGAAATAAATGATGGAAAACAACGAAACCAAAAAGATACACCCTCTCTCCCAATTGAAGAGAGATCCAAAACAGAAGAAGATTGGAAGCCAAAAATGGCAAAGAAGGAGGCACCCAAGTAAAAGAAGAGTGGCAATATCAGGAGAATTTGTTTCCCAAACTGACTCAGAAACCAGCAACTCCTTCAGGTGATACTTCAGTTCGACGGATCTCAGAGTGCTTTGTGAAACCAGAATTACAATGGCTTTCCCAAGAATCAGAGCAGCCATATTATTTGAGTCATTGGGATCTCTACATGCTTCCCGTCAAATATATGCAGAAAGTTCTTCTCTTTCGCAAACCTCTTGAGGCCTTTGATGACGGACACCGTTTTATGCCCACTCTTCTTCACCGCCTCAAAAGCTCCCTCTCCACCGCTCTCTTCCATTTCTACCCTCTTTCCGGCCGCCTTGCTTCCGTCACAAATGACCATCCACCTTCCATCTCCGTTTATGTCGACTACGTTAACAGCCCCGGAGCTAAGTTCTCTCACGCCGCCCTCGACCTCACAATCTCTGATATTCTCTCGCCACTCGATGTGCCTTCGGTGGTTCAATCCTTATTCGACCTCGACGTCGTCAGAGCTACCAACTACGATGGCCATACCCTGCCATTACTGTCCATTCAGGTAACTGAATTATTGGACGGCATCTGCATCGCTTCTTGCTTCAACCATTCTATCGGTGACGGAACCTCTTACTGGAATTTCTTCGAGATGTGGTCTGAGATCTTTCAATCCACACCGTCGGATGGGGATCGTATTATTTCAATTTCACGGCCACCCATTCTGAAGCGATGGTTTCCCGAGGGGTATGATCCAATTATCAATCTTCCCTTCACCCGATCCGCCAATCAGTTGATCAAAAAATTTGAAGCACCCGGACTCAGGGAGAGAGTCTTCCATTTCTCACAAGAATCCATCGCAAAGCTGAAAGCAAAAGCCAATACAGAGGGCACCACCAAAGACAAAGAGATTTCAATTTCAAGCTTCCAGTCGTTGTGTGGACTCGTATGGCGGTCCATAACAAGAGCTCGGCGTGTACCACAGGATCAAATTACAGTTTGCGCTATGTTGGCTAACAACAGAGCAAGATTAGAACCACCCATATCTGAAGACTACTTCGGAAACGTAGTTTCGATGCTTTCTGCGATTGCAAAAGCAGGGGAATTAGTTGAAGGCGAAGGAGGGTTTGGTTATGCGGCTTGGAAATTGCACGAAACAGTGGCGAAGAACACGGCGGAAAAGATAAAAGAGGAAGTTGAGAAATGGTTTGAGTGTCCGTCTACTGCGTTGGTTGGAATACAGGAGAATAAGTTTGTGTTAATGACGAGCTCGCCGAGGTTCAAGGTGTATAAGCATGAGTTTGGAATGGGAAAAGCAGTGGGTATTCGAGGTGGATACAAATTCGACGGGCATGTGATTTCATATCCAGGATACGAGGGAGGAGGAAGTATAGATCTTGACATCACCCTGCTCCCGCATGTCATGGCCAATTTGGAGTCTGATTCCGAGTTCATGGATGCTGTCTCTCTCTCTTCTCAGCCTCATAACTGATCTATTTTCTTACTCTCAAGGTATGGCTTTGGAATGGTTTCATTTCTAAATCTAAATATTCTCTACTGCTTACAGATTTTATTAAAACATTGTAACGGTTGTTTCAACAATGCTTAGAGATCGAGATTCAAACTTTAACGTTTTGGTAAAAAACATGTCAATTTTAATTAACTTTATATGTGTACTTTGGTCACCTATTTTATTTTTAAACATATGAAATTCTTATAATTAAAATAAGGTGAATTAAAATTATATTACCTTGTTGATGGCCCGGGCTCTCGCTCCAATTAGTTGGAAAAAGAAAAACTCAGAAAGGAGTGTTTTAGGTGTAAATTATCTTTGTTTTTTAGCTATATTTATATTTAAATATAAAATTGAAAAAGAGAAAAAGAAAAAACCGTTGAGCCACTTTTCCTAGTTCCTACAGGCTTCAAAATAGACTGGTGGACACACTTAAAATAGCTATCGTTAGTAGAGTCCACAATTTGTGCTGCGCAACTGGAAACTTCCATCATATCTTCGCCGACATAGGTTGGAGTTGAACTTGAATGTAAAAAATTGAAACTGACCTTTGCACAGGGCTACCTTCTTCTTCTTGCCCATAACTCCGGCCATGAAACCCAATAATCATCCTCCACTCCGACAAATCTCCCAGTGCTTCGTCAAACCAGAGCGTCTTCCCCAAGAATCGAAGCATCTTTTCACTATATCCAGAAAGGTCTTCTCTTTCACAAACCTTCACACCATGAAAACTTCGTCGCCTCAAAAACTCTTTCTCCACCGCTCTATTTCATTTCTACCCACTTTCCGGCTGCCTTGCTACCATCACCAATGAGCATCAAGCTTCCATCTTGGTTTATGTTGACTGTGTTAACAGCCCTTCATCCATGTGGATATTCCATCGCGCGTCGATGTTCCTTTAGTTGTCCAATCTCTCTTTGACCTCAACAAGGCTGTCAATTACGATGGCCATACCATGCCTTTGATATCCATTCAGGTAGCTGAATTACTGGACGGTGTCTTCGTCGGCTGTTACTTCAACCATTCTATTGGCGATGGAACTTCTTGTTGGAATTTCTTTAATGTGTGGTCCGAGATTTTTTAATCAACCCCGTCTGTTGGGATGATATCGTTTCAATTTCACGACCACCCATTTTGAAGCGGTGGTTTCCTGATGGCAATACTATCTAAGTTTAATGTTTAGTCGTACATCCAAATATAGTTATAGATGTTAAATATTAATTGGTTATAGTTCAATAAGTCATTATAATTAAAATTTCATTTATTTAATAATTCAAACAATATCTATCGATTTTAATAATTTTTTCAAAATCTTTATTGACATAAACATTTCTATCGGAAATTCAATATGCTTATTATATGTAACTTGAATAGATGGTTAAAAATGATTAATTATATTTTAATATAATTTATTAAATTTGTATTTAATAATTCAAACAATTTTCGTCAATTTTCTTTTTCTTTTTTTTTTCAAAATTTCTGCACATATTGACATTTGAATCGACAATTCCATCTAAATATTATCTTACTTTTTAGATATGATTATAAAAAATAGTTCATTATAGTTTAATTAAGCCATGATTAAAGTTTCATTGACTAATTCAAACAATTTCCATCAATTTCTACGATTTACGTAAATTTTTCCGGAATGTCTCTCGACATTTCCATAAAATTTGGACTTCGACATTTCCATCACATTGACATTTTAAACCTTGAGTAAAGTAAATTTAAAAAAAAAAATCTAAAAACTTATTATTCTAAAATTAACTAAAATATCTAAAATATAAATTATTGAACGTAAAACAAAAATCATCAATTTGCCAAGAAAAATAGGACAATTTTTTTTAATATTATAATTTTTAAAACTTATTATTAAAATATAATTAGTTTGAAACTTATTATTTAAATATTGCAGTTTTAAATTTTCGGTCAAAGGTCGTCTCTTGAAGAGACGACCTTGAAACACGTGTCCACCATCAGTTGACATAGAATAAATTTAAAAAAACAAAAAACAAAATTCTAAGAGGTCGTCTCTTTATGCACTTTTTTTCAAAAAATCTACTTCTGGCAAGGTGGTGAATGTGAAATCTTCCTTCCTCCCCTTCTCAGGTTCGAAACCCAACAGTTGCAGTTTTTTCGTTTTCTTTCTTTTCTTTTTCTTTTTCGTTTTTTTTTCTAGTTTTTTATTTTTAAAAATATTAGTAGTTTTTTATTTTCTTTTTTCTTGTTTCACTTTTTTTTTTTTTAAATTTGCTGTTTTTTTTTTTTTTTGAAAAATGAAATTTGAAGTTTGAAATATACTTAAAAATACAAAAAAAATTATACCATTTTATTTTTATTTTTATTTTGGATTATAAAATTATTATAACCAATTTTTTAATTTAGATAATTGAGATAAAAGAAAAATAAAAATGAGAAATATGACAAATAAATCAAATTGTTGTTATCTTTATACCAATAACAATGGTTTCAATGAAGAGTGAAAAAATAAAATGTTATTTTTATTTTGAATTATAAAATTATTATAACCAACTTTTAAATTTAGCTAATTGAGATAAAAGAAAAATAAAAATGAGAAATATGACAAATAAATCAAATTGTTGTTATTTTTATACCAATAACAATGGTTTCAATGAAGAGTGAAAAAATAAAATGTGTATTTTATATATTAAATTAATTTATTGGTATAAAGATAACAACAATTTGATTTATTTGTCATATTTCTCATTTTTATTTTTCTTTTATCTCAATTATCTAAATTAAAAAATTGGTTATAATAATTTTATAATCCAAAATAAAAATATAAAGAAAATGGTATAAAAATGTTGAAGTATATTTCAAACTTCAAATTTCAAAGAAAAGTGAAACAAGAAAAAAGAAAATAAAAAAGTGCTCATATTTTTTAAACACAAAAAACTAGAAAGCCAAAAAAAAACGAAAAAAGAAAGAAAACGAAAAAAAAAAAAGAAAACAAAAACTAGAAAGCCAAAAAAAAACGAAAAAAGAAAGAAAACGAAAAAAAAAAAAAGAAAACAAAAAGAATGCAGCTAGTGAGATTCGAACATGGGAAGGGGAGGATGGAAGAACCCACATTCACCACCTTGCCAGAAGTAAATTTTTTGAATAAAAGTACAGAGGTCGTCTCTTGAAGAGACGACCTCTGAGAATTTTGTTTTTTTTTTTTTAATTTATTCTATGTCAGCTGATGGTGGACACGTGTTTCAAGGTCGTCTCTTCAAGAGACGACCATTGACCGAAAATTTAAAACTGCAATATTTAAATAATAAGTTTCATACTAATTATATTTTAATAATAAGTTTTAAAAACTATAATATTAATAAAAATTGTCCAAGAAAAATATGTACACAAAGAATTCAACAAAAAAAGAAAAAAAAAAACAAAATGTAAAATTACTTTGTAATTTAAGTATTAAAACAAATCATATAAAATAACAAATACAATGTATTTGTGGGTGACTGAGTTGTGTGTAATGTGTAAGACACATTAGACTTGGATTTTTCTCATATAAGGTCATCGAGAATGTCTTTGAAGTTTGAGAACAAGAAAATAGGTGAGCATCAAATACAATGTCTTTGCAGTTCGAGAAAACAAAATAGGTGAGCGTCAAATACAGTTTCTTTGCAGCTCGAGAACAACAAATCAACCTTGCAACACAAAAACAGTAAAAAAAATAATAAAATTATCGACAACATGTTGATCCCCTGGCAACAATGTGTCAACTTTGCAGCACGTCAAAGTTGGAACTCAAGCATCGCCAAATAGTGGGAACTCTGCTAAGAAGAGAAAGCGAGTTAGGGAAGGAAGAAAACAATAGAAATAAGGGAGAGGAAGTCGGAGAATTTGAATCTTATCAAATAAATATAAAATATAAAATATTTTTATAATTTAAAATTTGGAAAGATTTAATTTGTTGGAGTACACCTAATTTTTTAAAAGCATAAGTTTAGGATTTTGGTAAATATTCAGTTTGTTGGTGTTGGGGTCCACATATAATTTTAGGAGGTGGTTGGTTTACTGGCAGTGCTAGGGGTAAAAATAGGACACTAAATTTTTTTGGTAATGCAGAACCCACGTGTAGTCATTTTTCAGTGTTTTAAAATTTTTGGACATATTTCAAAAGAACAAAATTTAGCATACCGTAGAAATCTCTCTACATACTCCATTGAAATCTTAACAACTAAGTAAGAGAAAGGTAGAAAATGAGAAAACTTTTCTATCTTTCCTAGTTAGTTGTCAAAATTTTAATGATAGTATGCAGAGATCCCTACATACCGGTATACAAGTAAATTTTTTTCCATTTCAAAATCGGTCTCAATATTTTGCCATCCATACAAATTTCTCCGATCCATGACCCTCCCCACACAGCTCCTTTAATTTAAAGGTTTAGGTCTCTTTTCCCAAAAATCCAAGTACCAACATTTTGCCAAAAATTTAAAACGTGCAATTTTTTTTAAAAGAAGGACGAATACGTACACTGCCTTATCCACATACCTACCTGCAATCCGATTCCCACCATACAAATCGATTCCCTCTATCTTCCGAATCGACTTATCTTATCAGATAATAAATAAGAGGGAAAACCCAATTTTGACTCCGATATAAATAAGTGATATAATTTTCTTTTTTAAAAAATAAGTATTATAATTTTTATCTTCATTTCAATTTTCGTTAATTTATCCATTAATTTTAAAAAAAATATATAAAAAAACCTCATCAACTCACTAATTTCAATAAAATAAAATTTTGCATAATTATAATTTATAATCAATGCACAAATTAACCATGGAGTAACGTTGTTAAAATTCATAAATTTAATAAAAAAAAAATTGACTCTAATGTCGTATTTCTCTAAAATTTTATCAATTTCATATCGTACTTATTATTTATAATTCATTAATTGCATAAGATAATTTTTTTTATAAAGATATTTTCGAACGAGAACTTATCAGAAAGTTATAACACTTATCTAAATTTGAAGTACTATTTGATGAAATTGAAAATTTTGAGTAAAAATTGATACAACTTGACAAGCTTAACAATCAAAATTTGATTTTTTTTTTGGCTAAATTATAAAAACTACCCCTCAACCATGGGGTTTGTTTAAAAAATGTCTCTCAACTTTAAAAAGTTTAAAAAATACTCCTAAATCTTAAAAAATGTTAAAAAATACCCTTGCCGTTAATTTTTGGAGGGAAACTGTTAAAGTTTCAGTTTCATTAATACCTTTGAACTTTCAAAAAAATTTAAAAAATACCCTTATTGGAAAATGATTTTTTTTTTCCTTTTCTTCTCTCTCGGTCAATTATTTCTCCATGAAAATTAATAAGATGAAGTCTTACTTATTTATCATGTATTCATAGACTATGAGCTTTTCTTCTCTTTCAACACATCATCCCAATAACTTGACTAAATTTTTGTGTTGAAACTTCAAGATAACTTTTGTTTTCGTTCTTAAAATTCTACATGTGCTTGACTTTATTTTGTTGATAGCTTTTTCAATATTATTTATATATTTCCTTATCAACCACCACCCATTAGCTTTCACTATATTCATTTTACGAAAAATAAATGAAACTATTGTTGTATGGTGGTTATAACACTTCTTAAATATTAATAAGAAGAAAATCATATATAAAACTTTTGATTAATTAATCTTGTATACTGAACCAAACCTGCATTCTTATTTCTTCTTCTTGTCACTAACATACACAAATAGAGAGAGCAAAAAGAATATATATATATATATATATATATATATATTTCTCCCACTTATTTTCATTACACTTTCTAAAAGAGAAAACTTGATTTCAAATTATAATTTCATTTGGTGTTGTGTTGCACATAACCTTTGTAAGGAAAGTTTTGCTTTTTTTTTTTTTTTTAATCTCTCATTTAAAAAATATTTTCAAAACTGTGTACAAATTTGAAAACAACCCGATCAAATTTTGTTGTCAAAAGAAAAAAAAAAAACCAATCAAATTTATTGTTTTTTTATTTAAAAAAAATCTCCCTTGGTTAGGTAACACTTATGTATATGAATCATGAATGTGTTTCCTCAGATTAGATGGAATCCAAGCACGCTCAATTTCCACTATCCAGAATTTTGGGTTAAGTGTGTGACCATGGCTCCGACGTCCATGAAGCCTTATGTTCCTACGCTCCGCCGCATATCGGAGTGCTTTGTGAAACCAGAAATGGAATGCCAGCAGCCCTATTATTTAACCCCTACGGATCTGATCATGCTTTCTATTCACTATTCCAAGAGAGGTCTTCTCTTCCACAAACCTCCCGAGGGACACTCTTTTATGCCCACTCTTCTTCGTCGCCTCAAAACCTCCCTCTCTACGACTTTGCTTCTTTTCTACCCACTTGTCGGCCGCCTTGCCACCATTACAAATGAGCATGAGCATAGGCCTTCCATCTCTATTTATGTCGACTGCGTCAACAGCCCCGGAGCCAAGTTCATCCACGCAGCTCTCGACGCCACAATCTCTGATATTCTATCGCCTCTTTACGTGCCTTCGGTGGTCCAATCTTTCTTTGACTTTGACCACCACAAGGCTATCAGCTATGACGGCCACACCTTGCCCTTGCTATCCATTCAGGTAACCGAATTGTTGGACGGAGTTTTCATCGGCTGTTCCTTCAACCATGCTGTTGGCGACGGAACCTCCTTCTGGAATTTTTTCAACGTGTGGTCTGAAATTTTTCAATCACCAGGGCCGGATGGGGACGCTATTATTTCAGTTTCACAGCCGCCAGTTCTGAAGCGGTGGTTTCCTGATGGGTGTGGTCCAATTATCACTCTCCCCTTCACCCACCCAGATCAGTTTATAAGTAGAAGTACACTTGTAGCACCTGAAACGAGGGCGAGATTTTTCCACTTTTCAGCAGAATCCATTGCAAAACTCAAGGCAAAAGCCAACGCAGAATGCGGCGCCACAGAAATCTCCTCCTTCCAATCGTTGACTGCACTTGTATGGCGATCCATAACACGAGCTCGTCGCATACCAAAGGATCAGCACACGACTTGCATGTTGGCGGCGAACAACAGAGCAAGATTAGAACCGCCCTTATCCAAAAACTACTTCGGATGCGTAGCTTCAATACTGAAAGCGGATGCAAAGGCAGGGGAGTTGCTTGAAAAAGGCCTTGGTTGGGCGGCGCGGAAGTTGCACGATGCTGTGTTGAACAACACAAACGAAAAGATAAGAGAGTCACTCCATCAATGGCTGCAATCTCCTTATACTTATCAATATGGTCGATTTTTTGATCCGAATAGTGTGATGATGGCGAGCTCGCCAAGGTTCAACATGTATGGGAATGAGTTTGGGATGGGAAAGCCGGTGGCTATACGAGGTGGCCATGCAAGTATGGTTGATGGCAGAGTGTGTGCATGTCCAGGATACGAAGGAGGAGGAAGCGTTGATTTAGAGTTTTTTCTTCTCCCACAAAATATGGCCAATTTAGACTCAGATTTGGAGTTCATGGATGCTGTCTCTTCTTCGCCTTACCTGTGATGAATCATGCTTCATGAGGCTCTCTATATCATATTACATAACTGATCGCACACATAATCAGCTATTTTTCTCCATAATTTTTAGTTAGTTTTCACAAGTTTTATGTACTTTAATATTTATTTGGTAGGAAATTGATTATTGAAGCTAATTAGAGAAATTGGAGTGAGAACCAAACTTGAAGACGTGGAGATCGTGACGGGGACGTGTTGATTTCGACGTTTTCAAGACTTTTCCTTCATTTTCCTTATCTTTAGTTAGATTTTATGGTTTTATCATGTTTAGCTTATATCGTAATGCCATGTGTATGAGTAGCTAAACATGTTTCTTAGGGATTGATGTAGTCGTTTACGTTTATGGATTAATTTATGGGATGTTTTGTGCAATTGTCTTATGTATGCAATCATGTTTGAATGCTTTCAATTAATTGGTCATTAGTTAGATGATCTAAGTGTTGAATCTTGCTCGAAAGAGGGGGTTTAACATAGACTTATTTAAGATTGCATAACTAAAGTAGAAATTCTAACCTCGTGACAGAATTTAGAATAGCTTTAGAATTGGTCAAAATTAGAACTAAAAGTCTAGATAGGGATATCAAAGTTAATTTATATACATGAGAATCAATTATGCTCGGGAGGGATACTTGTGATAAAAGGTTTTTAGGCTCATAAAATAAATGCCCGCTATATTTGCAACCGGCCCTAAAACTAACCTCTGCACAAGGCTACCTTCTTCTTCCTCCCCATAACTCCGGCCATGAAACCCAGTAATCATCCTCCACTCCGAAAAATCTCCCAGTGCTTCGTCAAACCAGAACGTGTTCCCCAAGAATCGAAGCATCCCTATTATTTGAGTCCTTGGGATCTCGCCATGCTTTCTTTTCACTATATCCAGACTGGTCTCCTCTTCCACAAACCTTCCTATCATGAAGACCGTTTTATGATCAGTCTTCTTCGCCGCCTCAAAAACTCGGACTAACTAGGAGTGTAGAGTTGTTTTTTAAAAAAATCAGATGAAAAAAGTGGGTTTAGAAACTATTTAGAAAAAACATGTGATTCTGAACCCACTTCTTTCATCTGATTTTTTTTAAAACACCTCTATATTTCTGGTTAATCCCAAAAACTCCCTCTCTGCCGCTCTCTTCCATTTCTACCCACTTTCCGGCCGCGCCTTGCTACCGACACAAATGAGCATCAAGCTTCCATCTTCATTTATGTTGACTGTGTTAACAGCCCCGGAGCCAAGTTCATCCATGCGGCTCTTGACATCACAATCTCCGATATTCTGTCGCCGATCGCATGTGCCTTTAGTCGTTCAATCTCTCTTTGACCTCAACAAAGCCGTCAACTACGATGGGCATACCATGCCTTTGATATCCATTCAGGTAACTGAATTACTGGACGGTGTCTTCGTCGGCTGTTCCTTCAACCATTCTATTGGTGATGGAACTTCTTGTTGGAATTTCTTCAATATGTGGTCCGAGATTTTGGAATCAACCCCGTCTGATGGGGATGATATTGTTTCAATTTCACGACCACCCATTTTGAAGCGGTGGTTTCCTGATGGGTGTGGTCCAGTAATCAATCTCCCCTTCACCCATCCAGATCAATTTATAACCCGATTCGAAGCACCCGAATTGAGGGGAGAGAGTTTTCCACTTTTCAGCAGAATCAATCGCAAATCTGAAAGCAAAAGCCAATGCAGAGTGCGAAACCAAAGAGATCTCCTCCTTTCAGTCACTGGCTGCACTTGTATGGCGAGCCATAACAAGAGCCCGTCGCCTGCGGAAGGATGAAAGCTGCAATTGCATGATGGCGACGAATAAGAGAGGAAGACTAGAACCACCCTTAGCCGAAGACTACTTCTGCAATGTGGTTACAATACTGAAAGCGGACGCAAAAGCAGGGGAATTGCTTGAAAGAGGGCTGGGTTGGGCTGCGTGGAAATTGCACGAAACTGTGGCGAACAACACAAACGAAAAGTTGAGAGACTCCCTGGAGGAGTGGGTGTGTAAGGTCTGCAGAGAATGAGAGAGAGAATTTTCTGTATAATGCTCAGTATGTTGAGACTGAGGAGCCTGCCTTGTATTAATAACCGTAGAGACAACACGTGGACGGTAGAAATAGGAGAAAAATAATACTCAATACAAGAGAAAGGAAAAATAGGAAAATACAAATGAATACATAAGGGATTATACTAATAATCTGCTAATATCCCCCCTCAAGCTAACAGGGATGAGAAACTACTGTAAGCTTGGATCTAAGATTGATGAACCGTGGAGATGGTAACGCCTTGGTCATTATGTCTGCAAGCTGATCTTCAGAGGGGACGAAACGAACAATTAACTGTTTTCGAGCCACCTTTTCTCTGATGAAGTGATGATCCACTTCAATGTGTTTCGTTCGCTGATGCATTACGGGATTTGTCGCCATATAGGTGGCGCTAACGTTATCACACAGAAGCAAGGGAGAAGAAGATTCATTTCCAAGCTCCTTGAGCACCGATTGCACCCACGATATTTCAGCTGCAGCATTAGATATACCCCTGTATTCGGATTCAGCACTTGAGCGGGAGACAACCTTCTGTTTGGAGGAGTTCCAAGACACAAGGTTGGAGCCAACAAAGGTGCAGAAACCACTAGTGCTTCTTCTGTCATCCGGGCAACTTGCCCAATCTGCGTCTGTGTAACAAGTGATAGAAGAGGAAGAACTAGGGGTGATAGCAAGACCAAGGTGAGAAGTACCTTTTAAGTAACGTATAAGCCTCTTAACTGCTTGCAAATGTGAGGACGTGGGGGCATGAAGAAACTGACACAACCGATTCATTGAGTAGCTGATGTCCGGGCGTGTGAGTGTACAATATTGTAGGGCTCCCACGAGGCTTCGGTACTCCAAAGGGGATTCAAGAAGTTCACCGTCATGTAAAGATATTGGGGATCCAGCAACCATAGGAGAGGCAGTCAGCTTACTCGAAGACAGATTTGCACGATCAACCAAGTCACGAATATACTTCTGTTGAGAAAGAAGTATCCCCTTTCCTGAACGGATAGCCTGAATGCCGAGGAAGAAAGAGAGGTCTCCCATGTCTTTAAGAGAGAACTGGGCATGAAGATTAGAAACATAAAACTGAATTGAAGAAACATCATTACCCGTTACCAAAATATCATCAACATATATCAAAAATATCACAATAACAGAGGCAGTACGAAGAATAAACATAGAAGTATCGGCACGAGAAGCTTGAAAACCCCAACTTAATAGACACGAGCTCAATTTTGAAAACCATGCCTGAGGACTTTGCTTCAAACCATAAAGAGACTTATGCAACCGAAGAGCATGGTTAGGGAATTCAGAGCTCACAAAACCCGGTGGTTGGCGCATAAAAACTTCTTCATGAAGATCACCGTGCAAAAATGCATTATGCACATCAAGCCGACGGATCGACCAACCAGAAGAAACGGCTAAGGATAAAACAATGCGAATTGTTGCAGGCTTTACTACGGGGCTAAAAGTCTCGAAATAATCTATGCCAAAAGCCTGATTATACCCCTGAGCTACAAGTCTTGCCTTATAGCGGTCGACCTCACCAAATTGATTGAGCTTAACCCTGAACACCCACTTACAGCCAATGATCTTCCTATCAACAGGCATCGGAACCAAAGACCAGGTGGCATTTCGAAGTAAAGCATCATATTCGGCAACCATAGCTTCCTTCCATTTTGGATCTTGAAGAGCTAGCTTATGATTCTTCGGTTCAAAGACAATTGAAGGAGAAACAGAAGAAGAGACCAACCAAGCTCGTGGTTTGAAGATGCTGTTGATATGCCTTGAATCTGATATGAAGCGCTCCGAACGACCCAGTAGGGTTAAGAGTGGTGCCATATATAAACCCTCTTAACCTATTCTTTGCCCTAATCTCTCTGTATTCTGAATACTCCTCACATAATAAGATCGTTCTCTCCCTCTGCCCGTGGACGTAGCTAACACACCGTTAGTGAACCACGTATATCTGTGTGTTGTCTTTCTTCGCCCTTTCGTTCTTGTTACGTTGTTACTGTTTTCGTCATAACAAGTGGTATCAGAGCCTCGGTTTCGTGTTTTTCCGCAACAGTTTTTCAGCGTACAAGGATGTCAACTATGAACGTGAAGATCGAAAAATTCACCGGGAGGAACAGTTTTGGTCTGTGGCAGATCAAGATGCGATCTCTGCTAAAGCAGCAGGGATTATGGGCGCCGCTGTCTGGTACGAAGAAGGCGGATGCTGATGAAGAAGAATGGAAAACCTTGGAGGAGAAGGCCCATTCCACGATTATGTTATGTCTGGCCGATGACGTCATCATCGAGGTCGCGAATGTGGATACTTCCGCCGGGCTCTGGTTTAAGCTCGAGAGCCTCTACATGACGAAGTCTTTGACTAAGAAGTTGCTCTTGAAGCAACGTCTGTTCAGTTTGCGAATGCAGGAAGGTACGCCCCTTAGAGATCACATAGACCAGTTGAACTCTATTCTGTTAGATCTACGTAATCTTGAGGTTAAGGTAGATGATGAGGATGCTGCTTTGATTCTGTTAGTATCTTTGCCGTTGTCGTATGAGAATTTTGTAGATTCTTTTATTAGTGGTAAAGATAAATTGTCTCTAGAAGAAGTAAAATCTGCCCTTCTAACTAGAGAAGTCCGTCATAAAGTAGCAAGTTCGGTTACAGAAAATCATGCATCTTGGTTGGTTGCTTCGAGTAGTAAGGGACATAGGAAATCTGGTAAAAAGAAGTCTAATGGTAAGATTTCGAAGCCTAATGAAGCTAATCCTAGAGCGAATGACATCTGTAATTACTGTAAAGAAAAGGGGCATTGGAAATATGACTGTAAAAGGAAGGGTAATATGTATAAAAAGAAGGAAGGTTCTGCCGCTGTGGCAGAAGCTAATACTGATTCAGATGATGACTTAGCCCTAGCTGTAAATGAAGAACCGTGTCTTAAAGATCTGTGGGTTTTTTATTCTGGGGCGTCGTATCATATGTGTCCAAATAGAGAGTGGTTTTCGACTTATCAGCAGGTAGATGGTGGTAATGTCACTATGGCTAACAACGCTGTCTGTAAGGTAGTTGGGATAGGCTCAGTCAGGATACGGACACATGATGGTTTTTTCTGCACTTTGGATGAGGTTAGACATGTTCCACTAATGACCAAGAGTCTGATATCTTTGAGTGTTTTAGACAGTAAGGGTTTCAGTTTCAGAGGTGAAGGTGGAGTTACTCATGTCTGTAAGGGTTCCAAGGTGGTTCTGAAAGGTGTCAAGCGTGGAACTCTGTATTATCTGGCAGGTTCTACGCTGACTGGTTTTGCTGCTGTTGCATCCTCTACAGTTCGCAGAGATGATATGACTAAGCTGTGGCATATGAGACTTGGTCATATGAGTGAAAGAGGGATGCAAATTTTGTCAAAGAGAGATCTTCTTTGTGGACACAAGGTGCAGGATCTGGGATTTTGTGAGCATTGTGTGTTTGGAAAGCTTCATCGCAATAAGTTTCCAAAGGGTGTTCACAGTACGAAGGGAACACTTGATTATGTTCACTCTGATTGTTGGGGTCTTTCTCAAGTTGAATCTATTGGAGGTAGTAGATATTTTCTGTCTATCATTGATGACTACTCAAGAATGACTTGGGTTTTTATGATGAAGCACAAAAGTGAAGCCTTCAAGAATTTCAAGCAGTGGAAGACCTTAGTAGAAAATCAAACTGGGAAGAAGATCAAAAGACTACGAACTGATAATGGTCTGGAATTCTGTGGGTCTGAGTTCAATGAGTTTTGCAAGAATGAGGGGATTGCCCGTCATCGCACCGTTAGAGATACGCCACAACAAAACGGGGTGGCAGAACGAATGAATCAGACACTTCTTGAGAGAGCAAGATGCATGCTTTCTAATGCTGGGTTACCTAGAAGGTTTTGGGCAGAAGCAGTAAGCACAGCGTGTTATTTGATTAACCGAGGACCTCATACAGGTATTGATTGCAAAACACCTTATGAGGTGTGGTCTGGTAAGCCTGCAGATTACTCTTTGCTGAGAGTTTTTGGTTGTTCAGTTTATTATCATGTGAATGAGGGTAAATTAGAACCTAGAGCTAAAAGAGGTATATTTGTGGGATTTGGTGATGGGGTCAAAGGTTATAGGATCTGGTCACCTTCTGAAAATAGAGTTATACTTAGTAGAAATGTTGTGTTTGATGAAAATTCTATGTTTAACTCTGTTGTGAAGCCCGCTGTTGCAGAAGAAAGTAGTGATGTTGATAAACAGGTGGAGCTGCAATTCACCTCTGGTCAGGATGAATTACAACACCAAGGTGGAGAAGATCAACATGCTGCTATAGAAACTGCTATAGAAACTGATGTGCCAGTTGTTGATACAGGTACAAGAATAGATGAGCCAGAGTTCTAGTTCAGAAACAGCACGTCAGCCAAGTATAGCTCTTGATAGAGCTAGGAGAGTTGGCATTCGACCCCCACAGAGGTATGGTTTTGAGGATATGATTGCTTATGCACTACAGGTTGCTAAAGAGGTGGATCCCCATGAGTCGTCCACCTATAGAGAAGCTGTTTCGAGTAATGAGTCTGCTCAATGGCTTGCTGCAATGGGAGATGAGATTGAGTCACTTGACAAAAATCAGACTTGGGAGCTAGTCAGACGACCTAAGGAAAGAAAGATTGTTACTTGCAAATGTGTCTTTAAGAAAAAGGAAGGAATCTCACTTACAGAGGGTATTAAGTTTAAAGCTCGAGTTGTTGCAAGAGGGTTTACACAGAGAGAAGGAGTTGACTACAATGAAATATTTTCACCAGTGGTTAGACATACTTCCATCAGGGTGCTTCTAGCCATGGTTGCACATCAGAATTTAGAACTTGAGCAACTAGATGTGAAGACAGCTTTCTTACATGGAGAGTTGGAAGAGGAGATTTATATGACCCAACCAGAGGGGTTTCAATGTCCTGGTAAGGAAGACTATGTTTGCAAGTTGAAGAAGTCTTTATATGGGCTCAAGCAGTCTCCACGACAGTGGTATAAGAGGTTTGACAGTTATATGATTGAGTTAGGCTACAACAGAAGTCCGTATGATTGTTGTGTGTATCACAACGAGCTTGGTGATGGACTGAAGATTTATCTGGTTCTGTATGTAGATGACATGTTGATAGCTGCTAAGTCCAAGTCTGATATTATGAAGTTGAAAGACCTTCTCAATGCTGAATTTGAGATGAAAGATTTGGGTGCTGCTCAGAAAATTTTGGGTATGGAGATTTATAGGGAAAGAGATAAAAATAAGCTTTTCTTGTCACAGAAAGGATATATTCAGAAGATATTGTCCAGGTTTGGGATGTCTTCAGCTAAGCCTATAGATACTCCTAGTGCTGCAAGTGTTCGTTTGTCTTCTGTACTTGCATCACAATCTGAAGCTGAGAAGGAATACATGTCTCGAGTCCCATATGCTAGTGCAGTAGGAAGTTTGATGTATGCTATGGTATGCACTAGGCCTGATCTTGCACATGCTGTGAGTGTTGTCAGTAGGTTCATGGGGCAACCTAGAAAGGAACATTGGCAAGCTGTGAAGAGGATTTTTCGTTACCTTAGAGGTACATCTGATATAGGTCTCGTTTATGGAAGTGATACATAATGTTTAGTGACTGGTTATTCTGATTCTTACTATGCTGGGGATGTTGACAGTAGAAGGTCCATGACTGGTTATGTGTTTACCCTTGGTGGTTCTGTTGTTAGTTGGAAGGCAACCCTACAGCCTACAGTTACTTTGTCTACTACTAAGGCTGAGTATATGGCACTAACAGAAGCTGCTAAAGAAGCAATATGGTTGAAAGGACTAGTTGGTGACCTTGGTCTTCATCATGATCAGGCTGTTGTATATTGTGATAGTTTGAGTGCAATATGCTTAGCCAAGGATCAAGTTCATCATGAGAGGACTAAACATATAGATGTTAGATATCATTTCCTGAGAGATGAGAAGAGGATTAAGGTGATGAAAGTTGGGACAGCTGATAACCCCGCTGATATGTTCACCAAGGCAGTCCCAAGTGGCAAGTTCCAACATTGTTTGGACTTGCTAAATGTTCTGAATTGCTAAGTGGTCCCTATGGGACCTTATGAAGCAGAGGGAGAATCTGGTGACTTTTTTAAGTTGCATCTGGTACTTTTCTTTGGGTACATCTGGTTCATCTGTTATGTGTGAGAGAGTTCAAGTCAAGGTGGAGATTTGTTGATATGCCTTGAATCTGATATGAAGCGCTCCGAACGACCCAGTAGGGTTAAGAGTGGTGCCATATATAAACCCTCTTAACCTATTCTTTGCCCTAATCTCTATGTATTCTGAATACTCCTCACATAATAAGATCGTTCTCTCCCTCTGCCCGTGGACGTAGCTAACACACCGTTAGTGAACCACGTATATCTGTGTGTTGTTTTTGTCGCCCTTTCGTTCTTGTTACGTTGTTACTGTTTTCGTCATAACAGATGCCGTCCTTTGATCGGGTAATCATGGGATGGATATTACCGTCCGAAGCAGATGTTTGGGGAGCAGTGGGAAGAGGAAGGGAAGATGAAATAGGGATATCAGTAGAAGGAGAAACGGTGGATGTTGGTGGAGGGGGACTAGAAGGAGAAATAGGGAGTACATCTGTTGAAGAGGGGGATTGGGAGTCTAAGGGAGAGGAAAAACATGGCGAAGGTGGGGTAAGTGTGGGGAGGGTGGTAGGAGGGTGGTAGGAGGAGCAGGAATAGGAGCTAAAGATGATTGAGCAGGAGACGATGGCAACGGAACAGGGGAATTGGGACTGGCCGAGGGAGGGTAAGATGGAAACGCCAGAAGAGAGCCAAGAGGGTACATGTAGTCAACATGAGATTGCTTAACAGATAGAGGGTGAGTAGGAGAAGGACGCTGAAAAGGAAAAGAGTCTTCATTAAACATAACGTGACGCGATATGTATATTTTACCCGAAGAGAGGTCAAGACACAGATAGCCTTTATGAGAGTTACTATTGAAGGGAATAAAAGTCCCCACGCAGCGGAAGCGCATCGATTGGACCTTACGCCGTATATTAATTAACATTAAAAACCGTTACGAAAACTCAAACAAAACTTTAAACTAACTTTAAAGCCGCTGTAAAATCGGTTTAAACATGCTAAAATAAATCTAAATTTATTTTTAAAACTTTTCTAAAGAAAAGAGGAGTAACCGTTACAAACCTCCGTTGTAGACTTGACCGTTCTTCGCCAACGAAGCTCCACGAACGAAAACGCAGCAGCCGCTTCAAGGTATTCTTCGCTGGAAATTCTTCTTTGATTGACACAATAACCACAGAGGTTACACCGGTATGTCTCTAAGTCTAGGAGGCCAAAGACTTGTGGGAGTCTTTCTCTAAGAGGGAGGCTAGAGAGAATTCTAGGTCTTGTCTTTCAAGAGTGTCAAGTCTCATGACCAATTAGGTCTAGTGTTCTATTTATAGAAGAGAGGCCATGAATAAAATATTCAATTAAATCAATCTTTTCCAAAATTGATTCAATCTTTATTCCTTAATTAATCAATCATGATCAATCAATTCCCAATTGATTAATCTTTTCCATAAATGACTAATTTCTTCCATAAGTAATTAGATCATTCCCATAAATGATTAATCACTTCCTTAAGTGATTATTTATTTACATAATTGATTAATTCGTGGTTAATGAATTCTTTAATTAATTAACCACCAATTAAATATCACATATTTAATTTTCGGCCTTGAATTAATTAATTTTGCCCAAACACTTTTAGGACTTAAATTAATTAATTCTTTTCAATCTTCCATAAATTTATATTTGAACTTTTCAAATATTAATTTCTCTCATAATAATATATCAATATATATTATATTTATTTCCCTTAGTAAATTGAACATCTTCAATTTAATTACTTAGTTGCCTCAAATTACTTTACGAGCTACCAGTGGGACCTTATGGACCTGCAGATCAGAAGCTCCAACGATATGAGATTAATTGGTTAAACTCATTAACCACAATAATCAATATTCGTTAACTGTGTGTACATTCCACTATAGACTCACAGTTGCACTCTTCTCACTGCAGACATATTTTCTGTGTCCACGGAACTTAGACCAATATCGACTAGTTAGTCCTTCACGAGTGTCCGTAACACCAGCTGGGTCAAATTACCGTTTTACCCCTGGGTCACCTCTATTTCCTTAAGTACCAATTCTCCTCTAATGAACAATCTGTTTATGGTCCAACCATTAAACAGAAAACCCTCTCGTGCCATTGAGAGGGTAGGGCCCTTTGTTCAAGACTCGGAGTAATCACTTAAGGGAACACTCATCTGCTTCCCTAAAGTCGGGAAGGAGTGAATTCCATCTTGCACGATTATGTTCCCAGCTCCCCATTCGATCTTGTCCCCAAAGTGGTAGGCTTATTGAGTCGGCGTATTGGCCACTCTCACCCATACAAATCAAAGGACAGTCTCTCATGAGCAGGAGTCCATAATCAACTCAGGATTAAGACTAAGCTGTCTCGGTCGTCCTAGTGAAATAGAAAACCAACTAGTTAACGGTGTTATAACTAATGGTTACTATTTCGCGGTCCGGTCTTATGCAAACTCATTGCATAGGATACCCCCACTCGCATGTCTCCTACACGAACGCGTTGGATCGCAGCGTTTGTATCAAATACAAAGTGGGCCGTATCCATAGTGTCACCAGGATAAGGCACCCAGTCTTATCCCTATACTATAGACCCTTTAGGCTGTTTCTTGAACAATGATCCCATATGTCGCTACATATAGTTCAAGACTAATATTACAGCCTTGGATGTCTAGTTTATTGGATTAGGGTTATTATTAGGCAAAAACATATATAAAATAATTAATGGAAAATATATCAATATTATTTCATTAATATCCGGTCAACGGTTACATTCACTATCTACGAGTTTTAGGGCATAAAACCCAACAACTATATCCTAAAAACACACATTCTTTGGATCGGAACTGAAGTTTGTTATCATTATAAGGCCGAATATGTGGGAAACACGAACATCCGAAAACTTTTAGTAGGTTATACTCAGGTTGTTTATTAAACAACATGAAATAAGGGGAATTATGATTAAGGACCAAGGTAGGAAGACGATTGATTAAAAAAACAGCGGTCTGAAAAGCATAAGACCAGAAGTTTTGGGGAACTGAAGAATGAGCTAAGAGAGACAAACCAACCTCTACTACATGGCGGTTCTTTCGTTCTACACGGCCATTTTGCTGCGGGGTGTATGGACAGGTAATTCTATGAAGTATACCATGAGCAGACAAAGTGGAATAAAGAGGTTTGAACTCAGTCCCACCGTCAGTTTGTAAAGCCTTAATGGTTGTGTTGAATTGATTTTCTACCATGGCCTTAAATTTAAGAAATAGGGGAACAACGTCTAATTTTGTTTGCAATAGATAGAGCCATGTAAAGCGAGTACAATCATCAATGAACAATAAAAAATAGCGTGCACCATTGATAGATTGAACAGGGGCAGGGCCTCAAAGATCAGAGTACACAAGATCAAAAGGAAGACTAGAACGAAACTTTGAAAGTTGAAATGGTAATCTGTGACTTTTGGCCACTTGACAGGATGAACAAAATTGATTACCAGGATTTTTAATCGAAAAATTACAGGTCTTAAGCACTTGATTAACTATAGGATACGCCGGATGGCCTAGGTGATAATGCCACTTAGAAGCATCCTGCACAGCAGAAAATAACGCCATGGATTTAGAAGACATTGGGGGTGAATGCAGAGAAGGAACAGAGAGCTTGTATAGTCCGCCATCAAGATTACCCCGAAGCAGAATTGTCCTGTTGAGTATATCCTTCACAAGAAAATAAGAGGAATGAAACTCGACAAAGACCTGATTATCTCTACACAGTTGCGCAATACTAATTAGATTACGCGAGAGATGAGGGGCATGTAAAACAGTGGATAGTTTCAACGGTTTAGAGAACTCAGAAGAAGACAATATAGTTGAACCAATATGACTGACAGGGAGAGACTTACCGTTGCCAACGACTACCTGCTCATTACCAGAATAAGAGGATGGCTGCTGAATGTTGGATATATCTGGGGTCATATGATAAGTGGCCCCTGAGTCCATGAACCAGGATTCATCCGGATGGGTTGGCTGAGACAAGTCAAGCTGGGCAGCGGGTACAGAGATTTGGGTGGGAGTTTGGGAGACTTGAGTGAGCATGGCCTGAGGGGGAGTAGTGGAGGAAGCGTGGTACAAAGGGTTGTGGCGATTGTAACACACGAGGGCAGTATGACCCATTTTTCCGCATATTTGGCATTGAGGACGTGAAGAGTTTGTGGACGGCCAGCGAGGAGGGCGAGGTGAGGAACTTGGTCGACCCAACACTCCAGGACCTAGATAAGGATGTTGAACAGGAAAGGGAGAGGAAAAAGGGAAAGAAGAAGAGTTAGAGGGGCGAGGAGCAGAATATGGACGAGGATTACCTGAGGGGCGAGGATGGCGCTTCGAATTGTTCTGAGGGATGGATAGGTTGGCGAGATTGGCCTGTACAAGATTCAACTGATCAACCGACGATTGTTTCTCCAACCGAGCATCATAAGCTAGCAGTAAGCTTCTAACATCCGCCAAAGATGGTCTGTCGGTGCGATTTTGTATGGAAGTGACGAACGGATTGTACTCTGGTCCCAAACCTTCAAGGATATAGGCGAGATGGTTGCGATATGAGAGGGGCTCACCGATTGCGGAGAATTTATCAGCAATGTCCTTTATCTGAGAGAGGTATTGAGAAACTGATAGGCTGTCTTTTCGTATCTTCTGTAGTTGAGATCGGAGAGCCATGATACGAGCGGTGGAAGAGGATTCATAAACTGTGCGTAAATGCTCCCAAATTTCGTATGCAGAGGAACACCCGATGATTTCGCCAATTTTGTCTTCGGTGAGGGAGGAGTAAATCCAGCTCATTAGAATTCGGTTGAACTTCTGCCATACAAAGAACTGAGGATTCACCTGAGTTTGAGCTTGATCCAGGAATTTCGTAGGAGCAGGAGTACCGTTGATAAAGCATTCCATGTCAAAAGCGATGATGTGGTTTAGGAGTTGGTTTTTCCAAAGAAGGTAGTTCGAATCTGAAAGTTTGATATTAAGAGGTGGGGTTAGGGTAGGATATGGGGAGGTAGCTTGCTGGGGTGGAAGGAACGGCGGATGAGCATTGTAAGCTGGGAAGAACGGTAAAGAAGAAGGTGACGCCGGTGGGAAAAGAAACCCAGCCGGCCTTGTAGTCGGGTTGAAAGAGGGATTCTGATTGTGAGGATAAAATGGGGCATTAGGGTTGTGGCTACGAGGTTCTTTTGAGTTGGCTACAGCCCCACTGTTGTCACAGTATAGTGTTATGGGCACGTTCATATTCGGAACTACTTCCAAATCAGTCAAGAACTTTCTGAGCCATACTGCCTCCTTAGCTGCTTCGCAAGCTGCTACATACTCAGCCTCCATGGTTGAGTCTGCTATGCATCCTTGTTTGATGCTTCTCCACACTACTGCTCCTCCATTGAGGGTGAATACTGACCCTGATGTGGATTTCCTAGAATCCTTATCAGCTTGAAAGTCAGAATCAGTGTATCCAGTAAGAATCAAATCCTTAGCTCCGTACACAAGCATGTAGTCCCTCGTTCTCCGAAGATACTTGAGGATATTCTTAACCGCTCCCCAGTGGTCCAACCCTGGATTAGACTGATACCTACTGACTACTCCCACTGCATAACATATGTCAGGCCTAGTGCAGAGCATGGCATACATTAAGCTGCCCACAGCTGAGGCGTAGGGAATGTGTCTCATGTTCTCAACTTCTTGAGGTGTCTTAGGAGGTTGTTCCTTAGACAGGTGTACCCCATGTCTGAAGGGTAGGAGTCCCTTCTTGGAGTTTTGCATCGAATATCGAGACAACATCTTGTCAATATACGTTGCTTGAGACAGAGCTAGCGTTTTGTTCTTACGATCCCTAATGATTTGGATTCCCAGAACATATTGAGCCTCTCCCAGATCTTTCATTTGGAATTGGGCAGCTAGCCATTTCTTAATGTCAGTGAGGTATCCTACATCATTCCCAATGAGTAGGATATCGTCTACATAAAGTATTAGAAAAGCTACTTTCCTTTTGTTGACTTTCTTGTATACACAAGGCTCATCAACGTTTTGGTCAAAGCCAAAAGATTTGATTGCAGCATCAAATCTAATGTTCCATGATCTGGATGCTTGTTTCAATCCATAAATGGATCGATTTAGCTTACAAACCTTTTGTTCCTGACCTTGGGCTATGAACCCTTCGGGTTGAGACATAAAGATATTATCCTCAAGATTACCATTCAGAAAGGCAGTCTTGACGTCCATTTGCCATATTTCATAGTCATAATATGTGGCAATGGATAAAAGAATTCTTATGGACTTTAACATGGCTACAGGAGAAAAGGTTTCCTCATAGTCAACCCCCTCCTTTTGGGTATAACCCTTTGCCACTAGTCTAGCTTTGAAGGTCTGTACCTTTCCAGCTGCATCTCTTTTTCTCTTATAGATCCATTTGCACCCTATGGGTTTTACCCCATATGGTAGATCTGCAAGTTCCCATACAGAATTGGAGTACATTGACTCCATTTCCAGGTTCATGGCTTTGACCCATTCATCCTTATCTTTGTCATTCATTGCCTGTCGATAGGACAATGGATCCTCAATGCCATCATTAGGTATGACAACCTGAGTTTCTGTTAAACCCAAGTAGCGATCAGGTTGTAACACAACCCTCCCACTGCGTCGAGGCATTCCCAACGTTTGAGATGGACGGGATGGATCTGAAGAACTAGTTCCTTCATCAACCCTTGTTGAAGGTCCAACTTCATCAACAACTCTTGATGATTCTTCAGTAGCTTCTCCTAATATTATTTTGCTTCGTGGTTTATGATCTCTCATGTGGTCTTCCTCTAAGAAAGTGGCGTTTGTCGATACAATCACCTTATTTTCTTGTGGGTCGTAGAAATAACCACCTCTCGTTTCTTTAGGGTAACCAACAAATTGGCACAGTTTTGAACGAGGTTCCAGTTTCTTAGGATTCGTCACAAGCACGTGTGCTGGACAACCCCAGATGCGAAAGTGATGCAAACTAGGTTTACGCCCCTTCCATAACTCGAAAGGTGTTTCAGAAACACTTTTCGAGGGAACATTGTTCAAGATGTATACTGCAGTCTCCACTGCATACCCCCAAAACGAGCTAGGCAATTGAGCATAGCTCATCATTGATCGAACCATGTCTAACAAGGTTCTATTTCTCCTTTCTGACACACCATTCTGCTGAGGTGTACCAGGGGCTGAGAGTTGAGATTGGATTCCATGTTCTATCATATAGTCCTGGAATCTTTGATCCATATACTCCCCTCCTCGATCAGATCGAAGTACTTTGATAGATTTACCTAATAGGTTTTCAACTTCAGCCTTAAACTCCTTAAACTTTTCAAGGGCTTCAGACTTATGTCCCATTAGATATAAGTAACCATATCTTGAATAATCATCTATAAATGAGATGAAATATTCGTACCCTCCTCGAGCTTTTACATTCATTGGACCACATAGATCCGAATGTATTAACTCTAAGGGTTCTTTGGCTCTGTAACCTTTTCCAGTATAGGGTCTTTTGGTCATTTTTTCCTCGAGACAAGATTCACAAGGTGGTAGTGAATCATCTTCTAACTTGCTTAGAAGTCCATTCTTTACCAAACGACCGATCCTATCGATGTTTATATGACCAAGTCTAAGATGCCAAAGATGAGTATTGTTACTTGATGGAGAAATCTTTTGCCTTTTACTTTGAGTTTCAGCAGTTTTAAATAATTCGTGATTTAAAAGTGCTTTGTTTTCGGTTGGTCTTAAAACATACAAGTTATTTTCCAATTTTGCTGAACAAATGAGTATACCATTTTTATAAATGAACGCTTCATTCATATCAAAAGTAACTGTATACGATTGTTCAATCAAACATGAAATAGAAATCAAGTTCCTCTTAATCTTGGGAACGATTAACAAACTTTCTAAAAGCAAGAATCTATTTCTAAAAAATAACTTCGCAGCTCCCACTGCTTTAGCTGAAATGACTTCTCCAGTTCCGACCCTGAGTGTCATTTCTCCATCGTTCAACTGCCGAAAGGAACTATTTTCCTGAAAAGAAGAGCAAACATGATTAGTTGCTCCTGAATCAAGTATCCAGGTAAACTCATCATGTTCTACCAGGCATGTTTCTAAAACCAGTAAATCAAATTTACCTTCCTTTTCCTTCTTTTTCTCAGCAAGGTACTTTGGGCAGTTTCTCTTCTAATGTCCATCTACATTGCAGTGAAAACATTTGCCCTTGTCTGCCACAGCTTTGGCTTTTCCCTTGCTTTTGGCAGCAGTACTGGGAGCTTTCCCCTTGTTTCCTTTCTTCTTCTGAGTTTTCTTTGAAGAAGTGGCTACAGATTTAGTTCCAGAGGATGAACCCTTCTCGAACTTTCTTTTGGAGTGAACAACGTTTGCCTCTCCTTCTATCTGTCCCTTGTTCTTAAGAAGAGACTGATAGAGCTGTAGCTCATTAAGGAGGCTAGTCAGGTTGAATGTTATTTTATTCATCATTGCATTGCTTCGAAACTGCAGAAAACTCTTCGGAAGAGATTCTAAGATGAATGCAACCTGACTACGCTCATCTATGACCGCCCCGTTTGCCTCTGCCACGTTGAATTGGACCATCATATCCAGGACATGTTCCCGAACAGACGTGCCTTCTTTCATGCGACAGCTATAAACGTATTTGAGAGCGTCATGGTGGAGTTGGTAGGACGGTTGTCCAAACATCTCCCGGAGAGAGTTCATAATCTCCCTCGCTGTTACCATGCCCTCATGCCTTTTAGCCAAAACTTCAGATAAGCTGGCTAAGATATAGACGCGAGTCTTATCATTGGCCTTTGTCCAGCGGTCATAAGCATCCTTAACTGCCTGGGATGCATTACGAGCAGGGGTTGGAGGACAGTCCTCCGTTAAGACGAACCGCAGATCATCGACAACAAGAATCGTATTCAAGTTTGACTTCCACGTAGCATAATTTTCGCCGGTTAATTTCTCATTTTTAAGCAGAGAGACAATTGAGGAAGACATTGCTGAAATTTAAACAAACAATGACCGTATTAGTTATCTTTGTCTTAACCCATCATACAAGCAAACAATTGTACACAATCCAATCAATTTAGCAAAACAGACAATCACAGAACCCTAAAACTATTGATTTAGTTTTGCAACGACGTTTCAGAGGTTTAGAATATCAGCCACCGAAGGGTGATCAGGTATTCCTCCTTTGAAATGAGACACCTCTCAGCTAATTCTAATTCCAGAATAACTCATATTCCTATAGACATTAGCCACCGTTGTTCGGTCAAGGATTTGTTAACACTTTTAACTCATCCTCGTAAGTGTAACCCTCCCACTTTCAGATCTCAGAGGCACGCACCAACAGGCTACCGAAGGGAAAGACAACTGTTGGTGATTAGCCTAAGAGCTCCTATCCTTTTCAGGAGTTCACGATGTTCCGAATCCTATGACCAGGCCCTCCGAAGGGATGGATGCGCCAGGGCAACCTGCAGGCGGATCATAGGACTCTCACGGTGTGAACTATGGGCAGAGACCGAGGGATACGTTGACACGTGTCCCGCTCCCACTTACTCTAGACATTTTTCCCATTCACCTTGATATTGATCCATGCAAACACTTTCCGAAGGGAGGCCGCTCCTAGGGCGACTCGAAGCCGAGCATGAATCTCACGTTGTGAATATAGGGACGTAGGAGCAAAACTTGATTTAAATCTCGTTTTGTAATTTTCCTCCCACTGAAAATGTCCTAAGGTTAATATAGGGTTGTTTAACTTAGATAGTATTCGGCTAAGTCAATCTATCTAAGTCTGATCCTATTATAACGATTATGGAAAGGATTCAACTGCAATCTTTTGGGTGAATTAAACTTTTTAATAAACCCAACATTGCAAGTCAACATTACTATGGTTAATTCAACTCAATCCGGTTAGTTCCCAGGTAGGAGGTGTTCCGTAAACCGTCAACTTAAATACCCCCAGCCTTAGACAGAACTTTACCGAGAGAGTTCCCTTATAACCTCAGTAATGTAAGGTCTTTACTCTAAAGATCTAGGTGCATTAAACACTTTTAATAAACCTAGTGACATTGCATGCTAACATTCAACTATGATTAATTCAACTCCGGTATTCCAGGTCAGTTCCCAGGTAGGAGGTGTTCCGTAAACCGTCAACTTAAATACCTCCAGCCTTAGACAGAACATTACCGGTGGAGTTCCCTTATAATCATAGCAATGTTTTTCCTACTTAGTAAATTAAAACTATTTTTAATTCTAAGTAAGAAAAGATTCTAATCCTATTAGAAATCGATCTAGGTCTAATTAATTTTAAACAATTTAAAATTAATTCAATTTATCCTATGATCTTATGTTTGCATGCAAATCTTGATTATAGATTGACGGTTTCTAACCATTAATATTAAAGAACTATTTCAAATTTTAATGATTAATCCTATAATCAAGAATCTAGGGTTTAATTCATTCAACAATCTCATTCAAATTGAATAATTAAGCCACATCAATTGCATGAATAATATAACAATTATATTAATAACTATGGATGTTTCATGCTTCATGCAATTTTGATTTTCTTTTATTATAACAATTATAAGCCAATCAAGAAAATCAACCAAGCATGCTTCATTCATCACATTAAACATAACTATTTATATTTAATTTAAGTAATGACATGCTTCATGCTTTCCAATTTTTCATATAAATTAATATACACTTATATTAAGAAATATGAAAACCAATCCATGCATTTAAACATACATTATAACAATTTATAATATATAAAAAATGCATGAGCATGTTTATAACCTAAGGTGGGATTAAATAATCTATATGACATCCATAAAGCATATAAATAGCAATTGAACCGGTTAATTTTGGCCCCTAGGATAAAATAAAGCATTAAATTACATTAATTTAGCTAAATTCTATCCTAAAAAATCCATGTACAGCTCCGGAATTGGCCTAGACAGCACGAACCGCCCCGAACCACCTCGAACCGGCCTCCAAAATCACGAACCATGCCAAAAATTGACTGAACCGGACCAAATTGGTCCCAGCCCAGCCGAACTGGTCCGAACCGGACCGGCCTCGCTTGAACCGCGCCTGTTGAAACCCTAGGTCGCGCCTCCATCGTGACAGCGTCGAGACGCTGTGTAGATTAGCGTCCCGACGCTGTGCGTTTTCCATATCTGGCGCTTGCGTAATCGAGACAGCGTCGAGACGCTGTTGAGGTAGCGTCCCGACGCTGTGTGCTTTCCTTGCCGAGCGCCTTCGGTATCGAGACAGCGTCGAGACGCTGTTGAAGGAGCGTCCCGACGCTGTTGCGTCTGGAGGCAGAATCTGGGCAAAAACAGCAACGATTTCTTCGGTTTTGGCTTCGATTTCAGCGGCGATTCCTTCGATTTTCATCTCATAAAAACCTATTCTAGACCCGGACTTACATAGGACTCGATTTTACATAAAATACCCGAAACACCGGGCCTTACATGATCAAAATCACATAAAAATAAAATCTATGGCCATAAAATTAACCCAAACAGTTCAATGCAAACCGAACATACAATATGCATAAATCCCACCTATTAGAGCCTATCACAACTTTTTAAAATAATCAATAGGGACAGCGATGGCTCTGATGCCGATTGAAGGGAATAAAAGTCCCCACGCAGCGGAAGCGCATCGATTGGACCTTACGCCGTATATTAATTAACATTAAAAACCGTTACGAAAACTCAAACAAAACTTTAAACTAACTTTAAAGCCGCTGTAAAATCGGTTTAAACATGCTAAAATAAATCTAAATTTATTTTTAAAACTTTTCTAAAGAAAAGAGGAGTAACCGTTACAAACCTCCGTTGTAGACTTGACCGTTCTTCGCCAACGAAGCTCCACGAACGAAAACGCAGCAGCCGCTTCAAGGTATTCTTCGCTGGAAATTCTTCTTTGATTGACACAATAACCACAGAGGTTACACCGGTATGTCTCTAAGTCTAGGAGGCCAAAGACTTGTGGGAGTCTTTCTCTAAGAGGGAGGCTAGAGAGAATTCTAGGTCTTGTCTTTCAAGAGTGTCAAGTCTCATGACCAATTAGGTCTAGTGTTCTATTTATAGAAGAGAGGCCATGAATAAAATATTCAATTAAATCAATCTTTTCCAAAATTGATTCAATCTTTATTCCTTAATTAATCAATCATGATCAATCAATTCCCAATTGATTAATCTTTTCCATAAATGACTAATTTCTTCAATAAGTAATTAGATCATTCCCATAAATGATTAATCACTTCCTTAAGTGATTATTTATTTACATAATTGATTAATTCGTGGTTAATGAATTCTTTAATTAATTAACCACCAATTAAATATCACATATTTAATTTTCGGCCTTGAATTAATTAATTTTGCCCAAACACTTAAATTAATTAATTCTTTTCAATCTTCCATAAATTTATATTTGAACTTTTCAAATATTAATTTCTCTCATAATAATATATCAATATATATTATATTTATTTCCCTTAGTAAATTGAACATCTTCAATTTAATTACTTAGTTGCCTCAAATTACTTTACGAGCTACCAGTGGGACCTTATGGACCTGCAGATCAGAAGCTCCAACGATATGAGATTAATTGGTTAAACTCATTAACCACAATAATCAATATTCGTTAACTGTGTGTACATTCCACTATAGACTCACAGTTGCACTCTTCTCACTGCAGACATATTTTCTGTGTCCACGGAACTTAGACCAATATCGACTAGTTAGTCCTTCACGAGTGTCCGTAACACCAGCTGGGTCAAATTACCGTTTTACCCCTGGGTCACCTCTATTTCCTTAAGTACCAATTCTCCTCTAATGAACAATCTGTTTATGGTCCAACCATTAAACAGAAAACCCTCTCGTGCCATTGAGAGGGTAGGGCCCTTTGTTCAAGACTCGGAGTAATCACTTAAGGGAACACTCATCTGCTTCCCTAAAGTCGGGAAGGAGTGAATTCCATCTTGCACGATTATGTTCCCAGCTCCCCATTCGATCTTGTCCCCAAAGTGGTAGGCTTATTGAGTCGGCGTATTGGCCACTCTCACCCATACAAATCAAAGGACAGTCTCTCATGAGCAGGAGTCCATAATCAACTCAGGATTAAGACTAAGCTGTCTCGGTCGTCCTAGTGAAATAGAAAACCAACTAGTTAACGGTGTTATAACTAATGGTTACTATTTCGCGGTCCGGTCTTATGCAAACTCATTGCATAGGATACCCCCACTCGCATGTCTCCTACACGAACGCGTTGGATCGCAGCGTTTGTATCAAATACAAAGTGGGCCGTATCCATAGTGTCACCAGGATAAGGCACCCAGTCTTATCCCTATACTATAGACCCTTTAGGCTGTTTCTTGAACAATGATCCCATATGTCGCTACATATAGTTCAAGACTAATATTACAGCCTTGGATGTCTAGTTTATTGGATTAGGGTTATTATTAGGCAAAGACATATATAAAATAATTAATGGAAAATATATCAATATTATTTCATTAATATCCGGTCAACGGTTACATTCACTATCTACGAGTTTTAGGGCATAAAACCCAACAACTATATCCTAAAAACACACATTCTTTGGATCGGAACTGAAGTTTGTTATCATTATAAGGCCGAATATGTGGGAAACACGAACATCCGAAAACTTTTAGTAGGTTATACTCAGGTTGTTTATTAAACAACATGAAATAAGGGGAATTATGATTAAGGACCAAGGTAGGAAGACGATTGATTAAAAAAACAGCGGTCTGAAAAGCATAAGACCAGAAGTTTTGGGGAACTGAAGAATGAGCTAAGAGAGACAAACCAACCTCTACTACATGGCGGTTCTTTCGTTCTACACGGCCATTTTGCTGCGGGGTGTATGGACAGGTAATTCTATGAAGTATACCATGAGCAGACAAAGTGGAATAAAGAGGTTTGAACTCAGTCCCACCGTCAGTTTGTAAAGCCTTAATGGTTGTGTTGAATTGATTTTCTACCATGGCCTTAAATTTAAGAAATAGGGGAACAACGTCTAATTTTGTTTGCAATAGATAGAGCCATGTAAAGCGAGTACAATCATCAATGAACAATAAAAAATAGCGTGCACCATTGATAGATTGAACAGGGGCAGGGCCTCAAAGATCAGAGTACACAAGATCAAAAGGAAGACTAGAACGAAACTTTGAAAGTTGAAATGGTAATCTGTGACTTTTGGCCACTTGACAGGATGAACAAAATTGATTACCAGGATTTTTAATCGAAAAATTACAGGTCTTAAGCACTTGATTAACTATAGGATACGCCGGATGGCCTAGGTGATAATGCCACTTAGAAGCATCCTGCACAGCAGAAAATAACGCCATGGATTTAGAAGACATTGGGGGTGAATGCAGAGAAGGAACAGAGAGCTTGTATAGTCCGCCATCAAGATTACCCCGAAGCAGAATTGTCCTGTTGAGTATATCCTTCACAAGAAAATAAGAGGAATGAAACTCGACAAAGACCTGATTATCTCTACACAGTTGCGCAATACTAATTAGATTACGCGAGAGATGAGGGGCATGTAAAACAGTGGATAGTTTCAACGGTTTAGAGAACTCAGAAGAAGACAATATAGTTGAACCAATATGACTGACAGGGAGAGACTTACCGTTGCCAACGACTACCTGCTCATTACCAGAATAAGAGGATGGCTGCTGAATGTTGGATATATCTGGGGTCATATGATAAGTGGCCCCTGAGTCCATGAACCAGGATTCATCCGGATGGGTTGGCTGAGACAAGTCAAGCTGGGCAGCGGGTACAGAGATTTGGGTGGGAGTTTGGGAGACTTGAGTGAGCATGGCCTGAGGGGGAGTAGTGGAGGAAGCGTGGTACAAAGGGTTGTGGCGATTGTAACACACGAGGGCAGTATGACCCATTTTTCCGCATATTTGGCATTGAGGACGTGAAGAGTTTGTGGACGGCCAGCGAGGAGGGCGAGGTGAGGAACTTGGTCGACCCAACACTCCAGGACCTAGATAAGGATGTTGAACAGGAAAGGGAGAGGAAAAAGGGAAAGAAGAAGAGTTAGAGGGGCGAGGAGCAGAATATGGACGAGGATTACCTGAGGGGCGAGGATGGCGCTTCGAATTGTTCTGAGGGATGGATAGGTTGGCGAGATTGGCCTGTACAAGATTCAACTGATCAACCGACGATTGTTTCTCCAACCGAGCATCATAAGCTAGCAGTAAGCTTCTAACATCCGCCAAAGATGGTCTGTCGGTGCGATTTTGTATGGAAGTGACGAACGGATTGTACTCTGGTCCCAAACCTTCAAGGATATAGGCGAGATGGTTGCGATATGAGAGGGGCTCACCGATTGCGGAGAATTTATCAGCAATGTCCTTTATCTGAGAGAGGTATTGAGAAACTGATAGGCTGTCTTTTCGTATCTTCTGTAGTTGAGATCGGAGAGCCATGATACGAGCGGTGGAAGAGGATTCATAAACTGTGCGTAAATGCTCCCAAATTTCGTATGCAGAGGAACACCCGATGATTTCGCCAATTTTGTCTTCGGTGAGGGAGGAGTAAATCCAGCTCATTAGAATTCGGTTGAACTTCTGCCATACAAAGAACTGAGGATTCACCTGAGTTTGAGCTTGATCCAGGAATTTCGTAGGAGCAGGAGTACCGTTGATAAAGCATTCCATGTCAAAAGCGATGATGTGGTTTAGGAGTTGGTTTTTCCAAAGAAGGTAGTTCGAATCTGAAAGTTTGATATTAAGAGGTGGGGTTAGGGTAGGATATGGGGAGGTAGCTTGCTGGGGTGGAAGGAACGGCGGATGAGCATTGTAAGCTGGGAAGAACGGTAAAGAAGAAGGTGACGCCGGTGGGAAAGGAAACCCAGCCGGCCTTGTAGTCGGGTTGAAAGAGGGATTCTGATTGTGAGGATAAAATGGGGCATTAGGGTTTAATGAAGTTTGAGGAAGCGGCGGGGAAGAATTTAGGGGTAAACGAGGAGAGGCAATAGGGGTAGTGATCGTAGAAGAGACCGGACGTGTAGCCACCGTAGAGAAAGGAGTGGTGATTGGACTTGTCACTGAGGAGGAGATGACTGGCAACCTAGAGGAGTCTGTAGCAGACACGCTTGATGACGAGGCCATAAAAAAATTTACCTATTGCTCTGATACCATGTAAGGTCTGCAGAGAATGAGAGAGAGAATTTTCTGTATAATGCTCAGTATGCTGAGACTGAGGAGCATGCCTTGTATTAATAACCGTAGAGACAACACGTGGACGGTAGCAATAGGAGAAAAATAATACTCAATACAAGAGAAAGGAAAAATAGGAAAATACAAATGAATACATAAGGGATTATACTAATAATCTGCTAATAGGGTGCGGTGTCCTTATACTTACCAACTGGGATTTCTTTCAGATTCGTACAACGTTGTGATGGCGAGTTCGCCGAGATTCAATATGTACGGGAATGAATTCGAAATGGGCAAAGCGGTGGCTGTTCGAAGTGGATATGGGAACACGTTTGATGGCAACGTGTATTGGAATCCAGGGTGCGAGGGAGGAGGAAGTATGGATTTAGAGATTTTCCTTCTCCCCCAAACTATGGCGATTTTGGAATCAGATTTTGAGTTCATGGATGCTCTTAGTAGTAGTAGTAGTAATAATAATAATAATAATAATAATAATAATAATAATAATAATAATAATAATAATGTACCTTCACAAGTATGAGATAACCAAAATAATAATGATGATGTACTCCCAAGCCTTCCTTTACTCGTTTTGAAAATGATATTTAAAAGTGTAAAACAAAATATTAAATATAGAAAATTACTTATAATTAATCAATTATAAACAAATCAATTTCCCAAACACTATTAGTTCTAAAATCTTCTGGGAATATGTTCAAAATATGACTCATAATCTAGGTTTAGAGGTTGAAATCTCCAACCTTATTTAGACTAAAAAATATAACTGAGAAAAATTCCTCTTTTTCACGAGTTTCTACTTTACATTTAGGGGTCGTTTGGTGCGCTGGAATTGAATGGAATGGAATATGATTCCCATGGAAATATTTTGCTAGCATCTGGATTTCTGGGAATCATGATGTCCATGTTTGGTACGCTGGAGTTGGATTGGAATTAATATTGGGAGTCAACTAAAGAATATTCCCCCTCCAAATAGTTCAACTAAAGATATTTGTTGAAATAATAATAATAATAATATATTTTTTTCCTTATTGCAACATTTTAGGGGGAGTATTCGAACTTCATACCTCTTGATTATGTTACATGTCAATTAGTGGTGAGTTATGTTTGATATATATATATATATATGAGAAAAATATACTTTTGGTCCCTGAGGTTTGGGTTAAGTGACAGTTTGGTCCTGAGTTTTCAAACTCAACAACCGTCAATTTTTCTGTTAAATCTTAACAGTTGCTGACGTGGCACTATTATTTTAATAAAAAAAAATTATTTATTTTTATTTTTTTAAATAAAAATAGTAAAATAATAAAATATTAATATTTTATTTTTTTTCTCCCACCCTCCTTCTTCTCTTTCTTTTTCTCCATCTTCTCCATCTCCTTCATCTTCCTTCTTCTTCTTCCTAACTCCGGCGACCGGCGGCCACCGCTCGTCGTCGCTGCCGGTCACCGATGACTTTTTTTTTTCTTTTCTTCTTCTCTTTTCTTCTCTTTTCTGGCCCCTCCTCCTCTTGTTTATTTAAAAAAAAAAAAAATAGAGAAGAAAAATGGGGTAAGAGAGAAGAAGAAAAGAGAAGAAAAAAAAACAGTGCCGGCGAAACCGCCAGTCGCCGTAGTTAGGAAGAAGAAGAAGGAAGATGGAGGAGATGGAGAAGATGGAGAAAAAGAAGGAGAAGAAAGAGAATGGGAGAAAAAAGAATAAAATATTAATATTTTATTATTTTACTATTTTTATTTTAAAAAAATACTTTTTTTTATTAAAATAATAGTGCCACGTCAGCAACCGTTATAATTTAACAGAAAAATTGACGGCAGGGACTAAAATGCTCCTTATCTCAAACGAACGTCAGAGTATTTTTGTTGAGTTTGAAAACTCAGGGACCAAACTGTCTCTTAACCCAAACTTTAGGGACCAAAAGTATATTTTTTCCTATATATATATATATATATATATATATTAGAGAAGGCAAGTTATGTTTAATATAGCAATAAGATAGAAGTACTTATTTTCCACACCTTTAATATTAAAAGGTTTTCCTTCTTTCAAAATCTTCTGTGAGTCCACATGTCTAGAATGGGAGAAACTTGTCACGTTGATATGGCTTGTGTAGTACCTTGAATCCTTTTACAATTAGAAAAGTAAACCAAAAAAAAAAAAAAAAAAAATTAGGAAAAAAAAGGCATGTAGAAGAGTATTTACCCCCACCCTATTTCTTTCTTTATTTCTCTATTTTTTTAATTATTAATATTATATCAAATCTGTTTATTTAAGGATTATGACTTTTTAAAAGTATTAGTTTCCATTTCATTTTCTAAATAATGAATCTAGTTTTTTTTTATTATTTTATTTATTTTAAAGTTTTCATGTTTTTTTTATTATTTTATTTATTTTAAAGTGTTCATTTTTAATATATATATATATAAAACACTTATTCAACATAGGGAAACCCCTAAATACTTTTCTATATGCCTTTTTTTCTAATTTGTTTCTACATGCCTTTTATTTAGCCATATTTTTTTTCTACATGCTTCTCTAAATACTTTTCTACATGCCTTTTTTTCTTTCTTTTTTTTTTTTTTTTTTTTTTTTGTTTACTTTTCTAAAAAAACCCCTTTTACAATTATAAAAGCACAGGGATAATGCCATAGGAGAAGCAACGAAACTGTGCATCGACCGGGCAATGGAAATTTCCTCTTACCCAACGCCCACGACTCCGACTCCGACCACCATGAATGGTCATCTTCCTTATATCCGACACATCTCAGAGTGCTTTGTCAAACCACAATGCCTTCCCGAGGAATCAAAGCTGCCCTATCATTTGATCCCGGGAGATCTCGCTATGCTCTCCGCCCACTACATCCAGAAAGGTCTTCTCTTTCACAAACCTTCCCACGCCGGTCACGATCCACACCGTTTTATGGTTACTCTTCTTCACCGCCTCAGAAGCTCCCTCTCCACTGCTCTGTTTCATTTCTACCCACTTTCCGGCCGCCTTGCGACCATTAGAAGTGAGCATCAAGCTTCCATCTCCATTTATGTGGACTGCGTTAACAGCCCCGGAGCCAAGTTCATCCACGCCGCCCTCGACATCACAATTTCTGATGTTCTGTCCCCCATTGACGTGCCTTTACTGGTCCAATCTTTCTTTGACCACCACAAAGCTGTCAATTATGACGGCCATGTCATGCCTTTGCTTTCCATTCAAGTAACCGAGTTATTGGACGGAGTCTTCATCGGCTGTTCCTTCAACCATGCTCTCGGCGACGGGACCTCCTACTGGAATTTCTTCAATATGTGGTCTGAAATTTTTCAAGCCCCACCGTCTGATGGGGATGAGATCATTTCTATTTCCCGGCCGCCGATTCTGAAGCGGTGGCTTCCCGATGGGATTGGTCCAATTATCAATCTCCCCTTCACCCACCCAGATGAATTTATCAGTAGATTCGAAGCGCCCAAACTCAGGGAGAGAATTTTCCATTTTTCAGCAGAATCCATAGCAAAATTGAAAGCAAAAGCCAACGCAGAGTGCAACGCGAGCGAAATCTCCTCCTTCCAATCGCTGTCTGCACTCGTATGGCGATTCATAACTCGGGCCCGTCGCGTACCGGAGAATCAAAGCACGAGCTGCAGCATGGCGGCAAACAACAGAGGAAGACTAGACCCACCCTTATCTGAAAACTACTTTGGCAACGTAGTTACATCGCTAAGAGTGGATGCAAAAGCAGGGGAGTTGGTTGAAAAAGGATTGGGTTGGGCGGCGTGGAAGTTGCACGAAGCTGTGGTCCAGAACACAAACGAGAAGCTGAGAGAGTCACTTGAAAAGTGGCTGCAATCTCCGTTTACTTTTCAACTGGGTCGATTTTTTGACCCGTACAGCGTCCTGATGGGGAGCTCGCCGAGGTTCAACAAATATGGGAACGAGTTTGGAATGGGAAAAGCAGTGGCGTTGCGGAGTGGATATGCGAACAAGTTCGACGGCAAGGTTTCTTCGTATCCTGGACACGAGGGAGGAGGGAGTGTAGATTTAGAGATCTGTTTGCTCCCACAAAATATGGCCAATCTCGAGTCCGATTTCGAGTTCATGAATGCTGTCTCTTCCTCACCTCACCTGCGATGGGAATCATGATTATGGATTACATAGTGGGTGATTTATTTACCAGGAACAACAACTCTATTTGCACTCCAAACTTTTTATTTCATCCCTTAGATTTTAAGTTGCAACTTTTGCTCTTTATTTAATTTTCACTATTTTACCTACTCATTTAACAAACCTCACAAATTTAAATAAAAACTTAGTTATAATCAAATGTATTAAATTTCCAATGACATGTCGACATGCCGACGTCGGGGTAGGATTAAAATTGATTTTCCCTTGATATCGAAACAATTTTTTTTTTTACTTATTCAGGCCCACTTCAAAAGGCCCAATACACCACAACATATTGTTGTCGAGTCATGCTCACTTTTAGCTTCTCAACCTCAATCCTAGGCAGATGTATTGAATCATTATTATTATTTTTTTTTTTGAAAAATAATATATTGAATCATTATTTATTAGTTTTTTTTTTTTTTGAAAGGTTGACTAATAAATAATGACATTAACAACAAAACAAAATTTGAAAATTTGAATATATAATTTTTTTAAAAAAATCAGTGGATTAAACAAACTCAAATCAAACTTGGTAACTGTATTTATAGTTAAAAGAAATTAATTAACAATATTGTGGATCCATGAACTATTATAATAATCAAAGTAAATAGACTAATTTAAGAAAATATTTTAATGCTGAAGACTAATTCCTTAGTACTCATATTTCTAAAGGAACATAGGTATAGCCGTGCCCGTATAGATCATTAGAAGAGCGTGACTTTACCTCCAAGAGAGTGAAAAGAGTTCCATCCTGCATTCTTACATTTTTATATTTCAATATGGTTCACGCCGCCCACCAACTCTTGGGTCTTCTCTTCCCAATATAAAAGAAAGAGTGATAGTACTAGAAAAGCAAGCAGGCATTTAATCTCTACGCACTTTCTATCTAATCTCCTTTTACCCAATTGAGAATTGACTATAACTCGGACCAAAATGAAGCCTGACCATCATCCTAAGCTACAGCTGATCTCTGAGTGCTTTGTCAAACCAGAATTAGAATGTCTTCCCCAAGAATCAAAGCAACCCTTATATTTGAGCCCTTGGGATCTTCCCATGCTTTCCACCAACTATATCCAAAAGGGCCTCCTCTTTCACAAACCTCCCGAGGCCGCCTATGGCCATGGAGACACTTTTATGCTCAATCTTCTTCATCGCCTCAAAGCCTCCCTCACCGCCGCTCTGCTCCATTTCTACCCACTCTCCGGCCGTCTTGCTACCCTCACCAACGAGCATCAACCTGCAATCTCCTTATATTAATCAAATCAATATGGTCAACTTTTTGATCGAAATAGCATCATGTTGTCGAGCTCGCCGAGGTTCAACAAATATGGGAATGAGTTTGGAATGGGAAAGGCGGTGGCTCTACCAAGTGGATATGCGAATAAAATCGACGGAAAAGTATCTTCATATCCAGGACATGAGGGAGGAGGAAGCGTTGATTTAGAGATCTGCCTTCTCCCGCAAAATATGACCATGCTCCAATCTGATTTGGAGTTCATGAATCTTGTCTCTTGCTCGCCTTTTTAGCGCTATCAATCATAATGCTCTCTTTCACAAAAACAAACAAGATATTATGTAATTTTTTAAGATTATGATATGATTTACTTTTAAACTCTGATAGTGCATTCAGAATGTATTAATAAAAATAAAAAATAGTATAGAGAATTTCATTACCTACTCATACAATAAGACAATCTTTAGAATTTCAATATCATCACTATCATGCATTTTCCAATCACGATTGATCTTTATATACCAAAGTGAACATAAGTTTGTGATAATTGACAAATATTCTTGATCTAGAGATCAAAGATTCAAATCTCTCCCCCTTTCAAACATTGTTGAACTCAAAAAAAAAAAAAAAAAAACCTTTTGTATATAAGAATATAATAACTGTTGATGGTCAATTTTGATAAGAGAAACTCACATGACCTTCACGTACGGTAAATTTGTAGATGAGGGGAGAAGACGTGGCCTGCAAAAGAGTAAACCTGCACACCGGTGTGGTGCTAGCCACACCGCCTCCGATGCTTAAGTCAGAAAACGTAAGGGAGAGCTAGAGAGTAAGAGAGAGAGTCGAGGATAGAGTTCGGGGTCCCCTCTTTAGTGGCGAAGGGAGATATAAATACTTGCTCACCCTCCTAGGAGCCGGACAAACCAGGCGAAACCGGGGCAGCCAGAGGCGGTGGGGACCAAACGGAGCCGGACGGGCCAACCATGAGGCTCGACCTTGGCCTTGGGCCGAGGCCGAGCCGGGGCCCGACCCCTTCGGTCTTGGCCTGTCCCACTTGCTGGTTTCGCCTCTTGGGTCCATCTCCCAATTCGATTTCTGTCCGGTTGTCCTCGCCAGTTCCTTGTCCATCGGGGTGGTCCAAAATCACCTATAACAATAATTATTTGCATGCTTCCCTTTTTATATACCATGCTAATAGTTTATTGCTTTGTCTTCTGGTTTTTTCGAACTATACACAGTTTAAATTAAAAAAAAAAAAACAAATTGAAATCTCTATTAATTATCATTTTTGTCAAAGCGAACATAACTTAGAGATAATTGACATCTACTCTCGATCAAGAGGCCGTTCGAATCCTCCACCCCAAATATTGTTAAACTAAAAAAAAGAAAAATCTATTAATTATCATTTTTAATCAAAGTTAACTATTACTTAAGGAGAAAAGCACAAAACACTTAACTATATAGAGATTTTTGCCCAACACAAGCCAAACCTAACTCAACTATACTTAAACATATATTTTTTACCAAAAGGTTAAAGGTTCGAATTCCACCACAAATCTTGTTAAAAAAAAATTATTGTAATTGCTCCATGAACTTCTAATATTAAAAATTAAACTCTTGAACTAACCATGTCAAAATTAGTCAAAATTAGCCCAAACTTTTCATGCTTCCCTGGATCAATCCAAAAATAGTTGTATTATACAAAATTATTATAAATTAGTCGTATCATCATGTCACATGAGTGTTTAACTAAGTAATGACGTTAGAGGCAACAATTTTTATGAAATCATAATTGAAAGTTCAGAGATGTAAACTAGACTAAATTTCTCCAAAACAAAAAAAAAAAAAACAAAAAAACAAAAAAAACTAGACTAAATAAACACCATTACCAAAATTGATAACTAAATTTATAATTAAAAGAAATACATTAAAGACATCGTGCAAAGGGTAGTTGCAAGAATAGCAAAAATAAAATGATTTTTTTAAACTAAAATAAAATTGAAAATTACAACTATGTCATCAGTTTTTTTATATTGCATATGTATAAAAAGTGGGCTTAGTCTAAACATTAAAGTTGATAAAGCAAAGTAAAAAATGTAATTAAAAAAAAAAAAAAAAACTGATGGTGATCTCTGTATGAAATAAAGAATTGGTTTAATTATATATATTAAATAATATACATAATCCTCAATTTAACCGTTAAATCACTCATTTCAAAAGTCTGTGGGTTGAATAATCATCCCTACAATTTTTTGAAAAAAAAAAACATAAACTATCAATATCAAAAGAGTTTGAATTGCACATTCGGATTCCAAACTAATTTCACATTCTTGAGATTGTAAATAGGTTTTTGTTTTTTTTGCTCCTTAGAGGAGACCAAGTAAAGCACCAGAGATTGGAAGAATCAAATAGAAAACGCTGGCAACCTTCGTATAAAAGACAAATGGAAGAGATAAAAAAAAATTCTCATTTTTTCCCTTCTTCTTTCTTAAGATTTTTTTTGTTTTTTGTTTTTTTTTTTTTGAATAAAATATGCATTTCATTAAAATAGGCACTTACAAGAAACAATACAATTACAACGAGCATGAGTACTCATTGAGAGTTCCAATGGAAAATCATCTAACCAAAGCCTAGAACTTTGATGTTGTAAGACATGCTTAGCTAGAAAATTAGCTTTCCTATTACCTTGCCTAGATACATAATCGAAAGTTATCGCCTCAAAAGAACCGGTCAGCTAACGAATATGTGTTATCCAATGATAGACGTCGGATGTAATTTGAATATCACCTCGAATCATCTTAATTGCAGTTTCAGAGTAAAAAACACACAATAACATTCATTCGTTGTAACAATCGAAGGCCATGAATCAAAATAGGGTATATAGGGAGATCCTTACGGTATGCAGTCAAGTTTTGTTCTTAAAATATATACATAATTAATTAAAGCAGAAAACTTAGGATTTTTTTACAGATGACCCTCTAACATAGGCAGAAATGACAAATGCCCCACCTTTTCAAAACAAGGATATATGTCATTTTGCTTGTGTCAGCATCCTAATAAAATTATCATTCTCTCTACTCTAACCTCGCTCCCTCTTCAATCTCTCACTCTCTCTCCAATTTCTCTCATCAATTTCTTGCTCTCTCTCATCTCGCTCTCGCTTCTCGTTCTCACTCTTACTCTCGCTCTCTGTCTCTCCAATTTCTCCATTCAATCTCTTACTCTCTCTCCCATTTCTCTCTCCAATCTCTTGCTCCCTCTCCAATCTCGCGTTCTTAAATGTCTTAAATGCGCGTTTTCATATAGAGAGTAAAATAGTAATTTTGACGTAAGCAAAAGTGCATATCCTTATTCTGAAAAGGTAGAGCATTTTTCATTTTGGCTTCTCAAAATGGGTCATCCAAGCAATTGTTTCAGAAAACTTCGTCTTTTTTCCAAGTACGGACCCAGACAACTTAGACAGGAGCGGATCCATGAAGGAGCCAGGGGGCACGTGCCCCCCTCAACTTCAAATAATATATAATTTATATAAGATTTGGCTCATGTAAAATAAAAAATAACATTATAGTTTGTTGGTTTCTGCTTCAATCTACATGGCAGCATCCCTCCTTGTGTCATGCGTTCGAGTTGCGTTGCTTATGTTTTTTCTGCATTTACAACCCAAATTCTAATGCTTTAAAACGTGTGAACAAGGTTGGTTTTGAAAAAGGTAGTTTTGAGAAAACCAATTAGTCATGGTTTGTTTCTAAAAATGATATGTTTTATCATTCTTTTTCTCCTCTCTCTTTTTCTCTCTCTTCTCTCCCCTCATCACCACCATGGCATTGGCCACACCATCATTTTCTTCTTTCCCTTTTACTCTCTCCTCCTCCCACCGGCCATCCTTACCTCATCGTCCTGTCTTCTCCTTTTTTCAGTTTTTTCGTTTACATCATTTTCTTCTCTTCTCCATTTCTTGTCTTGTTTCTCCATTTTCCCCCTTTTTCCTTCCTTCCTCAACCGGAGTTCACAAAACCAATCAAAACCATCGATAAAAACCGACCGATGAAAACAGATATGTCGGCGGTTGAACACCTCTACCGCCTACGTTTTCTGCATTACATTTTTAAAAAAAAAAATTTGTGGTTTTCAGATTTAATTTTTATAAATATGTATACACTTATTTTTTTCGAAGTAAATAATTTATAATTTTTATGGTAAAACATTTCTTTTTTAATTTTTGGTTAGTTATTGATTTCACATTTCATTTGTTTTTGGAATATTTATTTGGATAATTCAATTATAGTATTTTTTTTAAAAAAATAAATATAAATTATGTGTACATAAAGTTGTATTTTTGCAGTCTCTATATATTAAACCAAACAAAATTATGTACATTGATTTTTATTTTTTATTTTTTTTTGGAAAAATACAATGGTCTGTTATAGTTAGTAATCACTAAGTTAAATTACAAAGTTTAATCCTTGAACTTTTATTTCACATTTATGTCTATTTAGTCCCCAAACTTTAAAAAATATCTAATAGGTTTCAAAATTTTCAATTGATAGGTAATATGCTACTATATTTTAAAAATATCTTAGATAATATGGGATCTTTTTGGGTTGACCATTCTTTGAACAGACTTTGATACCATATTAGATAACATGGGGTTTCATCTTAAAACGCAATGAGTGGAGTAGCTCATCTATCTTATGAATTGGGAGGTCTCCACCAATCTTTTCAATGTGGATCCTCAACACCAGCAACTAGCCGCTGCCGCCAGCAATAATTTTTTTTCTTCTCTTCTTTCCTCTTCTCTTCTTCTTCCCCAACTTTTCTTCTTCTTTTTTTTAATACGAAAAAGAACGAACAGTTTTAATCGAAGAGAAATTTTCTTCTTTCCTCTGATTTGTGAATCGCACCGGGATGCTGGTTTGGTTTAAATCGAATAGAAATTTTGATTCCCAAAATCGTTCTCAAGAACAACCTGAATCGCAAGGCTTCTTGATTCCCAAAATCGTTCTCAAGAACAACCTGAATCACACCCCCCGTCTCCATGTTTCTAAATCAACTGCATCGCCTCCCTCTCTCAGCCCTAATAACTCCCCTCACCTTCCCGCCCATGAGGTCGTCGCCTTCATTGCCGTCAGAGTGAGTTTGAGAAATGAGAAATCGAACAACGGCAGTAGTATAAGGGACAACGAACACGACACATATCTCCACAATGGTATGATATTGTCCACTTTGGGTAGAAGCCTTCATGACTTTGTTTTTGGTTCAATAGATCAACCATTTGACATTATTTAAGTCAAATGTGTATAATTATCAAAAACGTGATAATAAATGTACATTTTTTTTCCTAAAAAAAAGTACATTTTTTTTTTCTTCTGGCGTGTACATCTATAGGAATATAAATATTAATAACATTACTGACATTTTAGTCACACCGAAATTTTAATCCTCCAATGATCAATGTGATTTAGGTCCTTCCAAATTCTATGTGTACTATTCATTAAAGAAGATTAAATTACATTTTTAATCCATCTTTAATTTTAATTTAATTCTTTTATATTATCACTATTTTTTTTACAATATGTGGGGTGGAAGATTCAAACCACATACCCCTTCGTCATTAGTACAAGAGTTACGTCAATTGAACTATGCTCATGTTGACATTATTTACCTTATTACTATTGTAGAGTAATGACTTGTATTGAATTATTTTTAGATGTTGTTGATGGTCAAATTTGGTCAGAGGAACTCACCTGAGACCTTCACGTGCCACCAACGGTAAAATTTGTACAAGAGGGGGAAGACGTGACCTGCAAGACAGTAAATTTGCACACTGGTGTGGTGCTCGCCACACCGACTCCGATGCTTAATTAAGCAGAACGGTGGGGAGTGGAAAAGTAAGAGCAAGAAGAGAGAGTAGAGAATATAGAATGAGTTTCGGGATTAGAGTTTGAGTCCCCTTCTTCAGTGGCGAAGAGGGATATAAATACCTGCTCATCCTCCTAGGGTTTTCAGGAATTCGGAGGCATTTCGGGACAAACCAAGCGAAACCGGGGCGGCTAGGGGCTGTAGGGACCGAACGAAGTCAAAGGGACTCGGCCCGACCCACTGGCCCGTTTCGCCTCAAGGGTCCATTTTCTAGTCTGATTCATGCCCGATTGTCCTCGTCAGCTCCTTGTGCACCGGGGTGGTCCAAAATCAACTATAACAGATGTGACAGAAAAAAATTTAGTAGAACAAAAGAGCTCTGTTAATGCAACATTTGTTGCATTTTTATCTTTTTATTTTCGGGAAAGAGGCATTTTTATCTTAATATGATGGTGTAGTAAGTCATAATAGTTGGAAAATTAGTACAAATTCAGTTGTTTTAATTGAAAATTGAAAAATATAAAACTGATGTATATCCACACACACTAAATTGCATGGGAGAAGAAAATTTATAGGTTAAAAATCACTTTTGATTCCTAAACTTTCATGGAAGTAACAATTTGGTCCCTGAACTTTTATTTGTAACGATTTAGTCCCTGTATTTTCAATTTTGTAGCAATTCAGTCCCTGAACTTTAATAAGTAACAATTTAGTCCCCATACTTTTAAATTTGTAACAATTTAGTCCCTATACTTTCAAATTTGTAACAATTTAATTCTTGTTGCAAAAAAAATCATCAAAATAAAATGTCGATTTTTATTATTTAATGATTAAACTTTGTAGCTTATTAGCATATTGGGTCCAAAATTAGTTTATTGATCTATCTTGGTAAAAAAATTCATTAAATCTTTACATTAATTTTTCACGATAGGGACTAAATCGTTACAAATTTGAAAGTACAAGGACTAAATTGTTACTTATTAAAGTTCAGGGACTAAATTGTTACAAAATTAAAAGTACATGGACTAAATCGTTACAAAATTGAAAGTATGGGGACTAAATCATTACAAATCAAAGTTCAGAGACTAAAATATTACTTTCATGAAAGTTTGGAGACTAAAAGTGATTTTTAACCAAATTTATATCAACATCAACAACTCATAAAAGTGCTTGGCAGAAAATGTATATTTTGTCCTATATGTCGAGGGTGTCTATCTTATACATATTTGATCATATTTATTTTAGGTTACATTATCAAGACTATCCCTAAACTATGTGGTTGGTTTTAATGATATCTCTAAACTTTTAAAAGTTTCATTTTAGCCTTAAAGTTTGAGGTTCCCTCTAGAATACATTTTAATTTAAATGTTTTTCAAGAATGCATTTAAAAAAAAAAAAACATTTTGTATAGAAATTGTTTAGAATTTAAACACTCATATGTTTGGTTACATTTCCTCACACGTGTTTTTGTACACAAGTTTACTGGTTACTTAAACACTCTTTCAAGCGTTCCTGTCAAAATGGTTTATTTCTCAGTCTCATTTTCTAACAAGTCATTTTTAGTAGTTGTCAAACATTATAAATTTTTTCAAAATGATTTTTTTTTGTAAAATTAAACACTTGAAAAGTTCAACCAAACACACCTTGAAGTTTGTTTAAGAATAACTTTTGGAGACATTTTTCGTCAAATTTATTGACAAAAAAAATGATGTGTTTACATGTGTTTTTATTCTTTTTTCCACTTATGTGTTTAAATCTATTCACATAAACAACAATATATATGCAAACACGTCATTTTCTGTCTATAAATTTAACGAAAAAGGTTTTGACGGGACTGATTCGGAGGGTGTCGAATTCTCCAACGTCCGTGACAAATAAATTTATAATCACCGTACACTAAACTACTTTGCAGTAATAGTGGTCGGGATCGAACACGGGAGCGCGTTTATAATTTGCTTAACTTGGATTTATTGAGACGACCAGACTAAAGGGAGGATTTGAGATGCAAGGGGTAAGGACGAAGAAAATTAAATCGCGAGAATTTAAATAAGAGAAAAATTAAATGGCGAAAAAGTGGTCTCCCCGAGCCTTCATTTCAACTTGACGAACGAAGACAATACATGGACAATTGCAGAGTTTTGCACACTTTCCAATAGCAGTCGCGCCTCTTCAAGAGGCATGACGTTACCTCCATTCGTTTCCGTTTCGTTCGCATCTCGTTCCGTCTGGTTTGGTTGGTTTGTCTTAAGAATAATGTGTAACTTTTGTATTTTTTTTTTCACCATTGGTTTTTTCCTTTCTGTTTTCTCTTGGACAGCTGTCCTTTAGTTTGTTAGCCACCTCTTAACCTATTTATTCTGTTTCTCTCAATGCTCTGAGTGTGAAGAAAATAGATTGAATTTGGAATCAAAGTTTACAGCCTTCTTTTTGTTCTTTCATTTCATCCAAGATGGTATCAAGAGCTTGAGGTCTAACGGCCAGCATCCTCGAAATTCATGATGTCACCTTCCGCTGAAGAAAAAAACCCACATTCTTCGTCCCTTGATTCGTCTTCTTTCCCAACCCTGTTACCCAACCCTAGCAATAATATACCCATCATAAAGCTTACTGATCTAAATTACTTGCCATGGAAATTCCAGGTTCTTTTGGCAATCAAAGGTCATGGATTGGAGGAACACATTAACGAAAAACCCAGTATTCCAAATGAATTTTTGCCTACTGACTCTACCGATAAAACCTCTACTCCAATTCCAAATCCCCTATATTCGAAATGGGTGCAGCAAGATCAACTTCTCTCTTCTTGGTTGCTCGGGTCAATGTTCGAAGACGTTCTCACACAAATGTTAAATTACACAACGGCTAAGGAGATTTGGGATGCCCTGGCTATCACTTATGCGTCAAGAAACACTGCCAAAGTAATGCAATTCAAAACGCAACTCCAAAACTTAAAAAAGGGAGGTATGTCTATGAAAGATTATCTGGCCAAGGTCAAAAATCTAATCAATTCTCTTTCTGCTGTGGGTCATAAAATCTTAGATCAAGATCATATAATGTACATTCTTTCTGGTTTGGGGAGCAATTATGAGTCTATTGTATCTGTGATTACGGCTAAAAGGGAACCGCTTCCACTTCAAGAAGTCTACTCTTTGCTTCAGTGAAATTAGAATAGAAAGTCACACATCTTCAGAAAATACCCTACCCTCTGTTAATTTGACAACTTTTAGGCAGTCTACAAATCAAGAATCAAATCCATCTACTGTGAATACTAGAAATCAGAATCTAAATAATGGAACAAATCGAGGTAGAGGCGGTCGTGGCAATCGGGGAGGTAGGAGCTGGAATAACAATCGTCCTCAATGTCAATTATGTGGGAAATTTGGACACACAGCTGGTCGTTGTTATTTTCGTTTCGATAAAGCCTTCAACCCTTACAATACCAACATTTCTCGCCCAAATACTCCCCCACAAAACATTCCATCATCTGTTTTTTCAAATAGTACAGCCAACATTGCTACTTTAGCTCCTACTTTTGGTGATTTTTCTTCTTACAATTCTTATTACAAAAATGATGCAAATTGGTATCCGGATACTGGCGCCACCAATCATGTGAAGAATGATTTGGGTAACCTGACTATTGGATCAGATTATGCAGGTGGTCAACAAATCAGGATGGGTAATGATTCAGGTGTGTCCATTCTCAATACTGGATCTACTTATCTTTTATCATCTGATTCTCATATTAATAGATCTTTTGTCTTACGTGATTTACTATATGTTCCTCAAATTACTAAAAATTTAATTAGCGTTAGTCAATTCGCTAAAGATAATAACGTATTTTTTGAATTTCATCCTCATGTTTGCTTTGTGAAGGATCAAGCCAATGGTCAACTTCTTCTTCAAGGTCATCTCAATAATGGACTATATAAGTTCATCATGAGTAATCCTAAACAAGCTTTTCTTCTAGCAATGTTGATCATTCATCTAAACTCAATATTACTGAACAGATTTCGAAGAATTCTAGAACCCATGTTGATTCTTTTGATTTATGGCATGCTAGATTAGGCCATCCTGCTTCTAATATTGTGTCTTCCATTCTTAATACTTGTAATATCAAATCTATCAATAACAAAAGTTCTCAAAATTGTCATTCTTGTGCTCAAGGTAAAATTCATAAACTTCCTTTCTCCACATCTCATACTGTTTATACCAGTCCTTTGCAACTTATAGAATCAGATCTTTGGGGTCCTTCTCCTCATCTATCAACTAATGGTTTTAAATATTATATTTCATTTCTCGTTATACTTGGATATACTTCTTGCATAATAAATCTGAAGCTTTGTCTTGTTTTATTCAATTTCGAACTTTGGTTGAAAAACAGTTTAATATGTCTATTAAATCCATTCAAACTGATTGGGGGGGGGGGGTGAGTTTCGTACTTTTACATCTTATCTCAAGGATAATGGTATTGGTCATCGTGTGACATGTCCTCATACATCGAAACAAAATGGAATAATTGAACGAAAACATAGACATATAGTAGAGTTAGGTTTAACTCTTATAGCCCATTCTTCTATGCCTCTTGTTTATTGGGATGATGCTTTCGATACTGCCATATATCTTATTAATAGGTTGCCTACCCCTGTTTAGATGGGCAAAAGTCCTTATGAAAAATTATTTGGTACTAAACTTGATTATAAAATGCATAAAATTTTCGGTTGCCTTTGTTTTCCCTATCTTCGACCATTTAACAATACCAAACTTCAATTACGTTCCACACCTTGTGTTTTTCTAGGGTACAGTAACCAACATGAGGGTTATACGTGTCTTGATATATCTTCTAAACGTATGTATGTATCTAGACACGTTTTATTTGATGAATTTAATTTCCTTTTGCAAGTTCTACTAATCTAAGTGATGTGGATTTATCTAAGTCTTCTACTCTGACTCTTCCTTAATAAACAATTCCCTACTTGCTTCTATTAGTGCCAATTCTTCTATTACCTTGCCTAGTTCTTCTATTTCCAACACACCTATTACTCCTTCTGAAGCCTCTGTTCCTATTTCCTCTGAATTTGAAATAGTTTCTTCACCTCCGTTTTCTTCATCTTTAGCTTCTGACTCTCATTCTCATAACAACCCAACCACATCTACTACTTCTGTTGTTGCAAATCCTAGGGATTCTTCCAACACTCATCCAATGACAACAAGAGCAAAAGCTGGAATTTTTAAACCTCGTATTCTTCTTACAGAATATTTAGACAATGAGCCTCCAAATTTCAAATTAGCTTTAAAATGCCCTCATTGGATTAAAGCAATGAAGGAAGAATATGATGCTCTGTTAAATAATGCAACTTGGGATCTTGTTCCATGTCCTAAAGATAAGAAGATTATAGGTTGTAAATTGATTTATAAGGTTAAAAGGAACTCTGATGGCTCTTTAGCTAGGTACAAAGCTCGTTTAGTTGCCAAGGGATTTCACCAAACTGCTGACATTGATTATAATGAGACATTTAGTCCTGTTATAAAACCTACCACTATACGTATTCTTCTCACTCTTGCTTTGACTTATAATTGGAAGATGCATCAACTTGACATTAATAATGCATTTCTTCATGGTTTGTTAACAGAGGAAGTCTTCATGGATCAACCTCCTGGGTTTATCATTTCTAATCCTTCTTCTTCTGTTCCCTTGGTTTGTAGATTAAAAAAGGCTTTGTATGGTCTTAAACAGGCTCCTCGTGCTTCGTATGATAGACTTAAGAACTTTCTGTATAATGCTGGTTTTGTAAATTCCAAGGTTGATTCTTCTTTATTCATGAAATCTTCCATGAACATTCATATTTATGTTTTGATTTATGTAGATGATATGATTATACTTGGTTCTTCTACTGATGCCATTAATGATTTAATCTCTACTTTGCATAGGACTTTTGCTTTAAAGGACTTAGGTTCCTTAAACTTTTTTCTTGGTATAGAAGTTCGTCGTACTCTTAATGGTGGATTATTTATGTCTCAATCTAAATATATTCGTGAATTACTTGATAGAGCTAATTTTTTGGATGCCAACAGTATTTCAACCCCTATGGTTAGCTCTCCCATTCTCTCAGTTTGGGGGGGGGGGGGGGTGAAGTATTTTCTGATCCTAAATTTTATAGGAGTATAGTTGGTGGTCTTCAATATCTTACTCTCACTCCTCCTGAGATTTCTTATTCAGTAAACAAAGTGTGTCAATTCATGCACTCTCCAACGACTTCTCATTGGCAAGTTGTCAAACGAATCCTTCGTTATTTGAAAGGTACAATTGATTTTGGTCTTGAATTATTTACTCCTAACAATTTGCAATTGCGGCTTTGCTGATGCTGATTGGGCTTCAGATCCCGATGATAGGAAATCTACTTCAGGTCATTGTGTCTTTCTTGGCGGGAACTTGATCACTTGGGGTGCAAAGAAGCAACATACCATTTCTCGATCCAGCTCTGAAGCTGAGTTTCGATCTCTTGCCAACGCTGCCACTGAGTTGATTTGGGTTCAATCACTTCTAAGTGAACTTGGGGTTCATTCTTTTCCTAAACCTATTCTTTGGTGTGACAATCTTGGTGCAGTCCACCTTAGTGCAAACCCAGTTCTTCATTCTCGCACAAAGCACGTTGAACTCGACATTTATTTTGTGCGAGATTTGGTTATTCAAGGAAAGTTGGTTGTTCAACATCTTCCTGCTTCAGCACAAGTGGCTGACATCTTTACTAAGCCTCTTTCCTTTCCTTCTTTTGCCTCTCTTCGTACCAAGCTTCATGTTGTAGATTCCTCCACCATAAGCTTGAGGGGGGTCTTAAGAATAATGTGTAACTTTTGTATTTTTTTTCACGGTTGGTTTTTTCCTTTCTATTTTATCTTGGACAGTTGTCCTTTAGTTTGTTAGCCACCTCAATGCTCTGAGTGAAGAAAATAGATTGAATTTGGAATCAAAGTTTACAGCCTTCTTTTTGTTCTTTCATTTCATCCAAGAGTTTGCAAATGTCCAATTCGGAATACGACAAAGTGTCGCATCTCTGCATGTTTTTTCTAAATAATTTGAATAGGGCTCATTCTGCCTAATTTTTTCCATTTTTTGTTTTACTTTTCCAAAAAACCTTGAATAAGATAGACACCCTCGACATAGGACTCAATTTACATTTGCTAGCGGCACTTTTATGAGTTGTCGATCTTGATATAAATCCTCTTCTTGTGAAGTGGGTAATAGTTGTCCCACACTCAACCAATCAAAATAAAACAAGAACTTATTTGTTGTATGGACCTAAAACAGTCACATAACCTTATATTTTCTTTTGTAAATTTTCTATAGCAATCACATCTAATTTTCCTTTTTCTGTCTTTTGTTTCCACACATACAAAATAGGAATGAAGGTATTTGGAGAAAAAACCCAAAGAAAGAAATTCCCAAGCAAAACAAAAAAAAAAAAGATGTTTCAAGTGATTTTCAGTAGCAAAATAAAATGCATAAAAAGATCAAAGAGGAGTACACAAAGAGATTATAGCGGTTCAGCATGGTGCCTACATCCACTCTTCAAACAGGTAGTTGATTCCTTTATTTCTTCTTCTCAAAACACATCACAAAACTCTCTTACAAGGTTTTTCTCTTTCAAATTTTACTCACACTTGTCACTTAGTATCAATACAAATCTCTTATTCGTAGATGAAGAGAGTATTTGTTTTAGCTGAAAATGAAACTGAATTCATCTTCTGTGCTGTCTTTGAATTGCTCAACTGATTCTTTAGTATTTTGAGTGTTTAGGTGGGATTTGGTCACAGCTTTACACTTCTCCTATGCAATTTAGTGTGTGGATATACATCAGTTTTATATTTTTCAATTTTCAATTTTCAATTAAAACAACACGTTAGAACTTAGAACTGAATTTTTTTATAATTTAACCTTTATTTTACAGCGTGACATCTTACCTGACGAAAAAAACTTGTTCGTTCACATCACCCCGCACTGCACTATAGTCAAACTCAAACTCTTCCCCATATCCACGAAGCTTCAAATCCTTGGAAAGTCGAAACAAGTGGTTGGTAGCGGTGGCCGTTCAATCTTGATTTATCTCAAGCTTTTTTGTTCCACAAGGAAACCCCCATTTTCATTTTTCATATTGAAAGCTGTTCGAAATGGATCAAAGCACTACATTTATCAGCCTAACTTTTTTTTTTTTTTTTTTTTTTTTTTTTTTTTTTGAAGAAAGCCTAACTTTTATTTAAAACAAGCACCTCAACAAGACTCCCCGGAACATACATAACCCAACACAAATTCCAACAATATGAATCCCAATACCCAAAACATTCACTTCATCTCAGAGTGCTTCATCAAACCCCACACCATTCCTGAACAATCAAAGCACCCATATTACCTTAGCCCATGGGACCTTGCCATGCTCTCTATGCATTACATTCAAAAGGGTCTTCTCTACGCCAAACCTCCCGCCGCCGTCGACGGCCACTTCATCCACTCTCTGTTGGAAAAGCTCAAACACTCGCTGTCAATTGCCCTTGTTCGTTTCTACCCACTCGCCGGTCGACTCACGACAATTCAATATGAAGATGAAGGTTCTTCCCTCGTTTATGTGGATTGCAACAACAGCCCCGGAGCCAAATTCATCCACGCGCGTGTCGACATGTCGATTTCCGATGTTCTTTCACCCACCAATGTGCCGTTGGTTGTCGAATCGTTCTTTGACCACGACAGAGCAGTCAACCACGATGGCCATTCCAGGCCGCTGCTGTCCATTCAGGTCACTGAATTACTTGACGGCGTCTTCATTGGGTGTTCCGCTAACCACACCATCGTCGACGGAACTTCTTATTGGCATTTCTTCAACATGTGGTCCGAAATATTTCAAGCAGAGGACGACAATATTTCAATTTCACGCCCACCGATCCTCCAGCGGTGGTTCCCGGAGGGCCATGGTCCAATTCTAAAGCTTCCATTTACGCACCCCGATCAATTTATTAGCAGATTCGAAGCACCCCATCTCAGCAAAAAGTACTTCCACTTCTCCTCGGAATCGGTGGCCGTATTAAAAGCAAAGGCAAATACAGAGTACAAAACCAACAAAATCTCCTCCTTCCAATCCCTATCTGCACTTGTTTGGAGATGCGTAACACGAGTCCGTGGCCTGCCGCCGGATCAGACCATCGGTTGCATAATGGCAATAAACAACAGACCCAGATTAGAGCCACCCTTATCGGAAAATTACTTCGGGAATTCAATTCACACGATAAAAGGAGTTGCGACAGTGAAGGAATTGCTGGAGAACAATCTGGGATGGGCGGCGTGGAAAGTGCACGAGGCTGTGGTGAACCACAAGGAGCATGTAGTGAGAGATTTTGTGAACAAATGGGTGGAGTCTCCGTCGATATTCCAAATAGAGGGAATGTTTGATCCATCGAGCGTGATGATTGGAAGCTCCCCCAGATTCAACAAGTACGGGAACGTGTTCGGAATGGGGAAGGCGTTGGCTCTTCGAAGTGGGTATGCTCACAAGTTCGATGGGATAGTAACGTGTTATCCAGGATCTGAAGGAGGAGGAAGCATAGATCTAGAGTTGTGCCTTCCACCTGATATCATGAGTGCTCTTGAGGCTGATGAGGAATTCATGGATGCTACTACCACTTCATACGACAATCCCTTGCACTAGTTACTTTCTGTTTCCTTAATAAGTCAAAATTGTTGAGAGGCGGCCTCAACTTGAAAAGTGAAATAACATCAGTTCAATCACAATTATGCAGCCATTGAAAAATAAAACACCATATTTTCTTATCAACTACAACAACTGTCGATTCAAATAAGACACTTGCTATTCTTAGAACAACACTTACATGTCAACTTATACTAATCCTTCCTAGTATGCTTTTAAAGAAAACGAATCTTCGCCTTAGCTATCGAGTTAAGTGGTAATTGTCATGAAATCTCGACCAAGAGATTAGAGGTTCAATTTCATCCCAAATGTTGTTGAACTAAAAAAAGAAAGGGTAAATTGTAAAAACCACCCCTAAACTATTGCAATGGTTGCAATTTCACCCTTAAACTTTTGATTGTAAAAAATAAACCCTTCAACTTTCTTATTGATAAAAATTGGGCCCATTTAGATTTAAAAAAAATAAAAGAAAAGTTTGAAGGTGAGAAAAATATTTATTATTATTATTTTTTGTTTCTTTTTGACTTATGTCATATTTCTCTCTCCTTCCATACTCTCTCTTCTTCTTCTGCTTTCATTTTTTCTTCATCATCCTCTCCAACTTTCCATCTCTTTTACACATATTTAGCTAAAACAACCAAACAAATTCCAGAACAAAACAAAACACAAATAATCAGAATTTACCCACCCAATGGCTAAAAAATAAAATAAGAAACAATTTATCGTGACAATCCAAGTCCCAACTCTCAATTTTTAAGCCAATTGAATCCCCAGTTCGTTTCAAAATCAAAACCCCCAAAAAAAAATTAGCAGCTTTTCAATCATAGTCCCACTGCCGACGAACCTCATATCGGTTCGGGCGAGCTCGGACTGGTTGAGTAAAGGCGACAACGCATGACAGTTGACGGCGGCGACGCTGGTGGGGCTGCAGAGCGTGCCCGATCTAACAATCCTGTACGACGGCGTGGTGAAGAAGAAATGAGCGATAAAAACTTGATGTTCATGGCCCTGTATGGGTTCGCGTGCGTGCTGGTGTGCTGGGTCGGATGGGGCTACAGGCTGTCTGTAAAAGGAAGTTACCTTTTGGGGTGTTGTAACCACCAAGCTTTGACCAAATACTCTAACAAAGAAGATAAGAGATCAGTCATACATATAAATAAGAGACTGATCATACATCAAAGATTAAGAGTGAAGTTAGAGAGAGATAACTCACCTTGTAATTCTTCTGTCTTGAATAAGATTTGGCTCCCTTCAACAGTGGATGTAGGACTTTGTTCCGAACCACTATAATACTGCGTTTCATCTCCTTACCTTGATTTTTCTCTTGCTTTTCTTTTCTGCCTTGAGAGTCATCTTCTTCCTCGAGTTCTTCCTTTCTTCAGAGTGTTTCTTCTGGATTGATTGAATGCCCAAATTCGAGTCCCTGCATGTTCAAAGCATTGAGTTAGTGGAGTAATTCGTGTGAGTGTTGAGAGCGTTGCACGTGTCCATCACTAACAAGTGGTATCAGAGCCCAAGATCAACCAAGAAACTAAGTTCTTTAATCAAGAATGGCAGTGGCAAGGTATGACATCGAAAAGTTTGATGGAAAGGGAGACTTTGACTTATGGAAAGCCAAAATCAGAGCAGTTCTTGGACAGCAAAAGGCAATCCATGCTCTCTCCGATCCATCAAAATTGCCTACCACTCTATCTGAAGAAGACAAGGAGACAATGAACCAGATAGCATACGGAGCCTTGATTCTAAACCTAAGCAACAATGTTCTACGGCAAGTTATAGATGAAGACACTCCCCTAAAGATTTGGCAGAAGTTGAACAGTCTTTACGAGAACAAGGATGTTCATAATAAGATGTTTCTAAGGGAAAAATTCTTTACCTTTAGAATGGATGCAGCCAAGACACTTTCTGAAAATCTTGATGAATTCAAGAAACTAACCTCAGAGTTCAAGAACTTAGGGGAGAAGATAGGGGAAGAGAATGAGGCCTTTGTGCTTCTAAATTCACTCCCAGAAGCCTACAAAGAAGTAAAAACAGCATTGAAATATGGCAGGCTATCAATAACCACAGATGCCATAATTTCTGCCATTAGAACTAAAGAGTTAGAGTTGCAATCACAGAAAAAAGAGACATCTGAAGGCCTTTTTGTTAAAGGGAAACCAAAACAGAAAGATAACAAGAATCAGGTTGATGATAAAGGGAAGACTAAAGTGAAGTGCAACTACTGCCACAAAGAAGGACACATTAAAAGAGATTGCTACTCCTTGAAGAGAAAGAACCAATACCACAGAAACAAGAAAAATAAACAGTCTGAGGCTTCGGTTGGAGAAAATGCAATCACTTACTCAGATGCCCTTGCAACCACTGGAGAATGCAGTAATCAAACAGAGAATATGAAGAAGTTTGATTGGGTTATAGACTCGGGTTGTTCCTTTCACATGACACCATCAAAGGAGTGGTTTAGCACCTACAAGGAGTGGGATGGTGGCATGGTTTACATGGGAAACAATCACACATGTAAAGTAGTTGGTATCGGTTCAGTTTCATTGAAGCTACAAGATGGTTCCGTTAAACTACTAAGGAATGTTAGACACGTTCCAAACTTAAAGAGAAATTTAATCTCTTTGGGCATGTTAGATTCGATTGGATGCAAATATGAAGGAAGCAGTGGAACCATTGAAGTGAAGAAAGATTCAAAGACAGTCCTCACTGGCATTAAAATAAATGGACTATATGTTGTCAAGGATGTGGAAATGGTGCAAACAGCATTGCTAGCTACAGACCATGATCAAACAGAAACAGACTTATGGCACAAAAGACTATCACATATCAGTGCTAAAGGGCTGCAAGTATTGTCAAAACATGGAATACTTCCACAAGGGGTTGGAGAAAACATGAGTTTTTGCGAACACTGTGTAGCTGGAAAAGCAAAAAGGCAAAGTTTCTCCAAATCCAATCTATCATCTAAAGGAATTTTGGACTACATACACTCAGACTTATGGGGGCCAGCTCCAACAAATTCCTTAAGTGGGTCAAGGTACTTTCTAACCCTTATTGATGACTATTCTAGAAAAAGTTGGATCTTCTTTTTAAAAACTAAAGATCAAGCTTTTGAGAAATTTAAAGAATGGAAGATAATGGTTGAGAAACAAACAAATAGATCAGTCAAATGCTTACGAACTGATAATGGGTTAGAATTTTGTAACGAACCTTTTGACTCCTTTTGTAAGTCTCATGGAATTATAAGGCATAGGACTGTTAGGCACACTCCACAGCAAAATGGAGTAGCCGAGAGACTAAACAGGACCATCATGGAGAGGGTAAGGTGCCAATTGTCCAATGCTATGTTACCCGAGAGATATTGGGCAGAGGCAGCTTCCTACACTGTCTATACCTTGAATAGATGTCCACACACTTCTATTGAACTCCTAACACCAGAAGAAAGGTGGAGTGGCAAGCCACCTAAGCTGCAACATCTCAGGATATTTGGGTGTGTGGGTTTTGTGCACCAAAGCCATGGAAAACTCAAGCCAAGAGCAGAGAAATGTATGTTTTTGGGCTTCACAGAAGGTGTCAAAGGGTACAGACTATGGCATCCTACAGAAAAGCGGTGCATAAATAGCAGAGATGTTATTTTCAGGGAGCAAGAGATGTTCATGCTTCAACCAAGTCCAGAGAACAGTACCCTACCTAAGGAAGATATAACAATTGAGGTGGAGCATAATTTGCTTCCTCAAAACTCAGACGTTGACACTGAAAGCCCAGAAAGTCCATATGAAGAAGTGGAGACTCAAGTAGAAGAAGAGATACCTGAACCAACCACTGAACAAACAGATCTACAAAATTACTCACTTGCCAGAGACAGACAAAGAAGGAATATAGTCCCTCCGTCAAGGTTCAGTGAAGCTGATTGTATATCATTGGCCCTAAGTGTTGCAGACTCTTTGAATATTGAAGAACCAATCAGTTTTGAAGTGGCTGTGAATGGTTCCAATAGTCGAGAATGGATTGAAGCAATGAATGAGGAGATGAGATCCTTGGAAGCAAATGAAACATGGATACTCAAACCTCTACCTAAAGGATACAAACCGATAGCTTCAAAATGGATTTATAAAGTAAAAGATGGCATTGAAGGAGTCCTTAAACCTAGATTTAAAGCTAGGTTAGTGGCCAAAGGATATACACAAAGAGAAGGAATAGACTACTCAGAGGTATTTTCTCCAGTTGTAAAATTAACCTCTATAAGAATGCTTCTTTCACTGGTGGTTCAGGACAACTTGGAGTTAGATCAACTTGATGTAAAGACTGCCTTCCTACATGGACATCTAAAAGAAAAGATTTATATGAAACAACCAACCGGGTATATTAAAAGGGGACAAGAGGACCTAGTGTGCTTGCTGAACAAATCACTCTATGGTCTCAAACAGAGCCCAAGATGTTGGTACCAAAGGTTTGATGATTTTATTTCTAAGATTGGGTTCCTAAAGAGTTCATTTGACAGCTGTGTGTATATCAACTCAAGATCCTACAACTACAGTGTGTATCTACTTCTCTATGTAGATGACATGCTGTTAGCAGGCAAGTCCAAAGGTGATCTCAGCAAAGTTAAGACATTACTTAAAAGAGAATTTGATATGAAAGATCTTGGAGAATCTAAGAAGATCCTAGGGGTTGAAATCATTCGGAAAAGGCATGATTCATCTCTCTCCATTAGTCAAATGAACTACTGTGACAAGGTACTTAAAAGATTTAAAGTAAACAATGCCAAGGCAGTGACTACACCCTTGGCACATCACTTTAAACTATCCACAGCTAACTCCCCTAAAGTGGAAGACTCAGAGCATCAAGCATTTATGTCTAATGTCCCATATTCCCAAGCAGTAGGCAGTCTCATGTATCTAATGGTCTCTACCAGACCAGATTTGTCCTATGCAACAAGCCTAGTCAGCAGATACATGTCAAACCCAGGAAAGAGACACTGGGAGGCAGTAAAGTGGATCCTAAGGTACCTTAAAGGTACACATAAAGCAGTCCTACACTATCAAAAGAATGATGCAACAGACAATGAGGTATTCGGGTATGTCGATTCTGATTTTGCAGGGGATCTTGATAAGAGAAGATCGTTATCTGGATACTTCTTCCTACTTGGTCAGAATTTACTAAGCTGGAAAGCTACCTTACAATCGGTAGTGGCCTTATCAACTACAGAGGCAGAATTCATTGCCTTATCAGAGGCAATCAAGGAAGGCATTTGGCTCAAAGGCTTACTAGAAGACTATGGAATAAAGCAAGCAACGGTAAAAATCTATTGTGACAATCAGAGTACAATCTACCTATCTAAAAATCATCAATTCCACAATAGAACGAAGCATATTGATATTAAGTTCCATTTCGTTCGAGATAAAATTGATGAAGGAGAAGTAGAAGTTCTAAAAATACATACCGAGGACAACGCTGCTGACATTCTGACCAAGCCCCTGTCGCAATTAAAATTTCATCGCTGCCTCGAACTGGTAGGGTTTCACCTACCAGAAATTGGATGAATCAGAAGTTAAAAGAAAGGGAGGGAGCAACATGCAAGAAAGACTTGGTACTTACAAAGGTGGAGATTGTAAAAGGAAGTTACCTTTTGGGGTGTTGTAACCACCAAGCTTTGACCAAATACTCTAACAAAGAAGATAAGAGATCAGTCATACATATAAATAAGAGACTGATCATACATCAAAGATTAAGAGTGAAGTTAGAGAGAGATAACTCACCTTGTAATTCTTCTGTCTTGAATAAGATTTGGCTCCCTTCAACAGTGGATGTAGGACTTTGTTCCGAACCACTATAATACTGCGTTTCATCTCCTTACCTTGATTTTTCTCTTGCTTTTCTTTTCTGCCTTGAGAGTCATCTTCTTCCTCGAGTTCTTCCTTTCTTCAGAGTGTTTCTTCTGGATTGATTGAATGCCCAAATTCGAGTCCCTGCATGTTCAAAGCATTGAGTTAGTGGAGTAATTCGTGTGAGTGTTGAGAGCGTTGCACGTGTCCATCACTAACACTGTCGTTCGGGGACAAGTTGCTGTCGTTCGGGGGGCGATTGAACGTGGCTTTGGACCAACATTTTCTGGTGGAATAGGCCTTCAGCAGGAAAAAGTTCCCATCGACGACTACGGTGTTTTTTCAGTTCGTCTTCGTTGTGATTACTTTGGTTATGATAGCTTCGGCTTTGCTTGGGCGGATGAACTTTTCAAAAGAGAAATGAAAGCAAAAGAAGACTAGAGAGGGAGGAAGGAGATGAAGGAACAGTGTGGAAGGAGAGAGAAATATGAAGTCAACAAGAAAATAATAATAATAAAAAAAAAATATTTTTCTCACATTCAAACTTTTCTTCTATTTTTTTTAAATCTAAATGGACCCAATTTTTACCAATAAAAAAGTTGAAGGGTTTATTTTTTATAATCAAAAGTTTAAGGGTGAAATTGCAACCATTACAATAGTTTAGGGGTGGTTTTTGCAATTTACCCAAAAAGAAACAAACCTTGGTAAGCATTTGCATATATTAGCATGTATGATTTCTCATTGGTTTTTCTTTTAACCAGCATGTATGTTGTTGTACGGGTGTTTGTTGAGGATCCCACATTGAAAAGAGATTAGTGGAGACCTCACAATTTATAAGCTACAAAGGTCACTCTACTCATTGTCAATTGGTTTTGAAATGGAAGCTCATATTATATTATATGGTATCAGAGCCCATTATACAAAGAAAAAATAATTAAAAAGATTAGTGAAGACAAAGCAGAAAATTTAGTTCTTTTTTCCTAGATACATCCCCGCACGGTTCAGGGTCAACTCATCCCATATCCACGAGGCTTCAAAGTTTAAACCTTTTGAACGTTGAAATATCAGGGTAGTTGAATCTTGATTCTTTTTCTTCTTTTTTTTTTTGAGAAAAGTTGAATCTTGATCCCTACGAAAAGCCATTTCAGATTGGGAGTTGTTGAAATTACAGCCAAAAAAAATTAAAATTGTTTATCCTATCTGCCTTATATATAATCAAAGAACCCGCTCGACGGAAATCATGACCGGAAAATAACACAACGCTCCTTCCCACAATCCCAAGGATATGAATCCCAATCCCCAAAATGTTCACTTCATCTCAGAGTGCTTTATCAAACCTCACACCACTCCTCAACAGTCAAAGCAACCATATTACCTTAGCCCATGGGATCTCCTCATGCTCTCCGTTCAATACATCCAAAAGGGTCTTCTCTACGCCAAACCTCCGGCCGCCATCCACGACGGCAGCGACTTCATCGACGCTCTACTCAAAAAGCTCAAACACTCACTGTCCATTGCCCTCGTTCATTTCTACCCACTCGCCGGACGATTCAAAACAGTTCAATACGAAGATGAAGGTTCTTGCCTCGTTTATGTGGACTGCAACAACAGCCCCGGAGCCAAATTCATCCACGCCCGTCTCCACATGACGATTTCCGATATTCTTTCACCCACCGATGTGCCATTGATTGTCCAATCTTTCTTTGACCATGACAGAGCAGTCAACCACGACGGCCATTCCATGCCCTTGCTGTCCATTCAGGTCACAGAATTACTGGACGGCGTCTTCATTGGGTGTTCCATAAACCACAGCCTCGTCGACGGATCTTCCTATTGGCATTTCTTCAACATGTGGTCTGAAATATTTCAAGCAGAGGATGACAATTATTCAATTTCACGCCCGCCAATCCTCCCGCGTTGGTTCCCCGAGGGCCACGGTCCAATTCTCAAACTCCCATTCACAAAGCCAGATCAATTCATTAGCAGATTCGAAGCACCCCAACTCAGGGAAAGAATGTTCCATTTTTCCTCTGAATCCTTGGCCGTTCTCAAAGCCAGAGCAAACACAGAGTACAAAACCAACAAAATCTCCTCCTTCCAATCCTTATCTGCACTGGTCTGGAGAAGCATAACACGAGCGCGTGGCTTATCACCGGATCAAACCACCGGCTGCAGACTGGCAATAAACAACAGATCAAGACTAAAGCCATCACTACCCGAAAATTACTTCGGGAATTCGATTCAAACCGTAAGAGGAGTTGCGACGGTAAAGGAACTGCTGGAAAACGACCTTGGATGGGCGGCTTGGAAATTGCACGAGGCTGTAGTGAACCACACCGACGACAAGGTGCGAGACCATGTAAACAAGTGGGTTGAATCTCCGTTCGTGTACCAAATTGCCCAACTGTTCGATCCATTGAGCGTGATGATGGGGAGCTCCCCGAGATTCAATAAGTATGGAAATGTGTTCGGAATGGGGAAGGCTTTGGCTCTTCGAAGTGGGTATGCGCATAAATTTGATGGGAAAGTATCATGTTATCCAGGATCTGAAGGAGGAGGAAGCATAGAGCTGGAGCTGTGTCTTCCACCTGATTTCATGAGTGTTCTCGAGGCTGACGAGGAATTCATGAATGCGACTTCTCCACAAGATCCACTGCACTAGGGATTTTGTTTTACAAATAATACCAAAAGTCAAGATTACTTGAAAGTTGAACCAAATATAAGAAATTTGTTGGGTTTTTAATTTTATGCCCTTATTACTCTCGCCCAATGTCAGTCTTCCAGTCTCTTCAACATTTTGAATAAAGTCTGCCTTTTCGATATTTTGGAATCAATTGACTACAAATGGTAACATGTTCTCTACTGGATGACTGATTTTAAGATATTCTCGTGGGAAAATCTCAAATAAATTTAAATTAAGTTAACACAATATCACTAAAAGAAATTGAATAATTTATTATGTCCGATTTTTCCATTTATATGCTCAAATGAATAACATTGGAGAAAAATATGTCACACATTTATCATTTTTTAGCTTAACATCATTGATGAAATAGACCTCGTGTAGGAATATGTGGTATTCAACTAAAATAAGTATAGTTCAATGCTAATTGATATTTACTAATTTCCTTTTTGAAGAGGCACATTTGAAACGTAAAACTTTTTCTTTTAATTTAATATATGGGATGGAGGATTTAAACTACTAATCTCGTGGTCAAGGTCGAGGATATATGTTTTATGCCAATTAAGCTATTTTCATACTATTAACGAAAAAAGCGTAAAGTTACCCGTCATATTTTATGCCATTTTTTCTTTTCTTTTCTTCTATTTTTTTTCTTATTTTCTTCCCTTTCTCTACATTTTCTTTAAAAAAAAATAGAAAAAAGGGATGGAGGAGGAAGTTCCTCCTCTCTTTTCCGGTGTTGGAAACGTGAGGAGGCGTTTCAGAGCTTTCTCCTCTCGTTTTCCATGCGGAAAAGGGAGGAAGCCCTTTTTCTACTTTTTTTTTTTTTAAGAAAATGCAGAGAAAGGGGAAGATGGGAAGAGAGGAAAAAAAATTGTTAGCGGCAGTGGCCGCAATTAGTTTGGTGGTGGGTGGTTAAAGAAGAAGAAGAAAGAGAAAGAAATATATTTTTAAAAAAAATAGTATTTTCATTATTTTAATATATTTTATTTTTAAAAAATTAAAAAATATTTTTTTTAATAAAAAATCAATGCCATTCCATTAGTTATTAACAAAAAAAAAAATCAAGGAGAGACGAAAATGAAATATAATTCAAATCTCAAGGGACTAAAAATGTATGGAAACTCAATGGCCAAAATAAAACATAACCCAAACCTCAAGAACTAAAAATGTATTTTTTTCTTAAATATTATGAATTTACCTTTTTGTAGATAGAAGGAAAGAAAAAAAAAAAAAAAAAAAAAAAAAACTTTGAATAACTTTACACACCTCACCTAATTCGTTTTATTCTTAGAAATGGTCAAATTTAGTAATCAACTTTCTTCTTATACATTAAGGCTCTTTGTTTGAATTACATCGTTTTCCTACCCTTATGTGGTTATAGACCAATAATACAATACACCAAGTTCAAAGAACCGAATCGTTGTCCAAAAAAAAAAAAACTATTTTTTTTTGTAGTCGATGTGGATAAATTTATCCATGCCAAGTTACCAACCACCACTAAATATAGAGGAACTGTAATTCTAATAAGAATCCTTTCCAATTTTACCCTTTGAACGATTAGCCCTGCAACAGTTCTCTCCTTGTATTGCTTTCGTCGGTTTCATATGTGAATGTCATCCATGACGATCAAACTTTTAGAAATATCTATACTTTTTGTAAGCTAAATCATATATGTTTTCAATCGTGAAAAAATAGAGCCATAAATGGTGGAAATTATTCAAAAATAAAAACAACAATCTTTGCAGTAGACAAACATTTATATTAAGTTGTGATCTCTCTCTCTTTTTTTTTTTCAGTAAATCAAAAATTTAATGGTGTATCAAGTATGCCCATTGCTCTCAAACTTCAAGCAACTTTAGTTCAATTGAAAATAAAACATAACATTTTCTGGTCAATTGCAAGTGTGGTTGAAATAATCAAATTGGTTTATAATCATTTTTATAAGAATCGCTTTAAAGTTGACTATCGAAATAGAAAATAGTAATTCTAAAGTGATTGGTGGAGAATCACTTTATGATATTTTTAATAACTGTAGATGTAGTGCAATCAAACAACTTGTGATTAAAATCATTAAGAAAGGTATACATATATATATATAGTAGAATGAATTTAAACTCAGAATTACTATCGTTATTTCTATCTTCTTAGGCATACCTAGTGTGAACTCAAGTATGAGTTATATATATATCTATTGAATTGATAAAATAAAATGATATGTCAACTAATTATATGAGTAAATATTAAGAGTGCTATAAGATTTTTATAATTTTCTATGTTTTTATACTATTTGATACATTTACAATAATATAAGATATGTCTGGTTTAACTTTTCAAGTGTTTAATTTTGGGAAAAAAACCATTTTGAAAAAAAAAATTATTGTGTTTGACAACCACTAAAAGTGACTTAAATATTAAAAAATGAGATTGAGGAATAAACCATTTTGAGATAAACATTTGAAAGAAACTTTTTTAAAACTAGTTTTTAAGTATATAATAACTTGTGTTTAAATAACCAAACATACGAGTGTTTAAATTCTAGTAAACAATTTTTATACAAAATATTTTTTAAAAAATACATTCTAAGAAAATATTTAAACTACAAGATATTCCAAACGGGCCTATAATCTAATACATTCAATGAGAGTTTATTTTCTAGTACTATTATTAGTAAGACCTTGTTAAAGATATATAAATACTAAATGGCTAAATTTATTAAAAATATACTAGTTTAGGTACTTTAGTTTAGTGAGAATATCATAAAGCTTCTACTGATGAACGAGGTTTGTGGTTTGAATCCTTCATTCCACATATTATCACATATATATATATATATATATATATATATATATATATATATATATATATATATATATTAGAAGATCTTGAATTAAACTTAGTCACGACCTTTAGTTTATGACCTTTTTAATAGATATATCACCTTTTAATTTTGTATCTAATAGATTTATGAATCATGTGATGTTTTTTAGAATTAATGTATCCGTGAATTTTATAAATTTTGATTTTAAATTGAAAATTTAGAGACTTGTTAAATACAAAATTGAAAGTTAAAAAACCTATTAAATTCTTTTTTTAAAAAAAAAAAAAATAGAGACTACTCAATTTGAAAAGATGAATGAGTAAACTTGTAATTCAATTTAGGAAAAAACTTGCCAACATACTCGTATGTATGGATCTTCGTGCATACCACCCTTAGAACGTTGACAACTAAGAGAGATAACAAAAAAATTCTCATTTTCTCCCTTCCTCTTTCTTACTTGTCAAGATTTTAATGGGGTCCCTACATACGAGCAAGTTTTGTTCTTCGATTTAACCTTCAAATGGAGAGAGTAATTTCAATTGCCACAACAGAAACATAAATTCTTACAAATAACTAGTGAACATTTTAAAGTTTGTTTCAAATTTCAAAACAATTTCTTAAATATTCAACCAATGAGGAGCGAGCATCTGGAATTCCAGACCAAGTGCCATGTCAAAAAGTCTTCAACACAGCCGTCATTGGACCAATCAGAGCACAGAACGAAGCAAATTCAGTCGACTTAGGCATTCAATCACTGCGGTAGGATCAGGACACGTAATGTTAAACTAGATCCAACGGCCCAAACCAATCATGAAATCAGCCAATGGTATTCACGTTACGATGGCATGTAAGCAAGAAAGCCTTCAGCTACAAGTTTCCGATTTGGGCGCTACAAATACGAACCAAAAAAACCTTCCTTTTCCTCTGGCGGAGGAATTTATGGAAAATCCTCAGTCGTTCGAAGCGGCTTCTTCTTCTTCTCTTCCTCCTGGTTGCCGTTTTTTCCCCTCCGATGAGCAGCTCCTCCGCTTTTACCTCTTAAACAAGACCGCTTCGACCATTTCCCCAAATTCGCTCGACACTCGTGCTTTCGGCGGCTATGACTTAATCAAAGAGCTCGACCCCTTCGATTACGATCCATTCGATTTGCCGGACTTTTCGTGTTTTTCTTATGGTTCCAGTGGAAGAAAGAGGCACTGGTACTATTATACGGATACTGTTTTTAGGGAGAACAGAGGACGGATAAGAATGAACAGCGGGTATTGGAGAAGGAAGGGGAGAGTGAGGGAAGTGATTGGCCATCGAGGAATTGTGCTTGGGATGAAGAGGACCTTCGTTTTTTATTTGGGGAATTCGATCAAGAACGCTGTGAAGACCAATTGGATTATGTATGAGTATGCCCTAGGCGATCACTTTCAGGTACTTCACTCGCTCATTCCTTTTCTGTCTCCGGTTCAGCTTCCAATTTACCTAATATTGATTTCAAATCCAGAATACACTCAGCGTAGATAAGATTGATTGTCTCAGGCAATGTATGTTGTTTTCCCCTTTTCATCGTTTCCTAACTGTAGAACGTTCGTGGTTTGTACCGAAAATATTGAGTTCAAATTGTTCCAAAGCCTCTTTTATAATCAAATAAGCCGTATTTGGCATGAGTATTGTAATGGGCTTTTCCACTGATTTGTTTATTGTACTAATTTCTATCCATGGATTTGATAAGAATTTAAATTTACTGAGTTTGATAGGTTATCTTGACTTGGGGCAGGGTTTTGGGGGTAATTGTGGCTTTCTAAGGTCGAAAGATTGGCTTTGATTCACAGGCTTCTTTTGTACTGCATCGGGTATTTGTGAGTGGTCGAGGAAATAGCATTTCGGGTAATGGCTTGAGTTCTTATGGTGAAGGAAGTGTCTCAGCAGTATTTCATAATGGTAATCAGCAAGATGGAACTCAAGTAACTAATATGGTTGATGCTACGGCATGTGAAGGGGATATTTTGAACATAACCAATGGCATCACAAGACATGAAATGGGACGTGGTGAGAACCCAAATTATCAAGTTGTTACAGATCCTGTTTCTGCTCCTACCACTTCGCAAGTTCCATCAGAAGCTTACCCTTGCGAGATGGTAATATAAATTTGTATCAAACATTTTCCTGCTTCCACCTTAACTTAGCTGTTTCTACCTCATGTTTCTCTTGCTGATAGAAGTAAAAGTACTAGGGATGGAAACCAGGAAAACTTACCACTTCCAATGCTTACTCGATTTCATTCAATTCTAAATGCTCGGTTCTTCCCCCCTTTCTGGCATTACATTCTGTAATTTGTGTGCAGATGACTCCCTCGCCTGTAAGCCCTACTGGTTCAATGCCTACTCATGTTATAGACAAACAGCAACTAATCTCTATTCTGGAGGGAGATTTTCTAGAATTAGACGATCTTGTTGATTAAAGTTCCTCAGCAAAAATCAATACCGTCAGATCTCAAAGACATCTGAAGATGATTGTTAATTCTCAGGCTTATTCATGCCTGACATTAAATTCCATTGGGGGTTCAAATTCCTCAGGAAAGGGACACTGTCTGGTTATTGAGCCATCTCTTAAATGTGAAAGAAACTCTCAGTCATGGAGTTAGCAAGATTGGATGGCGGAGGAAATTACCAGTTAAGGTAATTGACTGCTTTTCTTTATGTTGTTTGCTTTTAGTTTATTCTTCCCCTGATTTTTCAAGAAATGAGTAGTTTTTCTTTTTGTTTTTTGTTTGTTTCAGTGGATGTAAATTTGCACTGGGCCAAATGTTTGGCATTTTTCTCCTGATGAACAAGGTGATGCTGGTTTATTCACCGAAACTGGAAGAAAGACATGAATGTAGGTGTAATTAACGCTTTGTTGTGTATAACATGTTAATGTTCTTCCATTGACCATGAAGCTCTGAAAATCTTTGGTTTTATTCCTATGCTATTTATGTCAACATTATATGATCATTTATCCATGGACTCTTCAGATCTGCCTTTAGCTGGTCACCCCTTAAATTCTTATAATTTTCTGTCACATTGAAGTACATGGATTTTTATGAAGAATAATTATGAATGCTATTCTGCATAAGCATTGAATTGGTTACATGTTGGCACTTTTCTTGGCTTATTAGTAGAGTCCAATCAGTTGATGATCTAGAGATGCTTATTGCTTGTTTCAGTTTTTTCATAGTACCTATGAATGAAAACTTCAGTATTATAGTGAAACACAGCTTATATGTTACTTTGTATCATAATTTTAATTAGGTAGAATTGTTGCCTTTATAAATTAATAATTAACATCTTCATGTAGTTAACTATAATGGGTAGTATGTTTTTTGCCTTCATGGTAATTTTTTTTCTTAAATCCATTTTTGTCAATTTGTTGCTGTTTGCTAATTATAGGCTTTTATGTAAATCTCTGTTAGTCATTTTGTGATTGGTATTTTGGAAATTTGATCAAATCTGACCCCTTTTTTTCTGATTGAAAGATAATTTATATTTTTATTCAACTCCTTTGACATATAAACTAATCCAATATGAACTTCTCTCAAAAAATAAAATAAAATAAAATAAAAAATAATCCAATATGAACTCAAAAAATAAATAAATAAACTAATCCAATATTGTTACACTGCTCCATATTTTCTACATCTTTCAGATACCAATGTAAAATGGGCAAAATTCTTTCATGATTACAGAACATATTTCAGTTTCACTTTGGAGAAGGAACAATTATTTCTAAAGTAATTTTTATTTTCAGTTTTCACCCAAAAAAGGTAAAAGTCTGTCATTATAAAAATAGTTTCTGATCAAAGGCTGTTTTTTTGGATGGAAGATTTGAACCTTGATCTCTTGGTCAAGAATAGAATTTTTATGTCAATAGAGTTATGCTCAAGTTGACATATTTATAACATATGTATATGCTTATAGAAGATTAGTTTTTACACCGGTAGATAAGTGGACAATACAACAGGAAGATAGTTAAGGCACTATATTTTTAGGGTTCGAATTTTCACTCATTATATTGTTGTCTTAAAAAAAAATGCACAAACATCTCGCCGACATAAAACTAATTGTCAATCTCAAAAAAAAAAAAAAAAAAGAATGAAAATTGTCTAATATTGTAATAATCACGAAAAAAAAAAAGAAAGAAAATAGACTGTAATAAACACAAATAAAATAAAATCATCTATGGCTGTAAAGTCAGTGCATTTAAAGCCATGATTAAACTCTAAATGCTAAAATCAATTTTATTATTTAATGTAATAAACATAACTTATTATTAAATGTCACAGTTCAATTGGTATAAGCATTATTTAACTATTATATCTTTGATCAAAAAGTAGGAGAGATTGAACCTCACTTCAAATAATATTGAGCTGCCAACAAGAGCATAGCTCAACTGGCATAAAGATGTATTGATAACCACGAAGTCTGTGGTTCGAATCCCCACCCCATATTGTCAGATAAAAAAATAATAATAATATTGAGCTAAAAAATCTAAACACTAACTCACTAAGTATGGTACTACTACTAAATTAAATGAATATTAAATTTCATTGATTAACACAACCCAACTTTTCAGATAATTGTGATTCACGTGAGATCGTAATTATAATGTTCTTATGAACTAATACGATTTCATTAACATCTATATTTCTCGTTGCTACTACAGTAAAGGTTTCAGAATGTGTGTTCAGCATTTTCTTTTTCTACTTAAGAGAAAGATTGCTCAGAAACATTTCCATGATTCTTTTTAGAAATATATTTCAAATATTAAAAAAAAAAAAAAAAACAAAGCAAGTACAAAACCAAAAAACCAGGCTTCAATGTACAGATTTATTTCATTTCTATGAACATTTGTATATTAACTATAAATAAAAAAAAAACAGTTAATATACAAATCCATATGAAGATGTGAAGTCATAAATGGTATGACAGCTGTATGAAATGTGTATAACATAAGGAACAAGATAGCGGAAAGAAATACATAATTATCACAAGAGAAGTGTATACGAATTAAGCATTATACTACTTGGGTCGTACACAAAGTATCCCTTTACATATAAACTTCCATGCCTATGAATTTAGAGGATTGACATAGAGGGCAAAACGCAAGCTTACTTTCGCACTCCTTGCATAGGCAGAGATGCTTACAAGGCAACAATAGCATGCACACTTCGTTAACCCTGCAACCCTTACAGGTCATCAACTCCTTCATATCATTGCTGTTACTGCAAAGCAGTTGAAAATCGAGGGATCGACCGTTGCAGCACGAAGCAGTGTCCTCAACCTCGCTATCCCCACATCCTTCCTTGCTATCCCTGCTTTGAGCATACACCTGCTGAAGATTGAACTTGAGGGCTGAGATCATGTTCTCGTTATATCTAGCCCGCTGCTGCCAAGCACCAGCTTCCATCGACAGCTGCTCCATTCGCTGTTCAAGCTCGATGTTTTTCTTGTTAATACACTCCACCTCTGCTTCTTTTTCTCGTAGTTTCTGAATAATTCTTTCCTCCACAAACGAGAGAGTTTGGAGTTGATTAGCTTGGATCTTCTCTAATATGGTATGTCGTAGCCTATCGCCCTATTAATAGAAACAGGCTTAGAAGATGAAGGTGTAGGGTTAAAATTCAGATCCCACACATAATCGAAAGTTGGAGCAGTTATGAAGGCATTCTTTTATGTAATAAACATCTCAAAGTAAATCATATGAAATTTACTAAATGAACTGAAGGCCACAGTGAACCGATCACAAAGAAAACTATCAAACCAACAAGAAAACAAAGTGCCACACTGATCAAATTAATAGGCAGCAATGGTGAGAAAATGTTGGGAGAGCAGATACATGGACAAATTAATGTAATGGTAAAGAAATGAATGTCAATACAAAACAATGCTGTGAAAAAATAGATAGTTAAAGTTCTATCAATATTTCTACAAATGAAGGATCGATATTAAAGAGCCTAAAAGGAAAACACTGGAACTTACTTCCACATGGTAAAGGAAAGCACGGTGTATCATAACAGTGTATAGCTACCCTGATAATTTAAACCCAAATTTGGAAGCAAAGATGACCCTCATAAGACAATCATGATAGAATTGGTTCAAAGGCCAAAAGAGCGAGCTCTAAACTCTGATGTCTTTGAAGCCATTGGTTCAAACTATGGTGACTATCTATTTTGAAAAATCATATGACTTTTCGACATTAAATGTTGTAAGATTAAGAAATTATCCCATGGGATCACTTAAGTCAACAAGACACTCATTGTTAAAAAAATGGCAAGAGATTTTTTCATAAAAATGTTGAATGATAGACAGCCAAGCTCATAATCTAGAAGAACCAACATTCGGCATCAGTCCAAAGGGAGAAAATAACCAGAGTAAAGCATGTCAAAACATAGAAGCAAACTTCATCATAGCCTATTGCATCTCGTTTTCTTTCATCAAAATACTATGAAGATTACCAAGAAATGTGTTTAATAAACCACAAACCACTAATTGTAATGTTCTGCAGAAAATAATTAAAGACAACTATGTGATAGGATCAGTAAACCTCCGTCCATGTAAAAAGGGAGAATTAAAATGATAAGTTAGTATGTTTCAGGAAGGGTATCTTTTATATGGCGGGGGATGTAGGACCCTCAGGTTGAGTAGTTAGAATGAGTATAAAATAAATTGTGTTAGCAAAGAATATAAAAAAAATCGTACTTAGTTAGAAGGACAGACACAGGACCTCCCAAATAGTCTGAGAACCTTTACTTTCATCACCGATTTGCATATTTCTAGTTCAGTAAAAACTCTATATAAATTGTTATAACAGTATGCAAATCCAGACCTGAACTTTGAGGAATTTCTCAATATCATCGTCCTGTCGTCGCAATTCACGATCAATATCATCACCTATAAGAGAAACCAACGGCGAGTCTCCTGTAGAAGCCATGCGGGTGTTGTCAAGTGATAAACCCAGTCCTGTGGAAACTGGACGTGGCTGCAAGAAATCAATGGATGATATTTGGGAATTGTTTTCAAAAAGATCTTGCTCCTTCAATCTTTTCTTCTTGGGTTCAATGCCATACATCCAGTGAATATCTGCTACTCCATCACTGGCATCAGGGCCAGGGGCTGTACCTGGTGCAAACCCGACTACATGAACTAGAATAACAGAAAATACATGCGGTAACAAAATGTTAGAGTCTAACATAGAAACCTAACGAGTTGAAGCAGTCAATGTAAAAAACGAAAATTATGTCCAAAGTCTTGAAACTTTCCACAACATGAGCAAAATAATCGACCGTTTTGGGAAGAAATGGCGTTTTTCTTTAAATGTTTGTAATAACAACCCAACAAAAAAGACTACTGCTTTGAATTTCGCCTAAACACAAAATTTCAGCAAAACTACGAGCTGACAGAAATCAAGAAACACACACAATAAAAGAAATGGAAAAAAAAAAAAAAAAAAAAAAAAAAAATTTACATGGAGGAACATAGGGAGGATGCTGGGAATGATCCTGCAAATTGAAGGGGTTGAAATAGGAGATCGGTTGAGAAACATGAGCATCGGCGGTGTACAAGTTCCTGCAATTGGAGAGAGAATGAAAAATTAAAAGAATGCAGAAAAGAATAGAAGCTCGGTGAAGGGGGGGCGATCTCTAGGGTTTTAAAGAAAACAAAAATTCTCGTTTTGCATAGTGCAGAATAAGAATTACCGAAAAGATATAGATTGATGTTGCTGTGGCTGTGGCTGTTGCTGTTGTGGCTGATACTGTTGTTGGTAGTGATTCTGAGGTAGAGCCATGGAGAGATGAATTACCAGACACAGAAACAAGGAGGAAGGAAGAAAGAGAGAGAGAGAGAGAGAGAGGGTAGAGATCAAGTAGATAGCTTGTCAACACCAATACGCGACTGCTGCAAATTTTGGCCAAGTTTCGTCTAATTTCTTACACGCCCCCTTCAACTATCAGAAATTGTGTTCTGATCCTCTTCACGTATCGTATTCACACCGTCAAATGAAGGCTAGGCCCGGCCCAAATTTTGGATTCCTCTAACTCGGCCCAACGTACCGGCCTTGTACTTGTACGACTGGGCCCAACATGATTCCCGAAGGAAAGCTAGGCCCAACTTGTGGAGCTATAGGCCTGAATTTTGGATTTTCTATAAATGGGCCTGTAGGGAGGCTGTCTATCATAAATTTGGTTCCCAGAAAATTTGATCTGAAACAGAAAACCGATCACAGTTCATTTTTCATTTGGGTCGAGTTCCTCCCCCCTCCGTTCGGTTCCTGCTACCCCGATCCACCCCAGTTTCACTCGGTTCAGCCCAGGATCGCCTCCGAGCGCCTAGAAAGCCCTAATTGAAGACACGAGTATAAATAGGATCTCTCACACCAAAAAAAAAAGGTTTGGAAAATTTAGCTACCAAAACACTCTTACTGTTTGATCTAACTTAGACATCGGAGTGCATCGATGTGCAGCGGTTCTGACTAGTCTTGCAGGTCACGTCTTACCTGTCTTCAACAAATTCACTGCTGGTGCCACGTGTCAAGTGAGTGGCTTGGCCAAATTTTGGCATCAACAGTAATGTTTAAAGTTTAAACCACAATATGGCAGGGTTAGATAAAAGGAACTAAGGAAAACATAATATCCACCGCTAATTAATTGCAATTTGTGTGAAATATTTCCGTCTTCGTTAAGCCATACAACTTCATAAAACATATGCAAAAGCGAGCGTGATTCAGTAGTAATTGACATATACCCTCGACTAAGAGGTTAGATGTTTGAATCCCCCCACCTCCAATGTTGTTGAACTAAAAAAAACATGTCCAAAACATTTAAATCAGTCCAGTTATTTCTCATATTAGAGTTTCGTGGTTAAAATGCTCTTTGGGGATAATATATGTAGTCAAAACTTATATATAAACCTTCAATTTCTCATTGAAAGATGATATGCCACTTCTCTACAAACATGTTTACAATCGGTTGGAAATGCAAACAAAATTTCACATTAGCTAGATAAAAGAAAGATCATGGGTATAAGTGAGTGGTCGGTTGCTCCCTAACAATCGATATTAGAGTCGTCACGTCCTGACCTAGTAATGTCAGTAGAATCCTTATGTGTCGAACAAAAAAGTTGTGTAAGTCTTGAAAAAGTAGTCATGGTGGAGATCCATTGAAAATGTGTCCAATTAATTCTGTACATTAGTTAGATTTTTTTTTAAAAAAAAAATCAGGAACTTGTTTTGTTTTAATTAAAATTATTTCAAATTTGCAACAAGATCAAAATTTCAAATTAGAATCAATTGCCAAAACATTGAGAATGCAAAATTTAGGAAAAAGAAAAGAAAAGTAGTGGAAGGTATACAAAAGAAAAGGAATGCCCTTTTTTCCCTCTCACACACAATAAAGAAAGAGAGAAGATGGAGGAACTTTTTCCTAATGATGCCCTAGAAAAGTGATGACAAACAGGAAAGTGAATATGCTTCATCCATGATTGCTAAAACCATATCCCATTCTATGTTTTACATCATTATTATCTCTTCCAGTTGCACTTCCATTTGCAGTCCCACCTATAATTATTTTTCAATTCCATTTCCCACCTGATTACAACCCTCTGTTTCCACTACAAATTATAACAATGTGGCTCATAATAATGGTATACCCTCCTTCAACATATAAAAGAGAAATTATAACAAACCTATTTCAAATTTGTATCGGATGGATTAAGAGTTGATCCATACTTATTCAGTCGGTTAAAACATATATATACCTCAAATCAAGAGGTTTGATTCATCTAAAATTTGAATTTCCCACCTCCACATATTGTTAAACTCCAATAGATTGAACCCTTTTAGTTTTACCCATCTTCATTGCCTATCCTGTCCCGTCAACCTCATACCTTTGGCTTTTTCTTCTCTCTCATTTTCTTACCTTTTTTTTTATTTCTTTCACTCTGTTCGACCATGCATCTAAACCTAGATCCATTAGAAATTGCTTTTTCTTTTTTGAAATAGCCATCAAGGAAGAGGGTGTAGCAAAGTGGGACATTTTTTTTTTTTGAATTCATGGCAATTGAATTTCGTTGGGTTCAATCATCCAATCCCCCTCCCTTATTCCCTATAAAGCTGTGTTTTTGTTCTTTGTTTCTTTTTGTGGGGTTTCTGCTTCCGCTGCTGTTACTTCCCTTCTTCCACTTTGTATCTACTTTTCTTTCTTATGAGCCAGTTCTTCTTTTTCATTTGTAGACTTCCCAAATTTCTGACTCCAAACCATTACATTCTTTTTCACAGTTTTAAAGCTCCTTTTTCAAAAGCCCATCTTGTATCCTCCACCTTATATACCCTACCTAAACGTTCCCTTTTTCTTTCTTTTTTTTTTTTTGTTTTTCCTTTCAATGTCCATTTCAAATAATAGTCTTATCTTCTTTGGAAATGATGCCCCTTTTCTATTTACTATCCTTGTATTCAAATTATTTTTTTTATGCCACGAGAGTTTGTATTATTTTTCTTGGAGTGTCCTCGGCTTTATGAGTGAACCCTACGGCCTTTAGGACATGTTGGAATTGGATTCATTCAGCAATGGATGGTTCGACAAACTTTATGTTTGAACTGATTGAATTGCCTAAAGGGTTTTTCTTTGTGGAGAATTAGGTGGCTGTTATATATATGACTAATAATCATTCCTAGAAACATTCTTTTTAAAGAAAAACCAAAATGAAGAAACAAAAACATCCACCAAACGCCAAAATGATTTCGATCATTTGGGGTTTCCTTTTAACATAACCAACGGCACCATATATTACTGTAATTTGAAAGACAAAAATGTTTTTTTTTTTTTTTTTCTTTTTCCAAGTAGTTTAATTTGCAAGTAATGATTTGTTTGGATAACATTTTAAACATAAAATTTTCATCTTGCTACACAATAAAAAGTATTTGACAAAAATATCCATGAAAAGAAAAGGAAAAAGAAAACTCTATTTAGTATTTCCTCTGGTTGGAACTTGGATGTTGGGAGAAATCAAATCATCTGCTCTACGAAGAGCTATGCAAACAAGAAAGAAATAATCTCTCTTTCACACGCACGAAGCAGATCAAAGTTAAATAATAAAAGAAAGGTAAGATAGGGGAAAAAATAAATGAACACCAGAGTTTATGTTGGTTCACTCCAAACTCGTGACTATCCTAATTTCTAAGCACCATGACAATGGCTACTTAGGTTATAAATGAATAAACCATCGCTAGATAACAAGCTTCCATCAAAGTTCTACAACTTAATTACTACTCTCAATTGCTACACGTCACTCAAGATTTAGAAGAAAATATATTTAAAGAAGTTGTCATAGCGTTGTTAGATAAACATGGGGTTCCAACGTTGTCTCTAGTGTCGAGTAACGTTGTCCCTGGTGTCGAACATGCATGTCTTTATTAGATTAAATGAGGTTTCATCTCAAAACCAATTGACAATGAGAGAAATATAGCTCATTAGCTCATGTATCTTATAAATTGTGATGTCTCCACTTATCTTTTCAATGTGAAATCCTCAACTGTTTTAAATCCAAATAAGTATTGCAACATTGTCTCTAGTGTCGAGCATGCATGTCTTTTTCTCTTGAGTCTTTGCAGCTTGTAGCGTTGAGACACGTCAACACCTAGTGTTTCAACCCTACCAACATGATAGTGTCTTTTGTCCATCTTTGCAATAAGGTCACAATGCTCTTCGCATTGCCCCCTCAAGGACTTTGTAGGCGTGTTACAACTCCACAAACCTAACATTCTAAAAAAACCAAAGTTAAATTAAATGTTTTGGTTTCTAATCTCTCAAGTTTGTAACTATTTGATCTTGGAAATTAAAAAAATGTCTAATAAGTTAATGAATTTTAAGAATGACTTATTCGACACTTACAAAGTTGAAGGAACTTACTAGACACGAAATTGAAAGTTTATGACCTATTAGTCTGTTTTTAAAATTCAGGAACCTATTCGATACTAATTTAAAAATTCAAATATTTATCTTTTATTTCAATCAACTCATCACGTTCTATGCTATTTGGTGGGATAATTTTCCTTCTTAGCTTATTTTCCCTGGCCAAAGAAGATTCCCCTTTTGATTAGCCTTTTGAGCTTTAATAATAATTTCTATTATATTAAAAAGAAAAAAAGACTACAACATGTCTTTTCACAGAACTCTACGAATTAAAAGATAAAAGATTACAGTGAGAAGAATGTCCTTGTAATAACACTTTGAACATTTAATATGTGTGCAACTCAATTGGTTAAAACATATATATTTGACTAAAATGTGAACCGGTGGAATCTGTCCCACATACATAAAGGTTCACAACCATCCATCCTTTCTTGAATAGCTCATGTTCATGTTCTCTCCCACAAATGGTAAAAAAGAAAGAAAAACATAGGTAAAGATCACCATTGATAGATGGGATGTGGTGGTTATGCCCTAACAAAGGTATTGGATTTGCAGGTAGAAAATTGCTATTTTGGGTTGCATGATGATGGTGTAGGGCACGAGAGAAGAATCATTAGTCCCATCCCATCCCATCTAAACTTCCCCACCACGATGCATGTTGCCACCGTACATCACTGTACTCAAACATCTTCCATCCACCCATTTTTAACTTTCCAATATGGTCTTTTTATCAAACTATTCCAACACATGTAAATTCTAAATTACTACTCTTAATTTACCTTAAGGACAAAATGATAGAATTAGGACTCTCTCATCCCACGAAATCCCTTGGATTTAGCAGCTTTCATAGATGAAAAAAGGGCAATTTTTAAGTAAACTGAGTGATGAAAATTTTAGAGAATGTAGTGCAAGAAATGTTGTCGTGTGTGAGGCAACTGGCAATTTCAAGTCTGTAAAGTTGAGAGAAGGGGATCTTTGTGTTGCTGAAATTGATCTTTATGTCTTTAACAAAAGGAGGAAAAAAAGAGGAAAAAGTAGAAAAAGGAATTGTAGAGAGAGAGGAGAAAAGAAAAGGGAAGAAAAGATGATAAAGAAAAAAAAAAACTTGAAGTTGTATGCTTTAAACGATCGATAACAACAAGAAAGTGGGAGGGTTAAAATTGACTCTCTTTTAAAATGTATAGGTAGGAAAAATAAAATAGAAGCCCCCGGCCCAAGTATAGATTTCTTTAGCTAGCATTTTTGGTAACAGGAAACTCCTTTTATGTTTTGGCACTTTAGATTAGAGAAAAGTCTTGGAGTTGGCGAAGCAGTAGCAGCCTTCTTTTTCTATATAAAACGTCTCTTTTTTAAGAGGGAGTTTCAACTTTTGCATGGAAAACGAAATTCCTTCATTATTATCACCGCATACAAAACTGTCCTTTCTAAACAGAGAATCTTTTATAAATTACTACCAATTTGACTCCATCTCGCACTCTTTCTTCTTCCTCAAACACTTGCCTTGCCTTCTTCTCATTTCTATATATATATACATGATTCTACGCATTCTTTATATAATTGTCTTATGAAAAGATTCCAATTTATTTCTATCTTTTTCTCAATTCGGTTTTTGAGGAGTTCTATGAAAGTCTGTAAAGAATCTATATGTATATATTTGATACGAATTTCCTGATGATAGTGGCGAGTACAAGAGTATAATATTTATGAAAAAGGAAGAGGATAGTAGCAAATGAATAGTAATACATGTCATGCATATACAAAAATAAAGACAATTAATTTTTATTTTTACAAGCCTTAGATTTAACTTCAGGGAGAGTTTCATTAATCAGTTGAAGTTGTTTGGTATACTAATTTCTAGTTCTAAATTTTGTTGTTTGTGGATTCCAAGAACTACATAAACATGAACTACATTATCAATACACGTGTTTAAAATTTATTCTCTCAACACACCTACGATCTTTTAAAAATTACCCAACTTGTAAACTATTCTTTTGACCTAATTCAAACATAGATCACATAAATTGAAAAATATTAAACCTTAAATCACTCAAATCCGAGCTTCCTTCTTTTACCTTCATTGATATATTCAATTTTTCATTTCTTTTATCTTATACCAATCGCTTTAGACAAAATATATAGGATCAAACAAGTGCTTCGTTCAAAATATTCAACCATATAAATTTAGAATAAATAAAATAAATTCATGAATGTAGCTATAAATAGTTATAGTGCATGCATGTTGTTGTGCCCTAATACGTAGTGTGTGTGTGCTAAAAAGGAAAAGAGAAGATCAAATAAATCTTTGATTTTTCTTCTTTAAGCAAAAGCAACCTTCTCACTTGATTTGATGTATGGCCTAAAGTTGATTAGTTTAGAGGCATTCATGACTTGTAAATAAAATCCCATTCAAATTAACTTATGTGTTAAATATAATAACTCAGCTTTACACGTAATTGATAGAAACTCTTGGATTAGCTAGATGCATCGGTGCACGTTGTAGAAACAAACAAACTTTGCTTTTATCCAACAGTGCCCTTTGATTGGCACAATAATTGAACCCAACTATGGCTTTACCCTCCCCTTATTCTGTCGTTTCTAATCCGAATCTAGAAGAATTACAAGAAAAGTTGAAGAATTTTGAAATTCTATTATTCGTTAAAGATTTTGTGTATGATAACTATGATTATTTTTTTTTTTTCCATGAGGATACTTTATTGAATCGTATGTGAGAAACTATTAGATTATATGAGCTTCCATCTCAAAACCAATTGACAATGAGTGGAGACCCTCAACATGCCCCTCAAGATGGTGAGGTCTCCACCATTCTTTTCGACGTGGGATCCTCAACATGCCCCCTCAAGATGGTGCCTCTTGAGGATCCCACATTGAAAAGATTAGTGGAGACCTCACAATATAAAAGCTACAAGGGTCACTCCAAAATTTAATGGTGGTGAAGATATTAATATGCCTTTGAGAGTTGGTTCTAGTGGCAAAAACCTATTCTCTAACTACGATGAAATTTTCATTTTCATTTTAAAAAATTACTCCAAAATTGAGTGGACAAACATTCAGTTCAGCTACTTTGGAATCCTAGAGCTTTGTATTAGAAAAATCATCCTTATATATTTACGATTTAGTCTCAGTCTCAGTACTTTATCAGTAGTTGGATTTGGTTGCAACCAACTCATATAAATTTGAGCACGTAGTTATATGTAACAACGTCGTCATAGTCTAGAAGTGGTATTAAAGTCCTTTTAAAAGTGATTAAAGGATCAATCACAATAACAATGTTCTAATTGCAACAATTTCATGAATTTAAAGAGTTAATTGTTCAAATTAAAATATTAGAGGTTTTGTCATATACAATAAGCATACAGTTGGTTTTTACATTCATTAAATATCACAAATTTGAATTCTTTACAATTTATACAAAACATAAAAGGTTAGTCCCCTACCCTTATAATTTTATTAATAATGGGAACTTTAGTTGCAACAACATCATATAACTAGGTTTGAGGACATAAGTGTACGCCACATTCATCATAGTTATGGTTTAAAACCATTTAAAATTTAAGTTTATGATTTCACCTCCGAAAATTACAGCCAGTTACTAGGTGAGTGATATAAAATTTTCCTAAAACATATCCACGAACATGTCAGATACAAACATGAATTTTCATTTAGAGAGAGAAAGAAGAGAGGGAAAAGATAAGATAGGATTTGCATCATAAACTAGGCAGCATGCAGTTAATTTTCATACTGTCATGCTCAGTGAGTCAGACAAGAGAGGTTGCCAACACAGAGACAGAAGAAACAACCTTGTTGTTTTGTCTTCTTCTTTGGTTTTTGATTCTCTCGGATTTACAAACAAAACAACAATACATTACATGAGTGTTTATTATAATTAAAACGAGTACTTGTAATTTCAAAAAAAAAAAAAAAAAAACAAACAAACAAAACGAGTACTTGTACTGCAACAAGTATTCAATTAAAAAGCAGAAATAAGATCTTTCGAGATTTAATCATGGATTAATATATTTTAAAAAATACGTGTCATTTCTGGGTAGTACTCTACACATAAATCAGAAGTTAAATAAAGAAACAAATCGCCAACGGTCCTGTAAGGCTGTAAGATCAAGGCGGTGGCTTCGGCTGTGATTCCACAGACGCCGCGGTGGCCGGCATTCTAGTGATTGGGAATACTTGTGAGGAAATATTGTAAATATTAATTAAATTCAACTTCAATTACAAAATTTAATCTTCAGTCTACCGATTGAATTTATTAGTTTTACAATTCAACAGAGTAGGGGGAAAAAAATTTTAAGTAAGGTCTTGGTCCACAAAACTACAATTTTATGGCTAATAAGTTTTTGAATTTAAAAATATTCCATAGATGCTTCAACTTACAATTTTGTGTCTAACATCTTTGACATATTTAAAACTTTTCAAAAATTTAATGGATGTATTAAATATAAAATTAAAGTTTCTACTAATAGAATCTTAAACTTTCAATTTTGTGTTAAGTAGGTTTATGAATTTAAAAAAACATAAAATAGGCCAATGACCTATTTGATACAAAATTGAAAATTTAGAGACAAAATAGATATAAATATGAAAGTTTAGAGACTTATTATACATTTTAAGATTCATTGATCAAATAACAAACTTGGAAGGTCGTATATCAATAAACTTGTAATTTAATCATCTTTGGTTTTATTCTCTTTGAAACTTTACAAATAGTCTCTGCTACAAGACTATTGATATTGTTCTGAATTGGAAAACTTTTTTGTAGCTAGTATGTTACTCACATACATCATCAATAAAGTAACCTTTTGTCTAAAAAATTGATGTTAACAAAGATTTAGGCTAAGTAAACAAAGAAGAAATAATTTTGAATTCTTAGAGTAAATATGGCTCAACAATGGGTGAAACATAAAAAAGAAGGATGAGTGAAATACAATCTCAAATTATATCATGTCAATAAATAAATATATGAAATCAAATTATAATGATTAAATTAAAAAAAAAAACCGTGCCAACAAGAGCATAACTCAAACATAAAATTGAACTGATAACCACGAGTTCTGTGATTCGAACCCCTGATAGCGCAATTTATTGTGCTATATTTTAGATGATTTTAACGATAGTCTTGAGTATTATTTGGGCATTTTTATCTCTATTTGGTTTTGTTATGTAGGAATCAAGTATTTCAATGGAAATCGACGTTTTTGAACACTACCGGTAATTTAGGAGCGAAAGAATGAGTTCGAGCCAAGAAAAGAAGCTAAGGAAATGAAATTAAAGGCCTAGCGTTGAGACGCTAGCCCTTGGAGCGTCTCAACGCTGGGAGCAAGTCAGGAGGCGCGCGCATACGAGGCAGCGTCGAGACGCTACCTCCACAGCGTCTCGACGCTGCGAGACTTTTCCCATTTGTTAGGGCGTACATTGACACAGCGTCTCGACGCTGTCACGCAGAATCGACAATATATAAAGAAAACAATGCTATCTGATTGGGGGAGCCATTTTGGAGAGAGAAACACGACTTCTAGAGAGAGAAAACACACAGAATTGGGCAAAAACTTTGGGAGCTTGATTTCGAGAGCTTGGATCGGGAGGATCGAGACGGGAACGCACGGGAATCACGGCTAGTGAGTTTAATCTTTCTCCCTTAATTCTCGTACTGATTTTTAGCATGTATTGGACTAATTTTGATTGTATTTTGAGAAACATGAGTAGTTAGATTTCGTTTCTTAGGGGCTTGATGTAGCCATTAGTTTGTATGGATTAATTTACGGCTTTTTAGGACGTTTCGTAACGCGGTTTATTTATGCAATTGTATGATTAATGCTTATAATCTCTTGATCACGGATTGTATGTTGTTGTTTCTAAACTAATCGCTCGGGAGAGGGTAGTTTAGATTAGACTCTCAATTGCATGACTTAGGTAATTCTTTAATCGGGAGATTCGGGATTGCTTGAGAGGTCGTTAATAGGATTGATCTTATCGCTCATGTTTGTTGTTGAAATTAGACAGGGATACCAATTTCTTAATTTGCATAAAGAATTAATTGCACTCGGGAGAGGCTTTTAATTATTCATAATCCTTGGTTTATAAATTTGTTACGAATTTGTTCCTAATTATTCTTTAAATAAATTCATGCATCTAATAGGTGAAATCAATTCCCTAAGGCTTTTCTCCATTTAGTTTCCATATTTTATTGCTTTGAATAGTTTTTCATTGATTTGCATATCTCTCGTTTATTTTCTCTAAATAAAATTGGACAAATATACTTTTAGTAATTAGGGGAATTAGAAAACCAATCGACGACATTCGATTTTAAATCACTATATTATAACTTGGGCCGTACACTTGCCCTAAGCAATTTGCGTATTAACCCCCACCCCACATATTGTCAAAAAAAATTAAAAAAACCAAATCAAAATCTTGGTACCAAATTGAGATTGTGATAATGAAATTGGAAATTAGCCTTGGGAATTGGAAACTTGTATAAAACTGCCTCTTCCCCGCAATGGGTGGTGGGGGTCTTCCACAATATTTGAATCTCTGCAACTTTATCAGCCTTTCGCCATTGTTAGTTAAGTGTCTACTTCAACGATGTGATCGTTCCTCCTCTCACACATCTGCGTTTTTTTTTTGAATTTCTTCTAAAATTAAACCAGATTCCTTTGTCAATGAAAACAAAACTCTTTACCAGTGGTTTCTCTTCTTTATCCGCGGACTTGTTCTTGCTAAACTCCGGTGGAATCCCGGCGCAGAGGTCGGCAGATTGTGGCCGAGGAATCTTCTCATAATGATTACAATCTAAACTCCGGTGGCTTATTCTCATATCTCCGGCGTCGTAGCTTTGCTATCAAGTTCTAAGATAGCAATGTTTATACTTCTTACAAATGTGGGTCAAGAGATAATGTTACTAATTATAACGTGAAGGTGACGGCGGCGCCGGAGGGTTGTCAAATCACAGTGATCCTAAAGAAATCCCAACGAATTTAACTTTCATCAACAGAAATGAGAAACGGTAGTTTACAGTCACCGTGAAGTTGTTTAAACGGAACCCGGAGAAGAAGGTTTCCATGGAGATCTAGTGAGTGTGATTGAAAATTAGTATGTAAAAGATTTAAAAATTCGAAGGGAAATCAATAGAAAAATAAGAAAAGAAAATATATTGTCGGAGAGGAAGAAAGACAAACGTTGGGTAATGATCCGACAAATGACTGTGAATAAGATTGAAAAGTTTGAAAGGAGCATATTCCATGTTCGTTGTTGCCATTCTAATTAATTTTTGTAAATGCAACGAATCTTACGAATGATCTGATATCCCATGGACTTCGTTTCTATGTTCGAAGGTGACAAAAGGGAAGAAGGAAGAAAAGACAACTTAGAGGTCTAGGATTGGGCTTGTGACCAAATGAAACTTCAGATCCCACCTTCTGCAAATACATAGCAGATTGGAAATTATCTTAATACTTTATTCCTCAACTAAATAATCTTATCCATAAAAATAATAATAATAATAATAATCAATTAGGCAAGTTGAATTTGTTGTTCTGAAATGATTAACGAAAATGAATGTGAAAAAAAAGCAAAAGACAAAAATACCACTTTGAAGTTTCAAGTAGTATATTAGAGAAATGATGAGGAAGGGACCCATGTGGCATCTAAATCGTCTCACGGAATCCCTTGGATTGGGGAAGCTAAGCACCATAGCTATTAGCAAAGGCAGCCTTTGATAAATGGGTCCAATCTTTTTTTTTCAAATGCCCTTTTCTTTAACCTTCATCACACTCACACTCACACTCACTATCAAAAGAAGAGAAGAGAAGAGAAGAGAAGAGAAGGAGAGCAAAAAAGTTTTGATTTGTGATGTGCATGTGATCCAACAGCCTTTTATGCTCCCTCTTCATCATCATATCATCAAAAAAGAAAAGAAAAATCAGAGAGAGATGGAAGCAACGTATAGTAGATTCATAAGCAATAATCGAAAATCAAAACCTGATCATAAGGAATAATCCAAGATTTGAATCAATTAAAGATATAATTTATTGTTCATGCATGATACTTTAAGTGATCTTACATATAATCCTTCAAATCTATGGTGGTTCTTTTACCTATCATGGATCTAAATTTATGGACATGTGGGTTTGTCGTGGTCTCATCATTGCATTAATTAAAAGCAAAAGGTATCAATAAGTGAGGATTAATTCTTAGATTATGAGTTCTAGATATATCAATCCATCATAATCATCAGAATCCTAGAGAATGTACCATGTCAGAAATGACATATATATAATTTAAAGTTTTTAAAGCTAGAAAATGAGCATTGTATCTTTAATAAAGGGGGTGAGAAAGAAAAAGTAGAGAGAAAGTATGAAAGGAATTTGGAGGGGAGAAAAAGATAATGGAGAGGAAAAACAAAGCCAGTATTTCTCTACTTTTGATGAAATTCAAAAGGTGGGTTAAAATCCATTCTCTTTTATTGATAATGAAAAATAGAAGCCTAGTAAGTCTAACACATATATTTTGATTCAAGGAAACCCTTTTGGGACTTTAGATTAGAGAAAGATAAATCAGTCTTGGAATTGGAGGAAAGCTGCTTTTTCTCTAATATCTTTTTAAGGGGAATCTAACTTTTGCATGGAAAATGAAGTGCCTTAATTATTATAAGATATAATTTCATGGATTCCCCCACAAAAAGCTAAATACTTTCAACACATTCTTTAATCCATATGGTCAATCCCTGCGCTATACATCTATCAAGTACATACTTCTTTTTATTTTTAATTATTTTCTATTTGAATAGATTTGAAAGGATATCTCAACAATTTCAAAGATTAAAGTAACTATTTTAAAAGTTACATCAAAACTAACTCTCCATTACACGAGAGAGACCTATAAATTGGTTTGAAAATCAATGTCCTAAGCATCGTCCAACAAAACCTAACATTAATTTGAAGCTAGCGAGGGAATTCAAAATGCATTATATTGTAAATTATTTATGATTCTTTTTACGAGCAGGGAGAATTTTCAGTTGATTTGATGCATTGTCAAAAGTTGAAAACTTAAGAACTCACAGCCAGTACACACACAAGAAAAGCTAAGTGAGTTCATATATGTCTTAGACCAACCAAAGTTTACACGTAATTGATGGGAATTTCTTTGATAGATTCTTGAAGAATAAAGGGAGGGAAAAGTTTTTAAGTATTATTTCCTCGAAGCGTTTGGTTCCCATTGCAAATCGAAATGAAATAAAGGCAATATGAAAAAGAATATGTGTTTATAGAATTAGGACATAGAGATGTCCAATCCCATAAAACAGTGGAGAATTGGGACAATGCTTTTGGTACATAATAGCACCAGTAAGTCAAGCTTACATCTTTTCTTGTCCATCAATTATTATCAGAATGTCTCTTCTTCATATATATGTAAATGATCTTCAATTTTATTCCTTTTTTTTTCCTGCTCGCATATATGATTTCTTCCACTAGTTTATTTTCGATTTCACAGCAAGAGACCATTCATGTTTCTTAATCAGCATACAATTTTGATTTCGATTTTACAGTAAGTCAATCCATGTATTCAACTAACTTAAAGCTAATAATATTGAATCGGAGTTCACTTCTAAAGTGTGCATTTTTTTTTTTTTTTGGTTTCTTTTTGGGAGATGGGTCACTTCATGTGTTAATCATTTATACTGTTAACATTATTCAACATCCATCATTTATTAATTGCCTTTCTTTTATATATCTAGAGTATTTTTTAAATTTGTGAATTGATTTGATGATTAAGAAAGCACTATACTTAATTGCAATAAATTTAACTATACGTAATTGTTTCTATACGTAATTGCAATAAATTTAACTATACGTAATTGTTTCTGGTATAAATTTAAGGACTGAAATGAGAATGTGTTTTCTATATATATGTGCACAACACATCAATATAGTTAAGACACTAATTATCATTTCAAAGGTCGCATTAATGGTTCAATCTCTTATCCGGCTATGATTAAATTAAACTAAAAAAAATGTCTTAACTTGCTTAAACCATATTTGATATACAAATGTATATGTACAAGAGTGCACATAATTAAACAAGTTGAACATGCAAGAAAGAAAAAACAATGCGTGACTTTACCTTATTTGTTTTTTTTTTCTCAGAAAAAGTACTTATTAAAGACAACCAATCATCCACAATGGTATGATATTGTCTATATATTTAGATATTAATCACTATAGTTTTGGTTTTGATTTCATTCAAGAGGTCTCACACTAATGAAAATAATTGTTATCACTTAATTATATACCATGAATCTCTCTCTTTCATTTTCAACGTTAAACTTTAATCTCATTCCTGATAATATTAGTTTGTTTATATACATCTTCCAAGATCTCTAGATTATAAATATATATATCATTTTATTTTATCATAAGGAAAGGAGAGGTTTAAATGTATGATGTAAAAGGAGACACTAATAGATACTTGATGTAAAATATCGAATTATTTGGAGTCATGATATTAAATGAACTTTCTCCATTAAATCTATCAAATCCTTACTTGTAGAAGATAGGCACGCCCCCATTCAGTTTTTTTATTTATAACACTTGGAAGTTGCTTATACCAAAAAAAAAAAAAAAAAAAGTAAATTTTTCCTCTGGACCCTCCAATACAGAGGCTTGAATACAACAGACATTGTTCAGCTTTGATAACTTCATATGTATCTTAACCCAGACTGATGTGTCCTTTGCAATCGGGCATCAGAATCGATTGATCATTATCTATTTACCAATTGCACTTATGCTAAGAATTTATGGTTCCTGTTTTGGGTTGTTGGCTCTAATTCCTTACCCCTCCCTTCCGACAGAATAGAGAATTTTATCAGAGAAAGCATAGTTGTTCAGTCATCTCCAGCCAGGAAAGTTGTGTGGTCCAATATTTTTGGTGCGATCCTTTGGTTTATTTGGCTAGAACGAAATTTTCCATGATAGTTAGATCAAAGGATCCGGGTGCATCATGGGAAGATGTCCTCACCAATGTCGCATCTTGGAGCTCTAAATCTAATTTCTTTAATGACTACGATATTTCATCTGGTGCTTTAAATAATTGGAGAGTGTTCTTTTAATCTCTCCTCTGGTATGTTTCTTGCCTGCCTATTTTGTTTTCTCTTTAAAATGGTGTATCTTTTGTCCAAAAACAATACTTTATAGTTAATTTTTTGACAATGTAGGAAAACAATACTTTATAGTTGATTTTTTGACAATGTAGGGTGGGGGATTCGAACCACTGACCTCGTGGTTATCAGTACATCTTTATGCCAGTTGAGCTATGCTCTTGTTGGCAATTTATAGTTGATTTTGTGTATTGATTGGGATTAGTTTTGTATGTGAAAATTTGAATTATAAAATGTGAGCATAGTATGGTTGAGAGAAAAGAAAAAAAGGGAAGAGATGAGAATGGAGAGGAAGAAAGCATAGATTAAAAAAGGAAGTGAAAAGACGGATGCAGCCTCCAATTAAATGCATAGTTAGAATGTCAGATATACACATGGAAGTGAAGAAAAAAGAAGGTGCAGTGCAGGGAGTTGGATTTTACAGAAATAACATGAATAGGGGGGTTTGGAGTATAAATGTGGTGGGGGACTGGGAAATTAAAATATATATAAAATATAAAAAAATAAAATGAGACAAATTGACAAAATAGGGAGAGAAAGAAAAAGAAGGTTGTAGCCTGTTCCTGTAGGGGTTGTCTTATACTCGCAGGATTTAGATTCTTTTAGGGGCAAATAAAATAAAATTAAGTTAGTAATTGGTGCAATTAGTAGAGAGTGAGGGGGGGTGATCAGGGAAATAAATTAATTTTTTTTTTTTTAAAAAAAAAAAAACAAACATTAAAGTTTTTAACCGTATTCTCTCTGTGCTATAGGCTGTCTCTCCTTGAAATTCCAAAACATATATATAAATATTGGGTAACGGCGGTGGTCATGTGAGAGAGGAGAGTGGTGGGTGGCGTTGGTTCACTTTCACTGCGTTTTAGAAATTAGAATAGAATCTTCTTGGTGTTTGGCTCTTCAAACTTCAAACTAAAATAAAATAAAATAAAAAGAATGTGTTTTTGTGTGTGTGATATAAATATTGGCAGTCATGGGTGGTGGGCTCGGTAGGATCTGTCTCAGTTGCTGACAACTTGAAACAAAAAAAGGAAAATTTTTTAAATTGTTTGTGTTTTTTATTTGGTGGAGCCGGGGGTTATTGTGTTGTTGTTGAAGAAGAGGAGTTTTGTGTAATATTATTCAAACAACAATCATAATGCTTTCTCTTACTTACCCATCTATCATGATATTCATCATCATCTTCCATGCTTCATTCTTGGACCCACCCCATCCCCATCCCCATCCCTCTTCCAATTCTTTCTCCTCTTATTCGTCCTATATAACATTTCTTACCTCCATACATATATCTCTATTCCTTTTTTCTTTTTTCTAATTTTATTTCTTTTATCACTCAAAATTGGATTGTTTCATAACCATTTCAATTTTTGGTTTTTAGTTTTTCTGTTTTTGGTTTTTGGTTTTTGGTTTTCTGTTTTTTAAAAACAAAAACCAATATATATGTTTGATAACTGTTTTTTGTTTTCAGTTTTTAAAAAATTAGAAAGATGGAAAGATGTTTTAGAGAGAGAAAAAATCTGTAGAGACATTGAAACAAAAATTTAGAGACACAAATATAAATGTTTTCAAGAGAAAAGTTAAACATAGAAAATTTAGAGAGGTGAAAGAAAATGTTTAGGGAGAGAATATTACTTAGACTCGAGAAAAATTGAAAAATAGTTAGAGTAAAAAAATGATAAATTTTAGATTAAAAAATTAAATAAAAAGAGAAAATTTACAGAGATAGCTAGGTTAAGAGTAAAAGATATGCTAAAGAAATAACGATAAATTGGAAAAATAAAGAAAAGTTGTAGCGATAGAAAATTTGTAGATTTTTTTTTTCAAAAAAAAAATTAGAATATGTTTATTGAGGAGAGAAAAGTTATTAATAAGTTTTTAGAAATATATAAGTTATGGAGAAAAAAAAGTTTAAAGAGAGAAAAGTTTAGAGAGAGAAAAATACATTTTTTAGAGAAAAACACGTCTTAGAGAGAAAAAAAAATAGACAAAAGAATTTGTTGGAAAGAGATAGGTAAAAGAGGAGAAAAATAAGCATTAGAAGAAAAATGAGTTTTTTTTCAAAACAGAAATCTGTTTTTAAAAACTATTTTTTTTTTTGTTTTTGAAATTTGCTTATAATTTCAAAAACGTTTTTAAAAAACAGAAAACAAAAAACAGAAATGGTTATCAAACACCCATGTGTTTTTAAAAATGAAAAATAAAAACAAAAAACGGAAAATGAAATGGTTATCAAACGACTCCTTAGCAATATGTTTTTTTTTTTAAAAAAAAAAAAATTGTTTATGGATAACAATTTTTGCTTGTTCGTTTGGTCTTTGAAAATTATGTTGGTGCTTCTTCTTATTTTTTATAACAAAACAATTAATAAACTTGGGAAGTAGTGTTCATAAGTTAATTAGTTGTTAGAAACCAAAAACCAAGGTCCAAATTTATAAGCATTTGATTTTTTGTGTTTTTTTTTTTTTAATTATACTTGTTTTTTTTCTCATTTTTCTTACAATGATTTCATCTTTACGAAGAACTCATTTTTTAATTCGTAGCCAACATTTAAAAAATAAAAACAAATTTTTGAAAAATACCTTTTTTAGCTTTTGAAAACCTGACTTGATTTTTAAAAATATGGGTATAAGGTAAATTAACAAAACAAAGAAAATATTGAAGTACTATTTATAAGTGTCATTTTCAAAAACTAGATGATTATCAAGCGAGATCAAAATAGTGACTTTTTTTAGTTTTCTATTTTTTAAAATTATATTTACTTAGATTTAATTGTCTATGTTTTTTTACCTTTCTTAAAAACATTTTTGAATTATTAGTCAACCTTTAAAAAAAAATACAAGTTTTATAAAGCTATGTTTATTTTACATTTCAAATTTTGGATTTTATTGGTTAAAAAATTCAATAAAATAATATATGTTAAAAAAAACATATATGTGGAATAATTTTTTTAAAGTTTACATCCATTTGATAACCATTTAGTTTTTTCATTTTTGAAACTTGTGTTTGTTTTCTCCCTATTTCTTTTCATTAATTTTCATCTTTCTTAAGAAAACATTTAAATTTGTTAAAAATTACTTTTTTTTTTTAGTTTTAGTTTTCAAAATTTGAAGTTGGATTTTAATAACATTTGTAAAAACTAGAAAACAAAACAAACAAGTGTCACCTAGTAGTATCTATAAGCTTGATTTTAAAAACCAAAATGGTTAACTATCCCTTGCTTTTTATTAAAAAAAAAAAAAAAAAATAGTGTATATTTCTAACTTCAATAAAATTTTGATATGAATCTAACTTGATGAATAAATCACCGATTTTTTTAAGTTGAGAATTCGATTCCACAATTGTATAACTTAAATAAGAAAAGAAAAAACAACAATAAAAATAAAATTTTTACTCACTCTTTAATATTGCACATTTTTTCTTCCTAATGTGTAGCCTATTCCTGTCGATCTACACCAACTTATCCTCCTCTTTCTAGCTTCTCTCTAAGCCTTTTTTCTCCTCAATATTTATAAATATTGATACAATGATAGAGTTTGAAAACTACACTTTTAAAATAAATTTTATATTTGATTTTTATGAATACAAACAAAAAATACGATTTGATCATTATTGCATTGTCGACCAAAGAATCCCATGCATAACATTTTCTATAGCAAGTTTGGAAAAGTTTTTTAGAGTACTGTTCTTAAGTTAAACATTTATGGTAGGAGTATTAATTAGGTGTTTTCTATCCATATAATACTTAAAATGTTTTTTTTTTTTTTATTTTATTTTTTATTTTTAATTACTTTCAACTGTGTTACCAAATAGCATAAAATAGTATTTCAAAAGTCATACCATATTTTTTCTCATTTCTGGATGAAATTAGTCATACCATATATATATATATATATATTTTTGAAAAGGAGTCATACCATATTTTTAATGAACGGAAATGATGTTTTCCATTTTTTTTTCATAAGAGAAACTCTATTAATGTGCTCCATCTGCAATGTCTTAAATTTGCTTTTGATTGATTAAATATATTTTTAAAATTGTCTAAGGTATTTGAGTACAAATCAAAAATAAATTTTCAAACATACAAAATAATTTAGAATGATGTACTTAATTAATTGTGTGTGTGTATATAATTATATCAATAAATACTCTACTAATACTCAGAATATTCACTCAAACACACACTCTAAACCTTCTCATAAATAAATTAAATTAAAATTATGTCATGTGTGTGCGCGTGATTTGTGAATGAAGTACAAATGTTATCGTTTGCATTAGGCTCCTTTTGAAACTTTAGCTTCATGGACGATAATTTTATTTTAAACTCTTTGGTTTGAAAAAATTAGCCTTTTGGCACAATTTCTGGAAAAAAAAATGTTTTTTTTTTTAAAAAAAGGAAATCAGATTTTATTTGAGCACATCTGAAAAAACTAATAAATAAACAAGTGACATTATGGTAAAAAGTGTTTTTTTTTTTTAATCTTAATAAATAGAATGCACTTTTTAAAAAATTGGACTAATTTAAAAAATATTTTTGATGAAACATATGAGAGATAAATTTTCTAAAGTTAACTATGGTTGGGGTGCGACCAAAGTCCCACATTTGCTAGATAAGGGGATGATCATGGGTATATAAGGAAGGACAAGTACTCCATTGATATGAGACCTTTTGGAATGAACGCATAGCCATGAGGGCTTATGTCCAATGTGGACAATATCATACCATTTAGGTCACTTTTAAATATAGTGCAACAGTTTTTTTTTTTAATTATTTAAAAAAAACATTTTTTTTTTTATTTATAGTATTCTTTGGTTTAAATGTGCAATATATAATTTATTTTATTTTTATTTTTTTGTTGAAAATACATTTTAAAAAAGTGAAGGTATTTCAAATTGACTCCTCTTAACAATTTTTTTTGTTTGGTTTTTCAACTTGTTTAGAAAAAGCATTCCTTTTCAAAAATTAAACTCTGAAATTTACTTTTGATATGTATTAAAAATTCTCGAGGTGTAGACTCCTTCCAAATAAAAAGTTGTGTAACATTAAACTTATAGTCTTATCAACCATGCAAATCAATGGCTACTTTATTTATTTTTTTTTTCATATGGTATATATCGATCCTTATATTATTATTATTCCAAAAAAGATAATTTTGAATGCTTAAATTATGATTATAACTTTAAATATTAAATTAAAAAAAAAAGTAATAAAAATGATTTCGAAAAAGAAAAATCAATACGAACAAGTGGAATTGAATGGTGGGTTGTGTGAGAGTGTATATTAGGAAGGAGTTAGATGGAGATTGGAATGTAATAAGATATAAATAATAATGGAGAAAGTGAATTAGTGGAGGAGAAAAGGGGAAAAGAACAAATATTCCCAAAAAGACACAAGTAAGATGAATAGGGGAATAGGGTGGTGGGGATAAACATACTTAATAAAAGCAAACCAACAAATTTACAATCACGAGAATACCCCCATACTTACTGCACCCACGCTTCTAAGTTAAAAACAAAACCAAACTCCTCTTTTCTTTTCTTTACTTTTTTTTTTTTTTACCTTTTAAGTATTATTATTATTAGGAAAAGCACTGGGTTTTTTCCGTGTCAGCCGCTGCAGAGAGAGTCCAGAAAGATAATCAGTATGCAGAAAGAGAAAAATATGGACAAAAACAAAAACAAAAACAAAGTTGGAAAAAATCAACATTACAACACACAGAAACAATTAGAAGATGCCCAAAGCAATGCGAGTGTATGTTGTGTTGGATATATTACAACAACATGCACAACCTCTTCTTTTTTTTCTTTTTCTTTTTCTTCTTCTTCATCTTCCTCTTTTTAGATGAACAAAAGTATATACCTATTTCCATTGATTATCGGGAATTGAACTCTACAAAATCACTTTCCTGCCTTTTTTTTTTTTTTTTTTTTTTTTACTTAGCTTCTGTTATATATTTGTATGTCCTCAAATCTACACAAAACCACTTTAGCTAGCCCTTAGTTGCATTCACTTTCTCCACTTCAATACTTTTTATATTTGACATTCTTCTATATTGAACATTTAACATTAAAAAAAACAATCTTATAGAATTAATATTTTTTTTAATATTTATAAAATCAATATTTTAAATGTCAAATCACATATGTATTATCTAATTTTAACCATGTTATTGAGTAGGAATTAATATTAAAATTTTTAATATGGTGGATATAATAAAAACTGAGAACATTCATAAACGAGATTGATAAATGGTGTAACGTTCAAGGACTAAATTATTAACAACTATGTTTTAATTCTATTTAAAGGTTTTTTTTTTTTTTTTTTTTTTAATTTCAAATTTATGTATTTTTTAAGACAAATAAAGGGGAGTCATGCATAATAATTAATTACTTTTTTTTTCATGTTTAATATTTAAACATAGAAACAACATGGTTTCATCAACGGTTGTAAAAAAAATAAAAACATTGTTTCATGAATAAAGAGAGGAATGAGAATGACAATAAATGATAGCACTAAACACAATGTGTTACTGTCAATTAATAAAATTAAAACCTATTTCCTTGAGCATTTAATACCTACATAGTAATTAACGAGAATGTCTGGCCATTAAAAATAAAATATATAGTATCTGACCTCCTCATATAATTGCTACATATTCAGATATATTTCTGTTACACTATTTTCTCTGAACTTTATATTATCAATTCAGTTCACAAGGTTCTCAAATCTTTACAGTGTGGTTTGCTTTTCACAATGCATATGATTAAGGTCAGTTTGGGTTTGAAAGTAAAGCTGGATAGTCAGCCATTTTGAAAAAAAGCACTGCAAGTAATTGATAGAAAAGAATAAAAATAAAAAAGTGAGATATTGTTTTACAAGGGACTTATGATTCTGTTTTTGTGTTTGTGGTTTTCCCAATAATGAGAAATGGGAGTGGGCATGCATCATAGAAATAATCAGCTGCAAATCTATTTACAAATAATTACTCATCATTTTCTTACCCATGTATATAGTGCTAGGTTTGCTTTGGACCCTACAAATATTGGTTGCATGTTCAAATGTAATTTATTTATATTTTATTTTTAAATTGAATGAGAGTAACTTTATTGTTATTATTGTTATTATGAAAAGCATATATGTTTAAAAATTAATTTGTTAAAAAAGAATTACAAACACAATATTTTAAAAATAATTTTCAAATGTAATCTTAAAAAAAAAAAAAAAAAAAAAAAAAAAACTCGAGCACATCTTTTTTTATTTTTTATTTTTTATTTTTTTGAAAAACTCGAGCACAGATTTCTACTTCCTCTCATGGAGGCCCCGTATATATATATTTTTAATGTTATTTTCTTAACAAAAAGAAAAAACTGAATGTTGCTTAACAAATATAATTATGTCAATCAATGTGCATTTATTTTTATGTCAAATCATTAACTTAATCAATTATTGATCTATATACTGATTTATCATAATTGTAAATTTTCACTGATTTACACGTTTATACTCTTTTGCTATATCTATAATAATCTTATAATCATTATCTTTAAAATAATTTATCTCAAGACACCAAATGAAGCTTGTTTTATGTTCAATTACCATCCTTGAACGAATTTCCTCAAACTCATAATTAATTTTCAACAAAACTTGAGTTAAAGGAGTAATTTTTCTTTTGAAGCTCCATTCATTTTATACAAAAAAAAAAAAAAAAAAAAAATCTATAATTCTATAATTACTTAAACTCATAAGATCTTTCTCAGCGCAGTAATTAAGTTTATTGTAAGATATAAAATTTACAACAATGTATGTTGAAGTTTAAAATAAAGAGCTAAGACTTATTCAAGGTCCCATATTAAAAAATGAAAGTTGATACATGTTATTAAATTAAGAGGTGAAAATTATATGTATATTTTATTTGAGATAGTAACATTTGATGACAATGTAAAAACTTTTTACATATATGGGATCCCTCAACCTCAACCTCAACCTATGTATATATGTGTTTAAGTAAACCCACTCATTGCAAAAAGTTTCCACACAATATTGTTGAAATCATGACACCTGTATAAGTAGATATAGGTGACTCGTCCTCATCTTCAAAAAAGAAACAAAAAGGAAAAATCTTTAATTTCCCCCATTTTGTTGTGTTTGGTATATATTTCCCCCGGCCTTTTTCGAATTTCAATCCGTCATCATACCAGTTACAAAATTCAAAACTTTCTTTTTCCCCCAAAAGAAAAAAGACGAAAAAAAAAACCCATACACCAAAGTATAAAGAAAAAAAAGGAGAGATGATTGTTAATTATAATGGAAAGAGAGAAGAGGAGAGATTCTTATTTCTTGGGTGACTACAAAGAAAAGGAAAGCTGTAAAAAACAAAAGAGAGAGAAAAGAAAAAAAAGAGTTTATTTATGGAAACTTTTGAGGCCAATAATTCAATCACCTGGACACGTCATAAATGAATAAATAAATAAATGAATGAATAGAGCCAAAGTCGGAGGCTCAAAGGCTCGAGCAGCAGCAGAAGGAGGCAGTAAGTTAAAGGTCCGTTGTAAATTATTGTAATGTAGCGATAGAGAAAAAGAGAGAGAAAAAAGAGAGCATAAAATGATGTGAGTGAGTGAGTATTGAAGTTTGGAATATTAAGAGGAAGAAGAAAGAAAGAAAGAAAGGAAGAAGAAGAAGAAGAGAAAAGAAGGATATGGTAAAATAGAAAGAGAAGGGAAGAAATGTCGTGACGAAGAAGGCAGGCTTTAAGTCCCATCACGTAGTTCGATGTATGCTTTACCTTATTATATCTGGCAGAGAGAAAGAGAGTAAGTAGTAGAAAATGATGGGGATTCGAATTTCGACACGCTTTGGTGCTCTTATATATTAAACAACAAAAGCTAACTTACAAATCCTAAAACCCCATATTTCTTCCTCGGGAAAACATATCTACCTTTTTACCACTTCTCTTTTCACCTAAATGCCCTTCTTACTTCTAAGCCTTCTACCTTACCCTTCCTTTCCCATTTTTCATTTATGCACCTCTGTTTCAGGAAAAGACAGTGTTTTAATTTTGCTTAGTTGTCAGCATTTATGATATGCTGCAAACCCAAACTAAGAGTCTACGTAAAAACAAAACTACTCTATGTTTCTGTTTCTGTTTCTGTGTGTAAATGTAATAATAATGATATCCAATGCCATATGTTTTCATGTTGGTAATTTGTTTGCCTTGGCTGGCTGCCTTTTTGTAAACTGATCAACAAGGAGGGATCTGGTTTGATGAAACATTCCATTTTTTTTTTGCTTTGAAAACTCACAAGTTATAACTGCTGCCAAAAGGGTTGACACGGTAGAAAATTTTGAAAATGGGAAAAAGGTAATTACGTGGTAAAAAAAACACAGAAATTTGGTTTGACCGTAAAAGGGAATTAGGGAGTGTGTGTGAGAAATTGAGGGATGGCATAGTCAATTGTCTCGAACACACACAGGCTGCACCCACTGCAGCACATATCACCTCTTGTGGTGATTTTTAAGTGGGTGCGCGAGGGATCGATGTCAGTAGAGAGAGAATAAATAGAAAAAAAGAAAAAAAAGAAAAAGAAAGAGATAAAAGAGATGGACATGTCACGGGTTTGTCTTGAAAGGCCCTTATTTCACAGTCCTAGACAGACAGACACATATTCTCTCTCACCCACAAAACCGAGGAGCCGAGAACCAAAAAAATAAAACATACCAAAATTTTAATATAAAAAGAAAAACTAACTGCACGACACGACACACTTGCTTTCCTTTCCTTTCCTTTCTTCCGCTTTGTTTTTTTATCCACCTCCATTTCCATTTCACACTCTCTGTCGTCTCATATCTTTCTTCAAACCCTCCCAAAAAGACTGTTCCTTTTCTCAGATCTCTCTCTCTGGTCTCCGCCATTCAAAATGGCTCTAATGCTTGATAATTGCGAAGGCGTTTTGCTTTCCTTAGACTCTCACAAAGCAATCCCAGCTCCATTTCTCACTAAAACATATCAGCTCGTCGACGATCCCTCCACTGACCATATTGTCTCATGGGGCGAAGATGACACTACCTTCGTCGTTTGGCGTCCTCCTGAATTCGCTAGAGATCTACTTCCTAACTATTTCAAGCACAATAATTTCTCCAGCTTCGTCCGCCAGCTCAACACTTATGTAAGAACATCTCATCCATCAAACAAAAACAATCAAAAGATCGTCTTTTTTCTTTTTTTCTTTTCTAAAATCTAACCCCTTTCTGTGTCTTCTTTTTTGTAATTTTCTTTAGGGTTTTAGAAAAATTGTGCCGGACAGATGGGAATTTGCGAACGAGTTCTTCAGAAAAGGAGAGAAACATTTATTATGTGAGATCCATAGACGTAAAACCGCCCAACCGCAAGTCGCCGTCAACCAACACCACCAAACTCATTCTCCACTTGGTGTCAACAATCCCAGTTTCTACCACTTCCCCAGCCGAATCAGTATCTCGCCGTCCGACTCCGACGACCAACCCAATTGGTGTGACTCGCCGCCGCTCTCTTCCCCTGGAGGCGGCTGCGGCGCCAACAATTACAGTAGCTCCGTCAGCGCCCTCTCGGAGGACAACGAGCGCCTTCGCCGGAGCAACAACATGCTGATGTCGGAATTAGCCCACATGAAGAAACTCTACAACGACATCATCTACTTCGTTCAAAACCACGTGAAGCCCGTGGCCCCAAGCAATTCATACCAATACTCAACATCTCTACTTTCCGACGCTTTTCCGGTGGTGCAGCGGCCGCCGAATCACCACCTTCTCGGGTACCATCCGACGAACGCCAAACAAGTTTCCGGGCAGACCCATTTCGTGACCGGAAATCCAAATAACAACGGTTCGTCGAAAAGCTTCGTGACGATTCTAGAAGAACCCAAAACGAAGCTTTTTGGAGTGCCGATTCAATCGAAGAAACGGCTGCACCCGGAGTATGGGTCTAATAATCTTGGGAAAGAGAACAACAAGGCTCGATTGGTGTTGGAAAAAGACGATTTAGGGCTCAATCTCATGCCCCCTTCCGCTTGTTAGTTCAACTTCTTCTCCTAATCCTCAAATTCCTTTAATTTACAGGAAAAAGAAAATTAGAGAGAAAAAAAAAAAAAAGGGTTATGATCCTTGTTTTATTATTATTAATTTTTTTTTTTTTTGGAATTTTTGTTAGTCTCTCTTACAAGTCTGAGAAGGGATCCTTTTCCAGTGCTGCATTGATGATAATTGAATTAGAAAATGTGTGCGTGCGTATGGTTGTTTGTGATAGTAGTGTAAGTTTCTATGTATATAACCCTCAGTGACGGTATTGGTTTCTCTTTTCCCCATGACCATTATTGTTGCACTGGACGACTCTGGACTCTCCAATCTACTCTCTCTCTCTCTCTGCTTCAAGAGAAGAAGAAACATGAGTTTTTTGAAAAAAGAAAAAAAAAAGACTATCTTTTACTTCTAAAGACCTCTTCTTTTTCCTTCTTTTCGCTTACTCCTATTAAATTCCATCTTTTTTATGATATCTCTGATCTGGTCCTTTTCTCTTCTCTTTCGTATTCCATTGCTTGTTACCATTTCTTTTTGTTGGCGTTTCAATGGGTTTGACCTGGAATATTTCAGTAACATTTAATGTGGGATAGTGATCAGTGAACGAGTGAGTTATAATGAGGGGAGTACGAAAAGGGTTCTTAAATGGAAAGTTTTTTCCTTTTCATTTCAGTTCTACACAGAAACAAGAGCAAAAAATTTTCAAATATTTGCATCAGAAGGGAAGAAAAAGACAGTAAATTATTATATAAATAAGCTGCTGACACGAAGGAGAAGGGAAAAAAAACGAAAAGAAAAGAAAAGAAAAAGGACAGTTTGTTCTTCGACCCCGATATTTAATAATTGCAGTCACTATTGTAGTTTATGATAGTTAATTAAATATTTTGTCAGGGCCCAAAATTTTTTATATGATTTTATCAAAAAGAAGGCTATCATATCATTTGATTCATGTTGGCCGTATTTTACTAATCAATCTCTCTTTCTCTCCTTTTAATGGAAAGGGTAATTAAACAATGATTCCCCAACATTGATCTTGTTCTTGATATATATTCTTGTACTCCAAAAATTTTAAAATTAAACAGAGAGAGTGTAAACTCTAAAGATGTGGGGTTTGAAGGCGCGAAGGCCATAAAATAAAAACCTTTGCTTTTTCCTACTTAAAGTATGAGAAGAATGAGGTGAAAACCCTAGGGTTTTGAAGTCTTCCCTTCTCTTTGAGCTACAAATAGAGGGGTTTGTGAGTTGTTGCTTCGGACCAGCTAGAGTGATGATTGACTGGTAGATAAACCAACCCACTTTGCCGAAATGCCAGTCTCTTTTATGGTTTCCCTTTTGTCTCTTTCTGCAGAAACTCCATTACTGGTAAAAATATTTTTATATTTATATAACTTTTTTTTTTTTTCTTTTTCTATCAATCGAAAAGTTTGACCATGGCAGGCCAATGTATAACTCTGTGACTCCATTGCTTTCCCGTTTCATAAATATGTGTGTTTCATGCGGGCAATTAATTTCATGACAGAAAAACAAAACACAGCTGTGTGAAACGCAGAGTTTTATCTAAAGAGAAAGATCCTTTTTTTTTTCTTTTTAATATACTTTTTCTGGTTCATGGGTGTTAAAAGTTTGGAATATTGTAGCCCTTTGGATATCTTTGTCGTGCAATGATTTCCTCTCTCACACATAATTTCAAAAGCAAACCAGTTGTTTATATAATATAATATATATAAAAAGACACAACACAAAACCCTTGTATGATACCTTTGTTTACGGTCCTGAAGCCAAGCCGTTGTCTTTTCTCCCAGGGGGGGGGGGGTGGTCTAGCACGTGACTCGGATGTGCACGTGAAGCCTAAAACGACGCAGTTGGGTTTTGGGAAAGAAAGGATAAAAAAGGGAAATAATGAACCTCCATTAAAGATGCTTTAAAGGACTTCATTGTAGGTTTTTGGTTGCCAAACAGCCGTATTCAACCCATTCCATTCTTTTTTTTTGGAAGGGCTCTAAAGTAAAAGGAAAAATATTAATTTTTTTTTTTTTTTTGCCCTTTTGAAATAAATTTCTTTTGTTAAAGAGATGCATGTCCGCTTTGTCTGAATCAACTTTATTGACATTTTTTCCCTTTCATTTTCTTTTGATACTTCACTTTAAACATGTCGTAATTTCTTTATAAATAAATGTATAAGGTTGGATTAACTGCATGGTATCAAAGGAAGATACTGATTTGTTATTTTTGGCCTTTTTATATTTTACGTATTTAAGTCAAGATTTCTTTTACTATTTGAGATCCACCCTACAATATAGGGTCAAAAAACCTATAAAAAGAAAATTCCACACGTCACTCATGTCTACCTTTTATTTCTTAGATAATTACTTTTTAAGTTTTTAATTTTTATATTGAGAATGTATATGTTTTTTTCTTCGGTTTTAGCTATTAAAAATACTTTTAATTAAGTTGACATACTGACTAAGGCAAAGGCAAAGGCATGCTGGTTTTTCCTCTGATATTGAACTCAAAAGAAAAAGGAAAAGGTTTTTTTCTCTAAGTTGCCAGAAAATTCAGCCATTATCACGTTTCTTCGTTGGGCTTAGCACTAATGGACCATTCGAGTACATCGGCCCACTAGGCCCAGTAAGACGCAGTAGAAGCCCGGAAGTTTTCGGCCTGCGACAACTAGCCCAATAACTGAGCCCACTTGAACTTTAGTAGGAAACCCTAAGGCCCTTTCATCTTCCTCTCATTCTCACGTGGTTGACTCCGGCTACCCCTCCCACCTCGCCGCCGCCTCTCTCCGGTTCAGTGTCGTTGCCGGCGCCACCGTCTCTCTGCTGCTCAGTGCCGGCGTCGCCTTCTCCTTTCCCCTCGAACTTTAGCAGCGGGTTGCACGGTGTTTTTGCTCTCTTTTTACAGGTATTTTCCTATTCTTCATTCTTCAAACGAAACCGACTGACGGAAACAATTCAAGTGAGGGCTCTGTCTAATGAAAGAAAGTAGAAGTTGCTTTGATTACTAGAAGAGATAGGACAATCTCCACATATATATAATTGCAGATTATAGTTTGTTTTGGTGAGTTTTTAGATTAAAATTATTGTAGTGAAGTAGATTAACCAATCCGCCATTGGTGTTTTGTATTTGCTGGAAATACAAACAGCCTATATGCTTTGTATAGTATATACTGATTTAAATACCTACGCAAAATTTTCAAGCAGCATTTGCTGATACACCCATTCAATCAACTCTTGTACTGTTTTATAACAAGAAGTGCATGGAGAATGGCATTTGATAAACCTCTCAACAACTTTCCTAGCGAAGCCTGCATCACCACAAGTACATGTTAATAACGTAAATGTCCTTGCAGTAACAGGGTACCCTTTCTCAGTCATCTCATCAACTAACCTCCATATAGCCTCGAACTCCTCACATTCAGCAAATATTTTCATGATCATATGATACGAGCTCGCCGTGTGTCTGTAATTCTCGACCTTACCAGACCACACGAAAAACTTGTACCCCAATTTTGCACACAGAGTTTTGTTTAGAACATTTATACCTCAAAATCCCCCTCAGATTTTCCCTAACAAGAGCGCCTGAGACCTTTAGTTGCAGTTCATCCGAAGCCAATAATGTGTCAAATCCAGGACCATCCTGTTTGAGAACCTCAAGAGCTTTTTCAGCATCAGTTTTTGCATCCTCAAGAAAGCCCATTCTCACCGACAAATTATCCCATCTACGACTCCCAAACTCACAAGAATCTGAATTTTCATCCGTAAAGTAATCAAGCTCTGATTTTTCCAACCCCTTCTTAAAGGGTTCTACAACAGACTCAAAGCCATCATCACTACCAAATCTCCGATTCCAAATTGTTCGACGCAAAATAAAACAAGTTGAAAATCTGCAGACTATTCGCGAACTCAGAGGCGGTAAAGACTTCATGATTGACACCCATTATCGCTAAACACTCGCAATACTCAAGGAAATCAAGTAATCGAACAACAGAGCAAAAATGGACAAGTGGGAAATCGCCATAGCGTTTGTTTTCCCAAATTGGGAGGCACCCATTTAACATGAACACCCCCAATCTTGAAATAAGTTACGAATCCAACAGAAAATTCCCATTTGAAAGACAATCTGACTTTTGAATTTCAATGTAGAATTAGAAAATTTTTTAAGTTCGAATAAAACTTATCTGGGATTTGGCGATTTTGTCGAGATCTTCGAAGTTCAAATCAAGCTCGAAGTTCGTTCTTCAGATTGAGGGTAATGAGTTAAGATCGTAGTTGAGTAGAAGAGTTAAAATCCAATTCCTAATATCTCCATGGTTTAAGTTATGTCTATGCTCTTTAACCTGTTAATTATATAGTAAGCACACTTGTGAGAAAGGAAACAGAGATTGAATGATTCATGTTTACTCGTAGTTGAATTGCACTCTAATTCTACCGTTCAAAAACAGGACGTGTAAATTTTAGTTGAGATCCTCTTGTCTTTCCTTGGTGTGGAGTTGTTCAGAGTCTACGCACCAGTTTAACACAATCCGTTGTATCTGTTCACTGCCACAAATATTCAAAGGAAATTGAAACTTAAGCCCTCTCTCAAGCTCTCAAGTTAGAATGGTGCTAGTGGTCGCTTCGTCCTCCATTGATTCAGGGATTGGTTGCTGGGACCTCCACACGGGTGCAGAACAACTACGTTACAAGTCTTGTGCTTCTCCTGCACATGGTCTTGTTTGTGTTGGTGAAAGGTTTCTCGCATGCTCTCAGCTCCGTGATCCCGCTGCCACTTCAGGCTCTGTTCTCTATTGGTCTTGGTTTAAGGTACTAGTTATTGTAAGTGTAACAAAGTCCATCATCTGTTCCCCAATAGTGTGCTTAATTAATTTTTATCCGTGCAGCCTCAAGTAGAAGTCAAGAGCTTTCCGGCTGAACCAATAATCGCCTTGGCTTCCAACAATGAGGGTACCTATATCGTTGGTGGTGGTTCCTCTGGAGATATTTACTTGTGGGAGGTAGAGTTTGATTTATTTTTTTAAAAGTTAGAAACAATATATGCTTTAGAATTGAATACTAAAATTCCTTCATGGTGGAAAACTCTACTCGTCCTCCCATTATATTAGTTGACACATTCTTCGCTGTAGTATAAGCTGGCATGCTCGTTGTTGCAGGTTTTGAGCGGTAGACTTCTTAAGAAATGGCATGCTCATTATAGGGCAGTTGCTTGCTTGGTATTCTCTGAAGATGACTCCCTGCTAGTTTCTGGTTCTGAAGATGGATGCGTTAGAGTTTGGTCCCTTCTAACGTATAAAATTTCATCCTCCAGTCGTGTGTCTGTTTCTTAGATTTTATTGTCACTAGTTGAAATTCTTCTTACGAACATGGTTATAACAGGGTATTTGATGATGGATGGCAAAGGGAAGCAAAACATTTGTATGAACATAGTTTCACTGGGCATAATCTACCTGTTACTGATATTGCTGTTGGCTATGGAGGATCCAATGCTATTATAATCTCTTCCTCAGTGGATCGTACTTGTAAGGTTTGACACTCTATTGACTTTCTATGTTGGTAATATAATTTTGTGATGATGCGGCTATGTAGTTTGGTGAATTAATTAGTTTGACAATCTCGTTGGCTTTTAATTTATTTTTCTTTGCTAGATAAGTACTTGAATTTGGCTGTCTAATTGCGTTGACTTGGTGAATGGCTCTTTCTTGCTATTACTGCAGCTTGACATTTAAGGTTTAGTTACATTCTCTTCTAGGATCGAAGGATTTTTAATAGCGGTGGGATATATCAAATGTGTCAGACATAATTATTTCAAATATGCTCACATAAGGTAATTTTTTAAAAGAAATTTAGAAACAAAAAGCAACTGTATGTTTGTGTGTTAATTATTATCATTTCCGATGTGTTCATCTATTAAAATTGGTGTACTTGATACGGTGATGATTAGTGAAGAAAAATTTGAGAAATAAGTACTCTATATATTGTTGATCTGTATGTTTGTGTGTGGTATTAGCATGTTTAATACTATAGCGAGTGTAGAACTTTTCCTTTGCAACTCTTCATAAATTAATAAGGTGAGAACTAATATCTTATCTTAAAGAAGAGTTCTTGCTGAAACTACATCAATGAACATCAACTTCTATGATCTATCCATGAAGTTTTAGGATGCAGTTAAATTTAAATTCAAAATGTTGAAGAAAATTTTGAATTGTATTTGATTCATCACTAATGAGTAATGACTACTTTCCTACCAAAACTTCTCTCGGATAAAATTTTCTTCCGGTTAGTCATATGTTGAGGGATATGTTGTATGTCAACTTGGCTATTCTAGGTGTGGAGCTTATCTAAGGGGAAATTATTAAGAAATATCATATTTCCTTCAATCATTGATGCAATTGCTTTGGATCCTGGTGAACATGTCTTCTATGGTGGTGGTAGAGATGGGAAGATATACACTGTTGCGCTTAATGCTAAAAGCCCATCCAACAGTGATTATGGATTGCATATTCTGAGCTCATTATCAAATCAGAGGTTTGTATCTATACCTTTGATTTTTTTTTCATCATGTAAACATTTTTCTTGTCAAATTGCAATAATATATCTTACACTTGACGTGAAAGGCTAAGTCTTCCTCCAAATGTTTTTGCCCTTTCCGATGTCTAGAATGTTATTTGTGTTCCATGCAATACAGTTGCTTGACTAATGATATAATTGTGCAATAGAATGTTAAGGAATTTCAAGTTGCTAGTAGTTCAGTTCAAATGTTTACTTTCACTCGGGGTATTTTTAATGGTGTCTTGATTTCTTAAGCACTTGGAATGGGTATTCTGTTTCCAAGTTGATAATATATATCTCTGTCTAGCTAGCATTCATCGATGAAATAATGATTCTGTTTCTTCTGAAGAAAAGAGCATTGCTGAAAAGCTACTTTATGGTTTCTTTAGATAAACTGAATTATTTATATACCTGTTTTTTATGCAGGATATTAATTTTTGTCCTTGTGAATTTGCCATGTTTCCTAACTTATTATCCTTCTGTATTAAAACCAGCAAGTCTGTTACTTCCTTGGCATACTGTTCAAGTGGTAATTTGTTGATCTCTGGGTCTGAGGATGGAGCAATCAGAGTTTGGGATACCAGAACCACTAATATTATTCGTGTTTTCAAGCACTCTAAAGGTACGGACCCATCCACATGTTACTTGAATAAATATCTACTAAATTGCATTTTGTTTCTTTTACTAACCCCGTAAGCATTCAAGTTATTTCTTGCACAAATATCTCCATTAAGTCGCATTTTGTCTTCTGTATGACCACTGCATCAGCATTGTGTGGATGAATGTGATGAATTCTGTTGATACAAATCAATTTTATCCATAGCTGAGGCTTTGGGCAAGTCTTCCATTGTTTATGTCAGATTTTTTTTTCGCCTGCTTTATGATTTGGATCGTAATGGATTGGAGGACATCTGTTGAAATCAAATAAACTGTCTTGAAGCTAGAATACACCTTTTATATCTCTTTTTCAATCCCTTCCCATTTTATGAACTTAATTTGATAATTTCATTCCAGGTACATTCATTTATATGGTTTTCTGCATATTAATTGCCCTAACTAATGCAATCAGGTTTTGCTTACAGTATCCACGAATTGCAATTTATTTTATTATCTCATTGCAAATGTGCTGATGTTCCGTACTATTGTGTAGGTCCTGTAAATAATATACTTATTGTTAGACAACAGCTCCTTCCTAAAGCACAGCTAACTTTAATCTCCCAAGGTTCCTTGAGAAAGCATCGATCGCTATTGCCTCCTGCCCTCGCAAAATTTGAAAATTCAAAGGACGAGGATGAAGATAGTGGTGTTATCATTGGTCTATCAGGTCCTCCCACAGAAGTTATGGGTTTTCCACCCTTTAGTTCTCACGTGATGGATAATCAAATCACAGAACTTCAGGTGCTTTCTCATTTTCTATCCTCTTTTCCTGTTGCCCCTAGGATTCCATTGCTTGCTAAATAATTTTGTATTCCGTGTTGTTCCATCATACATGTCATTTTGTAATAAAACATGTTCCTCTAGACACCCAAAACTTCTACTAACATGTGGTTTCTCTACTACAGCAACAGGGTTCTGCTGCCACAGGAATGGAGTTGGAAAGACTTAAGCTTGATTACGCAAAATCCATGCAAATGCTAGAGCACTGGAGAAAAATGTACGACAATTTACATCAATTTTGTGTAGATGAGCTTCTTGATGGCGACGATCAAACGTTAAATTAGATGGCATTTCTGCCTGAGGATTGTTGTTATTTATGATGCACGATCAGAGTAGTGCCAGTCCAGCAAAATACACGGCGAGCTTTAAATTTTTTCCTTATGTTATTCCACATATATATATATATATTTTTAAACAATTTTGTTTTGTACCAGCTTTGTATAATTAAGTCAGAACTGTATTCAATAGAATTGTTAGGAAGCCATCCTCGATTAATTTAAATACCAAACACTTTTTTCTAGATAAGATCTGTACATGGTGTTACACTGGGAGTACCCTGGATTTATAAGAATATTTTTGGTCATGTGGGTGTTTGATTCTACTTGTTATGATTTTTGGGGCAACCTTTTAACATGATTGGTGAGGTCCAAGACAAGAACTGCCAAATATTTGCCCACTAGCAAAAAGAAATGGAACAACAGAAAAAAAAAACGTAGCTTGGGAAGATTGCTGTGTGCTATTTGAAGGAATGAAAATACTTGATAGCTCAAACAAAGCAAGTGGCATAGAGATGCTCTTTGATGGAATGAGTCGTGCAATTGGATTTGTAGAAAACCCAACCCGTCCAAAGTTGAATGTGATGATTATCATGTGTAAAGAAAAGAGAGTTGAAGTTGAGATCTCAGGGGACCATTTCCTCTCTCTCTGTCTCTTTGTTATAAATTTGTGGGTTTGTTGTATTATTTTAACATATCATATTAACAGGAACTATTAATGTGCTGAGTGGGGAAGAAAAGATAAGGTGGTGTAAGAAGCAAAAAGAAACTCACAACAAGGTGCTCTCTCTCTACCCTTGGATTCTTTTTTATCTTAAAGAACATCTTCTGCTGCGAACATATCTCTTTATTCACATTTTATATTTGTGCTCCGCAGCCCTTTATAAATGATATTATAATTTATTACCCTCCTCTGTTGTGAGATACAGAGAGAGAGAGAGAGATTTCCTTGATCTGGGCACCAAATGAAAATGTAGGGGGAGAGAATTATGTAGCTTTTGAGTGAGTTAAATGATTGTGGCCGATCAAAACAGAGCAGCTCAGGGCCAGTTCATCTCGCACCTTAAACCTCCTTTATAGTTTATACCATTAGAAATTGTTTAACATGTTTGATCTCCTGTTTCTACCATTAGAAATTGTTAAACCTCCTTTATAGTTTATACCATTAGAAATTGTTTAACATGTTTGATCTCCTGTTTCTACCATTAGAAATTGTTAAACCTCCTTTATAGTTTATACCATTAGAAATTGTTTAACATGTTTGATCTCCTGTTTCAAAATTTGATATTGCCGATATATGCATGTTTTTTCCCCTAAGAATATTGCCAATTTGGAAATTAAAACGACAACAAAATGAAGGTTGTCGCAAAGTGGGAAGGCCCCGAGTCTTAGCACTCCAACACCCTTGGTGTCCCCTTCCCCAAGTCTCCATCCTTTCCCTTATCAGCTGAAAATGGGCTCCACCATATTTGTTTCTGGTACGTGTCGGCTTTTGTTGATTTACCAACATTTTTACCCTCAAAATTTTCCATCTCAATTATTAGGAAAAGAACAATTCTTCCCACTCACTCCACATTCCCTTCTCAGATTTTTCCCTTTACTACTACTAAACTACTGCATGCATCAGCAAGTGAATTTCCAGAAGGCATTCAACCACCCAAAATTCTAAAAGATTTTACAAAGATTTTCTTTTTCTTTTCTGTATCCTTTTCCCCATTTTTTAAAGAGTTCGTTGGCAATACTTCCACATTAAGCAGGTAGCTTCTGAACCTGATCCTGATCTGCCTCGAACAGCGTTCCCAGCGCTATCAGTGAGAAATTTCACCCTATAGCAGCAGCTTCTTAGTTTCAAACGGTGACGTATTGAACCAAATCACTATTCTTCTCCCAGTTGTTTGCCTCTCTCGCTCTTGATTCCTGCCACGTCTTCACCGCCGGAGAATCAAACGGCTCTAGCTCCTCACCGTCAAGTGTAAAAACTTTGAACTTGCTCCCTGTGAGATTTCTGACAACTATCATGTGGGGTGGGGCTCTTGGGTTCTTCCAAAAAAAAAAAAAAAAAAGTGAAATTGGACTGCTCCCAACAATTCTTCCACCAAAATTTTCGGACCCGAGAAACGAAACGATTCATGCACTAGAGAAAGATAGAGAGAGAAAGAAAAAGGCCATTTTGGTCCGCCCTGGAACAGTTGGTAGATCGTAACCCTTAATTTGGTGGGCCATTTCATCTGACACTACGCCATCTCAATACCCTTGGATCGATGTCGTGCAAGATTTTGATAAAGAATTTTGATATCCCCTCCTGGCCAAGATAAGATGTTCTAACAATATTTTAATCCAACTATTGGAGTTTCTGCTTAGGCATGAATCAATCTTCCCCTTATCTTGTACCTCTTTGGACCCCAAACAACTTTAACGGCCAGGATCAACTTAGATCAAGTGAGCATGCTTTCAGATGATGATGATCTTTCTGGTTGCAATAATCACAAACACCCAAGTCTTTTTCATTATTTATCGTTTCCATGAATGGCAATCGATAGAGACCTTGTTTTGGAATAAAGAAGTAAAGCTGATGCGAAAAAAAGGAAATTTCTTTTTTCCATGGAAATGAATAATTAAAAAAAAATAGTCATATACTATTCAACCCAGTTGTTATATATGGAATGGCCACCAGATGATAGCGTGTTCTTTGTATTGTTAGTTTTATTCCTTCTCTCTCTCTCTCTCTCTCCTTACCCTCTGCAATTTCTTTGCTTCACGGCGCAAATTCTGGTCGACTTCTCTCTCTTTCATCCGTTTCTTTAGTGACTTGCAAAGGTGCAAGTGCAGAATCTAACAAGAGATATAATATCTATGGAAAATGATCATCTCAAATCGGAGGATCAGATGGAGATTATCATGATGATGCAACAGATGGACAAAATCCCAGAATTTTGCGGTGGTTACAATGATCTCTCACCGCCGTCTGATTTCAGCTCAAGCAGCAACATCAGCACCTCCGACCCACATTGCCTAGAAAATCTTCAACAAGCCGCAGAGTCATCGCCTCCATTCATGAACCTACCTTTGCCTCCAACTGTTGAACAACACTCGGTTTTTTCGGGAACAGCTCCATTCCCCACCGCTTCACGGTGGCGAAATTCAGTGGTTTCCGGTGGTGAAACGGACTCGCAGAAGCAGAGGTCGGTGGCGGCTATGAGAGAGATGATATTCCGAATGGCAGTGATGCAACCAATTCACATAGACCCAGAATCGGTGAAGCCACCAAAAAGGAGGAACGTGAAGATTTCAACAGACCCACAAAGCGTAGCGGCTCGGCATAGGAGAGAGAGAATAAGTGAGAGAATTAGGATACTTCAAAGACTGGTTCCTGGAGGTACGAAAATGGATACAGCTTCGATGTTGGACGAGGCTATACATTACGTTAAATTCTTAAAGACCCAGGTGCAATCACTCGAAAGAGCAGCCGCTAACAGGCCAATCAGTGGTGCAGCTGCTGGCGTAGGGTTTCCTTTGGAAATGTCGAGTGGGAGCTATGTTCCCATGGAAAAACCTTCCCCAATGCCTCACAACGTCCAGCAATTCGGAGATGCTTAATTAGTCGTCTCACAAAAATAGTAATAATAAGATAGGAATTTAGGGCTGTGAAAAATTAAAAGCCAGCCCTCTCTCTGCGTTATCCGCTAACTCAAGAGTCATTTGCTAAAAGGAACTGAATAAAATGCATGCATGCTTTGTTGCTTAACTTGAAAGTTTCAATATTCCACAAAACCCATCTGTTCTTTGTTGCATTACTGTTACAAGAAAATATCTCTCTCTCTCTCTCTCTATTTATGGTAAGTAATAAGTCTGTCTTATGGTGTGTCTTTTCGAAGAAAGATCTAAAGAGAGACAAGGTGGGTCGCGTTTATAAATCTTTTATGGGAATTTAAGTTCTGAGAGAGCCGGACACATGTATAAGTGCAAAATAACTGTGTGGGTTTTGTCTCTTTTCATGGACACTTGTAAATAAATTCTAACCTAAACTACTGCTACCGCCGTTCTGAAAACTGAAACCCAACCTGAAATTTCTACTTCTCTCTTCCTTCGGCCACTGACTAACAACTCCACCGTACCCTTACAAATATGTATAATTTATACTCCTTTTTTGGATGTAGAGATGATAAATTAATCAAAAGGTTCTGTTTTTTTCTCATACATATTCGTTGGCTAATGCAAAGCAAAGGTTTAGAATATGGGTAGAATGGAATAGAAGGGTATAGCTGTGAAGAAAAAGTACTGGAAGGGAAGGTTTGATGACGAAAATTAAGATGTGTGACGGTGGGTGAGATTATCAGGGTGCACAGGCGGTGGAGAGGGGAGCAGAAGGGAAAAATGAAAATCCACGTGAAAATCTGACATGACTTTTGCGATTGGCAACGGCGCGGTGACGTCGTTTTGTCTTCAACCCACCAAGTTAACCCAATCTGGACACTCACCGAAACCATCTAATTTAAATCCAATCAATTTCAGTCCCTCCGCCGCGTCCCATGCGGCCTGTGGGTGCCTCACTTCTTTCTAAATTCATCTTATTCTTTAATAGGAGAAATAATAAAAAAAAAAAAATTCAATTTGAATAATAATTTTATTCTTGTACTTTACAAACATTTACGTACTCTTTAAAGGATATTTATCGTGGTTATTGTTGTTAATGTACTCCGGTCATCTCAGGATGAAATCTCTATGGACTCGTTTGATAATGTTCTCGTTTTCCATTTCTCGTTGTTCTCGTTTTCCATTTCTCGTTTCCTGTTTCCTATTTTTTAAAAACTAGAAACAGAAACATGTTTGATAACTATTTCAGTTACTTGTTTCTCTAAAAAAAAGAAATTGAAACATAAAGGTCTGTTTGGTAACGTCATCGTTTCTTGTTTTTAATTTTATTAGGAAATCTCTAAGCATTTAATAACTATGTAGGTTTATTGTTTCTCATTTTTTAGAAACACTCACAAAAGTTGTATAGAACTTTTGAGAAAAACTAAAACTAGTTTTTTTTTTTTTTTTTTTTTGTTCTTGTTTCCAATTTTTTCCAAACATAAATAAGAATATAGGTTTGTTATTATTGAATGTATAGGTGTTAGGGTCATGAAATTCTATTTTTCTTTATTAAAAATGAAGAAACGGAAACAAGAAACGAGAACGTTACCAAACGGGTCCTAAATGTGTTTGATAACTGGTTTTTGTTTATTGTTTTTAGGTAAAATAAAAGTTAGTACATATAATATAAAAATATATTAATTTTCAACGATTTAAAGAAAAAACCAGAAAAAAAATTTGGTCGCCAACGGGCGGTAGCGATCGACGGTGGATGCCGGAAGAGTAGTCGTCGATGGTGGTGGATGCTAAAAAAGTTGTTGGCGGACGGCGATGGTCATCGAAAATAAGAAAAAAAGGAAAAAGCTTTTTATCGTTGGCGGGCAGCTGCGGTCGACGACAGATGCCAGAAAAGTCGCTGGCGGTAGTCGGAGATTGATGGTGGCAGTCGATCAGCGGAGGTCGGCGGTGGCGACTAGTCTGCAGAGGTCAACGATGGCGATCGGTAATAGGTGGTCGGCGACGGCGACCGATCGATGGAGGTTAGCAATAATCGGTAGTTAGAGGTCAATTGTGGAGGTCAACAGTGGCAGCTGGTTGGCAACGGGTAGATGCAAGCAATAGTCAACAGTGGCCGATAGTTGGACGTCGACGGTGGCTGGTAATCGAAGGTCGACGGTGGCGGCCTGTTGGTGGAGGTTGGAAGCAGTCGGTAGTTGGAGGTTTACGATGGTGGTCGGCCAATGGAGGTCAACGACGACAGTCGGTCGGTGGAGGTAGGCGACAACCGGTAGTTAGGATCGACGATAGCGATCGGTCGGCGGAGGTGGCGGTAGCAGGTAGTCGAAAGTCGACAGCAGCAGTCGGTCAATGGAGGTCGGTGGCAGCTGTTAGTCGGAGGTCGATGGTGGTAGTTGGTCAGTGGTGGCCGATAGTCAAAGTCGGTAGTGGCAATCGGTCGGTGAAGATGGAATACAAGCGGTAGTTAGAGGTCGACGGTAGCGGACGGTGGGTGGTGGCCGGTAGTTGGAAGTCGGCGGCGGCAGCGGTCGATGGTGTACGACGACAGCCGGTAGTCGGATGTCGATGGTGCAGTTGGTTGACGTTGGTCGATAGTCGGAGGTCGGCAGCGGCCAGTCGATGGTGGTCGATGACAGCCGGTCATCGGAGGTCGACGTTAGCGATCGGTCGGTAGCGGTCGGTGGCGGCTTGTAATTGGAGTTCGGTAGCCGGTAGTTGGCGTTAGTTGGAGTTCGGTAGCCGGTAGTTGGCGATAGTTGGAGGTTGACGTTAGCGGTCGGTCGGTAGAGGTCGGTAGCCGATAGTTGGAGGTCGATGGTAGCCTATAGTTGGCGATCGGCGGCAGCGGTCGGTAGTCGGAGGTTGACGATGTTAGTTAGCTGGCAAAAGTCAACGGTGGTGACCGGTCGGCGGAGGTCGATAGTGGAGGCGATTATCGGAAAATCGTCGGTAGCGGTCGGTCGACGGAGGTTGACGACGATGGTTGGTCAGTGTAGGTCGACAGAACCCAGTAGTCGGAGGTCGATGTTGGCAGTCAGTCGACAAAAAAGAAAGATGAGCCTAGGAATGGAAGAGAGATAGATACATGCATGAAAGAAACAAAAAAACATAAACAAAATTTGAAAAACTACTTTATGTAGTTTCTCAAATTTTGCCTATTTTCTAGAAACGTTTCTAAAAATTTAGAAACAAGAAACAGGGATGAGCTATCAAACAGGTTTGTTTCTTAAAAAATGAGAAACGGAAACAAGAAACATGAAACAAGAACATTATCAAACGAGTCCTATATTTCACCGTTCTTTTGTCCAGGGTTTATCCTCCTTGGACATTTCTTTGGCCAAATAAGTGCTAGACTTCGTCGCTTTCAATTGGGAGTTTTGAATTGGGTTTCTTCATGTTTATAGCCTGTGTGGGTTGCGTTTTTCATTGCTCCGGATATTAGTAAAATCAGTGGCGGATCCTTAATGTTAAGGGAGACAAACAAATCTTGTTTTTGAATTATATTAAATTTGTTTTATGGTCCTTAAAATCTAAAAAGTATCTAATATGTCTTTAACTTTTTTTTATTGTGTTTAATATAAAAAACTTCTTACATATTTTAAAAAATTTATATAAAAATATTGTCATGTGTTTTATACAATTAGATATATATCTTCAACCAAAATGTTAGAAATTCAAATCAAACTAATAAACTTTTATATATGTAAAGATAACCCAAGTCTATGAAGAAAGCCCAAGTACTGGCCCACAAAATAGTACTTAAGCCCAAAATAAAGAAGTCCAAAGTAATGCCGAAAAAATGGCCCACCAAATCAACACTTCAACTACAGAGATGGATAAAACTGAGGGTAATCCTTAAAAAAGAATAAAACAAAGGACGGTTTTGAAAGAGAAAAAAAAAAGTTTGGGTATTTATTCAATAAAAAAGTCTCATTAGTCATATTTCAAATCACGTATTTTAATTTGGTCATTCGTACCGTTATCTCTAAAAAAAAAAAATATGAAAAAGAAAAATACATTTGTGGTCCTTCAAGTTTGGGTTAGGTTTCATTTTGATCCCTAAGTTTTCAAACTCAACAATTTAAAATACATTTGTGGTTCCTAAGTTTGAGTTTGGATTAGCTCTTAAGGTTTGGATTTTGATTCATTTTAATCATTCCATCCATTTTTCCGTTAACTCCTAATAAAAAGCTCACGTGACTTTTACTTTTTATTTAAAAAAATATATTTATTATTTATTATTTTATTTTTTTTAATAAAAAGACATTTTTATTAATATATATATATATATATATATATATATATATATATATATATTAATTTTTCTTTTTTTCTCCTTCCTCCTAAAACCTAACCCTAACATCTTCATCCTTCTCTCCACCATTGTCATTGTCGTCATTCTCCTTCTTTGCTTTGTATTTCTTCGACCACCTGTTTTTCGACAGCATCGCCATCAATGTCGTCCTTCTCCTCCTTCTTCTCACCCTCATCGATGACCTCCTTCTCTCTCCATTCCTCCAGCTATCCCGTTTCGTCCCACTGCCTTTTCCTTTCGAAATCGAAGGGGAAATCCCCTTCGTTCTAGATCTAGAACGAAATCCAAATCTGGGTTTTGTTTCAAAATGAATTGAAAGGGATTTTCCCTTCGATTCCGAGAGAAAAAAAAGGGTAGCAAGCACGCGAGGGAAAGAGAGGAAGTGAGAGAGAGATCTGAAAACAGCGGCGAGGGTAGTTGGTACGACGACGAAGAGAGAGGGGGCGACAAACGTTGGCAGTCGGAGTTGAGCGACGACTATCGACAACGACAATGGTGGAGGAAGATAATGAAGATTTTAGGGTTAAGTTTCACGAAGGAGAAGATGGAGGATGAGGAGGAAGAAGAAGGAGAAAAAAGTAAAAGGAAAAATAAAATTAATATATATATATATAATTAAAAATTTGAAATAATAAATATGTTTTTTATATAAAAAAATAAAACTCACGTCAGCTCTCTGTTAAAAGTTAACGAAAAAATGGATGAAGGTGTTAGATATTTTTAAGATATTTTAATTTATTTCTTTTTTATTAATTGACTTTACTATTTTTTAACTAGTCAATTCACTCTGAGGTTGAATAGCTAGTAGTTTAACCAAATTGACTAACAAGTCTCCCTATTATAAAGGGAAACTTGGAGGGTCCTTACAGAGGCAGAATCCCACCATTTCACTTTTGTAGTTGATCTTTTGGGCTGTCGCTTTTCTGTAAAACCAGAGTGTTCTTGTGTTTGTTGATTCATTTTATTTTGATCATACAAGCAATCGGGGATTCGTAAGAGGGCTTAGTTGCACACAAGTTCTCTTGAAGGATTGTTGTATATTCGGAGTGGAGTGCCAGATAACTCAATGCTAGTGGGGACACATCTTCTCTATGGACAACTTTTATTAACGTGCCTCAATCCAGATATTATAGCGTTCTCCCTTATCTCTTATTTTATTGGTGTTTAATTACTAATGTATTTATGTTGATCATTTCATAAATTTATATTCCCTAAATATTATTTCCAACAGAAGGGACTAAAATAAAACGAAATCCAAACCTCAAAAGCTAAATTGCGAGTTTAAGAACTCAGGAACCAAAATGAAACCTAACCAAATTTTAGGGACCAAAAGTGTATTTTTTTTCAATGTGAAAATTCGTCACTCAAGGCCATAAATGACAATGTTGTTTTCAATGTGAAAATTCATCACTCAAGGCCATAAATGACAATGTTTTTTCCTCCTCCTCCTCTCTTTTGTGTTTCTTTTCCTCCTCTCTTTTGTGTTTCTTGTTTTCATTCTCTTTTTAGAAAAATAAATATGTTTGATAATCGGTATTGATTATTATTTTTTAAATTTTAAGAAACATTTTTAAAAATAGGTAAAAATTTGAGAAAATAAAAAAGAAAAAAAAAGAAAAAAAAAAGAAAAAAAAAAGTTTCTCCTCTCGTTTTATTATTATTATTATTATTTTTATTATTATGTCTATTTTCAGTCTCTTTTTCACCCCTATTTCTTAATGAAAAAGGGGTGGATTTAGTGAAGATCGTCAACTCTCCTCTACCAGCATTCTCCGAAGATGATCTCTTTTGTTCTACGATCATCCTCTGCCAATTGTCTCCAATTACGATATCGTTACTTGAATTTGACCCGATAATTGTACTCATCGTTGCTTCAATTTGGAGTAGTGGCCGCCGAATGCCATGAATTTGATGTTTGATGTAGAGATTCAAAATTAAGGCTATTTTCTATATTATATATACTAAATTTTATTTCAAATATAAATATAACAAAAAGACAGGTAAACCAAGAAACAATAAATAATTATCCAACACTTTTCTTTCTTTTTCCAAAAGCGAGAAATAAAATTGGTTATCAAACATATATCTATTTTTTAGAAAATAGAAAATAAAAAACAGCAAATGAGAATATTATCAAACAGAACCATCCATCTTACCATTTTACGATTATAGAGAAAGATGATATAAATATCTAAAAGTACTATTTATATTTTACTATTAAATAGATAATCAAGGAATTTGAACCAGACTTGATCAAAATAATGCATGGCTAAGTTTACATCCATACCATCTGAACTGGAAAATTTTACAATCACAATAAATTATTGGTTGCGTATTACTCCATCAATATAGGTATTAGTTACGACAAATAGTTAAAAATAATTTGAAAATAAAATGTTATATTCTATTAAAAAAAACGTGCATACTTCACATAATATATAACGAAGGCAAGTTTGTGGTCTTTGTTCTTGTTAGTTCTATTTCAAGTATAAAGTCCACCAGTGGTTGGTTGTTGTTAGATTGCAATTATTTAATATAGTATTAATACAATTTTTATTTGAGTTCAATCGAATTAAAATTATCTCAATTAGAGAGCATATTTCAACCCACATAAAGTTTGTTATTTTCACTCCAAAAATTAGAGGTTTAAATCTCTCACCCCACATGTTCTCACTCCATATACAATTTTAATTGATGTCTTATCTATCTAAACTATGCTTAAATTGACACATATAAATATGATCTATTTTTTACTTCATTTACTTTGTATCCTTAGCTAAACCAAGCATTTAAATAAGATTAAATTTCATATTTACTTCTATATTTTATATGATTTGTTTATTCTGGTCCATATTCTTTTAATTAAAGTTTATTTTATCCTTGTTGCCTTGGGAGCTTATTTCATAGCAATAAACTATGAAATAATGTGATAGAAAATTTAGACAAATAACGACTTCCTAAAAATATATATAGAATTCGTAACATATTATTTGAGTCTACAATTTCTTAACTTCAATAATTTTAAATATGGTATATAATTAATAGTCTTCTATAATATAAAATAAGAATAGCCAACAAAAACATAACTCAATTGACATAAAGCTTTTTTACTAGACTAAAAAGTCATAGGTTCAAATTCTCCACCCCACACGTTGTCAAATATATATAAAATAAAAATTATTATCTATACTATTATGATATTAAATGTCTAACTTGAGGATAATTCGACAATTAAGACATTATTAACTCTTTCTTTCAAATCTCAAGTTACTGAAAAAAAAATTGAATCTCAACTCCAATAATTGTGATTCTATATTCTCTAAAAACTCCAATAATATTGTAAATTCAATCTTGAATTTATTTTTCTTATATTTTGTATTTAAATTGAAATAAGAAATTTTTAGACATAACTTTTTTTATTTTTGGATAAAAGATACTTTATTAAAGAGAGCATGTGAAGGACATGCGAGAACGGCTACAGGAAAGCTTTCCAATTCAAGGCAATAGAAGAAGCATGATAATTGGAGAAAGCTTTAGAGGGGGATACCCAAAAAGAAGCAAGCGAAATGATATCTTCCCAAATATTGGTGAAGGATCTGAAAGTGTTCTGAAAAAATTCGCCTATTACGCTCTCCCCAAATTACCCATAATATCGCTGCAAATATGGATTAAAGAAGAATATCCCTCTGCGATTTAGCTTTAATCGCGAAAGCCTCCAAGCAAAACCAGTTAACTTGACTGGGAACTGGCCTATTGATACCAGAAGCTAGATGGAAAGCACGTCAAATTTCGGAGGCAACTCTACAATGCATAAAAATGTGATCCAGTGCATCCGAGTCAGCCTGGCAAAGGGGACAACAACTCGGGTTTAGAGTTGTGGATTTGAAAATTTGTTGTAGCATGTCCAATGTATTTAATCTCCTATAGATAACGGTCCAAATGAAGAACTTAATCTTTTTTGGAATCAGAGCCTTCCACAGATTTGAGAAAATAATTGAATGAGGTTGGGGAAGATCTGCCGATGTTAAACTCCAATAGAAACGGCAAGCAGAAGCAACGGAAAAGCGACCCTGGGAATCTGGGAACCAAAGCAAGGAATCCACCCCTCCTACTAAAACAGGAATTGGGAAGGAAGAAGTGCTCTCTGCTTGAGCATCAACCTCCCTATCAAACAAAGGCCGCCTAGGGAAAAGCTTCCACGACGAAGTGGTGTGGTCCCATGCATCCGAGACTGTCATATTTTTCCTATTGGATAATGCGAATAGGCGAGGGAGGGCTTGATGTAACGACCCCAAATCGGTCCATGAGTCATGCCAAAAAGAGATTTTACTGCCATCCTTTAGATTCCATGTTGTATTCTCCATAAAAGTGGACACTTGCTTGAGAACTGATGCCCAAGGCGCTCGGGAGGAAGCAAATCTCCCTTGCACTGGAAGAGCTCCCTGTCTAAGGGCTGAATATTTGGCTGAGATGACTCGCTTCTACAACGAGAACTCCTCATGATAAAATCTCCAAAGCCATTTAACTTGAAAGGCGGTATTCGAAATTCTAGTCTTGAAGAAGCCCAAACCCCCGGCCTTAATAGGCGCAGCCACCAAGTCCCATTTGACCAAAGGGATGTTGCTACTTTGATCCTGCTAATGCCATAGAAATCTTCTGACAATTTTATCTATTTTAGAGCACACCGATTGAGGAGCCTTAATGATGGATAACAAATAATTGAGAATGCCACTTAAGGTTGCTTGAATCAAGGTTAATCTACCTCCTTTTGATATATAAGAGAATCTCCAACTGTCCAATTTACGATGTATCTTATCAATCATACTTGCCCAAAAAGGAGACGCTAATGGATTACCCTCCAAGGGAGTGTCCAAATAAGAAATGGGGAATTGGGTCATCGGTCATCCCCAAATGGTGGCAATTAGGTCATCGGACATAACTTTTTTATTGTAACAACTGTTTTTCTTAATCTTTTGTCAAATAAATTACCATCAACAAAATATACTTGGCATTTTTTTTTTTTGACTAAATATACTTTGCAATTTAAATCATATAAAATAATGTTAAATATTTTTCTTATAAAATACTTAACATTAAATACCAACATAAACCTAATTGGCCAACAATATAACTCAACGGACATAAAATTGTACTGATAAATCTTCCCACTCCATATTGTCAAAAAAAAAAAAAAAAAAAAAAACATAAACCTAATTGAAATATATATTGCGCTTAATTTGGATGTTATACTCAATCATATCAATTCAGTATTAGTTTACGCTGTATAACTGATATTTATCAAACACTCCTCGATAATAATTTAGTCTACTTTAACCCAAAATATTTAATACCCATTTCATTTTCTAGATTTCAAAGACCCATGGTGTCTCTACATTACCTTTTTTTTTTTCAGTTCCACAATTGCAGGAGTGGAAATTGAACTATCGACCTTTTGGGTCGTAATTGACCTTATCCAATAAACTATACTCAGATTGACGTATGTCTACACTACTTGTAAGGAAGCTTTACAAATTAAAATAGATAGGAAGCTCTTAAATCTCAATATGTAGGATATATTTTTTTTTAAAAAAATTAATGTTAAAATTATCGTTATTTTATTTTTTTGTTAACGTAATGTATTGTTGTTTTAAAAGGCGAAAACAAAATTGTAATTTGAAAAAATGATTTTGCCTATTTTAATATCTCTCAAAATCATATCACTATATTCTAGTTTTTTTTTTTTTTTTTTTTTTTTTTTAATTTAAATTTTTTAGTAACACTATTATTCTAGTTATATTACATTATATATATATATATATATACACACACGTTTACTTCCTATAATAATTTCTCTCTCATTCTTAATTAGTACCCTTTTTTTTCTTCTACCTACTATTATCTACTTCCTATAGTCTCTTTAATTTTTGGACCTCTTATTCTATTCCATCCCCTTAATTGGTCTCTTCCCCTGTCTTGAAAGTAGATTGATTTCATTCACACTTGGCGTCATTTGATTTCGTTTCCACAACTTCACTGGTCAACATATTTTTAATTTGAGTAGTTTCTTTCTTTTTTTCTTTCTTTTTTCTTTGGAAATTAAAGAAAAACTTTCATTGCAATTATTGAGTTCTGATATGTTGCCTCTTAATAAATGTTAACCACCGAACAGTTGGAGTTGTAAAAAATTTAGGGGACAAATTACTGGCTACTCTTAAGATGGTTATTAGTTAGGAGTTTTTTTTTTTTTTTTTTTTTTTTTTTTTGAGAAATTATTAGTTAGGAGTTTATTATTAACTTAATGTGGTGTATAATTTTGATTGGGCTACAAAGTTTAGTGGGATACCATTTTTAAAAGTGAGGTTATTTAGATTTAAATACTAGTTTAATCGCTGTAAGAATAACCTTTTTCCATTTTGGTTATTATAATTTCAAAATATTTATTTTGATTTTTATACGTTTAGTTTTGGTCCACTTTCTAGTTCGTATACTTTTGAAATATCTATTTTAATCTTTATACTTTTTAAAGGTGATCATTTTGGTCCCATCATTTTTCTTTTTTATTTAATTTCATCGATCACAATTTAAGTACAACAGAATAAATTTTTCTTAAAATGTGCCATAAATTTGTATTAAATGGAGTTTCTATTTTGTATAAAATTTGTATTAGAATTTTACAAATAGGGCCCAAATGATTATTTTTAAAAAATATCGAAAATACAACAGATGTTTTGAAAGAACCTGGATTAAAATGAAGAAAAGTTAAGAGTGTACATAGATCAAAATGAGCCTTTTCAAAAGCTATAGTTGAAAAATATAGCACCTATTAGTAATTTATCTCTCTACATTTTTTCAATATAAATTTTCTTTTTCTTCCTTTTAACATAATTCCAACTCTCTAAACGTAACTAGCTAATCTGTCCCTATTTTTTTTTTTAACAATACTTGTTGGCTTAGTGTGTCGTCGGAATCTCCTTATCTATCGCTCATTCAAATCTTGACAACTAAGAGAGAGCAAGGTAGGAAATTAGAAAATTATTTTATCTCTCTTTTTTTTTCAGATTTTTTTTCCTCTTTTAACATATTTTCCACTCTCCAACTGGACTGTTCTTATTATTTTTTTTTCTTTTAACAATACTTGACAGCACGCCGATATATTTCTAAGTATTTAACGTTTCTTTACAACTTTTTCCAATCCCTCTAACATATCTCTCTATCTCTAAAAAATCTTTCATTTCTCTATAACTTTACAAAAGAAGCCATCGAACTATATGTTTTACTTTTCATTTACGGGATTTCAACTATTAAAGTGAGGTAGGTGGAAAAGGACCAATATACCGCCACAAAAATTAACTCTCTCGTAAAAAAAAAAAAAAGAAAAAATCGTAATAATGTGTATCCATCCATCCACATGTTATAGAATTACCGTGTGAAAAGTTGAAATTTCCAAGTAAGAAATAATTAATGGGCTAGCTAGGGCTCCGATCCATTGTGTCTATAAAAATGAAGCAGCAAAACATCTTTCTTACACAAGAAAACTTCTCAATCGGCCCTGTTGAGTTGGTGTTTAAAAAAGAGAAAAAAAAACAAAAAATGGGTTCCGAAGAAAATTACCAATGTCGTAGTAATGATTATCTGACACTGAAACCTGAGAGTGCAACTCTGCTTGATCTCTTTCTCTTCCTAATTCTTCCTTTCAATTTCAATATCAGAAAGTTGATCGATTGCCCTCCCGGAAAAGAAGCCTCTTACAAAAACTTTACAAATCGATGGATTATCGTGAGCTCCATTTTCCTGCAGAAACTCCTTCTTGCCATTGCCCATCAGCTCCAAATGATCAAGAGGATGCGAGGTATTTTCATAGATGCTCACCTTTAATAATATAATATATACAATTTTTCAATCTTAAAATAGTATTAAGATATTAACTTTTTTAATATAAGATCAACTCTAACGCCTTGTGAAAGCATGTATATGTGTGATTTTGTTGTTTAAAACATAACATGAATAGTTGTAAAAGGAGAAAAATATGGTTGTTTAATTAATTATGTTAAGTGCGTGTGCATGCAGCAAAGGTTTTTGGGGAGCCTCAAAAAACTTACGCAGGGAAAGTGAAGTGTAGAGATTGGAGAATAGAAGAGTTAGGAGACGATGAGTTCAGATATTATGGTGCCCTAACAATCATGGCTTCCACTTTGGCGTACCAAGATTATTCAGAGGTCCCCTCCTTCGTCGAGACCGTCGTAAAGAACTGCTGGAAGGTAAAATAATAAAATATATGTCTGGTCGTGCTTATTACTTATATATAACAACTACAACTACATATGTTGTTCTACAAGTCCTAAAAAAGATTGTTGTTATTATTATCTACCTAATTGTTTTTCTTTTTTCAGTTCAATAATTCGATGGAGGATGGAGGATCTAATCATCAATCTTCGAAATGATAATACGTGTCTTATCTATTAAATTATATTGAGATTGACCACTAATTGCCATAAAAGTAGCAACGGTTATAACTTAAAATTATGATAAACATTGAATCCTTGAGATGATGATTGATGATGATTTTGTTTTCCATGTAGATGGACCAACCTCATTGCTATGACTTTTGGAATGGTAAGACTTTGGAGTACTTCTAATGAAATGGTCATAGTTAGAAAAAATTATTGATAAAATGGTTTTTTTTTTTTTTTTTTTTTTTTTTTTTTTTTTTTTGCTGCCTTAGTAGCCATTAGATGTAAATTAGAAAATCTCCATACCTCCTTTAACTTTTAAGTAACTATTAGATGCAAATTTGAAAGTAATTTTTGCACTTTCTTTCTCATCCATCTAATGGTGCAAAACAGTTTGATACATTGTTTTGGCCGTCTCCTTAAATAATTTTTCGATATGAAAAATTATTCAATGAGATCTTCCCGATATTGGTTATCTCTTAATAACCGTTTGATGTAATTTTTTTTTTTTTAAAAGAAATATCTCTATACCCACCCCTTCTCTGACTGGTATGTTTCTCTCTCTAATATATCTAGCAAAACTTACTTAGCTTTCTCTTTTTACTTGATCTTTTTAATTTAAAAAACTTATATTAATATAATGTTAAACAAACAAAAAAACAAACTTGTTTATTTATATTTTTATAATAAAAATAAAATGATAATTTAATTATTCTTACATAATCAATTAAAAAATATATTATCAAAGAGAAAAATAATGTAAGTTTGTAACTGAACAATTTTTATTTTTATTTGATTTAATTTCTTTATCTTCAGACTTCCAAAACCAACCTTCAACTCAAGCATTTACATTTGAAAACACGGGCAGAGACCCAAATGTAACAGTAGTGGCGTTTAGAGGCAGCTCTGAATTAAACGATTGGTTGGTAGATTTGAATTGCTCCTGGTACGAAATCCCAGGCATTGGCAAGATCCACAGCGGCTTCATGCAAGCCCTCGGCCTCCAAAAAGGCACACACTGGCCCAACGACCTCCCTCCACGCTCCGACAATCACGAATTTGCCTACTACAAGCTTCGCCAACAACTCACAGACATTGCCGAAGCCAATGATAACGCAAGGTTCATCATCACCGGCCACAGCTTGGGCGGCGCCCTCGCCACCCTCTTTGTCACTATTCTCGCCTTCCACGGCGAGTCCGCTCTACTGCAAAAGTTGCTCGCCGTTTACACCTTTGGCCAACCCAGAGTCGGCGACCGGCGATTTGCTCAATTTATGGATAACATTACCAAAAAATATGGCTTCAAATATTACAGATACGTTTACTCCTTCGACATGGTGCCCAGACTTCCTTTCGATGTCTATGATTTATGGTTCAAACACTTTGGTGGATGCGTGTACTACAACTCCTGCTACAAAGGGAAGGTAAGTACTCTCTTCACAACTATAACCTTGCGAGGAGAATAAACTAATAGTTTAAAAGTTTAAACTATAACCTTACAAATTTTAAAAGTTTCCAAAGTTGCAAATTTGTAACAGTTGCGAGGAGAATAAACTTATAGTTTTTGGTGCATACAGTTTGTGGAGGGCGCACCAGAACAGATTTGGCTGATACCGTACACGTATTTTATTGCATGGTGGGAGCTTATAAGAAGTATGGTAATCTCACTCTTCAAGGGTTGTGATTACTTCGAGAATCTATTCCTTAGGATATTCGGTTTGCTTCTTCCCGGCGCATCAGCTCACATGTGTATTAATTATATTAACTCCACCCGTTATGGAAAAATAAATTAAAACTATTCCAAGCCATCAAACCCTAATTCTTGCAGACTGTATCCAAGGGTCTACTGGAAAATGGAGAACATGAAGATCATCTCAAATATATATAATATATATTTGTAGACGCGTTGCTTTCTGCAACTCATTCTGCATATTTGAATATGGAATAATTGTAGGTTTAATTTCGATTCTAGGTACGTGGGTGGTCGAAATTTGGGTTTATAATAAATTGTGGCCTTTTGTGTTTCATAAAATCTAAGTTTGTAATTCAATAAACTATAAAAGTGCTTCATAATAAAGGTTCTAATATGTTTTAATATTTCTACTCTTCAATATATTCGAACTGATTTTTCTGTTTTCTTTTTTATTCAAAATCTCTTAGATAATAGTTATTGCTAAATAAAAATAATTATTTAAAAAAAAATAGGGGAGAAAATATGTATGAAAAGATATTGGCAAGTTCATTTTCAAACCATCGACATCGCCGTTTGCCGTTAACAAAAGTATCTTTATTCCAAAAAAAAAAAAAAAAAAAAGTATGACCATTATAATTTTGGAAAAATATCAAAATTTACCCTTTTTTGACTGAGTAACGTAATTTATTATCTTCACGTCAGTAAGAAAAAGGTTTATTGTGATTCAACATGGTGAAAATATGGAATAAAAATGAGAAAATAATGGTTAGCGCATTTCAATTTAAGAAGGAAAAAATTGCCTTTCGAAAATTAACCAACATCACAATAAATTAAACAAAGTAATGTATTTCATTCAAAGTTAATTAAATTAATCAGGCCAATATTTAGGATTAAAAAATGAAAATTCTATGAATAGCAAAATATTACTAAGAGTTCATATCTTTCAAATGTCAACATTCAACATCATTTTCAAGATTACATTAGAATTTAATTTTTTCATTAAAAAAAAAGTTGAAATTAGTACATAAAATATCCCCAACATTAACATTATTTACACTACTATAGTAGTATGAAATTTTTTTCATATACTACCTCCATTTATTGTTTGTCATAAAAGAAACATTTAAGAATGATGTGGACCCATGAAATAAAATATTATATTTATTAAATGATCATTAAATGACGTATCAAATGCTGAATGAAAGTATGTACTACTACTATAGTACAAAAAATTTTCCCATATGATTAGGTGGAATCAAAAATAAAATCACGAGAATTTATGTTCATAGTTGTTAATATCCTCCCATGTGAAAGGTTTGGTTGTTCTTAATACAAATAAATCTTCTCAACAAGAATTGAAAAAAAAAAAAAAAATCAAGAAAACCAATGTGAAAAGAAAAGGAGAAAGAAGAAAAGGAGGCCGTGGGGGAATTTAATTTGGGGAGAGCCACAACCCCAATAATTTATCCTCCTCCTCCTACCTACTTATCTACTCCCTGTGGTTTCTTTAATTTAATTTGTGAACCCTACATTCTATCCCTTTAATTGTTGGGATTGGTCCCTCTCTATAGTTCAACAAATCTGATCTCGTTCACACTCCCCACAGTTTGGTTTCATTTTCAAGGTTCAATTTTGAAATTGAAGGATTAAATACTTGGTGTACATATTGATTTAGTAGGGGATTCTATTAATACATTATATTTACACTGACAAATTTGTCAAAGCAAGTATAGCTCAACGATAATTGACATGTATATCATCGATCACGATATCAGAGGTTTGAATCCCCCACTCCCAAATGTTGATGTACTAAAAAAAATAAAATTACACGGACAATTTTGTTGGCAATTAGGGTTCATTTTGGAGATTAAAAAACACATGTTGTTGTGATTTGGGCTGTGTGTGCAAGGTTGATTGATTCATAGCATGTTTGTTACACCCAACTTTCTTTTCTTCCTTTATTTAATTTTAGGTTAAAAAAATGTCCTTGAACTATGAAGTTGGTTTCAATTATACCTCTAAACTTACAAAACTTTCATTTTAGTCCTTAAAGTTTGAATTTTGTTTCAAAACGACCCTTTTGGAGATATTTTCCGTTAAATTAATGCGCGAAAATTTATGTGTTTACCTGTGTTTTTATTGTTTTTTTTTCCACGTATATGTTCAAATATGTTCACATAAGCGACAATACATATGCAAACACGTCTATCTTTCGTACGTCCATAAATTTCACCAAAAAAATGTCTTTAAAGGTTGTTTTGAAACAAAATTCAAACTCCAAAGACTAAAATGAAACTTTTGACCAAAGGAGAATCTGTTCTCAACAACTTATGGCAAGCTAGCCTCCCAAAGAGGTGTAAATTCTTCCTTTGGACCATGATGCATAGAAAACTGAGTACATCCGACAGGCTTCAGAAGAAATTTCGTGGCTCTGCGCTTAACCCGAATATTTGTTTTCTGTGTAGAAGAAATTCTGAAACTCTAGACCATCTCTTTGTCCACTGCAATTGGGCTTCATCCATCCGAAATAGATTTAATTTCAATGCTGGCATCCAAGCTCCTTGCCCTCCTTCGATCGACTATCTTTGTTCAGCAGCTTTCGAGGTTAGAGCTAAAACGCAAAGAGACATTTTTTGCCGAAATTTCTTTGCAGCCTCTCTATGGATATTATGGAAGGAGAGAAATGCTAGAGTTTTTCAGGGGACCTCTCGCACTATTGGTCAGATTTGGGAAGATTCCATCTCTTATGCTGCTCTTTGGTCTACCAATTCAAAGGCTTTTGCAAATTATGTTGTTGCTACTATTGCTCTTAATTGGGTTTCTTTTTTGTAATCTTGTTGTTTGCAAGCTTGTATGTGCCTTACATACTCCCTCAATAAAGTAGCCTTTTTCTAAAAAAAAAAAAAAATGAAACTTTTGAAAGTTTAGGAGTATAATTGAAACCAATCTTATAGTCCATAGGTATTTACAGCATTTCATAAACATATTCTGTGAGATTTTATTTTATTTTATTTCCTCAACATCTCTAACATCTAGAGCTTTGGCCACTTATAGTCCATGCATGATTAATTTGTAGTTTGCTTTAATTAATTAGTCTCCATCGAAATTCAATCCTCATGGTCCAGAATCTGTGTGACGCCCGACGTTAGGAGGGGTACATGAATGAATCGAGATCACATCCGAATGAGAGAGATCCTGAGGATATGAAAGTATAGTCAAGATAAGCTTAAAAGAATTGATAGATATACTACATATACCAACAAGGTGCACCTTCCTTTTCGGTGGCTCAATCATAGGAACTTAGAAGTTAAGCGTGCTTGGCTTGGAGAAGTTCTATGTTGCGTGACCTGAGAATTTTCCTAGGAAGCATGTTTTGAGTGAGGACAAAGCATGCTATAAGGATCTCGTGTTGGTTTGTGGGGACAGTCTTCACTCTTGGAAGCAATTTAAGACGAGTATTTACAATCTGACTAATAGATTGTAAAAACTTTGACATCATTCATTTTTTTTCACACTGATCTTTAATAAATTTGAAATAAATTAAATGATTAGAATTCTAAGAAATTTAGATTAACTTAGTTGGAATGACTAGTACCACCAAAGATCAATTTAACTAATTAAAACATATATTATTGATTAAAAGGTTGGAGATTTGAATTTCGTTATACCTCCCTGTATTGTTAAACTCTAAAAAGAAATCAATGTAACACCCTCTTCATGAAGTTTTTATATAAAAGCATATATTTTTTTAATTAAAAAAAAAAAACTTGATAGTTCAATGATATGGAAACGAGAGTGGAGCAATTATTGGAGAGAAAAAGAGAAGAAGATCACTTTCCACCTAAATCATCAAAGATCTAGCATATGTTAAAAGTCATTTTTCAGTGTTTAAAAGCCATCTTAAAATGTTCTCCAAAAAAAAAAAAAAAAAAAAGGCATCTTAAACCTCATCTTTACCAAAGCTACCCAAATGGGTCTTTTTTTTTGGTCGCGTACAAAAGTTATTACTGTTGTTATTGTGTTATTATTATACTTTTTAAAAAAATGACAACACAAAAGGTTTGTTCAGTATACTTGTAGCATCTTTAATAGTAATGTTATTTAATAAATTACGACGTAAATTTGAAAGTGGAAAATTTTGGTACAATAATATCAAAGAGAATCTTATTAAACCAATTATTATGGACTTCAAACTGAGTTGAGACATTCATTAAGATGCTTTTGGAGCACTTTTATCTAATGGACATGGAAAGCTAGGTACGTTAGAGCGTCCATAAATTATTCGATGAAGTTGGTAGTTTTGTTTCGTTAGATGCAATATTTTGAAATTTTAATTTATACAACTCAGAGTTTATGCGGTATGTAAATTGATTTTTTCTCCTTTTTAATGAAAAAGTAAATAGATATTTCATAACTATTTTGTTTTATCTTTTAGTTTGAACTTTTAAAAAGAAGACTGTTTGATAGCCAATCAAGTTCTCTTTTAGATTTTATTTTTTAGTTCAACCTTTGTGAGGGTAAAGAATCAAACCACCAACTTTTGGGATGATAATTGGCGTCTTATCTACTAAATTATGTTTAGATTGACTCTTGATATTTAGATTTTATTGAGCATTTTTCAAATATGGTAGGTTTTAATTAAAACTATGTTATAAAAATAGATTTCCACTCTTATTCAGGCTTTATTTACGGCTGTTTTGTGGACGTTATGGAACGAACACAATAGTCGTATCTTCAAAGGGATCTCTCATTCTTCTTCTAAGGTCAGGGAGAATATTATTGCTTTAGTTGGTTTTTGGTTGTCTTCTTTTGGTTTTTTCAGCAACTATGATGTATCTTCTGTATCTCTCTTAAATGGAAGGCTTTCTTCTAACTCCTCCCTTGTATGTTTTTCACATACATCTTGATAAAGTATCATTTTTATTAAAAAGAAAAAAAAGAAAAAAAAAAATCCCAACATTTTATCTTTCTCTTCAACATACTTAATCGTTTTCTCTCTCTCAAACTTTTCTCTACCTCTCTCATTTATCTTTCTCTACAATTCCTTTTTCTCAATATCATTTTTTTCAATTTTTTTTTCTCAAACTTTTTCTCTTTTTAACATGTGTTTCCCACTCACTAACTTGTATGGCTCTAAAATTTATCCCTTTTTCCCCAACTTTCTCTACAAACTTTTCCCCTCTCTTTTACACGTTTTTGAGTCCCTCGAAGAAAAAATTATTAGGTGTTTTTGATGCAATCCTCCGAGTAATTTTACAGTGTTGAATGTATATTTTCAAATTTGTCTACCCCTAGTAACTGTTGGATACAAAAGCGAGGTACTTTTACAATTTCTCTCTCTTACATCCAATGGTGTAAAACTATCTATAGCATTGTATTGGGAGCACATAATAATTTTTTCTAAAAAGTTGGCTATATCTATCTAACTTTTTAAAAAGAAGAGAGGGAACTGTGGAACCCTGTGTTTTACGTTTCATCTTTTAAACATTAATAAATATGGATGGCCATCTCTAATCGATTCTAAGAACTTCAATTATTAAAGTGAAGTGGGCAGAAAAAGGACAGTATATCCCAGCTACTCTCTTGCCCATATCCGTCTACATGTTTGCTTTTAGAAAATTACCGCGTTAAGAGTTTAAATTTGCCAGTAACAAAGAATTACAGCAAATTAAATGGCTCTATAAATATGAAGCAGCAAAACATCTTTCTCACACACAAAATTCTCAACCTGTTGAGTTGGTGTTTATCAAAACATCTAAAACCAGCTGCCCACAATCCTTTTTCCAATTTTCGTTGTCATAATTAAAAAAAAAAAAAGAAAAGAAAAGAAAAGAAAAATGGGTTCTGAAGATCACCAATTTAGTGATGATTATCTGATATTGAAGCCTGAGAGTGTAAGTTGGTTTGATCTGTTTCTCTTCCTTCTTCCCTTCGGTTTCGTAGACATCAGAACGTTGGCTGACATCCCCCAAGGCAAAGAAGACTCTTACAATAGCTTTGGAGTCCGATGGGTTATCTTCGTCTCCGTTTTCTTGCAGAAACTCATTGATGCCATCGCCAATCTCTTCAAACTATTCAAATTTTTTCGTCGTATTTTTACCAAGAGAGGTCAAATTTATTTCATATGCTCCAACTTTTTATTGAGAGAATGAAAATATTGTTAAATATAATTAATAGTGGGACGTGGGCATATGCATGCATGCAGGAAAGTTCTCGGGGATGGCTGGTAAAAGTAAAACTTACGCAAGGGAAGTGAAATGTAGAGATTGGAGAATAGAAGTGGCCGTGGGGAAGAGGAAGAACATAAAATACGGTGAGGAGGATTTCAGATTTGATGGTTCCCTAACCATGATGGCTTCTGCTTTAGCCTACGAAGACTATTCACCAGCCCCCTCCGTCGTCCAGACCGTCGTAAATAACTGCTGGAAGGTATATTATATATGCACTGCTGCTTCTTTTTTTTTTTTTTTTTTGGAAAAAAATATGCACTGCTGCTTCTTATGATGAGCTTTGGAGTCTTATATTTAATTGTTCAAATCTCCTGCATTTACCAACTTTAATTTTATTTAAGGCTTATGAATTGAAACATTTATCTAAATTCAATTTGATGGATTGAAGTTTAATGTGAAGTTTGTTGATCATTTCAAAGATAAAAATTAATTTTTTCGTTTTTTTGGCAAAATTTATTATTATTATTATACAATATATCTGTTAATTGTGTTTTATTTTTGATGCAGATGAAGCTACTTGACTGCTACGATGATTTTTGGAATAGTAAGACTTTCACGTTCTAATAAGATCTGGGTCATATAATTAAAATAGATGATAAAAATTGTTTTTTTTTCCCTCTCTTTTGTTGAGAATATCACTCCGATTAGATTGGAGGGTTGAACTTATAATTTTTAGTAGAATCAGAAATGTCTTAACTGCTAAACAATATTTATATATATGGATTAAAATGGTTTTAATTTGACCCATTCTTATGTTAAAGCTGCTAAAATTAACTACTAAATGCTGAAATAATGATGATACATCAATTAATGTTTTTTTTTTTTTTTAAATAATACATCAATTGATGTTGTAGTCATTAATTAACATAAGACCCATTTACTATTTTTTTTTTTTAGGAGACCCATTTACTATATATGATCATAATAAATCAATATATTTATGTCAATATAAACATTGTTCAACTAGAGCATTGAACTTATATCTTCCATTCCAATATCTATTAACTAAAAAAAAAATCAAAATATGTATATATTGATTAATAGTAATCACTTAATTACTTCGTGATTAGTGATTTATCATTATATACTAATAATAGTAATTACCTCCGATTTACTTTTATCTTAATATTTTAATTTTGCTATATTGTAATTATTTATTGTAACAATTAATTTGCAACCGAAAACTACCTATAAACATGTATAGTGAAGAGAATTATAAGACTTATATAGGATATATAGTTAGACCTTGATTTATCCTCTCTTTATATACATTTGTTTTTTCACAAATTTATCTTGATAACTTAGTGGTAATTGACATATTCTTCTTATGATAAAAAGGTGGTAGCTGGGGTACAATAAAGCCTAGAGTTTTATATGAAAGTATTGAAAATAACATGATTGTTATTATAATTAAAAACTAGAGTTTTATATTTGAAATCGAATCATTTGTTGTTCTTCGATATTTCCAGACTTCCAAGATGTAGCTTCGACTCAAGCATTCACGTTTCAGAACACCGCGGCCACAGACCCAAACGTAACAATAGTGGCATTTAGAGGCACTACACTCAACAACTTTGTGGATATAAAGGAAGATATCAATTGCTCTTGGTACAACATCAAAGGCATTGGCAACATCCACAGCGGCTTCATGCGAGCCCTCGGCCTCCAAAAGGCCACTGGCTGGCCAAAGGACCTCCCTCCAAGCCCTCACAATCACCAATTCGCCTACTACACCCTTCGCCAACAACTCAAAGACATTGTCAAAGCCAATGACAAGGCCAGGTTCATCTTCACTGGCCACAGCTTGGGCGGAGCCCTCGCCATTCTCTTTGTCACTATCCTCGCCTACCACGGCGAGTCTGATCTTCTACAAAGGCTGCAAGCCGTTTACACCTTCGGCCAACCCAGGATCGGCAACTCCGACTGCGCTAACTTTATGGAACAAACTATCAAAACATATGGCTTCAAATATTACAGATACGTTTACTCTTACGACCTAGTGCCCAGAGTTCCTTTCGATTTGTGGAATTTATGGTACAAACACTTCGGCGGATGCGTCTACTTCAACTGCTGCTACAAAGGGGAGGTAATTAAATTACTTACAACCTCCTATAAAGAAAATTAATTTATTCAACTTGTAATTTAACAATTACAAATCTTGGGTTGCATGCAGTTTTTGGAGTCTGACGAACCAGACAAGAACTACTGTTTGGAGTTTTGGCTGATACCATGGATCCATATTGTGGCATGTTGGGAGCTTATAAGAAGTTTAATAAACCCAATCTTCAAGGGTTTTGATTACTTTGAAGGTTTCGGTCCTTTACTGATTAGGCTGTTTGGGTTGATTTTTCCAGGAGTATCAGCTCACATATGTCCAAATTATATTAATACCACCCGCTATGGAAAGATTCAACCATCCAAGGACGACATGGACAAGATAAAGATCAGAGATATAATATGTTTGTAACCTGTCCTTAATATTTATCTTCATGAGCTTTAATTTACTCCCAAGTCATCAATCGCATATTTTAATATGGAATAAGGGGTAGGGCTACTGTTTGTTTGTTAACATATTTGAAGGTGTTTTAGATTTCTTTAAGTATAGAACATTATGAATAATTTAGGTTTGTAATAGCTTGTGTCCTTTAATTATAAAATCTAGGTTTATGTGTGTGTAAACTTAGGGTTATGTATAGTTTGTAGGGTTAAGCATATATCCAAATTTAATTTGGAATATGCTATTTCCTAATCTTATGTTACACAAATCAAATACCCAGTAAGTTCATGTTTTGTAAGTGTGCTTTGATGATTTTATGTGAGTACTTCAATTCATATTATAAAGTTTCGTTCTAATATGTTTTAAAATTGTTACTCTTTAATCCAAGTAAAGTGATTTTTTAATTGCGATATATCTGACTATATCTAATATCACGGATGTTGACAGTAGTATTCATATTATTTTGTCAAAATCTCACACTTATCGTCTCACGAGCATACTCGACTTTTCAAGTACCTACATCGACTTATTAATATTCATACTAACAAGTAGCTCAAGATCGCTCTCATTTCGATGCAATGTTGATTTCTTCTTCCTATGTTCCTGATCCGGTAGTCACATACTCCAACGACAACATCTACTTCGATTCATACTTGAATCCATTATATTAAGAGAGATCGTACGTACTGATCTAATATCGTTTATATTGCTCCAGGCCTGAATTTTGGGCCAAGATCAAAGTCTAAAATTTGACAGCCTCAACATTCTTTTGCATATCCATGCATATTGTTACCTAGAGGCTACTATCTCAAGCTACTTTGGACAATGAAGATTGTCTCACCAAATTAAACCAACAAGAAATCTTTAGCATGCTTTCTCATCACTCCATGTTTCTCAATAATTTTTTTTATAGTAGTTATCCAACCTAGTTTTTCTCCGAGCCAAGCACAATTAATTATGTAGTTCCTAGTGGATGGATCACCGTAATTTGTGTGCATGTGACACAAACAAAGAGATATATGAATTAAATGATAATGCATACAAATGAGAGAGAGTTTCCTAGACTATGAAAGTATGAAAATAACATGATTAAGAAAGGCTTAATAGAGAAATAGATAGTATACTAACAAGTTGCACATTCCTTTCTAATTAAATAGCCTATTCAAGAAGAACTTTATGGGTTAAGCAAGGGTATTTGACTCAAACAATTGTATGCTGAGTGACACCATAGAAATGGCTAGTATACATTATTTTTTGTTCCAATCATAGTCCCTGAAAAGATATAGCAAAATGCTTCTACACCACTTCAGTTCTATTTATCATTGACTAAAACATTTGGTTTTAGAAATACACGAGAATTTAAACTAGGAATTTGAAATCAAATATGATCTTGAAAATTACCTTTGTTATTTGTCTCGATGGTATAATTAAATTATGATTCATAGTGCTTGGAAGCATGCGTATTTGTCAACATGAACATAACTCAATTGACATAAAATTTGTACAAATGACTAAAAAGGTATGTGGTTCGAATCTCTTCATCCTACATGTTGTGGAAAAAAAAAAAAAAAAAAAACTTGAGCGCATTTGACACCATTAAAGACGCGTCAACATTCTTTGGACAAAATTGCCCATGTGAAGATCTTGACAGAAGTGGAGTGGAGACAATAGAGGGATAGAGATAAAAAAAAGAAACGTTTTTCTTTTGTTCAAAAAGTAACCACACATGTTCCATCCTTTTATCTTTTTGAGATTATCTATACTTACCTAATGTCCAAGTAATAGAAATTATTTTGACAAACAGGAATTTTCAATGGTGCACAACCAGAAATTCATGGTCTAATTAGTAAACAAGTTTTGTTCAGTCCTTTTTATCTTTTGAGAACTTACCTCGTGTACAAGTGATATAAAATTTCCTTAAAAAAAATCCCACTAATTTTCACTAAAAATAAACTATCTATAGAATGTTCCATATAGAAGAGAACAAACATAGGATTAAAATTAAAATTGGACAATACGTTATTATCTTTTGTTCCAATCGTATAGTAACTGAAAAGGTAAAGCAAAATGCTTCTACGCCACTCGAGTTCTGTTTATTATTTATTAAAATATTTAAGTAGAAATACATCAGAATTTAAATTTGGGATTTGAAATCAAACGTATCTTGAAAATTACATTTTTTTTTTTTTTATTTGTCTGGATGAGAAATCATGATTCATAGCGCGGAGGTATACGTGGATCCGGGCACCACTAAAGCACGTCAACGTCCTTTGGACAAAATTGCCCACATCAAGATCTTGACCACGGGAGTGGAGACAATAAGAGGTAGAGGCAAACAAATAAACTTTTTTTTTTTTTTTTTGATAAAAACATTCTTCTTTTGTTAAAAAAAAAAAAATCAACACAAGTTAATATCTCAATGGGTGGACAACAAGAAATTCATGGTCCAATCAATTATCTTATCAACTTAACATAGCTGTAAGGGATTACCGAAAATCTCGGACACCCACATATCTCCATAATGGTATGATATTGTCCACTTTGGGCATAAGTCCTCATGGCTTTGTTTTTGGATCTCTCCAAAAGGCCTCATACCAATGGAGATACTAGTCCTCCATTATATACCCATGATCATTCCCTTATCTAGCCAATGTGGGACTTTGGTTGCACTCCCAACAATAGCTCAACGAGTTTAGACATATACTTTTGAATTTTGACAAGAAATTAGAGATTTAAATCTTTCCACTCCACACCTTGCCAACTTGAAAAATTAAGTTTATATTAGTTACTTTAACTTTATATATATGTTGGGTTGACACAGCATTATTCTAAAACAGCCCATCACCTGGCTAGTTCCATTTTCATTGGGAAAATAATGATTTCAAAGGAACATGAATTTAGTAAAAGTTATATGATACTGAAGCCTGAGAATGCAAATCTGTTGTATCTGTTTCTGTTCATACTACCATTTGGGTTCAGAAAGAGGAAGTTCATAGATTGCCCAGAGGGCAAAGAAGATTCATACAGAAGCTTTGCAAATCGATGGCTCATCTTCATCTCCATGCTGTTGCAGCTATTTCTTGGCGCCATCGCCGCTCCACTCGCAGCCTTGGACTCCATTTTCCTAAAGCTCTTCAACTTCATCTCCTTCAACGGCGGCATTCTTGGGCTTCTGTTTAAACTTGTCAAAAGTACTTTCAAATTTTCATCACTTTAATTTATCTCATACCGTCTATCTTATAAACTATGAGGTCTTTACTTATCTTTTCAACTATCTTTTTAACGTGGAATTTTCAACATAATTTTCTTTTTGCCTGCATCCATGGCGCAAACGATCTTTAATTTCTCACAGTTTTGTTTTTGTGTGTGCGTAGGAAAGCCTTTTGTGCAGCCTGACGAAAATTCCCCGGACTACAGATCGGTGCTCGGATTTACAGATTGGAGAAAAGATTTGGACTCGTCCATAAAACCCGATGACACTTTCAGATATTATGGTGCCCTAACTATGATGGCTGCCAAAGTCTCCTATGAATTCCTCCCATTTGTCCAATCTGTCGTAAATGACCATTGGAAGGTAAATATACTATTCAGGTCCTCTATTTTTAGTTTTGGTTAGGACATTATAATATCTGAAAGTGTCGTCGTGATTTATGATCTGATTGGTGTTAAAAGATAAGTTTATATCATATTGATTAAGGTTGTATTGTACTTGAACAAAAAAAAAACAGGGATGATAGTTGAACAACGACGGTGGGATCAAAATGATTATTTTTTTGAATAATTTTAATTAATAATTGGATAGCAAAATAAAATTTAAACCAAAATTTTAAATGTATATCCATCAATTAATAGCTGTATATGATTGTGACCATAGTTTTCGTGATTTTTGAATACTCCAAATGGTGACGATGTTTTCTTCTTCATGTTGCAGATGAAGATGCTCCATTTCTACGACTTTTGGAGTGGTAGAGAATTTGACATCTTAATTGACGGTCTTAATTCCTATACTTTTAAATATTTTAAATTGATTTTTCTTTGATTTAATCAAATCTCAATATTGTTACAATATACAATTTTTTATGTGACAATGAGTTTATGTTTTCTAATTTACTATGTTACGTACTTGTAATGATTTAATGTTGAGTAAAAATATAGAAGTACTGATGAGGGTGAGACTTTTGTGTGAGTTTAACCCTGTAAAAATAATTTGTGAAGTTTAACAAAATCATAGGGACAAATTAGTAATTTCAACTTTGTAATTCTTTTTCTTTTGCCAACAAGAGCTTAGCTCAACTGACATAAAGATCTATTGATAACCATGAGGTATGTTTGTTTGAGCCCGTTTGATCATAACACTCTGATTTTGATTTTTTAAATTTAAGCTTACAAACATTACTTTACTTTTTAAATATGTCCTCAAAATCCAGGTAAAATCTTAAAAGCATAATAAAGCAATTTTTAAAAACTTGATTTTGTTGTTTAAAAAAAAAACATGATTTAACTTTGTTTTTGAAATATTTCTAAGAATACTAACGTTTCATAGTTAAGAAAATATAATATAAGGAATTAACCATCAAAATTTTAAAAAATAGAAAAGAAAACAAAATGATATATACAAAACCGGGTACTGATAACCATTTTTAAAATTTTCTAACATGTTTATAAAACTGTAAATAAATTATCAAAACGAAACATGGATATTTCGTTGTTCATGCAAAAGTTTTAGGATCGTGTAAAAGTAAACCCTAATTTATTTTAAATCTTTTCAGACTTTCAGAATAAAACTACGACACAAGGCTTTATATTTCAGAACATAGCAACAGACCCAAACATAACAGTGATAGCATTCCGAGGCACCTCTCCCCTGGACGCCTACGACTGGCAAGTGGATGCGGACTTTTCTTGGTACGAAATTGAAGGCATTGGTCGAATCCACAGCGGCTTCATGAAAGCCCTTGGCCTACAAAAGGTCACAGGCTGGCCCAAGAACCTCCCTCCAAGCCCTGACAATCGCCAATTTGCCTACTACACCCTTCGCCAACAGCTCAGAGACATTGCCAAAGGCAACGACAAGGCGAGGTTCTGTTGGAAACGAAGTAGGCCCTCACAATACAACTCAAGAGATAAGAGAAGAAGATTGTTCTCTCACTCACACAAGATTGGAGAAACTAGAACTTGAATATAACTTTTGTTTCTTATTTGCTTTGGCTTGCATATTTACAAATGACAAATCCTACACATATATATACTAGTAGGAAACTATATCAAAAGACATCAACAATAAATGGAAATACATGTGACCTTTCACCAATACATGAACATTCATCATGTATCTTGTAATTCATGTATTCAACCATTCTTTGAATCTCAACTATTCATGTATGTAACTAAATGTGATTCATGTACCTTGAATTATGTCTAGATTAATTTTAACATCCCCCTTAATCTAGACTTGAGCAACTCCAAGTTTTTCTCTAAACTTGACAAATAAGTCAAACTTCAGCGCCTTCGTAAAAATATCAGCCACCTGATCTTGAGTCTTGCAATGCTTCACCATCACTTCTCCATCTTTAACCAAGTCTCTGATAAAATGATACTTGATTCTAATATGCTTGCTTCTTCCATGGAAGACTGGATTTTTTGATAATGCTATAGCAGAACCATTATCGCAAAATAAAACAGTCTCACTTCTTTGAGCACACTTCAATTCTTTCAACATCCATCTAAGCCATAAAGCTTGACATCCAGCTGCAGATAAAGAGATATATTCTGCTTCGGTGGTAGAAAGAGCAACAACAGGTTGTTTTTTTTAAATCCATGAAAAAACACGTGAGCCAATGCTAAAAACATAACCAGATGTACTTTTATGATCATCAACATTACCACCCCAATCACTATCACAAAAACCAACTAACACTGATTCTGGAACTTTCTTGTAATGAATTCCAAGATTTCTGGTGCCAAGAATGTAACGAAGTACTCGCTTACCTGCTTCCCAATGACTTCTTTTCGGGCTTGTCATGAATCTGCTTAACATACTTACAGCAAATAGAATATCAGGTCTTGTTGTAGTCAAGTACATCAAGCTTCCAACTAAGCTTCGATAGAAGCTTGGATCAACATCTTCTCCGATATCATTTTTACTCAACTTCAAATTTGCGTCCATGGGAGTGTTGCAAGGAAAAACATTTTCCATTCTGAATTTTTTCAACAAATCACCAGCATACTTTTGTTGTGAAATGACAATCTCTCCATCTTTTTGATTGACTTCAATTCCTTGATCCATTGCAATCTTCCATTTTTCATCTTGGATCGCCTCATCAAAATTTATAGGATCAACACCAGAAAATAATGCAAAATCAGCAACATTTTCGTCAATTCTGTTAGTAGCATTATAAATTTCTTGAATATTTCTCATTCTCCTTGGTGACTTATCATCATCACTTGTGGAAGATGGCGATGCAGATGAAGATGATGCCACTGCCTAAATCTCTACTTGCTCTGAGTCGTGAGCATCTCCATTCTCGTCCATGCTAACATGAAATGGACTTTCAGCTTCTCCAACGACATCCCAGTTCCAAGATTCATCTTCATTGAAAATAACATCTCGACTGATAATAATCTTTTTCGACAAAGGATTATACAACCGATAAGCTTTAGAATTTTCACTATAGCCTACCATAATGCATTTTTCTGATTTATCATCTAACTTGCCCCTTAGCTTATCTGGTATATGAGAATAAGCTATACTCCCAAAAACTCTCAAGTGACTAACACATGGTTTCTCACCACACCATGCTTCATAAGGAGTCATACCTGGAACACTTTTTGTTGGAGCTCGATTCAAAATGTAAGCAGTACATGCAACAGCATCTCCCCAAAACTCATCTGGCATCTTTTTTGCTTTTAGCATACTTCTCGCCATCTCCATGATTGTTCTATTCTTTCTCTCTGCAACTCCATTCTGCTGTGGAGTCATTCGAGCTGTCTGTTGATGATGAATACCTTGTTCCTTGAAAAATTTATCAAAAGCTATATATTCTCCACCACGGTCAGATCTCAAAGATTTTATCTTATGGCCACTTTGATTCTCGGCTAAAGCTTTGAAAGATTTAAAACATTCAAATGCTTCACTCTTTTCTTTCAAAAGAAAAATCCACAACTTTCTGCTGAAATCATCTATGAAGGTTATGAAATATCGATTACCTCCATTTGATATTGTACGCATGGGACCGCACAAATCTGTATGAATCAACTCAAGAGGTTTGGAGGCTCTCCAAGCTTTACCAGTTGGAAACGGATCTCGGTGATGTTTTGCAAGTATACACACTTCACAAATATCTGTCTCATGGTTGATATTTTGAATGCCTCTCACCATATGATTTTTGCACAAATACAATAGTGATCCAAAATTCAAGTGACCATATCGAAAATGCCAAAGCCAGGATGGATCCTTCAATATGCTGCTAAAACAGGAGATTTGACCATATGTGAATTTAAGAGGAAACATCTTATTAGCAGTCATTTTTACCTTGGCAATAAGAACACCAGTCTGGTTTTTGATTGTACACACACCACCTTCAAATGAAACTTTTAGACCTCGTTGAAGTAGTTGACCAATACTCAAAAGATTATGCTTCAAACCTGGAACATAAAACACATCCACAACTCGTTTTGTGCCTTTCTTCGTCTTAACGAGAATATCACCTCGACCTTTGACTTGCAATCTTGTATTATCACCAGTTTTCACTTCACTTTGGAGAGATTCATCCAAAGTAACAAATACACTTCTGTTTCCTGTCATGTGGTTACTACAACCACTATCAAGATACCATGTAGACTCCACAACATCATCTTGAGCACTACATGCAAGAAATAGAACACCTTCATCACTTTTCTCCTCTTTATGGATCATGGTAGAATTTCCATCTCCATTTCTCGGTGCCCAACAATCTGCTTGAAAATGACCATACTTTTTGCAATTAAAACATTGAATGTGAGAAAAATTACCACGACCACTTCCTTGATTTCTGCCAAAGCCTTTTCCTCTTCTGCCTCCTCTTCCTCGAGATGAAGAAGAACTTTCTTGTTGATTTTCAGAATTCATACCATTTCTATTATCGTAACTTCTTCCACCTCCTCGTCTGCCACGACCACCACGTCTTCCACGAGAATCGCCTCTAAATGAAGTTTGCATTTGAAATGCTTCCTCGGGATTAACATCAAATTGCTTCAATCTAAGCTCATGGGATTGAAAAGAACCCATCAAGCTATTTACTGATAGTGTAGATAAATCTTTCGATTCTTCAATTGCAACGACAATATGCTCAAACTTTCTTGGCATACTTCTAAGAATCTTTTCAACAACTCTTTGATCACCCAATTCTTCTCCATTTGTTCTCAAACTATTGACAATCGCAAGAATACGATTGAAAAACTCTTCAACAGTTTCAGTCTCTTTCATCTTAATGCAATCAAATTCAGATCTGAGAGCTTGTAGTCTTACCATTTTTACCTTATCTTCTCCTTGATAGGTGGATTGTAAAATATCCCAAGCCGCCTTTGCAGAAGTAGCTGTTGAAATTCTTTCGAAGACATGTTCATCAACAGCTTGATAAATGAAGAACAAAGTCTTCTTGTCTTTCTTACGATTTTCTCTCAACTCGGCAAGTTGTTGATTAGTGAGCTCGTTCTGATTCTCAACTTCGGTGTATCCTCTTTCAACAATATCCCACAATTCTTGTGAGCCATATAGCACTTTCATTTGAATACTCCACTGATTAAAATTCTTCCCACTGAATCTTGGAAGTTGGAGTTGCAACATGTTACCACTGGAAGCCATCTACGAACTTAGCTCTGATACCACTTGTTGGAAACGAAGTAGGCCCTCACAATACAACTCAAGAGATAAGAGAAGAAGATTGTTCTCTCACTCACACAAGATTGGAGAAACTAGAACTTGAATATAACTTTTGTTTCTTATTTGCTTTGGCTTGCATACTTACAAATGACAAATCCTACACATATATATACTAGTAGGAAACTACATCAAAAGACATCAACAATAAATGGAAATACATGTGACCTTTCACCAATACATGAACATTCATCATGTATCTTGTAATTCATGTATTCAACCATTCTTTGAATCTCAACTATTCATGTATGTAACTAAATGTGATTCATGTCCCTTGAATTATGTCTAGATTAATTTTAACAGGTTCATCATCACTGGCCACAGCCTGGGCGGAGCCCTCGCAACCCTCTTTGTCACTCTGCTCGCCTTCCACCAAGAATCGGCTCTATTAGAGAAGTTGCAGGCTGTTTACACCTATGGCCAGCCCAGAGTCGGAGACCAGCAATTTGCAGAGTTCATGGTAAATACTATCCACAAATATGGCTTCAAATACTACAGATACGTTTACTCTAATGACTTGGTGCCTAGGATTCCTGCTGATGGTATTGTTTTCGAATACAAACACTTTGGTGGATGTGTTTTCTTCAACACCCTCTACAAAGCCAAAGTAAGAACAAAACTCCCCTTTTAATTTTTAGCATCCACTTCTTTTTTCAAAGATTTAAAAAAAAAAAAGAAAGTAAGTTATAAAAACATTTTTATTAATATTTTTTTCTTGGTGTAGATTCTGAGGGAGCAACCAAATAAAGAACTATTTCTCATTGCTTTGGTTAATACCCAAGTATTTATTTGCATGGTGGGAGCTGATAAGGAGTTTCATAATCCCAATAGTGAAGGGTTCAGTTTACTATGAGGGTTTGCTAATGAAAGGGGTGAGGGTGTTTGGATTGATTATTCCAGGAGCCGCCGCCCACTTTCCTCAGGACTATGTTAATTCGACCCGTTTGGGACTTTTACAGATACCCGATGTGATCGAAGACCCAATTCTTCGAAACTACGTCGAAGCCGACAGCTAAAACCTATGGATATGGATATGGAGAAGAAGAAGATGATACAAATACATACACAAGCATATCTCTTTTCTTAAGGGATGTCCATATATCAATTGTGTGTCTGTTTTTGGTGATTTAAACGCCCAACTTCAAGGAAATGAATACATGTCAATTACTCATTGCTCACTTTGATAATCGTAGGTCTATTTGTTGGTGTATGTTTGATAACTAGTTTAATTAAGTTGGTGGGATTTGAACCTCTGACCTCTTGGTCGATGTACATGTCAATTACCACTGAGCTAAGTTCGTCTAAAGTTAAATAAAGACTTCAATTGCGTGTAATAATTAATTATAATAATAACTTTTTCCATTGGACATTTTTTGTTGAAAATTATACACCCCAATTGTCATGCGAACTTCTTTTACTGTAGCCTACCAAACAAGAATAATTCCTAACATGAATGTTATGGGTGAATTTGGACATAATGCTCAGAAAATCAGAATCATAAAAGCCCAGAGGAGAAACAAGCCCACCGAGGCTCATTGGTCCCGAATTAATCTCTAGGACTATTTCCTCTCCAAGAGGAAGGAGAAAACTCTAATTTCAACTATACATAGAAGAGCTAACCCTAAGGTAGGGGGACTCAACTTGGTATCTATTTTTTTACTTGCTTCACTTATGATCTCCCAACTGACTTAAGCATCAGAGTCGGTGTGGCGAGCACCATACCGGTGCACAGTTAGGTGAGTTGTTTGGCCAAATTTGCCATCAACCATGAACATATATCTCAATTATTCATTTAAAGCCTTCCTTACTTTCTTAAAAGTGGAAGGATGTTTATGTAAGAAAAAGAGAAGAGAGAAAAAGAAGGAATGAAGAGGAAAAAAAAAGCGCCAAAATTGCATTATTATTCCAATAAACAAAACGACAACTGAACAAGCACATTTGCATGTCGTTTAACTGAAGACTCAAGGCCCAACTCTGGATCCGAACTTAGTCTTCCCGCTCGATTTAAGCTCTGAAATCAAGCCCATAAGATCCGAATACGCTGACCCTCCTTCTTCCACCGCCAAATTTGCCATCCTTTTCAGTTCCTTCGCTCGTCGTCTCATTTCCTCCGCCTCTCTCGAACCGTTCATGAATCGGCACACCGCCTTTTCAATCTTCTCCTTTCTCACCGTCGGCGTCGTTAGACTGAACCCTTCATTCCAATACTCCGATCCCACTTCAATCCCAGTCTTCAACACATCCACAATCAGCTTCTCGTTGTAGAAATGCTCTGCAAACAGCGGCCACGTGATCAACGCCACGCCGGCCGTTACAGCCTCAAGAACAGAGCTCCATCCACAATGATTCATAAATCCAGCAATTGAAGGGTGATCCAAAATCAAGACTTGTGGTGCCCATCCTTTAATTAAGAACCCAATGTTTCGTTCCCTTATCCTCTCCTCAAACCCCTCCGGCAGCCATTCTTCACCTTCCAGCTTCCGCAATATTTTCCGGCGGCCAGCAAACCCAGAGAAACAGCTTCCCGGAGGCCTCCATCGCCATGGCTATCTCCTTCAGCTGCTCTGCCGAGAATCTCACCATGCTCCCAAAACAAACACACAACACCGAATTGGGTTCCTGAGAATCAAGCCATTCAAAGAATTCATGTTGGTCTCTGTTCATTTTAGTATCTGTAGCACCGTTTCTAATTGTTTTTCTGCAGAAAAGAGACATGGGTGCGATGGTCCAAAATTTCCCACCTTTAACCTCTTTCAAGTGGTTAACATAAGATGACTCAAGGTCCAAGAAGCTATTCATAATAATCCCGTAGCTTCTAGTCTCGGCCTCTTCCATTTTCGCTTTTAACAAGGCATACCCTGTTTTCTTTTTGACCTCCCCTGCTAGCTGAGACCTCTTCATCTGAATCGGATCTGGGAGACCAGGGACATCAAAACTTTCTGTCTCGGACTCGACCTTCTCATGGGGGGTATAAGTTTTGAGGTTGTGTAAAACGCAGCGAAGAAAATAACCAGTTGGATTGAAATGGATTCTTGGAATGCCGAGATGTCTGCCACATCCACCGTCCATGGGAAGAACATGTCTGAGACTATGCAATCGGGGCAGGTATCGCGAAGCAATTGCTCCATGGGCTGACGGAGAAGCCCAACGCCCATGAAAACTTTGCCGTTCATTTCAGGGGAAGTGGTGGAGTTGAGATTTTCTACGCCTTCTGGAAGACCGACTTGTTTGCAGGGGAAATCGAGCTTATGAACGATGATTTGTGAGCCGTGTTGGTTGTCAAGATTGACGGTGTTTTGGAAGAGAAGGGCGTTGCGGTGGGTGGTTACAATGTTGGCGATTACACCGCCGTGAGCTGCAAATAGCCGGGAAGTGTCGACCATTGGAAGAATGTGGCTGGCTGTGTAAAAGGGGAAGAAGAAGATGCTCAGCTTTGGAGCTTGAGCTTCCATGGTGATGAGTAACTTCTACTGTTCAATTTCCCTGAACTAAATGAATGTGCTAAGGCAGAATTTTAGTCACTTTTTTAAAGAAGGGATCTTTTCTCATGTTTTGAAGGGTTGAAGCAGAGTGTAGTTTCCAATATATATATATTTTTGACACAGTTATCAATTTTATTTTATTATTATTTTTTTTTTTTGAAAAGCAGTTATCAATAATTTTTTTTGTTTTTGAGTATACCAACATTTGGGATGGGGATTTGAACTTCTAACTTCATGGTCGATGGTACATGTGAATGAGCTAGTAGTTATCAATATTTATAAATGCGCCAAATTGGAGTTGATTAGTTTATGGTTGCATTTTAAAAAATAGTAATATGAATATTATAAGTTTATAATATATCATTCTTTCCAAAAAAAAAAAAAAAATTATAATATCGTTATTATCAAATCTGTGAACTCCAATACATCAAAGTTTGGCATCTCTTCATAAATCTCAAGGAGCTTTCTTTTGAAGAAAAAATAAAATAAAAGGTCAAACTAAGAATAATAGTAAATGTGCATATGCCAAAGCGAGCTTAGCTCAGCGGTAATTTGTATGTACTTCCGACCATGAGGTTAGCAAATCCCCCACCTCCAAATGTTAATGTACTAAAAAATATAGTAAATGTGCATATAATGTGTTTATGTTATCTTTTGCCGTTGGCAGAATATTTAATTCTTGACCTCCAATTATTTTAAATCCGTATTTTCAAATATGGTCTTGAATTAATTTAGTATTTTAATTTTATGTTTGCAATTAGATCTGTTTTGTTTTTTTGTTTTTTGTTTTTTTGTTTTTTTGTTTTTTTTTTGAAACGCATTAGATCTGTTTTGTTTAAAAAAAAAAAAAATCGATCCCTCCCATCCAAATTATTAGGGTATATTAGATTACATGCAATTTTAAGTTAAATTAGTTCAAATAAAATAAATTTTTTTAATGTTGAAATAAAATAAAATTTTAATAAGGTGGATTTGCTCATAAATCTACGAAAATTAAATGAAAAAAAAAATAAAAGAAGAAGAAAAAGAGTGGTACAAATCAAAGGAAGTATAGAGAAGATCAAGTGCTCTTTATATATAACATTGATAGTGTCTTCGTAGTTGGTTGGATAATAAAACAACCTAACTTGTACCGGAGATAATATTTTTAGGGGAAAATATACTTTTGGTCCCTGAGGTTTGGGTTGAGTAACACTTTAGTCCCTGAGTTTTCAAACTCAACAAAAATACCCTGAGGTTTGAGATAAGGAGCATTTTGGTCCCTGCCGTCTAATTTTCCGTTAAATGCTAATAGATTACTGACGTGGCCAAATTTTTTTAATTTTAAAATAAAAATAAAGAAAAAACAATAAAAAATAATAAAAATATTATTATTTAAATTATTTTTAAAACTTAACTTTCCACCCACTTCTTCATCTTCTTCCCTCAACCCCTCCATCTTCTTCTTCACATCTCCGGCAGCCGGCGCTGATGGCCGGCCACCACTCGCCGCCACCGGACGGCGGCCGGCCGCCGGCGACTGTAATTTTTTTTTTCTTTTCTTCTCCTTACTTCCTCTCTTTTACCCCATTTTTCTTCTTTTCTTTAAAAAAAAAAAAAAAAAAAAATCAAGAGGGAGGAGGGACCTCCCTCCTCCTCCTTTTCCGGCGCGAAACAGAGGAGGAGGGAGGCCCTTCCTCCCTCTCCGCCCAGATCTGGACGGGGAGGGAGGATGGGCCTCCCTCCTCCCTCTTCCTTTTGTTCATTTAAAAAAAAATGAAAAGAAAAATGGGATAAGAGAGAAGAAGAAAAGAGAAGAAGAGAAGAAAAAAAAAAACAGTCGCCGGCGACCGCCGGCGGCGGGCAGCGGAGGGCAGCGGTCGTCGGAGTTAGGAAGAAGAAGAAGGAAGATGAAGGATATGGAGAAAGAGAAAAAGAAGAAAGAGAAATGGAGAAAAAAGAATAAAAAAATAATAAAAAAAATATATTAATATTTTATTATTTTATTATTTTTATTTTAAAAAATTAAAATATTTTTTTATTAAAATAATAGTGCCACGTCAGCAACTGTTAAGATTTAACAGAAAAATTAACGGCAGGGACTAAAATGCTTCTTATCTCAAACCTCAGGAGTATTTTTGTTGAGTTTGAAAACTCAAGGACAAAGTGTCACTTAACCAAACATCAGGGACCAAAAGTGTATTTTTTCCATATTTTTACTATGGTAAATGGTGATGTGAAAGGCAAGAAAGAAATGGTTAAAGTGGAAAAGAGAAATGCTTCGAAGGCATTTGCAATTGATTTTCTATATTGTAATAGGCTTTTGAACACAGTAGCGCAGTATGTTGTCAATAAAGCATGTAATTTGGATTTTATCATTGGCGATCTATCGTTGATGAACGATTTTGAACGGAAAAGAGGACATGTGTTTTGGCCCCAAATTTTCCCCTCACTTTTCCCTTGGTTTCGTGAGGGAGGGCTTTTGCCTTTTTAATTTCTCTTAACGAAGTTTTTTTTTTTTCCAAAAAAAAAAATGGAAAAGAAGACAAAAGTTTCCCACTTTAACCATTTATCTCCCCATTTACCATAATAAAAATAAGGGAAAAATACAGTTTTGGTCCCTGAAGTTTGGATCAAGTGACACTTTGGTACTTGAGTTTTTAAACTCAACAAAAATATCCTAAAGTTTGAGATAAGGAGCAATTTGGTCCCTGCCCTCCATTTTGTCTAACGGCAAGCTGACGTGGCACTATTATTTTAAATTTTTTTAAATAAAAATATATAAAAATAATAAAAAAATTTATTATTTTATTTTTTAAAACTCTTTCTCTCTCTTCTCCATCTTCTTTCTTCTTTTATCTTCTTCCTTCTCCATCACCTTCTTCTTCAGCTCAGGTGGTCGGCCGTCGCCTGTTGCCGGCAAACGGCAGCGACGGCCGACGGAATATTTTTTTCCTTCTTTCTTCTTCTTCTCTTCTTTTCCTTTCTTTTCTTTCTTCTGTGTTTTTTTTTTTAATTTTTTTTTTATTAAACAATGGGTTTTCCGGGAGGAGTTTTTTTTTTTTTCTTTTTTTTTTTCTAAGGGCTAAAATTTCCAAAGTGTTACCTGGGGGGTAGTTAATAATTATGCATAAATAATCTTAATTTTTTAAATTAAAAACAGCAAATAAAAGCGCGATTATACTTAAAATCATTATAACATGATCAAAGGATAAAAGAGGGGACAAAAACTCAATCTTCAGATCTTAGTAAGGATTATTAAATATAGGAAATGATTAGAACACTGTTCTTTAAAGAAAAAAAAAATCAACTCAATTTCAAAACATTTCATGCACGATATAACCTTAACTTTGAACCAAATAAAGATAAGTTTAAATTATAATCTGAAGTTTATTATATAACTCCATAACTTTATTTTTAATTTCTGTCTTTGTATTAAAATAAAAATATCCAAATTTTAATAGATATTATGAGTTGTACTCCACAATGATGCCAGTCCTCTAATCCTCTCTTGTGTTTCTAAGAAAATTATGTATTACCACTTAACATAAAAATTTTAACTCATCATTTTTAAGAAGAAAAATTTCCATATTATGATGCATATTTACCATATTAAAAAAAGATTAGAAAAACTTTTTTTTCCGAAAGTAACAATTTAATCCCTAATATAAAAAAAAATCCATCAAAATTTAATGTTGATTCTTATTATTTAAGAATTTAGAATTTTTTTTAGTTCAACAACATTTGGGACGGAGAATTCAAATCTCTGATCTTTTGGTCGAAGGTACGTGTCAATTACCACTAAGCTATAGTCACTCTGACTTAACAATTTAAACTTTGTAGCTCATAAATATATTGTGTTCCTAATTAGTCTATTGATCTATCTCTAAGAATTTTTATTAAATCTTAACAATATTTTTTTTACTTACAAACTTGACGATGCAAACACAAATCACCAACAAGTGTTTTGGCTGATAGAAAGAGGTTTTGCGCGCGCAATAAGAATTCGTAGCATTTTGATGTTGTCCTTGCGGGATCTTGACTTGTGCTTGTTGGTTTCGAGCGTTGAGACGCTTTGACATCTGTTGAGATGCTACCTCCTCCCCTCTTCAAACTTAAATTCTTCTATTCTTTACTAGGTTACTTCAATTTGCCTTCAATTAGTCCAATTTTTTCTATAATTCCTCCAAAGTCTTGGTTTTACTTCAATTGTTCAATTCCTACAAAATATAAAGACTTGTGCATGAAATGACCAAATAAACACTGAGACTAACAATAAATACATAGTAAATATAGCTCATGATGTACGATATCAATAATAAGGACTAAATAGTTGCAAATTTTAAAGTATAGGGACTAACTATTACATACTAATTAATTAAAATTCAGGGGTTTCAAAATTTGGAAGCATAAGTACTTAATAATTACAAACCAAAGTTTAGAAACTAAATTATTACTCCCACAAAAGTCCAAAGACAAAAGTATTTTTTTATCTTTTAAAAAAAAAAAAGTTATTTTTTAAGAAGGGTTTGAACCTCTAACCTCTATATGGAGGACACATATACTTTATGTTTTGCCTAATTCTTTTAAGATGGTTTGTATTTTCCTTTTTTTTTTTTTTTAATTTGCAATTTTAAACTAATTAAAATCACTATTCCCACCTATAAATTTATTTGTTTTGTTATATTCTTTCTTCCTATGTTTTTTACACCAAATCAAGTCTTGAAAACTAAAAATAAGTTTATATGTTTTCAAAAACTTATTTTGTTTTTTAAATTTGGCTAAAAATTCAAATGTATCCCTAACAAAAATGAAAAGCATTGCATAAGGAAACAGGCAGAAAACAAGCATAATGTACAAAAACCAAATGTTTATCAAAGGGACTTTATTTATTTCCTATTTTTCCATTTCATAAAGAATTTTACTTCTCAGTTTTCATCACCTTTGTCCCATATTTAATTTTTTTATAATATATTTTTACATTCATAGACTCATAAAAAGGTTTGTTAGTATTCATATTTCTGAAACAAAGGATTTTTAATAATTTTATTAAGTCGTTAAATTTGTATTTAAAAATAAATCCAATAACAAATTACATTTTTAAATTTATCACAATTGACCTATTAGACATTATTTTTAGAGAACGGAAACATTTATTGAGATCGTATGTAAGGAACCTATTATTAGACATTATTTAAAATTTGATTTACATACAATTATAGTTTATAATTTTAAATCTATAAACCAATAAACGTATAACTTAACTGGCATGAAATTGAACTGACGGAGTCTATAGTTCGAATCTTCCCCCACATATTGTAATAAATAAATAAATAAATCTGCAAGGGTCGGTGCAACTAATTTTTAAAATTTTGTTCTTTTTAAAATATAAACCAACCAGTTGGCATTGGTGTTGACTGTTTAAACAATGACCGAAACATAGTATATAAAAGAACCCAGCAGGTCCAGACCTTGTTCGTCATTTTCGTTGTGGAATATTAAGGGAAAAAAAAAAAGAAAAAGAAAATTTGAAATGGGTTCGAAAGAGAATGAATTCAGTGAAAATTATGTAATACTGAAGTCGAAAGAGGCAAGTGTAGCGGATGTGTTTCTGTTCGTACTTCCTTTAGGTTCCAAAAGGATCAAGAAATTGATCGATTGTCCCGACGGTGCAGAAAAGTCTTACACCAACTTTAAAGCTCGATTCACCATTTTCGTCTCCATTTTGCTCCAGAAATTACTTCTCACACTTGCCACTCCCATTGCAATCTTAGGCGCATTGCCCTCAATCACACAACCCCTTTTCAACTTCATCACAGGTATAGCGTATACACATTTTTCAATTTGTTCGTCCCAAAATTCAAAAATTCAAAAACAAAATTCGTAATTTAAGCTAATTGTATGGTGTGTTTTGCGAAAGCAGGAAACATTTTTAGGAGGGTGCCTGAGAGTCGTATTTCGCCGGGTTTCAGAGCAGAAGTGAAATGTAAAGACTGGCAAATAATGGATGCGAACAACAACGACGATATGAATTCACATGACAATGATTTCAGATATTATGGTGCTCTAACCATGATGGCTTCCAGATTGGCCTACGAAGATTATTCACCACACCCCTCCGTCCTTCACTCAGTAGTAAACGGTTGCTGGCAGGTAAAAAATCTACTTTTCTTTATCATATGTATAATATTTATAGATTTCAGTTGACTTTGATTCAATTGAAAATTTGGGGAATAGTTGCTTTTAATCTCCAAGAAAATATTTTTAACACATCTAACGCTGTGATAGTAACCGTTAAAATTAAGAAATACTTGGATAATGATGACTGATCCATGATGTTTCTCTTTAATTTCTTCTCAAATGCAGATGAATTTACTTGGATGCCACGAATTCTGGAATGGTAAGACTTGGACTTCTATTTTTCAAATAAATAAAGACTTTTGACCTAGTTTTCCAAATAAATAAAGACATATATGGACTTCTAATTAAAAGAACATATTCAGAATAGATATGATTAATTAATTATGGTCTTATTCTAACCGTTGGGTGTGAAAATACTCTATTAATTAACTACTACATGTTGAATTATAATTATGATACGTCATCTTATTCAAGAAAACCTTTTTCTTTCCATAAAAGAATCAAATAAGAGTAGGGAAATTTAAACGGGTATTTTTAAATTAATAACTATGAGTAAACTAACCAAAAGTGTATTTCATTCGTCAGACTTTCAGAATAAAATTACAACTCATGCATTCATGTTCGAAAACACAATTAAAGACCCAAACGTAACAATAGTGGCCTTCAGAGGCACCGACCCCTTCAAGGTTGAGGATTGGATTGTAGATTTGAACTTCTCATGGTACAACATAAAAGGCATCGGCCGAATCCACAGCGGCTTCATGCAAGCCCTCGGCCTCCAAAAGGCCACTGGCTGGCCAAAGGACCTCCCTCCAAGCCCTGACAGTCACCAATTCGCCTACTACTTCCTCCGCCAGAAGCTCAGAGACATCGCCGCAGTCAACCACAACGCCAAATTCATCATCACCGGCCACAGCTTGGGCGGCGCCCTCGCCACCCTCTTCGTCACTTTGCTCGCCCTACACAAAGAGTCTACAATTCTCCACAAGCTTCAGGCTGTTTATACCTACGGCCAGCCCAGAGTAGGCGACCAAAATTTTGCACGGTTTATGGTAACAACTGTCCGGGATTATGGTTTTAAATATTACAGATTCGTTTACTCTTCTGACTTGGTTCCTAGAGTGCCTTTCGATGATCCCATTTTCAAATTCAAACACTTTGGTGGATGTGTCTACTTTAATTTCTTCTACAGAGGCAAGGTAACAACAACAATTAATTAGAACTCTTTTTTTTTCTCTCTCTTTGATACTATCAAAGAGAATGAATTAATTATGTAATTTTTTGGTGTAGTTTCTGAAGGAGCATCCAAACACAAACTACCTCTCGGTAATTTGGGTGATACCCAAGTACGTAGTTGCATGGTGGGAGCTTACAAGAAGTTTATTTATAATCCCAATTGTGAAGGGGAGGGATTATTTCGAGGGTTTTGCTACAATACTGCTCAGGGTGGTTGGGTTGTTTATTCCTGGTATTTCAGCTCATATAAATCCAAATTATGTTAACTTGACTCGTTGGGGGAAAATGCCGCAGCTACCTGACCACAGGGAAACCCGGATGCTTGCTCACTATATCGAAGCTGACTACTAGAGTATTCAGAAGATAAACATAATCAAATATATGATATTTGTTGGAAGGTTGTGTTTGTTGTTTGAAGAAATTATTCAAGGAAGCCACCTTAATGTGGTTGACATTTTTACACCCTTGGATGGAAGAGAGAAAAATTACCAAACTACTTCTAATTCGTACTGGGTAATTATTAAGACATCCAATGGTGATTTCGAGACCGTCACACTAGGGTGATTTCATTCAATAATTTTTTGTTTGTTTGTTTGTGTGTGGTTGGGGATGTTTTGCTCCTAGTTTTTATGAATTTGGGTTTGTTTAACTTCGAAATTAGGATGATTTCAGTTCCAAATAAATGTAATGAGTGGTGGAAATTTTGGGTTTAATTTGTAATCGAACTTCTTTGAGTTTCATAAAATATGGGTTTATGTAATTTAGGCCTATGTATCTAGTTTGTGGGATTAGTTTACTCATAGTTACTTTTGAAATTAAATAATTACGTGTGATTTTTTTTTTTTTTTTTTGAGAATAATTACGTGTGATTTAGCTTCTTTTAATCTTTCGTATGAGTTAGACACGCCATGTTGCACTTTTGTAAGTGATTTTATGTGGGTACGTTCTTGATATAGTTTTAGAGTATGTTTGATTTAACTTTTCAAATATTTAATTTAAAAAAAAAATCATTTTGGAAAAAATTTGAGTGTTTAGCGACCACTAAAAATAACTTATTAAAAAATGAGATTGAGAAATAAACCATTTTAAGAGAAACATTGTTTGAAAGAAAATTTTGTAAAAAGAGTTTTTAAGTATATAATAATTTGTGTATAAAAACACTTAGAAGAAAATGTAACCAAACCTATGAGTGTTTAAATTCTAAACAACTTTTATACAAAACGTTTAAAAGAAAATGCATTTTTGAAAAAAAAACTTAAACTAAAATGTATTCCAAATGGACACTTAGAGTTCGTTTGGAATATATTTAGGGTGTGTTTGGTTTGACTTTTCAAGTGTTTAATTTTGAAAAAAAAAATTCTAGTGTTTGGCAACTACTACTTATTAAAAAATGAGATGGATAAATAAACCATTTTGAGAAAAACACTTGAAACCAACTTTTTTAGAAAGGGTTTTTAAATATACAATAATTTGTGTATAAAAACACTTATGAAGAAATGTAACCAAATATATGAGTGTTTAATAAAATTCTAAACAATTTTTATACAAAATGTTTTTTTTTTTAAAATGTATTCTTGAAAAAACATTTAAATTAAAATGTATTCCAAATCAATATAATTTGTAGAAACAAAGTATCCCAAAAAGAAAACCTAATTTGTAAAAATAACAATATAATTTAGTTTGAAGATTTTCCTCATTCGTAAGATCTCAAACTAATAGGAAATTAATTTTTAAAAAAGTATCCATACATCTTTTTATTATTACTTTTCTTAAAATAAATTTAAACTCAATTTCCGAAAATATTCACAAAACCCTAAATCAAAATCATCAAAAATCAGTTCCTATATTTTCTTTTTTCAAGTTTCCATTATCATTGAAGACATAAAAAGTTAAAATTTACTAAACAATCAATGCTATGATCCACTAAAAATAATTGAAATCTAAACCACGAAGGATTCTACATCCAACCACTATTTTTTTTTAACCACTATTTACTTTTTACTTTTCCACCAAAATAATGTCTCAAAACTTATATAAATCGATAACTCAACTAGCATAAAGTTCGTACTAATGATCAAAAGATTTGTAGTTCGAATTTCCACTCCCACATGTTGTAAAAAAAAAAAAAAAGTACCGATCTAAATTCATTACTCTACGCTATTAAAAAAATTAATTTATATTTATATTGTATAAATTTCAAAGAAGTAACTTGTGTATTAGATTTCTATTTCTACTCTCTAATCAAAGAAACGTTTCTTTTTTCTTTTCTTTTTTTAAAAAAAAAAATCAAAGAAACTTTTCTTAACAATAGAATGGATCAAATTTTCATCGACAAAACATTGTTTAGTACAACAACATTGCTTCATATCCGTCTATATATTCGGTGTGTTTGTTGTTCGTGTCCATGTCCACATCACATTAATTGGAAACTTTCAATAAATAATATTTGTGGAAAATAGTAAGCTTTCAATCCTTTTTCAAATTTCATTGGCAATTGTTGTGGAAAATTAGACCCCAGCTGTCATTTCCTTTTAATAAATTTGAGCCATTTATATAAAAACAATAATAATAAATGTGTATAAATAATATATGTTGTTGTATTTTTTTTTTATTTGTTCACATCTCTACCCTATTATTTAAATAATATATGTTAACTCATATTTAATTCATTCACACTCTAGACACGGTATAGATAATTTGCATTATTGTTTACACTAAAAAATGGTGGTTGCATTATGTAAATAAAATTGTGTCCGTGTTTCATATGATACTATTAATAAAGTGCCCAAGTCAACCCTTAATTATTTGCTTTCTAACTGGTCCGTCTTTTAATTGAGGAAGAAATTGTTGTAACTAACTCTCCTCTTTGCCAACAAGAACATAGTTCAACTGACATAAAATTGTAATGATAACCACGAGGTATGTGGTTCAAATCCCTCACCCTCATATTGTTAAAAAAAAAAAAAAAAAAAAAAAAAAAAAAAGTTTTCAGTTTAAAAAAAAAAAAATTAAAATGATCATTTTGGTTTTTGGATTTTGTTTGTGGTTGCGTTGGCAATTAAATAGAAAGAGATTTATGTGTAATTGACTTGAATTTAGACAATAACCTAAACAAATTATTGGTTTAAGCCATCGAAAATTGAGAATATGAAAGCTTAGGAAATAAAAAGATGTATCTATATTTTAGTTTTTTAGGTAAAAATGTATTTTATTATTATTAAACACACGTATGCTCAATTGAATCCAAACTAATTTTTGAGACAATAGTAAACTAAACCAACTGAAACGTTAAATCATGCCGATGGAAAATTAAAATGGTGTCAAAATGGTTTGAGCTAGGTTAGATAATGGTTGGTTTTGTAATTTTTTTTTTCTTTTTTTTTTCTCATTTTTAAATTTACATCTAAAAAATGGGTGTATATGGATTTTTTTTTTTTTCATTTTTCATTTTTATAAAATATTTCAAAATTTGAAAATAAAGTTGTATTAGACAGGTAATTAATGTCCGTGTGTTTTGTTTTTATTTTTGTTTTTTTTGCAATATCTGGGATAGGGCATAGGGAATTCGATCCTATGACCTCTTGGGTAGTGTACATAATTTATGTTAGTTGAGTTATGTTCATATACATCATATGTTTTGTTGTTGCATTTATCTTAGGCGGATAAAGATTTTATTTCTAGTTTTCTTATTTTAAATACTTTTCTATTTTTAAAAAATAAATCTTGTATACAAAGGATCTCTTTGTTTTTTGGTATAGATTTTGTACATGTTATTGCATAAATAATCTTAATTTTTAAAATAAAAAACAACAAATTTAAAATCATTATAACATGATTATTAAAGGATAAAAGCTAAGAGGGGGAGAAAACTCAATCTTGGAGATCTTAGTAAAGGATTATTCAATTTAGAAAATGATTAGAACATGTTCTTAAAAAAAATATTCAACTCAATTTCAAAACATTTCATGCACGATACAACCTTAACATGTTCTAAAATATAGAACCGGTCATCTATAGCTCATTATTTGTCATTTACTTTGATTGAATGGTCCCTATATATTCAAATTTAATTCTTATCCTCAAAGTAAGGATTGTGAGGTTTATTGAAGTGCTCTTGAGTTATATTGGTCATTGAATATATATTTGAATGGTTCAAAGTCCACTTATTTAAGAAAAAATACATAATCAATTTCCAAATTCCAAACTTTTAGATGTTTTCTCACGTAGAGAATTTGCGTGAAGTGAGAATGAGAGGAAGAAAATAGTTATTACTTGTGAGAATTGAAGTATGAATAAAGGATGAAATTGCAACATTTATTAAGTTACAAATTAATGAAATTAGATGGAAATGTTTCCCTCTTTCTTTTAAATTTGAGGAAATTTAATAATAAAAAAATGTTGCATATGTTTCGATTTCACGTTTAGAATAATATAAAACTAAAATAGTTATCAAATCTGTCTAGATATTGCTTATAAAAGTTAGAAAACAAGAAATCAGAAAAGAAAAATTATCAAACATCAAGAATTCTTCTAAATTTTGTTTTGCTTTAAAAATCAAGCTTATTAATTAACTAAGTTTTATTTGTTTTTCAATCAATTCCTGGAAATGCTTTTAAAATCTCAAAGTTTCTACTATGGAATTTAAACCACTGTTTGCTCCAAAAGTCTCCAAGTCTCTTCTCCAAATCCTCATTAGGCAAGCTCTTAAATGTTAAACTAAAAGAAGAAATTAGTTATTGAAATTATTTTTTATCTTAAGCTTAATTAAATCCAAAAAATAAAATGTAGATGGCATACAAACTTATTTATAATATATATGATCCTATTAATATCTTTTTTCAACATATTAAAAATATGGGTCAAATAAAAAGTAAGTAGGAGGCTGTTTTTTTGTACATCCTTGCGATTATTGTTTTCCCATTGGACCATTGAATCCATGACAAACTTTAAAAATGATTGCTTGTACCAAGCTCCTTGACTTTAATGACCTTACATTTAGGAGGGTTATCATTAAGTCAATCATATGATTAAAATATAAAATAAGATTGGTAATTATTTAAGGATGTTCCATAACTAACTATCTCCAAGAAATTCGATTAATTGTAGTTAAATAATGAAACTAAACTATGTTGGTGTAGTTACATATTTTTAAAATGTTGAATTACAAGTTTAGTCCCTAAACTATCATTTGTGTTTATTTGGTCTATGAACTTTAAAAAGTGTCTAATAGATTCTAAAACTTTCAATTTTGTGTCTAATAAGTATTTGACATATTCAATTTTTAAAAAAATTAACAGATCTATTAGATATAAAATTGAATTTTATACTCAATGGAACCGTAAACTTTTAATTTTATGTCTAAGTAGGTCTGTTAATTTTTAAAAATATTGAATAAGTTAAGGACTTATTAGCCACAAAATAGAAAGTTGAGGGACTTATTGGACATAAAAGTAAAATTTTAAAGACATATTATTTAATTCTTTCTAAAGTTCGAACTTATTAGACACAAAAATTTAAAGTTCGAGAAACTATTTGACGGTTTTTAAAGTTTAGAGACCAAATAGATGTAGTTCAGAAAGTTCAGGGATTGAACATGTAATTTAATCTTTTAAAAAGTAGTGGGATATTTATATTTATATATTGAACTATGAACCTTATTTCAATATTATAAAATTTTATGAAATAAACTACTAAAAAATTGTTTTTGAAAAATAAATTTGAAGTGTTATATTTAATTATTTATCTCTCTTCTGGTATGTTTCTTGCATACCCAGTTTTTGATTTCTTTGTAATGAAGTATCTTTTTATCCAACAAAAAAAAAATACGTATCTCTCCTCTTATATATCTCTTGCATACCTAGCTTTTGATTTCTTTGTAACAAAGTATCTTCATTAAATTTAATAAATAAATAAATAAATAAAACACGAAGTGTTATAATGATAAAAAAGATATCAGAAGTGAAAATGATATTTTAATGTATGAATATAGAAGTAGTGTTTATCCATAAGTATAAGAGATATTTATTAATTAGAGACTTCAAAATAGCTTAATTGAAGTCAAATTAATTTAAAAATTAGGACATAAACAACTCGAAATTATTGCATCTTGTGGAACAAGAAAAATAGACAACTCTATCCTCTGATCATAACCCAAGTTCCCACGGAAATTTGAAATGGATCCAAATCAATCTTTATCTACTCATTTTAATATATATATATATATATATATATATACTCTAAAAAAAAACCCACTAATTTTAATGAAAACTCAATTCGGTGAGAAGTATTTAGGTGTTTCTGGTGCATTGGATGTAAGAGAGATGGTAAAAGCACCTCGATTTTGTATCAACGGTTATTAGAGATAGATACATTTGAAGATGTACATCTAACAATTTTAAAGAAGAAGTCTCATTGCACTTAGAATATCTAATAATTTTTTTCAATTTAGCCCAAAAACGACTATTTAATAACTCTACCAAAAAATCACAATTTAAAAAAAAAATCAAATTGTTTTTTTTCCTTAAAATCTTATCGATTTCATACTAAACATGTTTTATAATTAATTGAATACACATCATTCGTAAGTTATTTTTCGAATGAAAACCAATTCGACGGTAAATATTGCTAATAGTTTTTAATGAGATAAAAATGCAACACTTATTCCAATTTAATTAGGTGCAATTTGATAAAATTATTAAGAGTTTAAAGTTAAAATTGATATCATTTTTCAACTTCTTGGCAAAATTTGATTTTTTTTTCCCCTTAAAATAATAACAATAGGGCGTACTTTAGGTTGGGGTTTTTGGATTTAAGTGGATTTAGCTTAGAAGGGCAAACTCATATGTTCATCCAGCGAGTATACCAAGTCTGATTAGGCTGGTTATTGGACAAAGTTACAAATGGCATGTTTGGAAGACATTTCGAAAGGATTAAAATCACTTTTTTCATATTTATAATTATTCTGAAACAAATTTTTAATAATTGAAAATAAATTTTGATGATATGAAAATCACATTATAAGACATGAGATTGCTGATTTTGAATAACTAAAAGTATATTTCGATGAAATTTCAAATACGACAAAAGTGATTTTAGCTATTTCAAAATCACTTTCAAACATGTACTCAAACATGTACTCAATAGTATTCGAACTTGCGCTTCCAAATCCATTCTCTTACATAGTTTTCGTACACTCAAACTTCATCCTTAGAAGAAGTGAGAGGAAGAGATGTTCACACCAACACCGTCAAAACACCAAGCCGTCAACTAACAGTCATTAAAATAATTAAGGTAAGTGATGATCTAGAACCCTTTTTCCAAACCGTCAATCCATCTAGAAAAAAACTAACACTTTCCAAACCGTACATAAACATTTGGACGGGGAGATTTGAACCTCTAACCTCTTGGTCGAGAGTACCAACAGAACCTAACAAATTTTATTGAAGGCTAAAATGGTAATTTGATTTTCAGCTTCTTTCATCTATATAAATAAAACTTTGGGTTACCAACAACTTACACAACATTCTAAAACAACCACATCTTTTAATTCCATTTTCGTTGGAGAGAAAAAGAAACAAAGAAAAGCATTAGAAATGGGTTCGGATCAGGAGCATGCATTTAGTAGAAATTATCTGATCCTGAAGCCAGAGAATGCAAATGTTTTCGATCTGTTTCTGTTCTTACTTCCATTTGGTTGGAGAAGAAGAAGAAGGTTCATCGATTGCTCAAAGGGCATAGAAGATTCACTCAGAAAATTCACAGATCGATTGTCCATTGTCATCTCCATGGTGCTGCAGATCATCCTCCTCGCCTTCGCCACTCCGCTCGCCAAATTAGACTCCTTTCTCCTTAACCTCTTCAACTTCATCTCCTTCAACGGCGGCGTTTTGGGGCTCTTCTTTAAAATTCTCACAGGTTTTGTTTTTTGTTTTTTTGCATGCATGGCTAACGACGACCATCTTTAATTTCTCTGAGTTTTTATTTTCATAATTACATTTCCATGAAACTGACTAAAAATTCTTAATTTGTGTAGTAAAAAAATTGGTGTGGCCTGATAAAAGTTCACCGGAGTATATGTCGTTGGCGGCGTTTACTGATTGGAGAAGAGATTTGGACTCGTCCATCGAACCCAGCGACACTTTCAGATATTATAGTGCCCTAACTGTAATGGCTGCTAAAATCTCCTATGAATTCCAACCATATGTTCAATCTGTCGTCAACCATCGTTGGAGGGTAAATATTCCTTGACCCTAATAACTTGTAATTGTATTAATTAATTAAAGTTGATTCTATACTAAGAAGAAATTAGGGTCTTCTTTTAAAAAAAAAATAGAGATTAAAATATAAAATTTGAAAGTTGGATTAAATTAGAATAGGTCTAAAACAATGGGTATGTATCATAATTTGTTTTTATTATTATTTTTCAACGCTTTAAAGAGGTAGTGATGTTTTTTTTTTTTGTTTTTTTTTCTTTTTCCCTCTTCGTCTTGCAGATGAATTTGCTCGGTTACTTCGATTTTTGGAATGGTAAGACTTTGAACTTCTACTAATTAAGTGGTCAAAATTAGATTAGTGTTGATTAGTAATTAATTGATTGGGTCTTAATCTGACCAGTTCAAGTGGAGTAATACTCTATTAATTTACTACATGTTGGTTTAGTGGAGGATTAATAATTGTGATATAAACGACTATGGAATATATGGATAGTGGATAGAGTCGTGTGATTTGTGTGAGATATAATTGACAAAGCCTAACTTTTTTAACTTTTGTTCGGCGAATTACCTGACAAGATTGCCTTTTTTACCCGTTGGAAATTCTAATTGGCAACTTCTTGAACCAATCAAATTAATGACAAGATTCGTCAGCTTCACCAAACTAACTTAGATTGACCTTGAAATTTATCCTTTTATCTTGGGCTGCATGGTTTAATTTCTATGTTTCTTCCGTTTTTGAAAGTGGAATCGTCTGATTAAGAATTCAAATTTTCATTTTATAAATTTTGAAAAATTTTATTACAAGTTTAGTTAATGAACTTTTAGGAATTGTATCAATTAGGTCCCTAAACTTTCAAGAGTGTCTAATAGGTCCTTGAATTTTCAATTTTGTGTCTAATAAGTCTCTAAATTTTAGAAATGTCTAATAAGTTTTTGAACTTTCAATTTTTTGTCTAATGGGTCCTTGACACGTTTGAGATTTTTTAAAATTAACCGATCTATTAGATATAAATTAGGACTCTAAACTTCCAATTTGGTGTCTAGTAGACCTCTAAATTTTATAAAGAGATAATGGCGTGGATGACCCATTTTGAGAGGCCAAAATGAAAAATGTCATACCTTTTCAGAATAATGATATATGTCATTTTGCTTATGTCATCATCCTAGAAAAATTACCATTTTACTCTTTGTATGAAAACAAAACACGCATTTAAGGTATTCAAGAGCGAGAGGTTGGAGAGAGAGAGCGAGATTGGAGAGAGAGAAAGAGATTGGAGAGAGAAATTAGAGAGAAGGTAAGAGATTGGAGGGAGAAATTGGAGAGAGAGAGAGTCAGATTGAAGAGGGAGCGAGAGATTGGAGAGAGTGAGAGATTGGGGAGAGAAATTTGACAGAGAGAAGCTAGAGCGAGAGCACCGAGAGTAGCGAGAGAGAGCGAGGTTAGAGTAGAGAGTAAAATGGTAATTTTACTAGGATGCTGACCCAAGCAAAAGGACATATATTCTTGTTTTGAAAATGTGGGACATATATCATTTCCACCTATTTTAGAGGGTCATCCGTACGAAAAATTATTTTACAAAATGGCAAATAGGGTCAAGAATTTATTGGACACAAAATTAAAAGTTAGAGACCTATTGGACACTAAAGTGAAAATTTAAGGACTATTGGAAACAATGTTGAAAGTTCGAGGACATATTTGATTTTTTTTTTTAAAGTTTAAAGACAAATTGATAACCCTGAAAGTCCATAGACTAAATTTGTAATTTAACTAAAACTTTGAAAATATTTATAACTTTCCATCTTTTACTATTAAATTTTGAATGACAAAGTCAATTAAAAAGTAGTAAACTAATTGATCTCAAAATTGTTCAGACTTTCAGCGCAAAGCCACGACTCAAGCCTTCATGTTCGAAACCTCAGCCACAGACCCAAACGTAACAGTGGTGGCATTCCGAGGCACTTCCCCATTGGACACATACGACTGGCAGGTCGACGCCGACTTCTCATGGTACGAAATCGAAGGCGTGGGCCGCATGCACAGCGGCTTCATGAAAGCCCTCGGCCTTCAAAAGGCCACCGGCTGGCCCAAGGAGCTTCCCGGACCCCAACAACACGACTTCGCCTACTACACCCTCCGTCAAAAGCTCAGAGACATTGCCACAGCCAACCACAACGCACGATTCATCATCACTGGCCACAGCTTGGGCGGAGCCCTTGCCACCGTATTCGTCACCATACTCGCCCTGCACCACGAGTCCTCAATTCTCGAAAAGTTGGAAGCCGTTTACACTTACGGCCAGCCCCGAGTTGGCAACCGAGACTTTGCAAAGTTCATGGTCGACACTGTCCAAAAGTACGGCTTCAAATATTACAGATACGTTTACTCCAGCGACTTGGTGCCTAGAGTTCCTTTTGATGCCATTTTTTTCAAGTACAGACACTTTGGTAAAGTTGTCTACTTCAACAGTCTGTACAGAGGGAGAATTCTGAAGGAGCAGCCATATAAGAATTACATCTCGCTGTTTTGGGCGATACCCAGGTTTTTAAGTGCATGGTGGGAGGTCATAAGGAGTTGGATAATCCCATTTGTGAGGGGTTTTGATTATTACGAGACTTTGCTAATGAGAGGGGCAAGGGTTGTTGGATTGTTAGTTCCAGGAGTCGCTGCTCATTTTCCCGTGAACTATGTCAACATCACGCGTTTGGGAAAATTGAGAATGGCCAGGCAAAGGCAGCTCGAAGAACCAATTCTTGAAGACGATATCGAACCCGACTACTAGAACTATAAGGGATTATAGGACACGACACAGAGATCTCCACAATGGTATGATATTGTCCACTTTAGATATAACCATGTGTCGTGTCTGTAGTTCCTTACAAGAACACGTGAACAGGACAAGATAATTACGAGTTCAAATAAATTTTTACGGATGATTTCGTTTGCAAGTGTGTGTGGGATGTTTGCTAAGTTCGGGGTTTGTTTAGTTTGTGTTTGTTAAACCTTTGTTTGAATAATTCTCCTTTGTTAACTTTGATGTTTGGATTCTAATTTAATAAATATGAGTTTATTAATAGTCTATTTATGGTTGATAAATTTGAAATTTATAATAAATGACATATGATTTATATATTAATTATTTAATTAAAGTAATGAAACTTGTATATTAAATTACATTTAAAATGTAACTTTTATTATGAAATTAGAGTGTATGATTTATTAAGAAAAAATAAAATATTTTTGTAACCTTTGTCCATCCAATTTTGTTTCTAATATACCCAACAAAAAAAAAATTAACCATAAAGAAAATGTTATCGGTTGTTTATTTAATTATTCATAACTTATTATGCTAACTAAATTTATTTACTAAGTACTTATCGTCAAAATTACTATTGAAATTAACATTTTGCAGCTAATTAATATATAAGGTTATAAAGTTAACATATTTAAATAATTATAATTATTATTTTAAAAGCTATTACCTTAAGAAAAACTAATTAAATTAATTAACTTTACAAATATCATGCCTTCAATTGATTACGATAAACATAATTGGTATATTTTCAAAACAAAAGGAGCTTGGAAAAATTGTGAATTTAGAGATGAACGTATTATATGCTTGGCTTCGAATTTATAATAAAATAATGTTTATTATAATTTACATGTTAATAAAAAATTTAAAATATAATAATGATATTTTTATAAATGAATAATTCATTTTCAATACAATTGTTTTGTAATTAATTTTTTTTTAAATATTTATCAATATGTGAACAAAATACAAATAAATTCTTCCTCAAAATGTATCATTATAATTGCTCTAAAATGTGAAGTTTATAACGAGTGCAAATAGTTTTTGAGTTGAGTTGATTTGGACAGAGCCAAAATATATAAATATATATATATATATATATATATATATTTATTTATTTATGAACTAGTTATTACTATTTGCAATTTTAACTAAATTCATGTACTTATTTATTATAAAACTATCATTAATTATTTTTTTATTTAAGTAATATATTTTATTAGACATTTACTGCATTTTAGAAGAATGAACGAAGACAAAAATAAGTATTTGTAGCAAATTTGGTGAGTAAGGGAAAAATACTGTTGCAACCTGGAGAGTAGAATAATATTTACGGTAGCAAATGAGTTTACAAAATTGTCAACCAAACATAGGTTTGATTAAGTTAATTCATACTTCCCACGTTCAAAAGAGGGAACCAATTAACACCCCCTTATTGCATAAAAAATGGATTTTTTTTTTAAATTGTAATTTTTAGAACTTATATTTAAAATATATTATATTATTTTAAATTTTTATTATTTAAATACGGTTGTTTTTAATCTATATTTGTATGTCAAAAAGAACCTATAGCATGTGACAGCATCCAATCTATTTCTATCTGTCACAATTAGAGAGAGGAAAAAAAAAAAAAAAAGATCACGTTCTACACACATTTAAAAAATAAACGTACGTGATTTTCAAAAATAAATAAATAAACGTACGTGATTTTCAAAAATAAATAAATAAACGTACGTGCACAAACATGCAAAAGAAATAAAAAAACATGCACAAAGATAAAGGCCATTCTTTACTCGAGAAAACACAGAGATAAAAGTAAACATAATTCTAGAAACGTTTAATTCAAAAAATCAACGCGCAAAACCCACAAAATATAAACATAATTCGCGAACCAAAAACATTGCTAACTGACATAAAGTTATACTAATGACCATAAGGTTTGTGGTTTAAACTCTTTCACTTTACAATATTGTCAATATAATATATATATATATATATATATATATATATATATATATATAATCGAATCAATATAAGAAAAAAAAACATGGGTTCTTAAAGAGACTATCTATTCCTGTGATCATGTGTTGGATTAAAAACAACAATATTCTAATAATAAGTTTTCCAAATAATATATTTTGATAATAAATTTTAAAAATTACCATTTTAATAATAAAAAGGAAAAGTCCACATGAACAATGATCACAGTTATTTGGATTTGTATAACATACATGTGTATGGTTTATGAGTTAATTTTTTTTTTCTTTCATGTTGAGATTAGTATTTTTTTTTTTTTTGAAAAGTCATGTTGAGATTAGTGTTATAGACAATTTTGGACCACCCCGATGTACAAGGAGCTGACGAGGACAACCAATGAGAAATTGGGCTGGGAGATGGACCAAGGAGGCGAGACCGGCAGGCGGGACAGGCCAAGACCGAAGGGGTCGGGCTTTTGGCCCGACCCCCTGCTCGGCCTCGGCCTGGGCCGAGGCCGAGCCCGTTCGGCTTCGTCTGGTCCCCACCGCCTCTAGTTGCCCCGATTTCGCCTGGTTTGTCCCGAAACCCTAAAAAACCCTAGGAGGATGAGCAGGTATTTATACCCCTCTTCACCACTGAAGAAGGGGACCCGAACTCTATTCTCGACTCCCTACTCTTACTCTCTAGCTCTCTCTTCCGTTTTCTGACTTAAGCATCGGAGGCGGTGTGGCTAGCACCACACCGGTGTGCAGGTTTTCCGTCTTGCAGACCAGGTCTTCCCCCTCATCTGCAAATTTACCGTCGTTGGCACTTGAAGGTCAAGTGAGTTTCCTCTGACCAAAATCGACCATCAACAATTAGTATGTTATATACTTATATGTGTACCTGGGTCTAGTATATAAACTTAATATAGAAGTTAAAAGGGTATATTTGGTATGTAACAATGGATTTTGTTTTATGCTTTTAAAGTAGATATATTCAACAAATATCCATTTGGATTTATTTTTAAAATTATTTTTTTGATTTGATCCAAATAGTGGAAATTTTGAAAATAATATTTGTATGTTTTTTGAAACTTTAAAATTAAGGCTGAATTATATGAAAGAACACAAAACCTTTGATAAATTTAGTATTTCATATAATTAACTCATTTCCATATAAAGCAGCTATCAGTAAAGTTTGTGTGTCTTCCATTGCTCTTAATTTGTGAGGCCATGTTGTAAAATCTCATCAAAATTAAAAATCAATTTTTAGTATTGAACAACTTTAGCTAGTCTTTGTAGTTTATAAATTAATTTAGTCCTAGTTTATTGATCTACATAGATTAGAAATCTCAATATAAATCTTAATAATATTTTTTTCAATAATTATTATAAACGCATTATTTTTGTTTTTTAAATGTAGAAAATCTAACCGACAGAGCATAACTCAACTGGTTAAGGCATACATTCATGAGCAAAAGGTTAGAGTTTCAAATTTTCTCCGTACCTACATATTTTTTAGCTTTAGGAGATCGACCCAGCTCTATCAACTTCCTCCTCTGTCTCTCCTAGGAAGAAAAATGAATAAAATGAGAGAATTCGAAAATAGAAACTTAGAAGAAAATAGAAACTTAGAAGAAATTCTATAAGGCAAGCTAACGTGAACAACAATATATTCCAATATAATGTGTACTCTTCTCTGGTTTGACGGGGAACGCACCCACTTTTTGGAATTTGGATTACTTTCACGTATCAAAATTATTCAAAATGATATATGAAAATATAAGTTCAAGATTCACAAACTTATATTTAAAAGTGGAAATCTCAAATTCAAGATTAAGAGAACATTAAATCAATTGAACTAATTTGGTTAACTTTGTTCAGTTGACACAATTGACAATCCATATCCATTTTTAAGAACTTTTTTCGCTATTGGACTCATAAAAGGCTAAGCCAATTTTAAACCAAAGGGTCATTACTTTTAAAAGAAAAACTAGAGCTTTTATCAGTATAATGAAGTCGGTGGAGAACCAAAAATACCCTAAAATTTCACTTGTGGTTGACCAAAGAAATAAAAGCAATATCCATCATCCATATACATTTGCTTTTAGACAATTATGTGTTAAAAATTTTAAGATTAAATCATAAGTTCTGTCTCTCCACTTTTCATACATGGGCATATAGTAAATAAAGGGTCATGCAAAAATTATATAGAAAAGAAAATTAAGATTTTAAAGTTTTATATCTAATTTTTACACTTTCAAAAAATATATATAAAAAAATTATATCTAATTTGTGGCTCCACACTGTGTGTTCATAGTTGTATCTAATTGGTCAATAAACCTTAGTAAAAAAATATCAAACAAGGCTCTAAAAAATTCTTTTACTTTGAAATATGCATTTAAAAGTGAACTCATTAAATACTTCTTAAAGTTTAAAGATTTTTTTTTTTAATGAATAACCAGGCTTTTCATTGAGAAAAAAATGAAAGAATACAAGGACGACAAAAAACAATCAGCCCACAAAAAAAGAGGGAGACCCCATTAGATAAAGGGGCTCCAATCCAAAACAATAAGACCTATGGAATAATTACAAAATAAAAGCTGATAAGACCCAAGTAGTATATTAAACTACCCACTAGGATCACCTCCAAGACAATCAACCAATTAATAGTCCAAAAACACAACAGATAAATCACCAATTTATCACCAAGAACACAACCAATCACGGACAGCAACCAACCATAAAATTCAGAATACCAAAAACACAAAAAACACGCACAATTTATACGTGGAAAACCCCTTCGATGTGAAGAGTAAAAACCACGGGACTTGTGAGGAGTCCACCCTTGTCACCTTCTCTTATTATGATAAAATTGAGGGAAAAAAAATCCAAATCAGTCATACAAAGACTCACAACCCACCAATACCTTCATACATAAGAGACCTACACAAAAAGAGATAAAGTAGATAAAAAAATCTCCAGTTTCACAGGTTCTGTCCAGCAGCGAGTACGAACAAACCAGAGCTCAAAACGACGATCCAACCGTTCAAAACGAGGCCCTATGTGTCCCCAACAGGCTGACCAAATTTCAGCAAAATCCAACGGTTAAAACTCCGGCAATCGACAACTTTGTGAACGCTGTCGCTGAAAATCCGAACTGCACGGCTCTCCCTGCTTCTCTCCGTTTTTCTGTGTAATTTTCTGTATTTTTCTTTTCTGCCGTCTTCCTTAGGTCATCCCATATCAAAGGAAAAAAACCCTAGGCTTACAAGACAAGCCCACGCATTTAACCCTAATTGGGCTAAACACATAACCCGACATATTGGGCTCATAAACACAAGTTTTAAAAAACTCTTGCTTGTGCAACAAGTGGGCTGGACACCCACAACAATCTCCCCCTCCAGCCCATCACGGGGAAGATACAATCACATCCATGATTACTTGAACCTCATCCCGACAAGCTTACTACAAAGCTCAATCTTGCTTCCGGGAACTACTTTCGTTAACATATCTGCACTATTCTTGTCAGTATGGACTTTCTTCAATTTCATTCTCTTCTCTTCAATCACATATCGCAACCAATGATATCTAATGTCAATGTGTTTGGTACGAGCATGATACATTGAATTCTTGCTCAAATCCATAGCACTCTGACTATCACAGAATACTACATACTCATGTTGCTTCAAACCCAACTCTTGAAGAAACCTTTTAAGCCATAACATTTCCTTGCTTGCTTCTACTGCTGCAATATACTCTGCCTCAGTTGTGGACAATGCTACACATTTTTGTAGCTTGGATTGCCATGAGATGGCTCCCCCTGAAAATGTAAATACATAACCTGAGGTAGATTTTCTATTATCAAAATCACCTGCCATGTCTGCATCAGTATAGCCTTCAAGTATAGGTTTGCCACCTCCATAACACAAACTCAATTTGGAGGTGCCCCGCAAGTATCTTAAAATCCACTTCACTGCTTCCCAATGAGTCTTACCTGGATTGGATAAGAAACGACTCACTAAACCAACTGCATGTGTAATATCAGGTCTAGTACACACCATAGCATACATCAAAGAACCAACAGCAGAAGAATAAGGAATAGATGACATAACTTCTTTCTCCTTCTCTGTTGTAGGACAAGCTGTCTTACTTAGCTTGAAATGAGTTGCTAGCGGTGTACTCACAGGCTTAGCATCCTTCATATTGAACTTTTCAAGCACCCGTTCAATATACTTCTCCTGAGATAACCATAATTTCCTAGCTTTCCTGTCACGAGCAATCTCCATGCCTAAAATTTGCTTTGCAGGACCTAAATCTTTCATGTCAAATGACTTGGACAAGTCTTTCTTCAAACTTTGAATCATATTTGCATCCTGTCCAACAATCAACATATCATCTACATATAAAAGAAGAATGATGAAGTTACCTTCAGGGAACCTTTTAAAATACACACAAGGATCAGCTGTGGTTCGTTTATAATCATTGCTTATCATAAACGAATCGAATTTCTTGTACCACTGTCTTGGTGCCTGTCTAAGCCCATAAAGACTCTTCTTCAACTTGCAAACAAGTTTATCTTTCCCTTTTTCTTCAAATCCTTCAGGTTGCTCCATGTAGATCTCTTCATGCAAGTCACCATGTAAAAATGCAGTTTTTACATCAAGTTGCTCCAACTCAAGATCAAGACTTGCTGCTAATCCCAACACTGTTCTGATAGATGTCATTTTGACCACTGGAGAGAAGATCTCATCAAAGTCAATACCTTTTTTCTGGTTACATCCCTTTACCACTAATCTGGCTTTGAGCTTCACTATCTTCTCACCATTCTTCTTGTACTTGAAAACCCATCTATTTCTCAAGACTTTCTTGCCCATTGGAGGTTTCACTAGCTCATAGGTTTCATTCTTTTTCAGAGAATTCATCTCCTCCTTCATTGCATCGAGCCACTGGTCTTTTTCATCATGAGACAAGACCTCTTGATAGTTCTCTGGTTCTCCATCTTCACTAACTAGAATGAACTCTGAGCTTGGATATCTTGTTGAAGGTTTACGTTCTCTAGTGGACCTTCGAACCTGTGTATCCTCCACTTGAGGGGTAGGTTGCTCCCCCTGCTCATGAACTTCTTCATGAATCACTTCCTCATGTACATCTTCTTCGTGGATTTCTTCATCAGATGAAGACTCGTCAATATTATCATCATCAACGTGATTTGGTACATTACCATCAGGTTGTATCTCACCAACATCATCGTGTACATCATCAAGTACATCTTCAACATTCACATTTGTTGGCTGAATAACAGAGGGAATAGAGGTAGAATCATTAGTAGTATCAAGAAACAAGTCTGAAATAGAAGTGTACCTTGTACTCAGAAGATCTGCACCTTTCTCGTGCTCAAAGAATACTACATCTCTACTTCTCACTACCTTCTTCTTTTCTGGATCATAGAGTCTGTAACCATACTCTTCATCCCCATACCCAACAAATACACACGAATTGGTCTTCGAATCAAGCTTTGACCTCTGTTCTTTAGGCACATGCATGTATGCCTTGCTGCCAAAGACTCTCAGATGTGAATAAGTAGGATCGCGTCCCTTCCATGCTCTCTCTGGAATGTCTAGACCAAGAGGAACCGATGGAGAACGATTAATCAAATACACGGCACATTGCACTGCTTCAGCCCAAAATGTCTTAGGAAGATTAGACATTCTAAGCATGCATCTCACTTTCTCTACAATGGTTCTGTTCATCCTCTCAGCAACTCCATTGTGTTGAGGTGTGCCGGGCTCTGTCTTCTCATGTCTAATGCCATGTTGTGAACAATAATACCTGAACTCATTCGAAGTATACTCACCACCATTGTCAGATCGAAGACGCTTCAACTTTCTTTCGGTCTCCCTTTCTACCATGGCATGAAACTTTTTGAAAATCTCGAACACTTGGCTTTTTGTCTTCAACATATACACCCAAGTTCTCCGAGTAGCATCATCAATGAAAGTGACAAAATATCTATTGCCACCAAGAGACTCAACCTCAATAGGACCACAAACATCGGAGTGAACTAACTCCAACTTTCCTTGCCTTTTGATGGACTTCCCAGAAAAAGAAACTCTATGCTGTTTGCCTGCCAAACAATGATCACAAGGGTCAAGAGAAACTGTTTTATCAACATGGATAAGAGATTTACCTGCCAACAGTTTAATCCCTTTGTCACTCATATGCCCTAACCTTCGATGCCACAAGTTAGGAGAATTCTTTTCTTCAACTGCATTCAACTCAGAAGAACATACACTTAAGTATGTTTTATACAAAGAGCAACACAATTCACCACGAGCAACTGTTATTGAACCCTTTGACAATTTCCATTTACCATCTGCAAAGGTATGTCGAAATCCTTCTTGATCAAGAACATTTGCTGACAACAGGTTAAGACGTAAATCAGGAATATGGCGCACATTCTTTAATGTAAGCATGCACCCAACACTTGTCTTCACACGAATATCACCTAACCCAACAATGCTAGCTGAGCTTTGGTTTCCCATCTTCACACTACCAAAATCACCAGATTCATAGTTCATGAAATACTCCCTTTTGGGAACACAATGGTATGAAGCACCTGAATCTACCAGCCACTCTGTATCTGAACTCTCTACATGATGACACTCGCTAGTTGCACAAATCAAGGTGACATCATCATCACTTTTAGAAGTGATTGCTGCAGTATTTCTATCATCTCCCTCTTTTTGCGAGTCTTGCTTCTTACCTTGTTCTTTCTTCCAACGGTAGCAAAACTTTTTGATATGGCCAGGCTTGTTGCAGTAATGACATGTCCTAGTCTCTTTGTCTCTAGACTTGGACCTCCCTTTTGAGTTACCACGACCTTTGGGTCCCCTACTCTTGTTTCTTCCACGATTCTCAACAACAAGAGCTTGTGAATTATCAACTCCCATCTCCTTTCTTCTTATCTCTTCATTGAACATGCTTTCTTTAATAACATTCAAAGACAAAACACCTTCTGGAGCAGAGTTACTAATAGTCACAACTAAAGTTTCCCAACTGTCCGGCAAAGAACTCAACAAGAACAAAGCCTGCAATTCATCATCAAGAACAATCTTCATAGTAGTCAACTTGTTAATAATATCTTGGAAGTCACTCAAATGCTCAGAAACAGACTTCCCACCCTTCAATTTCAAATTAACAAGCCTCTTGATTAATGAAGCTTTGTTATGTGCGGTCTTCCTTTCATAAAGACCTTCCAATTTCTTCCACAACGCATATGGGTCGGACTCTTGAGACACATGGTTGAAAATGCTAATATCAACCCACTGCCTAATAGTCCCCAAAGCTTTCCTCTTTAACTTTCCCCAATCTCTCTCTTCCATTTTATCTGGTTTTGCAGGATTAACAATGGTGCCATCAACTCCTATGGTTGCTTCAATTGGATCAAACAGATCTTTACAATATAACAGATCCTCCATCATCGGTCTCCAAATGGAATAATTGGTTGATGTCAATTTAATCATTGAACTACCTCCACTACTACTAGTAGACTCCATGACAATGATTAAATTAAAACCTTGCTCTGATACCAACTAATAGGACCCAAGTAGTATATTAAACTACCCACTAGGATCACCTCCAAGACAATCAACCAATTAATAGTCCAAAAACACAACAGATAAATCACCAATTTATCACCAAGAACACAACCAATCACGGACAGCAACCAACCATAAAATTCAGAATACCAAAAACACAAAAAACACGCACAATTTATACGTGGAAAACCCCTTCGATGTGAAGAGTAAAAACCACGGGACTTGTGAGGAGTCCACCCTTGTCACCTTCTCTTATTATGATAAAATTGAGGGAAAAAGAATCCAAATCAGTCATACAAAGACTCACAACCCACCAATACCTTCATACATAAGAGACCTACACAAAAAGAGATAAAGTAGATAAAAAAATCTCCAGTTTCACAGGTTCTGTCCAGCAGCGAGTACGAACAAACCAGAGCTCAAAACGACGATCCAACCGTTCAAAACGAGGCCCTATGTGTCCCCAACAGGCTGACCAAATTTCAGCAAAATCCAACGGTTAAAACTCCGGCAATCGACAACTTTGTGAACGCTGTCGCTGAAAATCCGAACTGCACGGCTCTCCCTGCTTCTCTCCGTTTTTCTGTGTAATTTTCTGTATTTTTCTTTTCTGCCGTCTTCCTTAGGTCATCCCATATCAAAGGAAAAAAACCCTAGGCTTACAAGACAAGCCCACGCATTTAACCCTAATTGGGCTAAACACATAACCCGACATATTGGGCTCATAAACACAAGTTTTAAAAAACTCTTGCTTGTGCAACAAGTGGGCTGGACACCCACAACAATCAATGATTAAATTAAAACCGGAGAAGAGGAGTCGTCCTAGATAAGAGCAAGAACTCTCGCTAAAGCGGTGAAGCCTAGAGAGTTGGACGGATAGATGACTATTTGAGGGGAGGCTCGGAGCCTTAATGGTCATGGTGGAGGTCCGTGGTTGAGCTCTGGGTGGGCGGGTATACTCCGGAGAAGAGGAGTCGTCCTAGATAAGAGCAAGAACTCTCGCTAAAGCGGTGAAGCCTAGAGAGTTGGACGGATAGATGACTATTTGAGGGGAGGCTCGGTGGTACTTTGTTCGAGGGGAGGATTGTTGGGAGTGCGTCCAAAGTCCCACATCGGCTAGATAAGGGGATGATCATGGGTATATAAGGGAGGACAAGTATCTCCATTGGTATGAGGCCTTTTGGGGTGATCCAAAAGCAAAGCCATGAGGGTTATGCCCAAAGTGGACAATATCATACCATTGTGGAGATATGTGGGTGTCCGGTAGTCCCTTACAAAAGCGTCACCGACTCTCGAAGAGAAACGTTATATCTCACAAGGGGTCAAACCTCAGCGGAATCCCTCTCAAACCCTCTAAACGTCCTATTGTTTCTCTCACCCCAAAGTCCTCTATACTTTAAACGTCCTATTTTTAAAAGATATATTAAACACGAGTGTAGTTCTAGTAACTTGTTAAACATTTTTGACAACCAAACTTGCAAGTGACAAAGAGAGTTACCTAATGGGCTAGAGCGAGTATTGTCACTATAAAATTGCAGCAATAATAATATTTTTATTATGTGATAAAGACTCTGAAGCATTCACCAACCTTCTTCTATTTTCGTTGGGAAAAAGAAAAGAGAAAAGAAAATGATTTGTAAAGAACATGAATTTAGTAAAAATTATGTGATACTGAAGCCTGAGAATGCAAATCTGTTGGATCTGTTTCTGTTCATACTTCCTTTTGGTTTCAAAAGGAGGAAGCTGATGGATTGCCCTGATGACAAACAAGATTCTTACAGAAGCTTTTCTGATCGTCTAATAATCTTCATCTCCATGCTGTTGCAGCTATTCCTTCTCGCCATCGCCACTCCGCTCGCTAACTTAGACGCCGTTCTCGAGACACTCTTCAACTTCGTCTCCTTCAACGGCAGCACTCGACAGCTTTTGTTGAAGTTGATACGAGGTACTTATAAGAGCTCCTATTGACATTTTAATGTGTTTTATTTGTAAGTAGCTAAAAATTTTAGCAAGATTGACTCATCTATTAAATGCAATAGAAATTCATCAATAAAAATATGTTCTTTTAGTACAACAATTGCAGGGTGAGGGATTAAAACTCATCCATCCTTGAACGGGAGGTTAGTATCTTATCAATAAAGGGTGATTTATTAATGTTTTTATTTTTCATTTCTTGTTTCAAGTTTTTAGAATATAAGTGAATAATAACGTTTAAATAATGTTTGCAAAATTGTATATAAATTTGAAAACCACAAAATCAAATTTTGTGTTTCTTGAGTTTCCACTCATAGTTTTTTCTAACACAAAAATAGAAACATAATTTTGTCCTTTTATACTTATAAAATGTTTAATGAATATTTTTTAAAAAATAAATCTAACAGAAAAATAATAAAATTTACATTTAACAAATTAACTTTCATATAATTTTTTTTTTCACAATTCTAGAGTACAAGAAATAAGAAATGATTATTGTTTCTTTTCTTAAAATAATAATAATAATAAGATACAAGGAATAGTTATCAAATGCCAATATGAACATAACTCAACTGACATCATTCTTATAGTAATGACTAAGAGGTTTGTCGTTTGAATCCCCCACCAAAAAAAAAAATGTAAAAATACACTTTATTTGAACCAAATGCATTTGGTTAATTATTATATTGTGATGAAAATGAAGTTTGAATGTTATTATTATTATTATTTTTTATGAGTATATAGGTTTGAGTGTCATTATTGTGTTTGTAGGAGAGACTTTGGTGAAGCCTGATAAAACTTGGCCGGATTACACATCGGTGGTGGGAATTAGTGATTGGAGAAAAGATCTTGACGACTCCATTAAACCTAATCACACTTTCAGATATTACAGTGCTCTAACTATCATGGCTTCCAAACTCTCCTATGAATCCTTTCCATTTGTCCAATCGGTCGTTAACGACCGTTGGAAGGTAAACAACATTACTTGTCTACATACCTGTAACTAGAAACTCTTACTAAATTGTTCATTTTAATTAGTAGTACTAGTACAAAATTATTAAAGCATGTCATCTACTTTAATCTATATATTAAATGTAGTACAAATAGGTCAATCTAAAGATTAATAGTCAAGACCTCTTCAAAAATTTGTGGGTTAACATCTTTTTTTTAATGAAGGTTATTAATTGTAGATTATTGAACAAAATTCTTTGTGATGATTTTTTTTCTTCTCTCTTGTAGATGAAGTTACTCGGTTACTACAATTTCTGGAATGGTAAGAACTCAGAATGCAAAGGAAGACCTCTGATCGAAAATATAATATTTTAACTAGTTGAACTATGTTTACAAAGATTTATCTAAGTGGATTCAAATCCCATGGTTCTTTTTTGTTTTTCTTCTGAAAAAACATCAAATGGATTGATTAAAACTAACATAATAAAAGTCGATTTCGAATTCTTCAGACTTTCAAAACCAAGCAACAACTCAAGCATTCATGTTTCAGAACACAGCCTCAGATCCAAACATGACAATAGTGGCATTCAGAGGCACTTCCCCACTCGACGCATTCGACTGGCAAGTCAATGTGGACTTCTCTTGGTACCACATTGAAGGCATCGGCTGCATCCACGGCGGCTTCATGAAAGGCCTCGGCCTTCAAAAGCACAAAGGCTGGCCTAAAGACCTTCTCCCAACCCCTCCTCTCAACCGCCAATTCGCTTACTACACTCTCCGCCAAAAGCTCAAACACATTGCCAAAACCAACCACAATGCAAGATTCATCTTCACTGGCCACAGCTTAGGCGGAGCTTTGGCTATCTTGTTTGTCACTATACTTGGCCTGCACGAGGAGTCCATGGTGTTGGAGAAGTTGCACGCCGTTTACACCTACGGCCAACCGAGGGCAGGCGACCGACATTTCGCTGAGTTTATGGTTAACATTGTCCAGAAATACAACTTTGGATATCACAGATTCGTTTACTCTAGTGACTTGGTGCCTAGAGTTCCGGCCGATGGCATCGTTTTCAAATACAAACATTTCGGCCGATGCATTTATTTCAACAGCCTCTACAGAGGCAGAGTGAGAACAAAGAACCCTCTCTCTATCAAATGATATATATCAATCCAAAAGCATAAGTTGAAGGATGTCTCGTTTTTTTGGTACAGGTTGTGAAGGAGCAGCCAAACAAGAACTATTTCTCGTTGTTATGGTTGATACCCAAGTATTTAAATGCATGGTGGGAGCTTATAAGGAGTTTCATAATCCCATTTGTGAAGGGTTATGATTACTATGAGAGTTTGCTAATGATGGGGGCAAGGCTTATTGGACTGTTTATTCCAGGACTCACTGCTCACATTCCTACGAACTATGTTAATTCGACCCGTTTAGGAAAATTAAATTTACCTGAGGCTGAGAGTATTCTTGGAGATTATATAGAAGATGGCTACTAAAATATAGGGAGAAGAGGATGAGATAAATTTATACATAAATATTTGTTATGTGCATGAATTACTTGCATGTTCAAAAACTTTAGTGTTCTTTTGACATTGTATGTTTGATTTGTAGTTTTAATAAATCTGAATCTGTATAGCATTGTCCACTGTTTTTGTATGTATTTGTTAAGCAGGGAAAATATATTATCATGCCCTCATTTGGTGTTACTTCTTCCTGTTTGGGAAACTTGTATATATATATATATAATGTGCTTAATTTTATCTAGATGTTATGCCCAAGTCATTATATTTGAACATGTTTGCAAGTGTATTTAGAGATGTTTTGGCTTGTAGTTTAAATAAATCTGGTTCATTCAGTCTAGAGTTAAGTATGTCTAATTTCAGAAACTAAAAACAAAACATAAGCAACAAAATCGTTGCCAAGCAGTTCCAAGAGTGAAATTTTGATTTGGTTCCTCTTCTTCAAGGAATCAAATCGATCAATCCCAAATGATTTAATCAAATACGGAATCATATTAGACCCATATACACACACCACACCTAGATAACATACCCATATATAAGGACACGAAGTATGTAAATTTAGAAACAACCCCTGCACTTATTGGAACAGAGCATCTTCTTCTCTGCAAATGTTGATCAAACAAGAATTATCAAGCTGATGAAGTTATAGATATTATTTAGGATATTTGTAATGGGTGGCAATATCACCCTAAATAATAGCAAATATAGCATTTTTCAAAAATATTTGCAAATATGGCAAAATTTTTGAATTAGTTTTTTATATTTCCGATTCTGCCCTTCACTTACGCGCGCAACTATGAGCTTCTTCTTCTTTCTTCTTTCTTCGAGTTTCTTCTTCTTTCTTTTTTCTTCCTGGTTGATCACGGTTTTCACTTGGTATCGACGGATTGACGACGCCTCTTCCGTTCCGAAATCGATCGCCTCTTCCGATCGTCGACGCTTCTTCCGAAATCGGTCGCCTCTATCAGTGATCGTCGCCGGATTTCAGGATCTCTTCCGGTCGCCTCTTTCGGTTTGGTTTTTGAAAAATAACGCATCTCAGGTTTCCGAAATCGGTCGCATCTCAGGTTTCGGTTGAAAGTAAATTTGCAAGTCATAACCACTCGAAAATCCGTGATAGAAAGCTTCTATCACTGATAGAAGAATTTCTATCACTGATAGAAGCGATTTCTATCAGTGATAGAAGCTTTTCTATCACTGATAGAAGCTTCTATCACTGATAGAAATCGCTTCTATCAGTGATAGAAAAGCTTCTATCAGTGATAGAAGCTTTTCTATCACTGATAGAAAGCTTCTATCAGTGATAGAAGCACTTCTATCAGTGATAGAAGTGCTTCTATCAGTGATAGAAGTGCTTCTATCACTGATGCTTTCTATCAGTGATAGAAAAGCTTCTATCAGTGATAGAAACTTTTCTATCAGCTTCTATCAGTGATAGAAACTTTTCTATCAGCTTCTATCACTGATAGAAGCTTTCTATCAGTGATAGAATCGCTTCTATCATTGATAGAAGCATTTCTATCACTGATAGAAGCTTTCTATCACTGATAGAAGCATTTCTATCACTGATAGAAGCATTTCTATCACTGATAGAAAGCTTCTATCAGTGATAGAAACTTTTCTATCAGCTTCTATCACTGATAGAAGCTTTCTATCAGTGATAGAATCGCTTTCTATCAGTGATAGAAATTTCTATCACTGATAGAAGCTATTCTATCACTGATAGAAAGCGATTCTATCACTGATAGAAAGCTTCTATCAGTGATAGAAACTTTTCTATCAGCTTCTATCACTGATAGAAGCTTTCTATCAGTGATAGAATCGTTTTTCTATCACTGATAGAAAGCTTCTATCAGTGATAGAAACTTTTCTATCACTGATAGAAGTTCTATGAACGACCGATCATTTTCTCCTTCGTACCTTCTAACTCCGCCGCCGTCTTTTCTTCCATCCACTTCTTCACCTTCTTCTTCCTCCCACATCTCACTTCTCTCACTCTGTTTCTCTCTCTTAACCTTCACAAACTCGGCTAAACCTTCCATCACTATATCAATGTCCTCGCTCTTCATTAGCTCTTCCGCAATCTCCGCCGGAGTCACCTTCGTGCAATCGATTACCCCTTCGATTTCTTCGTACCGCGGGTGACGAATCGCTTCGCTGCCGAGGTAATTCGTGGCCAACACCTTGAACGCCTTCGAGCTGCAATAGCTCAAGTTTATGTGGACGTCCATTCGACCAGGTCGCAACAACGCCGGGTCTAATCGATCCTTGTGGTTCGTCGTGAAAATGATGATTCTCTCGTCGCCGCAACTCGACCACAATCCATCTATGAAATTCAGAGTTCCAGACAGCGTCAACTGCAAAATCATCACACAAATTTCAATCTCATTTTCGATTACTCAGATTAGTTGATTGATTCTAGCAATTCGAAAAGGGGAAAAGATGGAGAAGCCCTACCCCTGCTTCTGGAAGAGTTCAATTTCTCCTCGATTTTCCGATTCTGCAGATTGACGTTGCAGTCTATATCCTCAATCACCAAAATTGAGCGGTCGAAGAAGACGAAAGCGAGAAGACGAAGGCGAGTGATAGAAATCGGACCGAAGAGTGATAGAAATCGAAGAAGACGCTGATAGAAACGATAGGCGAGTGATAGAAAAAACGGGAAGAGATTTTCAGCGCGCAGAAGGGCATTTTGGTAATTTCACATTCCAAAAGTTAAAATTTTGCCATTTTCGCAAATAGTTTCAACCGTTGCTAAGTTTGCAATTATTTTGGGCCGGTTTGCTACTTTTGCAACCTGCCCTATTATTTATTCCAGCCAAGTCCAAAATATTTGGAAGAAACTCATGTATGATGCTTCTATAGACATACATGGAGGAAAAGAGTGAAACTCAATCTAAAATTATGAGTGGATTAAAGAGATATATCGTAATAAGATGAAATTCATCAATATGAATCTACAATCAAGAAACGTCCATATTTATCATATACGCTACCAGTATCAACAAACTGTTGACTTGGTCGACCATTAGCAAAGCTTCCGTTCACCAGTTTCTCTTCAAGATCTTCCAGTAGAGATTTTCTCTAAATCCCTCTAGTTATTTGGAAGAAAATTCACATTTTCCTTTTTTTTTTTTTAATATTTTCCTTCTTTTGGTCGGTTTGGTGAGGATTTTGCGGGGAGAAAGAATGAATAAAGACTTCCTTTTAACAGAAGGTACCTGGCATATATTCGAGCAATTTCCTTAAGCCGGCATCAAAAAGCGTGGCAAGCGAAACAACCACTTAATGAAGTCCTCGGAAGACTTCTGCCAGAAGATATTACTCCTTGGGAAGACCCATCAACTTGGCTCATCTGATTAGCTAGCACGGAGTGCCTCATTTCTTGAGCTCTCTTCTGAGCAGATTTCAACTTTTTTATGATCTTATCCATGGATGATGATCTCTTCTTCTCCAGCTTCATCTGAATTATATTTCCAAATGAGTAACAATACTTGAATATCCATATCTCCTTACTAAGTTATGAGAATTTTATATTGCATGTTCATAGTTCCCCATGAGATGCAGAAATACCAAGCATATAAAAAAACAACAGCACTGTGGCATAACCAAGTAATAATAGTACAACAATTCCTGAAGGAGGCGAGCCATGAAGCAATGAATTTTAAAAGAGAAGTCTCAACATTTGGTGCTACTAAAAGAAACTCTACTACATCATGAAAGTGAGTAAAGCATGTTTAGTCCTCGTGAATATATCAAGGAAAATTGGAAGTTTTTACTCTCAAGTCTCAAGAGATGAAGAGAATAAGACTATCTATTTGAACTAAAGACAAACTAATGGACCAAAAAATGCCTTTTATAACGATAAGGAAAATAGTATATTCTGTAAATTGCAAGCCACATTTGCATATATATGTCAAGAATAAATGTTATAGGTAGAGTTGAAGATAACCTCTAACTTCCTAATAGCTGCCTCCGCTTTTGCCTTCTGAAGATTCTCCCATGCCGTGATCTTTGCTTCCTCTCTCATTACTCTGACAAAAGAGTGGAGGTGGCCACAAAGTCAATAGTAATGTTATAATATTTTCCGCACGAAAACTTGCTAATTCATAGAGTTCTTTGTCATCAGTTTAATGTCAGTGCCTATCAACACCCCAGTCCCAACCTTCATGTTATGCAAAAAGCACAATCTTCTATCTGTTTCTCTTTCATGCAATAATTTTTTTCTTCAATATTTAAAAGCTCTTCAAAATATTTATTATTTTTCTTCTTGAGGTTGAGATGCATTATGCCATCTCGTATCAATATGATTATGCAGAAGAATTAACGTACTTAGAAATGCTCCTTGTGTCAGCTACATCCCAAGCACAGATCACAGGCTCTGCATCTTTATCATGAACTTGACCCTTGCATGGAATCCGGGATTTGTGTTTCTTAGACCACCTAGTCAAGGTAACACGTCCATCGACCTCAACGTCCCTGACTTCCGATTTTGAGCAAGACAGACTCTTTAGCTCCCAAATGGGCTGTACAGAAGAAGTGGAGATAGAGATAGGTGGTCTAATCTCCAAAGATGATTTAAAGTTATCATCTGGGCTCATTTGGGTTGCCATGTCCCTTCTTGAAACATCGCGAGATATATTTGTGGCTGAGTGGTTGACTTCGTTAGAGTTTTTATCTGCATTTTTATTTTATGTATAGCAGATTAGAATGGTAGTTTTGAAGGATTAGAAACAACTCTTGAAATCATTATAATTCAGGCTTTTTCAGCATCCATGAACTAATTCCCTTTTGACATTAACATATTTCAATCAATTTGATGATCGATTTAATAAATCATGACGTAATGAAGATGTTGTTCAAAGAAAATTAAACTTGTACCAACTGACGTAGTCAATGGAGACTCACTCCTCGTTTGAGAACAGCCATGCACACTAACCGACCGTGCTATGCAGGGCTGATTTTGCGCAGGGTTGTCTGTTTCGTGACCACTCGAATGAACTGCCAACCCATCTGCGGCAACCATTCCTGCTGAAAACGGCGAAGACACGAAATTTGCCTCCTTTGATCTTTCGAGCATGGGCATTCCTGGGGAATACAATGAACTGTATGCAATACCAGGAAATCCAAGTGGGCCACTTTTCGACTTGGGCCGCCTCTGAGGTGGAGGGACAGCAGACCTGACTACACCATCTTTGAGAACAGGACTGAAGATCCACCGCTCTGCATCCTCCCACTTCGATGGCAATGTCCTCCCATTATTGAAAGGCAAGAATGCAGTTGTCGCTTGCTTCGAGCTATAATTTTTATGTAATGCAACTCTTTCTGAGCTCCAACCCTTCTGGATTTCAGCATTGGCAGGCCTACAATTCGTCATAGGAGGACTAGGTAACATACTAGTATCAGACATTATAGGTGAGAAAGAGCTCTTTCTCGTGATTGTCAGACGAGGTGATGAGACAGTGGCATTATTTAGGTCCAATGAAGCCGCTCTTTGCCTGTCTGCCTTGTTCAATAAAGCTTCAGATTTAGTTCTTCGATCCCGACATTCTGTAAAAATAGTCGGGCTAATTCAGTATCTTTTTACCAAGTAACGAACACTGAGAATCTATTATCAATTATCACTTAGCCGAGGTTACAGATTACCTTTGAGAGCGAGAGAAAAGGAGTTTCTAGCCATATCCAATGGTTGACATCCATCCATCGCAACAGTATAGCTATTCTCCTTTTCAACTGCTCAAGATTTGAAGATACGAAACGTGAGAAAAGGACTGGGATGACTCGATGTGAAAACTCTCAAAGAACTTTGTCGTTTCTGTAAATCTCCTAACACTTTTCATTCTTTCTTTCTTTTCTTCTTTCCTTTTTTCTTTTTTCTCGTTTGATTTTTAAGCCTAAAAACCAACTCTGTACCTTTCACTTTTTCTCTTTTTCCAGGTAGACGACTGTGCTCCCTTCCCACAGAGGGATTGATTGCCTTCGAATCAGAATCTGGACCACTGGTTTCTTCTTTGCATTCCTCAATGTTCCCTTCCAGATGCTGCAGACAAATACAGATTTCAGTAGCTACAAAATTGGCAACAAGCTCGAGTGTCGTATACACGTCAAGTACTCTGACTGCGACTATGCATGCAAAATCTTTCAATTCAAACAAAAATTCTCACCGCCAAGTTCACTCTATTATCGATATCTTAACAAAATACAGAAGGAGATAATCGTATCTGCTCAAAGAATTGAAAGAACTGGAAAACGTTCACAAGCATGCAAGCAATTACAACCTACTCGTTCCAGAACTGCGAAACAGAAACGCAAGCGAATTAATTAAGCAAAATACTTCAGAGCGAAGTGACGAGATTACCAGGGAGATATCAGAGGTTCGACAGTCATAATCGTGAACATCAGAAGCGAAAGAGCAGCGCTCGACACTGGCAGAAGTAGAAGAGAAAACGCTATAATTCGACTCGAGAGTAAAAACGGCAGACTCAGGACTAGAATCACGCGTCCTGAAGCGCGATCCTGCGGAAAACGCAGCCTCCGCCATTGCTCCTCTCAATCAACACAGAAACTTAAAGAAGAAGACAAAATGCGAATTACCTCGAGAATGGCTGTTACTTTCTCTAGGAGAAAAAGGGTTTAAGAATGCGTAAGAAATGGCGGACATTAAGGAAAATAGCATAAGGATAGCATGCAGAAGCGTCATTATCTCAAGGTGAAGCATGCTTAATTATGAGTCGCCATTAGAATTACTAAACAAAAGCAGGTAAAAAAACCATAATTCACGTTGCGCTGCTTTTAAGATTCCGCCATTGATAGGGCTTGACAAAAATCTGTAAAAGAAATTGACTGGAACAGTGAAGGAGTAGGGTCCGCAACGCCAACCTCATTGAATCAGAATCAGAAGGTAGAGGGCTGGAGGGAACAGTCTGCCAAATTTAAATATTTCAGGTACGCTGTGATATTATTTCCCTGGAAAAGAGGAGCCAACAAAGAAAGAAATCATGACGCTGATGGGAGGACGTTAGGTTGCGTGTCGTGGACGTGCACAAATTTAATCCACGGGCTACAATAAATTATAAATTAAAAGTTGAAGCAGCATAGCTTAGCTTAATTCACAAATCAAGAGGTCAAAGTTTAAATCATTCAGTCCCAAATATTGTCAAACTAAATAATTTATAATAATTTATAAATTATAAGAAAAATTACAAAAATTATAAACATGGTTACCATTCAAGATTGAAATAATTTTCAATTTGATCTATCATCCTCCGAATTTGCAAATTTGTTGCAGTTAAATATTTACAGATAGTAAAATCCACCAACTCACCAAGTATCTTTGAATTGCAAGGCAAACTATGAAATTATTATAAACCAACTCAGATTCTTCATAACAATTTTTTTTTAGAATTTGATTGACTAGATGGGGACTAGTCCCCTTTCCCTCCTCCATTTTTTTTTTTTTTTTTTTTGGAGTATTTAGACTTAAAATAAGTGAGAAACAAGATTTATTAGTTATGAGCTTATTGCAATCAAAAAATATATATATATACATATATAGACAATATGTCGAGAGGATTTGAACCACATATCTATTGAGTTATGCTCTTGTTGACAGTTTATTGCAATATTAAGAAGCTTAATTGTAAAATTTTGATGGGTTTAAATTGAACGTTTAAGTATAACAACCCTAAAATTTGAAAGAGTCTAGACCACTTTAATCTTAGATCAAATGGTCAATAGGGAATAGACTAATTTTAGACCGCTGTTATAATAATGTTTCATAAACGTAGGGTTTGGAGAGTGTCGGCAGAATTTACATGAAGGCCAGCGTAGTAAGTCTCCTGGGCCGTGACGCTGTGAATATCGATCACTTCTTTGCAGATACAAACAAGTCTGGCTGCAACCCAGCTCTGCCCCTGCCCACTCAAGATGTTAAATCATGCCCCCTCTACTCTCTTATTTACACCCACATATCAATTCAATATTGAATTTACAAAAAAAAAGTTAATGATATAATGATCGAGACGAAACTTGAAAATTACGGAAATTCAGAGAATTTATTTCAATTAATTGAGGTAAATGTAATGATTATTTGAATAAAATATGAAACTTCAATGTTACGCATATAAGATTGTATCTAGGTAAAAATTAAAAAAGACAGAAATAAGAGAGATTTCATGTGGAGAGAGGGAGACTGAATGAAAGAGAGTAATAGAATTATACTGAATTTATATCATAGATTTGGAAAAAGGACTATCAATTAAGTTTGGACTAAAGCATGAGAAATTCTACAGAAACTAGTATGCTGCAATGAAGATGTTTATTTGATAGTCTTTTTTCCCCCTTTTAGAACAGTAAAAAAAAAATGCTTTCAAATCCAAGAAAAATTTTAGAAGAGTAAGTGTTAATTTCTATTATTTATTTTTTGAGTTCAACAAAATATGGAATTAGAAATTAAGTCTTTGACCTTTTGGTCGATGATACATGTCTAAGCCTTAACCATTTCAAAATTGTATACATCTACATCAGGAGTGAGGTTCTTTTTCTCTTTTGGAACATAATGATAATTCTTCTCTAATCTAACATTTTTACATAATGTAAAGACCAATGGACACAAATGATTGTTACAGCACTTATCTTGCTATCGAGGTTGACTCGAAATAGTGCAGTCGGCATTGGTTTGATTGTACATTTCTTCTTTATCTTCAAATCCGTTGAGTGCGGTAGGTTTGCTTGTGAGCCATCATCGCCTTCCCATTTCACTGGAAATAACTTTGTAATTGTAACAACAGTACCTATCTAACTGTAGCTTATAAAAATATCCATCCTTGTACCATGGGGCTATTGAAACGTTGGCCCATGAGGTAATGCCCCTTCTGTACATCCAAAATAGTGCCCACGTGGGGAAAAAAATACAGTAAATAATGAACTGGTAGTATATTTGTAAGCATTTGCAAGCCAGTGAATGAGAGAGAAAATTATGAAACAAAGAGGTTAAAATGCTATTTCTAAAAAAAAAAAAAGGTGTTAAAATGCTCTTCGAATCTATGCGAACGAACCTACAACAGCATCTACGAAATATATATCAGATTGAACATCTTGATTGGAATTTCCAGCTTATCTAACTTCAACATTAATCTTGTGGTTTTAATTTTTGTCAATCAAAGATTCAGAAAGAAGATGCAAAAAATAACTAGTCTTTAAATTCAGTAACAATCAAGAATATTGCATGACACTCGGTAGAATCCTATCGAATAGTATCAGATTCCAAAACATCTCCCACGCATAATTCAATTTGATTCAAGGATATTTTACATGAAAACTTCAATTTGAGAATGATTTCTGTAGATGAGAAATGAAACGACAGACTGATGCATATAACGTCATATTGTTTACTAAATTACCACTAGTCCCCGTGCTTTTTCTTTTTTTTTTTTTTGTCCTTTTCCCTTTTTTCCCCTCCATGGGTCCAGTAATTTAATAAATACAAACCACAAAAAATTAAACGTTTTCCCAATCTAGCTGTAAATCATTTTCTTGTCATGTAAGAGGGTCTCACCAATTATAAGAGCCGAGTTTATTGTACAATGAAATATTCCTCTTCTCCATGTTCGCCAAATTGTTTTGTCAAAACAATAATTTAAGCACCTGTTATGTCAGCAAAAAACAACTTAAATGGTTTCTTGTAGCCTAGTATAATGTACAAGAGAAAATAAGGGGCAACAGTAGAATAAAACTATAGACTAGAACAACCTGCTTCATGTTGTACCTTCTACCCATCACAATTGCTGCAGAATTTCTCAATAAGAGAATATGATGTCAAGCATCAGATGACAATGGGTTTGTTCATAGAGCCATTGCTAAAGTAAGCAGTAATTGCCTTCAGCTTGCCATTTAAGAAGTTTTTCTCAACCTGAGAACACAATTAAAAGTAAGTAGAATTTAAAGTGAATAAGATACAATGTATAGGAAAAGGATTTTTCACAAGGATCGTGTTTAACGCAGTCAAGGTGTAATAGATTATATCAGTAGGAAGACTGCATCGAGCAAAACAAGAGTTAACCTTCTACAGATTAGGAGAGGAGTGCAGGTGTTAGTCAGCACATTCATGATTTAAGAGTGTATGGAAGCTCGCATGCATATGCATGAATTATTCATTTTCAATTGCACGTGTTTGCAAGTATATGAGAGACAAGGTAAAGACTCATAATCATTCCTTTACGGTGCAAAACTCAATTTCAACTTGTAGTAGAAACAACCGCTCTAACTGGAGACTGCACATTGCACATTGCACAATGAAAAGCAAAACCTAGATATTCATTTCAGCAATTATACTACACCTCCTGTTCTTCATATTCCACAAAAGGCACCACAACAGCTTCAATAACATCTACAATTTATTAATGTCAATTCTAAAGCTTGCTAATAATTCACAAGAACAGATACTGAGCACAAAAAAGTATATTCTTACCTCAAGTGACCACGGAGGATCTGAAGAAAGAGACAGCTCGGCTAGTTGGTCAAAATTAACATTCCTTGGAAGAAACATGACAACAAGGGGAGCAACTTTCTTAGCAATGTTGAAGAGAAAATACCTACATAGTTACAGGCAAAACGCAAAAGAAAAGGTCACATGATAAAAATAACATTAGTGCAACACCAAATTGAACTCAAACAATAAAAGTCAAAAGCGTACCCATCATGTGGTTTGAGCATGGTCTTAAGGTCATAAATATCTACTTTGGCATAATCAGGGCCTCCCCAAGGAGGTGATAAGAATATAACATCGGCCTGCAGAATGGAGAGACCAAGATTTTAATATAATTAACAGTGAGATGGAAGTATAGCACTGAAAGTTAAATAAAACCAAACTGCAAGAAATCAATAAACTTTTTTATAGAATATGAAAGATCAAAACCATAGTTAAAAAGACAGCTGCAGCAGGACTTGCCTTCAGAAAAATAGGAATAAATGATGCAACAAAACACTGCATCCATTATATTACTAGTAAAAAAAATTGATATTCTTATGATAGTATTCAAGACATTCACACAGGCATAATTAGCATTCTTATGGTAATTCCTTCTCCAAACAATGATCATACAGGTAATATTTTCACCACAACTTCTAAAATACAAACATTGACAATCCAAGTTCTTAGTCTGTCAAAGGGAGAACTTCAAAATTTCAAAATAACAGACACTTAAAATCATACATATGGTAGCTTTCATTACACATCTCAGGAAATTGGTTTTCTAAACAAACATTCATTTCCAGTAAAAGAAAACTTCATACTTTTTCTAGAAAAGAAGGGTCAATACCTTGAGACTTGGGGCCAAACAGAAGAAATCCCCCTTCACAAAATCTATTTGATCTTCAACACCATAAATGGCAGCATTATGTTGTGCATATCTAATTTTTATTGGATCAATATCAATTGCGATAACATGTTTGGCCCTGTACTATCATTAACAAGTTAGTTAGACAAAGATGTTGTCAGAAATATTCTATTAAATATATTTTAGAAGTTGCAAAAGAGAATAACACATCAATCTGATCAGATCCACTTATTCATCAACCGCTGATATACATGGAAAAATAAACTATACAACATCCTAACCAATTATCTGATACATGCAAGTGCCAACTATCCCCATAAACTTAGAAAAATGAACAAAGATAAAATTAGCCGAACATCACCTTTGGGAAAACTGGATGGCATTTCCACCAACCCCAGTGAAAGAGTCAATTATCATATTGCTACTACAACGTAATGCATGATGTCTAGCTATTGGCTCTGGAGTTACAGAAAACCATCCTTCTTTGTCCATTTTTACACCATCATCAAATCTGGAGAAAAGTTGATACCTCTGACACCAATATTTAGCAATACTTGTGGGATACTCTTCAGTGATTGCGAGAGATTGAAATTCTGCAGAAGAAATTATTCTGTCAGGGGGGAAAGAATCTTGTGGCATTTCATTATCTATCATGAGGCATTCAAAAAAACAAGCCCACCGAGACTAATTTGGCAGTAGCAACTATGCTATGAGTTACAACCAGATGGAACCACCAGCCAAAATTGATCTTCTACCACATTCATCGCGTTCAGATTGTTGAGTGATACTAAAGCTCTAAATATGGTTCATAATCTTAATGGAGACACCAAACTACTAATTTTGCATAAGGACATATAAAGAAGACTTGTCCAAAGAGGAAGGGAAAACACAATATTTACCCATGAATTTATTCGCTTCCTCTAAGATATATCAGCATTTACTAAGAGTCTAAGACAAAGTTCATATTTCTGTTTCAGATTATTGATGTTTAAGGTTATTCCAAACTCTAATCTCCTCTTCCTGTCTGCATAGCATAGAACTGAAAGTGACTAGATATAGAACAGTAACTAATTTAAGATTAAGATCCCATACATTAAGAGATAATCTGAATTTTTAACTGGTATGTCAAGTTCTTATAATCTTCGAATGACAAAAATAAATTGTGAATAAGAATCAATGTATAGGACCACATAAAAGCGGGTTAAAACTATTGGGAAATACAAGTGAAGTCAAAGGGAGATGTGTCATATTCTTAATCATTAACCAACCAAACAAATTGATCTGTCCATTTACTGCTGCCAAAATCTTTCCATATCCTCCTTTATGCTGGCAAAAAGATCTAATTGATTAAACTGTATGGAGTATATAACGTAAATAAAATGTCTATTGATGATAAACCTAAGTATTTTGCAGGCATGGTAGAGGAGGCAGAAATAACGAACCTTCATTTCTATCAAATAACTGTCTATGTCGGCGTGTTCTTTTCATTTTCTTTTTTCTATTTCTTCCGGCAAGATTTTGCTCAGTGACCAGTGTACCTATAGTAGGTCCATTTCCAAAATGCATATCACCATCTCTATGAACTGCCTGCTGAAGCATATGAGAAACACTGAAAACACAGCAAGGGAGCCCAAACATAAGAGCTATTTGTGGTGATATAAAGAAACTAATAGACACCATTACAGTTCTGATTCTAAATGCTACCTGCTAGGATATAAACCCATTGTGCTTTCATCATCACCATCATCTCTGGTGATACAATCTATCTCAGGTAAGTCCACGTTACTAAGTTTGCCAAGGCTGAAGGTCTTTTGTTCAAAAGCTCCATTTGCAACAGTGAACTGAAAATCATTGCTGCAACAACTGAAATCACAATAAGTAATCAATATACCTCTCCAAAAAAGTTATTCATATAGGTAAAAAAGAAGGGGAAATAGAAATCATAGGCAAGAAGTTAAGAACCTGCATCTGATATCTTCCCTGGTATTTCTGCAACTCGTCTGCCACTCATGAGGTTCATCAGAATGCTTATGACTGTTGGTTAAAGTATGGACAGATGCACTAGTTTCTGAGCCCTCCAACAGTCCATCAGGTGGTTGACAATGAGCATTATCACCAAGTAAATTCACACACGACCGTGTATCTCCAAGCACACTACAAATATCTTCTGATTTTACATCTTCTAATACATCCATTTCAGCAACTTCAGCAATTGATTCATTTTCTGTGCAATTGGCATCAGATACTGCAAAATGTTCCAACCCTGGAGGAGGGTTCCAAGTAGACTCATGAGTCTTTAGATTATAGAAGTAGTTTCTCATATAAAAAGAATCCCAATACACTGCCCATTCTCCAGATTCATGAATACATCCAACAACATGGTCATTTTCGCTATAGTCTGCTCCCATATGAAGAAAAGATGATTCAGCTAATAATGGCAGTCCAATGCCAATATCAATGTCAATCTTTTGAACTTCAGTATCTTCTGAAGTTGTGGATGAACCTTCAGACTCCATAGGTGGTTCAACTTCCTCCAGCTTGGTATGGCTGACATCAAGACCTATCATACATTTTATTGGAGAAGGATCTTTATCTAAACCAATTGAATTCGATCTAACTTTCATATGATCTCCCAACATAGCATTGTCTAGATTTAATTCATGGTCTTCCTCATTATTCAACAAACAATCAAACTTAACATGGGAAGATAGTTCTTCAACAGCACCACTGAGAAGTCCAGTTGAATCAGGTGAAATGTCTCCACCAAAGAAGACATTACAATCAGATGTTTCACTTTGGTCGACCATAGAGGAGCAACATAAAGAACCTGTTGTGTCATTGTTGAAATCAGTGTTAGCTACAACCTCCTGCTTGCTGCTCACTTTAGGAAACTCCATTTCTTTGTCCAGAAGTTCTGGCTGGATCCTAGAATGCTTGACAGTAGCTTTTCTTTTACCCATGTTGATACCAATTCTCTTCCGCTACATGGAAAAAATCACAACTAAACTATGGATAGATGCAGAGAAAACTATTTCATAAAAATGGTTATGGTAATGTATAAAAACATTTTGATCCATTCAGCCATCCTTCTCCCAGAAAAATCATATTTCCATGTCATTTGCAAGTCAATCTACCAACAGCTCTAAAGACTAAAAGACGCTAAATACAAGAAATGCAATAGATAGACGACTCTCATCTTAGTACTTGTGATTGTTCAAGAACAAATGAAACAAAAGATGTGGGCCTGAGGCAGAGCTAGGACAGTTACTGTATAATAATTACCAATAACTATGGAGGATATGGCCTAAAAAATAGAAAAACAATGTGTGTGGAATGGCTTATTTATGTAATAGGTTAAACTAAGTCTCAATTTTGTCCATTTACTTCAATTCATTAAATGTGTGTTGTTGATTTATTATGTAATGGGTTAAACTAAGTCTCAGCTATTAAACATGATAAGGAGTTAACGTGGTACTAATTTAGAATGACACAACATTGATAGACTAACTTGGCGGTGAACTTCACCGTCTTTTAACATTCACTGAAGATAGAAACCGTTGAAATTAATGAACCAAAATATACAATTCTAGAAGTATAGGAGTGCCAACATAAGAGTACAGGACCAGTATCATAGTTCAACCTAAGTAATTCACAGTAGTAGTGTATCGAAGTACCTCTTTGTTTGTGTGGAACGAAAGAGGAAGCCCCAGAGCATTCATCTGTTCAGTAAGTTCGACATCCTCCGGTTGTAAGCTAATATCTGGCCAAATAAAATCCCGCTGACATTTTAGCACCAACCAACACGCATAATTATGCCACAGAAATAGTGGGTGAGCATAAAATTTGCTACAAATATCTCATAACTAGAAATAAAAAAAAAAAAAAGCCAGGCAAACAAAGAGATAGACGAATGAAGCACTTGCCACTGATTGTAGAACAGATTTTCTCCCCGAATTCTTCGTTATTGGTATCATCAGCATCAGGGGCTAACTTTTTAAAACAAACAGAGAAATTAGTATATTTGAAAGTGACGAGGGAGTAAAGAGAACTCAATGAATTGCCAATGCCGTGATTCGAAACAGTGAAATTAGAAACTTACACTGCTTTCCACTCGTCTAGCTGTTTCTGTCTCATCGTCCCTGTAATGCAGCCATCAAATCTACTCGTCAATACCAAATAACTGAAATGAAAAATAAGCAGAAAGTCGAACAGAACACTGTTGTGAAAGTAAAATAAGCTGTTTTCTTCTAATTTAGATTTCCCTAATCTTCCGGCGAGAACGGAGGTGAGAAAGAGAGGTCACCAGAGAAAGACTTCGGTCAACTTGAAGAGAGAGCCGAGAGCCCTAATAGCAGAGGCTCCGACTTCGTCGTCGGATTCTCCGTTTCCAGATCCCATTGTGTCGGCGGAAAAGGGGACCCTGGTCGAGAACTACGATCAGCGCTTTACGACGGCACTCTTTCTACCGCCATTCAACTAGCGCCATTTTTCGAAGCTTGCTAATATAGTGCGTCGCTTTTTCGGCGGTGTGAAGCATTTATATTTTCGGAATATAACACGTTACTAAATATATTTTTAAAAAAACACAAACACACTTTTCAAATTTATTTTATTTTGGTACCTACACCCTCAAGATACATATTTTGGTCCTGGTTTGTTCTCTTTTAGTCCTCAAACTTTTAAAATGTTAAATAATCATTTTGGTCCTTATTATGTTGCTTTTTTACCTTAAGACTTTGTGGTTATCAATACAAGGTTATACTAGTTGAGTTAAATTTTTATTGACCGCTTTGTTCGAGTTTATATCTAACTTATTTGTCTTAAAATCATGCTCATATTAGCATATTAATACACATACCCAAGGTTACGTCTTTTAATTTGTTAAAATTGAAATAAAAGTGAGGACCTAGTTATTTTTTTAAGTATTCAAAAATTAAAATAAATATTTTAATAGTTTAAGAATCAAAATAAAACATCAAGTTCATAAATTAAAATGATTAATTTAAAAGTTTAAGAACTAAAATAGATTAAAAAATAAATAAACTCCAAAGTTTAGAGAATAAAATAAGATAAGATTTAAATTTCTTTAAAAAAAAAATTTAACCTACTTTTTTTCTTTTGAAACTATAATAATATTTTTCCTAGGATAATTCAGAAGCTTTTTACCCAAAAATAAAATAAAATAAAATACACCCGACCGGCAGCCGATCGCCCCGTCGTGCCCTTTGTTAGTCTCTTCGCTACTAGGTCGATAAACTCGCGCGTTTTCTTACTGTGCTGCTTCAAATTCGGCTTCAACCTACATCGAAGCTCGGACCAGCTTTTAGCGGGTGACTGAATCAGGCGGGCAACAATCTACAGAGATGGACGAGGAGATCGAGGAGGGAATGCTTATAGAAGACGAGACCGAGCCCCCGCCGCCGGAGAGCGATACGAGCAAAATGTCTCCTTATGAAATGCTGCGAGAGAGCAAAACCTCTGTGGAGGAGATCGTCACCAAGATGCTCTCCATCAAGAAGCATGGCGAGCCCAAAACTCAACTCAGAGAACTCGTCACACAGATGTTCCTTCACTTCGTAACCCTTCGTCAGGTTCTTATCTCCACTACGCTCTCTCTTCTAGGGTTTTAGACTGTTTCCAAGATTCACTGGTTCGGAATGTAGTTTTTCTTGCTAATTTGCTACGCGGCACCATGAACTTCAATTATATTGTAGTAGATTTAATTTCAAACTGCAGCCGGTGTGGTGACTCTTGTGGCATAATGTTTGCTCACAGGCGAATCGCTCTATTTTGCTGGAAGAGGACCGAGTGAAAGCTGAAACAGAGCGAGCAAAAGCTCCAGTTGACTTCACGACTCTGCAACTTAACAATTTGATGTATGAAAAGAGTCACTATGTCAAGGCAATAAAGGCCTGTAAAGACTTCAAATCAAAGTATCCAGATATTGAACTTGTGTCTGAGGATGATTTTTTCCGGGATGCACCCGAAGATATTAAGAACTCCATAAGGTCGAAGGATAGCGCGCACAATCTGATGCTGCAGAGGC